>CM062818.1:692791439-694268939 GCA_031772625.1 Pinus tabuliformis | reverse complement strand
TATTAAATCACATAAAATTTGTGAAGCTATTCAGGTTGGTCATCCTCAACATTATAAATCTTAATTACAGATTAAGAAACTTAAATATTAATTACAAATTAAGAAACTTAAGGTTTAAAAATGGATGCTCCAAAATTTAGATGCGAGTATTAAGATATTTGAATGAGACTTTGCAAGCTCTCCATGGTCAAAACCAAAATGTATATTCTGCCACTTTGTGCCAAAAAACACTGTGACTCTTCTCATTGTGTGGAATGAATAACAAATTCAGGAAGTCAAAAAGCGTATAATATCGTCCACTTTATGTAAAGGAAAATTTTAATATTTTAAAACTAAAATTAAACAACAACAAATAAACTCCCTTCATCAACTTAGAAGATATATAACTTTCACATATAATCGTTTGTGGTTTCATAAGATACTAAATTCACTTATCTCCTTAATAAATATCACATAAAGAATATTCCCCAGTTATGCAATGTAATGTGAAGAAGGTTGGATGTAAAGAATCTTTCCTAATTATTATTTTTCCATTAAAGACTTTGGGTAGAAAAAACCTTTAACAATTATTATTTTTTAAATAAGTGGTATATAAAAATAAGTGTGGTATAACAATTTATAAGTTTGAAAAATAATATAAAAATATGTATAATTTTTTTTAATTATAGTGAATCCGTAATTTGTTAGAATAATATGGGCAAAGCTCAAGATCAAACCTTTGCCACTATAACATTAAGAGTATATCAACCAGCAAGTAAGGCGATATATGACTTAGTAAGAATAGAGAAGTCTTATAATGACTACAAATAAAATGACTTCGTTGATACATCCATTTCTCTAGCCTCAGCACAATAAGCTTAACATATTGGAAACTTGAACTTATATAATTAAGTATATTTTATTTTTGTTAAAATATAATTATTTTAGCGTATAGCATAGTATATATAGAGGAGACACTATAGTGGTTGTAACATGAATTAGATAAAAAAAAGTTAATAATAAAACATAATGACTACTTAATTTAAAAAGTAAAATGTAATAAAAATGAGGAGATACTATAGTGGTTGTAACAGGAGTTAGATAAAAAAAAAGTTAATAATAAAACATAATGACTACTTAATTTAAAAAGTAAAATGTAATAACAATAATAAATTGATTCAATTCAATATGTTATATTGTAATTTTGCTTTTATTCATAGAATTACAAACAATTTTTTCAAAAAAAAATTATAATATGTATATTACATTAAAATAAATGTAAATAATAATGATTTATATTAGTAATCATATTATTTCCGAACATATAATAAGTATCCAATTATAATAGAGGCATCATAACACTTATTTCATGATACATTTCACGTTGTTAAAATTAACAAAATCTTAAAAATTAACCAAATTATAATTCTATTCTAAACTATTATTTTTAAGGATAAAATGATTTAATAGCAAAGTTAAACATATATACATTTAAAAAAATATGTAACAAGGTTCTTAACCATGGAGATGCACCCCCACTTTATCACGAAGATTCTTAATTTGTAAATAGGTTTTACAATACCATGACACTTGTTGATATGGTATGTTTTTTTCTAATTAAACAATTTAATAAAAGAGAAAAAAGGGAATAACTACTTTAGAGATAAATCTCAACCTTTGATTTTTGACTACTACTAAGAATATTTTAAAATATTCTTAGAAGTTAAATCTCTACCATGCACCTAATAATTAGTAATAATTAAATTAAAATTTTGTAAACTCTATTCCAAAATAGACATACCTATTGACATAATCAATAAACATATAGCCATGTGGCGTAGAGCAGAGGGTGACAGGGTGTTCTATTAAGGCACTTTGTGGTGTAACGATCATTGGTTCAAAACTCCATGGGTAAAAATCCAGCCAAGTTAAGCGTTGAGGTGTCCCAGTTCTAGTGCAATCCTCAGTGATTTTGACGACTCAAGCCATAAGATAGGAATTCCTGTCATCTCAAAACTCACATAACCTAGTAAACAAAATAAAATTAGCAAAGATATAAAACTTAATAAATTTAATTGATATAACCTGTAGAAATAAGAATAAAATAATATTTTTATATATAAAAATCTGAAATATCTATAAAATATAAATAGTAATTATAAATTAAGATCCATTTAACTATCTAAATTAAAATAATGATTCATATATGTAACCATTATATTATATTTGAAAGCTTCATATTTAAATTTAATCAATGAATAAATAAATAAAAATATTTAGAACTTATAAAAAGCAAGTTCATATGAATGAATAATTACGAATTGTAAATTAGATATTTGACACCATTATAATAATTATATTTATTCATGTTATCTCATATGTATTATTTAGTAATATTGTGCAATTAGAAAGAAGTAATATATACACACATTATATATATATATAATGTTGTCTGGGGAGAGAGGGGAGACATGAGTAGGAGGGGTTATCTTTTGCCCCGACGACAAAAAACAGATACAACATGTGTAGAAATTCCTTGTAGATTCAGACTGATAATTGTAATATGTTAAAACAATAGACTTGAATCTACTATACTCATCAACGAAAATAATTAAACGATCATGAAATCACGAAGCATATAAGAGAAAGAATTCAATAAACACATAACACAATAAATTCCTGGGGAAAGCCATAGCTAAAAACCTCTGCTATTTGTATATTGCATTAATCAGAAAATATGAGAAGATTACAATAATTTGCTCAAGCCCAAGCAACCTCTGCACTATCTCTATCTATCTCATTACCAGCCTGTGCACAAGCTTCTCTTGGAACACCTTTCTCTCACAAGATCCATGCACAAACTTGTGCTTCCTATTGCTTGGTCTCACCAACTCGTGCTCACCAAAATAATGATTAAACTTGTGCCTCCATTCCTCCTTTTAAAGGAAATTTGAATGGTTAAAATTAGTGAATTTTCTAATTAAGGAATGAGGTTTTTTTAGGCCTTCTTGTGACTACATGCACCATCGATTTAATTTAGATGATTTTAGAACTGATAGTAGATTGTCCCTGAACTCCAATCTCAATTGGGTCTTTCTCTAATCTGACATGCATGAGTTAATTATGAGTGAATCTTCAGTTTACTGATTGATCACTGTAGGCAACACCACACAACACTTAAGGCAGCACCCCATTGTTCGATAGGTAGCACCCCACTACTGCAGGTTACACCCCACTACTCCAGGTTACAACTCGCTACTACAGGTTACACCCCACTATTGGACCTCCCACTAATTCCTCCATCAATTGGAACTAGTTTAACTGAATTTAACTCAATTAGACTGGATTAAATAATTACAACTCAAAATAAATTCAACTAGTGTTCCTAATTGTAGGAGACACTCTACATGACTCTAGTTAGACCCTCAACTTGAATGAACTGAGCTAACTAAGTCAAATTAACTTAGTTAATTATTACAAGTTGTCATGAGATGTGGAATTGCAATTTATTCCCAATTTAATTCAATGACAAAATTAAATTAGGATTTTTCTTGATGCTATTTAACATTTCTTCTTGTTATTTTCAACAATATGCTTGGGCCTTGGGTTATGCCACTAATAATCAAACATAATTTTTGTGGTTTTGAGCTCTGCGACGCGGCAGCCCTGCCCGCCTGAACCCCGTGTCCTCGCCCTTGCCCCCAGGCTCTGCCTGGCCGGGCCTTCCCTGCTCTTCCTGCCCCCTTTCGACTAGCGCAGACCCCGCATTCGGGGTTCCCACCTCTGGACGGTTTGCCCCTCTGCTGTGCGCAGCGGGCCTGCAATGGCAGGATCCGCCTCCCCCCCCCGGTCTCTGAGAGCCCAGAAGAAACCTTCGCCGCCCTCCTGACAAATCCTTCAGAAGCCAGAACCCGGCCCTCCCTATCAAAGTTCATAAAGAAGCTGGATGAGATCCCTGAAGTCAATCTACCCCCATCTCTTCCCAGGAAATCGGCAATAGCACTTTCAGAAAGAGGTCTGGTAGGGCAGTTCACAGGCCTCTGGCCTTCTCCAAGAACTGTCCAAAAATGGGTGGAGCGTAACTGGAGCACAATGATTCAAGGGAAGATTGCCATCAGATTCTGCGGGCATGGATACTACACCTTCTTATTCGAGACCAAAGAAGACAAGCACCTCATCTTTCGCAACGAGCCTTATTTCATGGACACAAGAGGTCTATACCTGAACCGTTGGACCCCGGACTTCGATCCGGAAATGGATATACCCAACGCAGTCCCAGTTTGGGTGCGCCTCCCTCATCTGCCTTTGCATTGCTGGGGGGATGAATTGGTCAAGGCGATCGGAAATGCAGTCGGAAAATACATAGATAGATCGGAACCAAGGGAGAATATGCATGCATGCGCTAGGATCTGCGTTGAAGTTGATCTTGGGAAAGGACTGCCGGAAGCCATAAAGCTAAAAGTGGATCAATGGATGCACATTCAACAGTTGGACTACGAACAGCTGCCCTTCAAATGCAAGGTATGTCATGAATACGGCCACTTTGCTAATAGATGCAGTAAACTAAAAGAAAATGAGGTTGCACAAAATGAGGAACACGCTGAAGGTTCATGGGAAAAAGTAAAAAGAAAAAAGTCCTCTTCGAACCCGGGCATCAGTACCACAGCCCCTCCAGTATCAAAACAACCCCCCCCCTCCTCCTCCTCCCTCCTCAACCTTCCCATTTTCTTCCAACCCTTTCGAATCCCTAACAGAAGAAGTTTCGGCCTCCCCTCCCCATTCCCCTCGTCCTGCCTCTCCTTGCTCTAACCCTCCACCCTCCCCCCCTCCCACCATTGAAAGAATCCTCACAAGGAACAAAGCTAAAGAAACAAATCAGCCATCTGACCCTCCGAGAAAAGTCGGCCGCAAGACGAATAAAGAGCTAAGAGATGAAACAGCAGCAAAGGAAATGGCAACCGGCACCCAACAGCCAATGGACTCCTTCCTAGGCAAGTCAAAAGGAAGTGGTGAGAAGGCCAAGGAGAAATCAGGACCCCACCCCAACACTGGTAAATAATGAATTTGGTCTCTTGGAACTGTAGGGGGCTCGGCTCACTCGTAAAGCTGAAAGCAATCAAGGATCTCATAAACCAGGAAAAGCCAGATATCCTCCTAATCCAGGAGACCAAAACCACCGAGCAGGACTTCCTTCTTCAAACTCAAAGATTCATAAACTACCTAGGTATATCAAAAGGCTCATCCGGAGCATCAGGAGGTATAGGAACACTATGGAATACAAATAAGTGGGAAATTACTAGCTCCCAGCTTTGCAACTGGTGGATCCGAACAGATCTAAAGAATAAAAGCACCCGGGAGACTCATCACATCTACAACATTTATGCTCCTAACCACTACAGAGATAAAGCAAGCTATTGGAACACTTTAGAAACGGACCTCAGCACCATTCACAGCAGCCGGGTAATCCTTGGAGGAGACCTGAATCTAATAAGGCAGGTAGATGAAAAACATGGGGGAAATTACCATGCCGACCCGTCCAGAGATAAGATAGAATCCATTATCCAACACTTCAAGCTGATTGATCCCCCTTTGTCAAATGGAAAATACACATGGACCAACATAAGGGCAGGAATACACAACATAAAAGAGAGGCTAGACAGGTTCCTAGTCCAGGAAGGAGTAGCAGAAAATTACCAAGTAATCAGGAGCCACATAATCCATGGCACAGCCTCGGATCACAAGGCCGTGGTCCTCTCCATGGACAAAGGAGAAAATCTGGGCCCTCTCCCTTTTAAATATAACAGAGCCTGGGATTCCCATGAGGATTTTCGCACCCTTGTAAGGGAACAGTGGACGATTGAAGTCCTTGGCTCACCCCATTTCGTGTGGGAATCAAAGCTAAAGCACCTTAGGACAGCTATAAAGCAATGGGCAAGGGAAAAGGCAATTTCTGAAAAGAAAAAGAAAACAGAGCTGCTATTAGAAATGGAGAGATGGCATAAAGAAAAAGAACAAGTGCAATACACAGCAGAGGACCTAGACAAGGAAAAAAATCTGTACAAAGAGCTATATCGGCAGAACCGCATGGAGGAAGAGGAGCAAAGAATAAAATCTCGCTGTCTTTGGTTAAGAGCTGGGGACAAAAACACCTCTTTCTTCCACAACAATGTCAAGATCAGAAGAGCAATCAATCAGATAGACAAAATTGAAGTCGACGGGAGAGAATTGAAGGATCAAGAAGACATAAAAAACGCAGCACATGAGCACTTTAAAGCACTCCTTTCGGCGGATCCCCAGCACCATGGCAGCGATGATTTTCTAAGTATAATCAAAAGTAAGATAACAGAGGCACACAACAACAAGCTGGAGCAAGAACCTACAGCAGAAGAAATCAAAGAGGCTACCTTCGGTATGCAGCAAGATAAGGCCCCAGGGCCGGACGGATTCACAGTTGCATTCTATAAACAGCATTGGGAAACTATAAAGAAGGACTTTGTAAGAATGGTTAAAAATGCTTTTAGAAAACACAAACTGGGGGACAATACGAAGTCTTCACATATAGCTTTGATCCCCAAGGAAGCCAACCCCAAATCCTTTGATAGATTCCGGCCCATCTCGCTTTGTAATGTCTCATATAAAATCATAACAAAAATAATTGCAAATAGGATAAAGAACCTCCTTCCTCTCATAATTTCAGAGAATCGGGGAGGCTTTGTCCCAAAGAGGCAGATCATAGACAATGTTATTTTAATCCAGGAAGCAATACATAGCAGCCACAACAGAGGAGAGCGTGGAATGATCATCAAACTGGACATGGCCAACGCATTTGATCGAGTAGATCACTCCTTCCTATGTGCGGTCTTAAAAAATTTCGGCTTCTCTCCCAATTTTATTAATATGATAAGAGCTTGTATCTTCGACTCCTGGACCGCCCCACTGATTAATGGTAGACCTAGCAACTTTTTCAGAAGTTCCAGAGGGTTGAGGCAGGGCTGCCCCCTCTCCCCTTTCCTTTTCATTATCATGGCGGAATCCCTCAGCATCCATCTAGAAAATCTTCGCAGCAAAAGAGAAATCACAGGCATCCGCATTGAAAGAGGAATAAAGGAAATAAACCATTCACTGTTCGCGGATGACACATTATTAATTGGGGGAGCCTCTAGTTTAATGGAAAGGAGGTTCAAAAAAGTTCTGGACGCCTTCCTCCAAGCCTCAGGAGGCAAACTGAATAACAGAAAATGCAAGCTTTACACTTGGAATGTGCCTCATCAGATTCAGCAAAGAATATCCCAAATCCTGGATATCCCTCTTCAAAAAAATTGGAGCTCTTTCCCTTATCTGGGCCTGCCTCTAGCAAAGGAACACATTAAAGCAGAGGTCTGGACAAACCACATTGAAAAAATGAGAGGCCATCTCCAAAACTGGGGCGTCTCTTGGCTTAACCTAGTAGGCAGAACCATTCTTATAAAGGATGTCCTCTCCGGACTCCCAATTTATCAATATGCAATCATTATGGCTCCTGCTAGTATCCACAAACACATGGAGCTCATAATGAGAAGCTTTCTCTGGCAAGGAGGTAAACAGGACACAAAAAAATTCAGTCTGGTTAGCTGGGACCAAGTAACTCTTCCTTATGAAAAAGGAGGTCTATCCATAAAAATTCCAAGCCTCTCCAACTAGGCGCTGGGGCTCAAACTGATCTGGAGGATTCTCACAGGAGCTGGCTCGTGGTGGGTGGAGACAATCAAAATAAAATACCTTAGAGGCCTAAACTCCAATATCCTCAACGACCCAATAGCAGACAGGCCTTGCACTCCGATGTGGCGTCTAGTCAAGAAAGTTCTGCCACACTTCAAAGAAAATGTCTCGAAGCTCCCAGGCAACGGACAAAGCATCAACATATGGACTGACAGAATAATGAATTCCAATCCAAGAACCCTTCTTCAAGAGTTCAGACCTTTGCAAGACTGGATGGAGGAAAGGAGAATAATCACCCTGCATGACATGTCCTTATGGAATCAAAATAGATGGCAGGCTTGGAAAGACCTGAATCTACCTCCGGATCTAAAAGCTCTATGGCACAATCTGAAGCTCTCATTATCTGGACTAGCTCCAACAAAAAGGGACGACGAGGACAGATATATCTGGGACACAGGGGGAGGATCCTTCACGGTTAAAGAAGGGTACAAATCTCTCCAAAATTCAACCCCCAAAGCAAACTGGGACCTTTACTCAGCTGCCTGGAAGTCAGAAAGCCTCCCAAAGGTAAAGCACTTCAACTGGACTCTTTTAAAAGGGAAAATCCTTACAGCGGAGAACCTTAGAAAGAAAGGAATACAAGGACCTTCGATCTGCTGCTTCTGTTGGGCAGAGGAGGAGTCAATTCAACACTCTTTCCTTCTTTGCCCGTTTGCTCAAAGGTGTTGGAAAAGGATAACAAGCCCCTTGGACATCAGAGGATTCCCTGATCAGATGCACAATCTCCAGAAGAACTGGAAAAGAGTTTTTCCACACCCTAAGAAGGGCAAGAATAATATCATCAGAATTTGGAAGTGTATCCCTGCTACTCTATGCTGGAACCTCTGGCTAGCTAGGAACAACTACGTTTTCAAAAACAAAAGGCCTAACATGGACAGTGTAATAGCCAAAACTATAGCAAACATCTCGGAAGTGGTCAGTGCAAACTTCATAGCCTTCCCAGACCAGAAGAGTTAGGCCCAAGAGGAAAGGGACTGGTACAGTAACTTCAATGTAAGCCACTCTCAAAATCCTCCTCCACAGAATAAAGCCAACCAGAAGCAGCCCAAATGGAAGCTCAGGGGAACTAAAGAAGAAATAAGACAATGGATCAGCAAACAAGACCGCCCCCTCCTGTTCTTTGACGGCGCATCAAAGAACAACCCAGGAACAGTGGGAGTAGGAGGCATAATAAAAGACCATGAAGGAAACCAAATCTGCAGTTATGAATGGGGACTGGGAAGGACATCGAACAACGCAGCATAAGCTTACAGTCTCCTCCTTGGCACCATAATTTTATCCAAATTGGGACTAAAGAACCCAATTATAATTGGGGACTCGGCTATCATAATTTCAGCCATGATCAACGATAAAGACTTCAACAAAGAAGGTCTTAATAACATAAGGAAGAGAATCACAGAGAACACAAGAAGTTTGGGGGAAGTCACCTTCAGGCATGTGCTGAGGGAACACAACGCAGAAGCTGACTCCCTTGCCAGCAAGGCGGTGTACCGACAGCAGGGACAGGTTAGTGAAAATGGAAAAATCTATGAAAAAGAGATCCCCTAATCAGTCAAGCCGTCATCTAGCTCATCAGAAAAGCCCCTCTGAACCTTGCCAGATCAGTATTCATCCCATCAGCCTGTCATCGAATGATCATCCCTTACCTTACACTCCTTCGTCTTCCCTCTCTCTTCTTGATCCCAGCCCCTCCCGTGTTATCCCCTCTGGTTTGGTAGGCAAATGTCTCTTCAAGCCTCCCGGACAGTGCACCTCGAATCCACAGCAAGTTATGCATACAGTGCTCACAGGTTTCAATATCCCGCTTTATCGTCTAGTATGGCTCTCTCCTTTCCTTTATATATCTACTCCCCTGCGCGATTTCCTCAATCAAGCTTTGCAGCCCCATTTACAGCAAAAAAGAGTATGGAGCATTGAGGTTAGAATAGTTGTTCAAGGGAGTGATACTGTCCAGAGCGCGCCCAGAACTTTGAGTTCCCCTTTACTTCTCAGCACAAAGCGTGTTACCAATCAGAGATTCGGTGTTCAAGCCATTCAAGCCGTCCTCAGGTATAAATCAAACTATTTCTCAGATTTTTGTTTGCTAATCCGCTCCTTTCAAGCCATGGCAGAGAATAGGCAGCAGCCAGCAGCACAGGAGGGCGCAGCGCGTCAAGGGAATCCCCTGGACAGGGTGATAGGGAATGATACCTGCACACTTTGTAAAGAGCACGTTTTCATGATTGCTCGTTTTGTTAAACACCACAAAGAGCTGAGGGACGATTTTGAATTAGACAGCCGCTCAAAAAGAAAGAAGCTGATAAAACAGAGAAAGGAAATCGAGGGACTTAAGGCACCAAAAGGATGAACAGAGGGATGTTCAGATGGAAGACACAGTAAACCAATTCTGGTGTTAGTCAAATGAACAGCAAAGTAAAGCTAATAGACGGTTTGTTTGTAAGGCAGTATAGTAGGCATCTTTTCCAGCAATTTCTTTTCAACTTAATCTCACAGAAGTCACGGGCTGCGTCCCGGTTTTGGACTTCATTTGTGCCCGCTCTTCTTGAATCCTATGTAATAGCTCTGGCTCTCTACAGTTTTTTAATATATGAGTAAACGATCTTGTGAAAAAAAAAAAAAATCAAACATAATACTTGGCTTTGTTGTAGGGGCTAAAAATAGTCATAACAATAAAAATATCCAAATTAATAGTATTCATGGATTCTATGGTAGTCATTCAATAGGTGAACAAGCTTCAAGGAAACTGCAACCTTCACAAACATCCTATATTGTAAAGAATCACAACTCAATTGAGGAGTTTTGAAACAATAAAATTTTGCCATGTTAAAATAAATTTGAACACAAAAGCATGTATGTTGGGCAAGAAAGGCATAATTTTGAATCATGGCATGTTGGAACATGAGGATGGCATAATAAAATATAACCCACTACCATCATTTTTAACAACAAAAAAATAGCAAGACCTAAAGCATATAATAAGGTGATTGATGACGAACAATAATTAATGGGTTATACATTATTTAATGCACTCTAAGAGGATTTAATACACGAGATGTGACATTGCAATGGAGGATGGTCATCCACTGTCTTTGTCGGGTAGCTGCGGTGGCATTGTGACGACGTCATGTGATTAATAATGATGCATTATTCATAATTAATTACACTCTCCACACCAATGTAAACTAGTGCAACATCATTTTCAATATATAAATGGTTGATTTCTAATTAGGCAGATAGACCTTCCTATTGAAATAGACTTTCGTCATCCTTTTCAATCTCAGGTTGACACCTGGCATCCATATTCTGCGGGCTTCTGTTTATTCTCAGTGCCTAGAACTTTCGGGTTTCCGTTTCCTGTTTCGATTTCCAAGCGATGTTTAGGCCATGGCATTCCCTGACTGAGGACGCTGTGGATTTCTCGGCGAAACAAAGAAACATCGATAACGATGGACGGTACAGGAGGCAGGAGACAGCAAGGGGAAGGCACAGGCAGAGGGAAAGGCACACGCACAGGCACGGGCAGGGGCAGATCCACATCTTCCTCTTCCTCCCAAAGATCTCTTAACCAGAAAAAGGATCAAGCGGTTTTAGGGTTCCCTTGCAAGAAGCTGGTCCGTATCAGCAAATCTCTCAAAAAACAAATCGATGGAAGATCAGAGAAGGCCACAGGCAGAACTCCATCGTTGTTGTTGGGTGCTCCCACACCCGAGAAAAAATGCAGTGAAAACTCTTCTTCAAGAGTTAAAAACAAGGGAGTTGTTATGTCTGTCAAGGAGGTTGCAAATCAAACCAGAAAACTATTACAGAGCTCAAACGATTCCACAGCTCGTCCCAAAAGAAAACTGCGTCAAAAATCCATTTCTGCCCCGCCCAAAGCTCCGAAGACTACAGATTTCAGTCTTCCAGACAAGTAAGCATATATCTGTCACTATATTTCTACAATCTGATTTTCTGGGTGTTTGATAAACTCACGCATTTATGTGTGGGTGTTATAAATATGAAATGCTGGCAGAGCTTTTCGATTCCATGGAGTCTGCCATCAAATTGCTTCGGCTTCGTAAGGGAAACAGTAGCTTCTGCAATATCTGCCCCCAAGTTGAATCGATGACCCACAAGTATGTATAAACCAGAGACTGGTTTCCGTTCTCCTCTCAGACCTACAATGCATAGAGCTTGATAACATTAGTAGACATAGAACTTCTTCTCTGTCCAAGATCTAAAGATTGGCCGATTGTAGTCATAGAATGAATGCTCAGACTTTTAAGGTAAATTTTCACAGGCATAGTAAAAGATATTTTCATCACCGTTTGGGAATTAATAGTAAACCCTAATTCTGGTTGCAGGAGATTTATGTATAACCATGTGGCACAAATGAAGCGCATTTTGCCCGAAGGGCTTTTGCTGGAGAAGATCATGACACATGATGAGGAGACGCTGTGCATGAAACCAGAATTGCAAATCAATGTCTTGCATGATGCAGTGCTAAGTGGCAAGAGCAAGGTCTCCAAAGCCAACAATACATTGGGTTTGCGAAAAGCATTTCGTACCTGTCTAATGGAATTCGTCAAGGCTCATACCAATGTGAGTCTGCTCCAGCTATCCTATATTATTATTATTATTATTATTATTCCTTAAAATCCTTCAATATTATGAGTTTTAACTGGGTATGTACATGGTGGGCTTCATCGATTGCATTTCAGGGAGATGATGTTCCGGAGGCAATCCTGCCAGAGCCCTTCAATAGAAAATGTCAGCTAACCTCCCCAGGGTGCTCTCTACTTCCTCCAGTGATATGTAAAAGTCCTTCCCCAGCAAGAGGTGTTTCTTCTGATCCGCCTGCCCCTCATCAAGAAGACCCTCAACCCTCTATGATGTCCTCACTTTTACCCAAAAATTTCCAGAGGCGGTTTTCTCAGAGGAACTTCACAGCTGAACCATCTGCGAACCCACCATTCCCTGTGCCGGAGCAAGTCCCAGATTTGAAAGGTTACTCGTCGTTCTGTTGCCTTGAAAATAACTTCTGATGTGTCCCGCACACCTTGCAAAACAGTGTCAGAGTCCGAGAATCCAAACACGCCTATATCAAAGGGTTATTTCTCCCCTGTAACACCAAGGGTTACTCGTCGTTCTGTTGCTTTGAAAACAGTTTCTGATGTGTCCTCTGCTGTCAAAACACCAATTGTTAAATCCATACTGAAAACTAATATAAAGAGCCCTATCAGTAAGAAATCTCTGCGATTTGCGGGAGTTTCTGCTGCACCCATTACATCCCCTCCTGTTTTGTCTCCCGGAACGCCAGGCTTTGCTTCTCCAGAGGCCTCTCGTCTTTCTCAGCCCACTGTGAAGAGATCTAACAATACCAATGTCAAAAGAGCAATAGCTTTTAACAGATCAGAAAAAGATTCCTCCGCTCCTCTTGCTTGTGAGCAGCCTGGAACCCGTTCAACACCTCTGAAAAGGAAGGCAGAGGAAGCCAATTTGGATGATGACCTCACTCAAGGTTTTCAATCTCCACAGTCCCTTGTACTCTCTACACCTGCCAAATCCGGTGAATGGGGTAACTCTGTGGATTCATTTAAGTCATCACCTTTGAGGAGGGCTGCAAATCCATTTGCCATATCGAAGAAGAATGAGAAGGTGATGCAAAACTCTACATATCCTCAGCATGATAGAAAAACATTCAGCTTGGAGAACACTCCAGTGAAAGGGTTCCCTAATACTCCACCCTTGCATGCTTCAAAGCAATTCAGATTCGGTGTAGATGAATCCCAGACACTGCAAGTTGACACAACTAAGAATTGCTCTGAAACAAGCCTACTGTGCTTACGATCTCCTAAGAAAAGCAATGCTGAACCTTGCAAGCTGGACATTGGTAGAGAATCGAATGTTTCAGAGCCAGCTGAAAAGACAAGTAACAATATTCAGGAGGCTTGCAAGATACATATCGATGGAATGTCTCAATCAGATCAGGAAATCATTGACTCCATTCCAATGCCAGTGTTGCAAGAGGTAAGTTCTTGTCATTATCTTTCGTGGTTTTACTTTGTTCATAATTAGTTGATTCAAGTCAATGACATTAAATTGCTTTTCATACCAAGCTTTACCCCATGTTCGTTAGTGCCTTGGAAATTGCATTGGCATATCATGTCAAATTGCAATGACTTTTCTTTGTGATGTTCTTTGTAGTTGCTAATACTTTATCTGCTCTGGCTGATTCTGGGTTGGTTGCATGCTGTGTTGTAAACTGAATGCATGTTATACGTCAAAATATATTGTAGCAGAGATCATACTGCAGGTCACTTTGAAATTGTAAAGTTTTTTGAGCTTATGAGTAAAATTTTCCCCTTTGAGTACTAAAGACTGTTTGTAACTTTGTAGGTCTATGAGAAAGAGTTGAAGACGATAGAGGAGTGCAAGTCGGGTGTATCTGCTGCTAATATGCGTCAGCAGATGATTGGATGCTTGCCTAGACTCTTCAATATGATACGTGATATATTTCGTTTAAGCAAACGCTCAGTTCTTACAAGACAGGAGCTTGTTCACAAAATAATATCAAATCACACGGATGTTACTGATAGACGTAAATAACTCTCTTTGAACATCTCTCTTCTATTGTCTTGCAGGAAACAATTTCAATGCCATGCTATGTGATCTGATCTCATGCTTAATATTTTGTACTCGCAGGTGAAGTTGAGGAGCAGTTGCACCTCCTTGGACAAATAGCTCCTGAATCGATTTCTGGAAGGATAGCTTCCACTGGTGACTTTCTATACAGGTATGTTATGCATGAGTTGATTGAGATAAATGGAATCAACTAAAATGTGAAAGGTATTATTCTTGTGTTATGTATAACTCGTTTTAAATTTTTTACTTGGGCTCAGTGTCAAAAGTAACATAGATCTTTCAATGATCCACGCAAGAATTGCAAGCGCCTTGTAAACACATGCACTATGAAAGCTGGTGGGAACATGGAATATGTGTGGGAGTGCTAAACTACACAGGCCAGTCTTTCAGACTCTGCAGCTGTACTCGTTGAAGAAATGCTTTCAAACATCACTTCTGTGGATTGGTACTGTCATTTATATCTATTTTTGATAGAAAGTGAGGTAACCTCTCCAATGCTTTTCCATGAGACTAAGGATTGCCTTGTGTTAAACACATGTTTTGTCACTTTGCCATGTGGTTGGAAATTATTATCAGGATATCCTTATGTTAAATATTTAAGTTGTCATTATTGCAAATCTAGGCTTGTAGTGGATGTGGCCGACCCACACTGGTTAAAAGAAACATATGACTTGCTTCCAAATTTCTATTGAGCATGTAACCGAAAAAATCATGAGAGAATCTGCCCATATTGAAGCTAAAAGGAAGGAGGGGTAACTGTTTAATAGGCAGTTTTTCATGCAGATGGTTTTTTTTTTTCATCAAAATTGAATTGTGGCAAGGGAAAGAAAGCACTGCACTGTTTCTAGAAATTTAGTGTTGTGAGAAGACTATAGGAATGTTGAAAAGAGCAAGGGAGACTCTGCCTTGTGTTATAGTCCTCCCAGTTTTAGTCATGTAAACAGTCTATTCTGTAAATACTGCCAGTCAGTTGTGTTCCTTGCTTCCGTTGTTTTGTTTCCTTACATATTTTCTGCCAAGGTCGCACTGTTAGTTTCTCAAACAGAGTCATTATCATGACATCCAACCTTAGAGCAGAGCACTTGCTTGCTGCATTGTCTGGCCACACAACAATAAAAACCGCAAGAGAGAATGTCATGCAAGAAGTATGCACACGCATTCCTGGACTCTGTGTATGCATCTTTTTCATATAATTTTATCACAAAGTTGGCTGCGGTGCTTTGACATGCCTTTGAATATTGTTGCAGGTTAGAAGACATTTCAGGCCAGAGTTATTGAATAGACTTGATGAGATAGTTGTATTTGATCCTCTTTCTCATGATGAGCTCAAGAAAGTTGCTAGACTACAGATGAAAGATGTAGCAATTCGTCTTGCAGAGAGAGGTGCTGCTTTAGGGTTTACAGATGCCGCTCTGGATCTTGTTGTTCACGAAGCCTATGATCCTGTAAGTAATCACTTTGTTTCTTGTTTTATTCAGTCTAACTTGCTAGGGGATTTGCCCCCTACCCTAATAAACTTGACACTGCATCTCCTTCACCAGTCCTCCCTTTCCCTATTGCAGGGGACATGACCCACTCCTTGGACACATGTCTCCACATCGTAAGAGATGTTGAGTTAGGGTTCCCTCACTAAATTGGACTTACCTCCCTTTGAAACAATCTAGAATTGCGATTTATATGTTCTATTCTAATGCCTGGTATTTTTCATTCATAATGTTGCTCGGTGTTCTTAATGTACAATGATTTTATTCAAGGTCTTATTTCTATTTTCCATGCCCTGTCATATAAACCTGTGTGGAAAGTTATTCTAGGAGTTTGATGTTTTGCAGAGTTTTGGTTGTGGTGGCCAACAATGAATATTAAAAGCGCAGGACTTTTCAGTTTACAATTTCATTTTCTCAGATTTTCAATGGTCTATCATATATTTTGCATGAACCTGTCTAGGGAGTAATTTTAGTTTGATATTTTTGCTGGCAGTTGGTTGTGGTGGCCAACGGTTGATCTTTAAGAGCTGTGAACTCTTCAGTTTACAGAGTTGCTTTCTGAGATTTTCAATTTTCTCAATTTTCACATTCAGTTTTGGATTTTCTAATTCTCACATGATCTTCTTCCTTCTGTATGGATCCCATCGATATAAATTTCAGTTCTGTTCTTTAAATTTTAACATTTTCCTCTGGCACTTGAACGTTAAAAATGGGGTGCTGCCTGTCTCTGCGTACTCGGCGAACTTAGTTCAAAATATATAGTAAAGGGATGTTTTTGGTGTGTTTGCTAATTAATATAAATTAATGCATTGTTTACTTGTTAATACTAGTGAAGCAGGCAGGATCATTATTAGCCTTTGTGGTTTACGGGTAATTTAGGTCAAAATTTGTGAGTAAAATGCAAGACTAGTTGGGGATTCTCATTTAAAACCTCTAAATGGATAAAGTGGTAAAGTGGTACTTGCAGGTTTATGGTGCTCGCCCCTTGTGACGATGGTTGAAAAGTAAAGTTCTCACTCTGCTATCTTGGATGCTCATCAGTGGGGAGATTGATGAGAACAATAAAGTATACATTGATGCAGTGCCTGAGTAGCAGACATTATCTTATCACTTAAAATATTTGTCATGTTCTTTATTTTATAGAACTGCAGACAATGGATGATGGTCTCTACCTTTCTTGATCGTCATTGTCCTTCTTAGGCTCATCTTCGTTATTCTCCAGTCCCTCAAACAGGCACCCAAAATGATCAGTTGAAGGAAAATTGTTGAAATTACTACGAGGAGAAGGAGATGATCTACCTTATTGGACCAAGAGGTAATTGACAATGTCCATGGAATTAGATGAATTGATTGAGGATGTATCTGGAGCAAACTCTGGGAGTTGTGACATCCAAACTCATCTATCACTTGCAATGCTTGGAGTTGATGATGATTTGGTATCAAATAGCAGTCCAGATTTTAAATCTACTTCTCTGAGCTTCATAATTTTTCTTACTGCTTGCTTCTATAAAAGCTTCAAAATTTTATATTAGGTGTATTACTGTGAGCCAATGTCACTACTTAGTTGTGTTCAATTTCAATCACTCTGCATAATGGCTGAAGCTGTGTCTGAAGTTGAGTGGAGTCCATGTAAAGTCCCTTGCCCACTTGATCTACTTGGAGCAAACTTTTAGAGAACAAGAACATGATAATAACAAACCTAGGGGAAAAACCTTCTGCTCTGCAAATTCCAATTGGGGACCTTAATAAATATAGTTAAAGTCTATAAGCACTTTTTAAGGCATTTCAACACACCTCAGTAACTAATTTAATCATTTGCACATCTCTTGTCTTTTGGTGAGCATTTCTTGTCTTTTCTCTTGTGTTTCTTTACTTGTTTAAAAATTTTGAACAATTGATATCATTCAACGTTTTTGTGAATTAATTAAAGTCTGGCCAATTTTCACTGATGAATCCATTGCTACTGCGTTGTAGCATTTCTTTTTGCATTATGGTCAGGTGAAGCACTAAAGCTTGATGCATATTTAGCTATAATGGCCCTAGTGTCTTTTAACTCCTCAATTTATATTTTATGCGACAGCGAAAGAACTGGTAGCTTGTTAATTGAAAATAAAAACTTATTGTTGGATGATACAGCTTGACATTATTCTTGTGGTTGATCTCTATTGGATGAGTTTATGGTTACACTCCATTGGCTGACATTGGAATGATGGCCATCTTAATTACACTTCATTGGCTCACTGAACAGTAAAATATGTAAACAACTTAATAGTGATTATTGATGAGAGGATGAGATTTACTGTTTTGTTCTTTATGTTATCTGCAAAACATAAAACACATATAGTTGAATAGAAAATATTGATTGTGAACCAAAACAAGTTCTAATTGATCTAATAAAATTGAAACTTGAATGGCCACTGTAAACGCATGTGATAACAAACACTACTTATGAGAACAATAGTGTTTGACAATAAATTTCTAATTAGCAACTCTGTATTTTCTTTCAATTAATCCAATTGTGTCTCTTCTTGTGGTCACTCGTTTTAGTGACCCACTGGTGCTCACTAGAGCTGAAAATTTTCTTGTCCTTGCCTTTGGAGCAATTGTATGTATGTGGAAGGAAAAGTAAGTATGATATCGCTATTGATTTGCCAGACCATTGTTATGTACTTTTTTAGGTCTGAAGATGTGTAACTTGTGGTTTAGCTTGATACATTCTCTTTTATACCACTTTACTTTAACTTTGTCTATATCATAAGTCTAGTAGCGATTTAAGTGTATGTCTGCATGGCAGAACTGCATTGGGCTTGAACTTTTATAAAAAATTACATTGTATTTAAAGAAATATGATGTCCAGATAGCATAGAACTCCAAACATCAAATCTCTTTGCTCCTTGTAGGCTTCAACCAATATCTCTTTTAGAGAAATTCAACAACTCTAATTTAATAATCCTATCGGCCTCTCTTTGTACCTTTTGGGACAATTGCTAGTTATACTATTGGTGTTTTTTTGGTTATAATTTGGTAGAATAAATTTTCATTATATATATTTTATACGTTGAAATTTAGGCATGAATAAAATTTAAAGTATTTATCTGGTTTAGAGATTATAAATCAAACATGTAATTTTTTATTTTTTTTTATAAAATTTAAATTGGAAAATATACTCCCAAAACCTCGCAACTACACCATACACTTACAGGTTTAAAAGTTATGGAATTTGTGTAATTCGAATTATAAAATTTAAAATCAAACTAGGTTTTCCAGTTGAATTTATGTATGCATTTAAAAATTTGACATCATATTAAATTTTAATGGCACTAGTATGACTCAAAATGTCTGGGGAAACATCAAAATTGAAGAGATGCTTCTAATTTATGTCACTCCAATCAAAGTTTCATGGTATGATTGTGCGAAGTGCATAGGAATAATGTACAAAATACATATAAAAATTAGTTTAGGATTTTTCTAATTATTATATGTTTTGGAGTTTTAGAGTTTTTGGTCACAATCCAACAGGATATTTTTTTATCAAATCATGTTATTTTTGTTTAAAAATACTTTTAAAGACATAAATGAATTAAGTACTCTATACATATAAAAAAAAATAAAAAATTAGCACAAGCATTGTTTAGTTATAGGTTTTGGAGTTTTAGAATATTTGTTTAGAATTAAGTGAAATATTTTTTGATGAAATATTGTTGTTTTGGTTTAAACTCTATTTTCAAATACATAAATGAATTCAGTACTCCGGAAAATCTTGATTGTGTAGAGTTGACAAATTATATTAATGATTCCTATAAATTTTAGCTAACCAAAAAATATGCTCCAAAAAATTTCCAAAACATATAACCATTAGATTAAGGCAACTCAAAATGTCTTATGAAACATCAAAATTACAGGGATGCTTCAAATTACTCAAACTCACTCAATGAAAGAAATTTCATGGTTTCAAATTACATAGTGCATAGAAATAGTGTACAAAATACAATATCTTGTGGTGCACAAGAAAATTCAAAAACAAAACTCGAGGCACAATTTGGGCAAGTTATTGGCATACTTTCAGACACAGATGTGGGAAATTCTTTGTGGCAGGAATTTCATGAAAATGACATGAAAAAAACTAACCCTAGTATAAGTGAAGTAATGTATAAAAGGGTAATGAACAGAACAGGGGGGCGAATATTGCTATTGGGACGCACTAACAACCATTAAATAAAGTATTAAATGATCGCAGAAACCTTTGATGTAGCATAGTTTCCCGCAGTCAATTGTGAAAAATGGGCTTGATAGTACTTTGGGTGACACAACTATGTTGGATACATAGAAGTCTAGAATGAGGAGATTACACTATGGCCTTGGATTCCAAGTGTGGAGATATTTCAACCAACAATTGTACCCCTTCCATTCTCATTACCTAGAGATCTAAATGGCAACCCTCACTTAATGTGCACTTAATATATTATACACATCTATGTAGCAAGTTTGGTACATCAAATAACCTGAACAAATTACGTTAAATGTTATCTAATCTCCTTTTAATTTTAAAAATGACTTCAACGTTTTAAAATTTAAGTATTATTTTTTTCTCCTCTTCTTCACATAGAGGTAGAAATTTATATTATTAAAATTAATTATAATATTATTAAAAATAGTTAAAATGACTTTAACAAGTGATGATGAGAAATAACAATGAAGTGATCCTCCATTTATATGAGGTTTACCACATACATTAATTCACCTAAATGCCCTATAACAAGTTTCATTTTGAATAAACATGAAGTAAATGGGTTACAAACCAACCCAATCTCAATAAAATAAAATAAACCACTAATTTCCCACGTGTGTGAGCCAAAAACAACTATGAATTGAAGGGTTGAACTCGGTGAATAATTTAAGGATAGATATTTATCTTAGATTTTAGAAACCTTTGTGAATATTAGTAGTCCATAACATGCAAACCATAAAATGTTTGGCAATATGTTTATAAAAATAGTAAAGTTTATAATGATTCTATATAGTATCTATAAAAGTTTTTTTATTTTTAAGGTAAACTATTTTTATACTATAAAATATGCAATAAACATTTTCTAAAAAAATGGAAATTCATGAATATTGCTTTTCCAAAAGCATAGAAAATTATCCCACTTCCAAATTTTAGCCCCTAAAATTTTCCCTTGATGACCATAAAAATGTCACATCCCTTTAAGGATTCGAAGCACCTAATAGGTTTTATTACTTAGCATCATCTAACAACATAGGGAAAAATTTTACGGGACCTGGTCTAATTAGATATTTGAAGGTGATTATGGATTGAAGTCTTATTGTGCCCTTAACAATTAAGTATGCTACACTATGATACATCTATGGTCATTGTCTCTAATGAGTGGTTTATTTGAAATTGAGTTTGAGATGGTATTTCCTTGTGGTTTTACATAAAGCAATAGAGACTTTTAGGGTACACTCATTCCATGCCTACATCTACATGATGCCTAGGATGTACCGTACTTCAGGAGAGTTGTGATGAGCTTGTAGATGTAACATTTCCCTTCAAAATTAAACTGTTGGGAACCTTAGTGATCATGATAGTAAATTGACACCTCTGAGCACCCTTAAATGTTGAAACATTGAGCTCACATTTCTTATTGTTGGAGATTCTTAATGATGTACCTAGTGGACATCATTTGATAGGCATGCCTTGGCACAAATACCATACAATGATGATCAACCCCAAGATGATTAGGGAAGGATTTTACACCCTCATGGAGCCCAAATACTGCAGAGATATTGCACCATGTTGTCTTTATGGCACACATGAAGAGGATGCAAGGCATCTGGAGACAACTTTTGGACACATGTAGATGTTATGAGGATTGATTTTAGGGCTCTTGATTAATTAATGGTTGATTATGATGGTTGGAGAAACATCTAGCCCTCATATTGCAATTTTGGGGCCTTATTAGCCCTAAAAGGGCATGTAATCATGGTTGGAGAGGGTTTTTGGCTTACACACATGGGAAATTAGTGGCTTATTTTATTTTATTGAGCTATTAGGTTGGTTTGCAACCCACTTACTTCATGTTTACTCAAAATGAAACTTGTTCTAGGGATTTTAAGTGAATTAATGTATATGATAAACATCATATAAATGGAGGATCACTTCATTCTTATTTCTCATCATCACTTGTTGAAGTCATTTTTAACTATTCTTAATAATATAAATTTCTACTTCTATGTGAAGAGGAGGAGAAAAAAAGAATACCTAAATTTTAAAATGTTAAAGTCATTTTTAAAATTAAAAGGAGATTGGATAACATTTAATACAATTTATTCAGGTTACTTGATGTACCAAACCCGCTACATAGATTGTATAATATATTAAGTGAGGGTTTTCATTGGGATATCTAGGTAATGAGAATGGAAGGGGTAACATTGTTGGTTGAAATATCTTCACACTTGGAATCCAAGGCCATAGTGTATTCTTCTCATTATAGCCTTCTAGGTATCTAGCGCAGTTGTGTCACTCAAAGTACTATCAAGCCCCTTTTGCACAGTTGATTGCGGATTACTATGCTACATCAAAGGTTTTTGAAAGCATTAAGTACTTTCTTTAAAGGTTGTTAGTACATCCTAATAGAAGTATGTGTCCCTGTGTTCTCTAAATTTTGTGCATTATCCTTCTATACATTACATCACTTATACTGGGGTTAGTTTCTGTCAGGTCGTTTTCATGAAATCTTTACCCCGAAGACTTGCCCACAATTGTGTCCGAAAGTCTACCAATAACTTCCCCAAATTTGTGCCTTGCGTTCTATTTTTGAATTTTCTTGTGCACCACAAGACATTGCATTTTGTACACTATTTATGTGCACTATGTAATCTGAAGCCATGAAATTACTTTCGTTGAGTGAGGTTGAGTAATTTGAAGCATCCATGTAATTTTGATGTTTCATAAGACATTTTGAGTTTCCTTAATCTAATAGTTATATGTTTTGGAAGTTTTTTGGATTATATTTTTTTGTTTGATGGAATTTATTGGAATCTTTAGTATAATTTGTGAGCTCTACACAATCAAGATTTTATAGAGTACTGAATTCATTTATGTATTTGAAAATAGAGTTTAAACAAAAACAACAATATTTGATAAATAATTATTTCACTTAATTCTAAACAAATATTCTAAAACTCCAAAACCTATAATTAAGCAATGCCTCGGCTAATTTTTAATTGTTTTTTATATGTATAGAGTGCTAAATTCATTTATGTCTTTAAAAATACATTTTAAACAAAAACAACATGATTTGATAAAAAAAAATATATTTAATTTCATTGCCACTAAAAACTCTAAAACTCCAAAACCTATAATAATTAGACAATTGCTAAACTAATTTTTATATGTATTTTGTACATTATTTCTATGCACTTTTCACTCTCACACCATGAAACTTTCATTGGAGCACAGGGGCTTCACTGGGGAAGAAATATCATACTACGTGGGTTCATATTGGGGAATATATATTGAGGAAAAAATGACACAATATATTGAGCATATAATAGGGGGTAAAGGGTTTTAATATTGGCAGGTATAAAAAATGGAGCTCAAAGTTAATGAAAAAATATAAAGGGGTATAAGAAATGCTAATGGAAAAATGGAAATGTACAATATCTAGTGAAAGTAGGAGTTTTTTAAATTGGGGAGGTGTATTGGGTTCATATTGGTAGGGGGTTAAATAATGTAATTTTTAGAAGTATTTTCCAATACATAGTCAAATTAAAGGTATTGTTTAATATGCCATGAACACACGTGAGATGTTATAATTTCACTGAGTGAAGCCCCCATGCATTGGAGTGGCATAGATTGGAAATATCCCTGCAATTTTGATATTTGCTAAGACATTTTAAGTCATACTATGCACTCTCTTACTATCAAACTTTCATTCCATGTCAAATTTTTAAATACATGAATAAATTCAACTAAAAAAACTTAGATTATTAATAATTTGATTGTAAAATTTTATAATTCAAATTACACAAATTCCATAACTTTCAAACCTGTAAATGTATGGTGGTAGTGTTAATTACTTAAGTTTGTGAGGCTCAAGAGGCTTTGGGGCTATATTTTCCCATTTAAATTTTATAAAAAGTTTTTAAAATTACATGTTTAATTTATAATCTCTCAACAATATAAATACTTTAAAATTTATTCAAACTTAAATTTTAAAATATAAAATATATATAATCAAAATTTATTTTACCAAATTACAGCAAAAAGTCCCCTCACCTATTATGCTATGAATGGCCATCATCCATTGCAGTGTCACATCTCAGTGTATCAAAGCCTCTTGTAGCCCATTAAATAACGTATAACCTAGGAAATATTATTCGCCCTTGAAAGGTGTCAACCTCAACCTTAATAACTCACCAGAGATAGCATTCTCGGTCTATGAATATTTAATGGAGGCGATTTTGGAAGATAATAAGGAAACAATCGAGTAATGTATGGAAGACACCATGAATGCAGTAAGATTGATCTTAATTTCCATTGAATGGCCACCATGGTCGAGAAGAGACTGAATTCAAGGCTAGTTAGTTTATATGGTATATCCAAAGAGGCGCCAACAGACTTCTAGGATATCAGTGGCGTTAGTAGAGCTTGGAATAGGTAGGAGAATGGAGTGCAATATGCAGACACTTTTGGTCAGGGAGTGGGAGAAATGAATCGTTATCTAACCCTGTTAAATAGAAGAAGCAAGATGGAGTCAAAGGAGAAGCAAACATATTTGCCACTATTGGACCAAAATGAAAATGTGAGAAGCTCCCAGTAACACTGGAAGCAGAGGTGGAAATTATGGACTCAAGGCTGAAGAAGTTAGAACCATATGGGAAAAAGGAGCAAAAAGGAGCCAAGGATGATGTTGTAGACATGAAACATTGGAATTTATAAGGCAATAGCCTTGTAACGAGATATGTTTATATATATATATATATTCAAAAGAATCTTTGTAATATTATTAATTTTGAAAAAACGGTTCAAAAATATAAGTTATAATATTTTTATTGTTTTTTTTAATTTTAGTTTTAATGGAAGCAAAGGTGGAAATTATGGACTTAAGGCTAAAGAAGCTAGAACCAGATGGGAAAAAGGAGCAAAGGATGATGTTGTAGACATGAAACATTGGAATCTATAAGGCTAATGAGATCATGTTTATATATATATATATATATATATATATATATATATTCAAAAGAATCTCTGTAATATTATTAATTTTGAAAAAATGGTTCAAAAATATAAGTTATAATTTTTTTTATTGTTTTTTTTTTAATTTTAGTTTTAATGGAAGTAGAGGTGGAAATTATGGACTTAACGCTGAAGAAGCTAGAACCAGATGGGAAAAAGGAGCAAAGGATGATGTTGTAGACATGAAACATTGGAATCTATAAGGCAATAGCCTTTTGTAACGAGATCATGTTTATATATATATATATATATATATATATATATATATATATATATATATATATATATATTCAAAAGAAACTTTGTAATATTATTAATTTTGAAAAAAAAGTTGAAAAATATAAGTTATAATTTTTTTTATTGTTTTTTTTTTTTTAATTTTAGTTTTAATGTCTTTTAATGTTGTCTTTTCTATTTATTTTTTTGGCCTTTTTTTTTACCTTTTTTTTTCCACTTTGCTAATTTAAGAACAACTATTGCTATTAACTTCCACATAGCATAGAATAGATGGTAATATGGTGTTCTGTTAAGGAACTTCTTAGATGGTAATATGGTGTTATGTTAAGGAACTTCTTAATAAAAATGTCACTACTTAGAGGAAAAACTCCAACCATGGTAAGGACTAGTGTAGCCTAAGCTAGGTGTGATCCCCAAATAATTTGACAATTTAGATGCAACAGTTTAGATGCCCCTTAGTTGCAGCTATTCAAGCTACAGTTCACACATGCCAATTATCTTAAAACTCACACTATCTAAAAACACCTATTACTATTAACACATATGATTATAATATTGAATTAATATAATATTATATATGAATGCTCTATTATGTAATTAATATTAATTAATTAAATATATAATATAAAATATATAACTATCAATAATTACTATATACTATAACCCTTAAAATTATTAATTTATTTTTATATTAGTTTATTATAACTATTATGATATTTGTTTTATATAGTTATAGATTATATATACTTTTATTACTTAAAGTAAGAGATATAACTATAATTAATATTATAATATTATTTGATATAAAAATTAAATAAGAGTAATTAATTAAAATTATTTAATATAATATTATAACTATTAATAATTACAGTATATTATATATATATATATATTCTCATTAAAATAAGATATATATTATAATATTATTTTAGGTTGAAGGAGTTGAGCTCAAGTGATAGAGGCACATGTTGTGTTTCTGGTTGTGGCGAATTCAAATATTTGGAGACATGTTTTGGTGAAAAATTGTGAAAAAAATTGAATAAATGAGTTCCACTGGGTAGCCCAATATTATAATATTATTTTATATAAAAAATTGTTTATATATATATATATATATATATATATATATATATATATATATAACTATAAAAGCCTTGGTGAAAATTCCATGTAATAAAAATTAATAAAGCCAAAATAATAACCACGGTTGATGGGACACTTATTCCAAGGTGAATGTTGGGCAAAAACATAATGATGGGGATCACTAGTGATTGATTAATGGCTAAGGAAGTTGACAAAGGCAATGACAAAGGCTTTCAAAAGGAAAAATGACATTTTGGCACATTTATTTATGAAAATAATGGAAATTAGGAGAAAAGGGAGGTGAAAGGTCACAGGTTGCATGTGAGGAGGAAAATAAAGGAAAATAATGGAAAATGAAGAAATCAAAGGCCTCATTAATAAAAAGGCTTCTAAGGATCAATTCATAGACTTTTGTCAGTTCAGTTTTGGAGCCCTCTCTCATACTCTTGGAGACTTAGAGTTTTCTTGGAGCATTCTTGGAGGAGTGTGGCATACTTGGAGTTTTGGGCCAAGAAGGAAAAGGAAGAGAAGAAAAACGCAAGAGGACATTGGGATTAGCAACTACAATGGGTTTTGCTTGCAAGTATATAGTTGCATGTATGTTTTCCTCACTATTTTTGTCATGCATGACATATGCATGTGGTTTATTGGTCATGATCTGTCATTGGTATGGAGGATTGCCTAGATTGACAGTAGATTTTCCCAGCCTTTCCATTTCCTAGATAGCCATGGTGTTGTGGGTTCATTTTTTTATTTTTTCTGGTTGGTTCTCATGTTTCCTTTAACCTGGGTTGAGTTACTAGTTCCTGGAATCCCTGGTTGGACAAACACTCTGGAAGCCCTGTAACAGCTTGGTTGAGTTACTAGTCCTAGAAGCCTTGGTTGCACAAATGCTCTAGAAGCCCTTGGTGGCTTGAGGTACAAGTCCTGGAAGCCCTGGTTGGAAAAATGCTATGGAAGCTCAGAGTAAGTTGTGGGTTGAGTTAATAGTCCTAGAAGCCTTAGTTAGAACAAACACTCTGGAGCCCTGGAAGACTTGGGTAGAGACCAATTTAGGGATGGTTTTTTGATGTCTGAACTTCAGGTGGAATCATTGTTTGATGGGTTGAGGTGATACGAATTTAAACAAGAACACAACAATTTATAGATATAACCATAAACACAAAGATGTAGCAGAAATAAAACTTCATTTCATTTGTATCAAAGAACTGAAATATGCTTACAAACAGAATCGAAATAAGACTAGCTCGAGCAATGGTAGCTTATCTCTAAGAACAGATGTGGTGGCTACATGCCTCTGAACTGTTTTACAATGAGGCTCGAATGCCTATTTATTATTGAGAAACAATGGCAAACCCTAAACATCCAAAACCCTAACCCTAGGAGATGAAGTGCCAAAACTATGGGCCCCGTTTGGGTAAATTGGTACATCAACTTCCCGAGGTCGTAACTTTGGCATACAACCTTCGTTTTCCCTGCAAAATACCTTGTTAGAAATATCTATCCAAGGACTACAACTTTTGAGTGGCCACCATTAGCTAGAAACCCATGCTAACCCCGATTTTCCCAAAAAAACATCGTTTAGGGCCTCAAAACGGCTTGGGAAGTTCAACCCAAAAACTGAAAGCAACAATGGTGGGGTTCCAAGTGGAATAGGTGGATGGCTACTAATATCCACCTAGATCATTACTCCCCCCTTAGGAATCAATGGTCCCCATTGCGTTTAGTTCCTCCATGAGATGAGGAAACTTATGTTGAACTTGGTCCCTGGTGAGTCACTTTCCTTGGTGAAGGAGTTGGCCTACATTAACAACTCGATATAGTTGGATCCTTTGTTGTCTGGTGTTCTTGATTTGTGTATCCATGATCCAATGAGTTGTGGCTTGTTCCATGCACTCCGGATTTAACTCTGTAGGTGTGAGATGTTCTGCAATGTCTGATGTGTCCAACAATGGTGGGAAGTATGGTCAAAGGCAGTCCACATTGAACATTGGGTGCAGACCAAGGAATGGGGGAATGTTGAGCTCAAATGCATTGTCTCCCACAACCTTGGTAATGGTGTAAAGACCATATCAGAGTGGTCTAAGTTTTTGATAGGCTCCAGTAAGGCGTTCCTTCTACAAATGTAACCAGACTTTTTCACCTACCTAAAACTTGTGTGGCACCCGATGTTGATCATGTCACTGCTTGTGCTTGGAATTTGATTTCTCCATAATGTCGTAAACTTGCTAGAGGATGTGTTGGATGTGCTCAATGAAGTTGTTTGCCTTGTCGGCTTCGGGCTGGACATGAGCCGAATCTGCCTGAATAGCTACAAATGGTATGGTCACATCAATGGGACAAAGTGGCTAGAATCCCAAGCCCATTTGAAAAGGGTTGTGGCCAGTCGAGCTGTGGAGAGACCAGTTATAGCTGTGCTAGACATAGGGGAGGCTCTCATCCCATATGCATTGATGCTTTAAGTTGTACATTCACATAATGTGTACGATCATCATGTTGATGAACTCTATCTGGCCATCAGTTTGGGGATGGAAAGTTGTGGACTTAGTGAGCTTGGTGTCCAGCATCGACTAGAGATTGGACCAAAATGTACTGAGGAACCTGTTGTCTCGATCTGAGATGATAGACTGTGGGATCTCAAAGTGTACCCACACTCATTCAAAGAAGATTTTAGCAGTGGCTTCTGTTGTGATATTCTTCTTACAGGCCGCCATAATGGCCATCTTCGAGAATCTGTCGACGACCACAAAAACACAGTCGTTTCCATGCTTAGTAAAAGGAAGGCTCAACATGTAATCCATGGAGATGGATTCCCAAGGTCGACTAGGAGTAGGAAGCAGAATATAGAGGCCTTGCTTCTTGATGGTCGGTTTGGTAATGGAGCAGGAAGTGCAAGATCTGATGTACTTCCCGACATCCTGTCAAAGATTCAGCCAATAGAAATACTTTTGCAGTATTTCCACTATTTTCTCAACCCCAAAATGCCCAGTGACCCGATTGTAGTGTGATTCCCAAATCATCTTGGAACGCTCATTTGAAGGAACACAAAGATGTCCTAGGTGGCATAACACTGCATCTTGGAGGTGAAAATATGGAACTTGTTGACCCTCCAAAGGCATCTGGTATGTGTGGCTGAATTATGGGTTGCTTTTGTATAGAAGTGGCCAATCAGAAGTCTCGTGCCCATAAGAGTTGAGAACAATGGTTAACGCCATGATCAGTGGTCAGCTGAGGCAGTCTGCAACATTATTAGTGCTGCTCTTCTTGTACTTGATATTCAAATAGAAATATTGCAGGTATGTGGACCACTTCTAATGGTGATCATTCTTCAACTTCCCTTGTATCTGTATGAACTGTAGGGGTTGGTGGTTTGCATGGATGACCATTTCCTTCCCAAAAATGTAATGATTCCATTATTTGCAGGTCTACATAATGGAATACATCTCTTTGTCATAAGTGGGATACTTCCGGACTGTATCTGAAAGTGTCTCACTGTGATATGCCACTGGATGCCCTTGTTGAGTAAGGACTACCCTAATAACATAGTTAGAGGCATCTATCTCAATCTCAAATGGTTGTTGCAAGTCTGGTAATGTGAGAACTAGTGCAAAGTAGAGACGATGTTTCAACTCTGCAAATGCCTTCTGTTGAGATTTATACCAAAAGAATTTTTCTTTCACTCCTCCCTTGGTGACTTGACTCAAGGGCCAAGTGATATGAGAGAACCCCAATACGAACCTGTGGTAGAAATTGGCAAGACCCAGAAAGTTGCGGAGCTTTGTCATAGTGGTTGGGGCTGGCCAATCTCGAATGACTTGGATCTTGGTTGGATCCACATGCACCCCCCGTTCATCAATAATGTATCCCAGATACTAAACTTGGGTCATATCAAAAGGTCATTTCTTCAAATTGGCACATAGCTTATGTTGCTGCAGTGTTTGGAGAACCTGTTGGATGTGGTGGAGGTGCTCTTCCCAACTCTAACTAAAGATCAGGATGTCATCCAAGTATACCACTACAAATGATTTGGTGAATGGCCGCAAGATGTTATCTATTAACCTCATGAAGGTTGTAAGAGCATTCGTTAACCCGAAAGGCATAACAATCCATTCGAAAAGGCCCTCCTTGGCTTTGAAGGCAGTCTTCCATACATCAAAGGGTCGATTGGTACCTGGTGATATTCAAAATTCAAGTCGATCTTGTTGAAATATTTTTCCCCCTTCAGTTGGTCCAGAAGGTCATCAATCTATGGGATTGGGTACCTATTGGGGACAATGGTCTTGTTCAGTGCCTGATAGTCAATACAGAGTCTCCAAGTCCCATCCTTCTTCTGTTCCAACACGATCGGGCTCCCACAGGGTAATGAACTCAATCGGATGTGACCTTTCTACAACATCTCCTAAATTTTCCTCTTGATGTTGTCGTTCTAGAGAACATAGCGCCAATAGATAAGTCCATCTGGAAACGGCGCCCATGGGGTTAGATCAATGGAGTGCTTGACTTGATAGTGCAGAGGCACCCCTGCAGGGAAGGTGAAGATGTCCTCGTACTCCTCCACGACCTTGTCCATCTATTGTTGTCATGCATAGGGGCCCTGTCTAGAGGTCATCGCCACTGTCTTCTTCTTTACCTGAGGGTATTTTATTAGGAAAACAAATTTCCCATTTTGGAAATGAGCTTACTGCATTGTTTTACAGTAACCAAAGAGATGGTGGTAGGCGGTGCTACCTCTCGTATCCTGTACAACTTATTTCCGAAGGTAACAATAACAAGGCGAGGCCTTGACTCATACACAACATGTTGCTTCCGCAAGTATGGTTTCCCTAATAATACATCATAAGCATCAATAGGAACAACATTAGATAATACCTCATTCGTGAAGGGCTTGATGTTGTATGGAAGGAGACACTACTAGATGACGCGAAGATCTAGTCCTTGGTGAAGCCACCCGATGGTGTACGGTTGTGGGTGTGATGTGGTCCATAAGCCCAGCCACTTCATGACCTCTACTGAAATGAGGTTCTTTTGGCTCCCGCTATCGACAATCAACTATAGCATGGAACACTTTACCCACATCTAAGAATGGAATAAGTGGTCCTCCTCTTTTGGATCTTCAAAGTGGAAACAGTGGCGTTGGGCTCCGCATCGATAATCTGCTTCCCTTTGTCATTCCCCTTGTCGGGTTATGACTCAAAGTCAGAACATGCATGTGATACAGAAGCCTTTAGCTCGGCCACTAGTGACTGCTTGGCTCAACACTCACTTGTGTTGTGAGTGGAGCTCTTATGGAACTTGCACCACTTTCCCGTGTCCTTCTTCGGCTTCGTGGTGTTGTTCTTTGGTTGCGGCTTTGTTGGGTTGTCTTAGGCTACCTCGCCTTGGCTTTGTCCTTTGTTCTACAGTTTTGGGGCAGCTTTACCTTGCTTCGGATTCATAGATCTGAAGTCTAGCTTTTTCTGTTTAAGTTTTTGCTTGATCTCGATAGCTAATAGTTTGTCGTGTCAAGCGAGGAGATGTCCAGGAACTCCATTTCATCCTAGATGTACCTGTGTAGGCAGCCGGGGTACTTAAGTACCAAATTTTTCTCAGAATCCTTGATACCCAATTTCATGCGAATGGTATGAAAAACATAGGTAAAATATGGCACATCTTGGTCCCTTCCCTATCGCAGTGTGGTCCACTTTATGTATTTATCCTCATAGCTCCTGATAGGGTAGTACTGCTACTTGATGGCATCACAAAACAAATTCCAAACGGGTGCGGCTGAAAAATTGAGGGCGTAATTTCATCCTTCTTCTAACAATAGGTTTCCCACCATTGCTTGACATGGGGGGCGACTTTGAGAAGAGAAAAAGTAATATTTTCCCGGCTGGAAAAATCATGAACAAAAAAATATCCTTCTAGCAGATTTAACCATTTATCTATAGCATTTGCATCTATTTAGCCCTCAAATATGGGAATTTCAAAGTTTACTTGTACCTTAAAAGGAGTGGCACCTCTAGAGTGGCTGTTGGATGTGGATGCACCACCGGTGGGAAACCGTTGAAGGATATGGGCAAAGTTATCCAACATCGCGTTCCTTTGTTTCTTGAGGGACTCCTTGAGCAATATTTTGATAGGATCTCATGCTCCCTCATCTTTCTTTTCTTCCCCCATTGGCGGCTGTCGAGGTTTGTGAGGCTGATCTTGTAAAGGTTCAACCAGATCAAGCCCTAACCCCTTATACCCCGACCTCATTGGGGACATGCAAAGAAGGATCGAGAAAGACTAGACCACTCTAATACCACTGATCTGAATTTAAAAAGGAATGCAACAAATTACAGATATATCCATAAACACAGAGATGAAACAAAAACAAAACTTCATTTTGTTTGTATCAAAGAACTGAAATATACTTACAAATAGAATGGAAATAAGACTAGCTTGATCAATGGTGGCTTATCTCTGAGAAGATATGTGGGCTACATGCCTCTGAACTGTCTTACAATGAGGCTTGAAGGCCGATTTATTATTGAGAAACAATGGAAAACCCTAAACATCCAAAACCCTAACCCTAGGAGATGAAGCGCAAAAACTATGGGCCCCGTTTGGGTAAATTGGTACATCAACTTCTCGAGGTTGTAACTTTGGCATATGATCTCCATTTGACGCGCACAATACCTCGCTAGAAAGATCTATCCGAGGACTACAACTTTTGAGTGGTCAACATTAGTCTATAACCTATGTTGGCCCTAGTTTTCCCAAAAAAAAAAAACTCGTTTAGGGCCTCAAAATGGCTCCAAAAGTTCAGGACCTGAAAAACTACCAAAAATAGTAAATTGTGCTACAATTAAGGAAACTGAAAAATTGAAAGAAATAATGGTGGGAGTCCAAGTGGAATAGGTGGGTGGCCACTAATATCCACCTGGATCATGAGGTGGTTTGGCCTCTAGAAGCCCTGGATAGTTTTGATTGATGTGTTTTATGAGATCCTGCATTCATGCTTGGAATATGGCATGGGTGTGACTACAGGAAGAGAGATTTGGCTCAGCCATGTCTACAACTGTGTGGTTTGTGGAAGTCCCGAACTTGATTGGCCTTTGCATCATTAATATGAGGTTATTTTTGCTTGTTAACTCATGAGTATTTTATTGTTTTATATGTGGATTATATCGTTGTTGTTTCCTTGGTATTTATGTTGTTATTATGCTGGTTATGAACATGTATTATGACAATGACTATGTATGTCTCTCATCATGTTTTTACTTGTAAATGAATGAACAATGTATATATGGCATAATGGATGAAACTACAACTAATGTGTTGAGGCAAAAATGCTTCTTAGCGATTCTCAGATGAGTATGAGACCCCTATGCTCAGATCTGTTGTTTGAACCAGTAGATTACATAGTTGTTACATGTTTGACGAAATGCATGTCATGGATAGTAGGGGTCCAGTCAAGTCCTTGTTCAAGTAATTTCATTTGTATCATTATTCTGTTGTTATCTTTCAATTTTGAAAGTGTCATTGAGTTCTAGGCAGTGACCTAGGCTCTGGGCCTAAAAAAGTGGCACAAATCCCGGAGACACAGGCACATGCTTGAGGAGAAAATTCCCCAGATGCATTCATACCCATGTTGTGGAAGCTTCTGGAGCCTCATGGATGTATGTTTGTCCATATCAAGGTAGTGTCTGAGGGTTTAATGGTCTAAAAACTCGGTGGAACCTAGGGGCTGGTTACCTGAGTGGTTGGGATGGCTCATGGGAATTTTGTTGTTCATGTGGAAGGTCTATGTGATGTGTTCCACCAGTTCCACTTCCTTAACTGACACATAGGGAGTCAAGTCATATCATAGTAACTTCTCATCACATGTTTACCTCAGTTGGTCGGTTACTTGGGTATATGTGGGAGGAGGGTGTTACAAAGTGGTATTAGAGCATGGTTAACCCCTCAATCTAGATGGGTTGTGTGTTGGTCATGCATTCATGTCAATTACATATGTGTTTCTTGTGTTGTGAGACCGTGTGCTTGTTACATTTGTATGGTATGGGTTATGGTTGTAGTGAGGTCACCATGGGAAGTTGATGGTGTCATTGTGGAGTGTGTCATCATGAGTGTATGGGTGATTATGCATTGTTTATACACGTTAGTATTCACATGTGGTCAAATGTACGGTGATGTGGTCGTTGTTGTCATGCATGAAGTCATGGTATGTGTAGTTGATATGGTCATGCATTGATGACTAGACTCTAGCTAGAATGATGGCTATATGGTTATATGCTTATGTGTTATATTTCTATATGTTTTCATGATTATGTTATACATGTATTATGCTGATTTGTTGATCCTTGCATACGAGGTGTCCTCCTAGAATTATGCTAAGGTACGTTTGTTTATTGTAATTTTCTTTTAGCTAACATGATATACCTTACAGGAAGAATATCAAAGATGACTAGAAAGATGATAGACAACAGTTCCCAAGACTCTACCTATGGATCAAATGAGTAGCGTGGTGTTGGGCACTCTTCTGATTTGACAGACACACTCATATAAAGATGACACAATCAAAGATGGTAGGTACTTGGACACTCTGGATAGGAGAGGTGATGGAAACATGTATTATTCTAGTTCTGGTTCATATAGTTACTATGATTATCATTGTTATCATCCTTGCTGGAGGCGTGATCGGGGATATTTTCTAGATGAGTTTAAGAAAGAAAATCCACCTACATTTGATGGAGAGATGAAGAAATCACAAGATGTAGAGGCATGGATGCTTGGTATGAATAAGTTTTTCAGATTTCATGATTACTCAGAGAACATGAAAGCTAGAATAACTACATTCAATCTCAAAGGCAAAGTAGATATTTGGTGTGAAGATGTGAAGAATGTCAAAGGTATTCATGAGGAGGAATTGACTTGGAATGAGTTCTAGAGACTATTCAAGAAGAAGTACCTATCGTAGATATACTTTGATGACAAGGCAAAAGAATTCTATGAGCCAAAGATGGGATCAATGACAGATGAGGAGTACGCTAATAGGTTCTTGGAGCTACTGAGATATGTGCCTTACCTCAAGGAGGAGAAGGTCAAGATTCAGAGATTCACTAGTGGATTATCGATTGCATTCAAAGACGGGATTGAGTTCGATGAGCCTAGATCATTAGAGGAGGCCATTCGAAAGTTAAAGCATTGCTATGAAAAATCAACGCACAGATTGAGAATAATCCGGACTAGAAAGGTAGTGCAAAGAACAAAATACCTCAGGATATAGGTAATAAAGAGAATGTAGTGCCATCTAAGAAGTTCAATGCATCTAACAAAGAACATGGACCTCGATCTTAGGAGCCGAACAAAGATGCAGACTGGAAGCCTATAGAGTGTTGGACTTGTGGAAAATATCATCACTAGATAGATTGCCCACAACATTAGGGTGGTAGACCATAGATCTACAGTTCTCAGGAGGCACAGATAGTGGGATATGTTGGGAAAAGTATTCCTAGGATCTATGCAATGTTGGATAACAAACAGGCAGATCATCAAGCATCTATCATTGAGATGGATGGTATGATTTGTGATAAAGTTTTTCTATTTTCATTAACCCTGGATCTAATTATAGTTATGTTATTCCTGAATTGGTGGATAAGTGTGGTTTGAATAAAGAAGTGCATGCAAAATCTTAGTCAGTACAGTTGGCTATAGGTACAAAGAGGCGATTTCATCATTAGGTAAGAGCTTGTACATTTGATTTGAATGGCATGCCTACCTTAGCACATTTGAATGTATTATCGTTGGGATCATACAATATGTTGTTGGACATGGATTGGTTGTACATGCATAGAACCAAGGTGGATTGTTATGACTAAGTCATTGAGTGCTTGGATGATAATGGGGAACAAAGAGTTTTGCGGGGTAAGAAGAACACAACATCATTTAGAATGGTGACAACTATGCAGGCCAAGCATAGTCACAGGAAAGGGTGTGTGTTATTTGCAGTGCACATTTCTAATGACAAAGGTAAGGAAGTTGAGGATGCAGATGTTTTGAGCAAGTACCCAGTTCTATAGCAGTTTTAGGATGTATTTCCTGCAGATATTTCATAGTTTCCACCTCACAGGGAAGTAGAATTTTCTATTGAGTTGGTGCTAGGGGCAGCTCTAGCATCAAAGGCACCTTACAGGATGAGTACACCTAAGTTGGTAGAGTTGAATTTGTAGTTGAAGGAAATGTTGGACAAGGAGTACATTACTCCAAGTGTATTGCCATGTGGTGCACGGTATTATTTGTGAAGAAGAAATATGGTACTCTTAGGCTATGCATTGACCACAAGTAGTTAAACAAAGTGACCATCAAGAACATGTATCCATTTCCAAGGATTTATGAATTGTTCGATCAATTGAAGGGAGTAGCAGTGTTCTCGAAGATTGATCTGAGATCTGGGTATCACTAAGTACACATTAAAGAAGAGGACATCTACAAGACAAATTTCTAAACCAGGTATGGGAATTATGATTTTTTTGTAGTTCCATTTGGTTTAACTAATGCCCCAACTACCTTTATGTGCTTGATGAATAGTGTGTTGCATTCGTATTTGGACAAGTTTGTTATTGTATTCGTTGATGATATATTGGTATATTCTAAAAATGAAGAAGAGCATGCTGAGCATTTAGCAACAGTTTTGAGATTTTTGAGAGAACATGAGTTGTATGCTAAGCTCAACAAGTGCATTTTCTTTTAGACTGAGGTACACTACTTGGGACATGTGGTTTCTAAGGACGACATAACAATGGACCCAAAAAAGGTAAGAGCTATCATGGAGTGGGAAGCCCCCAGGAATGTGGATGAGGTGAGATATTTCATGGGGTTAGCAAGTTATTACAAGAGGTTCATCGAGAGATTCTTGCAGATTGCTTATCCTATCACATCATTACAGAGGAAAGGTAAGAGGTTTGAATGGACAAAGGAGTGTGCAGCTAGTTTTGAGTAGCTTAAGCAGTTGTTGACACATGCACCAATGTTAAAGATTGAAGATACAGACAAAGAATTTGTAGTATCTACAGATGCTTACAAGAGAGGACTTGGTGGAGTTGTTATGAAAGATGGACAAGTGGTATGCTATGAGTCACAAAAACTGAATGAGCATGAGTAGAACTACCTGACACATGACCTTGAGTTGGAAGCGATCATACATGCATTGAAGATGTGGAGGCACTATATTCTTGGCAAGAGGTTTGTATTGATGAGTGATCACAGTGGGTTGCGGTATCTATTTGACCAACCGAATCTGAATGGTAGGCAGGCTCGGTGGTTAGCCATGATCAGTGAGTTCGACTTTGAGATTAGGTATATCAAAGGTAAAGAGAACATGGTGGAATATGCTCTTAGCAAGCGGATACAGGTAAATCACATAACAACTATGATCTCCTACATAATAGATTTACAAGATAGGATATTGCAGGTAGGTCAGCAGGATGGAAGGTATATGGAGATTGTGCACAAGCTGCAGCAGAGTACAGGTACATGTAGTGGTACAGGTACAAGTACAAGTAGTGGTATAGGTACATTTACAAGTAGTGGTATATGTACATGTATAGGTAGTGTACAGGTGTAGGTACAAATGCAGGTGCACAGGATGTGGACTGTCGTCTCACGGAAAATGGATTGGTTAGATTTAGGAACATGATATATGTGCCAAATAACAGTGAGCTCAAGAAGGTGATCTTAAGGGAGTTTCATATGAAACCATATTCAAGTCACCGAGGTTATCAGAAGACGCTGACAACAGTGAAGAAGTTTTATTATTGGCTGAATCTAAAGAAGGATGTAGTACAGTTTGTGGCTAGGTGCTTGGATTGTGAGCAGGTGGAGGCAAAGTGTAAGCATCCATGTGGATTGCTATAGTCGATTGTGATTCCAGAGTGGAAATGGGAGGTAATTTCCATGAACTTTATCACAGGTTTTCTGAGGATAGTGGGCCAACCTGATTCCATCGTGGTTGTTGTGGACAGGTTGACAAAGGTTGCACACTTCATTCCAGTGAAGACTACATATTCAGCTAGTGATGTGGCACAAGTGTTCATCAGAGAGGTGGTCAAGTTGCATGGTGTTCCAAAGAAGATTGTGTCAAACAAGGATGCAAATTTCACTTCCGAGTTTTGGAAGGAGTTGTTTGCAAGATTAGTTATAGAGTTGGCCTTCAGCACAACTTATCATCCACATAAAGATGGACAGACTGAGAGGGTCAACAGGATATTGGAGGACATATTGAGGATGTATTTGATGCATCAACAATGAAAGTGGGAAGAGTACCGTACACTAGTAGAGTTCACTTAAAACAATGGGTATTAGGATTACTTGAGGATGAGACCATTTTAGGCATTGTATGGGTGGAGTTGTAATACTCCCATCAGTTAGAGTGATGCAGTTAACAAGGTGTTGATTGGACCGAACATGTTGTAAGACATGGAGCGGGAAATGCAGGTAATCAAGAATAATTTTAGAGCAGCACAGGATAAACAGAAGAGCTATGCATATCGAAATAGGTTTTTCAAGGAGTTCCACATTGAGGAATAGGTGTACTTGCGCATCAAACCAAAGAAGAGCTCCTTACGAATTGGATCATGTGCCAAGCTAGTGCCTTAGTTTTTTGGACCTTTCAGGATTATTGAGAGGATTGGGCCAGTAGCCTATCAACTTGCACTGCCTTTGACAATGAAATTACATGATGTTTTCCATGTGTCATTTCTTAAGAAGTATGTTAAATATGATGATCATGTGATTGACTCGTCTGTATTGCAGATGGATCCAAATGGAGAATTCCAATCGGAGCCTCAATGTATATTGCAAAGAAAGGTGCTCATGATCCAAAACTGAGAAATTGAGCAGATTAAAGTGCAATGGAAGAACTTTGGGCCTGATGAAGCTACATGGGAGATGGAGGATTAGATGCGAGCTATGTATCCTTCCTTATTCGCTGGTTGAGCGGATGTTTTGATATATGTATTTGGTATATGTTTTGGTACATGTTTTGGTGATGTTTGGTATATGTACATATGTATTTGGATGTAAATACCACCATCAGCTATGTTATAAAGGTCCAATAATAGGTATTGGTGTCATGTCATTATGACGTTATACTCGTTATGTTGTCATGTTGGTTTCGTTCTCAGTAGGATGATCATTATAAATGCTGCATTGAGCTAAGTTATAAATATCCACGGGAAATATGTGTTGTTTACAACAATCTTGTGGTTGTAGGTGTTGTTGAACATCGAGGACGGTGTTCCCCCAAGGGGGAGGGTTCTGTAACATCCCTAGTGAAAATTCCATGTAATAAAAATTAATAAAGGAAAAATAATAACCACGGTTGATGGGGCACTTATTCCAAGCTGAATGTTGGGCAAAATCATAGTGATCGAGATCACTGGTGATTGATTAATGGTTAAAGAAGTTGGAAAAGGCAATGAAAAAGGATCTTGAAAGGAAAAATGACATTTTGGCACATTTATTTATGAAAATAATGGAAATTAGGAGAAAAGGGAGGTGAAAGGTCACGGGTTGCATATGTGGAGGAAAATGAAGGAAAATAATGGAAAATGATGAAAAAAGAGGCCTCATTAATAAAAGGGACTTTGAGGATCAATTCACAGACTTTTGTCAGTTCAATTTTGGAGCTCTTTCTTTATTATCTCTGTTAGCTACCTATACCAATAGGTTTCATTTTTCATGATTGGCATGGGAAGTGCCAATATGATCTACTTTGGGGATGCAAAGATCTCATATTCTGATGGAAAACACACATTTGCATTTAGTTGATGCTGCCCTATCTCCCAATGGGTGATCCAACAGCTTAAGCTGGGTCAGGCCATGTTTCAATTTTTGTTATAGATTAGAGAAAGAAGTCTGTCCAAACAGTTCAATCTTGGCAGACAAAGTAGTTAGGTAGAAAAAGAAGGTTCCCAACTGTTTAATCTGGGACCCTGGAAGCAATAAGGATAGTTCTAGATAGAAAATCAAAATAAAAAGCCAAAAGAAAAGAAAAAGGCACATAAGGGTCTGCAAGCCTAAGTGCACCCTCCATGAAGAAACAAAAAATGCTAGGCAAGTAGATGGGTAGGTAGATGGGGTTGCAGAAATGTCATTCATTTCAACTGAATCTTGCTGGTCTAACATGAAAGAAACATCAAGGCATAGAGAAGCTTCTCTTCTCCATCATGTTGCAGCAAGGCAAAGGAGCATGTCTAACTTCCTGTTTCCCCCCCTTCACATTCATTACTAACATCCCCACACCAGTTGCCTTCATGAAAGAATTCAAGGTCTTATGTTGGTTCTTGGTTCTTTAAGAGCCACATTTCTTGTCTAAAAATTCTTTTTATTTTGATCTACTCTCTAAGCTAAGTTGTTTTCATATAAACTTAGTGTTTCACCCTCTCACCCCCTTCCCCCCCTTCATATTAACCCCTAACTTCTTATTATCTAAATCCCCTATGTTCCCCTTTTCCCTACTATTGTAACACCATGGTGTATAAACCCCTAAACATGTATAATATCCCCCCTTGTTAGCACTATAGCTAAATAAATTTGTTTAAGGGAGACATTAGTCCACCAGGGACTATGGTCAACCCTGTCATGGGATTACTCTAGCCTCTGGTTGGAGTAATAACCTCCCCCTAATCCATCATCCCCCCTCCTTTCCTAAAGAATTTCATCAAAGAGCCCCTTTCCCTTCACTCAAACCTAACCATAACCCTTATTCCCCCGACAGATTAATTCAAAAACTCAAAAACCCATAGAAACCCTTAAACCCAAAGTCCCGCACCCAAAATATTAAAGTGAATATTTTATTGCCGGGCGGGTCCCCACCCAAAGCTGCACGACAAACTACGGCGCCCGCCAACCGTTGATCTTCCGCCACCCCAGATCTAACGGTGGGCGGTCAATATCGGATCCCGACCTGCCTCCCTTTAACGTCCGGGGAGAGGGCGGTAATGGGGGCCGTACCCAGGATGCGTGGCATGCGCTGGGGTTGTTCGGAGCCCCCCTCCCCGATACCGCCTATCACCAAAGGTGGTGCGGGGAGACCGCTTACCACCTCCCTAATACCACCCCTGCGGCACCACGTCACTCACACGTCATCATGACGTCGTGCCTCCTCCGCCCGCCCCGGCGCCGCGTGGCCTTCCACGTAGCCCTGCCACTGTTCTCCGCCCGCCACCGTGTCCGTCCACGCTGGCCTCCAGCTCAGCGTCCACGTCACCCTCCGTACCCTGGACCCGCCATGACGTCATGCTGACGTGATTGGCGGAAAAAGCACCAATGACCCTTTTTGCCCAAATTTGTCGTTAAAAATAGCCAAACTAGCCGTTTGTGGTCATTTTCAAGCGAAAAGGACGCAGCCACTGCTAACCCGTTTACCGCGAAATTGCCTCCGAGCCATCAAATTCAAAGTCGCGGCCGCCATCACTTGTCAATCCAGCTGCAGTGAGCTCCCCCTGCTCGGCCCGAAGACATTCAGTGCTGTTTTTCCAGGTATTCACCGCAAGTTCCTTGTTTCGCCCCTATGCATGCCATTTCTATACGAATTCTCCAATAAGCATCGGTCTAATCCTAAATTGCACACTGTCCACTTCTTAATTTGCAATTAAATCAACCCACATTGCCCCAGCTCCACGAATTTGACATTCAAACGATAATTCACGGCTTGACAATTACAAATTTAGCCCCGAGTTGCTCGGCATTGTTCCCTTTTGCCGGGTGGAAGCCCAAGTCTGCATGTCACCAAATTGAAGCCCGCACACCCTCTGCAATTATCCTCATCAATTCACAACCCCTGTGAATTTACCAAAAAACAGCAGAGACAAGTCTGCCAAGCCTGCTTATCCCACTTTGAAGAAAATTCCAAGCATTATCTACAGTAAGCCTGTCACTTAAGCTCTGAGAAACCTTGCAAACCATTGCACTCACCTTGTTCAAAATCAGATTATACAATGGCTGCTCCTGCACCCTCAGCCCTCAGTGTTGCTCCTATAAATGCACCAAATAAAGACCTGGAGTCCTTGCCTCTTGCTGACAGGGACTACCTCATTGAAGACTTTGTGGGTAACAGGGACTTTTTGCAGACCTTCAGGCAATTAAGAGATGACTACCTAAATGGCTAGGATACATATGGGATATGGGAGTCAAATCTGCCATACTACTGTCTCCCCTCTGTCAATGTTTTTCCTGAGATTATTCGCCTATGTGCTGAAAACTATGATGTGCAGCACAGAGCTATTAAGTCTCCATCTGGGAGCATCCTCTTTCACATTAATCCTGAATCCATCAATAAGATGCTCCACTTTGATCAAACTGAGCTGTTGTTCCCTTTTTCCATGAATTATCTGCTGGACACTGGTACCAAGATGACCAGTGAGGATATTCAGAAGATCACCAGGACATTTATGAGACCTGAATGCCAGCCCACAGGGCCACCTCCCTACTTGGATGTCTATTTTACTGAGGTAGGCAGACTATTGCTAGACATGATTGCTTATGTGTTGGGATACAGAACCAGCGAGCATGTGGACGAAACAATGCTGGTATTGCTAGCTGCTTACAGCTCAGGCCAACCCCCTTCCCGCAAATATAACTTTGCCAAGTTCATAGCTAACAAGATTCATGATCAGTTGTGCAAAGTAGACAGACATGGTTTCTTCAAGTATTCATCCTATATCTACCACCTTTTCATGTACTATCAGTCCGAGGTTTTTCCATGCTACATAAAAAAGCTGGATTATAAAGGGGAAAGAAGATCTGTTATCTTCTGGACATCTGTCTATCACAAAGTCCAAAATTCACCCTATTCCTATTGTGAATTTATTGACCAATTTGTATACCCTGTCTCTTGTTTATTGATGAGGTCCCCTCCTCCCAGAATATCAACTGAAATACAGAAAGTCCTGCAGCTCTCCAAGAATTACAAAATAGGTGATTGGTACCTATATGAGGATCATACAGTCATCAGAGTCTATGGCTGTGAGCTCTGTCCATACAGGCTCCCAAAATATGTGCCTATGAGGATATTTGCCTTGGAGTATTATAGGTAGTTAATTCATTCTGACCTCACTCACTTTCACAGCTCCAAAAATAAAGCCCATCTCAAGTTCAAGCACCAGGTGGGCCCCTTCATCATGAATAAAAAAGAAGGATGGGAAGATGCTGACCTAATCCTCAAAGACAAATACAAGCTATCACATAGTTTCCGGTGGGTCCCTTACGACCCTGAAGGCTTCATTACTGCTAGCAGAGTCAAGTACATGCTACTAGGTTATAAGCATTGCAAATATCCACACATTGAAAAATATGCCAACCAGCAAGAATGGCAGCAGGATACTTTAATTGAAAAATTAACTGAAGAAGAGACAATGCTAAAGAATGTCAAGGAACTGGAAAAGACTCTTGACCTAGATTCTGTGCAGCAGGTACCCTTCAAACGGCCGCACTCAGCAGGAGAAGGGACCTCGGCCTCAAGGACTGCACCAGCCACACAGGCACCAGCCACACAGGCACCTTCTACAGCAGCACCAGCTACAGACAAAGGGAAAGGGATAATGGGTGCTGAAGAAGAAACCGTGAAAGAAAAGCATGCCCCTTCAAGTGAGAAGCAACCAGAGCAGCAACAAGGGCAGCAACCAGAGCAGCAACCAGAGCAACAACCAGAGCAGCAACAAGAGCAGACTCCCCCTCCACAAACTGAGCCACAAACAACTCCAATTTCGCAGACCCCGGCACAGGAGGAGAGGGGTACGAAAAGAGATAGAGAAGAGTCCACTCCTGCTAGTGGATCCTCCCAACAACCCCAGACCAAAAGGCCAAGGGCTGACTCCCCAGAGGTAGAAGACATCACTGAAGAAGTCCTTGACAGTTCAAGGAAAGACAGGGAGGGCAGCCAGCATACAGGTACAAGCTCCTTTCAGCGGGAGCAAGGATTACAACTTGGTTTGGAGGTGTCCTCCTCCTCTTAGCAGAGCAAGAAGCCCAAAAGCACTAAGGCTTCTTTCAAGAAAATTAAGGCACAAAATGACTTGCTGAGGGTGGAAGTCTATAAACAATTTCTAGATGCAACACCAGCCCAAAAAGAAAGGCTAATGTCTGTATATGACATTCAAGAGGAGAAATTGCTCCTCAGCCATTTCAAACCTACAGTGCCCCATCCAAAATCAGCGGCAGATTATGTGAAGACAAGGGTGGAGGTCCTGGCCAAAGACATCCATCCCATGGACCAAATAGAACTCCACAAGCAGACTGGAGAGATGGTCTATGCAACCTTGGTGGACAGGGCAACCATGGCCCATGAACTAAAAGAGTCACTAAAAAATACCAACATTCAGTTGGATTTTGAAAGAATGTCCTCCCTAGCTAAAGACAACAGAATAAAATCACTTGAGGACATTATTATCGACCTAGGACATGATCCTAAGGATCCAAAGGGTGTAAGGGCCCTTATGAAGAAAAAGGAGGATGACCTCAATGCACTAAAGAAGAGGTTGAAGCTGTTGCCCACAGAACACCCTCAAACAACAGATTTACAGCAGGCAAAACAGGCCGATGAGCAACTGGACCTCATAATGCAGCTAAACCAAAAGGTCCTCGATTTGGAGAAAGAGCTTGAAGGGGCATTACAAGATAAACAGGGAGAATCTACATCCCAAGCTCCTCCAACTACTTCAACCACTGCAACAACTACAGAGGCAGCAGTGGCCCCCACAACAGAAGCAACAGCAACAACAACAGCTCCAGATTCCAGCACAAGCGTGGAAGAATTGACTAAGGCCGTTAAAGAAATGGAGCTCCAGGCAAATGAAATAAAACAGGCCAAGGAAAAATTGGCAGAATTAGATGCCAAATATGACAAATCAAAAATAACTGTGGCAGAGCAAGGCAAAGAAATAAAGGCCCTAAAGGAAAAGATAAAGGCCTTGGAGAAAGAGCTGAATCTGGAAAGCACCATGGCTGAAATAAAAAGGATTCTATGGGCCAAAATTGACCAATCCATCACTAAGCAATGGAAGTCAATTAAAACCATACATGAGCAGATGGATTTAATTGGCCAGGCACAGACAGAGATTCAAAGGGCCAAGACAGCGCTGGGAAACAAGCCTGACCAGGCCAATAGAATGATAGACTTTTTGAACAAGCAAGAAAAGGAGGAACTGGCAGCCATTGGCATAGTCAACAGAACAGAGGCTGTCCTCACAACTAGGAAGGTACTCACTCTCAGGAATTATGTACAAACTGTGGAGAGGAAGTGCTATGAAATACAGGCTGAGGTGGATGAATGCCAACACAAAATGGCAGCACTGCAAGCAAAAGGACTGCCCAACCTACTAAGCGGTGCAGGAAGACTGATCTCCAGAGAGCAGTACACCAACAGGATGGCAACTTACATTGAAAATCAAATTACTGCATCTGGTAGTACTTCTGAGGAAACAGGGCCTCCAACAGGACAGAGCTTATACAATAAACTTGAAGGCCTGTTTTTTATTGAAAATGAGGTAAAGCACCTTTTTGAAATTCCTCCAAATTTTTACAGATATACAGAGGCCGATGAAACTTTAGTGAAAATTCGGAGACATCAGTTGCCCAAGGAGGATTGGTGGCAGGCAATGCTTCAAATTCTGCCACGATAGCTCCAGTTGCTCGGTCATTGCCAGCTCCAACTCACTAGAAGACAAACAGCAGAATAAAGTTAGCATTTAAGGCAGCTGAAAGGTGACTAAGCACATGGAGAACGACAGCTAGCCCAAAGGATAAGAAGATACGCAAATTTTGGACAGCGTACCCTCAACCGACTCCAACAGCCACCAAGTCAACAGTTTCTGACTATTTTGGACAGCTAAAGCACTGAAGAGTTATTACAGCATTAACTTTCTCAGCTACAAGGCTCCAGGAGTTGGCATAACATCAATGAGCCATTAACTCACTTCCTTGATATTTTTCTTATGTAAAATTTGTATATATACCCCCCTTAGCAACGCATGAGGGGTTGGTGATTTTCACTCTGAGGCAAATGTATTGTACACTTTCAGATTATCTAATACAAAGGGCTGGACCAGCTCAGTGATTTCCTGAAACTTTGATGTCTTGCTGATGACATACGTGCTGTTGCAGAATTCTTGTGCTGTCTGATGAAATAATAAGTTTTCCTTAATCTCTGTTTTGTCTTCTTATGTTACTAAATCATGCTCGTGTTTCACTAATCTAGCAATAGAGAAAAGGGATAGTGCAGGATATGTTTGGCTACACCCTGTGCTCAATCTTTTATTGCTATAAATGTTTTCTTCAGAATTAACTATGGACATGAATTCTTGATTGCTCATGCTTTTTCGTTAATTATATAAATATGAATGATATCTAGAAATTCTTCACTGCTTCTAAATAATATTCTCACTTCTTTTGCATATCAGTCTATTGGAAGATTCTTAACTGCCTTTCATGAACTGGACACATCACACTTAATCACAATTTCAAAGCATTGTTTCTCAGACACTTATCCAGCTCTGCAACATCACTACTGTATCAACACAGCACACCAAACTACTAAAGGACCACTGACTCCATGCCCAATGGCCTAGAACATACTAGTGAGCACATATATATCTTGATTGAAATCATCACCCAACCAAGTCCAAAAACAAACCTTGAGCATCATAGCTAGCCTAAAATTCTTCTCAAAACAGAGACAACCTTAAAGAGAGAGCCCTCTCTGATTACAGTTTGGCTAGAAGCTGTAATCCAAAGATTGGTTAGTGGTTACCCCGGCCGTATTCCCTTGGGAGTCAAAGGGAACAACCTGGGTGTTAACAATCTCTCTCTCATACTCTTGGACACTTAGAGTTTTCTTGGATCACTCTTTAAGTAATGTGGCCTACTTGGAATTTTGGAGCAAGAAGGAAAAGGAAGAGCAGGAAAGTGCAAGAGGACATCAGGATCAACAACTACAATGGGTTTTTCTTGCAGGTACCGAGTTGCATGTATGTTTTCCTCACTAGTTTTGGCATGCATGGAATATGCATGTGGTTTATTGGTCATGATCTATCATTGGCATGGAGGATTGCCTGGATTGATAGTGGATTTTCCTAGCCTTGCCATTTCCTGGATAACCATGGTGTTGTGGGTTCATTTCTTTGTTTTTCTGGTTGGTTCTCATGTTTCCTTTAGCTTGGGTTGAGTTACTAGTTCTTGGAAGCCCTGGTTGGACAAACGCTCTAGAAGCCCTGTAACAACTTGGGTTGAGTTACTAGTCCTGGAAGCCTTGGTTGGAAAAACACTCTGGAAGCCCTTGGTGGGTTGAGTTACTAGTCCTGGAAGCCCTGGTTGGAAAAATGCTTTGGAAGCCCATAATAAGATGTGAGTTGAGTTACTAGTCCTCAAAGCCTTGGTTGGAACAAACGCTCTGGAGTCGTGGAAGGCTTAGGTAGAGAGCAATCTGGTGATGGTTTTTCAAGGTTCGACCGTGAGGTGGAATCACTATTTGATGGGTTGATATGGTTTGGCCTCTGGAAGCCTTGGATGGTTTTTACTGATGTGTTTTATGAGATCCCACTTTCATGCTTGGAATATGGCACGAGGGTGACTAGTTGAAGAGAGATTTGGCTCAGCCATGTCTACGGTTGGGTGGTTCATCGAAGTCCTGAACCTGTTTGGCCTTTGCATAATTAATATGAGGTTATTTCTCCTTGTTAATTCATGAGTATTGTATTGGTTTATATGTGGATTATATGGTTGTTGTTTCCTTGGTATTTCTGTTATTATTATGTTGTTTATGAACATGTCTTATGATAGTGGCTATGTATGGCTCTCATCATGTTTTTACATGTAAATGAATGACCAATGTATCTATGGAATAATGGATTAAACTGCAGCTAATATGTTGAGGCAACAATGCTTCTTAGCAATTCTCAGATGAGAATGAGACCCATATGCTAAGGTATGTTGTTTAAACTTGTAGATTCCATAGTTGTGGCATGTTTGACGAAATTCCTATCTTGGATAGTAGGGGTCTATTCAAGTCCTTGTTCAAATAATTGCATTTGTATCATTATTCTTTTGTTATATTTCAGTTCTGAAAGTGTTATTGAGTTCTGGGCTCTGGGCCTGAAAAGGTGGCACAAATCCCAGAGATGTAGGTACAAGTCAGAGAATAAACTTCCCTAGACGCATGCATACCCATGTTGTGGGAGAGTATGGAGTCTCCTGGACATATGCTTGTCCATATCAAGGGAGCTTTCAGGGGTTTAATGGTCTAAAAAGTCAGTGGGACCCAGGGGTTGGTTACCTGAGTGGTTGGGATGGCTCTTGGGAGTTTTATTGCTGATCTGGAAGGTGTGATGTGTTCTTCCGGTTTCACTCTCTTAACTAACACATAGGGAGTCAAATCATATCACATTAACTTCTCATCACATGTTTACCCCCGTTGGCAGGTTACTTGGGTAGACGTGGGAGGAGGGTGTTACACTAACTATACTATTATATCTTATATTATAATATACAATAATTTAGCATGTGTTAATATTAATATATATATATATATATATATATATATATATATATATATATATATATATATATATATATATATATATATATTGTATGAATTACTTATTAACATTTCTTTTAAGAAATTTTTATTAACTACAAAGGTTAGTATTTACATGGTTTTCCAACAAAAGTTTGTTGGTCTCACTGCTACTGGGTTTATTGACTAACGATAATCGATCCATACAAATCTTCCACAAAATACATATGCTAACTGGCCATAACTTCATATGCTAAAAGTGTTAAAAAACTAGTAAAACAAGCAATACCCTAGTTGACATGATCAATCATTAGAGTCCACTGAAGAAGAATTATCTCGATCATTCCTCGACGGTGGGGTATGGTCGTAGTTGCAATTGAAATGTCATTCGAGATGGCTTGGATAGGCATCCAATCTTTCAATTTTCTCCAAAGTGTGGTTTTTCCGACGCCAAAACCCAATCGCACGTTCCCTTAGGTGGCATTGAAAATACTGCACTTGACTAAGGGTTGCTACTAGGGTAGTGTGTTCCTAACTACGATTATGGTTATATTGTGCAATCTGAGTTCTCAAGGCCTACTAGGAATTCATTTGAGTCACACATGAAAATGGGTCGTCACTTTTCTGAGTGGATTCACATCTAGGGTGATGACTTGGGGTGCCTTTTGTCCCCATAGTGCAGGCCCGGGGATTCAATTGCATGTTTTTCCTTGACAACGATCGCGAGGTAAGAGCTCGAAGGCTGAGGTTGCCTCTCGGGCAACATGTTGTAAGCTCCTTCATGGAAGTGCCATGGGGTTTCTCTAAATGTGACGCAGGACCACCTTCCCAGTCCAAATGCATGATGGCTGTAAATTCTCCCAATTCCAACATGAGAGGAACCTCCTAGTCTGCTAAAAGAATTGAAATAGGTCTGCACCCATTCTATTCAACCACCACCACCCTTTGAAAAATACGACATCTCCTCCACAACAAATCTTCACAGAATAGATAAAAAGGACACATGTTGTTGCGGCCATGAATAGTAGCAGGGGCCCAAAACCACCCTGCTGGACAACAAAAATCCCCAGAGAATAGGCCAGGAGTACCTCGCTGACAACCTGGGCCAAACACCAGAGACACGAAACCACCAACTACCACACCAAACAAACAAAGGGGAGCCAAAGACGTCCCACCCCTATCTTCAACACACGAGGGTTTCACTTAATGAACCTCTGACATATCATGTGTATTCGTGACATACTAAACAATACCCTTAATTTGAATTCATATTGGAAAATACCTATAAAAATCACATTATTTAACCCCCGACCAATACGAACCAATACACCTTCATAATTTAAAAAAACCCTACTTTCATTAGATATTGTAGGTATCCATTTTTTCATTATATTTTTTATACACATTGATATTTTTTCATTAACTTTGAGCTCCTTTTTTTATACCTACTAATATATATACCCTTTACCCCCTATTATATGGTCACTATAGTATCTCATTTTCCCCTCAATATATATCCCCCAATATGAATGCACGTGGTATGGTATTGCTCCTCTAGAGCCCCCGTGCTTCAACAAGACTCTGAGTCTATTGGCCCAAGACAAAACAACAGCTTGAAATCCACCATCTCCAATAAATTCGGTTACGAACTGGAAACAAGTAATACAAATGAAAATAAAAATAGAGAACCCCCATAAATAAAGGAAGTCTTACCTTTCCTACTTGCCACAACAAAAGACCACCAAAATGGCCAACCCGAAACCCTCCCAAATACCATGGTCCAAAAGCGGGGTGCAAGCACAAATTCGAGAACCAACAACTAAAACAGGGAGGGAGCGATGCCTTCACACCACCAACCCAAGAAAAATAAAGACTCGACTCACCCAAAACCTTTCGCAATTGTGAATGATATCCCACTCAGAGTGCCCCCAGACTCCCAAAATCCACCACCAGACACCACAAGCAAGAAGAAGACAGAACCAATCTGAAGCAATAAAGCCTTAGAGGCACAAAGCCAAAACCAAGGTGACAAATAGATACCTTGCACTTTTGGGGCATGCCATAAAGACCTAGGAAGTGATTGCAATATAATTCCTTAACGAGCGTATGCCGCCAAGTTCATGTAACCATGCTGAAATAAATAATCCTTGCTGACAACCCTCCTAGAGATCCTCCATCGCCCATTTACGATGGTGCCAAGATTCCAACACAAGTCACCTCCCTTTAGCCTCTCAGAACTAATGATACCCATCACGAGAAGTAACTTCTAGATAAAATCTATGAGCTCTCTGACCCACATGTGGGGGTGTAAATGGCACCCTTCATAGGCAACATCCTTCACATAAGTGTCCATGTCATCCAACTACCATGCTCCCTCCCTCATGTCGAAGTACATTGGAGATCTGAAGATGGGTCATCCACCTCCCCTATGGCTTCATGATCTTCGCCCCATCGAGGTTTAATTATATATTTATATTAATTATAAATAAATATCATACTAACTATACTATATCTTATATTTAATCATAAAATAATTCCTATTAATAATAGTAGAATTAATTCCTTGATGGGGGTGTCCAATCGACCCAACACTTGGTAGATGGGCTGTGTATGGATCTTGTCTGTCCTCCATGCACTCCTTTATTCGAATAATGATTAGTTGAGCCAGCTCTAATTTCTTGTAGCGGACGCCCATTTCGCACGCGACAACGATAAAAACTCCAGGCTGCACAGGAATTCAAATAATTGTTTACTCCAAGCGATGAAGTGTGAGGTTGCAGAGGGAATTAGAACGCGGTTCTTGAATGCCTTATCGAGGTCACGAAAACAAGCATGTAGGGAATTTGTGGAATGGGATAGTCAGGGGAGATGTGAAGTCTTGGCCAGGGATTTCCCTTGGGATCTCGACATGAGTGAGGTGGTAGAGGTTCTGTGCATATTCGTCTGGAACCCTAGTTTGAGTATTGAACAATTTTTGATTTCGACGAACGAGGGGTATCACTTTCGAATTTAGTATATTTCCTTATGTAATTTTCATCAAAGCCCCTAGAGTGACCAACTCTGCACTTGGGTTTGTCCTGGGCTTTGGGCTATGTGGGGAGCCATTCCTTTCAGCTCTCATAGTACCGAGGGGGTTCGCTTTGAGACAATGCTCTCCAGCACTCTATGTGGTACGTCGACGAATTTAGTAACAACTTGGTGGGGATAATTCTGTGGGTTCATGGGTGGGGGTGCTTCTTGTGACCATAAATGGATACGGTGGAGTGACTTCTGCTTTGGGGTGCTCTGGGACGATAATTTGGTGTCCTTTACCAATTTACTTGTGTATGTGTGGTTTGACTGGTGTTTCAATTCGAGGAGAAGGTCTTTCTACATGCCTTCTTTGTGGTTCCACCTCGGCCCCTCGAATCTTTGCTGCCCAGCCTCTCCCGCCTTATGGCATTCTTGGCTCACCTCCATGCCAAGGCAATGAGGTTGTCCTCGTCGGGGGGAGAAATTAACTGTTAAGAAGAGTGGCAGAATCTCGGAAATCATTCTTCTTCGGACACCTCTGCTAGCAGGGAAATGAAGGAGGCATCTGTTATCTCTCCTGACCACTCCTCGGGACATGTGATTGCACCAACTACCATGGGTTCTCTTGCGGCCCAGTTGTGCAACATTCAGGTGAATATGGATATCCTGCGAGAGCAGAGATGCGATGGCCGAAACAAGATGGCAGCCTACATCAACGACATCCAACACATTCAAAATGAAATCTTGGACCATCTGGACAACCTTCGACGATAGCATTGACGCACCAATGATCACCTTCGTAGTCTGGAAGCGAGGGTGGAGCATATAGAATTCCACATGCATGAACACATAGGTTACTTTGTTGCTCCTCCTGTTATTCCTCCCAACCTGTCTCCTTAATATGTTTCTTCCTTCTCAGGTTTCTCTTTTGTTTTGTCTATGTATGTCATGGCTAATAGGTATATCGGAAATAAAAGCTGAACTCGGTTGTCTATATTTTCCTCTAGGCCCCATCTCAAAAAGTCTAGTCAGAATGAGAGAGAGGAGCCTGTAGAGATGAATTTTGTACTCAACCCTTGTTTGATAATATGATGAAAGTTTCGTGATCAACAAAAACAAAATAATAGTAAAATTAATATTATAATAAATAATAATTTATCAAGTATTAATATTAATTAATTAAAATTATATGTTAAAGATACATATATTAATACTTATTATATAGTTACTAATATATCATGATATATTATACATTACCGATAAATGTTATACTCACTATACTATTTGTTATCTTTAATGATAAGATAATTACTTAGTAATATTATAATATATTGTAATTTATCATATATTAATATTAATTAATTAATAGTATAGGTTAAAGATATATATTAATATTTTAATGATTTTGGTTTTAAAAACTAGTTTCTATGGGTTTTGGGTTTTAAAATTTAGTTAATTTATCTTTATAAAGTTATAAAAATTAGGAAATTCAAAAAAAAAATCTTATGTATAATAGAACAAAAAGACATCAATTTTTTCCACACTAGGTTCTTATTTATAATTGGACAACAAGGCTTCAAATATATTCACCAATAATATCTCATTTAAAATTGGACCAAAAAACTTCAAATCTATCCATTAATAATATCTAATTTATAATAAGACAAAAAAACTTCAAATCTATATAGAAAAATTAAATTCAATAATTAAAAATAATAATAAAATACCAAAATTTATAATCAAAACATTAATTAATATAAAGTCAGCCTTAAATCCATGGTTACAAATAAACCAATAATAATGAAGAAATCTCCAATGACTCTTTTAATTATAAATAAAATATTTCTTTAAAGAAATTTCCAATGACTTTTAATTATAAATAAAATATTTCTTTAATGACATTTCTATTTTAAAAAACAATTAAATAAAATATAAAAAGCAAAATAGCTTTAGGAATATTTTTAATACACCAATAATATAATATAATAGGTTGCTATTATTTTAGTTGCCATTCAAATCTCTCATGAATCATGTGGTTAATGTATTTCTATTTTTAAAAATGAATAAATATAATACAAAAATTATTTTAAAAATCAAGAATATATTTAATAATATAATAATTTAATAAAAATTATTTTAAAAATCAAGAATATATTTAATAATATAATAATTTAATAAGTTAAGTTGTTATTGATATTTATTGTATTTAGGTTGTTTAATATAATAATAATATAATTTTTTTCTCTTTGGAAAAAATTGGGTAGATCAACTCTGAATTAAAACCCGTCGATTAGACTAGTAAGGCCTAACCCCAAGGGCATCGAGGAGAATTGACCCATGATCTCTCGATTGGTGAGGTACTTAACAACTCGGGCTTAATAATAATATAACTATTTATAGATTCATCTTAATATTATATTTATCAAGCATGCAAGATGGAAGGTGTTTGATAGATTTTGGGTTAAGATATATTTATCTTATTTTTTAATATATATCAGTGTCATGTGAGTATGGAAAGAATTATGCATTTCCTCCAATTTGAGCAACACACTAATAAAATGTTTTATCGATACAATTCTTAGCAAGATTGTATTTTTTCATCATTCAAATTACATTTTTAATACATAAATAGAGTTATAACTTTGAAAATCACATGACTTAAACTTGTAATTCCTATTGCTTGGTCTCACCAACTCGTGCTCACTAAAACAATGATTAAACTTGTGCCTCCATTCCTCCTTTTAAAGGAAATTTGAATGGTTAAAATTAGTAAGTTTTCTAATCAAGGAATGATATCTTTTAGGCCTTCTTATCACTGCATGCACCATCGATTTAATTTAGATGATTTTAGAACTGATAGTACACTGTCCCTAAACTCCATTCTCAATCGGGTCTTTCTCTAATTTGACATGCATGAGTTAATTATGAGTGAATCTTCAGTTTACTAATTAATCATTGTAGGCAGCACCACACAACACTTCAAGCAGAACCTCATTGTTCGACAAGTAGCACCCCACTACTGCAGGTTACACCCACTATTGGACCTCCCACTAATTCCTTCATCAATTGGAACTAGTTTAACTGACTTTAACTCGGTTACACTGAATTAAATAATTACAACTCAAAAACATATATGTTGGCTAACAAAGGCGTAATTCTGAATCATGGCATGTTGGAAAATGAGGATGGCATAATAAAATATAACCCACTACCATCATTTTGAACAACAACAAAATGGAAAGACCTCAAGCATGTAATAAGGTGATCGATGACGAATGATATTTGTTGGGAGTTGTCTATAATGCGACTTTTTGAAGATTTCGGTGACGGAATCCGGCGAAGAAATTGAGGTCAAATCTTGATTTCTTGCAGTTAAAATGGTTTTTTAACTGCATATTTGGATTCAGCACCCTGAAAAACCCCTGGGACGCTTTCATTGTGCAGAAACTAGCTATCAAACTTGCGATTCCAATAATTCTTGCCGGATTTCGACCGGAAAAATCCGCCAGAAAAGCTTTCAAAAAGTCGCGTTATAGACAACTCCTATTTGCTGAGGTATATATTATTCAATACACTCTAAGAGGATTTAATACACGAGATGTGACATTGCAATGGATGATGGTCATCCATCCAAAGCATGATAGCCGAGGAGGGACGATCACCTCGAAGACTGATCCCTTAATTACTCCACTCTCTTTGCCGGATAGCTGCGGTGACGACGTCATGCGATTAATAATGATGCATCACTCATAATTAATTACACTCTCCACACCAATGTAAAACAGCGCAACATCATTTTCAATATATAAATGGTTGATTTCTAATTCGGTAAAGTAAATTTTGATTATATATGTTTTATAAGTTGAAATTTAGGTTTGAATAAAATTTAAAGTATTTATATGGTTTAGAGCTTATAAATCAAACACGTAATTTTAATTTTTTTTTATAAAATTTAAATTGGAAAATATACTCCCAAAACCTCGCAACTACACCATACACTTACAGGTTTAAAAGTTCTGGAATTTGTGTAATTCGAATTATAAAATTTAAAATCAAATTAGGTTTTTCCAGTTGAATTTATGTATGCATTTAAAAATTTGACATCATATGAAATTTTAATGTCACTAGTATGACTCAAAATGTCTTTGGGAAACATCAAAATTGAAGGGATGCTTCCAATTTATGTGGCTCCAATGAGTCATATGTCTTGTGAAACATCAAAATTGAAGGGATGCTTCCAATTTATGTGGCTCCAATCAAAGTTTCATGGTATGATTGTGCGAAGTGAATAGGAATAATGTACAAAATATATATAAAAATTAGTTTAGGATTTTTCTAATTATTATAAGTTTTAGAGTTTTAGAGTTTTTGGTCACAATCCAGCAGGATATTTTTTATCAAATTATGTTATTTTTGTTTAAAAATATTTTTAAAGACATAAATGAATTAAGTACTCTATACGTATAAAAAATAATAAAAAATTAGCACAAGCATTGTTTAGTTATAGGTTTTGGAGTTTTAGAATATTTGTTTAGAATTAAGTGAAATAATTTTTGATGAAATATTGTTGTTTTTGTTTAAACTCTATTTTCAAATACATAAATGAATTCAATACTATGGAAAATCTTGATTGTGCAGAGTTCACAAATTATACTAATGATTCTTATAAATTACAGCTAACCAAAAACTATGCTCCAAAAAACTTCCAAAACATATAACCATTAGATTAAGGCAACACAAAATGTCTTATGAAACATCAAAATTACAGGGATGCTTCAAATTACTCAAACTCACTCAACGAAAGAAATTTCATGGTTTCAGATTACATAGTGCATGGAAATAGTATACAAAATACAATATCTTGTGGTGCACAAGAAAATTCAAAAACAAAACTCGAGGCACAATTTAGGCAAGTTACTGGCATACTTTCAGACACAAATGTGGGAAATTCTTTGTGGCAGAAATTTCATGAAAATGGCGTGACAAAAACTAACCCTAGTATAAGTGAAGTAATGTATAAAAGGATACTGAACAGAACAGGGGGGCGAAATTTGCTATTGGGACGCACTAACAACCATTAAATAAAGTAGTAAATGATCACAGAAACCTTTGATGTAGCAGAGTTTTCCGCAGTCAATTGTGAAAAAGGGGCTTGATAGTACTTTGGGTGACACAACTACGTTGGATACATAGAAGTCTAGAATGAGGAGATTACACTATGGCCTTGGATTCCAAGTGTGGAGATATTTCAACCAACAATCGTACCCCTTCCATTCTCATTACCTAGAGATCTAAATGGCAACCCTCACTTAATGTGCACTTCATATATTATACACATCTATGTAGCAGGTTTGGTACATCAAGTAACCTGAACAAATTGTGTTAAATGTTATCTAATCTCCTTTTAATTTTAAAAAATGATTTTAACATTTTAAAATTTAAGTATTATTTTTTTCTCCTCTTCTTCACACAGAGATAGAAATTTATATTATTAAAATTAATTATAATATTATTAAAAATAGTTAAAATAACTTTAACAAATGATGATGAGAAATAACAATGAAGTGATCTTCCATTTATATGAGGTTTACACATTAATTCACCTAAAACCCTTATAACAAATTTCATTTTGAGTAAACATGAAGTAAATGGGTTACAAACCAACCCAATAGCTCAATAAAATAAAATAAACCACTAATTTCCCACGTGTGTAAGCCAAAAACAACTATGGATTGAAGGGTTGAACTCGGTGAATAATTTAAGGATAGATATTTAACTTAAATTTTAGAAACTTTTGTGAATATTAGTAGTCCATAGTATGCAAACCATAAAATGTTTGGCAATATGTTTATAAAAATAGTAAAGTTTATAATGATTCTATATAGTATCTATAAAAGTTTTTTGATTTTTAAGGTAAAATATTTTTATACTATAAAATATGTGATAAACATTTTCTAAAAAAATGGAAATTCATGAATATTGTTTTTCCAAAAGCATAGAAAACTATCCCACTTCCAAACTTTAGCCCCTAAAATTTTCCCTTGTTGACCATAGAAATGTCACATCCCTTTAGGGATTCAAAGCACCTAATAGGTTTTATTACTTAGCATCATCTAACAAGGTAGAGAAAAATTTTACGGGACCTGGTCTAATTAGATATTTGAAGGTGATTATGGATTGAAGTCTTACTATGCCCTTAACAATTAAGTATGCTACACTATGATACATCTATGGTCATTGTCTCTAATGAGTGGTTTATTTGAAATTGAGTTTGAGATGGTATTTCCTTGTGGTTTTACATAAAGCAATAGAGACTTTTAGGGTACACTCATTCCATGCCTACATCTACATGATGCCTAGGATGTACTGCACTTCAAGAGAGTTGTGATGAGCTTGTAGATGTAACATTTCCCTTCGAAAGTAAACTGTTGGGAACCTTAGTGATCATGATAGTAAATTGACACCTCTGAGCACCCTTAAATGTTGAAACATTGAGCTCACATTTCTTATTGTTGGAGATTCTTGATGATGTACCTAGTGGACATCATTTGATAGGCATGCCTTGGTACGAATTCCATACAATGATGATCAACCCCAAGATGATTAGGGAAGGATTTTACACCCTCATGGAGCCCAAATACTGCAGAGATATTGCACCATGTTGTCTTTATGGCACACATGAAGAGGATGCAAGGCATCTGGAGACAACTTTTGGACACATGTAGATGTTATGAGGATTGATTTTGGGGCTCTTGATTAATTCATGGTTGATTATGATGGTTGGAGAAACATCTAGCCCTCATATTGCAATTTTGGAGCCTTATTAGCCCTAAAAGGGCATGTCGTCATGGTTGGAGAGGGTTTTTCGCTTACACACATGGGAAATTAGTGGCTTATTTTATTTTATTGAGCTATTAGGTTGGTTTGCAACCCATTACTTCATGTTTACTCAAAATGAAACTTGTTATAGGGATTTTAAGTGAATTAATGTATGTGATAAACATCATATAAATGGAGGATCACTTCATTCTTATTTCTCATCATCACTTGTTGAAGTCATTTTTAACTATTCTTAATAATATAAATTTCTACTTCTATGTGAAGAGGAGGAGAAAAAAAATAATACTTAAATTTTAAAATGTTAAAGTCATTTTTAAAATTAAAAGGAGATTGGATAACATTTAATACAATTTATTCAGGTTACTTGATGTACCAAACCTGCTACATAGATTGTATAATATATTAAGTGAGGGTTGTCATTGGGATCTCTAGGTAATGAGAATGGAAGGGGTAACATTGTTGGTTGAAATATCTTCACACTTGGAATCCAAGGCCATAGTGTATTCTTCTCATTATAGCCTTCTAGGTATCCAACGCAGTTGTGTCATTCAAAGTACTATCAAGCCCCTTTTGCACGGTTGACTGCGGATTACCTTGCTACATCAAGGGTTTTTGAAAGCATTAAGTACTTTCTTTAATGGTTGTTTAAACAAAAACAACATGATTTGATAAAAAACAATATTTTGTTTCATTGCCACCAAAAACTCTAAAATTCCAAAACCTATAATAATTAGACAATTGGTAAACTAATTTTTATATGTATTTTGTACATTATTTCTATGCACTTTGCACTCTCACCATGAAACTTTTATTGGAGTGACATAGATTAGAGGCATCCCTTCAATTTTGATGTTTCCTAAAACATTTTGAGTCATACTATGCACTCTCTTACCATCAAACTTCCATTCCATGTCAAATTTTTAAATACATAAATAAATTTAACTAGAAAAACCTAGATTATTAATAGTTTGATTGTAAAATTTTATAATTCAAATTACACCAATTCCATAACTTTCAACCCTGTAAATGTGTGGTGGTAGTGCTACTTTCCTAAGTTTGCGAGGCTCACACGAAGCTTTGGGGGTATATTTTCCAATTTAAATTTTATAAAAAGTTTTTAAAATTACATGTTTAATTTATAATCTCTCAACCATATAAATACTTTAAAATTTATTCAAACTTAAATTTTAATATATAAAATATATATAATCAAAATTTATTTTACCAAATTATAACAAAAACTACCCTCAGCTATTATGCTATGAATGGCCATCATCCATTGCAGTGTCACATCTCAGTGTATCAAAGCCTAGTGCATTAAATAACGTCTAACCTGGGAAATATTATTCGCCCTTGAAAGATGTCAACCTTAATAACAAATAACTTTCAACCCTGTAAATGTGTGGTGGTAGTGCTACTTTCCTAAGTTTGCGAGGCTCACACGAAGCTTTGGGGGTATATTTTCCAATTTAAATTTTATAAAAAGTTTTTAAAATTACATGTTTAATTTATAATCTCTCAACCATATAAATACTTTAAAATTTATTCAAACTTAAATTTTAATATATAAAATATATATAATCAAAATTTATTTTACCAAATTATAACAAAAACTACCCTCAGCTATTATGCTATGAATGGCCATCATCCATTGCAGTGTCACATCTCAGTGTATCAAAGCCTAGTGCATTAAATAACGTCTAACCTGGGAAATATTATTCGCCCTTGAAAGGTGTCAACCTTAATAACAAACGAGAGAAAGCATTCTCGGTCTATGAATATTTAATGGAGGAGAATTTGGAAGATAACAAGGAAACAACCGAGGAGTAATGTATGGATGACACCATGAATGCAGTAAGATTGATCTCTTAATTTCCATTGAATGGCCACCATGGTCGAGAAGAGACTGAATTCAAGGCTAGTTAGTTTATATGGTATATCCAAAGAGGCGCCAACAGACTTCTAGGATATCAGTTGCGTTAGTAGAGCTTGGAATAGGTAGGAGAATGGAGTGCAATATGCAGACACTTTTGGTCAGGGAGTGGGAGATGAAGCAAGATGGAGTCAAAGGAGATGCAAACATAGTTGCCACCGTTGGACCAAAAATGTGAAACATTGTAAAGGAAATGCGAGAAACTCCCAGCAACACCGGAAGCAGAGGTGGAAATTATGGACTTAAGGCTGAAGAAGCTAGAACCAGATGGGAAAAAGGGCGCAAAGGATGATGTTGTAGACATGAAACATTGGAATCTATAAGTTAATAGCCTTGTAACGAGATCATTTTTTTTTTTTTTTCCGAAGGTGGCAAAACCTATCAAACTCAGGTGTCAAACCAACAGTGAGGACAACCATCTCTGGCTGCTATCCGCGAATGTCGGTTTGACTCATCACCGTTATCAAGGAAAACCACGCCACCTGTAATAACCCGCTGGTGGTCCGTAAGGGAGCAGGCTTTCACTCCTGCCAGATGCCTCTGGGTCTTGGGCCGTTAACCTGTTTCCTTACGTCCGAGGAAGACGAGCTCTTAGCCAAGCAGAAGCAGTTTTACGGCATACTCCAGGCCGTGCCTTGTAACGAGATCATGTTTATACATATTGAAAAGAATCTTTGTAATATTATTAATTTTGAAAAAAACGGTTGAAAAATATGAGTTATAATTTTTTATTGTTTTTTTTTTAATTTTAGTTTTAATGTCTTTTAATGTTGTCTTTTTTATTTTATTCTTTTATTTTTTGTTTTCCATTTCACTAATTCAAGAACAACTATTGCTATTAACTCACACATAGTATTAAATAGATGGTAATATGGTGCTCTGTTAAGGAACTTCTTAGATGGTAATATGGTGTTATGTTAAGGAACTTCTTAGTAAAAAGGTCACTATTTCGAGGAAAAACTCCAACCATGGTAAGGACTGGTGTAGCCTAGGCTAGGTGTGATACCCGAATGATTTGACAATTTAGATGCAATAGTTTAGATGCCCCTTAGTTGCAGCGATTCAAGCTACAGGTCAGGCATGCCAATCATCTTAGAACTCACACTATCTAAAAACACCCATTACTATTAACATATTTTATTATAATATTGAATTAATATAATATTATATATGAATACTCTACTATATAATTAATATTAATTAATTAAATATATAATATAAAATATATAACTATCAATAATTACTATATACTATAACCCTTAAAATTATTAATTTATTTTTATATTAGTTTATTATAACTATTATGATATTTGTTTTATATAGTTATAGATTATATATATTTTTATTAATTAAAGTAAGAGATATAACTATAATTAATACATAATAGTAATTAATTAAAACTATGTAATATAATATTATAACTATTAATACCCTGGATGCGGGTGTTTAAGATTGCCTTAAATTCGATGGGACTGGGGTGGGCTGAGAAAGGCCGCCACCTGCCAGCCTTGTACAATGAAGTTATTCACCAGTGGACGGAGGATCATAGGCAGGTGGGCATTGCTCTGTTTAAGGGAATTAGTGCAGGCGAACTGGTATCATCTTTCACCTCCGCACGCTCAGTAATGTTCTGGCTCTCGGCTCCCATGAATGCCATAGTAATAGCGGGAGCGTCTCGAGGCAGGGGAAAGGGTAATAAAACCAGCCTCCGCCATGGGTTTGTTCAGGTGTCTCTTATGTTATGTTGGCTGGACACAACGAAGCTGGGCTCATGCTCTGTTAGTTCGGAGAAGCGGCCTCTGTCAATTTCCTTGATTCTCTCTGAAGCTTTGGGCTCCCGTCTGATTGTTTGTTTGTTTGGCCAGCGCCCTACTTCTCTGGTTGCTCGTTCTGGTATCCACGAAGGCACCATCGCTGCCGACATGCCTCGACCTCGCCAAAGGATGTTAAGCCGCAGAGGCACCTCTCGGAGGGTGCCTTCACGCCCTTCTTCCCTCTCTCCCTCCAGTGACTTCACTTCCAGCCATTACCCTCGCACTCGTAGCGGGAGAGGGCGCTTTCTGTGGCCCAGTCAATTCCTTGAGCCCAGTTCTCCAGGTTCCTCGTCCTCGCCCTCCTTCAGCTCTGCAATCTTCACTTTTAATTGCACCCTGAACCGTCCAAGGATTACCGCCCATGTCTCGGTGCTCTTTCTCGAGGAAGCCCAGGAAGAGGGTGAGTCCAGTGCTCATCAGGAGGACCCAGGCTTAGTTTCTGTGCCGAATTCTGGCTCCCCGCGAGCTATGGAGATTCCTGCAAGCAATGTTAATGACATAGTGATGGAGCCAACGGCCCCGGGTCCGACTGTGAACGATGATGCTCGAGCTCAGGATCGTGGAGGAGCCTCCAGGCGCCTAATTCATGCTCAGCAGCTCTGTCTCAGGTTATGCGGCCCAGTATAGAGGGCTTTTTGCCACAGTTGTTAATTTTTGTAATTGCTATTATGTCAGGGTTAAATACGCATGTTCTCTGTAATGCTTGTAAGCTCAGTAAGGCCAAGATGGTTAGCACTGGATCCCCTGTGTGGGATTGCATAACATGGCCTCGTCCAAACTCTCTGTTCTGGACAATTTTCTGTTTCATGCTGCCTTTCCTTCTGGGCAGCTGTTTTTGACGCTAGTCATGTTGTAATTGTATACCTTTAATGTGAATAATAGAATAGTCTTATTTAGAAAAAAAACAAAAATATTATAACTATTAATAATTATAGTATATTATGATACTTAGAATTATATATATATATATATATATATATATATATATTCTTGTTAAAATAAGATATATAATTGTAGTGAATATGATAATATTACTTTAGGTTGAAGGAGCTCAGCTCAAGTGATAGAGGCACATATTGTGTTTCTAGTTGTGGTGAGTTCAAATCTTTGGAGACATGTTCTAGTGAAAATTTTGAAAAAAATTGAATAATTGAGTTCCACTGGGTAGCCCAATATTATAATATTATTTTATATAAAAAATTATATATATATATATATATATATATATATATATATATATATATATATATATGCCTTGGTGAAAAATCCATGTAATAAAAATTAATAAAGGCAAAATAATAACCACGGTTGATGGGACACTTATTCCAAGGTGAATATTGGGCAAAATCATAGTGATAGGGATCACTAGTGATTGATTAATGGCAAAAGAAGTTGACAAAGGCAATGACAAATGCTTTGGAAAGGAAAAATGACATTTTGGCACATTTATTTATGAAAATAATGGAAATTAGGAGAAAATGGAGGTGAAAGGTCATAGGTTGCATGTGAGGAGGAAAATGAAGGAAAATAATGGAAAATGAAGAAAATAGAGGCCTCATTAATAAAAATGCTTCTAAGGATCAGTTCACAGACTTTTGTCAGTTCAGTTTTGGAGCTCTCTCTCTATTTTCTCTCTCTCATACTCTTGGACACTTAGATTTTTCTTGGAGCACTCTTGGAGGAGTGTGGCATACTTGGAGTTTTGGACCAAGAAGGAAAAGGGAGAGAAGAAAAACGCAAGATGACATTAAGATTAGCAACTACAACGGTTTTGCTTGCAAGCACAGAGTTGCATGTATGTTTTCCTCACTATTTTTGGCATGCATGGCATATGCATGTGGTTTATTGGTCATGATCTTTCATTGGCATGGAGGATTGCCTGGATTGACAGTGGATGTACCTAGACTTTCCATTTCCTCGATAGCCATGGTGTTGTGGGTTCATTTCTTTATTTTTCTTGTTGGTTCTCATGTTTCCTTTAGCTTGGGTTGAGTTACTAGTTCCTGGAATCCCTGGTTGGACAAACACTCTGGAAGCCCAGTAACAGCTTGGTTGAGTTACTTGTCCTAGAAGCCTTGGTTGCACAAACGCTCTAGAAGCCCTTGGTGGGTTTAGGTACAAGTCCTGGAAGCCCTGGTTAGAAAAACACTTTGGAAGCTTAGAGTAAGTTGTGGGTTGAGTTACTAGTCCTAGAAGCCTTGGTTGGAACAACCACTCTGGAGCCCTGGAAGACTTGAGTAGAGACCAATCTAGTGATGGTTTTTTGATGTTCGACCATGAGGTGGAATCACTATTTGGTGGGTTGAGGTGATTCGAATTTAAACAGGAATGCAACAAATTATAGATATAGCCATAAACACAAAGATGTAGCAGAAATAAAACTTCATTTTATTTGTATCAAAGAACTGAAATATGCTTACAAACAAAATTGAAATAAGACTAGCTCGAGTGATGGTAGTTTATCTCTAAGAACATATGTGGTGGATACATGCCTCTGAACTGTCTTACAATGAGGCTTGAAGGCCTATTTATTATTGAGAAACAATAGAAAACCCTAAACATCCAAAACCCTAACCCTAGGAGATGAAGTGCCAAAACTATGGGCCCTGTTTTGGTAAATTGGTACATCAACTTCCCGGGGTCGTAACTTTGGAATACGACCTTCGTTTGACGCGCAGAATACCTCGTTAGAAAGGTCTATCTGAGGACTACAACTTTTGAGTGGTCACCATTAATCTAAGAGCCATGTTGACCTCATTTTTCCCAAAAAAAATCGTTTAGGGCCTCAAAATGGCTCTGGTAGTTCAGGACCTGAAAATTTGCCAAAATTAGTAAATTGTGCTACAATTAAGGGAACTGAAAAACTGAAAGAAACAATGGTGGGGGTCAAAGTGGAATAGGTGAATGGCCACTAATATCCACCTGGATCTTTCCTCCCCCTTTAGGAAGCAATGGTCCACATTTCGTTGAGTTCCTCCATGAGATGAGGAAACTTATGTTGAACTTGGTCCCTAGTGAGCCACTTTCCTTGGTGAAGGAGTTGGCCTTCTTTGACAACTCGATATACTTGGATCCTTTGCTATCTGGTGTTCTTGATCTGTGTATCCATGATCCGATCAGTTGTGGCTTGTTCCATGCAGTCTAGATTTAACTCTGTAGGTGTGAGATGTTCTGCAATGTCTGATGTGTCCAGCAATGGTGGGCAGTATGGTTGAAGGCGGTCCACATTGAACACTGGGTGCAAGCCAAGGAATGGGGGAATGTTGAGCTCAAATACATTGTCTTCCACAACCTTGGTAATGGTGTAAAGACCATATCGGAGTGGTCTAAGTTTTTGATAGGTTCTGGTAAGGCGTTCCTTCTACAAATGCAACCAGACTTTGTCGCCCACTTGAAACTTGTGTGGCACCCAATGTTGATCATGTTGTTGCTTTGCTTGGAATTTGATTTCTCCAAATTGTCGTGGACTTGCTGGCGGACATGTTGGATGTGCTCAATGAAGTTGTTTTCCTTGTCGACTTCGGACTGGACAGGAGCCAAATCTGCCTGAGTAGCTACAAATAGTATGGTCGCATCAATGGGACATAGTGGCTGGAATCCCAAGCCCACCTGAAAAGGGTTGTGGCTAGTCGAGTTGTGGAGAGCCCAGTTATAACTATGCTAAACATAAGGGAGGCTCTCATCCCATATGTGTTGATTCTTTGAGTTGTACATTCACATAATGTGTATGATCATCATGTTGATGAACTATGTTTGGCCATTAGTTTGGGGATGGAAAGTTGTGGACTTAGTGAGCTTGGTGTCCAGCATTGACTAGAGACTAGACCAAAATGTATTGAGGAACCTGTTGTCTCAATCTGAGATGATAGACTATGGGATCCCAAAGTGTACCCACACTTGTTCAAAGAAGATTTTAGCAATGGCTTCTGTTGTGATATTCTTCTTGTCGGCCGCCATAATGGCCATCTTCAAGAATCTATCAACGACCACAAAAACACAGTCGTTTCCATGCTCAGTAGAACTAAGGCTCGACATGTAATCCATGGAGACTGATTCTCAAGGTCGAATAGGGGTAGGAAGCGGAGTATAGAGGCCTTGCTTCTTGCTGGTTGGTTTGGTAATGGCGTAGTCAGTGTAGGATCTGATGTACTTCCCGACATCCTGTCAAAGATTCAGCCAATAGAAATACTTTTGCAGTACTGCCACTATTTTCTTGACCCCGAAATGCCCTGTGACCCGACTGTAGTGTGATTCCCAAATCATCTTGGAGCGCTCGATTAAAGGAACAAAAAGGTGTCCTACGTGGCATAATAGTGCATCCTAGAGGTGAAAATCTGGAATTTGTTGACCCTCCAAGAGCGTCTGGTATGTGTGGCCGAATTCTGGGTTGCTTTCGTAGAGAAGTGGCCAATCAGAAGTCTCGTGCCCATAAGAGTTGAGCACAGTGGTTAACGCCATGATCGATGGTCAGTTGAGGTAGTCTGCAACATTATTAGTGTTGCCCTTCTTGTACTTGATATTAAAATAGAACTGTTGCAGGTTTATGGACCACTTCTGATGGTGATCATTCTTCAACTTCCCTTGTATCTCTATGAACTGCAGGGGTTGGTGGTCTGTGTGGATGATCGTTTCCTTCCCCAAAATGTCATGCTTCCATTGTTGGGAGGTATGCACAATGGAATACATCTCTTTGTCATAAGTGGGATACTTTTGAATTGTGTTTGAAAGTGTCTCACTGTGATATGCCATTGGATGCCCTTGCTGAGTAATGACTGCCCTAATAGCATAGTTAGAGGCATTTGTCTCAATCCCAAATGGTTGTTGCAAGTCTGGTAATGTGAGAACCAGTGCAGAGCAGACGCGATGTTTCAACTGTGCAAATGCCTTCTGTTGAGATTTAGACCAAAAGAATTTTTCTTTTGCTCCTCCCTTGGTGACTTGACTCAAGGGCCAAGTGATATGGGAGAACCCCAACACGAACCTGCGGTAGAAATTAGCAAGACCCAGAAAGTTGTGGAGCTTTGTCATAGTGGTTGGGGATGCCCAATCCCGAATGACTTGGATCTTGGCTGGATCCACATGCACCCCCGTTCATCAATAATGTATCACAGATACTGAACCTGGGTCATGCCAAAAGTGAATTTCTCCAAATTGGCACATATCTTGTGTTGCTGCAGTGTTTGGAGAACTTGTCGGATGTGGTGGAGGTGCTCTTCCCAACTCTAATTGAATATCAGGATGTCATCCAAGTATACCACTACAAATGATTTGGTGAATGGTCGCAAGATTTTATCTATCATCCTCATGAAGGTTGCGGGAGCATTTGTTAACTCGAAAGGTATAACTATCCATTCGAAAAGGCCCTCCTTGGCTTTGAAGGCAGTCTTCCATACATCGAAGGGTTCGATTGGTACCTGGTGATATCCAAAATTCAAGTCAATCTTTTTGAAATATTTTTCCCCCTTGAGTTGGTCCAGAAGGTCATCAATCTGTGGGATTGGGTATCTATTGTGGAAAATGGTCTTGTTCAGTGCCCGATAGTCAATACAAAGTCTCTAAGTCCCATCCTTCTTCTGTACCAACACGATCGGGCTCCCACAGGGTGATGAACTTGACTGGATGTGACCTTTCTGCAGCATCTCCTGAATCTGCCTCTTGATGTTTTCGTTCTCGAGAACATAGCACCGATAGATTGGTCCATTGGGAAATGGCACACCTGGGGTTAGATTGATGGAATGCTTAACCTGATAGTGCAGAGGCACACCTGCAGGGGAGGTGAAGATGTCCTCATACTCCTCCACGAACTTGTCCATCTGTTGTTGTCGTGAAAAGGGATCCTGTCTATAGGTCATGGCCACTATCTTCTTCTTTCCCTGAGGGCGTATCATTAGGAAAACAAATTTCCCATTTTTGGAAATGAGCTTACTGCATTGTTTTGCAGTAACCAAAGAGATGGTGGTAGGCGGTGCTACCTCTAGTATCCTGTACAACTTTTTTCCGAAGGTAAAAATAACAAGGTGAGGCCTTGACTCATACACAACATGTCGCTTCCACAAGTATGGTTTTCCTAATAATAAATCACAAGCATCAAGAGGAACAACATCACATAATACCTCATTTGTGAAGGGCTTGATGCTTTATGGAAGGAGACATTGCTGGCTGACGCGAAGATCCGGTCCTTGGTGAAGCCACCCAATGGTGTACGGTTGTGGGTGTGTTGTGGTTGGTAAGCCTAGCCACTTCATGACCTCTACTGAAATGAGGTTTTTTTAGCTTCCGCTGTTGACAATGAACTGTAGCGTGGAACCCTTTACCCACATCTGGGAGTGGAAGAGATGCTCCTCCTCTTCTGGATCTTCGTGGTGGAAATGGTGGCATTGGGCTCCACATCGATAAATGCCTCCCTTTGTCATTCCACTTATCAAGTTCTAACTCAGAGTCGGAAGATGCATGTGATTCAGAAGCCTCTAGCTCGGCCACCAGTGACTGCTTGGCCTGACACTCACTTGTGTTGTGAGTGGAGCTCTTATGGAACTCACACCACTTTTCCACGTACTTCTTCGGCTTCGCAGTGTTGTTCTTTTGTGGGTTGTCCTGGGCCACCCCGCCTTGGATTTGTCCTTTGTTATGTGGTTTGGGGGCACCTTTACCTTGCTTCAGATTCACAGATCTAAAGTCTAGATTTTTCTGTTTAAGTTTCTGCTTGATCTCGACAGCATATCAGTATGTCATGTCGAGCGAGGAGATGTCCAGGAAATCCATCTCATCCTAGATGTACCTATGTAGGTAGTCGCAGTACTTAAGTACCAATTTTTTCTTAGAATCCTTGATACCCAATTTCATGCAAAGGGTATGAAAAACATTGGTAAACTCTGGCACGTCTTGGTACCTTCCCTGCCACATTGTGGTCCACTTTATGTATTTATCCTCATAGCTCCTGACATAGTAGTACTGCTACTTGATGGAATCCCAAAACAAATTCCAAGTTGGGTGCAGTTGAAAATAATGAGGGCATACTTTCATCCTTCTACTAACAGTAGGTTTCCTACCATTCCTTGACGTGGGGGCGACTTTGAGAAGAGAAAAAGTAATCTTTTCCCAGCTGGAAAAATCATGAACAAAAAAATATCCTTCTAGCAGATTTAACCATTTATCTATGATATCTGCATCTATTTGGCCCTCAAATATGGGAATGTCAAATTTTACTTGTACCTTAAAAGGAGTGGCACCTCTAGAGTGGCTGCTGGATGCGGATGCGTCGCCGATGGGAAACTGTTGAAGGATCTGGGCAAAGCTATCCAGCATCGCGTTCCTTTGTTTCTTGAGGGTCTCCTCGAGCAATATTTTGATAGGATCTCATGCTCCCTCATCTTTATTTTCTTCCCCCATGGGTAGTCGTTGAGGTTTGCGAGGCTGATCTTGTAAAAATTCAACCAGATCAAGCCCTAACTCCTTATACCCCGACCTCATTGGGGACATGCAAAGAAGTATCGAGAAAGAGCAGACCACTGATCCAAATTTAAACAGGAATGCAACAAATTACAGATATATCCATAAACGCAGAGATGCAGCAGAAATAAAACTTCATTTCATTTGTATCAAAGAACTGAAATATGCTTACAAATAGAATGGAAATAAGACTAGCTCGATCGATGGTAGCTTATCTCTGAGAAGAGATGTGGTGGATACATGCCTCTGAACTGTCTTACAATGAGGCTAGAAGGCCTATTTATTATTGAGAAACAATGGAAAACCCTAAACATCCAAAACCCTAACCCTAGGAGATGAAGCGCAAAAACTATGGGCGCCGTTTGGGTAAATTGGTACATCAACTTCCCAGGATTGTAACTTTGGCATATGATCTCCATTTGATGTGCACAATACCTTGTTAGAAAGATCTATCTAAGGACTACAACTTTCGAGTGGCCAACATCAAACGGCGATGCATGTTGGCCCTGGTTTTCTCAAAAAACGTCGTTTAGGGCCTCAAAATGGCTTCAGAAGTTTAGGACCTGAAAAACTGCCAAAAATAGTAAATTGTGCTACAATTAAGAATACTGAAAAATTGAAAGAAATAATGGTGGGAGTCCAAGTGGAATAGGTGGGTGGCCACTAATATCCACCTGGATCATGAGCTGGTTTGGCCTCTGGAAGCCCTAGATGGTTTTGATTGATGTGTTTTATGAGATCCCGCTTTCATGCTTAGAATATGGCATGGGGGTGACTAGTTGAAGAGAGATTTGGCTCAGCCATGTCTACCGCGGGTGGTTCATGGAAGTCCCGAACCTGGTTGTCCTTTGCATCATTAATATGAGGTTATTTCTCCTTGTTAATTCATGAGTATTTTTTTGTTTTATATGTGGATTATATCGTTGTTGTTTCCTTAGTATTTCTGTTGTTATTATGTTGGTTATGAACATGTATTATGATAATGACTATGTATGTCTCTCCTCATGTTTTTACTTGTAAATGAATGAACAATGTATATATGGCCTAATGGATGAAACTACAGCTAATGTGTTGAGGCAAAAATGCTTCTTAGTAATTCTCACATGAGTATGAGACCCCCATGCTCAGATATGTTGTTTAAACTAGTAGATTACATAGTTGTTACATGTTTGACGAAATGCCTATCATGGCTAGTATGGGTCTAGTCAAGTCCTTTTTCAAGTAATTTCATTTGTATCATTATTCTGTTGTTATCTTTCAATTCTGAAAGTGTCATTGAGTTCTAGGCAGTGACCTAGGCTCTGGGCCTAAAAAAGTGGCACAAATCCTGGAGACACAAGCACAGGCATGAGGAGAAAATTCCCCAGACGCATTCATACCCATGTTGTGGGAGCTTCTAGAGCCTCCTGGACGTATGTTTGTCCATATCAAGGGAGTATCTAAGGGTTTAATGGTATAAAAACTCAGTGGGACCCAGGCGCTATTTACTTGAGTAGTTGGGATGGCTTCTGGGAGTTATGTTGCTGATGTGGAAGGTTTGTGTTATGTGTTCCACCAGTTCCACTTCCTTAACTGACACATAGGGAGTCGAGTCATATCATAGTAACTTCTCGTCACATGTTTACCTCAGTTGGTCGGTTACTTGGGTAGATGTGGGAGGAGGGTGTTACAAAGTGGTATTAGAGCATGGTTCACCCATCAATATGGATGGGTTGTGTGTTGGTCATGCATTCATGTCGATTACATATGTGTTTCTTGTGTTGTGAGACTATGTGCTTGTTACATTTGTATGGTATGGGTTATGTTTGTAGTGAGGTCGCCATGGGAAGTTAATGGTGTCATTGTGGAGTGTGTCATCATGAGTGTATGGGTGATTATGCATTGTTTATGCACGTTAGTATTCACATGTGGTCAAATGTACAGTGATGTGGTGGTTGTTGTCATGCATGAAGTCATGGTATGTGTAGTTGATATGGTCATGGATTGATGATTGGACTCTAGCTAGAATGATGGCTATATGGTTATGTGCTTATGTGTTATATTTCTATATGTTTTCATGATTATGTTATACCTGTATTATTTTGATTTGTTGATCCTTACATACGATGCGTCCTCTCGGAATTATGCTAAGGTACATTTGTTTATTGTGATTTTCTTTTAGCTGACATGATATACCTTGCAGGAAGAATATCAAAGATGTCTAGAAAGATGGTAGACTACAGTTCTTGAGACTCTCCCTATGCATCAAATGAGCAGTGTGGTTTTGGGGTGCTCTTCTAATTTGGCAGACACACTCAGAAGCTTAAAGGAAGAAATAAGGAGTTGTAAGGCAGACAATGACATAATCATACAGGCACAGGAGAAACAAGCAGAGGTAAATGCAGTGATACTTCAGAGTTTGTCAGAATTTCAACGACAAGGACCACATCGAATCAGCCATGAGCAGGAGGAAAAAACTAATGGGGCCTATGGCAGTATATCTCACGGTGGGTGTAGGTGATATAAAGATGATACAATCAAATATGGTAGGTTCTTGGACACTCTGGATAGGAGAGGTGATGGAAACATGTACTATTCTAGTTCTGGTTCATATAGGTACTATGATCATCATCGTTATCATCCTTGCTGGAGGAGTGATAGGGGATATTTTACAGATGAGTTTAAGAAAGAAAATCCACCTACATTTGATGGAGAGATGAAGAAATCACAGGATGTAGAGGCATGGATGCTTGGTATGAATAAGTTTTTCAGATTTCATGATTACTCATAGAACATGAAAGCTAGAATAACTACATTCAATCTCAAAGGCAAAGCAGATATTTGGTGCGAAGATGTGAAGAATGTCAAAGGTATTCATGAGGAGGAATTGACTTGGAATCAGTTCGAGAGACTATTCAAGAAGAAGTACCTATCGCCGATATAATTTGATGACAAGGCAAAAGAATTCTATAAGCCAAAGACAGGATCGATGCCAGATGAGGAGTACGCTAGTAGGTTCTTGGAGCTACTGTGATATGTGCCTTACCTCAAGGACGAGAAGGCCAATATTCATAGATTCACTAGTAGATTACCGATTGCATTCAAAGACAGGATTGAGTTCGATGAGCCTAGATCATTGGAGGAGGCCATCTAAAAGTTAAAGCAATGCTATGAAAAATTGAAGCGCAGATATGAGAATAAGCCAAAATGGAAAGGTAATTAAAAGAACAAAAGACCTCAAGATACAGGTAATAAAGAGAATGTAGTGCCATCTAAGAAGTTCAATGCATCTAACAAAGGATAGGGACCATGGAAAATTTTAAGGGCGAATTTTCGCCCTTGGGCGAAATTAAGGGGTTTTATATTTTTATTGGGCGAATATTTTGTATCGCAATACATTGTTACAAATCGCCTCAAATTTATTTTATAGAAAGATTAGGTATCGAGGTTAGCCCACCTTATTTTAAGGGAGAGAGTAAAAAAAAGTAAATTTAGCCCTTGAAATTAGGAGTTACAACCTTCCATTCACCCTAATTTTCAAGAATAGGTATTTATGATAGTTATTTCACCCTCCACATTCAGTGTAAAAAAGGTTTTTTTCTTTCATTTTCTCGTATTTCATGGTATTGGGTTAATTTCGAGAAAATGACCTTATTTTTTGGAACAAATGGTCACAAAAGAATAATTCATTTTATTTAAAAATTCAAGTCTCTTATTTTCATGTTTATTTAAAGATTGAATAATGTTCTTGCCATATTCATAATCATATAAAGATTAATGGAAAACATTTTTTTATATTTACTCCATAAGTCACCTTATATTTACGTGTAAGTAAATAAAAATATAAATAAAGTGGAGTATGGTAAATAAATATAAATATAAATAAACTAGAGGTATGGTAAATAAATAAAACCTCTTTTTATATTTAGTCCATAACCCTATTTCTATTTAAAAAGGCTCAAAAAAGAGGTTTTATTTAAGTGAATCCTATGGGCCAAATACCATATTTATAAAAGAGGTATGGTAAATGTAGAAATTTTGAATAATTTAACACATATTAAATGGAGATTATCCTCATCATGTACTATTGCGGAATACATACACAATACATAAGCTCCTCTACATTGATCATCAATTTAGCAGCATCAATAACAATAAAACATCAAGAGCATTCACACATTAACACAGTATGTAACCCGGGGAAAGCTTACAGCTGAAAACCCCACACTATCTATATATTAATTATTGAGAGCATGTAACATTACAAAGTACAATGCTTATCACAAGCAATCCAGTACCAGCTCCACCTGTTACACACAATACAACTCAGATCTGATCTCCAAGTCTATTCCACTGCTTGCCTTCCTCCACTGCTCAATACCTACTCAAGAATGAATGAGAATGGATTAACCAAACTCGGGTTTACCTCCAAAGAATAACTCACACTGGGAAAGACGTGAGAAGAGGCTATAATACTGGGCAAATACTTGGGAAAACTCGTTGGCATACTCAATCCCTTGATTGTGCAAATCCTCATGCACAACTATAGTCACAACTGATAGCAATCTGATCCTCTAACACCTGTCCCTGCTGAATTGAACATGCACTGACATGCAACTGAGTTAACTGATGTATTCTATAGTTTCATTATGAGTTAATAATTAGTTTAACAACTCATCATTAGTCTATTTGCAGTTAGACTAATTACAACTAGTTTAACCAAGTCAAATTGAACACAACTCCATCAACTCCACAATCAACTCCACCAAACTCAACTGATTGAGTTCTAACTGAAGTCATGCATGCAACAACTCAACTGACCCATAAGAAAAGCATACTTCCTTCTGACAGCTGCATGTGCCACATCTGTAGCTCAAACTGAAGTGCTCCAAGAGAATAAGATCAAGTTTATAGTCCAAATATTATTATGAGACAATAATATTTGACTTTTCTATTTTTGACAGCTAGTCTAAAAATAGACTTTGATCACTCCTGCTGTGATCACTCCTACTGTGATCACTCCTACTGTGATCATCCCTGCTGTGATCCAAAAATAGAACTTGCGCCATAATTTGCCTGCGGGCCCACTTAGTGAAGGCGACTCTTTTCACTAAGCTCCATCATCTTGTTGCAATCTCAACACTCCCTCTCGACAAGATATGGATTATCAGCAACCCCTATCCTGCCTCGGTGGTATTCGAATTTGCTCCTGGTGAGAGCCTTCGTCAGAATATCAGCATCCTGATCCTCTGTTGGAATGTATGAAAGCAACATGATCCTCCGCTGCACACCATCTCTGATATGATGGTACCTGATGTCAATATGCTTAGATCTATCATGAAATACAGGATTAGTCGAGAGTTTAATGCAACTCTGGTTATCACAGTAAATCACAGTAGGATCCAAATGAGAATCGAACAAACCAACCAGCATCTTCCTCATCCATATAGCCTTGCATGTAGCCAAACTTGCTGCCATATACTCGGCCTCCGTTGAACTGAGTGCCACGGATCTCTGCTTCCTGTTGTACCAAGAAACTGTTGTCGAGCCAATACTGAAGACCCCTCCTGATGTGCTCTTTCTGTCCGTTGGGCTCCCTACCCAATCTGCATCCGTGAAGCCACATAGCTTCACCTCATCCTCCTGTCTGTACCACAAACCATATCCCGATGTGCCTCTCAAATAACGCAATACATGCTTTCTCGCCTTCCAGAAGAGCTTGGTAGGCTTAACCATAGCTTGTGAAAGCTGGTTAACTACATAGCATATATCGGGTCATGTATTGACCAAATACATCAGCGACCCCACCAACTGTCGATAAACAGTGGCATCCACTTCTTCTCTTGAAGTGGCATCCTCCTTCCTCCAACCTCCAGGAAGAGGAGTATCAACAGGCTTGCAGCCATGCATGTTGAACTTCTCCAGTATCTCCCGAGCATACTTGCCCTGAGAAACAAACAGTCCACCACTGCACTGCCATATTTCCAATCCTAGGAAATAGTGAAGGAGGCCCAAGTCCTTCATCTCAAACTCTGTAGCAAGATCCTTCTTGCATGATAGTATCAACAGCTCATCACCCGTTAGAATCAAATCATCAACATACAGTACAATGATAAGAAACTTACCCTCCACCACAATCTGGTATAGGTTAGGATCCGCCTCACTCTTGGAGAATCCAAGTCCTGTGAAATAGTTGTCTATCCATGTGTACCAAGCACGTGGTGCTTGCTTCAACCCATACAACACTCTCTTGAGCCTGCACACATGGGACTCGCTGCTGAAGACCTCAAAGCCTTCGGGCTGCTCAATGTATACCTCCTCCTCAATAACTCCGTTGAGGAATGCAGTCTTCACATCCATCTGATGAATGTGCCATCCCATCTGCACTGAGAGAGCAAGAATCGTCTGTATGGAAGAATACCTTGCGACAGGTGCAAAGGTCTCCTCATAATCGATCCCCTCTATCTGTGAAAAGCCTCGGGCAACAAATCTTGCCTTGTACTTCTCCACACCCCCGTCAACTTCCTGCTTAACTTTGTAGATCCATCTCGAACCCACCACTGATTTCCCTTCCGGTCTAGGAACAATCTCCCATGCACTATTTCTGACAATAGAATCATACTCTTCCACCATGGCGTCTACCCATGCGGGATCCTCCACAGCTTCCTCGAAAGAGGATGGCTCAGTTGGTGGGCTCCAGTATTGTAGCAATAATGCTACAACTCCTGGAACTCCCTTCTTTAATTTTATCAACCCGGTAGTTCGTAACAAACTTGGAAGCGACGGTGTTGTATGCACAAGTACTAGCTCTTGCCGCAGCTGTCACTTGGTCAGCTGGCACAAGTCCACTAGGAGCTTAAGCCAACTTCTATGAGCTCTTAGAAGAAGCTTTTTAATTGATGGATGAAAGCTAACTCGAAGGAAGCTAATCTAATTGCAAAAAGAAACTGAAAGCCAAAAAAGAAACGCAAACCCTAGCAAACCCTAATTCTACCAGCTAGTCCTATTGACGCAAAGGAGAGCATGCAAACTACTGAAAGAGATGCCATTGCTTCTAGGAAGGTAAAATGCATGTGTCTAAGTTATCACTATGTGAAGAAAACATCTTTTTTTATTTTTGATTAAGTTATTAGAATTATCATGCATGTGCTTTTAACTAGCTTTTCACTGTGCAGAGGTGGATCAAGGAGGAGAAGCGCTTGGGAAAGGTTGGGAAGGTTCAGAGAGGGTCTAAAGGGTCCCTAACACCCTTCCAGAGAGTCTCACAAAGTTTGGCTGCCAAGAAACCGTGTTTATGAGCTTCTACAGGAAGTCTGCAGGGGTTCTACAGGATGTTCAGGATTTCTATAGGATGTTCTGTAATTCTTCTACAGGATGTTTCGAAATGGGATTTTTGAGGATGGGTGATTGATGGAAGATGCATGGATGGTTATGGAGGTAGGATGGGGGTCTGAAGTGACCCAGGAACTGATGGGATGGAGTGGTGAGATGATAAGTGGAAGGCTGATTTGGCTTTAAGGTAGTTGAGACAACAATGGAGAAGAAGGTAGGGTTACGTGGGCAAGAGGATGGGTGTGAAGCGAGAAGCCTAGATATGGGATGAATCAGATGGCTCTGATGAAGCTTGACCATGTGAGTGAGTGATAGAGATGCCCTGCACAATGCACATTCAACCGAATCAATGAATTCTTGCAAACAAACTAAGTCCTAGCTAACTTAATCTAACTGTCAATGAAATGAATAAACAGCAGCCTCGTTTGGAAAGAGAACCATGTACATCACGTGAGAAAGAACATTCCGAAAGATCTAAATGCATGACAAACTCCTACCAATCGATTCCCAAACATAAAAAGCTACTTTAACCAACAAAAACAACCAAAATAACAAAGCAAGATCTAAAGAGCAGATTTTATTTTAAGAACGCAGCAAACACACATAAAGATAAATAGGGGAGGTACTGGGCGCTTTAGATGGGCCCAACCCCAAGAGCTACAGCCTCCCAAGAGAGATTTAGAGCTGGTGCAAAGCTGAATTCATCTTTATTAATCAAGAATGAAGAGTTACATCAAAACTGTCCACAAGGAGAGCTTGAGAATGAGCTGAAAGCAAAGCTAATCTATTGCATACAAATCGAATTACAAAATGACTACAACAAGGCTATGAAATGACTAACTACTAGCTACTATCTACTGGCTAACTAGCTAACATCCACTGGCTAACCAAAATGAGGCCCTAAGCCTTCTTATTTATACAATTTGAGGACCCAACAGTCCTCCTAAAATTTAGGGACTCGGCTGCCCAAAACTTGGAGTTAACAGCAGTCCTACTTGACTTGCTTGGCTACCCTTGTGCTGATTGATTCGGTGGTCGTTGAACTCCGAGCTGATGGTGGAGAATTCGAGGTAAGGGCCCATAAATGAAGGGGACACCTTCCTACAAATCCTTTATCTTTTTCTCCCACGAATTTGGCTGCCAAGTGCTCATTAAGACCTCCAATTTTGTCTCCAAGTTGACCAAAAAGGCTACACAAAGCACCCATTAGACTTGTTGGCATAATGACTAACCAAATTCACTCTATTAACATAAATATAATAAAAAACATGCAATAAACTAATGAGAATGGTGGATTAAGTCAAATTAGGAGGTTGAATGAGCCCAAATAATTGTCCATTTTTGGGGCTCATCATCACCCCCCTACTGAAAGTGTTGCTCATCCTCTGAGCAACCAATCTCTCTCCTCATCTTTGATGGCCCTGGTGGCCTCCTTGGCTAAAATCTCTGCCGATTTCTCCTTTTGCTTCCCTTTTCCAAACTTCCTGTAGAAAGTCCTATAGCTACGTTTTCTGGCTTCCTGTAGAAACAGACAGCACCACTGTATCTTGCTTGGCTGTGGGCGATTTTCCTTTCAGCTGGGCTGTGGCAGCCTTCATCTTCTCCCCCTTTCTGCTCTTCTTCCTCACTGCCTGCTGCTTTTCCTAGTGAATTCTCAGCCTTGTTATGAGTGTGCAAGTATATGCAATCATATGGAAGAAATGGTGGCCTTGGCATTTCCTAAAACCTGCAACGTGAGGGCACTCGTATGTTTTGTAACAAGGAAGTTGGTTAAATTCACAAGATAAGCCACGGTCATGTTTCCAAGCAACAGGAATATGATAAAGGTGTTTTCTCTGGCTTTTTCAATAGCAATAGCTAATACATTACCCTCCACAAAAAGAGTAACAGGAAGCAATAGCAGCGCAGCAATTGGTGCCATGTACATGAGAAAATTCATAGAGTGAAGCTTCTCTGCCTCAGAGGTAAGCAGGAGCCCTTGAACAACTGATTTCAATGCTCTGGTAGCAGTTGATCCTAGGCAAACCAAAAAGCCAAAAAGGTGGAATGATGGCTCACTGTTGCTTGCAATAACAATGCCAAATACCACAGGCACCAAGGCCATATAAACCACAGAAGACTCCCTCTCACATGTTATTATAAATGCAAAATATTGCTGTGAAGAAGGGAGTTGTTGCCCCAATAGCTTGATTGAAGGAGACTGGCAAATAGCGCAGAGAAATATTGCCACAAACAACAGAGAAGGAGAAAATGAATCCCAGTGCCAATATCTCAAGAAACTGTCTCCTGGAGACGATGAACTGCATTGGTACAATCTCTAACCATGAAATTGCCAGAAATCCATAAAATGAACAGCCACACATGTGCAACATTGTGAGGAATATTGGGTATCCAAAAAACTAAGTAGGCATTTGTTAAGCAATAGCACACCAATATTGGAAGAGTACCAAGCTGCAATAATGAGAGCTGTTGTAATAGTCTGGGACACAGGAAATGCACCATATTTTCCTTCTCCTATTGGAGTTGGAGGTATGTCAATAACTTCTTGTTCAAGCTTTGGATTACTGCCCCGCCTCGTCCATGTTTGTGTTTCGGCCATAGCTGAAGAGGGCTTGAAAAATTAGATCTGATCAATATTCGGAAGACCCAATTGGTTTCCAGACCTGAGCATCGTCTAAGTACTTGTATATACTGTGTAGGACTCAGATGGACCCAAAACAGATGTGGATGTCTCGTTATTATAAGCCTCCCCCAACTCTGCAACTTGGTGATCTTTTTAGCCTCCTCAAGCTGAGAGATGAAAGAGAGATCAGTTCCTATTGGGAACAGCTTCAGATTGAGATTGAGGTGTATGAGAAGCGAGCGCAAACACAAATATCATGAGGGAGCTCCACCCCAGTTCCGCCTGAAAACCAAGCAGCTTACTCTGCCCTGGAAGACTCTGTTGTATTTTCCTGTAAAACGTCTTCCTGTAGAATGCTAGTCGGATTCCATAGGATGTCTCTGCGCCTCTGCACAATCTTGGTATGCTGGAGAATTTAGAACAGGCCAAAACAATCAACGAAGGATGATAGGTTAATCATTTTGAGGAAGCAGAGGATGTATACTTCAGTTGAACATGATGCAAGTGCAAGTTAACAGCAGTCTATGAGTTTCGGCTGAGCGCTCATTAATTCTGCGTGATTTTTGGTGGAGTGAGGTGGCAAAAACGTGTGCTGGCCCATATGAACTGTTGTGCTATCATGAACTGCATGTCTTCTTCTATTTGTTAATCAATTGATGCCCTGTGCACTGAAGTTCAACAAATCTTCCATTGCCTGTGTTTCTCAACTTCCACGTGAATGACTATCCACGCATGCTGCGTGATTTTCTCGTGAGTGCTAGAGAACTGGGTGTCTTGCTACATTCATGGCTTAATTTCACCATTCCATTCGTTCATGCAATGCTTAGACTAGATTCATGCAATAGATGAACAAGGTTTAGTCACGTACCTGAAGTCAAACGGCTGCTTGTGAAGCTTTTTGCTGCTGCATGCTCATGTTCTGCTGCTGCATGCTTGGATCCTTTGGTTCCATGAGGGCTTGGCTGATGATTCTTGATTGCTTTTCCTTGTGCAGGTGTCCTCTGACCAGATCTAAGCTGCATGCATTTGTTTCCACGTTCAGATCTGCACGTTCAAGCTGTTGCTGCTGCAATGTCATAGAACCAGAACTTGTTTTCGCCATTTCTCCCAAACGGTAAAGCGGATTGATCTGAAACTTGCTGAGCATGTTTCTATCATCATGATGCATCTCCCATAGAAAAATCGTGATCAATGGATGCACGGATTTCGAGAAAAATGGAAAATGGCTGAAGATTTCAGAGATCGATTTCTCGGAAACCGTGCATCGGAATCGGCTGAAACTGCTTGGGTAGGTTACTATCACTCACATGCATATCCCCATGAAACAAGTTTTGAAACGGATGCACGGATATGGAGAAAATGCAAAAATGGCTGATGGTGATGGAGGCTGATTTCTTGGAAACCGTGCACCGGAACGGCATGAAACTGCTCAGGCATGTTGTCATCACCCTTGTACAATTCCCCATAAAACGGTTTGTCAAATGGATGCATGGTTTTCAAGTTATGGCAAAAACAAATTTTGTTCCATGTGTTTTTTTCTTCAAGGCATTTTGCAAGTGTTTGCATGGAAGGGAAAACTGAGCTTGGGCTGTGATGCAGGTATGGAGATGATGGAGGAGGAGTTGGAAGATTGCATGAGGGCTTCTGAACCCTTGAGGAAGCTACCATGTTCGCCAAACCACTTTTTGAAATCCATGTCTAGTTTCCCACAATTTCTACAGGAAGTTCCTGTAGAAGCACAATGAGGTGGAAAAAATGATGGAGAAAGGCAAGGGATGGACACACAAGTGCTTGTAGGCCTAATCAACAGATTCCCACCATCAGATTCCATTTTAGACTTGAATTTGGTTCGTCCAAAGGTTCTACAGGATGTTTCCTGTAGAAATACAGAGCTTCCTGTAGAAGGCATAAGAAAAATTCCTTTAACCTTGATTTGAGTGCTCCTCCTGTCATGAAACGTCCTTCTTGCAACCTGCAATTAGCCAATGGAATTAGTTTTATTTTTCTTTTTTCTTTTTCTCTTCTTTTTTTTGAAAAACAACTAGGGCGCCTCATGGAGGTTTTCACCCTAATTGCCTGCCTTGGGCGCCTCCAAGGGAGGTTTTCACCCAGAGATCTTATTCTCTTTCTCTTTTTTCCCAACCCATTGACCGCCTCATGGAGGTTTTCAATCAATGAGCCAATCTAAGGCGCCTCCGAGGAGGTTTTCACCTTAGATTTCTATTTTCCTTTTTTTTCATTTTTTTTTTCTTTTTTCTTTTTTTTCTACCCTACCCTACTTGAAAAACAAAATCATTTTCAAGTATAAGAATACTTCCAATGGAGCCATGTGCACATCGAGATTAGAGAAAAAATGATGTGAAGGCTCGAAATGCATGCTTGGACAACTATCCAGATCTCAGAGACCAAATGATCTGGCGTTGAAGGGATCAAACAAAGCTGAGGAAGAAAGTACCGCTGCAACTTAGTGACCTTCTGAAACCATATCTCAATATAGCTTTGATATCCTTGGTCGTCTTGCTGATTTGGATCATTCTTCATGTCACCTTCTATCATGACCTTCTGATCTTCCTCTTTTTGTTGATCTTTCTCTTGAATACATGGAAGATTTGATGATAACCATGAGGGAACTCTCTCGATCTCTGATTTTGATGCCTTCTCTTCATCAAGTGCATCCCATGGTGCTTTGATCTCCTCTTTTGAATCTTCTTTTTCTTTTGGTCCTTCAATGTTGTCAATATAATCTCTGTTTTGCAACACTCTTCCTGAGCTTTGGTGAGCATCATTGGGCTCAAGAGGAGTCATTTGGATATGTTGTGCCTCAGCATTGTAATGGAGTTGAGCTACTCCAATGTGTGGCTTTGGAAATGGTACGAATAGTTGAGTGGAGGTGTGAAATTGAGATGGAGATGGATGGCATTGTGGTTGGGTAGGCATTTGGGGTTGCCTTGGTGGAGGAGGAGGCGATGGTTGTGGATGAGCAGGTGGTGGAGGAAAATGAGCGGAATGAGAGTTGTACTGGGGCCTCCACTCCTGATAAGGTGCATTCCACTGAGGTTGTGGCTGAGCATAAGAGTGAAATGAATGAGCAACTGGTTGGGCATAATATGGATCTGTGAAGGAACAAGGAGGAGGTGTGAACCAGGAAGGATGAGCAGGGGGACCCCAAGAAGGCATGAAAGTGGCTTGATAGGGGTCATAATAGGTCTCAGGTGTCCCTTGCAGTTCCTGCTGGTAAGATCTAGGTCCATGCGGCCAACTTTGGTTCATGTAATAGAGTGATTCAGTGGCTCCTTTGGCTCTCTGATATGCAGCTTTGAATCTGGGTAAGGAAGGGCACTGATCTGTAGGATGGTATTCTTCACAGACAAAACACACTTCTATGGAGTACAATGGACATTCGTTCCTAGGATGCTTTCTAGTGCACCTAGGACAAAGAATGGCCAAAGCCCTCTTGGCTTCTTCTTGCTTCTTTTGGATCCGCAAGGTATCCAGTTGCATGGCAAGAAACTACCTCATATCACTCTTGAAATCTTCGATCTGATTTGCAAACTCATTCTTGGACAAGGTATTGCTCCCAGCATTTATACTTGTAGCCATTTGCTCCAGAGGAATGGTTTCTTCTTCTTCTTCCCTAGAGGTTCTTTAAATATGCCTTGATGTCCACCCAGGGGTTCTTTAATCACAGCCATCGAAGAAGAGAGAACGTTGGCTGTGTGAAGCAGTGGGGGTGTTGTGCAATCATTTTTTTAACTTATCTCTACTCCTACAAGACATGAAATGAAATCTTTTTGGTTGATTTTTTCTTTTTTCTACTTCTACATGCAAAACTGAAATAGATTGAACTGCAACTAACTATCTTGCTAAAATGAAAATGCGGAATTGAAATGAAAACAGGAAATGACTAATCTATTTTGCTCAAATGAAATTGCAGGAACGAAATGCTAGTCTACACTTGCGGAATTGAAATGCTAATCTACGCTTGCAGAAATGAAATTGCGGAATTGAAATGCTAATCTATGAAAGCGAGAAATGCTAATCTAGGAAAGCGGGAAATGCTAATCTACTTTTGCATAAATGAAATTGCATAATGGAAATGAAATAAACTACTTAGAAGAAGTTTGTAGTGGAAAATAGAAGAAAAGCGACAATCACCAATACTCTGACGCTTCCCCAGCAACGGCGCCAAAAAGATGGTGGGCTCCAGTATTGTAGCAATAATGCTACAACTCCTGGAACTCCCTTCTTTAATTTTATCAACTCGGTAGTTCGTAACAAACTTGGAAGCGACAGTGCTGTATGCACAAGTACTAGCTCTTGCCGCAGCTGTCACTTGGTCAGCTGGCACAAGTCCACTAGGAGCTTAAGCCAACTTCTATGAGCTCTTAGAAGAAGCTTTTTAATTGATGGATGAAAGCTAACTCGAAGGAAGCTAATCTAATTGCAAAAAGAAACTGAAAGCCAAAAAGAAACACAAACCCTAGCAAACCCTAATTCTACCAGCTAGTCCTGCTGACGCAAAGGAGAGCATGCAAACTACTGAAAGAGATGCCATTGCTTCTAGGAAGGTAAAATGCATGTGTCTAAGTTATCACTATGTGAAGAAAACATCTTTTTGTATTTGTGATTAAGTTATTAGAATTATCATGCATGTGCTTTTAACTAGCTTTTCACTGTGCAGAGGTGGATCAAGGAGGAGAAGTGCTTGGGAAAGGTTGGGAAGGTTCGGAGAGGGTCTAAAGGGTCCCTAACACCCTTCCAGAGAGTCTCACAAAGTTTGGCTGCCAAGAAACCGTGTTTATGAGCTTCTACAGGAAGTCTGCAGGGGTTCTACAGGATGTTCAGGATTTCTACAGGATGTTCTGTAATTCTTCTACAGGATGTTTCGAAATGGGATTTTTGAGGATGGGTGATTGATGGAAGATGCATGGATGGTTATGGAGGTAGGATGGGGGTCTGAAGTGACCCAGGAACTGATGGATGGAGTGGTGAGATGATATGTGGAAGGCTGATTTGGCTTTAAGGTAGTTGAGACAACAATGGAGAAGAAGGTAGGGTTACGTGGGCAAGAGGATGGGTGTGAAGCGAGAAGCCTAGATATGGGATGAATCAGATGGCTCTGATGAAGCTTGACCATGTGAGTGAGTGATAGAGATGCCCTGCACAATGCACATTCAACCGAATCAATGAATTCTTGCAAACAAACTAAGTCCTAGCTAACTTAATCTAACTGTCAATGAAATGAATAAACAACAGCCTCGTTTGGAAAGAGAACCATGTACATCACGTGAGCAAGAACATTCTGAAAGATATAAATGCATGACAAACTCCTACCAACCTATTCCCAAACATAAAAGCTACTTTAACCAACAAAAACAACCAAAATAACAAAGCAAGATCTAAAGAGCAGATTTTATTTTAAGAACGCAGCAAACACGCATAAAGATAAACAGGGGAGGTACTGGGCGCTTGAGATGGGCCCAACCCCAAGAGCTACAGCCTCCCAAGAGAGATTTAGAGCTGGTGCAAAGCTGAATTCATCTTTATTAATCAAGAATGAAGAGTTACATCAAAACTGTCCACAAGGAGAGCTTGAGAATGAGCTGAAAGCAAAGCTAATCTATTGCATACAAATCGAATTACAAAATGACTACAACAAGGCTATGAAATGACTAACTACTAGCTACTATCTACTGGCTAAGTAGCTAAAATCCACTGGCTAACCAAAATGAGGCCCTAAACCTTCTTATTTATACAATTTGAGGACCCAACAGTCCTCCTAAAATTTAGGGACTCGGCTGCCCAAAACTTGGAGTTAACAGCAGTCCTACTTGACTTGCTTGGCTGCCCTTGTGCTGATTGATTCGGTGGCCGTTGAACTCCGAGCTGATGGTGGAGAATTTGAGGTAAGGGCCCATAAATGAAGGGGACACCTTCCTACAAATCCTCTAGCTTTTTCTCCCACGAATTTGGCTGCCAAGTGCTCATTAAGACCTTCAATTTTGTCTCCAAGTTGACCAAAAAGGCTACACAAAGCACCCATTAGACTTGTTGGCATAATGACTAACCAAATTCACTCTATTAACATAAATATAATCAAAAACATGCAATAAACTAATGAGAATGGTGGATTAAGTCAAATTAGGAGGTTGAATGAGCCCAAATAATTGTCCATTTTTGGGGTTCATCATCAGTCACAACACACTTGCTCATAAGAGCCATGTATCCAGTGTACCGATTAGGTGAATTTCTCTGCATGCGTTGGGCTGTAGGTGGTCCTACAACTTTCTCTGCATCTTGAGCCAGTCGCTCAGCTTCTGTCAAGCGCTTTCGCCCTCTGATGGTTGGCGCTGCATGAGTGGTCTCTTCCACTCCATGAACCTCGTCGAGTGGCTGATCCACGTCCTGAAGCTCATCCTTAGGAACTAATAGCTCCTCATATGCATGCAAGTGTAGCTCCCTCTCAAGCGAACACTTCATGGCTTTCTCCTCCTGAAATTTTATATCTCGTCGCACAACAGTTTTACCACTGTCTGGCAAATACACACGATAGTTGTGGGGCGTATCAGTGTACCCCACAAATATCCCAACCTCTGCGGTTGGCTCCAACTTCTTCCTGGCATCCTTTGTCACATGCATGTAAACGTTAGCACCAAAAATCCTCAAATGAGAAAGACCAGGCTTCTTACAAGAATAAGCCTCCTCGGGTGTACTCATGCCAAGTATCCTATGAGGACAATAGTTCTGCACATAAACTGTTGTATTGCATGCTTCCACCCACAAGTGAAGGGGTAGGCCCTGATCATGCAACATTGCCTGTGCAACACCCACAATCATTATGTTCTTCCGCTCAGCTACCCCGTTCTGCTATGGGTTATGGGGAGCTATGAGCTCTCTTCGAATCCCTTCTGCCTTGCAGAAATCCTTGAACTCCTCCGAGATGTATTCACCACCATTATCGCTCCTAAGAGCCTTCACCTTCTTTCCCGACTCCTTCTCGACCAGTGCTTTGAATTCACAGAACTTTGAATATGTCTCGCTCTTCTTCTGCATGAAGAAGATCCAGCACTTACGAGAGAAATCATCAACAAAAATCACATAATACCTATGTTTTGTTGTCGAAGCAACTGAGAAAGGTCCACACATGTCTGTGTGAATTCTCTCAAGGATCGTCGTGGCACGACTATCCTTCTCGTGAAAGGTGGCTTTCACAAACTTCCCCAAAGTACACCCCTTGCACTGATCTGACTACGCAAGAGTACCTTTAGGAAGCCCTGTAGTGATCTGCTGTAGTATCTTCAAGGCTCCATGGTGAAGGTGACCCAATCTCCTGTGCCACAACTCGCCATCATCTCGGCTCATCAATCCTTCTACCTTGCCTGCCATTGCTGTGCATCCATCTACATGCAACTGATAAAGGTTCCTCACTCGAACCCCTATCTTCCGGGTCTCACCAGTTGTCTTGCTGTGCAGGAAAGCTTTTCCCTCGCTGAAAACAACATCATACCCTTTGTCTTCTAACATCGCCATAGAGATAAGATTCTTCTTCAATCCTATAACATGCATGACTTCCTTCAATACGAAGGGTTTACCAGACTCCCTCTCAAAGGAAATGGTACTGATACTGGTCACACTGTATCTACCATCATCGCCCATCTCGATGTGCACTCCAAGATCTTTGTCCTCCAGATCAGAGAACAAATCTCTATCTCCCGTCATGTGAAAAGACGCACCACTGTCCAAGAACCACACTGATCCTATCACTCTTGAAACCAAGCATGCGATCAATGAAAAATCAAGCTCAAACTGCGAGGCTAGAGCCTCTCCTACTGCCGATCCAGCAACCTACTTGTTCTTTTTCTTCTGCGGACAATTAGTGGCATAGTGTCTGTGCTGGTGACAGTGAAAACACTTCACCTTGGACATGTCCTGCTTCTTGCCTTTCGCACCAAACTGAGAAGCTTTCTTGCTCTTCCCTTTCTTTGCTTTGGCAGCCAAAGCGCAATTCTCTTCATCAGCTCCCTTTGACGAAGATCCGTCCCTGGTACTCCGCCTGATCTCCTCCTGCACAAGATCTAACCATAGTCTTTCCCATCCTGGCAATTTCTCCCGACCATTGACAAAGTCCTGATAGGAATGCCAACTCTTCGGAAGACCAAGGAGAGCCAAGCTCACCAAGTCCTCATCATCGACAGTAACCCCCACACTTCCCAGCTCATCTCGACACTGAGTGAGCTTCGTGAGATACTAGGGCATACTATCACCCTTCTCACATTTGATGTTTTTGAGTTTATCTTTGAGCGCCAGCTTCCTCTGATCGCTCTTGCTTTGGAATAGATCTGTTAAAGCCTTCCACATCAGATATGGGGAAGTCTTCCCATGCAGGCTGGAAACAATGTGATCCTTCACGCCCTCCAACAAAATCCTTCGACATTTTGTGGTCTTCTTTTGACAAACTTTTGCTTCAGCAACATCAGTGGGCTTTGGAACATCCGTCTCTATGAACTCCTTCAGCCCATTATCATCCAACACACTCTCCATCCTGTCCTTCCATGCAATATAGTTTGATCTACCCTCAAGAGCATACTCCAATCGCAATCCGTTGAAAGACATTGTTGCGTTGCCACCAAGAAAACACTGCTGCAAATTCAAACTTCCACCAGCTCCAACTCAACTGCCTCGGATCTAAGATTCGTGAGAACACAATACTTCTCGTACAGAGATTGACTCTATGGGAATTCACCGGATATCTCACCTTCCAAAGGAAGGATGAATCCAGAGGCTACCTGGCCCGATTACAGACTCTGCCTGAAGAAATAGAATGTAAACACTTCCTGAATAGTAGATCTGATGATCAACAGCTCTGATACCATGTAGAAATTTTGAATAATTTAACACATATTCAATGGAGATTATCTTGATCATGTAATATTGCAGAATACATACACAATACATAAGCTCTTCTACGTTGATCATCAATTTAGCAGCATCAATAACAATAAAACATCAAGAGCATTCACACATTAACACAGTATGTAACTCGGGGAAAGCTTACAGCTGAAAACCCCACACTATCTGTATATTAATGATTGAGAACATGTGACATTACAAAGTACAATGCTTATCACAAGCAATCCAATACCAGCTCCACCTGTTACACACAATACAGCTCAGATTTGATCTCCAAATCTATTCCACTGCTTGCCTTCCTCCACTGCTCAATACCTGCTCAAGAATGAATGAGAATGGATTAACCAAACTCGGATTTACCTCCAAAGAATCACTCACACTGGGAAAGACGTGAGAAGAGGCTATAATACTGGCAAATACTTGGGCAAACTCGTTGGCATACTCAATCCCTTGATTGTGCAAATCCTCATGCACAACTATAGTCACAACTGATAGCAATATGATCCTCTAACACCTGTCCCTGCTGAACTAAACATGCACTAACATGCAACTGAGTTAATTGATGTATTCTATAGTTGCATTATGAGTTAATAATTAGTTTAACAACTCATCATTAGTCTATTTGCAATTAGACTAATTACAACTAGTTTAACCAAGTCAAACTGAACACAACTCCATCAACTCCACAATCAACTCTACCAAACTCAACTGATTGAGTTCTAACTGAAGTCATGCATGCAACAACTCAACTGACCCATAAGAAAAGTGTACTTCCTTCTGACAGTTGCATGTGCCACATCTGTAGCTCAAACTGAAGTTCTCCAAGAGAATAAGATCAAGTTTATAGTCCAAATATTATTATGAGACAATAATATTTGACTTTTCTATTTTTGACAGCTAGTCTAAAAATAGACTTTGATCACTCCTGCTGTGATCACTCCTACTGTGATCATCCCTGCTGTGATCCAAAAATAGAACTTGCGCCATAATTTTCCTGCAGGCCCACTTAGTGAAGGCGACTCTTTTCACTAAGCTCCATCATCTTGTTGCAATCTCAATAGTAAATTAACAAAAATATAAATAAACGAGAGGTATGGTAAATAAATAAAACATTTTTTTATATTTACTCTAGAAGTCACACGCTATATTTAAGAACACTAAAAAAATGTGTTATATTTAGGTGAAGCCTATGGACCAAATTATTATTAATACCGTGCAAAAAAAACATTATTAACCCATTATTAACCCTAATAATAGTATTAATTAAAAAAAGGATGGCACATGGTATTGACCCATGGTATTCACGTGGAATGTAGGCTATTTAAAGTGGGGAATTAAACCAGCATAGATCCATCTTTACTCTGGATCTACTAAGCCTCGGGAGGGATCAAATATCATGATATGCAAACTAGCATAGAGAAAAAATATTTGATCCTCGAGCTTGGTAGATCAGGGTAAAATGGATCTTGTAATTTAATGTCACTTAAACATTTTAATTTGGTTAAAATAAAAATCAATTATTAATTTTATTAATTTTTATAAATTACTAATAGTAGTTTTTAAGCTCCAGGTTTATGATAACCCATGGTATTGACCCATGGTAATATCATGGTATTCATGTGAGCATAGACTATTTAAAGGGGAAATTCTATCAGCTTAGATCCATCTTAATTTTGGGTCTACCAAGAGCTGAGAGGGATAAATAGATTTCATCCCTCCAAGAGTGGTAGAAGTGGAGTTAAGATGGATATAGGTTGGTTTTTATGATAATGAAGATATTAAATAGACTTAGGAAATTATATTATAAAAAACATCTTAAGGTCAATGGTTAAAGCTACATTTAGTCACTTCACAAAATTTAGTAAAAAATACCAATATCTCCATTAATATTGGTTTTTCTGATTTAACAAAAAAAAAATCAAAACGGTGAAATCTTATCACTCTTTTTGCATCACCCTCGCAGAAGAGAGATAGTTAGTGCCCAGATTGCCCACCATTTTTCAAACGTTCTCAATATGTTATCTTCATGAAAAAGTTAAGGTACTGATGTTGGATTAGTTGTTTGAAAAATATGTTGGTTTGTACAACCTTTCATCTTCTTTGTTATTCTTAATTTGTCGTAATGATCTGTAGGGGTTGGGCTAGTGCTTGAAAAATATGCTAGTTTGTACAACCTTTCATCTTCTCTATTTTTCTTAATTTGTCGTAATGATCTGTAGGGGTTGGGTCAGTGCACCATATTGTCCTAAAAGGTGGAGATTGTGCACCAAAAAGGAAATTAATCCACATGTTACAACGTTGTTAAAAAATGCAAGACGTATGAAGGTAGTGAATTATGCTAATAAGCAATTTAGATTGGGAGAGACGTAATTAAATTTTATTATTTAATTGAAGATTTCCAATTAAAATAATAATAAATCTATATGTATATATTAATATATTGATTGGAAGGCTTCTGACAACGGTCACTTCTTTCCATTAGATCCCCTTTAGGCCTTTGGGATACCTACTACTTTCTTATATTATATAGTTGGGGCTTGCTACTTGTTGGCGTGTTGGGATAAACAAAATGTGTGTTTTTTTTTTTTTTATCTCGCAGTTGGAGTCTATGGAATAAGAAAGAAATTTGACAGCTTGACAAAAGTGGTACAAAATATGTTTTTATTTTATCTCGTAGTTGGAATCTACGGAATAAGAAATAAATTTGATAGCTTGAAAAAAGTGGTAGCTTGACAAAAGTGGCAGAGAAAAGATTAATCTCTCTTACCTTGACAGCATTGGTGGTCAAGATCAACACCTACAAGAACTCTGTTGTGGAATATTATAAAAACTAATAGAAGGATATGAAAGAGTGTACAGTGAGAACCTTGACAAACATGGCCATTGAAACTTTCAACATTGTTTGTAGGAAGAGAAAATTATGTTTCTTTTTTCCAAACATGTATGTTAGTATATTACAATTTAATGAATATGTTTTCCTATTATCATATATGGTTTCATACTTTAACAAAACATTCGCCAATACTTCACTTTTTATTATTAAGTGAAAGATTTGCCAAGATCTTACAAGATTTTATAATTTAGTGATAGATTCGCCATGACTTTACAAGATAATATAATCTGGTGAGAGATTCACCAAAAAAATTATATATACATATTATATTATTGATAAAATGGCCTCGCATTTTTCCTATGTATCATGGGGATTTGCCCATTTATTATACATATAAATTTAGGGTGGTTCTTAAAATTTTCCTTGATAGGGACTTCGATCTGAGGAGCAGAACAAAGATGCAGGCTGGAGGCCTATAGAGTGTTGGACTTGTGGCAAAGATTACCACTGGAGAGATTTCCCACAACATTAGGGTGGTAGACTGTAGATCTACAGTTCTCAGGAGGCACAGACAATGGGATATGTTGGGCAAAGTATTCCTAGGATCTATGCAATGCTGGATAACAAATAGGCAGACCATCAGGCATCTATCATTGAGATGGATGGTATGGTTTGTGATAAAGTTGTTTTGATTTTCATTAACCCTGGATCTAATTATAGTTATGTTAATCCTAACCTGGTGGATAAGTGTGGTTTGAATAAAGAATACAATGCAAAATCTTGGTTAGTACAGTTGGCTATAGGTACAAAGAAGTGGCTTCATCATTAGGTAAGAGCTTGTACATTTGATTTGAATGGTATGCCTATCTTAGCACATTTGAATGTATTACCATTAGGATCATACAATATATTGTTGGGCATGGATTGGTTGTACCTTCATAAAACCAAGGTGGATTGTTATGACAAAGTCATTGAGTGCTTAGATGATAATCGAGAACAAAGAGTTTTGTGGGGTAAGAAGAAAGCAAGATCAGTTAGAACGGTGACAACTATGCAGGCCAAGATTAGTCACAGGAAAGGGTGTGTGTTATTTGCAATGCACATTTCTAGTGAAAAAGGTAAGGAAGTTGAGGATGTAGATGTTTTGAGCAGGTACCCAGTTCTATAGCAGTGTCAGGATTTATTTCCTGCAGACATTTCATAGTTTCCACCTCACAGGGAAGTAGAATTTTCTATTGAGTTGGTGCCAGGGGCAACTTTGGAATCAAAGGCACCTTACAGGATGAGTACACCTGAGTTGGTAAAGTTGAATCTTCAGTTGAAGGAAATGTTGGACAAGGGGTACATTACCCCAAGTGTATTTCCATGGGGTGCACTGGTATTATTTGTGAATAAGAAAGATGGTACTCTCAGGCTATGCATTGACTACAAGCAGTTAAACAAAGTGACCATCAATAACATGTATCCATTTCCGAGGATTTATGAATTTTTTGATTAGTTGAAGGGAGTAGTAGTGTTCTTGAAGATTGATCTGAGATCTGGATATCACGAGGTACACATTAAAGAAGAGGACATCTACAAGACAAATTTCTAGACCAAGTATGGGAATTATGATTTTTTTGTAGTTCCATTTGGTTTAACTAATTCCCCATCTACCTTTATGTGCTTGATGAATAGTGTGTTGCGTCCATATTTGGACAAGTTTGTTATTGTGTTTATTGATGATATATTGGCATATTCTAAGATGAAGAAGAGCATGTTGGGCATTTAGCAACAATGTTGAAATTGTTGAGAGAACATTAGTTGTATGCTAAGCTCAACAAGTGCAGTTTCTATTAGACTAAAGTACACTACTTAGGACATGTGGTTTCTAAGGACGACATAACAGTGGACCCAGAAAAGGTAAGATCTATCATGGAGTTGGAAGCCCCCAAGAATGTGGATGAGGTGAGATCTTTCATGGGGTTAGCAGGTTATTACAAGAGTTTCATCGGGAACTTCTTGTAGATTGCTTATCCTATCACATCATTGTAGAGGAAAGGTAAGAGGTTTGAATGGACAAAGTAGTGTGCAGCTAGTTTTGAGCAGCTCAAGCAGTTGTTGACACATGCACTAATGTTAAAGATTGTCGATCCGGACAAATAATTTGTAGTATGTACAGATGCTTACAAAAGAGGACTTGATGGAGTCCTTATGCAGGATGGACAGGTTGCATGCCATGAGTCACGGAACCTGAATGACCATGAGTAGAACTACCCGACACATGACCTTGAGTTGGCAGCAATCATACATGCATTGAAGATGTGGAAGCATTATCTTCTTGGCAGGAGGTTTGTATTGATGAGTGGTCACAATGGGTTGCGGTATCTATTTGACCAACCGAATCTTAATGGTAGGCAGGCTCGGTGGTTAGCCATGATCAGTGAGTTAGACTTTGATATTAGGTATATAAAAGGTAAAGAGAACATGGTGGAATATGCTCTTAGCAGGTGGATATAGGTAAATCACATAGAAGCTATGATCTCCTACATAACAGATTTACAGGATAGGATCTTGCAGGTAGGTCAGCAGGATGGCAGGTATATGGAGATTGTGCACAGGCTGCAGTAGAGTACAGGTACATGTATAGGTGTAGGTACATGTAGTGGTATAGGTACAAGTACAAGTAGTGGTACAGGTGTAGGTATAGACGCAGTTGCACAGGATGTGGATTGTCGTCTCACGGCAAATGGATTGGTTATATTTAGGAACATGATATATGTGCCAAATAACAATGAGCTCAAGAAGGTGATCTTGAGGGAGTTTCATATGAAACCATATTCAAGTCACCCAGGTTATCAGAAAACGCTGACAATAGTGAAGAAGTTTTATTATTGGCTGAATATGAAGAAGGATGTAGCAGAGTTTGTGGCTAGGTGCTTGGATTGTCAGTAGGTGGAGGCAAAGTGTAAGCATCCATGTGGATTTCTATAGTTGATTATGATTCCAGAGTGGAAATGGGAGGTAATTTCCATTAAATTTATCCCAAGTTAGCCGAGGACAGTGAGCCAACATGATTCCATCATGGTTGTTGTGGACAAGTTGACAAAGGTTGCAAATTTCAGTCCAGTGAAGACTACGTATTCAACTAGTGATGTGGCACAAGTGTTCATCAGAGAGGTGGTCAAATTGCATGGTGTTCCAAAGAAGATTGTTTCAGACAAGGATGCAAATTTCACTTCCAAGTTTTGGAAGGAGTTGTTTGCAAGATTAGGTACAAAGTTGGCCTTTAGCACAACTTATCATCCATAGAGAGATGGACAGACTGAGAGGGTCAATGGGATATCAGAGGACATGTTGAGGATGTATTTGATGCATCAACCATGGAAGTGGTAAGAGTATCTTCCACTATTATAGTTCACTTAAAAAAATGGGTATTAGGAGTCCTTGAGGATGAGTCCATTTGAGGCATTGTATGGGTGGAGTTGTAATACTCCCACCAGTTAGAGTGATGTAGTTAACAAGGTGTTGATTGGACCGAACATGTTGGAAGACATGGAGAGGGAAATACAGGTAATCAAGAAGAATTTGAGAGCAACACAAGATAGACAGAAGAGCTATGCAGATAGAAATAGGTTTTTCAAGGAGTTCCACATTGGGGAATAGGTGTACTTGCGCATCAAACTGAAGAAGAGCTCCTTACGGATTGGATCATGTGCCAAGCTAGCACCCCAGTTTTATGGACCTTTCAGGATTATTGAGAGGATTGGGCCAGTAGCCTATCAAATTTCACTGCCTTTGACAATGAAATTCCATGATGTTTTCCATGTGTCATTGCTTAAGAAGTATGTTAAATATGATGATCATGTGATTGACTGGTCTGTATTGTAGGTGGAGCCAGATGGAGAATTCCTGTCGGAGCCTCAGTGTATATTGCAAAGAAAGGTGCTCATGATCCAAAACTGAGCAATTGAGCAGATTAAAACACAATGGAAGAACTTTGGGCATGATGAAGCTACATGGGAGATGGCGGATTAGATGTGAGCTATGTATCCTTCCTTATTCGCTGGTTGATTGGATTTTTTTATATATGTATTTGGTATATGTTTTGGTACATGTTTTGGTGATGTTTGGTATATGTACATATGTATTTGGATGTAAATACCGCCATGAGATATGCTATAAAGGTCCAATAATAGGTATGGGTGTATTGTAGCGGCTATAAACACCCTCCAAAATTTTCCCTTAGCTTGTTTTGGAGCCTCCCTACCAACCTTACACAGCACTTTGTCTTGCTTCGTCAAGTACTCAAGCTTCAAGTGTTTTCCTCGCACAAAGGCAACCTGTCGATCACAGTTGATCCATTCCCCTCACAGGCTGCTCACCTAGACTTGGTCCAGCTGCAGGCTGAGCAGCTTCCCCTTGAAAATTGCACATTTCTGGAGGGCAACCAGCCTTCCCTCCAGGAATTGCGCAATCCTCTCTGACAGCCTACTAGGCTCCAGGATTGCGCAATCTTGCCAGCCAACCCTCCCAGCAGGATTTGCGCAAATTTTCCCAGCAGCAGGTTATTTAGCCCAGGATTTACGCAAATCTGGGCAGCAGTCAGCTGCTCTGCCTAGAAATTGCACAAATCTCCTGGGCAGCCAGCCCAGCTCCCAGCCAAAAATGCGCATTTTTCTCTAGCAGTCGAGCAATCTCTTGCATGTACAGCTGAGTTGACCGGTTCCCTCCAGGACTGAGCAAAATAGACTTACATGCCTGAGTTGCTTCTCCCAAGGTAGCATGAAAAGGCATCCCTTGTTTCAGGGATCTATGTTTAGTAGTTGGAGGTTACATGCAAGGAGCAATTCTGAAACCTCCCACCAAGTGTCGCTTCCCCTAGATTCGTGGCATGCGAGTTACAACTTTGATGTTATCAGAACTCATCAACTGGATGCTACAGAGCTCATTCCTCACATAAACCTTGCATCTCTAACATCCCACATCACATCTAAGAGCAGTCGGCACATTCAACTCAGCTGTTTTGGGATAAGCTCGCTTCCCATGCCTTGTGCTGCATTTCTGTTGCTTTTTGTGTTTTCGCTTGTAGGAGTATTGTTTGCTTGATTTATTTGAATACTTGATGTCGTTTACATATATACTAGCTTGTCCTAGCTCTGTTTCAGTTTTCGTTTCTATCTCACTGCTGTCACATGCATGAAGCTATTTTTCACAGACGTTCGCCCAACCGATAAACTACCTCACCCACATGCATGTTGATTTGTTTGCTGAATCTTTCATTCATGTTTTTCATGCACTGTCAATCACTTCTGCTTTCACTTTATGTCACCATGCATTCAATGTCTTACTTTCTTTTAGTCGTCCGTCGATGAGTCAGGCCAACCTTGGCCCGGGATTTGCCTTCACCAAGGCTGCATTGCGCAATCTGGGAAAGGAAGGCTCACCTTCCTTTCCAAATTTATGCATTCCTACCCAGCACTGGCCTCCAGGACTGTTTTGCACATTTCTGGAGGACAGTGGCTACTTGCCCCAAGAAATTGTGCACATATGTCCCTAGGCCAGCAGTCCTTCCCAGCTGGAATTGTGCATTACGCAATCCCAACAGTCAGCAGCCAGACTAGACTGTGCATTGCGCAGTTCCATCAGTCAACCAGTCTCCCAGTAGCCTAGACTGTGCCTTGAACAGTCTTGGTAGTTGGTCTCCCAACCTCTTGGCCGAAATTGCGCAACCTTCATGATCATTCACCCAGGTATGTTGCAAGTCAGTCCTCATGTTCATTTTGGTTTTCAACTAACAGATTGCTTGCTATGAGTGTTGCCATGTCTCCAGGTGTCGCAAGTGTTCATCTTCCTCTCAACAGTACAGGTACAATGGTTTCCAGGAGAGTAGAGACAATGACACCATTCAGAGCACGCTTGTGGATGCAGTCGATCAAGTGTCTATGAGCTTGCCTACTCATGAAGACATCAAGCTATTCGTGGACAAGGACATCAAGCGACAACATCAAAGTGAGTAGCATCATGAACATCGGCTAAAGACAACATACCAAATGCAACAAATGCAAGAGGAGGGTTGTTGACAACATGGAGGCGGAACAAGGTTGCAAGCTCAAGTAGGTCCATTGATGATGAAAGCAACTTTGGAGACTTCGGCTATGGAGTGACGGTGTGACATGAAGATCGTATAAAGGCAAAAGATGTAACAAAGAAGGAGTTTCATGTGTTGAAGCAGCAACTCAGGAAGAACATGAAGATGTGCAGATAGACGAATGAATTGCAGCAGGATCAGGAACATCAGTGGGCGCAACTTGCAGAGATTCATCCCAACAGCTAACACGGAGCAGACATGGTGAGTGGTGTGTTAGATCGCATGCAAGGGATTCACCAGCATGCATTTCATTGTGCGCATGCATGCAATCTAACCCATTCAACACACTCACCAAGGCGAAGACAAGAAGCAAGTCTAACTGGAGCCGAACGGGTACTTCGACAAGTTGATGCGCATGACCACCAGCACATACTTGAAGATCAGCACGAACACTATGCATTAGTGTGCTACCGCTTCGTCCACACCCAATAAAACCATGCGCATGTTAGCAAACAAGTTGGATGAATGGGTCAAACCAATGCATCGGTTGTAATGAAAGTAAGAGTTCACTTCAGCAAGATGTCACTATGAGGTGCATGCACACCATCACGGACGACCAAGCTTGGCATTAGCTCACCAGCTTCACCATCACAATCATGTCAAAGAGTTGGTCTCACCACAGTGGACCAAGTCTCAGTGATGTCTTGCAAGGCTTGCTCAAACCATGTTGTCTCACATGAGTACATGCGCATTGTAATGTTGAGTCATGTCAAGTGTAATTCAAGTGTCAACAGTTGGATGTAACGGTCATAGAGTAGGTGAAGAGTCATGAGGGTAGTTGAACTGTCACAAAGGGGAATGTCAAGGGTCACCCCACCCTTTGCTATAAATAGTCCCTCATAACACATTGTATAGGCTTTTGGTCAGCCAAGCTTCTACTAAGACTATCTTGAAGAAGGCTTGGACAATATTGTAACACGTCTTGGCTTCTCCACTGCACGAAGTTAGTACATCTCTTTGGAGGAGCAGGTGGATGTGGCTGTAACATTCCACTGTTGGAGCTAGCAGGTTTACATGGATGTATTGTATGATTGTGACTTACACTTCTTTATATAATAAGAGCCAACACATTTTCATGCATATGTTGTTATTGTAGTTGGACTGCTCCAGTTACTTTAATGATATATGCTATTTAGCTTACGTACTTGTGTATGAACTAATTCACATGAAATTATATGAATCTTGTTGTTAATGTGTTACATATGTTGTTAATGCTGTCACTGTCTAATTGGGACTTCTTACCAGGGAGATCCCCTAGACATGTTGGCGGGTCCAGCACCGTCAAAATTTCTGGCACTAGAAGGAGGGCCTGATGACAAGTTGTGTCCTCTCATCCAGTTTTGAACCTTTGCATATCTTTCATGGATTCTTGCACTCTTCTTCCCCCGAGGTGTTTTTGAATCGTGAAGATGTCTCCATTTCGGGGAAGCTTTTCAATTTCTTATCCACTCACACGAATGATGTTGAAGGCGAAGTGGCCTGGCCTGAGCACTTACATAACTTTCTTTCCATGATTCATGAGGAAGATGAGTTTTATGACGAACAGGCCGGTTTGCTGCTTGCATACACACTTTGTGAATCTCCATTTCATTGGGTGCTCAGCCTACCGGTTGACACCATGCACTCATTTGAGCACTTCTATGATCTTATTGAAGACACATTCTATCATTTTGATCCATACCATCTTGACTGGAAACTGTTATAGCAATAGAGGGCTCCACATGAATCCATTATTGATTTTTGGCAGCGCTTCCGTGACTTGCAGTTTCAAGCTTCGAGGAGCCAGATGAAATTTTCTTATCTTTGGGACCGGTTTGAGTATTGCCTTAAGAAATCTACCTGTCCCAAGAGAAAGTTTGAGATGAAGCCTCGCTCAACATTCTTCGTTGATGGCGTTGTGCAATCTCATGTGGAAGCAGGCACTGTCTCAACTAACTGTCCACCTTCCTCTTATTCAACAGCTCCACCACTTCCTAGTGATGTTGAGGATCATGCTCACACACCTGTTCATCCTTCACACCCTCCCAATGTCACTTCACTAAATTTTCGTGCAGATTCGGTTGTGAGTCCTTCGAGTCCTCATTTGAATTCTTTTCTACAACCTCCATCTTCGCACCTGGGTGTTCCTCTAGATGATGCTATCTTGTGTTTGTCCATTTCGGACTCTTCACTTGTTGTGAACGAGGAACAACCCACTGACAGAGTCAGTGTTGCACAGCCAAAATGCGTTGTCATTCATGAAGAGTATGAGTGGGAGCTTGAGCATCAACACTCAGCGAAGGATGAATCCTTTCCATTCGATCCCCCTCTGTTTTTTCCTAACATCGTTGGTGAACTTGCCATCCATGATTTCACATGTGTGTCTTCATCCACGGATGCACCCATTGTTGATCTTTCACAGGACACACCGTATGTTAGCCCGTCATCCAACAATGGTGAGGACCAATCATTCATTGGAAATCCACTTGATCTTTCATTTGATTTTTCCGGAAACGTAGAGGGTGAACATCCTTCCTCCTCATCTACCCCTCTATGTGATTCATCAAACCATGAGGATGCCAACCAACATCTTGAATTTTTTGATCTTGGTTTTCGTGATCTCTTCACCTCATCATTAGATCATGATGTTGATTCACTCGTTTTTAATCCGTCTAAGCCACTCGTCTACAAAGATCCATCTGTCAACGAAGTCGAAACCCCACAGACCGTCGAGGCACTTCAGCCTGAGCTGATGGTTATGTAAGGCCCTCACAGTCCTGAGGTTGGTTTTTCTTCCGATCAGGAAATTGTTCAAACACTCAAGGCTCCTCATCACTCATTTGTATGCACTCAAGATCAATCTAACACTCAGATTTTACTTCCTCCACTCGAACTACACGATCCCATTGCTCATGCATTAGAATATTCTTACATTGCAAGCACTTGTGTGTGACACATGTTATCTTTGTTTCTTTCATTTGCTTGCATGTCACAGTCAAGAGCGTGCTTATGCTTCAAAGTTACACGTAGTGTCACACATCACCATGATAAGTTCGCGGACTTCCCGTCATGCACATGCACTCACTTATGTCCCGTGGGCACTTTGAATCACGAAGTGTGGTTGTCTTCATTGTTATATCTTTCTTGCTTGCTGGTTCACACAATTGGGTTGCTCGTGGACCAAGCCTTCACCAACATGGGTCTACCAATGCATTGGTGGTTGCATTGGGAGTATCACTTCACGTGATCAGGCCCATATACCCTTAGTGTAGTAGTAGGAGTAGTGTTTGCTTTCAATTGTTTTCTTGCATGCTTGTTTGCTTGTTTGTTTGCTTGCTTCACTTTCATTTTTTCTTTCACTCTTGCTTTGGTTTGTTGATTGTTAGTCCGTTCACTTGTTTTGTTCATAGGTTAGTTTTGCATGAAACCATGTATGACTCTTGAAGTGAGTTGGGTAAAGTACAAGAGGGCTTGTACAACTATCACTACTTGGTTATCTATCATCTTGCCTCTGTATGATGAGCTTGTTACTTTTAGTCCATGATATGTCGAAGGAAAATACGTACTGTTCGAAGTGAACCTTGGTGTAAACACAACGCTTGCATGCTAACTGGTGTCACCTTCTCTAGTTGATTGTTTTTGGGTTAACCCTTGTCAACTCATTCAAGTAGAGTAAGGTAAGGGGGGAACCTTAACAGGCACGTCGAAGATACAATAGAATACTTCTCTACTAAGAACAACCTCTTTTTCTCTCAATAAGTTGGGATCCCTCTTCCGCCTCTAAAATGAATAAGTGATATGCACAGTGAAAAATGAAAAAATGAAAAGTCAAAAAATCAAAATGAAAAATGAATAAGGCGAAAGAAGAGGAAGGCTTCCTGCATAGGGAGGTGATGCAAGTAAATCTTCCAGGGTACTGACCAGGCTCGCTGGCAGCGGAGCCATGCTTATGTTCCTATGTGACTCCATCGGGGTACTGTCTAGGCTTGCTGGCAATGGAGCAATACCGGAGATGAAACTAAAACTCTGACGACTATATTGCTTGTGCACCTATATACCCCTCAACCCCAATAAAAAAAATGTGTTGCCTTGGCTTGGAATGTGTGTCAATCGACCAAGAGTTTGGCAGATGCTACATCTTACAATCAAGCTAGTGTGAATCCAAGATGAGCTGAGAACCGAACAATACGTCTGGAGGTGTTAGAATTGCTTTTCACGAACAAGGTCCATTCAGAGAGTCGGAGTTCTACCAGTGTGTCACCAAGTGTTGTATCGGCTATAACCACCCTCCAAAATTTTTCCTTAGCCTATTTTGGAGCCTCCCTACCAACCTTACACAACACTTGTCTTGTTTCGTCAAGTACTCAAGATTCAAGTGTTTTCCTCGCACAAAGGCAGCCTGTCGATCACAGTTGATCCATTCCCCTCACAGGCTGCTCACCCAGACTTGGTCCAGCTGCAGGCTGAGCAGCTTCCCCTTGAAAATTGCACATTTATGGAGGACAACTAGCCTTCCTTCCAGGAATTACGCAATCCTCTCTTACAACCTGTTGGGCTCCAGGATTGCATAATCATGCCAGCCAACCCTCCCAGTAGGATTTGCGCAAACTTTCCCAGTAGCAGGTTGTTCAGCCCAAGATTTTCACAAATCTGGGCAGCAGTCAGCTGCTCTGCCCAGAAATTGTGCAAATATCCTGGGAAGCCAGCCCATATCCCAGCCAGAAATGCACATTTTTCTCCAGCTGTCGAGCAGTCTCTTGCATGTGCAGTTGAGTTGATTAGTTCCCTCCGGGACTGAGCAAAATATACTTTCATGCATGAGGTGCTCCTCCCAAGGTAGCATGCAAAGGCATCCCTTGTTTCAGGGATCTATGTTTAGCAGTTGGAGGTTACATGCAAGGAGCAATTCCGAAACCTCCCTCCAAGTGTCGCTTCCCCTAGATTCGTGGCATGAATGTCACAACCTCGATGTTATCAAAGCTCATCAACGGGATGTTGCAGAGCTCATTCCTCACATCAACCTTGTAGCTCTGACATCTCACATCACATATAGGAGTAGTCAGCATATTCAGCTCAGTTGTTTTGGGGTAAGCTCGCTTCTCATGTCTTGTGTTGCATTTCTGTCGATTTTTGTGTTTTCACTTGTAGGAGTACTTTTTTCTTGATTTCTTGGAACATTTGTTGTCATTTACATATACTAGCTTGTCCTAGCTTTGTTTCATTTTTCGTTTCTATCTCACTGTTGTCACATGCATGAAGCTTTTTTGCACGGACGTTCGCCTAACCGGCAAACTGCCTCACCCACATGCATGTTGATCTCTTTGCTGAATGTTTCATTCATGTTTTCATGCACTATCAATCACTTAGTGTCACCATGCATTCACTGACTTACTTGCTTTCAGTTTCCCGTCAGCAAGTCGGGCCAAGCTTGCCCGGGCTCTACCTTCACCAAGGCTGCATTGCACAATCTGGGAAAGGAAGGCTCACCTTCCTCTCCAGATTTGCACATTCCTACCCAGCACTAGCCTCCAGGACTGTTTTGCGCATTTCTGGAGGGCAGTAGCTACTTGGTCCAAGAAATTCCATAGATCTGTCCCTAGGCCAGCAGTCCTTCCCAGCTGGAATTGCGCATTACGCAATCCTAGCAGTCAACAGCCAGACTAGACTGTGCATTGCACAGTTCCAGCAGTCAACCAGTCTCCCAGCAGACCAAACTGTGCCTTGAGCAGTCTTGGCAGTCGGTCTCCTGACCTCCCGGCCGAAATTGTGCAACCTTCATGATCATTCACCCAGGTATGTTGCAAGTCAGTTCTCATGTTCATTTTGGTTTTCGACTGACAGATTGCTTGTTATGAGTGTTGCCATGTCTCCAGGTATCACAGGTGTTCATCTTCCTCTCAGCAGTATAGGTACAATGGTTTCCAGGAGAGCAAAGACAAGGACACCGTTCAGAGCATGCTTGGGGATGCAGTCGATAAAGTGTTTATGAGCTTTCCTACTCACAAAGACATCAAGTTGTTCATAGACAAGGACATCAAGTGGCAACATCACAGTGAGCAGCATTATGAACAACAGTTGAAGACATCATACCAAATGAAACGAATGCAAGAGGAGGGTTGTTGACAACACGGAGGTGGAACAAGGTTGAAAGCTCAAGCATGTCCACTGATGATGAAAGCAACTTTGGAGACTTTGGCTATGGAGTGACGGTATGACATGAAGATCGCACGAAGGCAAAAGATGTAACAAAGAAGGAGTTGCATATGTTGAAGCAGCAACTCAGGAAGAACATGAAGCTGCACAGACAGACAAATGAGTTGTAGCAAGGATCAGGAACAACAGTGGGCGCAACGTACGCTCGTGGATGAAATGACGCCCGGACAAGTTAAAGATCCATCCCAATAGTTAACATGGAGTAGACATGGTGAGTAGTGTGGTTGATCACATGCAAGGGATTCAGCAGCATGCATGTCATTGTGCACATGCATGCAATCAAACCCATTCAATACACTCACCAAGGCGAAGACAAGAAGCAAGTCCAACTGGAGTTGAACGGGTACTTCGGCAAGTTGATGCACATGACCACCAACACACACTTGAAGATCAACATGGACACTATGCATCAGTGTGCTACCAGTTCAGCCGCACCCAAGAATACCATGCGCATGTTAGTAGACGAGTTAGATGAAGGGGCTGAACCAATGCAGCGGTTACAATGAAAGCAAGAGTTTGCTTCAGCAAGATGTCACCATGAGGTGCATGCACACCATCACGGACGACCAAGCTTGGCATCAGCTCACCAACTTCACCATCAAAAGCATGTCAAAGAGTTGGTCTCACCACAGCGGACCAAGTGTCAGTGATGTCTTGCAAGGCTTTCTCAAGCCATGTTGTCTCACATGAGTACATGTGCATTGTAATGTTGAGTCATGCCAAATGTAATTCAAGTGTCAACAATTGGATGTAACAGTCATAGAGTAGGTGAAGCGTCATGAGGGTAGTTGAACTGTCACAAAGGGGAATGTCAAGGGTCACCCCACCCTTTGCTATAATCCCTCATAATTCATTGTATAGGATTTTGGTCAGCCAAGCTTCTACTAAGACTATCTTGAAGAAGGTTTGGACAATATTGTAATGTGCCTTGGCTTCTCCACTACATAGAGCTAGCAGGCGGATGTGGCTGTAACATTCCACTGTTGGGGCTAGTAGGTCTACATGGATGTATTGTATGATTGTGACTTACACCTCTTTATATAATAAGAGCCAACACATTTTCATGCATATGTTTTTATTGTAGTTGGACTGCTCCAGTTGCTTTAATGATATATGTTGTTTAACTTACGTACTTGTGTATGAACTGATTCACATGCAATTATGTGAATCTTGCTGTTAATGTGTTGCATATGTTGTTAATGTTTTCACTGTCTATGTCGACTGCTCTGCCGGACATTAGACAAACCTTTCACTTGAACCTTACCATAACAATTGTCGCACTCGTCTCAGACTGATCTATGAGTGTTGTACATGTTATCTTATCTTGTATGATGTGACTGCCTAATCCAAGTGGACTGCTCCTCCAGAAGTTGTGCATGTCTTTTGTGTTGTGTGTTCCTAGCTGAGTTGGGACTGATCCCTTTCAACTTGGAACTCACCTTGACCTCCTTCCCCCTTCGAAGTGTTGGAACCTCTCATACACCATGCTTGATTCACTGCATCAGTCACACCCTTGTTGGCGACAGAGTTATTCTACTTGCCTCGGTGCGACATCGTGGTCAAGGCATTACCTTACGACCCACTGCTGGGACTCCTACACCAAACGGTCTGAGGTCTAATTGGAACTTCTTACCGGGGATATCCCCTTGACATGTTGGTAGGTCCAGCACCGTCAACAGGGTGTCATGTCATTATGATGTTATACTTGTTATGTTGTCATGTTGGTTTTCTTCTCAGTAGGATGATCATTATAAATACTGCATCGAGCTAAGTTATAAATATCCACAGGCATTATGTGTTGTTTACAATAGTATTTTGGTTCTAGGTGTTGTTGAACATTGAGGACGATGTTCCCCAAGGGGGAGGGTTCTGTAACAACCCTAGTGAAAATTCCATGTAATAAAAATTAATAAAGGAAAAATAATAATCACGGTTGATGGGGCACTTATTCCAAGCTAAATGTTGGGCAAAAGCATAGTGATCAGGATCACTGGTGATTGATTAATGGTTAATGAAGTTGGAAAAGGCGATGACAAAGGATTTGGAAAGACAAAATGACATTTTGGCACATTTATTTATGAAAAATAATGGAAATTAGGAGAAAAGGGAGGTGAAAGGTCACAGGTTGCATGTGAGGAGGAAAATGAAGGAAAATAATGGAAAATGATGAAAAAAGAGGCCTCATTAATAAAAGGGATTCTGAGGATCAGTTCACAGACTTTTGTCAGTTCAATTTTGGAGCTCTTTCTCTATTATCTCTCTACCATACTCCTGGACACTTAGAGTTTTCTTGGAGCACTCTTCAAGGAGTGTGGCCTACTTGGAGTTTTGGAGCAAGAAGGAAAAGGAAGAGCAGAAAAGTGAAAGAGGACATCAGGATGAACAACTACAATGGGTTTTTCTTGTAGGTACCGAGTTTCATATATTTTTTCCTCACTAGTTTTGGCATGCATGGCATATGCATGTGGTTTATTGGTCATGATCTATAATTGGCATGGAGGATTGCCTGGATTGACAGTGGATTTCCCTAGCCTTGCCATTTCCTGGATAACCATGGTGTTGTGGGTTCATTTGTTTGTTTTTCTGGTTGGTTCTCATGTTTCCTTTAGCTTGGGTTCAATTACTAGTTCTTAGAAGCCTTGGTTGGAAAAACGCTCTGGAAGCCCTGTACCAACTTGGGTTGAGTTACTAGTCCTGGAAGCCTTGGTTGGAAAAACACTCTGGAAGCCCTTGGTGGGTTGAGTTACTAGTCCTGGAAGCCATGGTTGGACAAATGCTTTGGAAGCCTGTAGTAAGATGTCAGTTGAGCTACTAGTCTTAGCAGCCTTGGTTGGAACAAACAATCTGGAGCCATGGAAGGCTTGGGTAGAGACCAATCTGGTGATGGTTTTGTGATGTTCGACCGTGAGGTGGAATCACTGTTTGATGGGTTGAGGTGGTTTGGCATCTGGAAGCTCTGAATGGTTTTTATTGATGTGTTTTATGAGATCCCACTTTCATGCTTGGAATATGGCACGGGGGTGACTGGCTGAAGAGAGATTTGGATCAACCATGTCTACAGTCGGGTGCTTCATCGAAGTCCCGAACATGGTTGGCCTTTGCATCATTAATATGAGGTTATTTTTCCTTGTTAATTCACGAGTATTGTACTGGTTTATATGTGGATTATATGGTTGTTGTTTCCTCAGTATTTCAATTGTTATTATGTTGTTTAAGAACATGTATTATGACAGTGGCTATGTATGGTTCTCATCATGTTTTTACTTGTAAATGAATGACCAATGTATCTATGGAATAATGGATGAAACTGTAGCTAATGTGTTGAGGCAACAATGCTTCTTAGTGATTCTCAGATGAGTATGAGACCGTATGCTAAGATATGTTGTTTAAACTTGTATATTCCATAGTTGTGGCATGTTTGACAAAATGTCTATCATGGCTAGTAGGGGTCTAGTCAAGTCCCTGTTCAAGTAATTGCATTTGTATCATTATTCTATTGTTATATTTTAGTTTTGAAAGTGTCATTGAGTTCTAGGCAGTGACCTGGGCTCTGGACCTAAAAAGGTGGCACAAATCCCAGAGACGTAGTTACAGGTCTAAGAGTAAAAGCCCCTAGACACATGCACCCCCATGTTGTGGGAGAGTATGGAGTCTCCTGGACGCATGCTTGTCCATATCGAGGGAGCATCCGCGGGTTTAATGGTCTAAAAACTCAGTGGGACCTAGGGGTTGGTTACCTGAGTGGTTGGGATGGCTCCTGGGAGTTCTGTTACTGATCTGGAAGGTCTGTGTGACGTGTTCTGCCGGTTTCACTTTCTTAACTAACATATAGGGAGTCGAATCATATCACAGTAACTTTTCGTCACATGTTTACCCTCGTTGGCCAGTTACTTGCGTAGATGTTGGAGGAGGGTGTTACACTAACTATACTATATCTTATATTATAATATACAATAATTTATCATGTGTTGATATTAATTAATTAAAATTATATATATATATATATATATATATATATATATATATATGTATATATATATATATATATATATATATATATATATATATATATATATATATATATATATATATATAGATATATATATATATATATATATACATACATACATATATACATATATACATATATATATATATATATATATATATATATATATATATATATATATATATATATAACATAATATTAATTTTGTATTAATTATTTATTAACATTTCTTTTAAGAAATTTTTATTAACTGCAAAGGTTAATATTTACATGGTTTTCCAACAAAATTCTGTTGGTCTCACTCCTACTGGGTTTATTGACTAACGATAATCGATCCATACAAATGTTCCACAAAATACATATGCTAACTGACCATAACTTCATAGGCTAAAAGTGTTATAAAAATTAGTAAAACAAATAATACCCTAGTTGACCTGATCAATCATTAGAGTCCACTGAAGAAGAATTATCTGGACCATTCCTCGACGGTGGGGTATGGTCGTAGTTGCAATTGACATGTCATTTGAGATGGCTTGGCTAGGCATCCGATCTTTCAATTTTCTCGAGAATGTGGTTTTTCCGACGCCACAGGCCAATCACACGTTCCCTTAGGTGGCACTGAAAATACTGCACTTGATTCAAGGCTGTTACTAGGGCAGTGTGCTCCTAACTATGATTATGGTTATATTGTGCAACCTAAGTTCTCAAGGCCTACTAGGAATTCATTTGAGTCACACATGAAAATGGGTCGTCACTTTTCTGGGTGGATTCACATCTAGGGCGATGACTTGGGGCTGCCTTTTATCCCCATAGTGCAGGTCTAGGGATTCAATTGCATGTTTTTCCTTGACAACGATCGCGAGGTAAGAGCTCGAAGGTTGAGGACGCCTCTCAGGCAACATGTCATAAGCTCCTTCATGGAAGTTCCATGGGGTTGCTCTAAATGTGATGCAAGGCCACCTTCCTAGTCCAAATGCATGATGACTGTAAATTCTCCCAATTCCAACATCAGAGGAACCTCCTAGTCTGCTAAAAGAATTGAAATAGGTCTGCACCCATTATGTTCGACCACCACCACCCTTTGACAACTACTACATCTCCTGCGCACCAAATCTTCCCAGAATAGAGAAAAAGGACACATGTTGTTGCGGCCACGAATAACTGTAGGGGCCCCAAACCACCCTGCTTGACAACAAAAATCCCGAGAGAATAGGCCAGGAGTACCTCGCTGACAACCTGGACCAAATACTAAAGACAAAAAATCACCAACTACCACACCAAACGAACAAGGGGGAGACAAAGACGTCCTACCCCTATCTTCAACACACGAGGGTTTCACTCAATGAACCTCTGACATATCACATGTATTTGTGGCATACTAAACAATACCCTTAATTTGACTACATATTGGAAAATACCTATAAAAATCACATTATTTAACCCCCGACCAATACGAACCCAATACACCTTCACAATTTAAAAAACCCCTACTTTCATTAGATATTGTAGGTATCCATTTTTTCATTATATTTTTTATACCCATTTATATTTTTTCATTAACTTTGAGCTCCTTTTTTATACCTACTAATATAAATACCCTTTACCCCCTATTATATGGTCACTATATTATCTCATTTTCCCCTCAATATATATCTCCCAATATGAATGCACATGGTATGGTATTTCTCCTATAGTGAAGCCCCCGTGCTTCAACAAGACTCTGAGTCTATTGACCCAGGACAAAACAACAGTCTGAAATCCACCAGCTCTAATAAAATTGGTTATGAACTGGAAACAAAGCAATACAAGTGAAAATAAAAATAGAGCACCCCCCACAAACAAAGGGCGTCTTAGAACCATACCTTTCCCACTTTCCATAACAAAAGACCACCAAAATGGCCAACCCAAAACCCTCCCAAATACCATGGTCCAAAAGCAGGGTCTAAGTACAAATTCAAGAACCAACAACCACTACAGGGAGGGAGCGATGCCTTCACATTACCAACCCAAGAAAAATAAAGACTCGAACTCACCCAAAACTTTTCGCAACTATGAATGATATCCCACTCAGAGTGCCCCTAGACTCCCAAAATCCACCACCAGACACCACAAGAAAGAAGAAGACAGAACCAATCCGAAGCAATAAAGCCTTAGAGGCACAAAGCTAAAACCAAGGTGACAAATAGATACCTTGCACTTCTCGGGCATGCCATAAAGACCTGGGAAGCGATTGCAAGATAATTTCTTTACGAGCATATGCCACCAAGTTCATGTAACCATGCTCAAATAAAGAATCCTTGCTCACAACCCTCCTAGAGATCCTCCATCGCCCATTTACGATGGTGCTAGGATTCCAACACGAGCCACCTCCCTTTAGCCTCGTAGAACCAAGGATACCCATCATGAGAAGTAACTTCTAGATAAAATCTATGAGCTCTCTGAGCAACTTGTGGGGGTGTAAATGGCACCCTTCATAGGCAACATCCTTCACATAAGTGTCCATGTCATCCAACTACCATGCTTCCTCCCTCATGTCGAAGTACATTGGAGATCTGAAGAGGGGTCATCCACCTCCCCTATGGCTTCAAGATCATCGCCCCATTGAGGTTTAATTATATATTAATTATAAATGAATATCGTACTAACTATACTATATCTTATATTTAATCATAAAATAATTCCTATTAATAATAGTAGAATTAATTCCTTGATGGGGGTGTCCAATCGACCCAACACTTGGCAGATGGGTTGCGTATGGATCTTGGTTGTCCTCCACGCACTCCTTTATTCAAATAATGATGAGCCGAGCCAGCGCTAATTTCTCGTAGCGGACGCCCATTTCGCACGTGACAACGATAAAAACTCCAGGCTGTAAAGGAATTCGAATAGTTGTTTGCTCCAGGCGATGAAGTGTGAGGTTGCAGAGGGAATTAGATCACAATTCTTGAATGCCCTATCGAGGTCACAAAAATGGGCATGTAGGGAATTCATGGAATGGGATAGTCAGGGGAGATGTGAAGTCTTGGCCACGGATTTCCCTTGGGATCCCAACACGAGTGAGGTGGTAGAGGTTCTGTGCACATTTGTCTGGAACCCTAGTTCGAGTATTGAACAATTTGTGTTTTCGACAAAGGAGGGGTATCACTTACGAATTTAGTCTATTTCCTTATGTAATTTGTATCAAGTCCCTAGAGTGCCAAACTCTACACTTGGGTTTGTCCTGGGCTTCGGGCTAGGTGGGGAGTCATTCCTTTCAGCTCTCATAGTACCGAGGTGGTTCGCTTTGAGACAATGCTCTCCAACACTCTATGTGGTATGCCGACGAGTTTAGCAACAACCTTGTGGGATAATTTTGTGGGTTCATGGGTGGGGGTGCTTCTTGCGACTGGAAGGGGATACGGTGGAGCGACTTCTGCTTTGGGGTGCTCTGGGATGATAATTTGGTGTCCTTTACTAGTTTACTTATGTCTATGTGGTTTGACTGGTGTTTCAATTCGAGGAGAAGGTCTTTATGCAGGCCCTCTTTATGGTTCCACCTCAGCCCCTGGGGTCTATGCTGCCCAGCCTCTCCTGCCTTCTGGAATTCTTGGCTCACCTCCATGCCGAGGCAACGAGGTTGTCCTCATCGGGGGGGTAATTAACCGTCAAGAAAAGCGGCAAAATCTAGGAAATCATTCGTCGTCGGACACCTTTGCTAGAAAGGAAATGAAGGAGGCAACTATTATCTCTCCTGACCGCTCCTCGAGCCATGTGATTGCGCCAACTACCATGGATTCTCCTGCGGCCTAGTTGTGCAAAATTAAGGTGAATATGGATATCCTGTGAGAGAAGAGATGCGACAATCTAAATGAGCTGATAGCCTACATCAATGACATCCAACACGTTCAGAATGAAATCCTGGACCATCTAGATAGCCTTCGACGATAGCATCAATGCACCAATGATCACCTTCATAGTTTGGAAGCGAGGGTGGAGCATATAGAATTCCACATGCATGAACACGTAGGCTACTTTACTTCTCATCTTGTTATTCCTCCCAACCCGCCTCCTTAATATGTTTCTTCCTGCTCTAGTTTCTATTTTGTTTTGTTTATGTATGTCATGGCTAATAGTTCTATTGGAAATAAACACTGAACTCAGTTGTCTATGTTTTCCTCTAGGCCCCATCTCAAAAAGTCTAGTCAGAATAAGAGAGAGGGGCTTGTAGAGATGAATTTTGTACTCAACCCCTGTTTGATAATATGATGAAAATTTCTTGATCAACAAAAACAAAATAATAATAGAATTAATATTATAATAAATAATAATTTATCAAGTATTAATATTAATTAATTAAAATGATAGGTTAAAGATACATATATTAATACTTATTATATAGTTACTAATATATCATGATATATTGTACATTACCAATAAATGTTATACTCACTATACTATTTCTTATCTTTAATTATAAAATAATTACTTAGTAATCTTAAAATTAATATTACAATATATTGTAATTTATAATTAATATTATAGGTTAACGATATATATTAATATATATTATATAGTTATTAATATATTGTGATTTATTATAAATATATATTATCAATCTAGGTTAATTTAGTCTACCGTATTAAATACCATTGTAATAAACTAAATATTTTTAATGATTTTTTGGTTTTTAAAACTAGTTTCTATGCGTTTTGGGTTTTAAAATTCAGTTAATTTATCTTTATGAAGTTATAAAAATTAGGAAACTCAACAAAATAAAATAAAAGTCTTATTTATAATTGAACAAGAAGACCTCAAAATTTTCGACAATAGTGTCTTATTTATAATTGGACAACCAGGCTTCAAAGATATCCACCAATAATATCTCATTTAAAATTGGACCAAAAAACTTCAAATCTAACCATTAATAATATCTAACTTCAAATCTAACCATTAATAATATCTTATTTATAATAAGACAAAAGAACTTCAAATCTATATAGATAACTTAAATTCAATAATTAAAAATAATAATAAAATATAAAAATTTATAATCCAAACATAAATTAATATAAAATCAGCCATAAATCCATGGTTACAAATAAACCAATAATAATAAGAAATTTCAATGATTCTTTTAATTATAAATAAAATATCTCTTTAACGACATTTCTATTTTAAAAATAATTAAATAAAATATAAAAATAGCTTTAGGAATATTTCTAATACTCCAATGATATAATATAATAGGTTGGTATTATTTTAGTTGCAATTCAAATCTCTCATTAATCATGCGGTTAATGTATTTCTACTTTTAAAAAATTAATAAATATAATATAAAAATTATTTTAAAGAAATAATAAAATAAAATACAAAAATAGCTTTAGCAATATTTTTAATACACCAATAATATAATATAATAGGTTGGTATTATTTTAGTTGCAATTCAAATATCTCATTAATCATGTGGTTAATGTATTTTTACTTTTAAAAATTAATAAATATAATATAAAAATTATTTTAAAAATAAGAATATTTTTAATAATTTAATAATTTATAAGTTATGTTGTTATTGATATTTATTGTATTTATGTTTAATAATATAACTTTTTTTTTGAAAAATTTGGGCAGATCAACTCTGAATTAAAGCCAGCCAACTAGACTAGCAAGGCTTAACCTCAAGGACGTCGAGGAGAATTGACCCTGTGACCTCTTGATTGGCGAGGTACTTAACAACTGGGGCTTAGTAATAATATAACTATTTATAGATTCATCTTAATATTATATTTACCAAGAATGCAAGATGGGTGTTTGATAGATTTTGGATTAAGATATATTTATCTTATTTTTTAATATATATTAATTTCGTGTGAGTATGGAAATAATTATGTGTTTCCTCCAATTTGAGCAACAAACTAATAAAATGTTCTATCAATACAATTCTTAGCAAGATTGTATTTTTTCATCATTCAAATTACATTTTTAATACATAAATAGAATTATAACTTTGAAAATCACACGACTTAAACTTGTAATTTCAAGACATCATTACTAGATCTCAAATAAAAAGGAACTTGGAAAAAAATCAAAACTAACTTCAAAGCTACTGTCAGGGCTTCGGGTGATGGTGCGATGGGCGCCGGGCGCGGGCGCACGCCGAACGAACATGTGACGATAGGTGCGACGAGAGGAAAAACGCCGAAATGGCTAAGTGTGAACTCCGCACTTGCGCACACACGTTATGTGGGAACACCTTGATATATATACGCATGGAATGGTGAGCAGCCACACACGCTCAAGCCGACACGTTAAAATATAACATGGAAACGTTCATATTGGAATTTAGGAGGTCGGCCCGAGGTTACAACGCAGGATGAGATGCGTATAAGTAAAGGGAGCTGCTCCTCATTTTCACCAAGAAATCTCGCACTTCGATACAACGCAGAGGGGTAGAACGCAACTGCGCAAGGGTAAAGGGAACGCATGGGTAATGCGTAGTTCCTCCTTCGTGCAGAAAGGAAGTTTCGATCCCGGTTAAGGTATGAAGGCTGGTTAAGGTACGGTATTGTGCACAAGTCTTGAACACTCATACGCACAAGGGAAATCTGCGCAAGGGTAAAGGGAGGTTACGCATATCTCATGCGTAGTCCTTCTAAGGTGCAGATTTGGACTGTTAAGTGTTGTTTTGGGTGAGGCAAGCGTGCTAAGGTGGAAATTGTGTGCAGGACTTGGCAGAGTGAGATAGGTAGCTCGGGTGAGCATTCTTCTTTGTGCAAGGGTGCACATAATTGTAAAAGGCTGCTCTATGCCTTGAATGTAAAATTATTCTAAGTGTAGACTTGGTTTGGCAAGGAACACTTGTACGTTGTAAAGCTGATATTCTTAATATACTGTTGGGCAGACTTTTCGGGAGTTGCCCCTCCCTTTGTACTTGCTTATTGTTGACGTTCTCGGTTTATTGTACATGGTTAATAAATGAGAATGATCTTCGTTAAAGTATAAAGGATAACACTTTACTCGGTTGCAAAAACATAAGTTAAGTATGTTCATAGGCGTAGTCCATAAACGTCAGTATTGTTAAAAAGAAAGCGTTCGGTGGTGCCGCACCTCGCTACAAGCGGTTGGAAAATCACTACAGGTGTAGGGGCGTGACAACTACTTACCCATAAATGTTTTAACAATATTTTTAAAAATAATTAATTAGTTTATATAATATAGACATAGTTGATATTAGAATATTTTACTCTACATATGAAGTATTTTATTTAACATGGACATTGAAATAATAGAAATTGTTTATACAACTTTTTTTATACTTTTTCACCGAGTAGAGTATGTCTCTAGAGATATTAACTGGCCACTTCCAGAAACACATTATGTGCCTCTAGTGTTTGAGCTCAACTCCTACTACTTTATAATATTTTTTAAACAATAAATAATTACGTATTTTTTTCATAGTGAAAATTTAAAAAACACACACACACACATATATATTACTTTCAATTAGTTTATCTCTATTAAAATTTGATATAAAATTATGTTACATAATATGTTCCTAGGAATGTTTGAGAGTGAAAAAAATATTATTTTCTTTTTAAGCATCTAAAGAATCACATTTTCATTATGGAGGGTAGAAATATCAACAAGAAACCAGGTGACCATCTTCATAATGAACTATAATATCAACAATGAAAGTCAAATTAATGATACTTTTAATTAAAACTAACTAACTAACTAACTATATATATATATATATATATATATATATATATATATATTTTTTAATTATAGCCAATATTGACTTTTTAAATATAAAAGTAATTACACAACTCCCTCACATTATTCACCTCTTAGCTTCATAAGTTGATATTGGTCTTCATTGTATTTAAGTTTATGGTAATCTGAATTAGTTTTTACATTTGAAAATAGTAGATTGGTCTTGATATTCATTGTCTTTAAATTTATGATATTTTCTTGTTAATTTTGTTATGAAATTGTGTGAGGATGTTTTAGATGACATATTTGAATTGTTGTAGCATGTATAATTCTATGTATAATTTTTATATCTCATGAAATTTTCACGAGCTAGAATCAAATTATTTATTAATTAATTCAATTTACATAACTAAAACTTACAATATGAGAAAAAGGTGGAAACATGAAACAATTAGATTAAACTTTTTGTCATAGTGGTCTTTTTTCTTTTTTTCTGTTTTTTCGGAACATGTTCTCAATTCTTTCTAAAGTTAAGGATTTGTTAGAATTACATAGTTGAGTTTGTATTTAAAAATGCAATTTAACAATTTAAATAAAAAAATTTTAACTCTGGAAGAATGACATATATATATATATATGTGTGTGTTTTTTTTAATTTAAAAATAATAAAAAGAATAGTATATTTTCTTTTATCTCTTTTATTTTTCTTTATTTCATTATTAACTCAAACTGCCATATAGATTAAATGACCTGTAAATACTAATAACATCCTAACACTTATTTTATTACTTTATAATACATTTCCTTGCTTAGGACGCTAGGCATAGTGCTAACATACACATATATAAACCATAGTTACTAAGTTGAATTTGAATTCGGTTTGAGTTTAAACTTGATTCAGTATGAAAAAATTTGGGAGTATACATCTTACAGACTCAAAAATATTATTTTTTTAAGTGTAAAAAATACTCATGAATTCTTCAACATTAATGCTTAATGGTTAAAAAATTATAAACATTTTCAGTTTAAAATAATTCAACAAAATGAAAAACAAAATATATCAAATTTATTAATATTACATAATAGAAAAAAATATAAAATAAAATTTATTAATAGAAAATTTTAAGATCCAGATATGAAAAATTAATTTAAAGTAATTTCACATATTTAAAAATTTATCACTCAACTATTAAATAAATTCATATAAATTTAGATAATATTGAAAGTTATTTACAAATTTAAAAACCATTAAACCATACGATATATATTTATTCAACAATAATATCAATAAATTAATTTTTTTAATTATGTTTTATTAAAAATTTATGGATCTATGTTTGTTAAAATACTCTTTTATGTGAAATCACTTGTTAAATTCCCTAATCTAAATGATATATTAAACATGATAAAAATGTAATTATGCCAAACTTAAAAGAAAATAATATTTCATTCGAAATGAATTTCTCTGATGAGCAATACTCAGGATTTAAGTGCACAGACACTTGTTAATGCAGTTGTCTATAAGGCGACTTTTTGAAAGTTTTTCTGGCGGATTTTTTTGGTCGAAATCCGGCAGGAATTTATTGGAATCGCAAGTTTGATAGCTAGTTTCTGCACAGTCAAAGCGTCCCAGGGGTTTTTCAGCGTGCTGAATCCAAATATGCAGTTAAAAAACCATTTTAATTGCAAAAAATCAAGATTTAACCTCAATTTCTTCAGCCGGATTCCAATCGCATTATAGACAACTCCCTTGTTAATCGCTGATCGCAATCTATTGTGATTACGATTTCAGAGTGGACAGGCACCTGATAATTTTGATCTATAATCTATAGTCCAAAAAAAATGTTTTGCCGAAAGGCAAAATAAGTTTGAGTAAACATGTTATTTCTTTTTGCAATTTTTTAGAATATAAATATTTGATTTTCAACCTGAATTTGGTAACTACGATATAAAAATAGTTTGAAGGCTGTTTCACAACAGGTTGGTACATGAAATTCAACCCCTCCATTATTGTAATAACGGATTCTGATGTGGGCCTGGATTTTTGTTTCAGTGAAAACTTATAACACAGACTATGCCAATTGCCCTGTTCGTCCTTTGAAGTTTTCAAATCCAACCTTATAAAATAAAATAGACAATTTCGGCAACAAGGGTATTCAGAAATCCAACCTACCGATTATTGTAATAATGGATTCTGATGTGGGCCTGGATTTGTGTTCAGTGATTTGGACTTTCCAAGCCATTGCATTGACTTGGATTAATGGATTCTGATGTGGGCCTGGATTTGTGTTCAGTGATTTGGACTTTCCAAGCCATTGCATTGACTTGGATTAATTATAGGACACTATGCCAATTACTCTCCCCGTCCTTTGCATTCTGATTTGGGTCTGGATTTGTGTTCAATGATTGGAACTTTCCAAGCCATTGCATTGACTTTGGCTTAATCACAAGACACTATGCCAATTATTGTCCTCGTCCTTTGAATTTTTCAAATCTAATGAAGCTAGTTTCTTGCGTAAACCAACATTATAAAATAGATACTTCGGCAACATGTGTATTTAAAAACAGTTCCTGTGCTTGCATTCAGGATTTGGGAATTGGATATTTTGGTTGAGAATCAATCCTTCCTTATTGGAACTTGTTTAAATAGTGATTTGTTTTCTTAGGATTATTGTGAAGGAGAAGTAGTTGTCAGTCCTCTGAGAAGAATATGGCAGAAGGTGGAGCTAGCACTGATCGTTCTTTAGAGCAAACTCCTACCTGGGCAGTAGCGGTTGTTTGTTTTGCGTTTGTGGTTATCTCCTTAATTCTTGAACAGAGTATTCATCATGTTAGCAATGTAAGGTTCTGCTTCGGTCTTGACAACGAACTTTTAGTTTAATTTGATAAATCTTAGGTTTGTTTTGGCTGGTAGGACTTTTCTAAAATTTGGGTTCTTCCAGTGGTGATTATTTTGGTTATTACATGAAACGGATGTTAGAGTTGACCGAGTAAATCATGGTAAAGGATTGAAGCAGTGCAAGTTTGAATTCTGCACTAACAAACTATCATTTTGTCACAATATTTGCAGTGGCTCTTCAGAAGAAATAAGAAGGCTCTGTATGAAGCGCTTGAAAAACTGAAAGCAGGTAATGGATGTTTGAAACCGTTAACACCAACCATACTGCTTGTTGTAGACTATCCCTCACAAGAATTCTCCCTAAACCATCTTATTTTGAGAAAATATATGTGAAGATAGTTAGTTGTTACATGGGGTTCTCTTCCCTAGTTACAGGTTCCTGCCAAATCCTGAGGTGGTCACAAGTGTGAAGGTTAAATATCTGAAATTGATGTGTTTTTATGGCATTGGTAGCTTGTTTTGGCATATTTCTAAATTGAACATTAAACTAAAATTTCATACAGGCACAGTAATTTTTTTTAGCATTTGCTACATTTGTGAACGACATGTTATATCATCTGACAAATATTGTGGAAATTCATCTTTTGGGGTTGCAGAATTGATGCTTCTTGGTTTCATCTCGCTTCTCCTGACAGTCGGACAAAGGCCCATTTCTATGATTTGTATACCGCAAAAAATAGCTTATACTATGCTTCCGTGTAGGAAACAAAGTGATACTGGTGTTGTTCAAAAACTGAAAGTAGCTACTGAACCACTGGAGAATTACCCCCAAAAACGTTTATGGGAATCCATTTCTTCTGAAAAGGAGGTCCCATGGAAGCGCCTCTTAGCTGAGGCTGGAGGGGGTAGTGACCATTGTAGCTCCCAAAATGTAAACACCATGCCCTACTCTGTCATATTTCTCTAAAGTTGAAATTTTATTTGATAATTTGCCATTCTTTGTAATGCAGGGTACCTATCCTCTTGTTTCCCCAACCGGCATGAACCAGCTCCATATCTTTATCTTTATGCTGGCAGTTCTCCATGTGTTTTATAGTCTCTTAACTGTCGGCTTAGGGAGAGCGAAAGTAAGTGAAAGGCTCAATATCGTTCGATTTAAATTATGCCTCCCATTTTTCTGTTTGATATCTGCGTTCATTCAGATCCTCTGTTAAAACTGATATCTGCAAGTCCTTCTGATGTCCAGATGAGGCGTTGGAAAGCATGGGAAAAGGAAACACAAACATTGGATTATGAGTTTTCAAATGGTGAGTTCTTTTGGTTATTCTTTAAACAGGGTTTGTCAGGAGAGTGTTTCTTCAAGCGTCTGGAATAAATGATACTAGATTTGGCAACTCTGAAGATTATAATTGGGATGCCGATTGAGTAATGCTTTCAGGTTAAAAAATCAAATCATTATCAATCTTTTGGGGATTGGGTAACTTTTTGAGGCTTTTAGAAAATTGTGTTGAGTTTTGAGCGCTTCGTTGGGTTTCTGGGTCTAGCAGATCCTGCAAGGTTCAGATTAACCCATGAAACTTCATTTGCAAGGCGTCATATCAGTTTCTGGAGCCAAACACCAGTTCTTAAATGGATTGTAAGTAATTCATACTTCCAAATCTTAACTGTGAAATATTCATTTCGGGTTCAACACTAACTTTCCTTAGATTTACAGGTATGCTTCTTTCGACACCTGTCAGTAACTAAAACTGATTACCTGACCTTGCGCCATGGCTTCATAATTGTAAGACCTTGTATTTTAAAATTATCTTTACCATTTCATCTTGGTTATGTCGATCCCCACATCATTCATGTAATAAACCTGATTTGTGCTAAAGCTTCTATTTCTTTGAACTGTACAGGCTCACCTGCGTCCAACTAGCAAGTTCAATTTTCATAAATATATCAAGAGATCATTGGATGATGACTTCAAGATGGTTGTTGGAATCAGGTTAGTGAAGATTCCTCTGTTAACAAAAGTTTTGGTCTTCCAAGAAAACTTTGTTTTGTCATCCCTTTAGTTATTCTGAAAACCTCCTCTTGATTTTTACCTAACGCGCAACCTTCACTGCATTATCTACAGTCCTCCATTGTGGGCTTTTGCTGTAATCTTTTTGCTTCTCAATGTGTATGGTAAGTTTTCAACACTCTATCTCTGCATCCGATGACTTCAATCTGCATATTCTTAAAAGGAGTTTCTGCTGCTGTTTAAGCTAACATCCTCTTTTTGGTTGGATTTATTTCTGTGAGCAGGGTGGTATTCATTCTTTTGGCTCTCTTTAGTTCCCTTAGTTGTAAGTGCACAAAAATCTTGGACTAATATGACACTGAATTATTGATAATGGGAGTTAATAATCATGGCAATTTTTTTGATTGAATTCTTTTGGTTTTATGTCATTTTATGTCCAAAATATACAGATAGTTTTGTTGGTTGGAACAAAGCTACAAGTTATAATAACAGAGTTGGCATTAGAAATTCAAGGGAGGCATGCCGTAGTTAAAGGAACCCCAACTGTGCAGCCAACAAATAAACTGTTTTGGTTCAATCGCCCTCAACTTATCCTTTTCTTGATCCATTTCACTCTTTTCCAGGTATCAAAATGATTTGCACTCTAAATTTCAATTAAAAAAATTGTATTTCTAAATCCTGTTCGCTGAGTATTTATGGGAATACCAATTGCTTAATGGTTAACTTATGTTCTGCAGAATGCTTTCCAGCTTGCTTTCTTCTTGTGGATATGGGTAAGCACTATGTTCATTCAATGAAGGATAAATTCTTGTTTATAGAATCATAGGATTTGCTATGGTAACGATGGTAAAATTTGCAGTCTTAGGTACCCCAGATCATTTTCAGTTTATCCAACGAAATTGTTTCAATTCTATTGCATCCCTACACCATATTTATGTTTGACTTTATATGTTTGCAGTATGAGCTTGGCCTGAAATCGTGTTTCCATGAGAGGCTTGATATCACCATAATTAGAATTACGATTGGGTAATTATGTTTATTATCTAAACATATAGAGTGTTGTGGTTGTTTATATTTTTTAAGTTATCAAAGAACTTTATCTTGCCTAAAATGTAAACAGAGCTCATTCCAATCAAACAGGCTATCAATTTAGATTTGTTCTTTCCTTTTCATTTTTATAGCTTCAGTATTGCTGCTTTGGTTTAGTACTAGCTTATTCTCATGCAGATCCAGTCTGTCTAAGGAGAATATTGACAGTAACCATATTTTGCATCTGATAAGGACTACATTCGGTTGTTTATGTGCCCAGGGTTGTTGTGCAGCTTCTATGTAGCTACATCACACTTCCACTTTATGCATTGGTGACCCAGGTGAGTCTTTCGATGTTCATTGAAAATACAATCAACTTTGGGTGTTTGAGAGGATCAATTGAACTTCAGAACATATTCAATTATATGATACAAAATGCTAAAGTTACATAGGTCAAGTCTTCACTACCTGTTTATTCACCTTATTTGCTTTGTACAGAAGACAGATATAGACAAGCCATACATTACGTGATGCTTAGATATCTTACCTAGTATTTATAAAATTAGAGATAAGGCATCCCTTCAGAATTACAGAGACTCATAGTACACAAATTTATCAGAGAAAAATAAGAGCAGGCAAGTTCTTTTGTCAGAACAGATCATTCACTCTATTAAAACCTTCTGGTAAAACCTCTAATGAATTTTTGTTAGACAAATATGCCCAGTTTAAAATACGCTTCCTTTTGTTTTTTTGATTGATTTTTGTAGCATTCTTACTTATACCAAAAAAGGGGAGAAAAAGACACAATGATAATGCAGCTGTGTATGGGTGTGTATAGATGGATGAAAAACACATTATGTTTTAGCAAGTTTTTTTTCCAAATTGTAAAAGTGTTTTGTTCTATTGAGTTTTAGAATTCTTGAAATATTTCTGCTTTGTGTAAGCATCATGTTTCACTCCATTGAAGACTTGGGGTAAAATCTCAAAGGTTTTGTTCTGGTGAGTTTAAGGATTCTTGAAATAATTCTGCTTTTTGTAATCTTCATGTATGAAGGATCATGTTTCACTCTATTGAAGACTTAGGGTAAAATCTCAAAGGGTTTTCTGGGTTAGACAAATATTACCACTCTATAGTGTGCTTCCTCTGTTTGTTCAATTAAATTTTGTAGCATTCTTGATGTGCCTAAAACAAGAGGAGAAAGAAACAGAATGAAAATGTGCGTGCCCTGTGTTTTGATAGATTGATAGAAAAGATCAGACAAACTTGTTATCCAAAATGCACGAATGTTTTGTTCTGGTGAACTTAAGGATTGTTCAAATAAATATATTGTACTTAAGTCTCATGTACAAAGGATCTTGCTCTCAAAACTGATGGGGTGCTCTTGCACAGATGGGTTCTCACATGAAGAAAGCTATATTCGAGGAACAGACAGCCAAAGCCCTGAAGAGATGGCAGAAAAATGCTAAGAAAAAAGCGAAACAAAATAGAACATCAAATGATTGTTCTTCATCAACTCATTCTTCTTCTAGATTCACAAGCAGATCACGCTTGCCTTCAGGATTTCAAAGTGGGGAAACAACTCCATCAGGATTTCAAAGTGGGGAAACAACTCCAATCCATGGATCTTCTCCATTGCACTTGCTTCGCAGATACAAAACAATGGGAGACATTGAAATGTCGGACGTCTCTGAGATGTATTATTACTCAGAATATGAGACATTAGATCTGGAAAAAGATGGATCTCCTCACCATCCTACCCAGTCTACACAGCCTGTTTTTATTACCGAGGCCCAAGACACAGCTGCTACAAAACAACAAACCATTTCACAAGACGTAGACATCAACAGTAAAGAATTTTCCTTTGCCATGTTATAAATGTCTGATCCACGTCAGAAAATGCTTATTTCCAAGCAGCTTCATATCCAAATTTGATTCCATAGAGATACCTCTATGGAACTTGTAATGAGGTAAAGTTGATCTTAATTCAACCAGCAATGAGAATCGGTCCCAAGAACAACAGGGTTTCAAGAAGGCAGAAATGCAGTCAACTGTTGCAATATTTTCCAAGAAATATCATACAGATTCAAAATACACTTTCATAGGAACTAATCAACACATGCTCCCATGTTGATGGATATTCTTCAGGCAGCTTGATGAGGATAATTGCCAAAAGTTTGGAGTCCATAAAATACTCAAAAGAAGAAAGTCGTTACAGGAAATTGATAATGAGGAAAGCTAACCATAATTCAACAAATAATCAACTAGATGGTTCTCTATTAATCATTGGATTTGAACATTTATGGGTTAGTCCATCATTGAATTTTTAAAATAAATATACAATTTACATTTTCAATGCTCAAAAGCAGTGAGCGTTATGAACTTTATCTCTTAAAAATGGTAAAGAGACTAATAATTATAGTTCAAGAAACTAATAATTATAGTTCATTAAGGGAGACAAATATTTTTTTACGATTAGATAATTATAAGATTAATTCTTTCTTCTTGATATATATATATAGAAGACTAAGGGTACAATGGAAAGTGTTGGGCGATTTAGTTGTCTGCTAAATCCTTGTCATTTAATTTGTCAACCCGGGATATCGTAAACTTAGAAGCAAACCAAAATATATGGGACCTCAGATGAAATAGGTGTAGGAAGTTTGTTTAGAATGGAAATGCATATTACAAATCTAAACTATCAGATCTATTTTATGAAAGCATAAAAAATGTTTGATCAATGGAATTATTTTACTTTAGAAGATAGAGAAGAGTCTCTTGTTCAAGAGTCCTGATTGTCCTTCTACAATCTTCCTATAATAACATTACCAAACATCTACGAAAGCAAGAAAGAAAGCATATAAATGAAAGCAAGTAAATATTGTTTTCAGTTCAATTCTTAGCTCATGGAGAAGAGTCTCCTAACTTAGGAGGACTTAATTGCCCTTCTCTCATAAAAACTATATACTGAAAGGGAATCAATATTCACATAAATGTAATCTAGGAAAGCATATGAGAAAGTAAATCTTATTTCAATTTAATTTAGCTCATGGAGAAGAGACTCCTAACTTAGGAGTTCCTGGTTTTCCTTCTCACATCAAAACTAGCTACTGAAAGGAGATCAACCTTCACACAACAAAACATGGCCACAACATGAATTCATACTGAAATTATCTACAAGTATTTACAACAAAGAAATAAGATGAACATCATAATTAAAATTAGTATATTCACAACATTACTTTACAACAAAGTGTACTTATCTCAGTATGGGGATCCTTCCATTCCTCAATGAGCACACATGAACAACTATCACACCTTAAGAATCAAACAACACTCATAACTCATGATTTGGAGAAAGTGGTATTATTCATGTTGAATGAACATAAATCTAATGCTAATGAATAACTGATAATTGTTTTCTCTCCCTCCTTCCTCTTCCTTTGAAGGATGCTCTTCTTATTTATACATGAATTAGGGATATCTACTCAATAAATGTAGATCCCTTAAATATCTACTAGACCCATACTTGTCTCAACTTATCCCTAAATACTAGATACAAATCCCATGACACATCAAAATCTCCATGATCTTTCTCCTTGGAATATGGTCCACCTCTTGAGTTGAAATTCGAATTTGATCTTGGGAGGCCACATAAGGGTGCCTTGGAAACTTCCAAATGATCTACACATGTCATCAAACTCAAGCCACTTTTAGGTATAAGCAAATACATGTTATTTCTCTAACTTTTAATCATAAATTCACTCTAAATACATGAAATTAATAACTTTGGAAAATGACAATATAAACTCATATGGTAATGGAAATATAGGGTTATGTAATGATAATATGATGAAATGAGGTGACAAAATGAGGATAAAGGTGAAAATGGAGTGAAAATTGATGTTAATTTGGCAGCCCAATAGAAAGGTTCTAGCCAACTTCCCAATATAATAAATAATCGAATAATAAATGTTTATTAGGGTTTTACCATAGCCCCCTCTTTTTAAAAAAGCTTTGCAGTCAAAGCTTGTAAATTGAGGGTGTTTCTTCATGAATTGTTCATTTTTCATCTCGCTTCTTATAGAAGCACACTATTTCATTTGAATAGGTATTCCATAATGGTTATATTCTAAGGAGTTAGAGAACAATAATCTATGACTTTTTCTAGTTTGTGAATCAACTTCCCTTCATCTAATTTTGGAAATTTTGTTTGAACTGACATTGTTTGTCTCACAACCTTTTTTAGGCAAGATATAAGAAAGACCTTATGAATGTGAGAAGAAGGAAAATCTAACCCATACACCACTTATCCAATCCTCTGAATAATATTGTAGGGTCCATAAAATTTTGGAGATAGTTTCTTATTCTTCTTTTGCTTGTGTCTAGATTGCTTATAAAGTTGTAGTCACATAAATAGTCTATCACTCTCCTCAAATTGTATCACTTTAATATTGATATGCTTTTCGTTTCATCCTATTTTGTGTCATTTAAAGGTTTTCCTTAAGTGTGAAGACCCATCTTAGGGTTCTCAAACCATTTTTTCACTTAATTTCAAAGGATAAAAAAAGAAAATAAAAAAGAACATATTTCAACACAATTCATATATATATAAAGATGTAACGTAATTGATTTACAGTAATTTACATAATTTAAACAATGACAAGAAGAACACTTGATTATGATGGCTCAGTTGCAGTGCTCCCACTGTGACCACCTAACTGAATATGTCACTCTTCCAACTAGGTAGTCTATTTGACTTCTTAGCCCAAGAAAACTCCACAAGTTCCCTAACCCTCCGAGCTCAAGTCCAACTATAGTTGTAGTGTATATGAAACCGATCCAACACCGTCCCAACTACAAACTCAACTGTCCAAGCCTCAAGTTTTCCCTCTCCTCATTTCCTCCTTCCTCATGCATGACCAAAATCAAACAAAAGAAAAATCCTCCCCCAAACCTCCCAACTTCCCATACACATATGCCTCCCCTTGAAATAAATGCCACCCACCCATAATAATTTCCACCCAATTCATTTATGTTATAACTCTTCCCTATGCATCTCCTCAAGCCCCTACCACTCTCCCCTTATCCTCGAATTAATTAGAGGGAACAACCTTGTCAAGCTAGAGAAAGAATAAAACATATATGCCATGGTTTGTTACCTCTGCATGGTGTAAATATCTTGAAAATATGCTTTTAGATACCCTTCTGGAGATATTACTATAGGGCAGTAATCCATTTGTATCTATTTTGCAGTAAGCCATACAACTTGTTTGAGAGTTGAGAGTTAGTCATCGATCTTGCTTTGATCCCCTATCAGAGGTCACCGACCCACATAAGAACAAATGTTAGCTCGTTTTTAGTAAAATAATGATAATGAAATAATAATAATAAATTATTAATATTTAAAATATTAATATTTAATCATGTCTATGAACCTTATGGATTCACAAGAATCCAATCAATTAAATATTAAATAATCATGTTTAAATATAATTTATTAATTAATAGTCAAGATTAAAGGTTAATTAAACACTAATCAAGCTCAAGGCTAACCATAAGCTTGATCATTAATCAGGCTTAATGTTATTCGTATCTTATTCTTCAATCAAGCTTTATCGTTAATTAATTGTGTAGCATAATAGGCTACGAGATACTAGCATATGTGTGCGAGGTGTGGGCATGTAGCCAACATATGCTTACATTGTACGTATACTAATAATACTTATCAAAATCAAGCACAAAGAATAATCATTCAGTTGTGAGGTTATTAACACAATACAAGATAATAGGATTAGGTGGGAGCATTACATATATCCTTCCTTCATAAAACTTCATCCTAAAGTTAGAGTCAAGAGGATAAAAGCAGCCAGGAATCAGTATGACAATAAGGCATGAAAAAATAGGGAAAAAGATGTAGTAGTCAAATTAAGTAAGTTAGGTGAGGATTTCATTTCCCATCTACATTTCCCAACTAACCTATAACCTCCTATATTTCCTAATCTACGTTTGTTCACATCCTATCCACCCTTTCTTGCAATATACTATGGCATTAGCTATACTGATCTAGCCATTGATAGAGCCAGGATGGTGAAAGTGCCAACTATATCAACCTAACTTATCTAGCAAAGAATTGGAAATTGTCACACACATCCAAGGGAGCATGTCCATCACTGACCTCCCATGATTCTAGGCTTAGAGGTTACATGGTGGGAAATTCCTCCACCCCTCCTCAAAGAATTTGGGTCAACACCTTAACATGGGCCACAGTATGGTCATCAAAAGATCTAGTTGGGTGGTCATGTCCCCTGTAAATTCACCTTACCCCCCATGTAATAATAATGCATATCAAGTGTGCCATCGAATTGGCCACACTCTTTCAATTGGGTGGTCCATGTTAAGGTGTTAACATGGACCACACTACGACAAAATTCTCAAGATTCTCTTCACTCCTCTATTCATCCACTTCATAACCATCATACACACTCATGTGATCACCCCTCTCCACCATCCCATTAGCCAAAAATTCAAGTTTCACCCCCTCTGGATTGCTACGAGAAGGACATGTAATTACTATAGGAAGGTCTTGTAGTGCTATAGGAGGGTTTTAAAAGATACAGGATGGAGATCCGAAGAAAAGGACAACCCAACATGACCTTGAAAAGGATGAATAAGGTTCCCCCACCATGGTCCACCATCCATCCATCACTCATCCATCCCATTTCATAAATAAAATAAAAAAATTCACTAAAATCCCTCCACTTTGTCTTACCCCTGTTAATTTTTTTTGGAGAAACACACAAAGGACATCCTCTTCATTTCTACAAATCTATACCACTCCCTCATATTCTTAGCATTGTCCTTAATACCTTTTACATCCTCTCTCATCACCCCCATGCATCTTGAAGACTCTAGAGAAAATGAAGGGGACTGCTACAGGAAGAAAACCTCCTCCTGTAGCAACTTGTGTACACATCACAGAAAAAAATAATCTTATTTTTTATCATCAGTAGGGGGTGATGAAAAACTGTAAGGACACTCTGAAGTAGTCATATAACTCCCAATAGAACTCTCCACCAGCAATACCATCTTGGACATCAACAAGGTATCTGCAACACACAACAATCAAATATCATGAGGAAAAATGAAGAAATACACAAGAAAGAAACACAACAAGTCAATTCCCTTGATGCCAATAATGTGGTCTATCTATAGTATGCAAATCTGTGCATCAATTTGCTCATGAGGTAGGCACAGGTATGACAAACTCTCACCTCCTCCCTATGTGTAAATAATGAAAATGTGTAAATGTCAAGAGGAGATGTTTTAATAAGCTGGAGGTGGCCAGTTAAATTAGCCACCCTCAGCTAGTAAACTAAAGTGATGGTAAGCACTCATGCAACGTGTAGGTGTCACATAAGTTGAGTTGGGATCACAGAGATTGGGTAGTGATTACGAGGAATGAGGGAATAATTACTCCAAGTGGGGACAACGGTCCAAAAGAGGAAACCTCGTGTGACTACTAGGTTACCACAATGCTCCAAGCCTAAGCAAAAAAATGGCATATTATGTACTAGGGCTCGAATTCTTTTGTATAGTTGCTCATTTCAAAAATAGTTAAGGAGAGGACGAGCTCAAGGTGCTATCAAGGTGTTTCAAACCCTGTTCTACCATTGCTACAGGAGGAAACTATAGGAAAGCCTACAATTGCTACAAGAGGGTCAAGAGACTACTACATGAAGACTGAAAGGGCGAAGGAACGCTACAGAGGGTCAAATTGGTCTCCAAATTATTACCTTCATCCCATACCACTTGATAAAAAGTAAGTTCTGCCATCTCCTTCATCCGTCCATAAGATTGTGTGCAAGATGGACTTCAAATTCTATAGGCAGTAGCAATGTAATTGTGAAATTGAAAGATCTTTTCAGGTTGTAGAGTAAAGGGAATGTAGGTAATTATCATCAACAAGGAATTTTAACTCATTGCTTCCATTGAATTATACACTAAATCTATTAAAAGAATTATCTCTTCTTCGCCTATCTAAAAACATAAATAAGAGATAGGGGGAGGATTTAACAGAAGGGAGCCCTCAGATACTAAAAGAATCCATCTACACCCTCCTGTGATAGACATTTTTAAAAGACACCAATGGCTAGGATTCTTTGAGTTGTTGAAAGGGTATAATGATGATATTTCCTTTGAATTTTCCATGGCCCTGAACTCACAAATAGAAGACAATGCCACCAATGTGGTGAGGGGGTTAGCTATCTCACTCATCCCTGAACTAATTAGCAGAGTGACAACCCTACCTCTAGGGCTCAAATGGGGCAGAGAAGACAAAACCACCAGTGATACTACTAAAAATAACTTCTTTACTTCCAATTAAAATCCTATTGAGGACAAGAATGGAGTTAGGAGGGAACACCTACCTTATCCTTGGGATGAGGTGGCCTACCATATCTTGGAATAAATCTCTTAGGAGGGAAGGTTGAGTTTGGTCTATGCCTACCACTTTAGATTACTTCATGAACTTAGATTTCAAGTAGAAATGTCTCTGGATCAAAGAATTAGTGTGCCATAATTCCCCTTACAGTCCATCAGGGATATGAGTCAAAAAGTGAGATAGGGAAAACAACAACACCTAGGCCACCATGGCCTCATTAAATTGATAGTGGTGGATGCCTTGAACAAATTGAAAATCCCTGTCCTTTGGTATAAATTCATAGACATGGATAGGGAGGCCTTCATTGACACACATACCCTCAGACCAGGTGAGACCCCAGCCTCTAGTGTTGGAAGAAGAGAAAGGAAAACATAGGAAGAAGAAGGGGCAAAGATAGGAGAGGAAGAAGAAATAGGGTCAGAAGAAGAGGAAAGAGAAACAGATGCAGAGAAGACAGTGGAAAAACCAGAGGTAGGGGTAGGAAAAGAACAAGATGAATAGGAAGGGGGGGGGGGGGAGAAATAGGAAACATCAAGCCCTGAGAAGACTACTGAGCCCACAGAAACATAGATACCCCAGAGCAAGAAATTTTGTCTCTAGGACCCACTATAGAATATGTAAGGAGCCCACTACCAAATCAACCTCCTTCAAACAACCCAAGACACCTACCACCTTCCAACAAGAAGAAAAGAGGAAGCTATAGGAGGGGTAGAGTATGATATAGGAAAAATAGAGTGCGCTACAAGAGGGACAGAATGAGAAACAAGAGGTGAAGAAGGTGACATAACAACTATAGGAGGTAGCAACTTCCCCAAAAAAAAATCAGAGGGACTTCCTAGAGCTCCAAGAGCCTAGTCCATAACCTAGCCTAAGCTCATATTATAAATTCATTAAAGGAGGGGGACTTATTCCCCAAAAATTTGCAGTACCACTTTTATGTGAGCTAGAAGCAAAAAGAGGAAGAATCCAAAGATGGATGTAAATTGCTAAGTCTGAAAAGGTGGAAGAAGTGGGCCTCATGGAAGAAAAGGTCCTTGAAATGGGAAAAGAATTAAGTGAGCTAAGAGAGAGGGAGTCCACAATGAAGGAGCAGCTACAAGTAGAAAATAGGTGGTTGAGGGAGAAGTTGCAGGAGAAGGAAACTCAACTGGCCACAATGGCAAGCCTCTCCATGGAGGCATTATAGTGCAAACAACCATCCAAGTCTTATGCACTCTTTCTCAAAGAGAAATGGATGCAATTCCAAATCAAAACCTTAGCACAACATGGGTCTATTCCATTTCAAGATTACAAACAATTCATTGAATTTTGCAACCAAGTTAGCATAGAAGACAAAGAGAAATTGGTTGAGTTTTACATTCATAACCTCACCTTGACTGATATGAATATTTGGGATCCCAATGCAAAATTAGGGGATACACAGCTGATGGCCCTAGCATCTTGGATGACTCATGAGGAGGCAAGAGCTGAGGAAGTAAAGAGAGTCATGGAAAAGGAAGAAAATGAACCATTATATATCAGGGTAGAGCTAATAATCCCAATGGTTGTCATTAAAAATCATAGCATCATCTCCAATGATGCTAACCTAGCACCCAAATACCTTGCCACCCAGGAACAAGCCATCTCACATTTTGAAGACACACTTAGGTTGTTAGGGATAGAAAGCCAGCAAGCCTGCCAAAGGAGATGGAATGCCTTACCCCATAGTCTCCAGATCAGGGAATATCACTCTCCTGAAAGGTTGAGGAATGCATTGGAGAGGACACCCCTGTACAAAAAGAATCATGCAAATATTAAAAGTCAATTGGATTGGACTCAAGCTCAGTCCACCCTTGTTGCTAGGCCTACAGGAAGGAAGAAATGAAGCAGATGAGAAGGAGTGGACAGAGATAGAAAACGTTGCATGCTTCTATCCCCAAGAAGGCACACTATCTGAGGAGACTTGGGATGTTAGGGAGGCTACCAGGGCCATGAAAGACATGAACATAGATGACTGGGTTGCTCATTGGATGAGCAACAATTTCAGTAGGGGGTGATGATGAGGCTCATCAATAGGTACATCTAAAGGTCATAATGCCATCCTCCATCCTTAGAACTATCTCTTTCTCACATTTATTTACATTTTTTTTTATATTATACTCAGTGATAGGGGTAAAGGGGTGTTGGCCACCTTTCATCCATCCACCTTAACATCCCTTGAACTCATCATTCCTACCTCCTAAACCTTCTCGGCAACCTTCCTATAGCATTACAAGCCTTCTTGTAGCAATACAGGGCACCTATAGTAGTTTGTTTCACCATATGTTTTGACCTGTGATGCAATTTTGACTTACTTTAGAAGTAGGTTGACCCCCAATTGTGACTCCATGATCAAGGGCAACAACTAGCCATTCCAACCATCCTTTTCCTTCACTGCAAGATAAAATAGAATTAGTTTCTTTATCACATATTTAGCACAAATAGAACATTGATTTATATGCAAGAGTGAGCTAGATAGATGATGCCTGAAATCTTAAGTTATGATTTGGTAGGATTAGTTTCTTGTCTGTAATCGGATTTGGTCACTAGAAGGATGATTGCAAGATAGTGTAGTTCCATTTCTCCAAGTAGTGTAGCTCTTATCTTTTCATGAATTGATTCAGTAGCATTTACAAGTTAATAGCATTTACAAGTTGAGGTTTAAAAAGAATTTTCCTTTTTTTCATTAGAGCTAGCTTCTGAATTGCACCTTCATTAGTTAGTTTCCTTCTAATTTAGTAGAAAGAATCGTCTTGGAGCACTATTGATAAAATTTCCTAGTTGAGGGTGGCATGAGTAGAATCCCATCTACTGTGTATATAGCATTGTCACCTCGAAGTTTGTACGAACCCCAGGTTGATAAATAGAGTTGAGGAGCCCTTGGGAGTTGCAACACTCTTGGTGCAATACCAGGGCTCACTAGGTACCACTACGAATTTGTAGTGCCCATATCTTCTTCTGAAAGTAGTCTTGTGAATGTCCTCCTCTTTGATTCTTACTTGATGGTAGCCTAACCTCAAGTCAATTTTAGAGAGGATTGTTGTTCCCTTTAACTGGTCAATAAGATCATCAATCCTTGGTAATGGGTACCTATTCTTGATGGTTACCTTGTTTAGTCATCTACAATCAATGCATAATATCACGGTTCCATATTTCTTTTTCACAAACAATACCGGTGCTCCCCAAGGAGACACACTTGGCCTTATGTACCGTTTTCCCAACATTTCTTTCAGCTGCAGTTTCAACTCAACCAACTCTAGGGTGCTCATTCTATATGGGGCCTTAGATGTTGGTGCTACTCCAGGTATCAACTCGATAGAGAAATATCTCTCTCTATGAGGGGGCAATCTAGGAACCTCTACTGGAAAGACATCCACATACTGTCACAAAATAGGGTACCTTTGAAGCAAATCAGCATCCTCATCTTCTATTGTTTTGTCATCTTCCTCATTCTTGGAAACTTGCACTGCAAACAACGTACATCCCTTCCTACAATTGCATTTGGCTTTCATGGAAGTGATCAGGCTCACTGATATGGGTTTATTATTGTCTTGTATTACTCTTTTCATTCCTTGCTCATCCAAGCATTATATTTCCTTTTCATAGCATTCCACCTTGGTTCGGTGTGCATACAGCCTTTCCATGCCCAACAATATGCCATACCCACCCAATGGCATCACATTCAAGTGAGATATTATGGACATGCCACTAAGTTCAAATGCACATGACCTCACCCAATGGTCAATCCTTCTCCTTGTTCCTATTGCCAATTGAACTAGTGATGGTTATCTGTGAAATTCCTTATCCAATCCACACTTTTCGACAAGCTTTGGATTGACATAGCTATAATTAGAATCTAGATCTATCAAAATATAAACATCTTGCTCTTGAAGCTTACCTTCCATTTAATGATGGATTCATGGTGGTATTTTTGGTGTCTTTTTAATGCCGCGTAAAGCCTTGGCATACTCCAGGCTACTTCACCCATCGTGCTAGCCTCCTGAGCACTATAGATTTTGGGTCTGACCTCCTGATAATGTGGACAATCACTTATCTTGTGGCTCCCACTACAGGTCCAACACTTGAGTGGTTCCCGACCTTCGATATTAGGTGGTGCTATCATTGGTTGTTGTACATTTCCCTTAATGACAATGTTGGCCTTCTGCTGAGACTATCTTGTTTGAGCTGGTTGTTTCCTCTCCTTTCCTTTTGGGCCCTTCCTCGACTAACTCACATTTTGTCTAACGGTGATTTTGGCTATACATTTACTCTTAGTCTCAGGCCTATGCCTTGCGTGCTCATAGCAATGCTCTAACTTCTTAATCACATCCTTCAGAGTCTGAGGTTCCAACAATTCAATCTTATATTTGAATACCATAGGCAACCCACTGATGAACCTCTGAATTTTAACCTTCTTATCCTTGAGATACGGTACATACATCAATATTCCAAAAAAATTGGTGACATATTCATCACGAGTAATCTAACCCATTTTGAGTTCATAAAATTCCTTTTCGTTATTGTTGTAGTAGCATTCAAATAGGTATTGTTCTCTAAAAATATTCTCAAACTCTTCCCATGTCAGCTCCTTCTTGGTGATGGCTCTAGTATTCTTCAGGTCCTCCCACCAAATGTTGGATTTTCCTTTTAAATCTTAAGAGGAACCTTTGGCTTTCATATTCTCAGAGTAGTCATGTATTCTAAATAACTTCTTCATCCCTAGAAACCATGCTTATGCATTCTCTACATTCTTCACATCCCCATCGAATGTGGGCAATTTTGCCCTTTTAAATTCTTCAGGCATAGGCTCTCTTTCCTTTCTCTCTGAGCGATGGTGGTGGAAAGAGTAATGATGTCTCTGAGTGGTAGAACTAGATGGTTTGCTCGAGTAAGGAACCTGCATTCTAGCCCTTCCTCCTGGAGTACTCAAAGGTTCTCCCCCTGGCACAGTGTCCTCACTTACTTTCCTAGGCCTCTTTCAGGATCCGCTACCATATGCTTTGTTGGTGTTTTCCTATGAATCTCGAGGGATTTTCATGTATCTACGACAAGTCCTCATTTCATATTGGCTTTTCCTCTGCCAGTCCGAGAGACTTCGCAGTATGACTACATTGATCTCATCCTACCTCTATTGGGCTCTTACCAACCTCTCATTATCAACATTAAATCTCCTCACCTCATCTTGAAGACTTCTCATGGTGTCTATTAAATCTAGGGATTTATTTCCTCCCACTTTTACAACTGATCTCTCTTCTTCATGCATTCTGACTCCATCACTTCCATGTTGGGACTGATCGGAACTATATTTGACCATTCTGATTCTCATCATTGTATCTTTTCTATGTTATGTTGTTTGTGACATGTTTTCAATCACACACATTGTTAGACATTTAAAAACAAAATTTAAACACAAATCAGGGTCATGAGTTTGCATTCATGGAGTATCATGGGGGTTACCATGGTAATAAAATAACCATGTTAATGTAAAATCCATTTATAAATCATATGCAACAATAATTCAATCATGCAATCAGTACATAACTAATGACGAAACATATCCACAATCACCATCCTATTCCCATAGAGTTGTTATCCATTAGATAACTTATCCTAGCATAATTTTAGTAACAATAAGCAAGCACAGTCCAACCTGAAGATGAACCATAGTTACTAGTTCGAAACGTTGATTATAAAATAGTATCAATGTGTTATTGTTATGAAACCAGCTCAAGAAAAGATAGAAAAGATAGATCAACGCCTTAGAATTCAGCCTCTTCGAGGGGGCAACCTCCTTTACATTACATAAATGAACAATTCTTGGATGATACAAATGACAAAACCTCCTTTCTATATATAGGATTCTAAGGAGTCACAATATAATCCAGCTGACCTAACAATAATAATATAAAGCCACAAAAATAACAATAGAGGGATTCTATGGGGCACAGAAATAACAATATGGGGTAATAGGGGCACAACAATATAAATAAGGGGTATAACTACAATAGTAATGGGGTAATCACTAGTATTATAGGGACCCAACATGCCCCTCTCCTTCAAAAAAGTGTTGTCCTCAATGCTTGAGTAGTTCTGGATACTTCTGCATAAAATTCTCATCCTCCCATGTGGAATCTTCAGCGGATAAGTTCTTCCACTTGATAAGATACTCTGAAATTGATCGATTTCGTAGCTGTCGAGTTCTTGTTTCTGTGACTGCTTCTGGTTCCAATATAATTTTTCCTTGTCAAGTTCTGGCAATATTGTTTGAACTGGGAGCTTGTCGCCTATAACCTTCTTTAAACATGAAACATGGAAAACTGGGTGCAATCGAGAAGCTGCAGGAAGCTCCAATTTGTATGCCATAGTACCAATCTTTTGCAACACCTTGTACGGACCATAATACTTTGGTGATAATTTATTATCCTTCTTAGCTTGCTTTAGGGACATTTTCTTATATGGTTGTAGCCGTAGGAATACCCAATCACCTACATCAAAACTTCTTTCACTGCGATGTTGATCTGCCTGTTGTTTCATTCTATTTTGTGCCAACACGAGGTTATCCTTTAAGAGTTGGAGGACTTGTTGTTGATGTTCGATGTGATGTTCCACTGCCTGAACCTTAGAATTTTCTCTTAAATATGATGTGATGGATGGTGGTTGATACCCATAAAGTGCCATAAATGGGGTCATTTTTGTTGCTGTATGGAAGGAAGTGTTATACCACCATTCAGCCAGAGGCAACCATTTGACCCATTGTGTCTGTTTATCAGATACAAAGCAACGAAGATATCCTTCCAAACATTTGTTTACTATCTCAGTTTGCCCATCAGATTGAGGATGATAAGATGAGCTATGAGCTAACTGAGTACCAAGACAAGAAAATAATTCTGTCCAAAAATTTCCAGTGAAAATGGGATCTCTGTCACTTACAATAATCTTTGGGTTTCCATGTAGCTTTTGAATTGTTTCCATAAATGCAGTAGAAACTGTACTGGCTTTAAATGGATGTGATAATGCACAAAAGTGTGCATACTTGGTAAGTCTGTCAACTACCACCATGATGACACTCTTTCCCTCAGACTTGGGTAAACCTGTGATAAAATCCATTGAAACCTCCTCCCAACGTTGGCTTGGAATGGATAAAGGTTGTAATAGACCCTGTGTCTTAATTGTTTCAACTTTATTTTGTTGGCAAACCAAACATTCCGCCACAAACTTTTGAATATCTGATTTAAGGCCATCCCAAAAAAATTCCTTCTTAACCCTGTGGTAAGTTTTTAAAAATCCTGAGTGCCCTCCTAAGGGAGAAGTGTGCAATTCCATAAGAATCTTTTGTTTTAGCTGGGAATTCTTACAGAGGTATAAGCGATCTTTGTACCATAATGAATCATTTTGCCAGCTAAATGTATCAGACGTACTGGAATCTTGTTGTAGCTTTCGAATAAGTGCCCACACTTCTTCATCATTCTTCCATTCCTCCCTTGCTTCGTTTATCCAATCTGGTTGGATAATAGAAATGGCGCACAACAATGCTTCCACATCCTCATCCTTTCTTGAGAGTGCATCTGCCACCACATTTTGCTTCCCTTTTTTGTAGATGATTTCAAAGTCATAACCCAACATCTTTGTGACCCACTTTTGTTGCTCTTCAGAGGATAATCTTTGTTCTAAAAAGTATTTAAGGCTATCATGATCCGTTTTTACCTTGAAGTGTCTTCCCATTAGGTAGGGTCGCCATTTCTTAAGTGCATGGAGTATTGCCAACATTTCCTTCTCATAAATAGCTTTGCTTAAAAACTTTCCCTTGATTGGACGACTTTCAAAAGCAATGGGTCTTTCATCTTGCATTAGAACAGCACCAATTCCATTTCCTGAAGCATCACATTCCACAATAAAGGTTTTTGTGAAGTCCGGTGTAGCTAAGACCGGTGCTTGGCACATTGCCTCTTTAAGATGTTCAAAGGCCTTTGTTGCTTCCGGAGTCCATGAAAATGCATCTTTCTTCAATAATGTTGTTAGAGGTGCTGCTATTCTCCCATAATTCTTAACAAACTTGCGATAATACCCTGTCAACCCAAGAAATCCTCGCAGATGCTTTATGGATGTGGGGATTTTCCATTCCTTAATGGCTTTAATTTTGCTAGGGTCTACCTTAACTCCTTCATGAGATACAATATGACCCAAATATTCCACCTCCTGGACTCCAAAGAAACATTTGGATCTTTTTGCATATAATTGTTTCTCCTCCAATAGTTGTAGCACCCTGTCAACATGTTCAACATGATCCTTCCAAGACTTGCTGTAGATTAGTATATCATCAAAAAATACTAACACAAATTTTCTAAGGAATGGTTTGAAAATTGAATTCATCAAACCTTGAAATGTTGAAGGTGCATTGGTAAGGCCAAAAGGCATGACCAAAAATTCATAATGACCCTCATGAGTTCTAAATGTCGTTTTCGGAATGTCTTCAATCTTCATTCTGATTTGATGATATCTCGAACGAAGATCCAACTTGGTGAAGTAAATTGATCCATGCAATTCATCCAGTAATTCATCAATGACAGGAATGGGGAACTTATCTTTAATAGTGAGCTTGTTGAGCTCCCTATAATCCGGACACATGCGCCATGATCCATCCTTCTTGTGCACCAATACTACTGGAGCAGAGAAAGAACTTTGACTTGGTTGAATTATACCAGCCTCTAGCATTTCTGCAACCATACGTTCAATTTCACTTTTTTGGACATAGGGATATCTGTACGGCCTGATGTTTGGAGGAACACTTCCTGGAATCAGATGAATAGCATGATCATGATCACGCATAGGTGGGAGACCTTTGGGAGTCTCAAATACCTTGGAATGATTGTCCAGGACTTTTTGGAGATCTGGAGAAATAGATGATTCCGATGTGGAAACATCTAGCGAACATAATTGTGCAATTACACCTCTTTGCTCCTTTTTTAGAAGCTTTGTCATACCATTAGAGCTGATTATCTTTCCTGGTTTCCCTGCAATACCCCTTAATTCAACTTCCTTTCCTTCCGTAGAAAATTTGATGAAAAGTTCTTGAAAATTAAAAGCTATTGTACCCAAGGATTGTAGCCATTGGACTCCTAGTACAACATCAGCACCTCCCATTGGAATGGAAAGCATTGGGCTAGTCAATACATATTCTCCCATGGATAGCTTGATATTATGGCACTTTCCAGAGAAATTTATTGTTCCTCCATTTGCAATCATCACTTGACACTCTGGTGCTGGATATAGGAAGCAATTCAATTCTTTTGCTACCCTACAATGAATAAAATTGTGGGTGCTTCCTGAATCAATCAACACTATTACCTTTTTCTTCTTGATTTGTCCTTCTATCTTGATGGTTTGAGGAGTGGTAATTCCCGCCAATGCATTACAAGATATGGTCGGATTTATTTGTTCTTCATCTAGGCTTTGTTCCTGGAGTATATCTTCTTCTTTTGACCTTTCTTGCTCCTTTTCTTCTTCCTCTTCACAATCTATGTAGAATAATTTCTTCTCAGCACACTTATGACCTTTAGTGTATTTGCTATCACAACTGTAACAAAGCCCTTTTGCTCTTTTTTCTTCCAATTGTTGTGGTGTCAACCTTATAGGTTGTGGAAGACTAGGGGCAACAACACTTCCATCTTTATAGTTGTGAGTGGTATGCTTCCTGGTTGCCATAATTTTGCTTTCCATTTTTCTTGCTAACCTGAATGCCTTCTCTAATGAATCAGGTTCCCAAAGGCGAACATCATGTTGGATATTATCCTTTAAAGACCCTATGAACACATCAATCCTATGCTCCTCTGGAATATCTTTTACCCTTATGTTCAATTTTTGGAACTCCTCAATGTGCTCCATTACTGAACCCTTTTGTTTGAGACTTATCAATTGGCTAAAAAAAGTGTTGCTTTTTGTATCTTCATAATGTGCTATCAATTCTTCCGTAAAAATTGCCCAAGTGATAAATTGTTTACGAGAGAAAAGCCATTGATACCATACAAACTGATTTGGTTCCAAATATATAGTTGCCATACGTACCTTTTGTGTGTTTTGCACATTATTGAGATCGAAGAATTGCTCCATCTGTAATATCCATGTGGCGGGATCCTTGCCATCAAACTTCCTCATATCGATTTTTGGAATATGGTGGGTCTTCGATCCAACATTAGAGTCTATGGAATCATGATTAACATTTCTTTTGTTCACATCATGAGTTTCCTTTACAACCTTTTCACCATTAGTAAGTATTTCTTGTAGAAAATTTGTCAAATCTGTCTTCAAATCTGCCATGTCTGTCTTCAAATCTGTCTTCAAATCTGCCATGTCTCTCTTCAAATCTGTCTTTGAATCATCCATCTTAGCTTCCATGCCCTTTATCTTAGATTACATGCCATTTATCTTAGATTCCACGCCATTTATCTTAGCTTCTGTTAGCTTTTGTGAGCGTGACATTTGTTGCACTTGTTCTTGTAATTTTGATATATCATGTAGCATTTCTTCCTCTTCTTCATGAGTCATGCTAGAGCTTTCAGGTTCCTTACTAGGTGTTTGCATTTTCTTTCCTCGGGGCATCAGTTACCGATAATAATGCTTTACTATGCCCTTTGAATTCCGTTAAACCAAGCTTACACAAAAATTTAAAAAAAAACTACACACCTTTTTTCACTTTATAGAAGCCTGATATTGAATCTGATGTATCTCTGTAATTTCAGATCATCCGATTCTGAAATTGCGACCTGTAGTAGCCTTCTGAATCCTCTTTCCAATGCCACGAGTCTGACCCAAATTGGATTCTCCAAGGAAGAGTTATGTGAAATCTCCCACAGTGACTTGCTTTTAGACTAGTTCAGTAGAGCAAACTTGTACGACGTGCCACGAGTCACTGTTTCAACCTTTGGATCTGAAACACACATACAAGAAACTATAGTCCGTCCTCTTTTTGAACCTTCTTACGAAATTTCAATCCAATCCACAGAGAGAAAGTTATGACGATTTTCCCCAGATCACCTGTTTTGAATGTAATTCAGGAGTCTGCAAAAAGACCAACTTCCTCAGATCATATCTCCGCAAATATCGCGCGAAAATCTATGAAATTCGGATCCAAGGTTCAGAACGATTTATTCTAAAATGGGTTTTTTGCGACTTCTAAAACGTCACAGAAAAAAAGTTATAGCAAAAATGCCACGATGACCTGTTTGGAGCAGCGAAACCCTAGAATCCAAAGCTCTGATACCAAATGTTGAAACCAACTCAAGAAAAGATAGAAAATATAGATCAACGCCTTAGAATTCAACCTCTTCGAGGGGGAAACCTCCTTTACATTACATAAATGAACAATTCTTAGATGATACAAATGACAAAACCTCCTTTCTATATATAGGAGTCTAAGGAGTCACAATATAATCCAGCCGACCTAACAATAATAATATAAAGCCACAAAAATAACAATAGAGGGATTCTATGGGGCACAGAAATAACAACATGGGGTAATGGGGGCACAACAATATAAATAAGGGGTATAACTACAATAGTAATGGGGTAATAACTAGTATTATAGGGACCCAATAGTTATTAATCTGGAGACTTGTTTACAACATAATTCTATAATTACTTGATGAAACTTCCTCACTAGCCCATGATGAATCCCATCTAGTCCAAGTATTGAACCTAGATGCTCTGATACCACTCTATAACATACCCAACCCTTTCATTCTAAATTAGAGGAATGGGGTAGAAGATTACCATGTGTACTTCTTGTTTTTTTCTTCCATTAGATGTAGCTCTGGGACCCTCTCAATGTCTCGACTCCTAACATGATACTCCCCTCATAATCATTCCACTCTGACCCTAAGGATTCATCAAATTTTTGAGTTGAGTTCTTTCCGGAACTTGACCTATCAGAAAATGTGTCATGACTCCATGGAAGCATCCAACTCTCCCACTAATGGTCTACCATATTGATGTGGGTCTGGAAATCTAACTTCCATCTGTCTCGACACTCGGATATCCCGATGTTGCTTTCATAGTTATTATGGGCTTTTGGTGTTCTAGGGTGTCACATAATCCTCCACCTATTATCCGTTGATTTCCTTGTGGCCCCATAGCATCGTCACCTCCATTTGATTTCTTTTGGGTAAGGCCCCAAGGGACAAAGAAATTTTTATTAACCCCCCTGTCGTCGAATTATAGTCCATAGAATCTGGGATTTCCTGGAACGTTCCACCATCTGTATTCATGGGGTTTTTGACCTTTAGGGTCCAACCATTACCCCCTAATGTCATGTTGACGTTCCCCATCCATATGTTGACTTGCGAGAGGTCCACATGTCACCCATTGATGGCTCTTGTGGTCACCCAAGAGTCCAAAATTTCTTGCCATGTGCCTCTCAAGGCCTTAGACTGATGTCATTTCCCCTTTGATAATGGGATGCCACGTGTCCAAATTACAGGGAGTGAAATATCCCTCAGTGACTCAATCTGCACTAGGCCTTATGTAGTGAGCAAGAACCCTCGACCATTGAACCCTTTAAGAGACCATCCACACAACTCCCCGAGATTCCAAACTTTTAGGCTTATGGAGTGGCCCCACCTGGCAATGCTCCCACATCTAACAGGTCCAGGTAATGGAGAAATATTCATCACCGTCTCTCGACAAGGCCCTGGAACCCTTTTCTTGCTATGTCCCCGACTCTGATTTAAATTATCTTCTGGGCTTCAAGCTCTACATCCTTTTTCCCTTGATTTTGAGTAATCGTGTGAAGGGAATATAGTTCCACCAATTAGAAGCCTCTTTTGACCAGGGATTTGAATTTTTAAGGGATAAGGTTAGCCCAATGTTTTCTATAAGTTCATAGCCTCCTTCCTCCGCGCCAAAACAAAGTTGTCCTTCTTATTCCCTTCATGACTCGGTCAAAGGCTCTTGACTCTACATCGCGCAATGTCTTAGACAGAGAGCTCGGTAACCTTCCCGACTACAAGCTCTGCTACCGCACAGGCTTCTCTGATCTAGCTTTGTCGGCTATGGCTCTTTTTTAGGAGTTTGGTAATCCCGTAGATGTGCTTCATGGTTTCACAATGGTTTCCTTGGTTGCCTAGGGAAATTTACAATTTTATCCCTCTCGAGCTTGAGTGATCGATTCTCCAGTGACTTTTTGGCCCACAAGTCTTCCCATCCCATTGGGAGGGAATGCCCCCCTAGGAGGCAAAGCTACTCCTACATGGATTACCTACCATGAACTTGGTGTAGACTTCGGGGAGGTTCATACCTCGCCCGCAACATGCCGATGGTACCAGACCCTATGTCAGGCTTGCAAACAACTTAATGTTGATATGCAAAGCCATTAGGTGCCTCAGCAGTTGCCTTAAGGTACCAGCAACAACTATCTAGCCTATTAAAAATGCAAGACTGAAGGATATTCAGGCGAAGTTGGTGGTTCAAATAATACCAGGGGAAAACTCCCTTTAACAATAATGTCGTGATTTCCATGCAACACAGTAGCTTGTAAATTGACCATGAAGCACTCACAAGCAAGTAAAAACCCTATTATATAGAGGGTCTTCCATGTAATCTTATATTAATAAAAAGGGTCTCCGAACCCACTATTCTTCAAGTGTTAATCCAAGCTCCCATGGCTCGGTTGTGATTTTCAATGAGTTCTGTCTTTTTATTAATTGAGTTATTTAAATGTTGTTTCTCACAGAGCTAAGATTATGTGTGAATCTAGACTCAGTTTTTCATTATGGCCCATTCTTCGTTACCATGCGGTTTATTATGCCTTTTATGTGTCAGATATTTCATGCCTACAATTAGCAATTGTTATGCATATTTCACTTTCAACCTTCTCACACATACATTCATATATTCAACACATAAACATACATGTATATATTACATTAATGTACCCCCACAGGGGATGTATCACATATGCAAGTTTCATTAGCACAATGTAGTTCCTAAGTTCAAACCATTATCCATAACACAGTAACATGATTCATCAAAAGTCAAACAATTGGTTACTTATCTTAGAACATGTAGGGAAACCAAGTCTGGGACAATTAATCTCCACCCAACCATAGACAGTTGCAGCCACACTTACTTGCATTCATCACCCCTGAGCCAGATTCCAGAGTCTAGGGGGTTGCTTACTTCAGGGACTAGCACACCAACCTGTCACTGATTCTGGGATTCTAGAGGAATTCCTTACTCAATCCCACCAACTAATAGCTTCTTAATTGGTCAACACCGGGAGTCCATAGGTGCCCAACCTCACCCCTAGTTGCTCACACAATGATTCAACCCCTTCTAGAGATTATAGAATCCACTATGCCATCAGGGCGGCAACCATTGGTCTTCATTTTAGTCTTCCTTAGCTTCTGCTTCAGGATGGCCTCTACCCAAGATGTTAAAGGGCTCCAAACTCTGCTATCTCAACCCACAGCGTCCAGAGGACACAAGTTGTTATAGGGCTCTAAAGATCCCATCCAACCCACAGCCTCCAGGGACCCAAGTTGTTACAGGGCTGCAGAGACCTTTGTCTCAACCCACAGCCTCCAGGGACCCAAGATGTTATAGCGCTCCAGGGATTCTATCTCAACCCATAGCCTCTAGGGACCCCAAGCTATTACAGGGCTCCAAAGACTAGAAACTCAACCCATAGCCTCCAGGCATTGAGATCCAATCCCCTTCTCTTCCCTTCTATTTAATGTTGCCTGCGGGAAGATCGTGTTGAATCTCAGCTCCCATGTCCACTCTTTTTCTCCATATTTTTGTTTCCTTTTGCCCCCTTCTCCTTTCTTTTGAATTTCCCCTTTTCTTTCTTTGGGGTCCAACCTTATTTTTGTCTTCTCCTTAGCCACTATTAATGTTGCGTCTTTCCTGGCCTACAACATGCATTCCCCTCATAAATTCCTATAATTTCTTTCATGTGGTTGATTCTCAAGAAACATGGGCCTCCATACCTCCTCTTGTAGTTGATTTATTTTCAAGAGCTCCTTTTTTTTTCCAATTCCTTCACTAGCCAACTTTTAATAGCTATCCTACATTTCAATTTTTCCATTTGCACAAGAAACCATGACGTCCCAAGCAAGCAACAACCTCCTCCAACTCTGGAATATTTTCCCTTGACTCAACCCCTTTTTTCTTGATTTTAAATGTTGCAAAATATTTACAATTTATTTACAATTGCCACTTGTATGAGCAATTTGGGTGGGGTTGTCACACCCATGATAAAAACTCTTAAATTGTGATATAAAGTTGCAAAACAAGGTTACACTTCAAAGTATAAATAATTTGAAGAAAAAACTAAGAATGCTACATATATTTCGTTTATTGGATGGTAAATAAGAGAAATTCTTTATTAGGCATAAAATACAATTTTTCATTCAAACAATATTACTAAATGTTCTTGTAGTTGTTTATGAAGCAAATATTGTTCCCAAACATCAATGAGAGTTATTCATTTCTAGGTTACTATGTTTAATTTCAAATGAAAACATAAAAGAAAGTATTGGAAAGAGAATTAATTCACAACATAAACTAATGCTTCATAACGAGATATCTCATCATTTGATTGATAAACATTGAGTTCCTTAATGGCACAGTTCGCAATATTTCATTAATATCGAATTCAAGTGTTCATACAACAAAATAAAGAGTAAAATGTATCTCTCAACCTTCAATGGAGATTTATCTTCACTATAAAGGATTGTACATAACACAGAGTAAAGATATATAAGCAACAAAACAAATCAATTAAACCATCAACCAAGCATACAATACTTATGAACTTAGAAAGGTAAATTGCAAACTAACTATAATTATCATTTCTAATGCTATAGAATATAATAAGAGAAATGTTGGTCAAATTAAGGAGCCCTCCCAACCGGCTTTGCATTATTTATAAAGTTACAATGCTAGGAACCAATTACACATAAACAAAATATCGTAGAACATTAGATCAATATTTGTATTAATGGAGAAAGGTTTAGAAATACATGATAACTTGATATCTATTTTCCTCTATCTAATAGTCTTCTTATTAACCTGTACATCTATCTCTTGATCCATTGACTGATTAAATTCATTATTACATTACATCTCTTTCCTTGTTGGTTATACCAGGCTAGATCCATCTAACACCGAATCTATCATGTGGTAAGAGGGATCAAATACCTCGAGGTGCAAACCTTCTTTTTGGTGTGTAGAACTTGAGGAAAGGTCTGCACCTCGAGGGATCTGATCTCTCTTGGCGCATGATAGATCTGGTGTTAGATGGATCTAAGCTGGTTCTAGTTGAGGGCAATAATGTTGCATTTTTAGATTATCATTATTATGTATATGTTTGAGATAAAATTCAAAATTCACATTATGTTTTATTTTCTTGGCATGACCATATAATTCCCTTATTTTGGTTTGTGTTGCTTTCCTTGAATGGTTTGTACGTCTGTGCTTGAACACTTTGAGTGGCTTGTGTGTTTATTTGTTTGGATTTGGATGGTAATGTTTGTGAATGTTACAATTGTTGTGTTATATTTGTATGTGTATGTAATTGTTTATTAGTAATTAGTTGGTGATGAAGAAGGGAGATAGTCTTGTCAATAGTTTGTAGGAGGATTGATATTTCACATACATTTCATTTCATTTTAAGTATCACAACTTTTGACAACTAATTAATTCTAAATAGTGTTCCTCCAAATATTACAAAATATGACTTGAAGAGTAGTTTTAATAATTTACTGCAACAAGATTACTCTTGAAATAATTTGTTTCTTTCTTTATGTTTGAAATAATTTATTTCCTTCAAGAATATTTTAATGATTTTTTTATTATCTATAGTCTATTTTGAAAAGTCAAGAAATAATGTATTTTTTATTTTTTTGTAGTGAGTGGCCAAATTTATAAAATCTTTACATTATTTGTATCTCCAAACAATTATCACATCTCCTTCAAGAATATTTTGATTTGTTTTGATGTTTATAAAATACATTTTCCTCTTATAAATATTTTGAATACATTGTTGTATGCAATTACTCTATTAGTAATTTTGAATATATGTAATTTTCTATTAGTAATTAGTTGGTGATGAAGAAGGGAGATGATTTTGTCAAGGATTAACTTTCCCTTTGCAAGAGGATTGATTATGAACACATTTTTCATTTTAATTCTAGGTATTGCAACTTTTGACAGTTAATGGTTTCTTAATAGTCTCCCTTTACGTATTACTAAATATATCTTAAAAAATATTTTCTTTAATAATATACAGCCTCAATATTAACAACATCTAATGCATATAATGAAAACAATAAAATATGGTTAGAAAACAACATCTACACTAGAATCAATGCATCTAATGCAAGCAATTAAATGAGATTAGAAATAAACATCTACACTTAAATCAAAACATCTAGTGCAAGCAATCAAATAGGATTAGAAATCCACATTGTTAGATGATCCAAAGTACATAATTCATAGTTCACAAAGTTAGGACAGAATATTTATTTATTTAGAAAAAATATTGGAGACACTTAGAAATAGAATATTGTTGTAAAAGATATGACATCTAGAATAATGTCATATCTTATGCTCCAATTTAGGGGTAGAGTTAGTAGATTGGTTAGAATTGCATTTATTGTAAATGGACACTTGTTAATTTAATAAGTAGTCCATAACTAGAATAGGTTAGGAAATTAAGCTTATATATAGTTCATTCTCCTGATTGCAAGAGTGTTGGAGTGTGTGTGTAAACTCTTGCAAAATTATTATGTAATTTATTTTCTTGATTAATAAAATTGTGTGTCTGAGGACACTTCTGCCATTATTGTGGTATCAGAGCTTCAATAATGCAGCTGATGTGAGGAGGAGATTCCAACTCTACAAGTTTTTGGAAAACTCCATTGAATTGATCAGCAAATGATTGGTATGAAAATTGTCCAATTTTTGTTCAAAAGGAAAAGAAATTTTATTATTTTATTGATTTTAGATTTTTAAATCTGAAAATCAATTTTTTATTATTATCAAAATTTTCTCCTGTGTCTTGAATTTCTGTTATCTGCTCCGCTTCAACACACTGTTTGGCCATGATAAGAACATCCTCCACAGTCAGATCTAGCCCACTTTCAACCGTCGTATCCCTTGATTGCCTTAGGCAATCCTCATTCTCAAACTGTTGTCAATAACATTACAGTCGAACCGGCAAGCAACCCCATTCCAATCAGCGCTTGTGATTGCGCAGTTGTCTTACTTCCAGATAGACCAGACACTAGTATGAGAAGAGCATCTGGAAAAGCTCCAAGCACAGGGAGAAACAAGCCTCCGATGATCCCAGGCCCCATAACAACCAACAGAAGCTCACTTCCATCCAATAGAAGAGACGTTGCCATGAACATTATGTATCCGTAAACCATGAGCAGGAACAGATTCCCCACCGCAGACTCGGTGCAGGGAAAGAATTCATGCCTTTCCTCACACGTAGATGAAATATTAGCCTTCAAGTTCGAGTTCGAATCCTGCCATGACCAATTCTCCGAAGTAGGCTTCACAATGAATCCCACAGAAGAAGCCACATTGTCAACTCTGCCAGACACTGCTTTTGCCCCGCGATCGATTCCCATAGGAAATATACGTTCGCTGAGAATGAAAGCACACTGGAGCAGGAGCACCAGAACCACAAATCACTTCATAGTGATTCCTTTCTGTTAAAGATCTGAAGAAAATCCCGTCGCAATTCCAGATTGCGCAGCATGAAGTGGTCTCAATCAAAGGTTAGTGACGAATTCTTTTGGTGTTGGAGGTACCCGCAGATCATAATTTGTCAGAAATTATTCAATCTTAGCAGATTTAATACCTTTCTTTGAATAATCGTGCAGGTGGAAGCATTTGTTGGAGAGATAAGGAATATTTTTATTTTTGAGATATATGGTGAGCTTTTGAAATTTTTGGGAATTTTTTTTTTGTAAATGTTTGGAGTAATAAGGAGATTCTATCTGTAATTTTCTATTTGGAGAGATAAGTGAGACATTGTAACTCAAGGTAATTTTTTACTTTGAGGGGGGGTTAGAGTACATTTTGCATAAAACATTGCAAGGATTGTAAATTAGTCAAATTTTGAAAGATTTCATTGTAAAATTTTTAAGGGAAACTGACTAGAGCCAAGTGCAAAGCTCAGTCATTTTTCTCTTCCAACAACTATACGAGGGTCAAGGACAAGCCTCGATAGATCTTTTTTATGTGGTGTGTTTCATGTGACGTGTTGCTCATCTTTTTCCCGTGCTTGATTATTTTTGGTGCAAAAGCTTCAAAACTACAATGTTGAAGTTAATCAATCTGTTCTCTGATTCTGATAAACTTGAAGGGGTAAAATTATACAAGACATGGAAATGTCTCATTGAAAGCACTCTAATATATAATGAATTATGGCAAGAGATATGTGATGGAGACATTAAGCCTAATAAACCCACAAATGTAACTTCACTTGAAAAATGGGAAGTTAAAAATGTCAAGGCACTAGATCTTATAAAGTCTTCAATTAATGAAGAGATGTATATTCATATTGAAAACGCCTTAAATGCATGGTCTGCTTTGCGTACTTTCAAAGATCTATTTGATACAAAACTTGAATAAGAAAAGGTTGATCTACAACTTAAGTTGCTTCAATAAAAACTAACTGAATGAGGAGATGTCCTTGAGTATATCTCCAGGCTTAAAAGTATTAAAAAATAAATAGTAAAAGTTGGATTTCCAACAGTAGATGACAGTTTCATGACCACAATTCTAATTGTTGGATTGCCTTATTCTTACACACATTTTTTGGAAACTCTACACGTGACTGAAAAGTTAGATAAATTAAAGTTTGATGAGCTAAGTGAGATGTTGGCTCAACACGACAAAACTTTTGGGAAGAAGAAACAAGGGGAAGATGTCTTCTTCACAGAGGCCAGTGTAAGTAAATCATCAACTGACAATTCTAGAGGAAGAGGAAATTTCAATCAACATCCAGCAGCGCATATTGGACAAGGTAGTGGAAGAAGCCAAAATAGATGAAACTTTCAAGGAAGAGGAAACTTTCAAAACAGAGAGAACTTTCAAGGTAGAGGAAACAATAAAGGAAGAGGTCAAAGTCAAGGCAGAGGGCAAACTCAAAGTAGAGGTCAACGCAGAGGCAGAGGACAGTATCAAGGAAGAGGCAGAGACTTGAATCAAATTGTCTACAGAAGACGTAACAAAGGGGGCCATTTTGCAGAAGATTGTAGAAATTCCATTGATAAAATTCCAAAGTTCCATCAAAACACAACTCAATTTGCCACTGATCAAGATAATTATGGTTCAAAATATGTCTTCACATCAAATCAAATCTTAGAATCGACAACATTAGTTTCCACTTTCCTTAAAAGTGATTATGAAGATGCATGGATTTTAGATACAGGGGCAACTCAACGGATGACTTTTCGACAAGACTTCTTTTAGAACTTCCAACCATGCCACCTTAGTTCAATCTTTCTTGTTGATGATACAAAACATACTCCTTATGGAAAAGGTGTTGTTAAATTTTATCTCCCTGATATTGGAGAAAGATTGATTTCAAATGTATGGTATGTACCCACCTTTAAAAAGAATTTGTTGTCTTTAGTCTCAATCAAACAAGATGGAGATCAGGTGGTTTTGGAGGATGGCCTAGTTAAAATTAATTCAATCAAACTGGACATGAAAACAGTGATGACAGGATATGAAGATGGAAAAATTTTATGAATGAAAGGAATAGTTATTCCAAGGAATTCTGACTTTGAAGGGGCAGTAAGCACAAACATTTCACCTATCAGATTATGGCATGTGAGATATGGACATCTAAACTTTGATAGTCTCTCTCAACTGCAAAAACAAGGAATGGTTAAGGGACTTCCTACCTTCAAGAAAGAAAATGCAAGATGTGAAGCTTGCATTTATGGAAAACAAAGTCAAGAGACTTTCCCGACAAGTTCATGGCGAGAAAATAGGGGTTTGCAATTAGTACACAATGACATTTGTGGACCCTTGCAAGATTCTCTAGGAGGTTGCAAATATTTCTTACTCTTTAATGACGATTTCAACATAATGACATGGGTTTACTTCTTGAAACATAAGTCAGAAGCATTTGAAAAGTTTAAAACTTTTCGTCAACTTGTTGAAAATGAAGTCAAAGAAAAGATTGGCACTCTTAGAACTGACAATGGAGGAGAATTCACTTCAAATGAATTCCAAAATTGTTGCAGAGACAACAGGATCAAACGACATCTTACAAATGTCTACACTCCACATCCAAATGGAGTAGTAGAAAGAATGAATTGAACTTTGTTAGGAATGGCGCGATATATGTTAACCTTTAAAAAGTTAAGTCCTATTTATTAAAAGCAATCTAGAAAACTATTTACTTAAGGAACAGGTCTCCCACTGCTTCTTTGGATGGAATAACACCTTATGAAGCATGGTTTGGTTTCACACCTAAATTTAAACACCTTAGAGTTTTTGGTTCCATGTGTTATGCCTTAGTTCCAAAAGAAAAACGAACTAAGCTTGACTCACGAAGTTTGAAATGCACAATGATTGGATATTCAGATGAGCAGAAGGGTACATGATTCTATCAAATAGGAAATTTATTGTCAGAAGAGATGTAGTTTTTGATGAAACTAAGAGTAAGAGTGCTAAATAAATAGAACATCTTCTTCAAAAATTGGAAACAAAAGGAGATAAAAGGAAAGGAAACATTCAAAGTAAACCAAATTCACAAAATTGGTATGAAATTGATTTTCCTTCCTCTGAAGATGATTCATCAAGTCCATCTACTTCACCAACACAGTCTGGGTCTTCTGGAAGTTCATCAAAATCTCCTAGTAGAATTAGTTCTTCTGACAATGATTATCTGCCCCTAGAATCTGCATTTGATCAACGTACCTCTGTTTACTTTAATCCTCTTTATGATGATGGCGATTTTTCAGAATCTCAAACAAGTGAACTTAAATTGCCAAAATGGGCTGTTCAACTTTTGAAAGATGTAAGGCCCGATGAGAAAAATAAAATAGGAACAAGGGGGTCAACTAGGAATGAAGGAAATTTTGCCTTGATCACGAATGATTTTACTGAACCCTCCATGTACAAAGAGGCAGTAAAATATAAAGAATGGAAACAAGCTATGGTTGAAGAATATAAGGCAGTTCAAGACAACAACACTTGGAAACTTGTTTATTGTCCTCAAAGTGTTAAACCCATCAGATGCAAATGGGTTTACAAAATTAAGTACAACCAAAATGGAGAAATCGACAAGTAGAAAGCTAGACTTGTGGCTAAGGGTTTTGCGCAATAGGAAGGCATTGATTATGAGGAAACTTTTTCTCCTATAGAAAAATGGAACACCATCCGCTTAACACTCACAGTAGCAGCACAAAAAGGATGGAAAGTTCATCAAATGGATGTAAAGAGTGCTTTCCTCAACGGAGATTTACAGGAAGATGTATATATGACACAACCAGCAGGTTTTGAAATTGAAGGGGAAGAACATAAAGTCTGTAAAATGATTAAGGATTTATATGGGTTAAAACAAGCTCCACGAGCTTGGTATGCCAAAATGGATGAATACCTTCAGAAAGTTGGTTTTCAACGAAGTGAATCTGATGATACTTTGTATGTACGTCTGTTATAGACAATTTTGTGCCTTACAGCAACAAGCATGAATTGTCAATAATCCAAGGGATCCAAAGTTCCCTAAACATGATGTTCCTACCCCTAGAGGAACAAGGTCAGCAAACCAACAGCTCTCAGATCAGTTCTCCACCTGAAAACACTCAAAAACAAGCAATCCTGAAATCAAAGCAGGTGCTCCACTAGGTTTCTGCGCTGAAACTCAGTTGCTCCATGGTGTACCTGCGTTGCAAAGCAGGTGGGACAAAGGCCACCTGCGCTGAGCGAGAAGGGACAAGTGGCACAGGGAGTCATTGCTTTGGAATCTTCCAAAAATGACACTTGGATCAGGTATTTCACCTTGTGATGAGTCAGAGGCTTTGTTTCTCCAAGTGGAAGCAAGGTTCACCAAGTGGACTCAAGAACTGAAGATCAACTAAAGATTAACTGAAGAGAGGGAGGACACAAGGCAGCTACACATCAGTTGCAAGCTGACTCATCCTTTCTCAATTCATCTATATATTGAGCTCTCTCCTATGAGCTCAGGACGCTGGAATTTTGTGCAAAGTAATGATATGCTGTTGGTTTCATTATTGAGTTATTGGGTGATTGTTTGAGAGAGGTGAAGAAGAGCAATTCTTTCTGCTGGGAGGTGTTGCTGGGTTGGAGCCTGCAATGGTTGTAATACTCTCAGAACCTTTATTTCTTCATTAATAAAAGCTATTGAGGTTCTTCTATGTGCTCTTGTTTCAATTATATATTGTGATGATTGCATGTTTGGTTTACACTAATCCATGAACCAGTTATGATTGCATGCCTCTTGTAGTTTCCTTCTTTGTTATTGTGCAGGATCTCATTGTAGCTGGGCGAGCAGAAGAACAAAGAGCTAGGAGCAAGCGGCCAAAGAGAAGAGTTTGGATTCGACATTAAGCGCAAGGCAACGGTTAGTGCTTTCTCCATTCTCTTTTGCTTTCGTAAATAAGTAAAACTTAAGTAGTTTTTTTTACAGTTGTTGCTAAGGAACTGTCACCCTTAGAGTGGGATAGGGTCATCCGAGTCGGATACTTTTCCCTACAACAAACTGGCGACTCCGCTGGGGATCGTATCCGTTTGATTGTGTTTGTAGTATTTTTGCTATTCATTTCCTGAACAAAAGAGTACCAAATCGAAAAGCTTTTGACTATATCAAAAGCGAAGTAGAGGGCAGCTACTCTTGCTCATTTTCTGAGCAAATTCATGATTTGAAGAGCTGATCTACAAGGATCCTTGTAAGCTATTAGTGATAGCTTTGCACCTTCTAAATCATCCCTTTGAGTGTGCTTGACTGATTGCTTCTGATTTGAGCAAAAACCGTGCATTTTTGAGAAAATTATGACCCGGAAACTGTGAAAACGCAATTCTCGTTTTCCAAAGCAGGTAGTACACAGGCTACCTGCTTTGCAACGCAGGTCCCGAAGGGGCTACCTGCGCTGAGAGCCAGTTTGGCTGTGCAGAGCTTGCGTTGGCCCAAATTTGCCTAGTGCATTTGGGGTTTCCTCCTTTCTCTTGCCTGTTTTCACTTAGTTTTGCTGCTAGGTGTCAGTCTTGTGCCTGTTTTGAAACCAATATTACTTGCCATTATTCTGCCTCTGTTATATAACGAAATTGTACTTGTTCTTTGTATTTCTTACTCATTTACAATTTCCCATAACGAAAAGTAAACTAGTCATGCTTTTGGCCTCTTCGATCTGAACCTGTGTTAGGCATTTTGCTGGTCTAAAGAGTTAGCTTGTTTGCTGTCCATAGCTGATTAGTCATTTTACTTTCGTTAGTATGGTTTGATTTCATGTATTTCCAGTGATTAAGCAAGTGAATCTTAAGGTGTCTTTTGATTTTGGACAAACTTGTTTACTTTCGCTTTAAATCGAAATCAAAGTTATATAACCACTTTCTTTTTGTAATCCATCCACATTAAGAAAGGGAAAAGAAAATACATGCATTGTGCATTTTGCATTTGACTGTGTGCTTGACGATTTAGGAAAATTTGCATTTTAGTGTGTGCTCTATGATCTGTGTGAAAAGATTTGCCTTTCTTTTCCCTCAGTAGTTAAGGTTTTCAAAGTTGAAAGATTGAAAAGTTTGCTTCTCATCTTAGACTGCATTCAGGAATTTGTTATATACATCTCGTGGTGATCCTTAAAGGCAAACTGATAAGCAAGATCAACATTAAAATAAATCCAATTTACATAACAACGCTTTGTAACATAACGCAAACACATAGAGGTCTAGGTAGAGACATGTTCTGGCGTCGTTAAACATAGTGACTGTCGATCTCTACGAAGGTGGGTGATTCCTCCTGAGAGTCGGTGGCACTAATACGGACTTGTGCTCCCACGTATCGTCGCGTATATATTGGGAGACCCCTATAGGCAATTATCTTTTATCCATAGGAAACCGTGTCGGCCGCCCTACTGATCGTGATGCAGTGAACACAGCATTCACGAAGATCGACCACCCGTACCGTAAAACGTATTCTGTGGTTTCGCGAAAGGTTTGGCACACCCTCTGCCTAGATCTCCAGAGCAGTTTCTTTTGGCCCTTTTCAAACTCTATAACTGAAAAGGTCCAACCGAGCATTTGTCACTTCGGGCTCGTTAATACATCGAAGGAGACTAGAGTCATCTTTAGCTTTTTCTCGACTCTTAAAACATGAAAAAGCAAGTTTGTGTCTAAAAGCGTCGTTAATAAAATTTATTTTAAGCGGAACATAATCACCTGTTATCCCCACGTTGATCTTTCAGTTGAAAAGTATGGAGCCCACCAACCAAGGAAGTAACCTTGGCGGAAGTCCAAATCCCTTCTCCTCTTGGGGAGATGTTGGTGCGCCTCATATGGCAACATTGTCACTTCCAGGTTTGACAATTGGCCTACCTGTATGGCTCTTTTCAACTAATGTAGTCCAGATCGCCACTAATCCTGAGCAGTCGAATCAACAGTCAGAACAATCTAGAGCTACCCACCAGCCTTCCACTTCTTACAATTCTTCCTCTGATCCTTCCTCTTCACAAGGTAGAGCCGGCAAAAGTCAGCCTCCCATGGAGAAGAAGGAAAAGAAGAAAAGAGAAAAGAAGCAGAAGGGGCCTATGGCGAAGGCGACTGCGGGCAAGCAAAAGACAGCTGACAAAAACCCACACACTGCACTGACCGGGCCTAAATCGCCATGTGTCATTTGCAAAGGGGCCCACTTCCATCGTGATTGTCTTTGTATTCCCCGGATACTAAGGGACTGGTCCCCAAGGTTGCACAATCCAGTAGCGTCAACCTCTGGTAGTCATGTTGATTGCAGTCCGTCAACTAGCGAGAGTGAAGGACGAAGAGGGAGGCCAAGATCACCCTGTATATTGTGTGAAGGCGATCACGCCATCCACAAATGTCCATTCTTAGATGAGGCAAAGAGAGTTTTGGAAGATCGTCCGGTTTCACCGTTACGACTTCCTCCTGGATACCAAAAACTCGCGCCTAATCCCTCGATAGTTGAAAATCCAGCTGACCCGCTCAAGTGGTCGGCTGAAGTGTCGGTCATTGAGAATGAACCTGCTGAATCCAGACCAGACGAAAGTCTAAAGGTCGAAACGGCAGTCGACCCGGTTCTTCCTTTGGAGGTTTCATCCTCCAATGACTCCGTCATTGAAGACCCATCTTCAAATGACACCCTCACTGAAGAGGATAAGGATGACACCGTCCATATTCTTTTCATCAACACAGACTCTGATGAGCATCAGGGCAATGCGCCCATTCCTTTATCGCAGGAAGGAACATCGTCAGGGTCGTATCCGGCCGTATATTCGGTCCCACCACCAAGCAACCTAGTTGTATCCTTTGATTGGAATCAACTAGGCAGACCCCGGTTACCAGCCAGTATCCCATTCAAAATCATAGTCCAAATCTACAGAATGGTGATGGCTGGAACTATCATTGATGAAGGGGCATCTGTGAGTATCCTTTCCTCTGTTGCTTGGAAAGCACTGGGTTGCCCGGCGCTTTTACCTGAGATGAGAAATCTATCAGGTTTTGATAAAGGAACCAGTCACCCGTTAGGGATTCTCCCCAATGTTCCAGTTACATTGAAAGGGAAGACAGTTCATATGAACATCATGGTCGTCCAGGGACCCTTGGCATATAACTTACTCCTTGGACGAGACTATATATATTGCATGGAGGCAATAGTGTCCTCGCTCTTTAGGGTCATGTGTTTTCTGCACGAAGGAAGAATGGTCAAGCTCGTAGACCAACTTTCATTTCCAGGATCACACATTGCAAATAGTCAAATACCATCCCTTAACGGTTTATTCACTCAAGGAATGCCACCGCCCCTAGTTCTACTTCCCGATGAATGCGAGTAATTCGAGAAGAAAAGAATGGGGACCCAGGGGGCATGCACCCTGGCCTGCCTCGGGCAGAGAAAACCTTAGGTATAAAGTTAATTTCCGCAGAAGAATGGACTAGTCTGTACCCCATCTGAAAAAGGAAGAGAGGGTTGTTCTAGGATAAAATTCTTTTGTCAAAGTTATGTTGAAGCGGAAGAATCGCTCCCTTTTTCTAAAGAAGTGGGCTCTCCTAAGGAGGGGATCTATTTGTGGCAGCAAGAAGGCACCATCTTTGAATGTCAAGCCTCACCCATTAAAACAATATGTTTTAAAAGAGAAGTAGGGGCAGTCTTCAAAGAAAGAGAGGAAATTGCTGCAACAAGTAGTCACCATCCTTAGCAACCTAATGATAGACATCGCCGAAAAGAGAGTTTAGTTTGTGGCAGCAAACAAAACCATTTTTCGGATAATAAGTAAGAGAGGCAGAATCTCGAAATCATACTTTATACCTAGGGGCATGCAAACCTTTTGGAGTGCAAGCACGGGACGACTATTTATTTTTTTAAATTTTTAGGTCCTCCCTTTAAACCTGTAGGTCTAACCCGTTAAACTCGTAGGATTAGCCGTTTCCAGCTTGCATAAAGAAAGGATGAAGGGCAAAAGTTAAAACCTGCCAAATTGGAGTAATTAGTGAGGTATCGCTCCTTAAATAAGATTACCTCACCTAAAGCATTCCTTGTTTTAAGACCATATAAATCGAGCAGTTTTAGCAATGTTCATGCTCGTTAAAAAATAAACGCAAGAATCGAGCAGTTTTGTACAGAGTTCATGCTCGTTAAAAAATAAACATAAGTTGTGAGCAATCTTTCCCTAGCAGTTCAAGCTCACCCAGAAAAAATGAACCGGTAAATAACCTTGAGAAATGTAACCTTTGATAGCCATATTAAAAGCCCTTGGTCGTGTTTATATGCCATCACCTCCATCCGTTCATTTGGCCAATCGTTCATCTCCATATGTTTGTTTACCCATTTTGAGGAACAGCTGCGAAGAGTGATTTCACTTAGCCATCCTTGTGACACTGCCGTGATTGGAGAATTCCAACCTGTACCTGGAATCTGCTGCTATCCCTGTTCATCACTCATTCCTCAAAAGACGAGTCTTCTTTGAGCTCTTTTCACTGACTCGTAAAATATGAAAAGTTTTCCGAGTTTTGGCCTTCCAGCTCGTTAAAGGACAAGAAGAGCCATCCCTCCTCTAGATTTTAATCTTTTTGGACCTGAGGGATTATTACACAAAAAGATCGAGCGCTTGTTTTGTTCGGCTCGTTAAAGAAATCGAAAATTCATCCCTTCTGTATTGTTTTATACTTTTTCGGACTTAAGGGATTAGAAGACGAAAAATGAATTTTGGAGTTAACTTTTCGTACCTTTTCAGACACTCTAAAAATGAAAAGGACCGAGTTTTCTTTGTCGTTAGACTCGTTAAAATGATTAAATAGCGACAAACTTGTCTTTAGACGAGAACGAGTTTCCCTATCGCTAGGCTCGTTAAAACATAGCGATGGGCTTGCCCGAAGGGCAGGTTATAGAACAAGCATATGTTATCCTCCTCAAGCTTGACAAAAATAAAGAGGTACTGGTCAGCAATGACTGGGGAAAAATTGGGAGAACCTCACAGCGTTAATGGTAGCAAGTCGCTCTTGAACATGACACTTTGTCCTCCGTACCACATCGGGTTGGGTTGTTTCATTCACCGGTCTCATAACCATGGTCCTCGCCACACCATCCACAATTGGGGTAATGCTACCAATCCATCACATCAGTGTCGTTATATGTTCAAGAGATGTGGTTCTGTAAAGAGTCAACCGTGTTCCACCCACTGCCATACATTATCTTTCATCCACTTCATGACCGCCACCCTGAATCATACATCACAGTTTGTTTTCACCTCATCACAATCACTAGCTCCGTTCCGTGTCACTGATGTGGGATTCATTAAGGCCCTCCTTTGACGGATCGCTCCTTGTCGACATCAGCTCATTATCCAAGGAGTTGATCTAGGAACGCCCCCTTCAGTACTTTGAAGCTTGCATGCCTCAATGGCAAGTTTCTCACTTCCGGCGACAGGTATACATCAATGACCTTCGACCAGAAGATTTTGCATGGTGGTCGACGCCAAGTCCTTTATTCCCACCATGTGGATTGTACTGCCGTACCTTGAGGGTCATCATCCTTATCGGTGATTCCTCTCGTGCTTGTTAACGGTTTACATCATTGACCGGTAATCAAGCGATGTCTTTCCATGTTCAACTTCAAGAAATTCTCACATGGATCGACTTGTACATCGAGTGAAGATCGGAAGAGATTGAAGACCTCGGATCTAGTTTCATCCATCCGGGCTGCGATATATATTCAGGACATAAAGACATTTGATATGTACATCATTACAGCAGATGATCATCCTTCTCAAAGGATGATAATTTCAGCAGAGAATTATTAGTCTACAATCAGACGATCGTCTGTTCTATGTACCAAAATGTATTTATAAAGCTGAGCATGGGAATGCCCGCCTCAGCTAGATCATGAAAAATGTATGAAAAATAATGTATTGTATTGTATCTTATTACAGGACACTTCTCAGCAGATTGAATGAACTTCGGATCCTCTCAATAAAGCATTTCACCCGATAAACGACCTCATACTTTAGGGGGCATCTGTTATAGACAATTTTGTGCCTTACAGCAACAAGCATGAATTGTCAATAATCCAAGGGATCCAAAGTTCCCTAAACATGATGTTCCTACCCCTAGAGGAACAAGGTCAGCAAACCAACAGCTCTCAGATCAGTTCTCCACCTGAAAACACTCAAAAACAAGCAATCCTGAAATCAAAGCAGGTGCTCCACTAGGTTTCTGCGCTGAAACTCAGTTGCTCCATGGTGTACCTGCGTTGCAAATCAGGTGGGACAAAGGCCACCTGCGCTGAGCGAGAAGGGACATGTGGCACAGTGAGTCATTGCTTTGGAATCTTCCAAAAATGACACTTGGATCAGGTATTTCGCCTTGTGATGAGTCAGAGGCTTTGTTTCTCCAAGTGGAAGCAAGGTTCACCAAGTGGACTCAAGAACTGAAGATCAACTAAAGATTAACTGAAGAGAAGGAGGACACAAGGCAGCTACACATCAGTTGCAAGCTGACTCATCCTTTCTCAATTCATCTATATATTGAGCTCTCTCCTATGAGCTCAGGAGGCTGGAATTTTGTGCAAAGTAATGATATGCTGTTGGTTTCATTATTGAGTTATTGGGTGATTGTTTGAGAGAGGTGAAGAAGAGCAATTCTTTCTGCTGGGAGGTGTTGCTGGGTTGGAGCCTGCAATGGTTGTAATACTCTCAGAACCTTTATTTCTTCATTAATAAAAGCTATTGAGGTTCTTCTATGTGCTCTTGTTTCAATTATATATTGTGATGATTGCATGTTTGGTTTACACTAATCCATGAACCAGTTATGATTGCATGCCTCTTGTAGTTTCCTTCTTTGTTATTGTGCAGGATCTCATTGTAGCTGGGCGAGCAGAAGAACAAAGAGCTAGGAGCAAGCGGCCAAAGAGAAGAGTTTGGATTCGACATTAAGCGCAAGGCAACGGTTAGTTCTTTCTCCATTCTCTTTTGCTTTCGTAAAGAAGTAAACCTTAAGTAGTTTGTTTTACAGTTGTTGCTAAGGAACTGTCACCCTTAGAGTGGGATAGGGTCATCCGAGTCGGATACTTTTCCCTACAACAACGTCAACAAGGTGAAAATATGGTGATTGTTATGTATGTATATTATATGATCATTACTGGAAACAATGATGATCATATTATACATGTGAAAAAGGAGTTACATGCAGGATTTAAGATGACAGATTTGGGACTACCTCACTACTATCTTGGAGTTGAAGTATTCCAATGTCCACATCATATTTTCATTTCTTAGAGTAAGTATGCAGCAGAATTTCTTCAGCGATTGGAATGAAAGATTGCAAGCCCGTTCTTACCCCCATGGAACAAAACTTGAAACTTTCAAAATTTGAAGGGGGGAGGAGAAGGTGGACAACACTACTTATAGACAGTTGATTGGCAGCCTGATTTATCTCACAACCACTCGACCAGATCTATCTTATGCATTTAATATTGTTTCACGATTTGTGCAGGAACCATGAGACAGCCACTAGAATGCAGCCAAAAGGGTTCTACGATATATCTAAGGAACAAAAGATTTTGGTCTTCTTTACAAAAAGACTAAAAAATTTGTACTTGGTAGATTTTCAGATGCCGACTTTGCTGGTAGTATTGATGATCGAGCATCAACCTATGGTTATTTAATGAACACAGGGTCAGCTGCAGTATCTTGGAGTTGCAAGAAACAAGCTACAGTGGCCACTTCTTCAGTCGAAGCAGAATACATATCGGCATGGGACGCAGCTTGTGAAATTGTTTGGTTGCGCAGAGTTTTGCAGGATTTGGGCATTCCTCAAGCAGAAGCTACATCATTATTCATCGACAACCAATCAGCCATAAAGCTTGCCAAGAATCTAGTTTTTCATTCCAAAACAAAATATGTGGACACCAAGTATCATCACATTTGATCGCTCATTTCCAGGGACGTCATCAAGCCAGTTATTGTCCTTCAGAAGATCAGGTCTCCGATATTTTCACAAAACCACTTGGTAGGATCAAATTTACTAAGTTTAGAGATGAACTTGGTATTTGTTGTAATGTATCTTTGGATCATAGGGGGGAATGTTAGATGATCCAAAATACATAATTCATAGTTCACAAAGTTAGGATAGAATATTTATTTATTTAGAATATTTAATTAAATATTGGAGACACTTAGAAATAGAATATTGTTGTAAAAGATATGACATCTAGAATAATGTCGTATCTTAGGCTCCAATTTAGGAGTAGAGTTAGTAGATTGGTTAGAATTGCATTTATTGTAAATGGACACTTGTTAATTTAATAAGTAGTCCATAACTAGAATAGGTTAGGAAATTAAGCTTATATATAGCTCATTCTCCTGATTGCAAGAGTGTTGGAGTGTGTGTGTAAACTCTTGCAAAATTATTATGTAATTTATTTTCCCAATTAATAAAATTGTGTGTCTGAGGACACTTTTGTCATTACACATCTACATTGAAATCATGCATCTAGTGAAAGCAATAAAATAGGATTAGAAATCCACATCTACACTTAAATCCATGCATCTAGTGCAAGCAATGGAATAGGATTAGAAATCCATATCTACACTTAAATCAATGCATCTAGTGCAAGCAACCAAATATAATTAGAAACCAACATCTACACTGAAATAAATGCATCTGGTGCAAGAAATCAGATAGGATTAGAAATAATCATCTACACTGAAATCAATGCATCTAGTGCAATAAATTTTCTTCCCTCCCCCCCATCCTTCTAATCTTGAAAAGTATTTTTAATAATTTACAGACTCAAGATTAACAACATCTAATCCATCTAATGCAAGCAACCAAATAGGATTAGAAAACAACATGTACATTTAAATAAATGCATATAATGCAAGCAATCAAATAAGTTTAGAAGCCAACATCTACATTGGAATCAATACATCTAGTGCAAGCAATCAAATATATTTAGAATTCAACATCTACACTAAATTAAATGCATCTAGTGCAAGAAATCAAATAAGATTAGAAATCACCATATACGCCAAAATCAATGCTTCTAAAGCAAGAAATCAAATCGGATTAGAAATCAACATATAAATTGAGATCAATGCATCTAGTGGAAGAAATCAAATTTAATTAGAAATCAACATCTACACTTAAATCAATTCATCTAGTACAAGCAATCAAATAGGATTAGAAATCACCATCTACATTGAAATCAATGCATATAATACAAGAAATATTCTTCCCTCTTCTCCACTCCATCTTTATCTATATCTTCCTCCATATATCCTTCTTTTTCTCTCTATCTAACCCCCAAAAACACACACACACACTCTCTCCATATCTATCTATCTCCCCCTCCCTCTCTCTATCTCTCTCTTCTTCCCTCTCTTCACCTCCCATCTATATCTCTATCTTCCTTTGCCTATCCTTTATCTCTATATATGACGCCCAAAACATAAGCACTCTTTCTCCATATCTATATATCTCTCCCTCCCTCTTCCTCTCCCTCTCTCTTCCCCTTCACTCTCTCTCTCCCCCGTCTATTTCTCTTCCCACTTGCTCTCCTCTCTCCCTCTCTCTATCTCCCTTATCACTCCCTCTCTCTTTCTCCACCTTTATCTCTCTAAGTATTTCTTCTTACCTCCCTCTCTCCTTCTCTCTCTTCCTTCCTCTCTCTCCCTCCTTCTCTCTCTTCCTTCCTCTCTCTCCCTTTCTCTCTCACCTCCCTTTGTCTCTCTCCCCCATATGTCTCTGTCTTCACCCTCCAACCCTGTCACTTTCTCCCTCCCTCTCTCCTTCTCTCTCCTTCTCTTCCCCCTTCCTTCTGTCTCTACTTCTTTTTCTCTCTATCTCACCCTAAAACATACTCTCTCTCTCTCTCTCTCTCTCTCTCTCTCTCTCTCTCATTTTATCTCCATATCTCCCTTGTCACTCCCTCTATCTCTCCAACTCTATCACTTTATGTCTTTGTTCTTCCCACCATATATATATATATATATATATATATATATATATATATATATATATATATATATATATATATATATATATATGTAGAGTTAGTATATATCAAGATATATTAATATATATTATAATATAACAAATTTAATATCATATTAAATTTAATATTGTATTAATCCAAAGTTATTAAATTTAATAATATTAATATTAGATTTAATAATGGTTTTATGGCATGATAAAAATAATAATAATAAAACCACATCAAATTAATATTTTCAATTATTAGAACTTAGATGTGGAAATATTTATGTCTTTGAATACTTTAATATATCCATAAGATATGGTTTTTCACTTTAAAGATTCATTTTACAAAAGATTAATCAAAATAAATATTAAAAGATTTTTGAGCAGGATTTTTGATTCTTTGCGTTGAATTAACCTTTTTCCTTTCATTTAAGAGATGCTATTAGATTTAGTAAATAATAGTAAATATGTTTAACATTTTACCTAATTTGGAATATTAATGTGGTAATTTTTTTTGTTAAAAGTAAATTTATGATCCATTCAAATTCAATTAATGTTAACCCATTGATAAGATTAAAAGGTTATATATAATTTAAGATTCAAGCTAATGTTTTGGTCAACATTAGTAAAAAATATTTTTATTATTTTTTGAGGATGTGACATACTTACACATTAGGGTCATACTGGGTTGTAGAATGTGCCTCTCGGCGCAATAAGTATTTACTTCACAAAAGAAACACAGGTGAAGCTCGATCAAATGCCCTATTCCATAACTCGATAGCTTTGAATACATATCTTGAAGGGTAAAAGAGAGGAAATCCAGTAAATCCTTGGTGAGAATAAATGACAATTGAATTGAGTGATACAAAAACATGCTTGATCATTGCACACAATCGATATGGTTGTTGAACACAATGTTCTTGGCATAATTTGACCATTGGTTTGATCGGATGATAGTTACAACCTTGTCTACACTAGAACTGGTTTGATGAACATGAAAGTATCTCAAGGCATCTAGGAGAAAAACCCATGTCTTGGATTTCCTTCTAGAAGCATGTAGAGATGTCAAATGACGAGGTTTATTACAGTGTTTTCATGAGTTACAAGACCTAAATTATTTAAATTGTCATTAGGATGTAATCCTGGTGTTATAGAGGCAGCTACGAGGATTGATCCTGGGTCTTCGATAGATTAGGACTGGCAGTTTCCGATTCACCATGTGGTTAAAAAAAATAAAAATAAAACAACTTTTAATGTCACCAATTTACCAAAAGAATTTAAAATTCATTAAATTAATAGCATAATTACCTAATAAGCTCTAGATGACCTTTTCATTGTGTTATCAACCTATTTTTCTCCCTAGGGTTAGTATTTCTGAGACATTATGTTGGTTGAACTTTTTCTGGGCGTCAGGCCTTTTTGCCAGTTAGAACACTTTGTTGCATGGATGATGGCTTATGTGTATGACTGGAGCCTTCTGGTCGCTGACAACATGCCTTATGCATTCGACTACAACCGAGTTTTCCCTATTTTGTGCTTGTGACTTGGGAATATTTTTAGAGTTTTGTGGTTCCTAAGATATCATTTCAACTCATCACCTATTCGAGTTGGATAGGACTTATCATTTAGATTTTCCATAACTTCTCGTCCTCCTGAGAATCTACATTCATCCTCCTAGGAGCTCTCTTCACCCTATTTATAATTGAACACTTGAGAGGGTGAGGCTAGTTTTGGGATCCGACATTTATGCTTTGGCATTATATTTTTTGTGAGAGAGACATATTTTGTGAGTGATATGTTGCTAGAGTTTTTATTCTTCATGGATATTTTCCTTTTATAGTTGGAAGACTCTGACTGGATTTGGAGAGGCGACCTGGGAAAAGGTGTACTTGTATTTTGATTCATATCAATCTATGTTCCTTCCTTGTATTTACATGTTTTCAGTAGTTATATATGTTAATTCTATTATGTTTTAAGCTGGCGATCTTCTGAGGAAGATCACTTTTCATCCTTGAGTGTTTGTGGTTGTGTGTAGGTGTTGAGATCGAGTACAGATGAAGTAGATTGTCTGAGTGGAGCACGAGGATTCTACTATGAATTTAAAACCCTTCACCTACCTATGAAGAGGCCAATTTCACGTTATTTCCTTTATAGCATCTAGAATCGCTTATTTGCTGCATGTATGAACATTGGGTTACTATTTGATTTTCTATCCTTTGGCCATTTTTCTCTTGCTATTTGGTGATCTTATTCGGACAAAATATCACAGAGAAATAGATCCTTGCATGTAGATTTCATTGTAAGGAGGTATTTCTCCATGATCTTTTGTTTGAATAAGATCACTGGACAATAAGAGAAAAGTGGCCAATGGATAGAAAATTAAATCCCAACCCAATGCTCATACATGCAACAAGTGATTCTATATGCTATAAAGGAAAGAGTGTGCACATGGCCTCCTCGCAGGTCATTGAAGGGTTTTGAATTCTTAGTAGAATCCCCATGCTCCACTCAAGTGATTTTCTTCATATGCACTTAATCTCAACACCTACACACAACCACAAACACTTAAGGATAATAAATGATATTCCTCAAAAGATCATTATCTCAAAACATCATAGAATTAACATATATAACTACTGCAAACATTTAAATATAGGGAAGGAACATAGATTTCTATTAATCTAGAATCAAAATACAAGTATACCTTCACCCAGGTTGCCTCTCCAAATATTGACAGAGTCTCCCCACTACAATAGGAAAAAATCCATGAAGAACAAAAACTTAAGGAGCATATCACTCACAAACTATGTCTCTCTCACCAAAAATATGATGAAAAAGCATAAATATTAGATCCCAAAACTAGCATCACCCTCTCAAGTGGTATAGTATAAATAGGGTGAAGAGAGATCCTAGGAGGATGAATGTAGACACTCAGGATGACGAGAAGTTATGGAAGCTTCTCAATGATAAGTCTTGGCCAACTCGAATAGGTGATGAGTCGAACTGATCTCCTAGGAACCACAAAACTCTAGAAATATTTTCCAGTTGGAGGCAAAAAATAAGTAAAACTCAGTATCATTCACACGCATAAGGCATTCTTCCAACGACTAGAAGGTTGAAGTTGCACGCATAAGCCATCATCCATGCGATCGGGTGTCCTGACTAGCAAAAAGAAGATTTGAGGCCCGAGAAAAGGTTAACCAACATAGCGTCTAAAAAATACTAACCCCAGGGAGCCAAATAGGCTGATAACACATTTCAAAGATGGTAAAAGGGAATGATAATGAGGTAAAAAAGGAGGATTAAATGATAAAAAAATGGGATAATTAGACATGTAAATGGCATCAAATTAGAGGTTAGATAATTCATTGTTTTCTTTTTTATTTTGTTATTAGTGTGACTAATGTATGGTAGTTTTTCTATGTACATCACATTCATGTGCATGTGAAACAAAATTGTGAGTCAAGGTAAAACATTATTTAGTTCCCCTAATTAAATGCACCAATTGTTTATTAAATAAGTCCAAGTAAGTTGTTAAGCTTGAATGTTCGATTATATGTCTCAAATTATATATTGGGACCAAGTGAATGCTTTAAGAATTATGCTTCTATGATGCTAATTATTAAGTTCTATTTTATCTTGTATTTTTGTTATTTAATAAAAATTCCCTTTTGATTAATGTTCATCTTTTGAACTTAATTATAATTGAAATTCTTGGCTCATGAAATGGCTAACCAAGGACAATTTTTTTTCTTTGTCATTATATGAACTAATTTTTGGTCTAGGAAATATGCCACCAAGGAGGGCCCTGTGAATATTCCTATTAAATTAGCCAATGGGGAAGCAAAGGAAATAGGGGAGGCTTCTCCAAATAAGCCAATGTATATTGAAACCTAGTAGAAGAATATATCCCTATAATCCAATTCATTGCATCTAAGGAGTCTTTACCTTGATCCATATTCAAGTATACTGAAGCAAAGTGTTAGATTCAATTTGTTGCTAGGATGGAATGATTTGTATTTGAAATTCAAGAGGGAAGAATACCCATAGATGGTGCTCCAAAGTGAGCCTATTGTTAGAGAGATTGATGATAAAGTGTTGTGAACATAAGGAAGTTCCAATTGCATTTTTTTGTAACAAGATCACATATTTTCCCTTGCTTTGAAACCATTGAGTGGATTATATACCACAATATTTTGAAGAAAAGTATGATTACAGTTGTGAAGAGTTATTGTCATAGGATATTTCTTAGTAAAGCACTTGCAAAAGTATTATAAGTTTCCAAACGCTAATATTGATTTAGTTATTCCTTTTGCAAATGACTTCTACGACAATAATGATGCAAGAAATATTTCAATAAGCTGGTGGAAGGAGGATAAGAATCTCTCAACTATAAATAATTGTTTGTATACTATCACCAATCTTAGAGAACCAAACATGTACCCTATGGTATTGATATGAAAATTTTATGGAGAGAAAGATTGTTTGTGGTTTCTAGAGTCCCTTTAGCTTATACAATGGCTACAAAAGGAGGATTGTTTAGTTAGGGAGGAATTTTATCTAACCATCTAGGTGTTATGATTGAGAGAGTTCACAAGGAAAAATAAATGCTCAAAGTGTTTCATTCTTTTTATATGGATTCTAATTTCTTAGATGTTATGTGCATCACAAACTTATTTATGAGCCTTAATATCAATTCACATAGTTCAGAAGCTTCTATACATGTATATTTTCAAATGTTATGGGACAATGAGTATAAGAAGAAATATTTAGCCATTGTGATCCTTTCTTGACACATTTGTATTTCATAATTTTCTAAAATGAATACCCCAAGTTAATTGATATTGCAAAGAAGATAAGAAGAATTCCCTAGATTAATAATAGTGTAAAGAAGCTTATAAGTCAACTTGGTAATTAGTATATATAAGAGGACCTAACTTACATAAGGATTTGTGATGCTACTATAATAGGCTTATTGTAGGATATATGGATCATGCAAGGATTTAATTCTTTATTTCTAAAGGAGGTAAATAAAAAATATTTATCTCATTTGGCTTTAGGCTTAGTAATTATTTCATCAAGGATATAAACATGCAAGGAAAGAAGAAACCAACTATCTAAAGTACAACTTCTCATTGCGACATTTTTGAAGGCATGATCCCAAGGGATAAGATTTCCATACATTATGATATATTGTTTATAGTTGGTCGTATAATCATATGAAATGGGATGATGAATTATTTCTTGAAAATTCTTATGGTTGGGATGAAGCATTAGAAAGAAAGAGAAATCCTTGTATGATATTTTTTTAAATATCTATCCACTATAAATACAAAAAGGATTAAATACTAGTAGAGATGAGAGAGAAGTTAAGGAAGGAAGGCGATTAAAAGAAATAAAATTAAAGCAAGAAGTAGAAATGAATGCCATTAAAGGTTATCGAGATATATTATACTAAGAACAAGAATCTCAAAGAAAAGAAAAGGATTAATCAAGAAAGAAAAAGGAATTAGAGGATGCTTGAGAGGATTTGGAAGTTAAAAGAAGAGTTATTGAAGTAGAACAAAGAAAGAAAGACTCACAGACACAAAAGGAAAAGGAAGAGTCAGAAAATAAGTTGAAAGAGGAGAAAAGTCAATAAAAAGAGAAACTAGAAAGAAAAAAGAAGAATACAAACACATAATCATTGATGAGCAAAGGAGAAAGTCAAAAGAAGAGATTTTGCAGTGAAAGTTAGTTGTAAATAAATAGAACACTACATAATAGACATCAATTGAGAAACTAAAGCATCAATACCCAAATAAGTCATTGTGAGGAAAATGTCCCTAAATTATATTATAAGCATGAATAATATGATCCTCAAATAAATGACAAGTTGTAAGAGATTTCCCAGGGAGTTACTAATTATCCCTATAAAGTAGAGGAGAAGTAAATAAAATACAAATATAATGAACCTCAGATGGAATAATTTAACATACCAGATAGTCTCGAAAAAATGATATCATGGGGTGATCAACTAATCCTATATCCTTTAGAGGTGATCCAGGTGGCTCCAGAGACACACACAAGACAAAGAGGACTCAGGAAAGCTCAAAAATCAAATTATTTGGATTATGCTCGAACTAGAACTAGAGCATAGATCTTGTCGTCCTAATCACGGCGGTGTGAACGGTTCATCAAACCGAGTCCGTATGCGAAATTTAGAAGCAGTCAAAGTTGGGTTGACCTTTTGCTCACTAGGCAAGCTTAAGGAGGCCACAATTTGGACGTTTTCCGGTGGATGGAATCTAGCCAACTATGGCCAGATTCCAAAAAAAATTGTTGCCTATTTAAAAAAACTCCTTCGATCAAAATTTGAATTTTTAAAAATGTGCAGGTGGTTTTTTTTAAAACAAAAAAAATATTAAAAGGGGTGGCAGGCCACCAACCCCGCCACCCCAACCAAATCCACGTGACATAGTTATATTAATGGAGGGGCGGGCCATGACCCCTAGCCCCTCCCATGGAGCTGTTGAAACAACATAACGGGGTGGGCGACCATGACCCCGCCACCCCACAACCCACACCATGGCTCAACATAAAACAACGCGGAGTTGGGTAGGGTTGGCCCTTGGGGCATGGACCCGATCCCGAAACACGTGCCAACCATGAAACAAACCTGCATTAATACTTGGGACAACCAACAAAGTTGGCAGAGGTAGGTATGGGGAGCGGGCCGCCCAAGGCGGGCCTAGCCCAACCCATAAGTTAAAAAAAAGGGATTTGTTATGTAAAAAAGGAGGAGGCGGGGTTTGACTGCCCAACCTCCTCCCTATTGACCGGATCCTTAACCAATGCACCACAACAGACTTATTGAGAAATACGCCACCACAATTTATATTTTAACGCGGTTTATTAGTGCGCCCAGGGGGAGGAAGGCAGTGCACGTAGTTCGTGGCGGAATTTTGCAGGAGGGCCAAATTTTCACTTTGTCAGATTTTGGCAAATTTTATATGGTTTAGCACTTCTCCACACCATGAATGCAATGGCGCTGTCTGTGTCTCCATCATAGTTCTACATTTTTTGGCCATTTTCAGCATGAGGGTGGAATCATGATTGCTGCAAAAATAGGGAGTGGAACCATGATCCTTGAAATTTTCCCGAGGAGGTAATTTTTCTCCATGTCGGAATATAGTCAAGTTTATAGTCATTTTTCATGGTTTCCTATAGGGATCACAGTGGAGAAGTCAGATTCACCTTTGGAGTTGCAGATTTCCAGTCCACCCATGGAGAAAAATCTTTGAGGAATTTAGGGGGAATTTAAAAGATTCCTTGAGCCCCAGATTCTCAATTTCTCAGAATTCAGAAATTGGACAGTCGATTTTGCACTATTCAATGCCACAAATCTGCTAGTGTGTTCAGATTTCTCATTTTCTCATTCTATTCTTTAGCCACTTTTCTAAGTGGAATGCAGGTGTCAGCATTCATGTGCGAGCAGCCATTTCCATGCGATTGATGCCGTGAGATCGATGGTCCGAACAGCTTCAACAGGTTGACATCCTCTTCTTCAGATGGCCTTGGTTGTGAGTTATATCCAGTGTGTTCATGTACTTCTTTTTCTATGCATTGCGCTGCACAGATCCTTGTTTGATGTTGATGAGGGATCTTGTTTATTACTTATTTTGATGATTCCTGCTTGATGTGACGCAAAATCGTCTATGTGATGTACTTATGTCATGATTCATCATGTTATGTTTTGAGATCCCTTTGTTGTATGTTGATGGGATAGTCATGTTGTCGTCATGCATGTTTGCATTGAGATCCCTTTTATGCCATGTTTGCGGGTTGCTCATCATGCATGAGTTTGTGTCATACTGATAGGAGTCTTTTGACTGAGAGTTCCTGAAGTGGAACATCTCTTGGTGCCACTCTTGCGTGAGGGAATTTTCCTTGTATGATAGTGACATCATCTCTTATGTACATCATCACTATTGACAAAACTTAATGCAACGGCCTACACCATCTTGACACCGGGGCTTGGAGACATAGTCCCTCCTGGATGAACTTCGTTATCAATGGCTTATGTTTTCATGTGCTAATGATTGTCATGTTCCTCTTCTTTACAGAATGCACATGTATTCATTTATCTTTCTTTTAAAAATGCAATTTAACACATCACAAAATTAAAAGGTCTTGGAAGGGTCCTTCGTTACACCCGGACCTGGATCAAGTGGTATTGCAACGGTCTTTGCGTTGATGTGAATTGCAAGCGTGAACAATGGAACGTGCAACAATAGATGATGAAAAAGCGATGTACGAGACCATGCTCAAAATTTCCAAAAGAGTGGAAGTAATGTATGAAACTCTACAAAAAGAGACAGATGAAAAGGAGTGATTGCAACTTCAGTTGCAAGCCATGAAAAAGGCCATGGAAGAACTGAAGCACAACAACCAGAATCGTCAAACAGAGAACATTGAATTGACGATGCGTCTACAAGAAGAGAAAGTGGAGAAAAAAAGTTTGCTACAATAGCTGCAAGCAAAGGACGAGGCATTGGAAAAGCAGCAGCGTGACCCATGTGAGGTAAAATGTAGTTATCCATCTTCATGTATGTTTCTTAATGATGATTTCGCTATTTTTGAAAATTGCACCACAGGAATTGGCCCCAAACTATTGAAGAGAATGGGGTATGAAGGGAAAGGCTTGGGCGTTAATGGCCAAGGCATTGTCAACCCCATCAAAGTGGAGGAATTACCCCATCAGGCAAGACGAAAGGAAGTTGGGGAATGCGCCGAGATAGCTAGCGAATCACCAACAACAGATGATGAGAAGCCATCAATAGTTCTTTCCAAATTGACAGAGGAGGTTAAAGATGTTGATTTCCTTTCAGTTTCGTCATCACATAGTATTATGTCTGTTGAAGATTTGGAGATCCTAATACAAGGACAAACATGAGGCTCCTTACCAAGATGAAGCACAAGAAGGAAGAAGAACTTGATGTTAATAACCAAGGCATAACTCAACCATTGGAGTTTATGTGAAGACCTCAATTTGCAGGCTCGAGGTAAACCAAAGGAGAATGCTTGAAGGTGTCAGATTCTTCCTGAGACATTGTCGAAATCGTCAAGGAAAGAGAATGATGGGGACACATCCCCATCATCCCATGGCAGTGGCCATCACAGGGAAAGAGCTAAGGCAAGCTCTCATCGCCATAGTTACACCAGAGATGGCAAGGAAAGGTATAACCAATTTCAATCTTCGAATGTTCATTTCGATTATAATCATGTTGTTAATAATGAATGTAAAACATGGCATTGATAAATATGTACCTTTTGTGGATCACATAACCATACATTTTCTAAGTGTTGGAAAAGAATGGCAGCACACAAAAGGATGAGGCGTGAAAGACCCTCTCAATAGCAGGTTAAACATATATGGAGAAATAAGATGTATTGCAGTCATTGCAATAAAAGTGGCCATCAAAGAGCCACTTGTTGGAGACTCCATCTAGAACAATGCCTTAAAGACAAAGTGTCAGTGCATGAACCAGGTGAAATGATTGTTCTACAAGAAAAACCACCACAAGGAGGTGACCCATTCACATTGATAAGTGAAAAATAGTTTCTAGACATGTTAGCGTTTCATGGCCGTTCTTTTGTAAATCATTTGTTGCATTTTAAAATGTAAAAGTGATGACATATTTCCATCACTTGTTCAACAACAATGATGTCTAGTCTTATTTTGAGATGCATGATAAAATGTGAAAGTGATGTTGTGTTTTCATCACTTGTCAAAACAATAGTGTTTGGCCTTATATTTGTAAATCATGTGTTGCAGTGATGATGTGTTTTCCATCACTTATTGAAGCAACAATGATATGTTGGTCTTGTTTTAGTAGCTGGGGTGTTGCATCCATCTTGTTGTAAACTTGACCACCGAGTATGTGTTATAAACTCGTGTGGGATGCTTGGGTCATTAGTTGGTCATGAAAGGCAACATGTAATTTGCAAAACAATGTACTACAGAGGTTGCAGGTGTCAACTCATCGCTTAAGGCTCCGAAGAACAAAGGTGAAGGAGATGGAAGTGAGACCTTTCAGGACACTTGTGATGCAGACAAGGTACAAAAAGGTTGTAGATTGTTTTTCATGCTTTTGGAGGACCAAAAGCTCCTCAGTGGGGAGGATTGATCCAGGTGGCTCTAGAGACACACACAGGACAAAGAGGACTCAGGAAAGCTCAAAAATCAAATTGTTTGGATTATGCTCGAACTAGAACTAGAGTGTATATCTTATTGTCATGATCACGGCGGTGTGAATAGTTCGTCAAACCGAGTCCGTATGCAAAAGTTAGAAGCAGTCAAAGTTGGGTTGACTTTTTGCTCACTAGGCAGGCTTAAGGATGCGGCAATTTGGACTTTTTTCCGGCGGATGGAATCTGGCCAAATCTGGCTAGATTTCGAGCAGAATTATTTCCTGTTTAAAAAAACTCCTTCGGTCAAAATTCAAATTTTTAAAAATGTGCGGTTGGTTTTTTTTTAAACAAAAAAAAATATTAAAAGGGATGGTGGACCACCAACCCCACCACCCCAACCAGATCCATGTCACATAGTTATATTAATGGAGGGGTGGGCCATGAACCCTGGCCCCTCCAATGGAGCTATTGAAACAACATAACGGGGTGGGCGGCCATGACCCCGCCACCCGACAGCCCACACCATGGCTCATTATAAAACAATGCAGAGTTGGGTAGGGCTGGCCCTTGGGGCACGGACCTGATCCCGAAATACGCACCAACCACAAAAAAAACCCACATTAATACTTGGGACAACCACTGGAGCTGATCAGAGGTAGGTATGGGGGGCGGGCCCAGCCCAACCCATTAGTTAAAAAAAGGGATTTGTTATGTGTTAGCCTCCTATACCAATAGGTTCTCATCTCTCATGATTGAAAGTGGAAGTGCCAAAAATGTCTACCTTCCATGCTGCTAAGGTTCCATTTTTGTGAAAGAAACAGACAGTTTAAAAAATGTAAAGAGGGTATGCCTTAAAATAAAAATCAAAGGGCAAGAAAATGAATTGGTCAAAGAAAAAATAAAAGAAATGAACCCCAAAAAAAGACCATGAAAGTGGCTATTTCAAATTTCCACTGCTACTTTGATGGGTGGTCCAATAGCTCAAACTGGCCCTCACCATGTTTTAAATTGCATGTTGTAGATTACAGAGGAAGTATCTGTTCAAACAGTTCAAGCTTGACAGATGACTAGGTGGATAGAGAAAGAAAGGAGCCCAACTGCTTAATCTGGGCCCTTGGAAGTCATAAGGGTAGACTTAGATAGGAGGGCAGTAAAAAGAAAAAGAATTATCAGGGTTTGCAAGACCAAGTGCACCCATCAAAAATGAAGAAAAAATGTTAGGCATAATAGACAGGGTAGACAGTTGAAAGTTGCAGAAGGCATCATCTAAGTATATCAATTGGCAAGAATTACAATGATGTTACCAGCAAAGGAAAGGCAAGAGCAATGGCCTATATGGCAAAGTGCCAAATCATCACTAACTTCCCTCATCCCCTTCAAAGTTTCTTACTAACCTCCCATGAGCACTGCAGGATCTGCCTGGCCAGTCCTCCTTATACTCTTCATTTGTACAAATTTTATGTCATAAATGACTTCTTTCTTTGAAAAGAAGCCACATTTCTTGTGTAAAAATTCTTTTCATTTTGATCTACTTCCTAACTAAGTTTGATTCCTGAAAAGCTTAGTAACTACCACTTCCCATTCTCATCCCCCCCAGTACTAACTACTAACTGTATTTACATTAAATCCCCTATGTCCCCCTTTCCCCTACTATTATAACACCATGGTGTATAATACCCCAAGCAATGTATAAATACCCTCCCCTTTAGCACTATAGCTAAATAAGTTTGTCTAAGGGAGACATTAGTCCACCAGGGACTATGGTTAACCCTGCTTTGGGGTTGCTCTAACCTCTGGTCAGAGTAATAACCTACCCTAAACCCTCATTTCCCCTTTTTTCCTAAAAAATTTCACAAAAAACCCCTTTCCCTCTGCTCAAACCTAATTCTAACCCTTTTTCCCCCGACAGATTAATTCAAAAACCCACAAAAAACCCAAAACCCAAAGTCCCGCGTCCCAAATATTAAACTGAATATTTTAATGGTCGGGCGGGACCCAACCCAAAGTTGCGCAATCGATCAAGAGTGCCCACCAACCATCGATCATCCGCCGCCCCCGATCCAACGGTGGGCGGTCTTTTTCAAACCCTGAAATGCCTCCCTTTAACGTCCGGGGAGATGGCGGTATTGGTGGCCATACCCGGGACGCGTGGCAAGTGGCGGGGTTGTTCGGAGCCCCCCTCCCCGGTACCGCCTTCACCCAAAGGTGCTGCGGGGAGACCGCTTACCACCTCCCCGATACCACCTCCCTGCTATGTCACCCGCACGTCATCATGACGTCGTGCTGCCTCCGCCCGCCCTTGCGCCTCGTGGCCCTCCATGCAGCCCTGCCACCACTCTCCGCCCGCTGCCGTGTCCAGTCACGCTGGCCTCAAGCTCAGCGTCCACGTCACCCTCCGTACCCCGGGCCCCGCCATGACGTCATGCTGACGTCATCGGCGGAAAAGCGCCAATGTCCCTTTTTGTCCAAATTTGTCGTTAAAAAGCCCGTTTTTGGCCGTTTTATGTCATTTTCGAGCGAAAGTGACTGAGCCGTTGTAAGCCTTTTCGCCACGAAATTGCTTCCTAAACACCAAATTCAAAGTTGGAGCCGCCACAACTCGTCAATTCAGCTGCATCGAGCACCCCTGTCCGACCCGAAGGCTTTCCGTGCTGTTTATCCAGGTATTCACCACAATTCCCTTGTTTTGCCCCTATGCATACCATTTCTCTGCAAATTCTCCATTAAGCACCTGTCAAAGTCCCAAATTGAAGCTGTCTATTACTTAAATTGGAACTAAATCAACCCACATTGCCCCAGCTCCATAAATTTGATATTGAAACAATAAATTCTCGGGTTAAAGTTGCAAATTTATCCTTGAGCTGCCCGGCATTGTTCCCTTTTGCCGGGTGCATGCCGAAAGCTGCATTTCACCAATTTGAATCCTTCATACCCTCTGCAATTCATCTTCATCAATTCACAATCTCTGTAAATTGACCCAAGCAAAGCAGAGACAGTCCTGCATAGCCTGCCTATTCCATTTGGAGAGAATTTCTAGCATCATCTACATTGAGTCTGTCACTTGAATTTGGAGGATCCTTGCAAGCTATTACACCTACCTTATTCAATTCAGACTACATGATGGCTGCTCCTGCACCCACAGCCCTCAGTGTTGCTCCCATAAATGCACCAAATAAAGACCTGGAGTCCTTGCCTCTTGCTGACAGGGACTACCTCATCCAAGACTTTGCGGGTAACAGGGACCATTTGCAGACCTTCAGGCAATTGAGAGATGACTACCTGAATGGCAAGGATACATATGGGATATGGGAGTCAAATCTGCCATACTACTGTCTCCCCTCTGTCAACATTTTTCCAGAGATTATTCGCCTATGTGCTGAAAATTATGATGTGCAGCACAGAGCTGTTAAGTCTCCATCTGGGAGCATCCTCTTTCACATTAATGCTGAATCCATCAACCAGATGCTTAACTTCAATCAAACTGAGCTGCTGTTCCCTTTCTCCATGAACTATCTGCTGGACACAGGTGCCAAGATGTCCAGTGAAGACATTCAGAAAATCACCAAGATATTTATGAGGCCTGACTGCCAGCCCACAGGGCCACCTCCCTACTTGGATGTCTATTTTACTGATATAGGCAAACTTCTGTTGGACATGATTGCTTATGTGCTGGGATACAGAACCAGTGAGCATGTGGATGAAACAATGCTGGTATTTTTAGCTGCTTATAGCCCAGGCCAACCCCCTGCCTGCAAATATAATCTTGCCAAATTCATAGCTAACAAGATTCATGAGCAGCTGTGCAAAGTAGACAGAGAGGGCATCTTCAAGTATTCATCTTATATCTACCACCTTTTCATGTACTATCAGTCCGAGGCTTTTCCATGCTACATCAAAAAGCTGGACTCTAAAGGGGAAAGAAGATCTGTTATCTTCTGGACATCTGTCTATCATCAAGTGCAAAGGTCACCATATTCATATTGTGAATTCGTTGATCAGTTTGTTTATCCAATCTCTTGTTTATTAATGAGGTCCCCTCCTCCCAGAATATCATTTGAAATACAGAAGGTCCTGCAGCTCTCCAAGAATTACAAAATAGGTGATTGGTACCTATATGAGGATCATACAGTCATCAGAGTCTATGGCTGTGAGCTCTGTCCATACAGGCTCCCAAAATATGTGCCCATGAGGCTATTTGCCTTGGAGTATTATAGGCAGCTAATTCACTCTGACCTCACTCACTTTCATAGCTCCAAAAAGAAAGCCCATCTCAAGTTCAAGCACCACCTAGGCCCCTTCATAATGAATAAAAAAGAGGGATGGCAAGATGCTGAGCTAATCCTTAAAGATAAGTACATGCTCTCAAAAAGCTTCCGTTGGGTCCCCTATGACCCTGAAGGCTTCATCACTGCTAGAAGAGTTAAGTACAGGCTGTTAGGCTATGAGCATTGCAAGTACCCACATATTGAAAAGTATGCCAATCAGCAAGAATGGCTGCAAGACACTTTAATTGAAAAATTAACTGAAGAAGAGATAATGCAAAAGAATGTCAAGGATTTGGAAAAGACTCTTGACTTGGATTCTGTGCAGCAGGTACCCTTCAAACGACCGCAGCCAGTAGGAGAAGGTACCTCGGCCTCAGCAGCTGCACCAACCACACAGACATCTTCCACAGCAGCACCAGGTACAGACAAGGGTAAAAGAATAATGGGTGCTGAAGAAGAAACAGTCAAAGAACAACCTGCCTCCTCAATAGGGCAGCAACAAGAGCACACCCCCCCTCCACAAACTGAGCCACCAGCAGCTCCAATCTTGCAAACCCCAGCACATGAGGAGAGGGGTATGAAAAGAGACAGAGAAGAGTCCACTCCTGCTAGTGGATCCTCCCAGCAACCCCAGGCCAAGAGGCAAAGGGTTGATTCTCCGGAGATAGAAGAAATCAGTGAAGAAGTCCTTGACAGTTCAAGGAAAGATGGAGAAGGCAGCCAACATACAAGTACAAGCTCCTTTCAGCAAGAACAGGGATTACAACTTGGTTTGGAAGTGTCCTCCTCCACTCAGCAGAGCAAGAAGCGCAAAAGCACTAAGGCTTCTTTCAAACAAATAAAGGCACAAAATGACTTGCTGAGGGTGGAGGTCTATAAACAGTTTCTGAATGCAACACCTGCCCAACAAGAAAGATTGATGTCGGTTTATGACCTGAAAGAGGAGAAAATGATCCTCAGTCATTTCAAGCCTAAAGTGCCGCAGCGAAAATCAGCTGCAGATTTTGTGAGGACTAGGGTGGAGGTCATGGCCAAGGACATCCATCCCATGGACCAAATAGAACTCCACAAGAAAACTGGAGAAATGGTCTATGCCACCTTGGTGGACAGGGAAACCATGGCCCATGAGTTAAAAGAATCACTGAAAAATACCATCATTCAGTTGGATTTTGAGAGAATGTCCTCCATGGCCAAGGACTACAGAATAAAATTGCTGGAGGACATCATCATTGACTTAGGACATGATCCTAAGGATCCAAAGGGTGTAAGGGCCCTCCGCAAGAAAAAAGAAGATGACCTCAATGCACTTAAAAATAGGTTAAAGCTGCTGCCCACAGAGCACCCTCAAACAACAGAGTTACAAAAGGAAAAGGAGGCTGATGAGCAACTGGACCTTATAATGTAGCTCAACCAGAAGGTCCTCGATTTGGAGAAGGAACTTGAAGGGGCATTACAAGATAAGCATGGAGAATCTACATCCCAAGTTCCTCCAACCACTTCAACCACAACAGCAACAACAGAGGCAGCAGTAACCCCTGTCACAACCACAGCCGCAACAGAAGCAGCAACAACAACAGCTCCAGACTCCAGTACAAGCATGTAAGACTTGACCAAGGCTATTAAAGAAATGGAGCTCCAGGCCACTGAAATAAGACAGGCCAAGGAAAAGTTGGCAGAGTTGGATACCAAATATGATAAATCAAAAATGACTGTGGCAGAGCAAGGAAGAGAGATAAAGGCTCTCAAAGAAAAGATAAAGGCCTTAGAGAAAGAGTTGTATCTAGAAAGCACCATGGCTAAAATAAAAAGAATTTTTGGGCCAAAATTGACCAATCCATCACTAAACAATGGAAGTCAATTAAAACTGTATATGAACAAGTGGATTTAATTGGCCAAGCACAAATAGAAGTTCAGAAGGCCAAAACAATGCTAGGAAAAAGGCCTGAGCAGGCCAATAGAATGATTGACTTTTTGAATAACCAAACTAAAGAAGAACTGGCAGCCTTTGGCATTGTCAACAGAACAGAGGTTGTCCTCACAGCTAGAAAGGTGATAACTCTGAGGAATTTTGTACAGACCGTGGAGAGGAGATGCTATGAGATACAGGCTGAGGTGGATGAGTACCAACTTAAAATGGCAGCATTGCAACAAAAGGGACTGCCCAGCCTACTGAACGGTGCAGGAAGACTGATCTCCCGAGAACAGTATGCCACTAGGATGTCAAATTACATTGAAAATCAAATCACTGCATCTGGCAGTACTTCTGAAGAAACAGGGCCTCCAACAGGACAAAGCCTATACAATAAACTTGAAGGTCTATTTTTTATTGAAAATGAAGTAAAGCACCTTTTTGAAACTCCTCCAAATTTTTACAGATATACTGAAGCAGATGAGACCTTGGTGAAGATCCGAAGACACAAAATGCCCAAGGAGGATTGGTGGCAAGCAATGCTTCAAATTTTGCCACAATAGTCTCAGTTGCTCCATCCCAGTCGGCTACAGCTCAGCAAAAGTCAAACAGCAGAATAAAGGCAACATTAAAGGCAGCTGAAAGGTGACTCAGCAAAAGACAGCGGCAGCAAGCAAAAGATAAGATATACGCACTTTTTGGACAGCGTATCCTCAACCGACTCCAACAAGCCACAAAGTCAACATCTTCTGACCATTTTGGACAGCTAAGGCACTGAAGAGTTACTACAGCATTTACTCCCTCAGCTACAACGCTCCAGGAGTTGGCATGACATTAATGAAGCATTTACTCTTCAGCTAGATATTTTCTTATGTAAATTATGTATATATACCTCCCCTAGCAATGTACGAGGGGTTGGTGATTTTCACTCTGAAGCAAATGTATTGTATACTTTCAGATTTTCTAATGCAAAGGGCTGGACAAGCTCAGTGATCTCCTGAATGTTTGATGTCTTGCTGATGCCATGCGTGCTGTTGCAGAATTCTTGTGCTGTCTGATGGAATAATAAGTTTTTCTCAATCTCTGTTTTGTCTCCTTATGTTTATTAAATCATACGCATGTCTCACTAATCTAGCAATAAAGAAAAGGAATAGTACAGGATATGTTTGCTTACACCTTGTGCTCAATCTTTACTGCTGTAAATGTTTTCTTCAGAATTAATCATGGACATGAATTCTTAATTGCTCATGTTTTCATTAATTCTATAAATCTGAATGTTATATAGAAATTCTTCACTGCTTCTAAATAATATTCTCACTGTTTCTCCATACCAGTTTGTTGGAAGGTTCTTAGATGCCTTTCATAGCCTGGCTACATCACACTTAATCACAATTTCGAAACATTGTTTCTCAGACACTTATCTGGCTCTGCAACATCACTACTGTATCAACACAGCATATCAAACAACTAAAGGAACACTGACTCCATGCCCAATGGCCTAGAACACTCTAGTGAGCACATATATATATTGACTGAAGTCATCACCCAGCAAATTCCAAAAAACAAAACCTTGAGCATCATAGCTAGCCTAATATTTTATACAAACAAAGCTAAAGCATACAGAGAGAGCCCTCTCTAGTCACAGGTAGGCTAGAACCTGTGACCAAAAGATTGGTTAGTGGTTACCTCGGCCGTATTCCCTTGGGAGTCAAAGGGAACAACCTGAGTGATAACATAATTGGCGACTCCACTGGGGAAAGAGCGTATTTTTCAACTGTTGTCTGTCTTTAGACAGTGGTTCCAAAAGCTTGAGCAGTCCCTTAAAATAAGTTCTAAAAATATCTTCAAAAATACCAAAAAGAAGTTCTGAAGCTGGCTCCTAAGAAGAAAACTAGGCATACCAGGTCAAATCCTGACCCAAATCCTCCTCCTGTTTTCAATAACCCCAATTTGATCCATAAAACTCATAAGAGCCAAAAGGAACTAGAGCAATCTCCTGAATCTAGCCCTGAGGCAGTTCAACATAGTTTTATTCCCACCCCTTCTAAGCCAACCGTTCACCTTCATACAACTCATTCTTCCCCCTCTTCATCATCCACTTCACAAAACATATTGTCAACACCTAACACACAAACTGCTATTGTTGTCCCTGTTGTTCCCGTTGTTCCAGTTGTCCCACTTATCCCACCAAATATGGCTAATCGTTATGCACCCCTTCAGTTGCCTAACAATCCTGGGGCCATGCCTCAGGATTACCAAGGCAAAATAACTTATTTTGATGGAACCAGTACATACACTGCCTTACAGCATACTAAGAAAATGCAAGACTACTTTGAGAACTATGAGATAGATGATGATGATGTAAGGATGAAAATCTTTGTCCAAAGTCTGACAGGGGAAGTAAGAACATGGTTCAGGTCCCTGACCCCAAATTCAATAGCTGATTCGGGTGCCCTTTATCAGTCCTTTTTAAACCGATGGGAAAAGAAAAAGGACCCTCTGCACATTCTATCTGAATATGACACCATAAGAAGAGGCCCACAAGAAACTGTCTTGGACTATTGCACCATATTTAACACTATTTACAATGCCATTCCTCAAAACCTTAGACCTCCACCTGATTTAGCGTTGATTAAATTCCCTGATGGCTTTGATGCTGATATGGCATATCAACTGAGAGAAAGAGCCCCTGCAACTCTAGCAGACATGCGAAACATAGCTGTGAGTGTAGAGGCAAATCTAATTGCCAAAAGAAATCGGGCCAGAACTGAAAGGAGGACTACTTTCAAAGAAGAACCTTCATCATTTGAGCAAAAGATAGATGCAATCATCAAAGGGATGGATAGACTTGGAGATAGGGTAGAAACCATAGAAAGAAAATCATCATGGGAAGGTCAGACAAACAATATTAGAAACCCAAACTTCAGAAAGAATCAAAATCCTAATGTAGGTAGGACTGATCCTGACCAGCATGTCAGGCCTCCTTTTCAAGAGAATTATGCTGAGGCTTCAACATCTAGCGAACCTAGTGAGGATCCTCACATCAATCTAATGGGTTTGGACAGTGAAAATCAAGTCTTTTTGACACAAGAAGACCAAGAGGTTTACATTGAAAATCAATTCCATACTAAGTCAGGAGAATCTTTCGACTTTAAAGAAGGATATGATGCAGCTGTGTATGAGGTGCACAAACAGTACAAACTAAGGAGTAGAACAATAGAGGTACCTACACCCCTCAAACCAAAGGATAATAAACAACCAAAAAAGATCAATGAAAATACTACTCTCCCCAAATCAGCTGACAACTCAAAATCACCGGCCACAGAAGTAACTGTGGAGGACATTTCAGAACAACAATCCTCTCAAAATCAGCCAAGTTTGCCCCATCAATCGAAGATAAAGGCAGATACTCCCATAGGAAACAAACATGGCACCGGTTTCACTCAAAAGGATCCTAACTATGAGCAGAAGACCCCTGATAATTCAGCCGAGAAGGAAAAATCTGCGGCACTAAATGCCAAAATTCAAATGGAAAAACCTTTCAACTTGGAAACAGAAATTAGTAAGCTAAAAATATCAGTGCCTCTTTCGGAACTAGCCAAACATGACATATACAGACAACAGATCAACAAATCTCTCCAAATATCAGACAATAAAGATGCTGTGAATGTCCTAGATGATCAACCAGAGTTGCTGTTCGGACCTGAGGTTAATGGAAAAACAGAGAATGGAGGGGTGCCACCCTTTTATGTCAGTCTAAACATTCATGATAAGGTCCTACATAATGCAATGTTTGATTCTGGTGCCTCACACAACTTAATGCCCAAATCTGTAATGGAAAAACTTGACTTAGACATCACAAGACCCTACAAGGATCTATTTTCATTCGATTCAAGCCAAGTCAGATGTTTAGGTCTGATTAAAGACTTATGTGTCTCCCTAGTCCAATATCCAACCAAAACTATCTTAATGGATGTAGTGGTAGCTGACATACCCCCTAAGTATGGCATGCTCTTGTCCAGATCCTGGGGGGCCAAACTTCAAGGATCTCTGCAATTGGACATGTCCTATGCAACTATTTCAGTCTTTGGTCAGCCAAAGAGATTGTACCGGGAAACTCTGATGAAATATGTGGTAAGCAGTCAAGATAAGCCCCAAAACTTTCCAATCTATTCCATACACTCAGACATGGATTCATTCATTCTCTACAATGCTGACATATGTCACAAAGCCTATTCGGAACTATTAATGACAGTACAAACCGGGGAGTTAGATGACCAATGTATTGGCAAAGACCAGGGGACCATGGCCATAGCTGATAAAAAGAATGAAGAACCTGATGTGCCAAGTAACTTGCAGGAAACCAACCTACCCATGATCCAACTTCCTAGTGATCCCAATCTAAACCTTGATCATGAAACCCTGTGGTACCTAGAATTTGATGGCTCTGTAAACAAGCTGGGAGCTGGGGCAGGAGTATGGATCCACAATATGCACAATGACCAAGCTGAGGGCCATGCATATAGACTAAACTTCCGATGCACAAACAACATGGCTGAATATGAAGCCCTTCTGTTAGGATTGAAACTCCTAAAAAATCTAGGTGCAACCAAAGTCTCAATTTTAGGAGATTCAGACTTGGTCATACAACAAATGAAGGGAAATTTCACCACAAATGATCTGAGGTTGAGATCATACAAAGGGGCAGCTGTTCAAATACTTGAGAGCTTCTCACAATCACAATTGACTAAGATTTCCAGAGAACTCAACCTACATGCTCACAGCTTGGAAACTTTTGCCAGCACTTGTAAATTACCTTTCAAAACCAATCATACATTCACAGCTGAAATCAGACACAGACCTTCAGTCCCGGATAACATCAAGAATTGGCAAGTCTTTGAGAGTAACAATCAGATAAAAAACTTTCTCACTCTAAAGGAAGAATTTTCGGGCATGAACATTGACACTAGTACTAGAGATGATCAACCACAAATATGCACATTTACACAGAATATATCAGCTGAAACAACTGATCTGGTTTTACATCCAACCACTTTTGACAGTGAAACTATACGGGAGTTGAAACAATTAGAAAACGCAGAGGAAATGGCTGAAGCAGAAGATGAGGTAATTGAGCTAAAGGATAATTTTCTGCCCATAGGTCTAACCCCTTTGGAGGATCTGTTTGACTCAAATGATATCTCAAGAAAACCAAAAATACAACCACTGAATGCTGAAATAGAGGATTGTAACATTGGGACACCTAAACGTCCCAAAATGGTCAAATTATCCAAAGCATTACCTCCTGAACAGAAGCTGAAATACATTGAGTTATTTAGAGAATTTCAAGATGTCTTTGCCTGGAGCTATGAGGACCTTAAGTCTTATGATACATCAGTTATCCAGCACACAATACCGTTAAAAGAAAATCAGAAGCCTTTTAAACAGAAACTCAGGAGAATCAATCCAGTCCTCCTTCCCCTCATTGAAAAAGAAGTCAAACGTATGTATGAAGCAGGGATCATTGCCCCAATCAGATTCTCAGAATGGATTTCAAACCTAGTACCTACTAGGAAAAAGACAAGAGAAATCAGATTGTGTGTTGACCTTAGGAATCTGAACAAAGTATCTCTCAAGGACCATTATCCGTTACCAAAAATGGACCATATCTTGCAAAGGGTGGTGGGAGCCTCAAGGATCTCCTTGCTAGATGGTTTCTCAGGATTCAATCAGATTCTAGTACACCCGGATGACCAAGATACAACTGCCTTCACAACACCTTGGGGAACATTCAAATATGTGAAGATGCCTTTTGGGCTTAAAAATGCAGGGGCTACATTCCAAAGAGCAATGGATATCGCCTTTTCTAAGGAACTTCATGATTTACTAGTAGTCTATCTTGATGATATAACCGCCTTTTCAAAATCAGATCAAGAGCACTTAGAACACTTAAGGCAGGTTTTCACAATTTGTAGAAAATATGGCATATCTTTGAACCCAAAGAAATCACTGTTTGGATTGGAGGAAGGAAAACTCCTGGGGCATATAATCTCAAAAGATGGTATTAGGATTGATCCTAACAGAATTCAAGCTATCCTACAAGTACCACATCCAAGAAACATCAAAGAATTACAAAGTTTTCTAGGGAAGATCAATTTCTTGAGGAGATTCATTCCCAATCTGGCTGAACTCATTAGACTACTAAACAATATGCTGAAAAAGGATTCCAAGGTCAAATGGACTATGGAAGCTAAACAAGCCTTTGAGGATATCAAAAGAGCATTGACAAACACACCAGTTCTAACAAGCCCTAGATTTGATCAAGATTTTATCATATTCTCTTTTGCTTCTGAGCTTACAATTGCTGTTGTTTTACTACAAAAGGATGATCAAGGCTGTGAGAAACCCATTGCATTCTTCAGCAGAGCACTTAGGGATGCTCCCCTGAAATATCAGATCATGGAAAAACAAGCTTATGCATTGGTAAAAGCCATCAAGGATTTCAGAATCTACATTCTTTACTCTCATATAATTGCCTATGTTCCTAATGCAGTGGTCAAAGATATTCTAACCCAAGAGGGCCTTGAAGGCAAGAGAGGCAAGTGGATTGCTAACATCCTAGAATACGACACTGAGATCAAACCGACCAAACTAATAAAAGGACAAGGCCTAGCCAAATTAATGACTGAAACGAATTTCCAAACCCTTGACATAAATGAAGTGGACGACGAACAGGAGATGGCGGCTCCACTAATCAAACAAGCCTTTATGCAATCCCCATGGTATGCTGATATATGTTTTATATTACTAAACCTGCAAGCTCCTCCAGGGTTGTCCAGAACTAAGAAAAGATTCTTGAAAATGAAAGCATCAAAGTTTTGTATTATTGACAATGTTTTGTTTTGGAGAAATCATGAGGGAATATTACTCAATTGCTTAACGTTAGAAGAAACTGACAATGTCCTCAAAGAATTTCATGCAGGTGACTGTGGAGGATATTTGTACTGGAAGTCCACAGCTGATAAAATCCTAAGGGCTGGGTTTTATTGGCCTTCCTTATTCTCTGATGTGAAGAAATTTGTAATGTCTTGCCACAAGTGCCAAATTTTTGAGGGCAAGAGGAAACTGCTGCCTTTACCACTTAAACCGGTTTCAACTGAGAGGCCATTTCAGCAATGGGGTTTAGACTTCATTGGTGAAATTCATCCCCCATCCTCTGGCCAGCATAGGTGGATTCTCACTGCCACAGACTATTTTACCAAATGGATAGAAGCCATCCCTTGCAGACAGGCCAATGACTCCATTATTATACAATTTCTAGAAACCAACATCTTGTCCAGGTTTGGCTGTCCAGATAAAATTATCACAGACAATGTTGCAGCTTTTAAATCCAAGAAAATGATCAATTTTTGTCACAAGTATCACATCACCCTAGGTCATTCCACTGCCTATTACCCTCAAGGTAATGGCCTAGCTGAATCTTCCAATAAAAGTCTCATCAACATCATCAAAAAAGTTCTGGAAGAAAATAAAAAGAATTGGCATAAAAAGTTGGTAAATGCACTATGGGCTGACAGACGGACCACCAAGAGATCAATTGGCATGAGTCCATATGAACTGGTCTATGGGCTAGAAGAAAAGTTTCCTACATCTCTAGGAATCCCTGTGATTAAACTGCTGCAAGAAATACAAGCTGAGCCCAATGATATCCAAAGAAGAATTAACCAAACAATTCATTTACAACAAACAAGAGAAGAAGTCTATCAAAGAACTCAAGTTCTACAAGAAAAGATCAAAATAATATTTGACAAAAGAACCAAAGATGAAGATTTCTTTATTGGAAATAAAGTGTTGAGATGGGATTCCAGAAGAGAGGACAAAGGCAAACATGGTAAGTTTGATTTTTTATGGAAGGGACCCTATGTCATTTATGCCATACAAGGAAATAATACTTATTTTTTGAGAAGAGTGGATGGTTCAGACACTGAGGAAGGCCCAATTAATGGGAGAATGCTCAAGCATTATTTTGACTCCTTTGATTAAACACTAAACAAGCATGTATTGTACATAAATATTCGTATTCCCAGTATTTTCAATTACAACAAATAAATAAAGGAGCAAGTGCATCACATTTTTGAGAAGACCAGGATGATATACTATGATATTTTTGGGAAATATGGATCCTGGCATTTGGGCAGCAAGGAAAGCAAAGGGTAACTATCAAATCATGAAAAGAAAGCTTGAGAAACAGATGAAAAACAGATCTAAAAATTCACAGCAAATCAGCTCACTGGGTGCTGCCTGCAAACATCCAGGATCCTAAGCATTGGTCTCCAACAAACACAGAAATTCAGCCAGCAACAGGGAAGCAAATTCAGGCAATCTGACCTGCTGTTCTTGGCTTTTCACCTGGAAAAGCCATCCCCAAGTGGAGCCACTATTAGCCTCCTATACCAATAGGTTCTCATCTCTCATGATTGACAGTGGAAGTGCCAAAAATGTCTACCTTCCATGCTGCTAAGGTTCCATTTTTGTGAAAGAAACAGACAGTTTAAAAAATGTAAAGAGGGTATGCCTTAAAAGAAAAATCAAAGGGCAAGAAAATGAATTGGTCAAAGAAAAAATAAAAGAAATGAACCCCAAACAAAGACCATGAAAGTGGCTATTTCAAATTGCCACTGCTACTTTGATGGGTGGCCCAACAGCTCAAGCTGGGCCTCTCCATGTTTTAAATTTTATGTTGTAGACTAGAGAAGAAGTACCTGTTCAAACAGTTCAAGCTTGACAGATGACTAGGTGGATAGAGAAAGAAAGGAGCCCAACTGCTTAATCTGGGCCCTTGGAAGTCATAAGGGTAGACTTAGATAGGAGGGCAGCAAAAAGAAAAAGAATTATCAGGGTTTGCAAGACCAAGTGCACCCATCAAAAATGAAGAAAAAATGTTAGGCATAATAGACAGGGTAGACAGTTGAAAGTTGCAAAAGGCATCATCTAAGTATATCAATTGGCAAGAATTACAATGATGTTACCAGCAAAGGAAAGGCAAGAGCAATGGCCTATATGGCAAAGTGCCAAATCATCACTAACTTCCCTCATCCCCTTCAAAGTTTCTTACTAACCTCCCATGAGCACTGCAGGATTTGCCTAGCCAGTCCTCCTTATACTCTTCATTTGTACAAATTTTATGTCATAAATGACTTCTTTCTTTGAAAAGAAGCCACATTTCTTGTGTAAAAATTATTTTCATTTTGATCTACTTCCTAACTAAGTTTGATTCCTGAAAAGCTTAGTAACTACCACTTCCCATTCTCATCCCCCCCCGAGTACTAACTAATAACTGTATTTACATTAAATCCCCTATGTCCCCCTTTCCCCTACTATTATAACACCATGGTGTATAAAACCCCAAGCAATGTATAAATATCCCCCCCTTTAGCACTATAGCTAAATAAGTTTGTCTAAGGGAGACATTAGTCCACCAGGGACTATGGTCAACCCTGCTTTGGGATTTCTCTAACCTCTGGTCAGAGTGATAACCTACCCTAAACCCTCATTTCCCCTTTTTTCCTAAAAAATTTCACAAAAAACCCCTTTCCCTCTGCTCAAACCTAATTCTAACCCTTTTTCCCCCGACAGATTAATTCAAAAACCCACAAAAACCCCAAAACCCAAAGTCCCGCGTCCCAAATATTAAACTGAATATTTTAATGGTCGGGCGGGACCCAACCCAAAGTTGCGCGATCGATCAACAGCGCCCGCCAACCGTCGATCATCTGCCGCCCCCGATCCAACGGTGGGCGGTCTTTTTCAAACCCCGACATGCCTCCCTTTAACGTCTGGGGAGATGGCGGTATTGGTGGCCGTACCCAGGACGCGTGGCAAGCGGCGGGGTTGTTCGGAGCCCCCCTCCCCGATACCGCCTTCGCCCAAAGGTGGTGCGGGGAGACCGCTTACCACCTCCCCGATACCACCTCCCTGCTATGTCACCCGCACGTCATCATGACGTCGTGCCGCCTCCGCCCGCCCTCGCGCCTCGTGGCCCTCCACGCAGCCCTGCCACCGCTCTCCGCCCGCCACCGTGTCCAGTCACGCTGGCCTCAAGCTCAGCGTCCACGTCACCCTCCGTACCCCGGGCCCCGCCATGACGTCATGCTGACGTCATCGGCAGAAAAGCGCCAATGTCCCTTTTTGTCCAAATTTGTCGTTAAAAAGCCCGTTTTTGGCCGTTTTATGTCATTTTCGAGCGAAAGTGACTGAGCCGTTGTAAGCCTTTTCGCCACGAAATTGCTTCCTAAACACCAAATTCAAAGTTGGAGCCGCCACAACTCGTCAATTCAGCTGCATCGAGCACCCCTGTCCGACCCGAAGGCTTTCCGTGCTGTTTATCTAGTTATTGACCATAATTCCCTTGTTTTGCCCCTATGCATACCATTTCTCTGCAAATTTTCCATTAAGCACCTGTCAAAGTCCCAAATTGAAGCTGTCTATTACTTAAATTGGAACTAAATCAACCCACATTGCCCCAGCTCCATAAATTTGATATTGAAACAATAAATTCACGGGCTAAAGTTGCAAATTTATCCTTGATCTGCCCGGCATTGTTCCCTTTTGCCGGGTGCATGCCCAAAACTGCATTTCACCAATTTGAATCCTTCATACCCTCTGCAATTCATCTTCATCAATTCACAATCTCTGTAAATTGACCCAAGCAAAGCAGAGACAGTCCTGCATAGCCCGCCTATTCCATTTGGAGAGAATTTCTAGCATCATCTACATTGAGTCTGTCACTTGAATTTGGAGGATCCTTGCAAGCTATTACACCTACCTTATTCAATTCAGACTACATGATGGCTGCTCCTGCACCCACAGCCCTCAGTGTTGCTCCTATAAATGCACCAAATAAAGACCTGGAGTCCTTGCCTCTTGCTGACAGGGACTACCTCATCCAAGACTTTGCGAGTAACAGGGACCATTTGCAGACCTTCAAGCAATTGAGAGATGACTACCTGAATGGCAAGGATACATATGGGATATGGGAGTCAAATCTGCCATACTACTGTCTCCCCTCTGTCAACATTTTTCCAGAGATTATTCGCCTATGTGCTGAAAATTATGATGTGCAGCACAGAGCTGTTAAGTCTCCATCTGGGAGCATCCTCTTTCACATTAATGCTGAATCCATCAACCAGATGCTTAACTTCAATCAAACTGAGCTGCTGTTCCCTTTCTCCATGAACTATCTGCTGGACACAGGTGCCAAGATGTCCAGTGAAGACATTCAGAAAATCACCAAGATATTTATGAGGCCTGACTGCCAGCCCACAGGGCCACCTCCCTACTTGGATGTCTATTTTACTGATATAGGCAGACTTCTGTTGGACATGATTGCTTATGTGCTGGGATACAGAACCAGTGAGCATGTGGATGAAACAATGCTGGTATTTTTAGCTGCTTATAGCCCAGGCCAACCCCCTGCCCGCAAATATAATTTTGCCAAATTCATAGCTAACAAGATTCATGAGCAGCTGTGCAAAGTAGACAGAGAGGGCATCTTCAAGTATTCATCTTATATCTACCACCTTTTCATGTACTATCAGTCCGAGGCTTTTCCATGCTACATCAAAAAGCTGGACTCTAAAGGGGAAAGAAGATCTGTTATCTTCTGGACATCTGTCTATCATCAAGTGCAAAGGTCACCATATTCATATTGTGAATTTATTGATCAGTTTGTTTATCCAGTCTCTTGCTTATTAATGAGGTCCCCTCCTCCCAGAATATCATTTGAAATACAGAAGGTCCTGCAACTCTCCAAGAATTACAAAATAGATGATTGGTACCTATATGAGGATCATACAGTCATCAGAGTCTATGGCTGTGAGCTCTGTCCATACAGGCTCCCAAAATATGTTCCCATGAGGCTATTTGCCTTGGAGTATTATAGGCAGCTAATTCACTCTGACCTCACTCACTTTCATAGCTCCAAAAATAAAGCCCATCTCAAGTTCAAGCACCACCTGGGCCCCTTCATAATGAATAAAAAAGAGGGATGGCAAGATGCTGAGCTAATCCTTAAAGATAAGTACATGCTCTCAAAAAGCTTCCGTTGGGTCCCCTATGACCCTGAAGGCTTCATCACTGCTAGAAGGGTTAAGTACGGGCTGTTAGGCTATGAGCATTGCAAGTACCCACATATTGAAAAGTATGCCAATCAACAAGAATGGCTGCAAGACACTTTAATTGAAAAATTAATTGAAGAAGAGATAATGCAAAAGAATGTCAAGGATTTGGAAAAGACTCTTGACTTGGATTCTGTGTAGCAGGTACCCTTCAAACGATCACAGCCAGTAGGAGAAGGTACCTTGGCGTCAGCAGCTGTACCAACCACACAGACTTCTTCCACAGTAGCACCAGGTACAGACAAGGGTAAAAGAATAATGGGTGCTGAAGAAGAAACAGTCAAAGAACAGCCTGCCTCCTCAATAGGGCAGCAACAAGAGCACACCCCCCCTCCACAAACTGAGCCACCAGCAGCTCCAATCTTGCAAACCATAGCACATGAGGAGAGGGGTATGAAAAGAGACAGAGAAGAGTCCACTCCTGCTAGTGGATCCTCCCAGCAACCCCAGGCCAAGAGGCAAAGGGTTGATTCTCCGGAGATAGAAGAAATCAGTGAAGAAGTCCTTGACAGTTCAAGGAAAGATGGAGAAGGCAGCCAACATACAGGTACAAGCTCCTTTCAGCAAGAACAGGGATTACAACTTGGTTTGGAAGTGTCCTCCTCCACTCAGCAGAGCAAGAAGCCCAAAAGCACTAAGGCTTCTTTCAAACAAATAAAGGCACAAAATGACTTGCTGAGGGTGGAGGTCTATAAACAGTTTTTGAATGCAACACCTGCCCAACAAGAAAGATTGATGTCGGTTTATGACCTGAAAGAGGAGAAAATGATCCTCAGTCATTTCAAGCCTAAAGTACCGCAGCCAAAATCAGCTGCAGATTTTGTGAGGACTAGGGTGGAGGTCATGGCCAAGGACATCCATCCCATGGACCAAATAGAACTCCACAAGCAAATTGGAGAAATGGTCTATGCCACCTTGGTGGACAGGGCAACCATGGCCCATGAGTTAAAAGAATCACTGAAAAATACCAACATTCAGTTGGATTTTGAGAGAATGTCCTCCATGGCCAAGGACAACAGAATAAAATCGCTGGAGGACATCATCATTGACTTAGGACATGATCCTAAGGATCCAAAGGGCGTAAGGGCCCTCCTCAAGAAAAAAGAAGATGACCTCAATGCACTGAAAAAGAGGTTAAAGCTGCTGCCCACAGAGCACCCTCAAACAACAGAGTTACAAAAGGAAAAGGAGGCCGATGAGCAACTGGACCTTATAATGCAGCTCAACCAGAAGGTCCTCGATTTGGAGAAGGAACTTGAAGGGGAATTACAAGATAAGCAGGGAGAATCTACATCCCAAGTTCCTCCAACCACTTCAACCACAGTAGCAAAAACAGAGACAGCAGTAGCCCCTGTCACAACCACAACCACAACAGAAGCAGCAGCAACAACAACTCCAGACTCCAGTACAAGCATGGAAGACTTGACCAAGGCTATTAAAGAAATGGAGCTCCAGGCCACTGAAATAAGGCAGGCCAAGGAAAATTTGGCAGAGTTGGATACCAAATATGATAAATCAAAAATGACTGTGGCAGAGCAAGGAAGAGAGATAAAGGCTCTCAAAGAAAAGATAAAGGCCTTAGAGAAAGAGCTGAATCTAGAAAGCACCATGGCTGAAATAAAAAGAATTCTTTGGGCCAAAATTGACCAATCCATCACTAAACAATGGAAGTCAATTAAAACTGTATATGAACAAGTGGATTTAATTGGCCAAGCACAAATAGAAGTTCAGAAGGCCAAAACAATGCTGGGAAACAGGCCTGAGCAGGCCAATAGAATGATTGACTTTTTGAATAACCAAACTATAGAAGAACTGGCAGCCTTCGGGATTGTCAACAGAATAGAGGCTGTCCTCACAGCTAGAAAGGTGCTAACTCTGAGGAATTTTGTACAGACTGTGGAGAGGAGATGCTATGAGATACAGGTTGAGGTGGATGAGTACCAACTTAAAATGGCAGCATTGCAACAAAAGGGACCGCCCAGCCTACTGAACGGTGCAGGAAGACTGATCTCCCGAGAACAGTATGTCACCAGAATTACATTGAAAATCAAATCACTGCATCTGGCAGTACTTCTGAAGAAACAGGGCCTCCAACAGGACAAAGCCTATACAATAAACTTGAAGGTCTATTTTTTATTGAAAATGAAGTAAAGTACCTTTTTGAAACTCCTCCAAATTTTTACAGATATACTGAAGCAGATGAGACCTTGGTGAAGATCTGAAGACACCAAATCCCAAGGAGGATTGGTGGCAGGCAATGCTTCAAATTTTGCCACAATAGACCGAACTTCCTCCCCGACATGACCAGAAATGGATAATCGTAGTAGTATACCTACTCGTAGAGGCACCTTCCGGACCAAGGCAATAGCAGCAAAAGACAACGGCAGCAAGCAAAAGATAAGATATACGCACTTTTTGGACAGCGTATCCTCAACCGACTCCAACAAGCCACAAAGTCAACATCTTCTGACCATTTTGGACAGCTAAGGCACTGAAGAGTTACTACAACATTTACTCCCTCAGCTACAAGGCTCCAGGAGTTGGCATGACATTAATGAAGCATTTACTCTTCAGCTAGATATTTTCTTATGTAAATTATGTATATATACCTCCCCTAGCAATGTACGAGGGGTTGGTGATTTTCACTCTGAAGCAAATGTATTGTATACTTTCAGATTTTCTAATGCAAAGGGCTGGACAAGCTCAGTGATCTCCTGAATGTTTGATGTCTTGTTGATGCCATGCGTGCTGTTGTAAAATTCTTGTCCTGACTGATGGAATAATAAGTTTTTCTCAATCTCTGTTTTGTCTCCTTATGTTTATTAAATCATACGCATGTCTCACTAATCTAGCAACAAAGAAAAGGAATAGTATAGGATATGTTTTCTTACACCTTGTGCTCAATCTTTACTGCTGTAAATGTTTTCTTCAGAATTAATCATGGACATGAATTCTTAATTGCTCATGTTTTCATTAATTCTATAAATCTGAATGTTATATAGAAATTCTTCACTGCTTCTAAATAATATTCTCACTGTTTCTCCATACCAGTTTGTTGGAAGATTCTTAGATGCCTTTCATAGCCTGGCTACATCACACTTAATCACAATTTCGAAACATTGTTTCTCAGACACCTATCTGGCTCTGCAGCATCACTACTGTATCAACATAGCATATCAAATAGCTAAAGGAACACTGACTCCATGCCCAATGGCCTAGAACACTCTAGTGAGCACATATATATATTGACTGAAGTCATCACCCAGCAAATTCCAAAAAACAAAACCTTGAGCATCATAGCTAGCCTAATAGTTTATACAAACAAAGCTAAAGAATATAGAGAGAGCCCTCTCTAGTCACAGGTAGGCTAGAACTTGTGACCAAAAGATTGGTTAGTGGTTACCTCGGCCGTATTCCCTTGGGAGTCAAAGGGAACAACCTGAGTGATAACATTATGTAAAAAAGGAGGAGGCGGGGTTTGACTGCCGGACCTCCTCCCTATTAACCGGATCCTCTACCAATGTGCCACAACAGATTTATTAAGAAATCCACCACCACAATTTATATTTAAACGCCATTTATCAGTGCGCCCAGGGGGAGGAAGGCAGTGCGTGCAGTTCGAGGCAGAATTTTGCAAGAGGGCCGAATTTTCACTTTGTTAGATTTTGACAAATTTTATATGGTTTTAGCACTTCTCGATGCCATGAACGCAATGGCACTGTCCATGTCTCCATCAAAGTTCTACATTTTTTGGCCATTTTTAGCATGAGGGTGAAACCATGATCCCTGCAAAAACAGGGAGCGGAACCATGATCCTTGAAATTTTCTCGAGGAGGTAATTTTTCTCCATGTCGGAATATAGTCAAGTTTGCAGTCGTTTTTCATGTTGTTAGAAAATTATATATTACGGAGCAATGGAACACATAAAATATTGCAGAAATATAAACACAGAAAACGCACAAAACAAGAGAGAAACAGATATATGTGGTTCACCCAGTTTGGGCTACGTCCACCCCGAACAGCCAGTCCTTCCTTTCTATTATCTAGCAAAATGAAGAGACACAACCTACAACAAATCCACTGTAATAGCCTCTGTTTTCTCTCACAGTTTCACCTCTCTGTTTCTCGCTCACAGAATACACATCTATCACACAGCCTCAAATACAATACCCTCATACAAAGAGAGGGGTTGCCTTCTAGGGCAAAAAACCCTAAACTAAACATAAGTTCTACCGTCAGATCATCTGCCTAATGAACGGCCCAGATTAACTAGAAATTACTATACTTTTACAAGGCAATTTTACCGATGTTTTTAGCTTCGGGGGCGCTGCCCCCGAAACCCCCTGCCAGGGGGGGGGGCTCCCAAAGGTCACAGCCGCCCCCCCTGGAGACCCCCTGCAGCGAATATTTTACGGGCGACAATTCGAACTGGGGTCCTATGTGGCGATACCTTTGAATATAGAAGATAATCAGGCTCCACACTCAACACATGGTTTCCCATAGGGATTGCAATGGAGAAGTCAGATTCACCTTTGGAGTTGCAGATTTCCAGTCCACCCATGGAGCAAAATCTTTGAGGAATCTAAAAGATTCCTTGAGCTCCAGACTCTCAATTTTTCAGAATTCAGAAATTAAACAGTCGATTTTGCACTATTTGACAGGACAAATATGCTGCTGTGTTTAGATTTCTCATTTTCTCATTCTATTCTTCAACCACTTTTCTAAGTGGAATGCAGGTGTCAGCATTCATGTGCGAGCAACGATTTCCATGCGATTGATGTTGTGAGATCAATGGTCCGAATAGCTTTAGCAAGTTGACATCCTATTCTTCAGATGGCCTTGGTTGTGAGGTATATGCAGTGTGTTCATGTACTTCTTTTGCTATGCATTGTGCTACACATATCCTTGTTTGATGTTGATGAGTGATCTTGTTTATTACTTATTTTCATGATTCTCGCTTGATGTGACGCAAAATCGTCTATGTGATGTACTTATGTCATGATTCGTCATGTTATGTTTTGAGATCCCTTTGTTGTATGTTGATGGGATACTCATGTTTTCATCATGCATGTTTGCATTGAGATCCCTTTTATGCCATGTCGGCGGGATACTCATCATGCATGAGTTTGTGTCATACTGATAGGAGTCTTTGACTGAGAGTTCTTGTAATGGAACATCTCTTGGTGCCACTCCCACGTGAGGGTATTTTCCTTGTATGATAGCGACATCGTCTCTTATGTACATCATCACTATTGACAACACTTAATGCAACGGCCTACACCATCTTGACACCGGGGCCTGGAGATGTAGTCCCTCTTGGATGAACTCCGTTATCAACGACTCATTTTTTCATGTGCTGATGATTGTCATGTTACTCTTCTTTACAACATGCACATGTATTAATTTATGTTTCTTTTAAAAATGCAATTTAACACATCACGAAAGTAAAAGGTCTTGGAAGGGTCCTTCGTTACACCCAGACCTGGATCAAGAGGAAATTACTAATATTAAGTCTAATTCCTACAATCACAAGAGGAAAGCCATTATGAAAAGGACATAGAAGAGAAGAAGGGTGGATGTAGATAATGATGTAATATGCAATACAAAATAGCCTCTACTGGATATGAAATGAGCAAATCCTAGTGAACTACTATTTGTTTGGGTAGTGATTTCTCATGCTATTGTTGACAAGGTGAAATCCAATGAGAATGAGTTTGATAATATGGAAAGGGAGATCACATCCCTAAAAATTGGGTGATTTATTATAAGGGGTGTCTAAATATTGTGCTTAGGTTTATGGAAGATATTCTAGAGGAAGAAAATAAGCATGAGTAGATTAAAATGAATTTCATTACCAAAATAATATAACTTCAAGAGGAAACTTTGTACTTATCCATGGTACATAAAGAGATTTTAATATGGAAAGAGAAACAATGTAATATAAAAGATTGAATAGAATACATCAAAGAAATACCAAACACGTGTGGGGAAGAAGACCATGGCGTCAAATACATAATCGAGGAAGGAATGGTTAGAATGTAGAGGTTAGTGCCATAATGGGGAAAGGTGGCTATAGTTTCACAAAATCAAGCTAATGATGAAAGGTCAACATGTTTAAATTGGTTGAGTTTTATCAATAATACCGTGCCCAATGATTGATTTTCCAATTTTTTCCAACTTGGATAATGAAGTGTTATCATATTTCAAGAAGATTGCAAACAAATATGAGGTTGAGATCAAAGGGATAACTTTCGTAAAGCATGTCACATGCAAACGTATCTAGTTAATGAAGTTAAAACTTTTTTCTGAACTGGAGTTGATGGTTCCTAGAATTGAAAAGTACATTCAATGTCTTAGGCATGAGAAGAAAAGTGTGAGTTTATCCATGGATTAGCATGTGTTCCCACATCAATGATTGTGTGAAGAGTTATTTGAGTAGTGGGATAATTATGACATCAACTATACATTCATGGAATTGCATATATCACTGAATTCACAATAGCATGCAAACTTTTATGTTTTCTTTTTCTTTTTCTTTTGCTTTATAATTTTTTTAGTTGTAATTTTTATTATAAATAGGGAAATATAGGGAAATAAATATTTAGTAAAGGCCTGGTTGGATTTGGAGAGTTTTCACAATGATGGAAGTAGTGAACTATTTCAAATATTAATTTCTAAACTCTTTTTGGAGTCAAGACATTTTGGTTTTTTAAATATTTATCTCTATGCATTCATTATATATCATGGATTATTCTAGCATTGATTAAACGTCATAGGATTCTAGAAAGAATTTCAATATTGTTCAATTATATTATATTGTTGAACAGATTATTGAGTAGTTTTGGTAAATAGTTGTTCGCTTTGTTATGCTACTTTCATTTTCTATTGGGAATATTGTGGAATTATTTTTAGGTGTCCTATTGCTATAATTTCCATCTCTTTCTAAAATTAATTAGCTTTTATCTACTAAATATTGCTCATCATTAATTGATTTTAAATATAATTATTGCTTATAGGCTTTGAGAAGTATAGATAATTTTCATCCACATTATTAAAGGTTATACCTAGGGATATATTTCTTTCAATTATTTAAACTAGTTTATGTTCTCGTAGTAATTCTTATGAAATTATAAAAGATAAAGAACTTTTGAAATAACTTATAAATCCCATTAAATGGTTGTTGGACCATTAACCCATAATATAATTCCATACCAAATATGGAAGAGTCTAATTAGGTCTCATCTTAGGGTTTAATCCAAAGTGTTGAGCATTGGGAATCCACCCCCAACACACACTTAGAACATGAAACCTTCAATCACCAATACGATAGATAATGTTAGTAATCCAAAGAGGAGGGATGTTAACAATCACATCAACTGGAAACTTACACCCAAAAGTCAACTTGGCAAAGCCTATAGAGTGGAACCATCAACCACCAATACGATTGGTAATGCTTGTAACGTAGAGAGGAAATATATTATTGCATCAACCCAAATATTTACACTCCAAAGAAAACTTACTCATTAGAAAAATTTTGGTTTAAGTAATTCCTAATATCATTATTCATTAATTCTCTTTAATATATAATGAAGATTTTCAAAGTCAAATAGAATTTTCCCTAAGTACTATAGATTCCCCTTCATGTGCATAGTTGTTCCATCGACATCAATTTGTTTATGATGTTAGAAAAAAATCAAATTACTTTTAGTTTTGAAATTATCTCCATGGACATTCAGAAAAGAGTAGATAAACCATTGAATTCACTATGTTTTTGAAACATATTCAACATTTTTCTTAAAATATACATAACCTATTTATCAAAAAAATTAAGAGATTCACCAAGTTTGGAATAAAATATGAATAAGGTATGAGTACATGTAGATGGTTGGATCATTTATCCCCATTCCTCTAAGAATTTGTTGCAAACATCTTGAAAATATGATATTGGTCAAGGATATTGTTTCTTCCACCACTAAAGTGCTTTGTTACAGAATGTCCTTATGAAGTATATGATTTTGAAGGGTTTTGCTTGTTTCTTTAGTATTGAAATACTTGGGACATTCTTAACCATAGAAAAATGTAGGTGTCAATTTATTAATCCATGGTACAGAGAGCTTGAGGAAGGGATAAAGTGATCATTGTAGGGGTGAGATTTCATGGAACTAATATTTTCTTTATGATTAGCATGTGGAAAATGGGTTACAATGCACACATAGGGGTAGAAGAAATATCTCATGGTTATAGGTGTCGCAATATTATGAAAAATTCACAACTTTTACAATAGCAAGGGACCAAATTCTCATAAGCCATATAAAAATATTCCTCAATGAGAAAAGATTTCAGCAAAATCACATAAAAAAATGAATTGCAATTTGATTGGCAATCCACGAACTATACAACCTCAAGAAGAGATTCTCCAATTCAAGATGATGTATATGGGAATAGAAAGAGATTCTTGCATCTTTTTTTTTTTCGGATCTCCCTCCTAACATTGGAAGCATTTCGTTCACACATTGGGGATGTGGGTAAAGAAGCGTGTCTATAAGAAGATGGATTGAAACATTATTCTTGTGAGGAGACATACTAACCTATATGATATATTGTATGAAACAACAATATTTTTTCAATGGAATTGGTGTTGACTATCAATTAAAATAACTTGGATCATATATACAACTTATGGAAAGTCTCATATAATCTACTTAACTGATTAAATAATACTAATTAATTTATTCAAAACCAACTCAACATCATATGAAAGAACTAAAGTATACAAAATCCAAGTGCCCATAAACTGAAACATTAAGAGATAACCATAAACCTAATACAATTCCACATAATAGATAGAGATGCATTTAACTATAACAAATCGATAAAATATATCATTATTACAATAAAATAAAATGAAGATGATATTACAAATCTCTCACATGATTACCTTTCAACCAACATATATGCATACACAAATTTGGTTAAATCAATCGATTATGATCCTTTAAATCAATGCAACAGAAATCCGTACGACAAAAAAAAACATAATATATCAAATATAATATAGCTTATTTTAAATAGTTTACAAAAAAGAGTAGAGCATGATACACATCTCGTGTCAGTGCGGGGGATTTAATTCCAAGAGCATATCCACCACAAATTTAACTGAACATGAGGAAGCAAAGAGAGTCTAAAGTTCATAACAAATAAACCTTTTAAATAAGATAAATAAATTATTTTAAAATTGTTATAATATTGTAGGAAATTAGAAAATTCTACCTAAATTAAATAATGAAGTTTTAAATGATTATTATCAAAGAAAAAAATTTCTTTATAAGGAAAAAAATTAACAAATGTACAAAGTTCAGAAATTGCCATCATTGTAAGAGTTTGAAAAAATGAATATGCATTTGTAATTTTGTGTTATAGATAATAATTCCTACAATATTCCCAAAAAAATAAAAACATAGACAGTGACTATAAAACTTATCATATTCACCATTTTTCTTTTGAAAAAATAAATATAAATGTTGAAACTATATTGAAGTGAATGAAGTTCACATTCCTCGATGGGGGTGTTGCCATGACAACATTTTTTGTGGCGAAGGATATAACGAAAGTTATGGTCGGTAATTGGTTTACCCATATATTGGCTCCCCAGTGGTGTTTTCATGGCAACATCATAATTATTAACATGCTCACAATCCATTTGGTGAATAGGGTGGTGGCCCTCAATGGAAGACCTGTGCTCCACACCTAGTGTCGCATGCCCTTCGTGTGGCGAGTTTTAGGATCCTGTTGAAGGCTCGAAAATATCTTCCTACAACATTATAAAGGAAACCACCTGGTCCAAAACTTAGAGTAGCTCCTTTTCCATTGAAATGGTGGTTTTTACTGGTTAATCTAGGTCCAGTTACCTTCTCTCTATCTCCACTGGCTTAAAATATGACTTTCACCTACCAATAAAGAAGAGACATCAGATCATCCCTCTTGCTGATCAGGCAAGAAAGTGATCTTTAAGTTGATCTAGGGCTCAACCAAGACACAACTAAATTTTTCCCATGTAAGAGGGGACTTCTAGAATGCAGAAAATAGAACTAAATGCAAAGTATAATCTGAGATGCATCTAATCCTAGACCTATCTCAATTGAAGGAAGGATTAACCTTTTCTCAATCAAGAGAAATCTAAAGGATGGGAAAAGAAGCATGCATGAATTGAAATAAAATAAAGGAACTAGACCAGGGAAATAGTTCACAAGATCTAATCCTTGTTAAAACAATTATGAACAGCGAAATTCCTAATAAGTAGTTACTAGAAACTTAACTATAAATAACTCCAACTCCTAATACAACATATGCATAAGGACGAAAAGATTCTTCCCCCAATACTGAAATCGTTCAAATACATGACATGTATGAAGCATGACATCCATAATATTAAATTGTTAGATAGATAGCAACTTAGGGAGATAAAGGTTTGTCCTTATACCAATTCCAATTTAGAATCTTATTTATGATTAACCCTGCAAGATAGCTTGACCAGATTCTAAATGCGAATTTCAATAAAAAATCAACAATAGTGCTGAAAAGCCACATACACACTCATACACCAGAAATGATATCTGAAAATTGAAGCATTTACTTCCAATAACAGAGCAAGAAGTAGTGATATGCAACCAATTACAGAAATAAATATTATTATAAAGATGAATCAAGTTACAAAAAACAATAGAGAGTTACAATAGTGTAAGTCGTCTGCTGCCTCTAAACTCGATTCCATGCCTGGAAAGATGGATTGGCTCTCAATACAATAGTGTAAATGAATCGCAAACTCCCTCCTTACAAATAGGTTGTAAGCCCAAGCATTACTCCACCTCTTTTCTTTCGGATTCGAATCCCCCTATTCCTGTCGAGGAAATTGTATTTATATAGAGCTTAAGGTGAAATCATGAAAATAACAGTAGCTCCATGTATCTCTCAACAACCAAGATAATAATAAAATAAATTAAATTAGGTGTCTACTTCTATAGAATCATGGGCCAAATGTAGATTGCCTTTGTTTGATAAATTTCCCAGTTTAGCTTGCTGTTGAGTTTGATTTATTTTCTATTGATAACCATTGAGCAGATTGCCTGACAAGATCATGCTCTTCACGGTATTAGTTTTCATTCAAGATTTTTCTTCTGTCTATTTTGGTTTGGATCTCGACATGTGGCTGAGTGGTTGTTGATTGAATGATCTATTCGATTCGGCCCAAGTGTTTCCCAGAGAAGGAGTGACATGTGGCAAGAGTTTCTTGGAAATCCAGGATCAAACTGTTACTTACTCCTTATTGACCCTAGGTTCATCCTTGTTTCATTCAAACATAGCTTATTAATTATAATATGTTAAACACACACATGGCAGAGACAAAATAGGAAAGATAAACAAGAGAGTTCACTTATTATTAACAAATGATATACATTTATAGTACATGGTGTGACCCTTGGATTCATATTCCAAGTGGTCTCTTAGACTCCTTTTGGTCGTTCAGCTTCCACACCAACCCCTAGAGGATTAGGCGTCCAACATTCCCCCCCTTAATCCGAAGGGTTATGTATGACTCCAATAGGAGAGTTGTAATACAAAATGTGCAAAAAATGCATGGCAACACTAGGCTGAATGTGCTCTCTGAAATTTTGGTAAAGGGCAGTGGTTTAAGGATGACCACCAACACTGGAATGCTTAGTGTAGTTCCCAGAACTCATCTAAGTCTGGCATGAAGCTCAAGTCTTCTGCTATAGGAAGTGCTCCCAATGTTTTCAAGAGGGAAACCTTCAACCATGAAAGGGAGGTCTCACCCCGCATAAAAGGGAGAACCTCAACTTGAAAAGGGAGGTCTCAACCTGTGATGGTTTAAGGATTACCACCAACTCTGGAATGCTTAATGCAATTCATGGAACTCTTCCAAAATTGGCAAGAAGATGAAGTCTTCTGCTAGAGGAAGTTTCCCCAATTCTTTGAAGAGGTATCACCGACTGAAGGCATGATCAGGAGCATATTTGTCTCTGGCTACAACTCTAAATCTGGTGTGGCAAGTTGTGGCTCAGGCTCTCTTGATGTGGCTTTGAAGCTTGTAGATGACCATCATTTCCACCCCTGTCATATATAAGGTGAGATGATGGAGAAAACTCAACTGCAAGACTGTTCAATACTCTAGAACAATTTTTGACATGTGATTGGAATATCTTCTTTGTTATTGTAGGAGGTTTGCTTCTGAAGCATCTGTTTGAAGAATGACTGGTTTTATGACAGTGCTTACATGGATGAAGATCAAAATAGTGATCTTTCAGATGACCAACTCGGTCACACTGTTAGCATTTCACAATTTGTTGTTGTGGAAGAGGGGTAGAATCTGGAACAGCTGAAGGTGAACTGTCATGAAGGAATCCAGCACTCTGAAACTGAATGGGTTTTGAGTAGTCTGGAATGTGAAAGGACACGTCCTTGCCATATCCAAGACCTGTTCTATGCTTGTTATGGACAAGCTCTTCCCAAGGTCTGATGATTGGCTTGGGAAGTGTAGGCTGGACTTCTAAATCTGCATTCACATTTGCTCTTGAATCAGCCTCAACTTTACTGTCTTGATTAGTTTCTGCATGTTGATGGGAGTCAATTTCTGACTTAAAAGGAGAATTGTTCTGAACATAAACAAGTTCAGAATCATGATTATACTTCTATAACTCCTCTTGTTGTAGCTATGATTCAAGCTACACAAATCAATCTTTTCATGTACATCTTGTAAACAACAATGAATATCCTCGAGAAAATCCTTGCTGATTTTGACTGTATTATTCATAGTAGAGAGTATTATATTGTCCAATAACTCTAAGATTGCACTAATTGGAGCCATTTTTTTTTTTAGCAAGTCAATCTCAAAAAAATAGTAAAATAATGAGGATCTCAATGCACTCCAAACTCTAATATAATGCCAAGACAAAGAAGCTCTCAATAGTCAGCAATCTCCAAATTAGTTCAAATATCGAAAACCCCACATGCTATAACTCTTGGTCATGATGATCCAAGGCTGGTGGAGAAACTGTTGTGTTATTCACTATTTCACTTTATATAGAGCTGTCAAAACAGATATGGCCTGGGTTCAACAATATGAACTTCATATGAATGATATTATACAGTTTAGCTGACATGTCTCTTGATTATTCTTTCCATCAAGGCTGTTTTATTCTTTCTATGAAAGGGCACGAAATCTATCATGTTTTCTATATATTTTACATGAAAGCCATCCCAGGATTATTGAGGGCTACATCCTTAACTGCACAAATCTACAGTTTCTGATACAAACCGAATATCAGAAAGACATTCTCAAGAAGTCCCTTCTCTCTGCATTGCGGCGTTAATTATAAAAGATTTCCTTCAATTTAATCAATTTTTATTTTTTATTTATTTATTTTTATTTTATTTTATTTATTTATTTATTTATTATTATTATTATTATTTAATTTTTCTTTTTCTTTTTAGTTTTTTTAGTTTATATATATATATATATATATATATATATATATTTTTTTTTTCTTTTATATTTTATTATTATTATTTTTTTATCGCGATATTTCTTAGGGCTTCACTCTGTGTATTCAACCAAACAAACGCTTCATGTAACAGAGAGATTTATTCCTATTTGGAGAGGCTGCGTACGACTTTCTAGCATCCTATTCCATTGTTAATGAGGCTTTTGGTTTATGCGTTATTCCTCCAAATCAAATAACAGGTATAAAGGCAGTGCATTTCTTCAAAATGTAATTCCTGCATAGTTAAGCATTGAAACATCAAGAGAGTCTCACACATAGCTAGTTTCTACATAATCGAAGGAGCAGAGTCAGCCATGAAGAGACTGAGAAGATTTCAGTGATCGGTATTCGCTTCCCATATATCTTGCAAAATAGATTGGGGTATATGTGTTGCATCTCAAAGAATGCTGAATAGTGGCAAAACATGGAATCATGTTCTTGTCAGGTGGGCAATCTGAGGTGGAGGCGATCTTGGACTTGAATGCGATGAACCAAGTGCCGAACCCGTGGCACGTATCATTCTCAGATGCTCAAGATTCTGTGGTCTTGAGCGCAGGCCCTTATTGGGAAATGGTACTGGGAAGGAGGGACTCCACAAGCGCTAGTGTAGACACCACAAATACAGATATTCCTTCTCCAACATTTGATGTGAATCGACTTGTTTCCACATTTCAAAATCAAGGGCTTTCTCCTCGAGACATGGTTGCACTTTCAGGCGTTCACACCATCAGATAGGCACGTTGCGTAGTTTTCAAAAACATAATCTACAACGAAAATATGACCATAGATGGATGATATGCGAGTGTGATGCAGGGGAGGTGTCCCACCTCTGGAGGAGATAACAACTTGTCGCCTCTGGATTTTGGTAGTGCCACAGGAGCAAATATCCTCGGATGCGCACCAACGTTTAATGACCTCGAGCTCTACTCAGAGAAGAGAGCGTTAAAGGAACAAGAGCAGTGCCTAGACCCAATGAGCGCTGACAAGTTGACTAGAATGACATTTTTTTTAGCAAATTATTATAGAGAAACAACTGAGTGAAATGACTGAGAAGATTCAGAATGGCAGGATAGAAATGGCCACAAATAATGCTGAGTGAAGGAGCGTTTCTTTGGTAACGCAGGCTGATATAAAACATTTGAATTTATAGACCTAGGACACCAATTTTTTTTACTATTTCAGGATTATGGGTAGAGGTGCAGGATTGACATTGTTATGAAACCAGCTCAAGAAAAGATAGAAAAGATAGATCAACGCCTTAGAATTCAGCCTCTTCGAGGGGGCAACCTCCTTTACATTACATAAATGAACAATTATTTTCATGATTCAAATGACAAAACCTCCTTTCTATATATAGGAGTCTATGGAGTCACAATATAATCCAGCCGACCTAACAATAATAATATAAAGCCACAAAAATAACAATAGAGGGATTCTATGGGCACATTAATAACAATATGGGGGTAATGGGGGCACAACAATATAAATAAGGGGTATAACTACAATAGTAATGGGGTAATCACTAGTATTATAGGGACCCAACATGCCCCTCTCCTTCAAAAAAGTGTTGTCCTCAACGCTTGAGTAGTTCAGGATACTTCTGCATAAAATTATCATCCTCCCATGTGGAATCTTCAGTGGATAAGTTCTTCCACTTGATAAGGTACTCTGAAATTGATCGATTTCGTAGCTGTCGAGTTCTTGTTTCCATAACTGCTTCCGGTTCCAATATAATTTTTCCTTCCTCGTGAAGTTCTGGCAATATTGTTTGAACTGGGAGCTTGTCACCTAAAACCTTCTTTAAGCATGAAACATGGAAAACTGGGTGCAATCGAGAAGCTGCAGGAAGCTCCAATTTGTATGCCATAGTACCAATCTTTTGCAACACCTTGTACGGACCATAATACTTTGGTGATAATTTATTATCCTTCTTAGCTTGCTTGAGGGATATTTGCTTATATGGTTGTAGCCGTAGGAATACCCAATCACCTACATCAAAACTTCTTTCACTGCGATGTTGATCTGCCTGTTGTTTCATTCTATTCTGTGCCAACACGAGGTTATCCTTTAAGAGTTGGAGGACTTGTTGTTAATGTTCGATGTGATGTTCCACTGCCTGAACCTTAGAATTTTCTCTTAAATATGATGTGATGGATGGTGGTTGATACCCATAAAGTGCCATAAAAGGGGTCATTTTTGTTGTTGTATGAAAGGAAGTGTTATACCACCATTCAGCCAGAGGCAACCATTTGACCCATTGTGTCTGTTTATCAGATACAAAGCAACAAAGATATCCTTCCAAACATTTGTTTACTATCTCAGTTTGCCCATCAGATTGAGGATGATAAGATGAGCTATGAGCTAACTGAGTACCAAGACAAGAAAATAATTGTGTCCAAAAATTTCCAGTGAAAATGGGATCTCTGTCACTTACAATAATCTTTGGGTTTCCATGTAGATTTTGAATTGTTTCCATAAATGCAGTAGAAACTGTACTGGCTTTAAATGGATGTGATAATGCACAAAGTGTGCATACTTGGTAAGTCTGTCAACTACCACCATGATGACACTCTTTCCCTCAGACTTGGGTAAACCTGTGATAAAATCCATTGATACTGATGAGCCCTAAATTTGGTAACATTTTGGGCTCATTTGGCCTAACTACCCTTGCTCAACCCTTCATTTTTCATAACTTATGCATCATTTTTTAGTATATTTATGTCATTTGTACGAATGACGGCAGTCACTATTCCTAGGTGGCTAACACGTGCTTATTTCAGGTTTTTTGACATTTAATGGAGCAAAACCACGCAGATGAGGGCTAGGAGACAGCCCCCAAGATGGGATTGAGATTTTGTAGGAAGGTTGTCCACAGCATTGAATGGCCTTCCTCGTGATCTTCACCCCCAACTCCGAGCTCCAACAGTCACCACCACCGAGTTAGAAGGCAGCCAAACGGATTTTGACGAAGCAGCAGATCACTTTTAGTTTGGTCAGCCAAGCCCCACTGATTTAGGAGGCCAGCTTGGGGCCTCAAGATGTATAAATGATAGAGCTGTAGCCTTTGAAAAGGACTTTTGAAACCTTGTTGCACATTCTGAACTACGAGCTGATAGCTCTGTTTTGCTCTTTTGTAAGTCATTAGTGGCATGTTATTTGACTTATGATTGTTATCTTTTAATGAAAAGCAGGCAGATTTGAGTTCAGTTCTAAGTTCTTAAAGGAGCCATAGCTCTCGGGGTTGGGCCCAACCTGAGAGCCTAAGGCCTCCTTCCTTTGTATTGTTACCTTTCTTTCAGCAATGTATTTCTTTTCCTTTACATGCATTTGGAAACGCAGTTTTCTGAGTTGAATTTCTTGGTGTGGTTAAGTAGGTTAGTTTTATGAACAGATTTTCTTCAGTAGTTTAGAATAGAGTAAGGAGATTGGAGTTAATAAGAGTTCCAAAAAGGGTTGACTGCACACTCACTTTCACCTCTGTTTAGGGACTGGAATTGCAGACAGTGCCACCCACCAAAAACAGTGTTTTACATGTTCATGCAATCTTTGATACAATGTTTTCGCTGTAATAGTTGTCCATGCGTTCAGATCTTGTGGAATGATTCTTTGCTTCAGTACCATGCATGATTTTCCTTAGAAATAACGTTGCTGTTCTTTGGTTTTATTAAAACAGTTAGAATAGGTTGATGAAATTTCGGTTATGTGCAGGACGTGGATGATTTGTTTCGTTTACACTGTGCAGTGCTACTCCCTCACTCCCTTATCCTTCTAAGCCATGCCTAGGCCATATGCTCATCTCCCAGTTAGACCACTTGCCTCCCAACTCTTCTATTACCCACGTTATTCTACCTTTTCGGCCTTCCATTCCCTCTACCCTCCTTTAGACCAACCAGCTTTGCACACCCCCTCTTCATCTCATCTCTCTGTCCCTAAGTCATTACAAACCCCCCTCATACCTCCCTATCCATCCATGCAGCCTCTTCCATTCATCCATCACCCAAAAATCCGATTGTAGAACATCCTGTAGGAATTACTGAACTTCCTGTAGAAATCCTGAACATCTTGTAGAACCCCTACAGACTTCCTGTAGAAACTCAAAAAAACGGTTGCTAGGCATCTAAACTTTGTGAACTTCTCTAAAAGGATGTTAGGGATTCCTTAGACCCTCTCTGAGCCTTCCTGACCTCTTCCAAGCATTCCTCCCCTTGATCTATCCCTGCACAGTCAAGACCCAGTTAGCAGCACACGCATAATAATTCCAACAACTTGAACAAAAATACAAAAATAGGTTTTCTTCATATCAAAGTAGTCTAGACACATGCACCTCACCTTCCTAGAAGTAATGGCATCTCTTTCAGTAGTTTTCATTCCCACCTTTGCATCAGTAGGACTAGCTAGTAGAATTAGGGTTTGCTAGGGTTTGCGATTCTTGTTGGCTTTCAGTTCCTTCCTATAGTAGGTTAATTTCCTTTGAGATAGCTTTCGTTCATCGGTTAAAAATCTTCTTCTGAGAGCTCATAGAAGTTGGCTTGAGCCCTAGCGGACTTGTGCCAGCTGACCAAGTGACAGCTGCGACAAGAGCTAGTACTTGTGCATACAACACCATCGCTTCCAAGTTTGTTACGAACTACCGGGTTGATAAAAATAGAGAAGGAAGCTCCAGGAGTTGTAGCATTATTGCTACAATACTGGAGCCCACCATCTTTTTGGCACCGTTTCCGGGGAAGCGTCAGAGTATTAGTAATTGTTGCTTTTCTTCTACTTTTCCTACTCTCGCCTTCTGCTAAGTAGTTTATTTCATTTCCATTCTGCAAAAGTAGCATAGACATTTCCTGCTTTCATAGATTAACATTTCAATTCCGCAATTTCATTTTTGCAAGCGTAGATTAGCATTTCAATTCTGCAAGCGTAGACTAGCATTTCAATTCCTGCAATTTCATTTGAGCAAAGTAGATTAGTTCTTTCCTGCTTTCATTTCAATTCTGCATTTTCATTTCAGCAAGATAGTTAGTTGTAGATCAATCTGTTTCAGTTCTTGCAGGTACCAGAGAAAAAAACAAAAGCAATCAAAAGTCTTTCCATTTCATGCCTCGTAGGAATCGAGATAAAACAGGCAAATTCTTACCCAACACCCCCACCACATCACTGAGTCACCCTTCTCTCTTCTGTGGCGACAGTGATCCAGAAGAACCTATAGGCGAACCTCCTGAGATATATGAAGATCCTATAGCAGAAGAAGAGTTAGAGACCACTCCATCTGAAGCTATGGCTGACCATAGGGGAGAAGATGAGAGAATAGAAGGTGCCTTCCCCATCCGAGAGACCAATGGAGACATGAAAATGAAGAACATTAGCCCCTCCGCTTTACCTCACTTCCATGGGCTGACTACTGAAGATCCTGATACCTTCCTGTTTGAGTTTGCTGTCCTTTGTCGAACCTATGACTATACTGAAGATGACCAGAAGCTGAAACTCTTCCCCTCAACCCTTAAGGATGCAGCATTACGCCGGTTCATGGGCTTACCTGGGAACAGTATCACCACTTGGGCTCAGATGCAGCAAGCTTTCAATACCAAATACCGGGACTACTGTAGGTCTAAGGAAACCAAGGGAGAAATATTTCGGATGACCATGGGGAATGATGAGTCCTTAGAGGATTACGAGGAAAGGTTCCAACTTAGCTATAAACGGGCCAGGTGCACACTTGACCCTGAATCCCTCAAGTTGGTTCTGCTCCGAGGAGTCCCTGAAGACATCTTAGATACCCTTCACATGCTAGCTGGAGGAGATATTTACCAACTACCTTATGAGGACATAAAGACTGTGTTTAGAAACCATTCTAGGGTAACCCGGAAACGAGGTAGAGGAAACCTCCTCTCAGCTGGTATTCCTTTCTCCAAACATGAGTTTGCAAATCAATTAGAAGATCTCAAGAGTGAGGTGAGATAGACCATCACCATGCAACTTGATACATTCCGAATCCAGTAGAAGAAAGAAGAAGCTGAGAGGGCCTTGGCTATCTTTTGCCCTAGGTGTACAAGGAAACACCCTAAGAACGAATGCCCATTACATTTGGTTGAAGTATGTTTTGTTTGTGAGGAGGACCACCCCACAAACCAATGTCCAACCTTACCTGGGCTTAAAGCCATGTATCAAGTGACAGAAGCCCCCACTGAACCTCTCTATTTCCTCAACCAAAGGAGGCCACAAGGACCTAGACCTTACCAGCAGGGGATGCAAGGGACACCCCAAGCTTATTACAGCCCCAACCAATCTACTCCTATGCCTTCCTGGGGTCCCCCTGCTCATCCTTCTTGGTCTATGCCTCCTCCATGGTCTTACCCACCTCAGTACCATACTCAACCCACTACTCATTCGTATCACTCACATGCCCAGCCACAGCCTCAGTGGAATGCACCTCAATCGGGGTGGAGGCCCCAGTACAATACTCCTCCCGCTATTTTGCCTCCACCACTAGCTCAACCACAACCATTACCTCCTGCTCCTCCAAGGCAACCTCAAATGCCTGCTCAACTGAACCCGAACCCCAACAAGAGACAGGCCCAGCAGGTATATACTGGGGAAACATCATGCCCTACCTATGCTGTGGAGATCCAGGAGATCAATCTGCGATCTGGAAAGACTCTTCCGGATTGCCAACCTCCTCCCCCAGAGGACGAGGAAGACAAACAGGAAAGTGAACCAAAGGCTATTCCACCCTTTCCTGAGAGACTAACAGCCACCACACAACCCAACCCAGAGGAGGATGAGCTTCTGGGAGAACTCAAACAGTTGTGTGTGAAAATACCACTTCTCCAAGCCATCAAAGATGTACCGATATACAACAAACTGGTTAAGGAAAAGTGTTTTAGACACCCAGGCAGGCGAAAGAGAGATGCTTCAACCATCAATGTCATAGGACAACTGTCTGATCTTATGTTGGGACAAGTCATCTGCCCAAAGTATCTAGATCCTGGGAGTCCTGTAGTAGATGTCCACATCAATGGCACCATCATACCTCATACCTTGATTGATCTGGGGGCTGCCATTAATGTGATGACCAAAGATACCATGCTCAAACTCAACCTTCAGGGTTCCTTGAGAAAGACCTCGACAGTCCTACAACTAGCAGATCGCTCCACTGTGACTCCCGAAGGGATTGTAGAGGATGTCTTGGTCTCTGTTGACTCTTGGGAATACCCTGCAGATTTCTTGGTTCTGCAACCAAAGGCAAAGCTTACTGGATACCCTCTTATTTTGGGAAGGCCTTGGTTAGCCACTGCAGATGCTTACATAAGCTGCCGTGCAGGAAACATGACCATCAAAAATGTTCCTATGTCCAAGCATCTAGTCCTATACCCTCCTGCCCAACCCTTATTAGAGCATGACTTACCACTTTGGTTGGAGGAAGGAGAAGAAGACGAGGTGTACTCAGCTCCTTTGTGCACCCTAGACACCACTAGGGGAGATCCCCCAACCGAGGATGATTTGATTGAGACCTTGATCCAGAATCCACCTCCCAGTGCACTGTCCTTAGAGGAATTGGTGGAGGATGCCCAAGCCAGCACCTTAGTGGACCTTTGTGCGACCAACCCTGTCACTCCCAGAGTAAAAAATGTGGGGTTCGGCCCTGAGAGAACGTTAAAGATCAGCTCCTCCCTATCTCCTTCCCAGGAAAAGGAGTTGTGTAGTCTATTGGCCAGTCATCTAGATGCTTTTGCTTGAAGCTATAAGGAGATGAAAGGAGTCCATCCTTTGGTCTGTACCCATCACATCTACATCAAAGAGGATTGTAAACCAGTTAGGCAACCCCAGAGGAGAATGAATCCAGCCCTTAAGGACATCGTCAAGGAAGAATTGCAGAAACTATTGGATGCCGGATTCATTTACCCCATCTCAGATAGTGAATGGGTGTCCCCCCTGGTGTTGGTTCCCAAGAAAAATGGGAAGTGAAGAATCTGTGTGGACTACCGAGAACTGAAAAAAGCTACCAAGAAAGACCATTTTCCTCTACCTTTCATAGATCAAGTGTTGGATGGACTGGCATGAAAGAAGTTTTTCTCTTTCCTGGATGGGTTTAGCGGGTATAACCAGATCCAGATCAGCCCGGAAGACCAAGATAAGACCACCTTCACTTGTCCTTGGGGTACCTTTGCTTACCGAGTTCTTCCCTTTGGACTATGCAATGCTCCTGCCACCTTCCAGAGAGCCGTCTTGAGCATCTTTTCTGAGCTGGTCCATGATGCGGTGGAAATCTATATGGATGACTTCACTCCTTATGGGTCCAACTTCCAGGAAGCATTGTCCAATCTGGGAAAACTTCTAACCAAGTGCATTGAGATGAACCTGTCCCTTAGCCCTGAAAAGTGTGAATTCTTGATGACTGAAGGGACCGTGCTAGGCCATACCATTTCTTGCCAAGGGTTACAAGTGGATCCTAACAAAATTGCTCTTATCAAGAAGGTTCCACCTCCTCAGAAGGTAAGAGATGTCCGAAGTTTCTTAGGATTAGCAGGGTATTACAGGAGATTCATTAAAGACTTCAGCAAGCTAGCCTCACCATTGTTTGGCCTCTTGGAAAAAGATGTGGAGTTTAAATGGACTGACGATTGTCAGAGGACTTTGAATGAATTAAAGGACAAGTTGGTGTCTGCCCCAATCTTGAGAGGTCCAAATTGGGCCCTACCTTTCCACATCCACACTGATGCCTCGAACAAAGCCATAGGGGCAGCCTTAGGACAAGTTGAACAAAAACTTCCTTATGCCATTTACTTTGTCAGCAAAAACTTATCCAAGGCAAAACTGAATTACACTGTGACTGAGAAGGAATTCTTGGCCGTGGTCCATGCACTGAACAAGTTCCGACATTATATGACTGGATATCAAACATTTGTACACACTGATCATGCTGCAATTAGATATTTAATGAATAAACCAGATGTTAATGCTCGTATTATTAGATGGTTACTTTTGTTGCAGCAGTTTGATTTGACTACCGTTGACAAACCAGGTAAAGAAAATGTTGTTGCTAACTTTTTGTCTAGATTGGATTTATCTGCAGATGAGGATGGAACAGTGGATGACCAGATGCCCGATGAACATCTGTTTGTTATTTCAATACTCTCTCCATGGTTTGCTGATATAGCAAACTACCTTGTTTCAGCACAGTTCCCTCCGCACCTATCCTCAAGAGAGAAGAGCAGAATCGTCAGAAAGAGTGCCTCATTCACTTGGATCGGGGGCAACCTGTTCAAGCTTGGCCCTGATCAGATCTTAAGGCGTTGTGTAAGGGAGGAAGAAGTCTTTGATATCCTCCTCACCTGTCATGATGGGCCTTGTGGAGGACATTTTGCAGCAAGGAGGACTGCCTTCAAAATCCTATAGGCAGGCTACTATTGGCCCACACTTCATCAAGATGTTAGAAGGTATATCAGCCAATGTGACCGATGCCAAAGGACGGGGAAACTGACTCCAAGGGATGAAATTCCTCTCCAACCTCAAGTGACTCTTGAGCCATTTGAGAAGTGGGGTATGGACTTTGTGGGTCCAACCAATCCTCCTTCGAGGCAAAGATCTTACATCATTGTGTGCATAGACTACCTGACAAAGTGGGCAGAAACCAAGGCAATCAAAGTAGCAACAGAAGAAAAGGTGGTTGAGTTCTTAAGAGAAAACATCTTCTACAAATTTGGCTACCCAAGAGAGCTAGTCACCGATCAAGGAAGCCAGTTCACATCCAACTTAATTGAAGACCTACTCGCTCATCACAAAATCAAGCATAGGACTTCCACCCCCTATCATCCTCAAGCAAATGGGCAAGTGGAAGTCACCAATAGAGCACTAGAAGGGATCTTGACTAAGGTGGTGAGCAGCAGTAGAAAAGATTGGGCAGATCGCCTGGTTGAGGCCACATGGGCTTACAACACCACTTGGAAGACCACAACCGGCTTCACACCTTATGAGCTGGTCTATGGGAAGAGAGCTTTGCTGTCAATTGAATTCGAATACAACACTTTGAGGATGGCAGCTCAGCTGGACCTAGATCTCAGCCATGCCCAACAAGAAAGGTTATTGCAGCTGAATGGATTGGACGAGCACCGAATGCAGGCCCTTCTTCACTCAGAAGTGGTTCAACTTCAGAGGAAGGTGTGGCATGACCAACACCTCAATGACAAGCAATTTCAGCTAGGAGATTGGGCACTGTTGTATGATTCCAGGCATAAAGATTTCAAGGGGAAGCTAAGAACTAGATGGCTAGGACCATATGCAGTGGAAAAATGTAATGATAATGGATCTGTACTTATTCGGACCATTGATGAGGAGGCCATCCCTATGCTTGTCAATGGGCATCGGTTGAAGATCTACAGAAAGCCTCTGTCAAGGCAAGAATTCATCAAAACTGTGGAAAAATCAGTGCTGGTCATAGAGAAGGGTTCTGCCTCTGTTTTGGGCATACCCTGAGTTAAAAAAAAATAAAAAAATAAAAATAAAAATAATAAAGATCCTTGGGTGAAAACCTTTCTGAGGCGCTCAAGGCAGATGGTAAGGGTGAAAACCTCATCGAGGCGCCCCTGCTGTCTTTCAAAAAAAAAGAAAAAAAAGAGGAGAGAAAAATAAAGATCCTTGGGTGAAAACCTCTCTGAGGCGCTCAAGGCAGATGGTAAGGGTGAAAACCTCATCGAGGCGCCCCTACTGTCTTTCAAAAAAAAGAAGAAAAAACAATAAACAAAAAAAACAGGGACAACAAGTTCACAATGTGGCAATGCATGCAGGTTGCAGGTATTCTATGAAGGAAGAGAGGTCCCTCAACTCAAAGACAAGGGTCCTTATTATGCTACGAGGTGACCTCACCAGCACCCCCTCCGAAAACACTCATCTTCTCCAAGGTATGGGCACGATTTGATCACATTTTAGTCTTCTACAGGAAGCTACAGACTTTCTACAGGAAGTTCTGTATTTCTACAGGAAACTTCCTGTAGAAGTTTTGGACGGCCCAGAACTAATTATGTGGGGAGATCTAACGACCGAGGTCCGACATGGAGGCATGCAAGCTACTATTTTCTCCATCACACACTGTTGTCACCTCCTTCTACCACCCCAGTTGCCATGCAATGAAGGAACCTGCACAATCAAAACAGATCATTGAATTATCAGAGGAAGCGCTTCTCAAATGGAAAAAAAGATGCAGAGATACCATGCAATACTTATCAAAGCCGTCCGAGGGCCCTGCGTTCATGGTTGAGATGCCACCGTCTCCACTGTTCAGCATGCACCCAAGGAAGAAAAACTGCTCAAGGACATCCTACAGGAATCCTGTAGCAGTTCATCCAGCTAGAGTGTACACCATTAAATCGCCTGAAACATGCAATAATAGAGCAGGCACATGCACCACCCGTAGCCAGGTAATAAGCATCGTAACCATCAGCAGCCTGCGAAAAGGAAGGACCTCCCGGCCTGTGCAAATAGCAGCAGCAAGCAAATCTAATCATCATCGTCCTGAAACCTGGAAACTCATGTCGCGGCCGCACAGGTAAGTGCCTCGCCCTTTCTTTCGTCGAATTACATGAATAATACTTTGAAATGTTTGCAAGTATGAAATGAACGGGTTGAGCAGTCGTATGGCCATTCAACTGGCCACGACGACCAGTCAGATGGTCTAGTCGGATGTGTAAAATGGTGGTCGTGGCAAGAAGAACGGGTAGTGGACACGTGAGAACCGTCCAGTTGGGGAGAAGGGCGTTTTAACAGAAATGACGATGGCGGATCTGTGGAGAATGATGCAACAGTCAGGGAACTTGCAGTGGAATGAGTAGATGACATCGTCCAACAGTCCGGCAGTGACAACTCACCCCCACACCACGAATTCCGCCGGATTCAAATCTATCGGCTAGATCGCCACCCCACGCATTTATCATCAGCCGTTTAGAAGTCGAGTGAGCGTCCGAATTCCTCTGAAGCTCGTCACTCCAAGTCTTCGGCCTGTTCGAACGTCTGGTAGTGGCACAGAAGGCGCAGAACCATTGCAGTGCTCTCCAGAACCCGTGCGCTGTTTCTACAGGAAAGCTACGCTACAGGAAGCTCACTGCCACGAGGAAAATTGGGCTCTTCACGTCAAAGGTGGCAAATTGGAGAAGGTAAGCCTGACCTGTGCATCCCATGCAATTGGTTTCGAGGGTGGCGGAGTCAACATTCTACAGTCTGATCATAAAAATTGCAAGTATTGTCTTCCGTTTGAATGAATTGTCGTCGAAGTGTATGTAAGGTTTTCTACAGGAGGTGATTTTTAAGGCTCATCTGTAGATAGTCTTCGCGAATTGTGTGCGTGGCAGAGGCGTAATTCTACGCTCTGTCCCAAAAGGCTAGTTTTTGAATACGCACCCGCCACCTCCAGCTAACGTAGCAGGTTTTCACCATGCCGGGCGGATTCATCAGAAAAGAACTGACCGACTCAAAGAAATTAAGGGAGAACCCTGAGGTGGTAGAACTGTTCACTCGTGCGCAATGGATGTCGTTCTGCGACAAATTGCAAGGATATGATGATGAGGTGGCAGAGGAGTTCTTGCGAGCTCTGAAGCCAAAATAAAAAACGCTAGCCACTGTCAATTTCAGGGGTTTGAGTCTCAGACTCACCCCACAATTCATCAGCCGAGTCATTGAGCTCTCAATGGGGGTACCGTGGGACAAGGAGGAGAGGAAATTAGGCCAGAAGGCTAAAAAAGAATTCTTTCCACCAGAGGAGCAATTCTCAGAGGATAAGAACGGGGTTCGCAGAACTAGCTTACTGCCACTTTGGAGCGAGGTCAGCCTCCAAATTATGAAATACATCACATGCGAAGGTCGGTTCAGCATTGTGTATGGGTACCATTTCTGGCTACTCACTGAATTGAGACATCAGATGGACCTACCTGCAGAAAACAAACTAAGTATTCCCTACTTTCTACTGCAGTCTATGACAGAATGTGCCACCAAGTTAAAAGAAGGCACGCCAGACCAGGTAGCCCACCATGGGCTCATTAAGCTCCTCGTGGAGGATGCACTTCACACATACAAAGTCCCTCTCTCGTGGGAAGCCTTCCAAAATCTGACTAAGGATGGCGATATAAAAATGTTGACCGAAGAGCTTGGTTCCTCCAGCAGTGAGGAGAAGGAGTCAGTACCCACAGAGAAGAAAGAAAAAGGCCAAAGACCCACGGCCAAAGTACCGAAGAAAGAGCAAAAGGAGAAACAAGAGAAAAAGGTTGCCAAAGAGAAGGATGACACACCCATGTTGACGCCCAGAGAGAAAAGGTTACAAAGTAGGGTGGACAGGACTGAGCCAGTCCACGTCAGTAAAGGCACCTCGACGGTAGCCTCGAGCAAGTCAAAAAGCAAAACACACTCAGCAAAATAGGCTAGAACGGTGCCACCTGTTTCTACAGGAAAACCAAAAACGACTTCTACAGGAAGCCAGAAATCAACTGATAAAGGGCCTTCTACAGGAAGCCCTGAGAAAGGAAAACCCAAGGAAAAGAAAGCCGACATTCTTGCAAGGGAGGCAGCAGCCGTGCTGGCCGCCCTTAGTACACCTCCTAAGCCGAAGGAAAAGAGAAAGAGGGAGATCCCTCTGTATTTTAAAGCCCGGAGAAGTGTAAGAATAAAAACAGGCAGGCCACAACCTCCGTCCAGCAGCCCAATTACTATAGAGGATACCCCTACTTCGCCCAGCGAGAGGTCCCCCTGAAAGATATCAGTCACCTATGAGAGGGGGAGCCCGAAAGCAACTACGTGGAAAGAGAGAATGGACAGGTTGGCTTCAGAAGCCCAGCTACAGGATGCTGAGGCTGCTCTACAGGAAACCTTAGCCCGGCTTAAGGAGACAGAGAGGATGGAAGGAGAGGCACCCTCATCACCACCGAGGGAAGACGAAGTAGAGCCACCAAGAGAAGAAGAGAAAGAGCATATTCCGGAGCCTAGTCCTCAGCCAAGTCTGAGCTCATATTATAATTTCTTAGAAGCTGGAAAAATTATACCACAGAAATTCACTGTGCCACTTTTCTTTGCATTGGAGGAAGAGAGAGTACGAACCCACACGTGGATGAAAATAGCCAAATCAAAAGGTGTGGCAGACATAGGCCCCTTGGAGGAGCAACTCAAGGAGGCAAGAAAGGAGTTAGCTATGGCCAAACACGTGGCAAATTGCCAGCAGGTGTTCCTACAGGAAGAGAATGAAAAATTGAGATTGCAGCTACAGGAACTGAAGAAAGAAAAGGGCACATCCTCAGGGGACATCACAGCAGAACAACAAGGAAGAGAAAGACTGCAAGTCGGTTTTGGGGAGCCAACCACGCATCTACAGGAAGGGGAGCTGCAAGCACAAATCGAGGTACAAGCTCTCAAACAGCAGTTGCAACAAAAAGAGGCACAATTGGCCTGCATGGCCAGTTGGGCCATGGATGCTATACAATGCAGACAGCCGGCCAAATCCTATGGCCTATACCTAAGAGACCAATGGCTACAATTTCAGATTAATACATTAGCACAAAGGGGTATCTCTCAGCTCCAAGACCCGCAGTAGTTCACTGAATTATGCACTACCAGTTCATCAGAGGATAAGGCCAAACTATCAGAGTTATATCTCCATAATTTGGCCCTTCCTAATGTGACTTCATGGGATCCCAACACGGTCTTAGGGGATATGCAGTTAATGGAATTTGCCTCATGGTTGAACCATGAAGACAAAAGAGCAGCAAAAGTCAAAGCGGTCATGAACCGAGAGCTGAACGAGCCATTCTTAATTAGAGCAGAGCCAGGGGATCCAACTTCATTAATATCGACACATCAACACTTATCCATCGACCCTCAAGCTTCATTGAAATATATGGATCAACAGGCCCAGGCCATAGTGCATTTCGAGGATATGGAGAGACTGTTAGGGGATAACTATGTTCAATCTTGCAGTCGCCGATGGAACACATTGGCCCACAGTCTAAAAATCAGAGAATATCACACTCCCACTCGAATGAGGGAAGCTCTAGTACGGGTGCCCCTCTATAAGAAATCCATGCAGAACCTCCAGGCCAGCTGGATTAGCCTCAAGCTAAGCCCACCTCTACTGTTAGGATTGATGGAAGGCAACACAGAGAAAGATGAGCATGAACAGTGGGAAGAGGTGGAAAGAAAGGCTGGGTTCCATGTCAGTAAGGAGGACACTACTGCAGAAACCTAGGATGTGAGGGTGGCAATAAAGGCAATGAAGGACGAGGAGCTGGATTAGTTGCTCAAGGATGAGCAATCATTTTAGCTGGGGGGTGATGATGAGCCCCAAATTTGGTAACATTTTGGGCTCATTTGGCCTAACTACCCTTGCTCAACCCTTCATTTTTCATAACTTATGCATCATTTTTTAGTATATTTATGTCATTTGTACGAATGAGGGAAGTCACTATTCCTAGGTGGCTAACACGTGCTTATTTAAGGTTTTTTGACATTTAATGGAGAAAAACCACATAGATGAGGGCTAGGAGACAACCAAGATGGGATTGAGATTTTGTAGGAAGGTTGTCCACAGCATTGAATGGCCTTCCTCGTGATCTTCACCCCCAACTCCGAGCTCCAACAATCACCACCACCGAGTTAGAAGGCAACCAAACGGATTTTGAGGAAGCAGCAGATCACTCTTAGTTTGGTCAGCCAAGCCCCACTGATTTAGGAGGCCAGCTTGGGGCCTCAAGATGTATAAATGATAGGGTTGTAGCCTTCGAAAAGGACTTTTGAAACCTTGTTGCACATTCTGAACTACGAGCTGATAGCTCTGTTTTGCTCTTTTGTAAGCCATTAGTGGCATGTTATTTGACTTATGATTGTTATCTTTTAATGAAAAGCAGGCAAATTTGAGTTCAGTTCTAAGTTCTTAAAGGAGCCATAGCTCTCGGGGTTGGGCCCAACCTAAGAGCCTAAGGCCTCCTTCCTTTGTATTGTTACCTTTCTTTCAGCATTGTATTTCTTTTCCTTTACATGCATTTGGAAACGTAGTTTGCTGAGTTGAATTTCTTGGTGTGGTTAAGTAGGTTAGTTTTATGAATAGAGTTGCTTCAGTAGTTTAGAATAGAGTAAGGAGATTGGAGTTAATAAGAGTTCCAAAAAGGGTTGACTGCACACTCACTTTCACCTCTGTTTAGGGACTAGAATTGCAGACAGTGCCACCCACCAAAAATAGTGTTTTACATGTTCATGCAATCTTTGATACAATATTTTCGCTGTAATAGTTGTCCATGCGTTCAGATCTTGTGGAATGATTCTCTGCTTTAGTACCATGCATGATTTTCCTTAGAAATAACGTTGTTGTTCTTTGGTTTTATTAAAACAGTTAGAATAGGTTGATGAAATTTCGGTTATGTGCAGGAAGTGGATGATTTGTTTCGTTTACACTGTGCAGTGCTACTCCCTCACTCCCTTATCTTTCTAAGCCATGCCTAGGCCATCTACTCATCTCCCAGTTAGACCACTTGCCTCCCAACTCTTCTATTACCCATGTTATTCTACCTTTTCGGCCTTCCATTCCCTCTACCCTCCTTTAGACCAACCAGCTTTGCACACCCCCTCTTCATCTCATCTCTCTGCCCCTAAGTCATTACAAACCCCCCTCCTACCTCCCTATCCATCCATGCAGCCTCTTCCACTCATCCATCACCCAAAAATCCGATTGTAGAACATCCTGTAGGAATTACTGAACTTCCTGTAAAAATCCTGAACATCCTGTAGAACCCCTGTAGACTTCCTGTAGAAACTAAAAAACATGATTGCTAGGCATCTAAACTTTGTGAACTTCTCTGAAAGGATGTTAGGGATTCCTTAGACCCTCTCTGAGCCTTCCTGACCTCTTCCAAGCATTCCTCCCCTTGATCTATCCCTGCACAGTCAAGACCCAGTTAGAAGCACATGCATAATAATTCCAACAACTTGAACAAAAATACAAAAATAGGTTTTCTTCAGATCAAAGTAGTCTAGACACATGCACCTCACCTTCCTAGAAGTAATGGCATCTCTTTCAGTAGTTTGCATTCCCACCTTTGCATCAGTAGGACTAGCTGGTAGAATTAGGGTTTGCTAGGGTTTGCGATTCTTGTTGGCTTTCAGTTCCTTCCTACAGTAGGTTAATTTCCTTTGAGATAGCTTTCGTTCATCGGTTAAAAAGCTTCTACTGAGAGCTCATAGAAGTTGGCTTGAGCCCTAGTGGACTTGTGCCAGCTGACCAAGTGACAGCTGCGACAAGAGCTAGTACTTGTGCATACAACACCGTCGCTTCCAAGTTTGTTACGAACTACCGGGTTGATAAAAATAGAGAAGGAAGCTCCAGGAGTTGTAGCATTATTGCTATAATACTGGAGCCCACTAGATACCTCCTCCCAATGTTGGCTTGGAATGGATAAAGGTTGTAATAGACCCGGTGTCTTAATTGTTTCAACTTTATTTTGTTGGCAAACCAAACATTCTGCCACAAACTTTTGAATATATGATTTAAGGCCATCCCAAAAAAATTCCTTCTTAACCCTGTGGTAAGTTTTTAAAAATCCTGAGTGCCCTCCTAAGGGAGAAGTGTGCAATTCCATAAGAATCTTTTGTTTTAGCTGGGAATTCTTACATAGGTATAAGCGATCTTTGTACCATAACGAATCACTTTTCCAGCTAAATGTATCAGATGTACTGGAATCTTGTTGTAGCTTTCGAATAAGTGCCCACACTTCTTCGTCATTCTTCCATTCCTCCCTTGCTTCATTTATCCAATCTGGTTAGATGATAGAAATAGCACACAACAATGCTTCCACATCCTCATCCTTCCTTGAGAGTGCATCTGCCACCACATTTTGCTTCACTTTTTTGTAGATGATTTCAAAGTCATAACCCAACATCCTTTTGTTTTTCTTCAGAGGATAATCTTTGTTCTAAAAAGTATTTAAGGCTATCATGATCCGTTTTTACCTTGAAGTGTCTTCCCATTAGGTAGGGTCGCCATTTCTTAAGTGCATGGAGTATTGCCAACATTTCCTTCTCATAAATAGCTTTGCTTAAAAACTTTCCCTTGATTGGACGACTTTCAAAAGCAATGGGTCTTTCATCTTGCATTAGAATAGCACCAATTCCATTTCCTAAAGCATCACATTCCACAATAAAGGTTTTTGTGAAGTCCGGTGTAGCTAAGACCGGTGCTTGGCACATTGCCTCTTTAAGATGTTCAAAGGCCTTTGTTGCTTCCGGAGTCCATGAAAATGCATCTTTCTTCAATAATGTTGTTAGAGGTGCTGCTATTCTCCCATAATTCTTAACAAACTTGCGATAATACCCTGTCAACCCAAGAAATCCTCGCAGATGCTTTATGGATGTGGGGATTTTCCATTCCTTAATGGCTTTAATTTTGCTAGGGTCTACCTTAACTCCTTCATGAGATACAATATGACCCAAATATTCCACCTCCTGGACTCCAAAGAAACATTTGGATCTTTTTGCATATAATTGTTTCTCTTCCAATAGTTGTAGCACCCTGTCAACATGTTCAACATGATCCTTCCAAGACTTGCTGTAGATTAGTATATCATCAAAAAATACTAACACAAATTTTCTAAGGAATGGTTTGAAAATTGAATTCATCAAACCTTGAAATGTTGAAGGTGCATTGGTAAGGCCAAAAGGCATGACCAAAAATTCATAATGACCCTCATGAGTTCTAAATGCCGTTTTCGGAATGTCTTCAATCTTCATTCTGATTTGATGATATCCTGAACGAAGATCCAACTTGGTGAAGTAAATTGATCCATGCAATTCATCCAGTAATTCATCAATGACAGGAATGGGGAACTTATCTTTAATAGTGAGCTTGTTGAGCTCCCTATAATCCGGACACATGCGCCATGATCCATCCTTCTTGTGCACCAATACTACTGGAGCAGAGAAAGAACTTTGACTCGGTTGAATTATACCAGCCTCTAGCATTTCTGCAACCATACGTTCAATTTCACTTTTTTGGACATAGGGATATCTGTACGGCCTGATGTTTGGAGGAACACTTCCTGGAATCAGATGAATAGCATGATCATGATCACGCATAGGTGGGAGACCTTTGGGAGTCTCAAATACCTTGGAATGATTGTCCAGGACTTTTTGGAGATCTGGAGAAATAGATGATTCCAATGTGGAAACATCTAGCGAACATAATTGTGCAATTACACCTCTTTGCTCCTTTTTTAGAAGCTTTGTCATACCATTAGAGCTGATTATCTTTCCTGGTTTCCCTGCAATACCCCTTAATTCAACTTCCTTTCCTTCCGTAGAAAATTTGATGAAAAGTTCTTGAAAATTAAAAGCTATTGTACCCAAGGATTGTAGCCATTGGACTCCTAGTACAACATCAGCACCTCCCATTGGAATGGAAAGCATTGGGCTAGTCAATACATATTCTCCCATGGATAGCTTGATATTATGGCACTTTCCAGAGCAATTTATTGTTCCTCCATTTGCAATCATCACTTGACACTCTGGTGCTGGATATAGGAAGCAATTCAATTCTTTTGCTACCCTACAATGAATAAAATTGTGGGTGCTTCCTGAATCAATCAACACTATTACCTTTTTCTTCTTGATTTGTCCTTCTATCTTGATGGTTTGAGGAGTGGTAATTCCCGCCAATGCATTACAAGATATGGTCGGATTTATTTGTTCTTCATCTAGGCTTTGTTCCTGGAGTATATCCTCTTCTTTTGACCTTTCTTGCTCCTTTTCTTCTTCCTCTTCACAATCTATGTAGAATAATTTCTTCTCAGCACACTTATGACCTTTAGTGTATTTGCTATCACAACTATAACAAAGCCCTTTTGCTCTTTTTTCTTCCAATTGTTGTGGTGTCAACCTTATAGGTTGTGGAAGACTAGGGGCAACAACACTTCCGTCTTTATAGTTGTGAGTGGTATGCTTCCTGGTTGCCATAATTTTGCTTTCCATTTTTCTTGCTAACCTGAATGCCTTCTCTAATGAATCAGGTTCCCAAAGGCGAACATCATGTTGGATATTATCCTTTAAAGACCCTATGAACACATCAATCCTATGCTCCTCTGGAATATCTTTTACCCTTATGTTCAATTTTTGGAACTCCTCAATGTGCTCCATTATTGAACCCTTTTGTTTGAGACTTATCAATTGGCTAAAAAAAGTGTTGCTTTTTGTATCCTCATAATGTGCTATCAATTCTTCCGTAAAAATTGCCCAAGTGATAAATTGTTTACGAGAGCAAAGCCATTGATACCATACAAACTGATTTGGTTCCAAATATAAAGTTTCCATACGTACCTTTTGTGTGTTTTGCACATTATTGAGATCGAAGAACTGCTCCATTTGTAATATCCATGTGGCAGGATCCTTGCCATCAAAATTCCTCATATCGATTTTTGGAATATGGTGGGTCTTCGATCCAACATTAGAGTCTATGGAATCATGATTAACATTTCTTTTGTTCACATCATGAGTTTCCTTTACAACCTTTTCACCATTAGTAAGTATTTCTTGTAGAAAATTTGTCAAATCTGTCTTCAAATCTGCCATGTCTGTCTTCAAATCTGTCCTCAAATCTGTCTTCAGATCATCCATCTTATCTTCCATGCCCTTTATCTTAGATTCCACGCCATTTATACTAGCATCTGTTAGCTTTTGTGAGCGTGACATTTGTTGCACTTGTTCTTGTAATTTTGATATATCATGTAGCATTTCTTCCTCTTCTTCATGAGTCATGCTAGAGCTTTCAGGTTCCTTACTAGGTGTTTGCATTTTCTTTCCTCGGGGCATCATTTACCGATAATAATGCTTTACTATGCCCTTTGAATTCCTTCAAATCAAGCTTATGCAAAAATAAAAAAATAAAAACTACACACCTTTTTTTACTTTGTAGAAGCCTGATATTGAATCTGATGTATCTCTGTAATTTCCAATCATCCAGTTCTGAAATTGTGACCTGTAGCATCCTTCTATGTCCTCTTTCCAATGCCACTAGTCTGAACCAAATTGGATTCTCCAAGGAAGAGTTATGCACAATCTCCCGCAGTGACCTGATTATATACTAGTTCAGTAGAGCGAACTTGTATGAAGTTCCACGTGTCACTGTTTCAACCTTTGACTCTAAAAAATATATAAATGAAAACTACAGTCCGTTCTCTTTTTGTACCTTCTTACGAAATTTCAATCCAATGCTCAGAAAGAAAGTTATGACGATTTTCCCCAGGTCACCTGTTTTGAGTGTAATTCAGGAGTCTGCAAAAAGACCAACTTCCTGAGATCATATCTCCGAAAATATCACGCGAAAATCTCTGAAATTTGGACCCAATGTTCAACGCGATTTCTTCTCAAATGGGTTTTTTTTGCGACTTCTGAAATGTCACAGACAAAACGTTATAGCGAAAATGCCACGATGACCTGTTTGGAGCAGCGAAACCCTAGAATCCAAAGCTCTGATACCAAATGTTATGAAACCAGCTCAAGAAAAGATAGAAAAGATAGATCAACGCCTTAGAATTCAGCCTCTTCGAGGGGGAAACCTCCTTTACATTACATAAATGAACAATTCTTTTCATGATTCAAATGACAAAACCTCCTTTCTATATATAGGAGTCTATAGAGTCACAATATAATCCAACCGACCTAACAATAATAATATAAAGCCACAAAAATAACAATAGAGGGATTCTATGGGCACATTAATAACAATATGGGGGTAATGGGGGCACAACAATATAAATAAGGGGTATAACTACAATAGTAATGGGGTAATCACTAGTATTATAGGGACCCAACAGACATGCACATAAAGGCCACAAAAAAACAAGTGGCTCATACTTGACCAGGGCAGGAGATCGCCTGCTCTGATACCATGTTAAACACACACATGGCAGAGACAAAATAGGAAAGATAAACATGAGAGTTCACTTATTATTAACACATGATATACATTCATAGTACATGGTGTGACCCTTGGATTCATATTCCAAGTGGTCTCTTGGACTCCTTTTGGCTGTTCAGCTTCCACACCAACCCTTATAGGTATCCAACATAATATTAAACTTAACTGAAAAAAAATTGAAAACTAAAAACAACAAACTTTCCACAAAACCATTAAAAATAGACTTTTCAATTATTATAATAGCAACCCCATATGGAAGTGACAAGTGGCAAGAACGAAGTGTGACTGGAGAAAATCTCATCCAAACTTTTGAAATGAGACAACATGAAAAAGTTACGATATAGAAAGGTTCTGATGTAGCGTGCGTGAAATTATATTAAAACGTTATGATAAATCCAATCGAATCCGCAACAATATCAGCGATCAGAGATTAGGACTTATCAGAGGTGTCATTTTAAAAGTTTCGATAAAGTAGTAGATGTGATTTGAAAATTAAATCACAACTTAAATCAAAATCAGGTTCGTGTAGAGGAGATTGGAGCATATCGGAGATCGGAAGCAATGTGATATCGCATATTGGAGCGGAGACCTTGAGGGATATCAATCATCAGAGGGAGTGATATATCAAAGTTCGAAGATTGATGGAGTGATATTTTGGCATATCAGAGTGGAGGCCTTGAGGGATATCGACAATCAGAGGGAAGTAGAATATCACATATCAGAGATTGGAGGTTTCGAGTGATAACACATAACAAAGCTCCGATAGGGGATTCTTCGATATAAGGGAGAAAAGGAAGGTTACGAGATATGTGGGTATTCCGTCCAATAAACTACAACAACTTTTATAATGGTAAGACTTTGGTTGTATGATATGTTTGAATTAACATTCGGAAGTCCTATAAAAATGGTTTGCCACATTATTATGAATGGAGGTTTTGACATCAAGGAATTCTAAAAGGGTTCCTATGATGTCAAAGTTTTGATATCTTCAATATACAATAGTCACTTGTTTAATGATTAAGGCCTAAAGCCTATGCAGACTTCTTGGTCTTGAGGGATATTTTTTATTAGTCTAATATGTTTAAGACAAAAGCTTATTTACAAAGTTTTTTAAAAAACTAACTTAATCAAACTTAGGCAAAGTATACAAATAAAACAAGTGTAAATAAAAGTAAAATTAGACTTGAAATGAAGTAAACACACTCAAATCCTACATGCAACGCAAATGGGTCCCCATAATTTTATTATATGACTAAAACAAAAAATTAAATGGGGGGTTGTTGAGTACTACAATAGATCCCAAGCCCGTTCACGCCTGCCCAAGTCAGAGCGACTTAAATGTGAGAAAGTGGGAGGTAATGTCTTTGCGTACGTTAAGATTCCCTATTTCAAAATACCTTTTTCCTACCCTCAGCTGGGTTGCCCCTCTCATGGTAGATTGGATGCGAGAAAAGTCACCTTTGACAGATGAAGTAAGCTCATTTATGAGAAAATCATGCTCAAACTTCTTGGAAGGATAGAGTATTGGCTTATACACTATACCTGGCTTGCCATTAAGAGCATCCCTGTGATTTACCTAATTCTACATGCTCAATATCGCATGTGCTTGGCTCATTATATTTGCATGGCCATGCAATTAGGGTGGCAGAAACAATAGGTTAAGACCTGTTCATTTCTACAACCATCATTCTATTCAAGATGGTGTGGAGGCATATTATTCATGTATTTCACTCACATTGTTAATATATGGTTGTGTTATAGCCTTGCAGAGGATAGGTCATCTCTCAATCGTCCGATGTTGATCTAAAGATGATCTGCGGTTGTCATTAATGTCAACCCAGGTAGCACCAAGGACGAACCTGAACTTCCATGGCACATTGGGCATCATCATTCATGGTTTCTCGCCTCATAACCATTATAGGAATACTCTACTCAAAAATATATTTCTATCGGTATATAGCTCTCCTCGTAATTCCACACAGTTTGTAAGTTATTCAAGATTGAAGTTAGTAACCCCAATTAGTGGGCTAAAACCCCATGGGGTTGTGGCATGGCATTTATCATTGATTTTGGTCATTGAATAGTCAATAATTAATAATTTTTTAAGCTCCTAAAATCCCTTCAACATTTTCTATAGAATCCCCTCTCAACTCTATAAAAAGAAATCTCATATATCCTCCAAAAGCAGCGATCGTGGAATTTTTGCTATAACTTTATTTCTGCAAAGTATTAGATGCCGAAATTAAAACTCTTTTGAGCCGAAATCCTAATGAAAGTCGTGACTAAATATCAGATATTGGTTCACTATATTTTCAGAGATATGATCTATGGACGTTAGGGTTTTGCAAGCTCCCTAATTTCATCTCAAAGCGGTGACCTTGGGAAAATCATCATAACTCTCTCTCTGAGAAGCGAATTAGAATTATGTAAAAAGTGACGGATAGTGCATAAAATATAGTTTTCTATGTATCAATTTCTGATCCGAAGGAGGAAACAATGACACGTGTAACACCATACAAGTTCGCTCTTCTTAACTAGTCCATAATTAGGTCATTGTGAGAGATTGGGCATAACTTTGCCTTGAAGAATCCAAATCGGGTCAGACCCATGGCATTGGAAAGAAGAATCAGAGGGCTACTACAGGACTGAATATCACATATTGGGGATCTGAAATCACAGAGATAAATTAGATTCAATATCGTGCTCTTAGAAGGAAACAAAAAAACTAGATCAAGTGTTGTCAAGGGGTGCAAAGGACCATACTTTCTAGGGCAGCAAAGAGCAAGGTGCAACAAAATGATGAAGCAGAGATAAGCTCCAGGTAAGTATATTCTATATATGCATGTTCATATCTTAATTGCATTAGGTTCTTTGTATTCTAATTTGTTGTTTTTGTTCAACACTGACATATGCTCTGCAGGATGATGTAAGTTTTGCTATTATCATGTCATGGGTATTTCCTTGAATTTTTTTTGCAAGTATTATATATTTATCAAGAGAAGACTCAATGCATAACCTAATGTTATGAAGAGTGAGAAATGGTAGCATGATAAGAGCAGCAATCAAGGTGCAAAACAACAACAAGAAGTTCACCACATGAAGTCTTCAAGTGGGCAGCACTACATATAGTCATTGTAAAAGTATCATTGTACAAAGTCATTGTAAAAGCATCATTGTAAAAGTTGTACAACTGTCTATCTACCAAGAGTTGAAGAGGCAGTGTCGGGAGGTCTAGGATCATCATTAGGTGGTTGTGTCATAGTTGGGGTTATGGTCTAGTGTGTTTTCTTCTTCCACATCATTCTATATCATTGTAAAGGGGACCATTTTCCTTGGTACGAGAGTCCATTCATCTTTTATTCTTCTATAGGGTGGTAGGCTAGTGCATGAAGTCACCAACAGGTTCAAGCCCATGAAATCTTCAGGGTCGTAGGGTGGTGCTAGGGTGAATTGTGCTCATTGGGTGTTGGGGCACCTGTTCAATTGACTACTGAAGAATCTCAGGTGTTGGAGCATCCATCCAGTGGGAGCTAGAGAAGAATGATTTTCTAGATTCTAGGAAGTTGGAGCTTTCTTTTCAATTGGAGTTGAAGATTAAAGAATTATTAGAAAATCATTCTAGTGGTTTTTGTCCCGGAGGGGGTTTCCACCTTAAAAACTATGTGCATTTGTGTTCCTTTTATTTATTTCTATCATTGTACAAACACTGATAATAATTGAAGATTAACTAATGCTCCGAAAGATTAATAATAATCCTAATAGAAAGGAATAATGATTCACCACCCCCTTTCAGTATTTCCAACAATTGGTATTAGAGCTTGGTTCCTTCAATAACAGTTTAACAACTAGAAGGAGATCATGGAGCATACCAATAATGGTGTACCTTTGTTCAATGAAAATAATTATGCACTCTGAAAAGGAGGAATGGAGGTCTATCTCTTGGCGCAAGGTTACAAATTATGGGACATTGTTGAAAATGGCTTTACACCAACCACGGATGAACAAGTTAAGAAGAATTTGGTAAATGATGCAAAAGAAAAGAATATTATTATTAGTGGACTTATTGAATCTGCTTATCATAAGGTGTTGGGTTGTAAAACCGCCAAAAATGTATGGGACAAGCTTGAGAATATATATGCAGGTGACTCAAATGTCAAAGAAGCAAAGCTTCAAATCTACAGAGAAAAATTTGAGCAACTCAGAATGAAAGAAGATGACAACATTGCTGCATACTTCCAACACGTTGATGAAATAACCAACACTCTGGAAGGATTGGGAGAGCCTGTTGACAAGAAGACTATTATACGAAATATTCTTAGAACGTTACCAGGAAGATTCAACCCAAAGGTATCGGTCTTAGAATACAGTGAAAATATGGCCAAACTCAGCAAAGAGGAATTACATGGAGTTCTCATAGCATATGAAATGAGACTTGATGAAGAAGAGGGTACTTCGCATCTAGAAACTGCATTCACTGCATCTAAGAAAACTAATAAGGATAAACAACCTTCAAAGGAAAATACTTGCACCTGCAAGTGTGAAGAAAAGGAAGATGATGAAGAAGGTTTTTCAGATGGAGAATATGCTTAATTTACGAGAAAACTAAAAATTGGTAAGGGAAAATTCAAAGGTAAACTTCCATTGATATGTTTCGATTGTGGTGAGGTTGGTCATTTCGCAGCAAAATGTCCGAACAGAAGTGATGGAAACTCAAAAGGAAAGAAAGGCTTTAAGAAATTCAACAAGCAAGGCAAGAAGAAAGGATTCAAAAGGAACTTTCTCTCTAAAGAAGATAGCTCATCATCTGATGAAGACAATGACAGTGAAGAAGAAGCCAATAAGAGAGTATTGTTTATGGCCAAGCACAATAAACAAGAGGTATCAAACAATGAAGAAGAAGGGTTGACCATAAAAGAATTTTCTAAGGAGGCAATCAAGCTTATAAAAGAGCTCAAGGCTGAGAAGATCTGTTCCAATACTCTTGAAGAACAAGTTCAAGGTATCAAAATTGAAGTTGAAGAACAAAAATGTATTGAAGAGTCACTTCAAAGAAGTTGGAAGAAAGCAACCAAGAAAGGGAAGCATTAGAAGTTGAAGTAGTCTCGCTGCATAAGGAAGTAAAGAAGGAAAACACTGTCCAAAACTATGCAAACAGCTCAAGGGTGTTGGAAGAACTCATCAACAATCAATGATCTTACAATGACAGAACTGGCCTCGATTACAAAGAAGAAGAAGCAGGACCTTATACAACAAAATACGATGAACCTATGAGATTTGACAGGCATGTAGACTTCATTGGACAAGATTCACAAGAAAAACCTTGGAAGGCAATTCCCTGACGAGTATTTCCATCCAGGTACCAACACATTTTTCATGGCTATTGTTATTCATGTGGAAAATTTGGTCATAAAGCTATAGAATGTTGCATGTACCCTAGTAACCAATACAATTCCAAGAGATCTGTCAAATATGAACCTCCAAGGGCTCAACGAAATATCAATAGATTTGAACATTTAAGAAATAATATTGAATGTTACAAATGTCGAAACTTTGGACACATAGCCAGAGATTGCAAACTTGAAAATCCTCCAGAAGAATCTTTGAAGCCACAGAACGAATGAACATGGAAGAAGAAGAAGGCTGATAATTGTGCTCTCACTCTCAAGGCTCAAAACAACAAAGATGTGTGGTATGTTGATAGTGGTTTCTCAACACATATGACTGGAGATAGAAAGAAATTTGTATTTATGAAAGAGAATAAGGATGGAACCGTGTCATTTGGAAATGATGGATCTTCAAATGTTATAGGATCAGGTATCGTCAGTCTCGAAAGCAAAGATGCTCTAGCCAAGAATGTTCCATTGGTTGAAAACATGAATCAAAATCTGCCTAGTGTTGGACAAATGTGTGATCGAGGACACACAGTGCTATTCAACTCCACAAAATGTGAAATTAGGAAAGTCAGGTATGGTAAAATTGTGGCTACAACAAGTCGAGCTCCAAACGACATATATGTTTTGGATGAAGCAACTAAAGCATGTCTACTAGATAAAGAAGATGAAAGCTAGTTATGGCACAAATGAATGGGTCACATAAACTTTGACAATCTTGTCAAAATAAGAAAAAAGGAAGTAGTACAAGAAATGCTGAAAATATCAAAACCTTCCAACACACTATGTGAGGCCTATCGGCATGGCAAGTAGACAAAATTTGGATTTAAAACAAAAGAACACTTTGCAACACATCCATTGGAATTGATACATATTGATCTATGTGGTCCTATGAGAACAAAAGTCTTAGATGGAGAAATATATTTCATGTTAATGATAGATGACTATACTAGGATGACAACCGTTAGTTTCCTAAAGAAAAAATATGAAGCATTTGAGTGCTTTAAGATCTACAAGGAGTTGGTCAAAAATGAAACTGATTTGAAAATAAAGTGTCTAAGCTCATATAATGGTGGAGAATTCACTTCCAAATTATTTTAGCAATACTATGACGAAAAATTATGGAATAAAAAGATCATTTTCAATAGCACAAACACCTCAGCAAAATGGAGTTGTTGAAAGAAAGAACAAAACCATACAGGAAATGGGTAGAACAATGCTGAAGGACTCAAAATTGGATGAAAAATTTTGGGTTCAAGCAATTGATATGACAGTCTTCATTATCAACATAAGTCTTCTCAGAAATAATTGCAACAAGACCCCATATGAATTATGGAAAGAAAATCGGCTAATGTAAAATATTTCAGAATCTTCAGAAGCAAATTTTATATCAAAAGAGAAGATCAAAAGTTGGGTAAGTTTGAATCACGTGTTGACGAAGGTATCTTTGTTGGTTACTCATGCAAAAGAAAGGCCTATAAATGCTATAATCTAAGACAAAAACAGATAGTGGAGAGCATAAATGTTACATTTGACGAAGATGGTGTTCTAATGAATAATGATGAGGATCTAGAATCTTTGAAACTTGAGACAGAGACTGAAAAAGGTACAGAGAAAATTCTATAACAAGAAGCAACTATCAACCAGGAAGAAGTAAATAATGATCAACAAGATATACGAGAACAACAACAAGAAGCTCCTCCAAAGAGAACAAAAGAATGGATTCAAAAGAACCATGCATCAAAGCAAATCATTGGTGACATAAATGAAGGAATTGGAACAAGAAAATGTCAACAACTTCATTCATCACAATAAGCTCAAGTTGCTTTTCTAGAAACCTTTGAGCCTAGTAGTTTTGAGGAAGCTAGGTAGAATGAACATTAGGTAGAAGCTGTGAATGAAGAATTGGATCAAATTGAGAAGAATAACACTTGGGAATTAGTTCCATGAACAAAAGATAAAAATGTCATTGGGACTAAATGGGTGTTCAGGAAAAAATTGGATGAAGATGGACAGGTTACCAGAAACAAAGCAATATTGGTTTGCAAAGACTATGCACAAGTGGAAGGAATTGATTTCGACGAAAAATTTGCACCAGTTGCCAGAATGGAAGCCATTCGGATGTTTCTCACCTATGCATGTTCAAGAAAAATAGAAGTCTACCAAATGGATGTTAAGTCAACATTTTTGAATGACGAATTAGAAGAAAAAGTTTACATCGAGAAACCTAAAGGTTTTGTACTATCAAAAAAATAATACTATGTTTGCAGGTTAAAGAAGGCTCTATATGGTCTCAAGTAGGATCCCATAGCATGGTATGCTCGTCTTGATGGATATCTATGCCAACAAGGGTTCAAGAAAGGTATTTCTAATAGCAATATTTACGTACAAATAGATAAAGTTAATTTAATAATCGTTGAGGTATATGTGGATGATATAATATTTGGTAGAAATGATGATCGCTAAGTAAGAACTTTGCTACAAAGATGCAAAGTGAGTTCGAGATGTCTTTACTTGGTGAGTTGACATACTTCTTAGGGCTTCAAATATCTCAGCAAGAGCAAGGGAAATTTATATGTCAAGCCAAGTACATCAAGGAAATGCTCAAGAAATTCAAAATGGAAGATTGCAAACCCGTCCTTACTCCAATGGTAATAGGTTAAAAATTGAGCATACATGACTCATCTAAGGATGTGGATCAGAGGTTGTATAGATCTATGATTGGTAGTATTCTATATGTAATAGCCTCCCAACTAGATGTTATGCAGGCAGTTGGACAAGTAGCAAGATTCCAAGCAGCACCAAAAGAATCACATATTATTTCCGTCAAAAGAATTCTTCGATATGTAAAGGGCACAATAGAATATGGCTTGTGGTATCCCAAGGGCAACAATCTCATTATTCAATCCTTTACAGATGTAGATTGGGCAGGAAGCATTGATGATCGTAAGAGTACTAGTGGAGCAACATTCTATCTAGGTGGTTGTCTCGTATCATGGTTGAGAAAAAAACAAACCTCAATCTCGTTATCTATAGTGGAAGCAGAATACATTGCAGCGGCAGCTTGTTGTACTCAAGTCCTTTGGATGAAACAAATTTTGCAAGATCTTCAAGTACAATTCAGTGAGCCTATTCCCATCTTCTGTGATAACACCAGTGCCATCAGCATCTCCAAGAATCCTATCATGCATTAAAAAACAAAACACATTCCGATCAAATATCATTTTGTTAGAGAACAAGTTGCTGAAAAGAATATCAAACTTGAATATGTTGGTAAAAAAGAACAAATCACTGATATCTTCACTAAACCTTTACCTTATGAAGCATTTGAATAACTTCGCTAGAAGCTTGGGATTCTCCCAAGTTCTCATTAGGTTTTCCTTATTTAGAAAATAAAGGGGGAGTGGAAGTGTGTACAGGTATGTAGGATGGTTGTGTGTGAGGGGGAGTTACCCTTTGCCATTGATGTCAAAGGGGGAGAGAAGGCAATAAGAATAGGTGCGCTGATCGCAGGGGGAGTACTTGTGTTGCCATCAATGCCAAAGGGGGAGATTGTGGATCTAAATATGATCTGAGGTTGTCATTGATGTCAACCCAAGCAGCACCAACGATGAACCTAAACTTCCATGGCACATTGGGCATCATCATTCATGGTTTCTCATCTCATAACCATTATAGGAATACTCTACTCAAAAATATCTTTGTATCGATATATAGCTCTCCTCGTAATTCCTCACAGTTTGTAAGTTATTCAAGATTGAAGTTAGTAACCCCAATTAGCAGGCTAAAACCCCATGGAATTGTGGCATGGAATTTATAATTGATTTTGGTCATTGAATAGTCAATAATTAATATTTTTTTAGGCTCCTAAAATCCATCCAACATTCTCTATAGAAGCCCCTCTCAACTCTATAAAAAGAAATCTCATATATCCTCAAAAAGTAGCGATCATGGAATTTTCACTATAAAATTATTTCTACGAAGCCTTAGATGCTGAAATTAAAACCCATTTGAGCCGAAATCTCGTTGAATGTCATGACCGAATTTCAGATCTTGGTTCTCTATATTTTCGGAGATATGATCTGTGGAAGTTAGGGTGTTTGCAGGCTCCCGAATTTCATCTCAAAGAGGTGATCGTGGGAAAATCGCCATAACTTTCTCTCTGAGAAGCGGATTGGAATTATGTAAAAAGAGACGGATAGTGCACGATTGTAGTTATATGTATATCAATTTCAGAAACGAAGGAGGAAATAGTGACGCGTGGCATGCCGTACAAGTTCACTCTACTGAACTAGTCCATAATTAGGTCATTGTGAGAGATGGGGCATAACTTTTCCTTGAAGAACCCAAATCAGGTCAGACCTATGGGACTGGAAAGAAGACTCAAAGGGCTACTAAAAGACCAAATATCAAATATTGGGGATGTGAAATCACAGAGATATAGGAGATTCAATATCGTGCTCCTAGAAGGCAAGAAAAAAACTAGATCAAGTGTTGTCAAGGGGTGCAAAGGACTAGAAGTTCTAGGGTAGCAAAGAGCAAGGTGCAGCAAAATGATGCAGCAGAGGTAAGCTCCAGGTAAGTATCTTCTATATGTGCATGCTCATATCTTAATTTTATTAGGTTCTTTGTATTCTAATTTGTTGTTTTCATTCAACACTGACATATGCTCTACAGGATGAGGTAAGTTTGCTATTATCATGTCATGGGTATTTCCTTGAAGAATTTTTGCAGTTATTATATATTCATCAAGAGAAGAATCTATGCATAATATAATGTTCTGAAGAGTGAGAAAGGGTAGCATGACAAGAGCAATAATGAAGGTGCAGAACAACAACAAGAAGCTCACCACATGAAGTCTTCAAGTGGGCAACACTGCATATAGTCATTGTAAGAGTATCATTGTACAGAGTCATTGTAAAAGCATCATTGTAAAAGTTGTACAACTGTCTATCTACCAAGAGTTGAAGAGGTAGTGTTGGGAGGTCTAGGATCATCATTAGGTGGTTGTGCCATAGTTGGGGTTATCGTTTAGTGTGTTTTCTTCTTCTACATCATTCTATATCATTGTAAGGTGGACCATTTTCCCTGGTACGAGAGTCCATTCTTCTTTTATGCTTCTATAGGGTGGTAGGTTGGTGCATGAAGTCACCAACAGGTTCAAGACTGTGAAATCTTCAGGGTGGTAGGGTGGTGCTAGGGTGAATTGTAGCTCATTGGGTGTTGGGGCATCCGTTCAGTTGACTACTGAAGAATCTTGGCCGTTGGACCATCCATCCAATGGGAGCTGGAGAAGAATACTTTTATAGATTATAGGAATTTGGAGCTTTCATTTCAATTAGAGTTGAAGATTAACGAATTATTAGAAAATAGTTCAGGTGGTTTTTGTCTCGGAGGGGGTTTCCACCTTAAAAACTGTGTGCATTTGTGTTCCTTTTGTTTACTGCTATCATTGTACAAACACTGATAATAATTAAAGATTAACTAATGCTCTGAAATATTAATAATAATACTAATTGTAAGGAATACTGATTCACCCCCCCTCTCTCAATATTTCCAACAATTCGGTTTGTAAATCTAATTTCCCGTCATTTCCCTATTTTCTGTCTCTGTTGTCACTCACTTATTTTTTAGTCACCAGTGGCTTCAGAAGCCAAATAGTAGTGATGTTTGATGCCAAATTTTGAGCCACAAAAGATGTCAGATTCAAACCAAACCCTCTACAGTGCGTAGTCCTTGAAAAGATCTTTTTGGTGGTATATAGAAGTCTAAAAGGGGGTTCCTGGATCATAAGTTAGGTCATGTTGAAGAATCCCTTTAGAAAGCTCAGAAAACCAAAAAAAATGTCAAAGTGTTGAAGAAAAATTGAAATCAGGACTTGGGACAATTCATCGCAATCACATATCAGCATCAGCAGGTCCGGGTGCATCACATATATCACATTTTCACATATCAGCAGGGTCCTGGGTCTAGGGAGAACAATTTATTGGGGGATTATCGGTGTCGAAGGTCGATATTATGGTCCTGCAGTACCACATTATTGCATTTCAGTCGGGTGATGCATATATCGCAATAGGCAGGTCAAGACCCAACACATATCGGTGAGATTTGAGTCCCGAAACAACGAAGGGGGGCTGATATTGCAATATGGACCAAAATCGTCGAGGAAGGCTAATTTTTATATACAAAGGAAAAGCATGCAAAACCAAGGCCCAACCGACCTCTTTCTCTCTCCTTCATGGGGCCACGTGGCAACTTCTGATTAGTCCTTAGAGCTGATATGGTGGATGACGTCAACAATGACGTGGAAAGTATGAACGATGATGTGGCAAGTATGGATGATGACGTGGCAGTGGACACGTGTCACTCGTTTTTGGCATTTTCAGGGGTCCAATGGGGTTGTTTCTGGGTGCCATGTGGCACCACTAATAGGGTGACACATTGTAGTGATGACGTGAGCAATGATGTCAACAGGTTATTAGCAATCGATGATCAGCAGTTCTTGGTTTTGGGCTTATTGATGATTGTGATGTGATAAAGAAGGGCCCCGGATATGATATTTCATAAGATGCGATTTACAAAGATTTCAGGTCTGAGAAATCATCCGATGAGGGACTTATGTGTTATAAAGAAAAAGGCCCCCGCACAACAATTCAAGCCCTTAAGTGCTTTGAAGATGAGCCCCTAGGCTTTGCTTGTGGCCCTATGAGGAAATTCATAAAAGGGGTTGTAATAAAGGGGGCCTAAGAGTTAATTAAATGCTCGCGTGTTTGACTATTTCAAATGAATTGAAATCTCACATCGTGATGCACTGATAGCACTGTATAGAGAGTTTTGAAAGATTGATGGGTCGGCAGCTGGGTGTTTAACGAGGAGCATGGGAAGATTTATATAAATACGGCCTGAAATACGCATCTATAATTTGACACCGAAGGAATTTTAATGGTAGAATTGACTTAAGTTGGTTGATGTATAAATGAACCACCTCAAACAACCAAAAAGAGTCTATGACAGCAGGGACATGGCTTGATAAGAGGCCTCCACTGAAATGAAAAAGGGACACCTCCTCCTTCCTCTCTCTATCTTCTTTCTCTGTCTATTAATGTTTGATTTCTTTAAGAAAAGGATGGGATCCCATTGTAATCTTTTTGGGGGAAATAGTGCTTCACCCTGGCCGAGACAGCTAGCTGATCTGATAGCTAAGACTCAGCCCAGAGATATTTTCTACTGTGTCATGATTGTAAAACCTTCCCCTTCTTCCTATAAATAGGTAGATGCAGGAATATGTTAGGGGGATGGTTCTGGGCTGGTTCCGGATATTCTGACCCGCGAGGGCTGAATTTTGTGATGCCATTTTGGTTCAATTTACTGTATTCATGGGATTTCACTCATATCATTACCGAATGTATGGACTGGTTATTGGCTTCTCTAAGATAAATGATATTTTCCTTATTGATTCCAAACATGTTAATGTGAAATAAGTTTTCCCTTTTGTAACCTCTTTCCAATTTTGTATTTCTTCCTTAAAACAATGTTAAGGCAATTGTTATGTTTATGGCTAATAAATGGATTTGTCTTCACTGCTAAATAGAAGAGAGTACCTGTGCGAGACCGCATACTTACTTATGTTATCTTTATGCATTCAGTACCTATCATCCTTCATATTTACTCATGTCTATGAGTAGCTTACAATACTAGTGGTGGACTAGGCTTACCTCAACTGTTGAACAAAGATTGATACCCATTACTATGCAAGCCTGAATCTTTACGCAAGCCTGAATCTTTACATAAGCTCCCCCTAGAGTTTTCATCCCACCTTCTTACTCTCTCATGTTTCTGCAGAAATAAAGTGGCTGAAGACTCTGTTTATTATAGCCCTCTACACCTGATTTCCTCCTTCTCCTCCCCCTCTCCTTCATCACTTGAACTTTAGTTCAAGCTGTCTCATTTCCATGTGTAGGCCACTAAAAGAAGAAACCATTTCTCTTTGAGATTGCTCCATATACCCCCAACATCTGGATTCATGAGTTGGCTTGAATATCCCTCATTAAAGGCATATTAAACCAAACCATCTTACCACCATCTTCATTTTTTTACAATTGGAGTGCTGCAAACCCCTCTCATACCATCTTACATGCACTCCTCTATTTAAGTTGTCCTAGGCACTAGTCTACAATCAACCCATAGACTGTTTCTAGGGAGTTTTCTTTGCCTCTTGTTGTACTTATGCTGCAGGTACAAGATTTAGCCACAACATCTTTCTGGCATCGTTTCTAGGGAACAAATTAGAATATTGTTTCTTGGGTACGACAAAGTTTTACATTTGCCCTGTTAAGTGAGCTAGGGAAGTGTAGGTTGAAGATCTCTCACCTTGGTGACTCCACTGAAAATTCTATGGTAGACATCCTGGTGACTCCACTATCCATATATCTATTTGATCATCCTAGCTTTCAAGCATCCCGATACTCACCCAGATGCTACAACAGCTGAAAACTCTCCCTACATTTTAAGCTGAAATCTCCACTCCACGCCTGCATTTTCAAGATGGCCATTCCTACATTCTTGGCCAATAATTTTACCCCACTGGATTTTTCTTCCATTCCTGGTTATCCTAACCATGTTCCTTTGTTTCATGAATGGGATACCTACTTGGCTAGATTCAGTGGGAACACAGAGAGAAGGCCCGACCAGCACCATAAAGAGTTTCAGGAATGCAAGGAGAAACAAGGTATTTCCTTTGAAGATTTACAAGTGAATTTGTTCATGTATTCTTTAGAAAAAGGTGTTAGAGTCTGGTACAAAACTCTATCTCGTGGCAGCATATCTTCCTTGAAATATTTTCATACAACATTCCATCAATATTACAAAAGATTTTATCTATCGAATGTTATGTTTGAAGATTGCTGAAAATGTTTTAATGATGAAGACAGTCTCAAGGTTGATGAATCTATTGAAGATGTTTGTGGATCTCCTCTCCAACAAAACATCTACTTCTATCAGGAAACATCACCTGATGAGAAATAAAGAGAAGAAGGAAACACCACTGAGCTACAAATAAACTCTCAGAGGGCTTATTCAGTTGAGTCTGATGTTTATCCTTCTTATGATGAATATGACTCTGATGGAGAGTCAAGTGAGGCAGAGCTATCACACTCTCAGTTATGGGAAGCTAAACAGGAAGAAGAGGCCCATCAGGAGGTCAGCAAAGAGGCTCCAGTCCATGACACATATCTTTCACATGGAGAGCAGGATCAAGGATCTCCTCCAATTTATGATTCATATGATTCAGAGGAGGAGGAAATGGTCATGGAGGTGTAGAAGGAGTTGTTTACCGGCAAGTGGGGAGAAAGCTCCCAACAACAAGCTTTTCAAGAAGATCCCAAAGTCGAAAGACCATGCAGAGTCTGCTACTGCCTACTATAGAAAGATTCCTATCAAGAATTCTCATCAGATTCCCCCATCTATGACTCTTACAGTTCGAACAATGAGGAATCTGTTGCAGATTTCCAAGAGGGTTGGCCTTTTGAAGGATGGGTAAAGATCAGAAGCAGGTTGTCCTTGGAAAGGATAAAGTGGAGGAGATGAACAATGATTGTGGCTACCCTGGCCAAGAGGATATTGGCCAACAAACTTCTCATGAAAAGGAGGCAGTTGCAAATTTTCCTTGTTCATTCCATGACAGTACATGAGCTTATTCTTAAGCTAGCAACAAAGGTTATTTCAGCAGCATGTATCAGGTTCTTCATTTGCTGATTTTTCATGGTGCATGCTTATTTGTATCTTTCTTTTTCAATAGTGTGAAGGAATGAGGTCTAGTACTCTAATGTTGGCCTAGATCCATTGGAAGGTTGAGCTCACTTAGTTGAATTAAGCACTGTGCATAAGTAGGATTGTACATAAATAAGCTCACCAGTTGAGCATTTACTTTTTAGTTGTTAGAATTTTTATTTTCTGCATTTAGATTGATGAGGAAAGTCCCATGGAGATTTTTTTGATTATAAAGGTTCATATATTACTGACTCCATGCCTAATGGTGAAGGATGCTAGTCTCCAAGTTCTCAACACCTTGCCAGCAAGGCACTATCCCCAGTTGGACCCAATGTTGTCACTCACTGCTTTTGCAGTCACTAGTGGCTTAAGAAGCCAAATAGTAGTGATGTTTGATGTCAAATGTTGAGCCACAAAAACTGTCAGATCCAACCTAGATCCTCTCTAGTGTGTAGTCCCTGCAAAGAGCTTTCTAGTGGTATATAGAAGTCCAAAAAAGGGTTCCTGGATCAGAAGTTAGGGCCTATTGAAGAATCCTTTTAGAAAGCTCATAAAACCTAAAAAATGGCAAATTGTTGAAGAAAAATCGCAATCGGGACTTGGGACAGTTTGTCGCATCGCATATCGGTGTCGTCGGGTTCGGGCGCATCGCATATATCACATTTTCGCATATTGGCAGGGTCCTGGGTCTAGGAAAAACAATTTATCGATGGATTATCGGCATCGAAGGCCGATATTATGGTCCTGCAGCCCCACATTATCACATTTCGGCCAGGAGGTGTATTTATTGCAATCGGTGGGTCAACACCCAACACATATCGGAAAGGTTTGAGTACCAAAACAACGAAGGGGGGTCGATATTGCGATATGGACCAAAATCATTGAGGAGGGCCAATTTTTAAATACAAAGGACAAGCGTGCAGAACCAAGGCCCGACCGACCTCTTTCTCTCTCGTCAAAGGGGCCATGTGGTGGCTTCTAATTGGTCCTCAGTGCTGATGTGGCAGCTGAAATCAACAATAATGTGGCAAGTACGGACGATGATGTGGCAAGTATGGATGATGACGTGGCAGTGGACACGTGTCACTCGTTTTTGGCGTTTTTAGGAGCCTAATGGGTTGTCTCCGGGTGCCATGTGGCACCACTCACAAGGTGACATGTGGTAATGATGACATCATAAATGATGCAGCAGGTTATCGGTAATCAATGGTTCCTAGTTTTGGTCTTATCAACGATTGCAATGTGATAAGGAAGGGCCTCGGATGCGATATTTCATAAGCTGCGATTTACAAAGATTTCGGGTTCGGGAAATCATCCAATGAGGGACTTATGTGTTATAAAGAAAAAGGCCGCGACAAAACAAGTCAAGGCCTTAAGTGCTTTTAAGATGAGCCCCGGTCTTCGCCTGTGGCCCTATGAGAAAATTCATAAAAGGGGTTGTAATAAAGGGGCGCTAAGAGTTAATTAAATGCCCCCCTGTTTGACTGTTTCAAATGAATTGAAATCTCGCACCGTGATGTACTAATAGCATTGTACAAAGAGTTTTGAAAGATTGATGGGTAGGTAGCTAGGCGTTTAACGAGCATGGGTAGATTTATGTAAACACGGATTGCAATACACTTCTATAAGTCAGTGTCGAAGGCATATTAATGGAAGAATTGACTTAAGTCAGTTGATGTATAAATGAACTACCTTAAACAGCCGAAAAGAGTCTATGATAGCAAGTACACCTCCTCCTTGCTCTCTCTATCTTCTTTCTCTGTGTATAAATGTATGATTTCTTCAAGAAAGGGATGGGATCCCATTATAACCTTTTTGGGGGCAACGATGCTTCACCCTGGTTGAGAGAACTAGTTGATCTGATAGCTGAGACTCGACCCAGGGATATTTTCTACTGTGTCATGATTGTAAAACCTTCCCCTTCTTCCTATAAATAAGCAGATGCAAGACTATGTTAGGCGGCTGGTTCTAGGCTAGTTCCGGATATTTTGACCCGTGAGGGATGAATTCTGTGATGCCATTTTGGTTTAATTTTTTGTATTAATGGGATTTCACTAATATCATTGCCAAATGTATGGACTAGTTATTGGATTCTCTGAGATAAATGATATTTTCCTGATTGATTCCAAACATGTTAATGTGCAGTAAGTTTTCCCTTTTGTAACCTCTTTCCAATTTTGTATTTCTTCCTTAAAACAATGTTAAGGCAGTTGTTATGTTTCTGAATGATAAATGGATTTGTCTTCACTACTAACTAGAAGTGAGTACCTGTGCAATACCACCGAATTACTTATGTTATCTTTATGCATGCAGTACCTATCATCCTTCATATTTACTCGTGTCTGTGAGTAACTTATAGTACCTGTGGTGGCTCAGAATTACCTCAAATATTGAACAGAGAGTGATACCCATTACTATATAAGAATGAAGCTTCACATCATCTCCCCCTATTGTTATCATTCCACCTTCTTACTCTCTCATGTTTCTGCTGAAATACAATGGCTAAGGAATCTTTTTATTACAACCCTCTGCACCTGATTTCCTCCTTCTCCTCCCCCTCTCCTTCACCACTTCAACTTTAGTTCAAGCTGACTCATTTCCATGTGTAGGCCACCAGAAGAAGAAACCATTTATCTTTGAGATTGATCCATATACCCCCAACATCTGGATTCATGAATTGGCTTGAATCTCCCTCATTAAAGGAATATTGAACCAAACCCTCTTACCACCATCTTGATTTCGTGACAATTGGAGTGATGCAAAACCCTCTCATACCATCTTACAAGCACTCCTTTATTTAAGATGTCCTAGGCACTGGTCTACAATCAACCCATAGGCTATCTCTAGGGAGCTTTCTTTGCCTCTTGATGTACTTGTGCTGCAGGTGCAATTTAGCCACAATAGGCTCCATCGTTTATTATACACAAGGGTCAATGTTCTTTTTCTTTTCCTTCATAATTTTAGGTTTGGTCTATCATTTGAACTGGTTACCCTTAGTGACTCCTCAGAATTTGGACCCTACAAAGATTTCCTTTAGTTGTCCAATGTTAGTTTGTGGAGCGTGGTACCTAAGTACCTTTTGCATTTGGTTTTAATAGGGTTTATGGGTTTTTCAATAGTGACTTTTTTTAGTCCTTCTATCTCCTTTAATAACCAGTGTTCATGAAGGTTCAGATTATGGGTAGTTCCCAGTGTGCAAGAGTCATGGGTTTCCAATTTTTATTTTTCATTCACATAACACTACCAATGGTATAACCTTAGTGTTGACGATCCCTTTAGTTAGTGAACTCTACTATCAAGTGTTTTCTAGTCCATTGAAGTCGGTTAGTATATCATAATTTCTAGTTGTTTGCATTGCAGGTTGATTGCCTTCATGGCCCCTCGGCAACACCTTCCTAGCTGCAGGGGTGGCGCTCCTGGGTCACCTACAACACAACAATGATGTATTTTTGGTTGGGAATCCATAGCCAATTTTTATCAAGCATCTCCTCTGGATTTCCATAAGGAAATTCTCCATCTGGAGGAAAACTTGTTTGGGGTCGAGTCTATTTCTCGGATTTAGATATAGGAGGTAATAGCCTTAAGTGGGTACCAGACCCAAGGAAGTTTCACAAGAGAAGGATTCCCTTCATTCATTTCATTAACCTACATCGAAAAATAGACACTCTACTCAGCATGGTTATTAGAGAAAATCAAGTAGACAACTATAAGTTTTTTGCAGGTCAAGAGGATATAAATAGAATTATGAGGGATATTATATACAACTTGGATGATATAGTGGTCAGAATGTCTCACATAGAACGTTATGTTGTCTTGAATTCAGACACTGAATCAAATGAGCATAAAGAAGTTACAACAGTCATCATTTCTCCAGCTCAAGCCTCTCCTCATGCAAACCCTTCTGCCACATCCCCAATAATCATCTTGAACTAGCACGTACACCAAGCACTTTGTCTTTCGATCTACCATGGGTGACAATTTGTATTGTTTGTAAACAACACATTGATGTTTTTTAAGTTTGGTTTTTAGACAAGTGTATGCAATACTGTATTTTTTTTAGGTTCTACTTGACTCATTTACAATATTAGGATTAAAAAAATGAAGAGTGATGTGTCATATTCTCCATTTCTCATGGTATTCTCAAACTTTGTTTTTTGGTAGTCTATATACATGGAAATATCTATGCTTATCCCTAGTGGTAGATAACATTTACGAGGTCACTCTTTTGAATGTATTTTTGGAGGTATTGTTGAACAACTTGCAATGTAAAGTCTTTTGATATGAATAGAAAAATAATAAGGAAAATTACAAAAAAAAAATAATGAACTTCACATTGATACTTAAAGGCATTTATGTGCAATGTTCAGTTGGGATGAAACTTTATATGATTCTATATGTTATTTTCTTCTTTGTTATTAACATTCATCAATTTAGAAATTAATATTTGCATGATTTAAAAATAATTTATATGATTTAAAATATATTTATATGATTCAATATCTATATATATCTATATCTATATATATATATCTATATATATATATATATATATATATATATATATATATATATATATATATATATATATATATATATATATATATTTTTTTTTTTTTTTTTTTTTTTTCTTTAAGGATAAAAACAAAAATTAAAATCATAATTAAATTTTTAAAGAAAAGAAACATTTCTTGAGCATTTGAGATGAAAAATAATGTTATACATTTATTTTTTCAATTATTTGTATAAATTTATTTTTAGAATATAAGGTAATATGATAATATTTTATTTTCTCTTAATATTAGTAATGTCAATAATTTTGGTGTCATGTCTTATAATTTTTGTAAATCACCCATAATAAATTAGGGAATCATCCATGATGAGTTGGTAAGGACATTTCTCTTACTTTAGAACAATTTGAAGTTCAAACCTCTATATACCATATTAAAATGAGTTTGTATTATGTTAATGATACTGTGGTTTCTAACTCCTCATCAATTAATTAATTTAAAGAAAATTACCAATTAATTTTTTTTTTACATCTTTTAAGTCTTCTTTGACTTCCCAAAGACATGTTCACCATTAACATTTATGTGGATGATGCCCGAGCAGGTTTTAGGTCTTACAAGAGTTTAGGTGGTAGTATTTATACGAGGGAAGGAACTTGTATCATGTAATAATATTTTTCTAACAACAAGAATTGTTGGATCTTAAACTATGAGACTAATCATGTTTATAGGTTGATTAACTCTTAGTCATCTTCTTTAGACCAAGACAAGGAGTAATTGCAACTAGCCTTACTCTCAACTTTATAAAAATGAATTAATGCTTGAAGGTGCATTGTTCTTAATACTCCCTCAAGCTACCCCTAACAGGATACATCAGTCAAAGATGATTTGATAAGCAAACATATTGAAAAACCAATAGATAAAGATATTGCTTCTCCCTCTACTAATGTGTTTTGTTGCATAATGTCCTTATGAAGTATGTGATTTTGAAGGGGTTTGTTATGCTAGTTCTTGGAGACTTAGGAAAATATTGACTACAAAAATATGTATGTATCCTTTTGTTAAGTCATTATATATGGAGGCTTGTGTAGTATACCTAGGGGAGGATAATATGAGGTACATAGGGGTACCCAGGGGTATAATGAGATGTAAAAAGCGGACTACAATTAGTTAGTTTAGTAAATAAAGCCTATAAGTGGTTATCCACATTAATGATGATTGCAAGTGGTTTACCCTTATTATAAAAGCGGACCACAATTAGTTAGTTAGTTAGTGAATAAGCGGGCCATAGCTAATAAATAAACTGGTTAATCTGCAATATGTAAGGGATCACAAGTAGTTATGGAATAATGTGATGTAAATCAAGTAAGCCCATGGTATTGGATGTATGGTATTGAGGGCCCATGGTATTACCCATGGTACTATACGTAGGAATCCTATATAGAGGTAGATACTCTCCATTGGAGATATGTCAAGTATTGTTTGTATTGACAAGCATATGGCTTGTGGAGTATTCCCCTTCCTTGAGGAGTAGTTGTACGATGTTACCCTATGTCAATGGTTTGATATTAATAAAGGGAAGAATTCTATATTATTCTTGTGTTGGCTTTTAGATTTATTTTAACATGTATTTTAATTAATTTACAGGTTTAATACATCTTGAGGGAGGTGGATATTGATCATAATACGGGTGCACATTCGTTGAACCAATTTTTACTTCATAATAAACATGTAATAATGTGGTTTCCTAAAAACACATAGGAATAGGAGAAATATGGGTGGTAGGGTTAAGGGTGTCCCAATATTTTGAAAAATCCACAAATTCCACATGAAAAGGGACCAAATTCTCATAAAACATAGCTAAATCCTCCTCAGTGAGAAAATATTTTATAAAAATCATGTTAAAAAAACTGAATTACAATTTGACTCGTAATGCACAAACTATACATTCTCATGAAGAGTTTTCCCTACTTCAAGATGATGTATATGAAAGCACATAAATATTTTTACAATTTTGTTTTGATTTCCTTCCAAAAATTAGAAGTGTTTAGCTCATTACTTTAGGGATGGAGGGAAAGAAGTGTGACTAGAAGATGGTGGATTTAGTTTTACCCTTGCGGGGAGAAATACAAATCCATATGACACATTTTAGGAAACAACACTATTTTAGAAATAAAATTAGTGTTTAATATCAATCCAAATAAATTGGATCATATATACAAATTTATGAAAAATATCCTCTAATCTACTTAATCAACTAAACAATGCTAACTAGTCAATTCACAAACAACTCAACATCATATGAAAGCACTAAAGTATACATAATCTAAGTGCTTATGATCTAGACCATTAAGTAAGTGGATTAAATAAGAAATACACATACACCGAAGCAATCACACATAATGGAATTGCAAATAAATAAATTGAATATGACACAAATGTCTCACATAATTACCTTTGAACCAACACAAATATATACAGATATGGTCGAATCAATCATGTTCTTGTAAATCAATGTAACATTGAACAAGATAACACAAAATAACTCACATATGAAATCTAATGCTATTTTATTCTAAATAGTTTGCAAAAGGGAGAAGATCATGACATACACCTCATACTAGTGTTGGGGTTATAATTCCAATTGCATGCTCACAACAAATTGGAATTAACATAAAAGTGTAAAGAAACTTTAAGACTCATAATAAATAAACTTATTAAAAAATATAACTAAATAGTATAAAATTTATTGTAATGATAAGCGTAAATTCAGAAATTGTCCTTGAATTAAATAACACATTCTTAAATTTTTATCAACTAAGGGGAAAATTTTAAGAAAAAAATACTAATAAAATGTATATAATTTAGAGTTTGAAAGATAACTAAATAATCTAAAAATTATTATAATTATAATAAAAAGCTATGAAATTCTCCTTAAATTAAATAATGCTTCCTTGAATAATCATAAAAAATAAAGAGTTCTCATAAGAAAAAGGAATACTAATAATATGTACAAAATTTGGAGATTACATTCATTATAGGAAATTAAAACAATGAATATACTTTATAATCTTGTGTTATTGGTTATAATATTTTAGAGATTAAATCCCCCAACAACAAAAAAATGAAGTAAAACATGGTCATATAAACATAACTATAAAGTTTATAATTGTATTAAAATCATATTTAAAAAAATTGAATTGCAATTTGACTGCTAATCGACAAATTGTACACTCTCATGAATAATTTTCTCCATTTCAAGATGATGTATATGAGAATACATGGAATTTTTTACAATTTTCTTTGATCTCCTTCCCAAAGTTGGAAACATTTAGTTCCTGACATTAGGGATGAATGGAAAGAAGTGTGGCTAGGAGATGGTGGATGTAGTTTAACCCTTGCAGCGAGACATACAAATCCATATGACACATTTTAAGAAAGAACATTATTTTGGCAATGAAATTAGTTTCTATTATCAATTTGAATAACTTAGATCATATATACAAATTTAAGAAAAATATTATATAATCTACTTAACCAACTAAACAAAACTAATTAGTCAATTCATAATCAACTCAAACATCATATGAAAGCACTAACATATACACAATCCAAGTGCCCATGAACAAGATCATTAAGCAAGTGGATTAAATAAGAAATAAGCATAAACCAAAGAAATTACACATAATGGACATGGATGTGATTGAGTATAACAAATTAATAAAATATATCATTATTGTAATTAAATAAAGTGAATATGACAACTCTCTCACATAATTACCTTTCAAACAACTCAGGTACATATACAATATGGTTAAATCAAACATGATATTCTAAATCAATACAACATGAGTCCACAAGAGAACACACAAAGCATCACATATCAAGCCAACACAAATACATAAACAATATGGTTAAATCAGTCATGATCTTGTAAATCAATACAACATGGGTGCACATGACAACACAAAAATCATCACATATCAAATACAATGTTAGCTTATTTGAAATAGTCTACAAAAGAGAGTAGAGCATGATACACACCTTATATTAGTGTGGGAGATATAATTCCAATTGCATGCTCACCACAAATTGAATTTAGCATAAGTGTAAAGAAACTTTAAGACTCATAATAAATAAAATTATTAAAAATGATAATTAAATAGTTTAAAATTTATTATAATATTAATAGGAAATTAGGAACCTCGCCTTAAATTAAATAATGCATTCTTAAATAATTATCAAATAAGGGGAATATTTTATTAGAAAAAATACTAATAAAGTGTACATCATTTAGAGATTAAAAATATAACTTATTAATATAATAATAATAATAATAATAATAATAATAATTGGCGGCTAAACACCTACAGGCAGGAACGAGTATCAACAAGGCCACCAGGCATTGGAGGTTGGCCAAGGCGACGGAAAGCATTGCCGAACTCATCATGGAGTTGCGAGGCTTGACCTTCCAGACGGTGAGGAGAAAAGCCAATGGGCTGGCTGACCATCTGGCGAACATTGGAGCAGACAACCGGCACATAATCATAAACAGAGGCTGGCATGAGTTCGATAACCAAATCATTAAAGAAACATGCGAACAGCTGGTGGCAACAGATCTAATCCAAGCCACCCATCCTTGATTGGGGATGACACTTGGCCCAGGTATCGGGATTACAAGGATACCGACGGGGGTTATAAACCTAAGCCTTTTTATGGAATGATTGGACAATTAGAAAGGTGGAGCTTCTGGAGGCGGCAAGTCACTAAGAAGGGCGATCATAACTATTCGAGAAACGAGAAGAACAACCTCAGCAACAGTGCCATCACCACGCTTGGAGAGATTCCGTATAACGAGTCTTCAATGACATTAATGGCAATTTTGTGTGAAAAGAAGTGGAACAGCGAGCAGAGGATCAGTATCAAGCATGCCAGTATACGGGACATATCCATCCTCACCCGCCACCACCCCATCCGATGGAAGGTACCAGACACTTGGCGTTTAGATCGGTCTACTGGCTGCAGCCTTCTGCGCTCCTATTCGGTCTGCGTCAGCCTCACTTGTGCGAACCTCCTTCACATTCATCACCAAAGTACCTCCACTTGCAAAGGCAGTAACTCCATTTTCATGAGGAGGTACCGGGAATTTTGCTATAAAGCAAGGGGCAAATGCCCTGCTTCCATAACAGTCTTTCGAGTTTGCAAGGTGAGTGATTCTCTCTTTGGCATTGGCTTGAGTCGGAAGAGGTACGAAGTGTTATTTATGGATTCGGAAGGGAGTCGCTGCGCGGCTGCAAACCGGGACCTCCAGGAAGCCAGGGGAGGCTATGAGACTCGTACTGTAGCGAGAATCAAAAGGAAGATGGCTGAACTAGAAGCTCAAGCAAAGCAGGAGGAAGATGGAAGAACGAAGGAGGAAATTGCAGTGGAGGTTAACTGGCTGACATACCCAGGCACACCTTCAAAAAGGGCAACTCAATATGTAAGAACCAAAGCGGAAAGCTGGAGAACCAAAACCCTGATAGCTAAAGCTCTGGAGTCAATAGAAAAGGAAAGGCAACACATTGTTACTGAGGTTAATCTAACTGAGGCTCAAATGGCGAAGATTATTGACTACAACAATGTCTTGGACAGCAAAATATCTACTGTGCATGAGGCAATCAAAACTCATAATCGAATGTTGACGCATCTCATTAAAATTCTGAGGGATGTCATCAAAACGGTTCACACGGCTCATGCGGCTAAGCCGGCCCCCACTGCTGAGGACGAGCCCGAATCTTGGGAAGCTATTCAGGAGAAGGTTGACCGCCATGTACAGGAGATAGGCCTGGATACCATCACCCAGATGGGAAAATACATCTAAGGGGAAACCTGTAGTTCTCTGCTACCCTCTATCTTTCTCGGCTTTTCTTTTCTGTGTTGTTGCTTTATCTTCTGTGTCGACATATGCTTATGTTTTGTTACCTATCATGTATGGTATCGGCAGTACTAGCTGATAAGCTGTGTTTTTTTCAGTACCAAGCCACCCTGCGAGGTGGGCTGTTAAGCTGTGTTTTGTTCTTCACTTATGAGCAGGCGATTCGTCTTCGCATATTGTATATCCCTGCTCGCACTGCTACGGCAGTTTTTTGTATTATACTTGTTCTATAATATAATCTTCTAACTTACACAAAAAATAATAATAATAATAATAATAATAATAATAATAATAAGTTACATTATCCTTAAATTAAATAATAAATTCTTAAATAATTATCAACTAAGAAAAAAATCTCATAAGAAAAATAATATTAATAAAATGTATACAATTTAGAGATTACCCTCACTTTAGGGATTTAAGAAAATGAATATACTTTATAATCTTGTGTTATTGGTAATAATTCTTCATAGATTCAAACTTACAACAAAAAAGGGAACCAAAACATTTCCATATAAACATGACTATAAAGCATATAATTGTTTTAAAATCATATTTCAAAATTTTGAATTCCAATTTGTATAATAATCCACAAAATGCACATCCTAATGAAGAGTTTTCCCCATTTAAAGATTATGTATATGAGAATACATAGAAATTTTTACACTTTTATTTTAATCCCCTTCTCAAAATAAGAAGCATTTACTTCATTACTTTAGGGATGAAGGGAAAGAAGTGTGGCTAGAAGATGGTGGATTTAGTTTTACCCTTGCTAGGAGAAATACAAATCCATATGGCACATTGTAGAAAACAACACTATTATGGCAATAAAATTAATGTTAACTATCAATTTAAATAACTTGGATCAAATATACAAATTTATGCAAAATATCATATAATCTACCTAACCAACTAAACAATACTCACTAGTCAATTCACAATCAACTCAATGTCATATGAAAGCACTAAAGTATACACAATCCAAGTGCCCATGAACTAGACCATTAAGAAAGTGGATTAAATTGGAAAGAAGCATAAACCAAAGCAATCACACATAATGGACATGGATGTGGTTCGCAATAACAAACCAATAAAATATATCATTATTGTAATTAAATAAAGTGAAGATAATACAAATATTTCACATAATTACCTTTCAACCAACACAAATACATACACAATATGGTTAAATTAATCATGATCCTATAAATCAATGCAACATGGGTCCACAAGACAACATAAAAAGAATCGCATATCAAATCCAATGTTAGCTTATTCTAAATAGTCTACAAAAGAGAGTAAAACATGATACACACCTCATACTAGTGCGAGGGATATAATTCCAATTGCATCCTCACCACAAACTGAACTTAACATAAAAATACAAAAAAAATTAAGGCTCATAATAAATAAACTTATTAAGAAAGATAACTAAATAGTCTAAAATTTGTTATAATGGTAATAGGAAATTAAGAAATTCTCCTTAAATTAAATAATACATTCTTAATCCATGATGGGGGTTCATTTTGAGGAGATATTTGGGCTGGGGGGCTTTGCATGCCACCCTGCAGAGATGATATCATTAGTGGAAGGGGTGGCATGGCCTCCCATGTGCATGCATAAGCATGTGAATGAATAATCTTATGTCAATCATGTTTAGCATTTGAAAGAGGAAAGAGGTGTGGCAGGTCTTCTTGCAAAGCATTCCTGTAAGGAAAAAGCTTGAAACCCCCAGAATTGAGGTCTGGCCTACTTTTCGAGCAATTTCTAGGCGAATGGGAGGAGACTGGTTAAACTTAATTTGGGAATATAACTTCTTGGCTCCCCTGGGAGTGATTTTGGAGGAAAACGAGGTCATCAAGAAGTAATATGTAAGTTGTGTAAAGGAAATTTTGGTGTTGGTTCTCTATGGCTTAGGGATAAGGAGGTCTACTTGGAGTTTAAACTATCTACAAGATGCAACTCACCATGGTTTGGTTGTTTCCATTTTTATTAGTACATAGAGACTCTCGCTAGCCATTTCTTGTCATCACATGGAAGACACTGAATTTCGATATATTATGAAGCGCTTTTGTATTGATAATTTAGTCATTGGTATCTTGTTTGGCTATGAGTATTTTCTTCTGAAGTCAGATTCTAGTATTGGCATCTAGGGATGGTTTCCCGCATGGGTCTGGTCACTGTGTCATTTTTGTAGTTGTGGTCTTAGGACTATATACTTGTAATGTGGTATATTTACTTCCACTCTTATCAAGCCTTGCATGTATGACTGTAGTTTTAACTTCTATTTCTTGATTTTCCCTTTCTCGAGTTGGTTCGAGTTACCTTTTGGTTTAATCCTCTTGGTCTAGCTGAAAATTTTGATTTTTCCTTACCTTTGAACTCAATTCTCTTGTACTTGCTAGTTTTGTGTTATAATTATGAGGCCACACCAATTTGACTATATGTAAGGCTAATGTATGAAAAATAGGCATGGAGGGGGGAGGTCGTGGCCCACTCAGCCAAAACCAAGTTCAACAACAAGCTCAAGAGGCCATTGAGACCTTCCATACCCCCCCTAAGAGACCCATATTGAAATTCGACACTTGGAAACCTTGATAGGTAGAGATAGGTAGACCTTCTTAGACTTACAGAAAATGGATGAAATTGGAGAGTAGGTTCCTGACTTTAGTCATACCAAGGGAAGGAAAATGCAATATTTTCATGCCTTATCATTTCCATGTGTAGGCCACCAGAAGAAGAAACCATTTATCTTTGAGATTGATCCATATACCCCCAACATCTGGATTCATGAGTTGGCTTGAATCTCCCTCATTGAAAGAATATTGAACCAAACCCTCTTACCACCATCTTCATTTCGTCACAATTGGAGTGCTGCAAAACCCTCTCATACGATCTTACAAGCACTCCTCTATTTAAGAATACATAGGCACTAGTCTACAATCAACCCATAGGTTGTCTCTAGGGAGCTTTCTTTGCCTCTTGATGTACTTGTGCTGCAGGTGAAATTTAGCCACAATAGGCTCCATCATTTATTATACACAGGGGTCAATGTTCTTTTTCTTTTTCCTTCATAATTTTAGGTTTGGTCCGTCATTTGAACTAGTTACCCTCAACGACTCTTCAGAATTTGGACCCTACCGAGATTTCCTTTAGTTTTCCAGTGTTAGTTTGTGGAGCGTGGTACCCAAGTACCTTCTCCATTTGGTTTTAATAGGGTTTATGGTTTTTTCAATAGTGACATTTTTTCAGTCCTTCCATCTCCTTTAATAACCAGTGTTCATGAAGGTTCAGATTATGGGTAGTTCCCAGTGTGCAAGAGTCATGGGTTTTCAATTTTTATTTTTCATTCACATAACACTACCAATGGTATAACTTTAGTGTTGATGATCCCTTTAGTTAGTGAGCCTTACTATCAAGTGGTTTCTAGTCCATCAAATTCGGTTAGTATATCATAATTTATAGTTGTTTGCATTGCAGGTTGATTGCCTTCATGGCCCCTCGGCAACACCTTCCTAGCTGCAGGGGTGGTGCTCCTGGGTCACCTACAACACGACAATGATGTTTTTTTGGTTGGGAATTCGTAGCCAATTTTTATGAAGCATCTCCTCTAGATTTCCATAAGGAAATTCTCCATCTGGAGGAAAAATTGTTTGGGGATCGAGTCTATTTCTTAGATTTATAGATAGGAGGTAATAGCCTTAAGTTGGTACCAAACCCAAGCAAGTTTCACAAGAGAAGGATTCACTTCATTCATTTCATTAACCTACATCGAAAAATAGACACTCTACTCAGCGTGGTTATTAGAGAAAAGCAAGTAGACAACAATAAGTTTTTTGTAGTTCAAGAGGACATAAGAGAATTATGAGGGATATTAGATACAACTTGGATGATATAGTGGTCAGACTGTCTCACATAAAATGTTATGTTGTCTTGAATTTAGACCCTGAATCAAATGAGCATAAAGAAGTTACAACAGTCATCAATGCTCCAGCTCAGGCCTCTCCTCATGCCAACCCTTCTGCCACATCCCCAGTAATCATCTTGAACTAGCACGTACACCAAGCACTTTGTCTTTTGGTCTACCATGGGTGACAGTTTGTATTGTTTGTAAACAACATATTGATGTTTTGTAAGTTTGGTTTTTAGACAAGTATATGCATCACTGTATTTTTTTTAGGTTCTACTTGACTCATTTACAATATTAGGATTAAAAAAATGAAGAGTGATGTGTCATATTCTCCATTTCTCATGGTATTCTCAAACTTTGTTTTTTGGTAGTCTGCATACATGGCAATATCTATGCTTATCCCTAGTGGCAGATAAGATTTACGAGGTCACTCTTTTGAATGTATTTTTGGAGGTATTGTTGAACAACTTGCAATGTAAAGTCTTTTGATATGAATGGAAAACTAATGAGGAAATTTACAAAAAAAATAATGAAATTCACATTGATACTTAAAGGCATTTATGTGCAATGTTCAGTTTGGATGAAACTTTATATGATTCTATATGTTATCTTCTTCTTTGTCATTAACATTCACCAATTTGGAAATTAATATTTGCATGATTTAAAAATAATTTATATGATTATATATATCTATATCTATCTATATATATATATATATATATATATATGTATATATATGTATATATATGTATATATATGTATATATATGTATATATATGTATATATATATATATATATATATATATATATATATATATATATATACATATATATACATATATATACATATATATACATATACATATACATATACATATACATATACATATACATATACATATACATATACATATACATATACATATACATATATTCTCTTTAAGGATAAAAACAAAAATTAAAATCATAATTTAATTTTTAAAGAAAAGAAAAATTTCTTGAGCATTTGAGATGAAAAATTATGTTATACATTTATTTTTTCAATTCTTTTTATAAATTTATTTTTAGAATATAAGGTAATATGATAATATTTTATTTTCTCTTAATATTAGTAATGTCAATAATTTTGGTGTCATGTCTTATAATTTTTGTAAATCACCCATAATAAATTAGGGAATCATCCATGATGAGTTGGTAAGGACATTTCTCCTACTTTAGAACACTTTGAAGTTCAAACCTCTATATACCATATTAAAATGAGTTTGTATTATGTTAATGATACTGTGGTTTCTAACTCCTCATCAATTAATTAATTTAAAGAAAATTACTAATTAAAAAAAATTATTTTTTTTATGTCTTTTAAGTCTTCTTTGACTTCCCAAAAACATGTTCACCATTAACATTTATGTGGATGATGCCCGAGTAGGTTTTAGGTCTTACAAGAGTTCAGGTGGTAGTATTTATATGAGTGAAGGAACTTGTATCATGTAATAATATTTTTCTAACCACAAGCAATGTTGGATCTTAAACTGTGAGACTAATCATGTTTATAGGTTGATTAACTCTTAGTCATCTTCTTTAGGCCAAGACAAGGAGTTATTGCTACTAGCCTTACTCTCAACTTTATAAAAATGAATTAATGCAAGACGTTGCATTGTTCTTAACACTCCCTCAAGCTACCCCTAACAGGATACATCAGTCAAAGATGATTGGATAAGCAAACATATTGAAAAACCAATAGATAAAGATATTTCTTCTCCCTCTACTAATGTGTTTTGTTGCATAATGTCCTTATGAAGTATGTGATTTTGAAGGGGTTTGTTATGCTAGTTCTTGAAGACTTAGGACAATATTGACTACAAAAATATGTATGTATCATTTTGTTAAGTCATTATACATGGAGGCTTGTGTAGTATACCTAAGGGAAGATAATATGAGGTACATAGGGGGTACACAGGGGTATAATGAGATGTAAAAAGTGGACTACAATTAGTTAGTTTAGTAAATAAAGCCTATAAGTGGTTATCCACATTAATGATGATTGCAAGTGTTTACTCACATTAATGATGATTGCAAGTGGTTTACCCTTATTATAAAAGCGGACCACAATTAGTTAGTTAGTTAGTGAATAAGCAGGCCATAGCTAATAAATAAACTGGTTAATCTGCAATATGTAAGGGATCACAAGTAGTTAGGGAATAATGTGATGTAAATCAAGTAAGCCCATGGTATTGGATGTATGGTATTGAAGGCCCATGGTATTACCCATGGTAATATACATAGGAATCCTATATAGAGGTAGATACTCTCCATTGGAGATATGTCAAGTATTATTTGTATTGACAAGCTTATGGCTTGTGGAGTATTCCCCTTCCTTGAGGAGTAGTTGTACGATGTTACCCTATGTTAATGGTTTGATATTAATAAAGGAAAGCATTCTATATTATTCTTGTGTTGGCTCTTAGATCTATTTTATCATGTATTTTAATTAATTTACAAGTTTAATACATCTTAAGGGAGGTGGATATTCATCATAATATGGTTGCACATTCGTTGAACCAGTTTTTACTTCATAGTAAACATGTAATAATGTGGTTTCCTAAAAACACATAGGAATAGGAGAAATATGGGTGGTAGGGTTAAGGGTGTCCCAATATTTTGAAAAATACACAAATTCCACATGAAAAGGGACCAAATTCTCATAAACCATAGCTAAATCCTCCTTAGTGAGAAAATATTTCATCAAAATCATGTTAAAAAAACCTGAATTACAATTTGACTAGTAATGCATAAACTATACATTCTCATGAAGAGTTTTCCCTACTTCAAGATGATGTATATGAAAGCACATAAATATTTTTACAATTTTGTTTTGATTTCCTTCCCAAAATTGAAGCATTTATCTCATTATTTTAGGGATGGAGGGAAAGAAGTGTGACTAGAAGATGGTGGATTTAGTTTTACCCTTGTGGGGAGAAATACAAATCCATATGACACATTTTAGGAAACAACAATATTTTGGAAATAAAATTAGTGTTTAGTATCAATCCAAATAAATTGGATCATATATACAAATTTATGAAAGATATCCTCTAATCTACTTAATCAACTAAACAATGCTAACTAGTCAATTCACAATCAACTCAACATCATATGAAAGCACTAAAGTATACATAATCTAGAAGTGCTTATGAGCTAGACCATAAAGTAAGTGGATTAAATAAGAAATACGCATACACCGAAGCAATCACACATAATGGACTTGCAAATAAATAAAGTGAAGATGATACAAATGTCTCACATAATTACCTTTGAACCAACACAAATATATACAGATATGGTCGAATCAATCATGATCTTGTAAATAAATGTAACATTGGACAAGATAACACAAAATAACTCACATATCAAATCTAATGCTATTTTATTCTAAATAGTTTGCAAAAGGGAGAAGATCATGATATACACCTCATACTAGTGTTGGGGCTATAATTTCAATTGCATGCTCACAACAAATTGAAATTAACATAAAAGTGTAAAGAAACTTTAAGACTCATAATAAATAAACTTATTATAAAATATAACTAAATAGTATAAAATTTATAGTAATGATAAGCGTAAATTCAAAAATTCTCCTTGAATTAAATAATACATTCTTAAATTTTTATCAACTAAGGGGAAAATTTTAAGAAAAAAATACTAATAAAATGTATATAATTTAGAGTTTGAAAAGATAACTAAATAATCTAAAAATTATTATAATTATAATAAGAAGATATGAAATTCTCCTTAAATTAAATAATGCATCCTTGAATAATCATAAACAAAGAAAGAGTTCTCATAAGAAAAAAGAATACTAATAATATGTACACAATTTAGAGATTACATTCATTATAGGAAATTAAAAAAATGAATATACTTTATAATCTTGTGTTATTGGTTATAATATTTTAGAGATTAAATCCCCCAACAACAAAAAAATGAAGTAAAACATGGTCATATAAACATAACTATAAAGTTTATAATTGTATTAAAATCATATTTAAAAAAATTGAATTTCAATTTGACTAGTAATCGACAAATTGTACACTCTCATGAAGAATTTTCTCCATTTCAAGATGATGTATATGAGAATACATGGAAATTTTTACAATTTTCTTTGATCTCCTTCCCAAAGTTGGAAACATTTAGTTCATGACATTAGGGATGAATGGAAATAAGTGTGGCTAGGAGATGGTGGATGTAGTTTAACCCTTGCAGTGAGACATACAAATCCATATGACACATTTTAAGAAACAACACTATTTTGGCAATGAAATTAGTTTCAATTATCCATTTGAATAACTTAGATCATATATACAAATTTAAGAAAAATATTATATAATTTACTTAACCAACTAAACAATACTAATTAGTCAATTCATAATCAACTCAAACATCATATGAAAGCACTGACGTATACATAATCCAAGTGCCCATGAACACGATCATTAAGCAAGTGGATTAAATAAGAAATAAGCATAAACCAAAGAAATTACATGTAATGGAAATGGATGTGATTGAGTATAACAAATTGATAAAATATATCATTATTGCAATTAAATAAAGTGAATATGACAACTCTTTCACATAATTACCTTTCAAACAACTAAAGTACATATACAATATGGTTAAATCAAACATGATATTGTAAATCAATACAACATGGGTCCATAAGACAACACGCAAAGCATCACATATCAAGCCAACACAAATACATAAACAATATGGTTAAATCATTCATGATCTTGTAAATCAATACAACATGGGTGCACATGACAACAAAAAAATCATCACATATCAAATACAATGTCAGCTTATTCGAAATGGTCTACAAACGAGAGTAGAGAATGATACACACCTTATATTAGTGTGGGAGATATAATTCCAATTTCATGCTCACCACAAATTTAATTTAGCATAATTGTAAAGAAACTTTAAGACTCATAATAAATAAACTTATTAAAAAAGATAATTAAATAGTTTAAAATTTATTATAATATTAATAGGAAATTAGGAACCTTGCCTTAAATTAAATAATGCATTCTTAAATAATTATCAAATAAGGGGAATATTTTATTAGAAAAAATACTAATAAAGTGTACATCATTTAGAGATTAAAAATATAACTTAGTAATCTAAAAATATTAATAATAATAATAATAATAATAATAAGAAGTTACATTATCCTTAAATTAAATAATAAATTCTTAAATAATTATCAACTAAGAAAAAAATCTCATAAGAAAAATAATATTAATAAAACGTATACAATTTAGATTCAAACTTACAACAAAAAAGGGAACCAAAACATTTCCATATAAACATGACTATAAAGCATATAATTGTTTTAAAATCATATTTCAAAATTTTGAATTCCAATTTGTATAATAATCCACAAAATGCACATCCTCATGAAGAGTTTTTCCCATTTCAAGATTTTGTATATGAGAATACATAGAAATTTTTACACTTTTCTTTTAATCTCCTTCTCAAAATTAGAAGCATTTACTTCATGACTTTAGGGATGAAGGGAAATAAGTGTGGCTAGAAGATGGTGGATTTAGTTTTACCCTTGCTAGGAGAAATACAAATCCATATAGCACATTGTAGAAAACAACACTATCATGGCAATAAAATTAATGTTTACTATCGATTTAAATAACTTGGATCATATATACAAATTTATGCAAAATATCATATAAACTACCTAACCAACTAAACAATACTCACTAGTCAATTCACAATCAACTCAATGTCATATGAAAGCACTAAAGTATACACAATCCAAGTGCCCATGAACTAGACCATTAAGAAAGTGGATTAAATTGGAAAGAAGCATAAACCAAAGAAATCACACATAATGGACATGGATGTGGTTCACAATAACAAACCAATAAAATATATCATTATTGTAATTAAATAAAGTGAAGGTAATGCAACTATTTCACATAATTACCTTTCAACCAACACAAATACATACACAATATATTTAAATTAATCATGATCCTATAAATCAATGCAACATGGGTCCACAAGACAACATAAAAAGAATCACATATCAAATCCAATGTTAGCTTATTCTAAATAGTCTACAAAAGTGAGTAAAACATGATACACACATCATACTTATGCAGGGGATATAATTCCAATTGCATCCTCACCACAAACTGAAATTAACATAAAAATACAAAAAAAATTAAGGCTCATAATAAATAAACTTATTAAAAAAGATAACTAAATAGTCTAAAATTTGTTATAATGGTAAAAGGAAATTAAGAAATTCTCCTTAAATTAAATAATACATTCTTAATCCATGATGGGGGCGCATTTTGAGGAGATATGTGGGTGGGGGGCTTTGCATGCCACCCTGCAGAGATGATATCATTAATGGAAGGGGTGGCATGGCCTCCCATGTGCATGTAGAAGCATGTGATTAAATAATGTTTTGTCAATCATGTTTAGCATTTGAAGGAGGAAAGAGGTGTGGCAGGTCTTCTTGCAAAGCATTCCTGCAAGGAAAAAGCTTGAAACCCCTAGAATTGAGGCCTGACCTACTTTTTCGAGCAATCTCTAGGAGAATGGGAGGAGACTAGTTAAACTTAATTTGGGAATATAACTTCTTGGCTCCCCTGGGAGTGATTTTGGAGGGAAACGAGGTCATAGAGAAGCAATATGTCAATTGTGTAAAGGAAATTTTGGTGTTGGTTCTCTATGGCTTAGGGATAAGGAGGTCTACTTGGAGTTTAAACTATCTACAAGATGGAACTCACCATGGTTTAGTTGTTTCCATTTTTATTAGTACACAGAGACTCTCGCTAGCCATTTCTTGTCATCACATGGAAGACACTAAATGTCGATATATTCTAAAGCGCTTTTGTATTGATAATTTAGTCATTGGTATCTTGTTTGGCTACAAGTATTTGAATCTGGTGTCAGATTCTAGTATTGGCATCTAGGGATGGTTTCCCGCATGGGTCTGGTCATTGTGTCATTTTTGTAGTTGTGGTCTTAGGACTATATACTTGTAATGCGGTATATTTCCTTCCACTCTTATCAAGCCTTGCATGTATGACTGTAGTTTTAATTTCTATTTCTAGATTTTCCCTTTCTCGAGTTGGGTCGAGCTACCTTTTGGTTTAATCCTCTTGGTCTAGCTGAAAATTTTGATTTTTCCTTACCTTTGAACTCAATTCTCTTGTACTCTCTAGTTTTGTGTTATAATTATGAGGCCACACCAATTTGACTATATGCAAGGCCAATGTATGAAAAATAGGCACGGAGGGGGAGTTCGTGGCCCACTCGGCCAAAACCAAGTCCAACAACAAGCTCAAGAGGCCATTGATACCTTCCATACCCCCACAAGAAACCCATATTGAAATTCGGCACATGGAAACCTTGATATGTAGAGATGGGCAGACCTTCTTAGACTTACAGAAAATGGATGAAATTGGAGAGTAGGTTCCTAACTTTAGTCATACCAAGGGAAGGAAAACACAATATTTTCACACCTTATCACTATATTTGCAAATGAAAACCTTGTTTGGCAGGGTCCTTACTAAGAACTAGACTAAAAGATATAATGTATTTTCATGTTTTGAGGATATGAAACGTGTTTAGAGAAACCAATAGGTCTATCTTGAGAGAATAGATACTCGCCTAGATCATATTGAGTATCATATTCCATGAATTAATACTATGTCAACTCCTCCAAGATCCAGTGCAAAGGGTTTGAGACTTGTTACCTCTTCTGATTCCTAGATTTTGAAATGTTTACTAGCATTTTTTTTTTATTTTATTTTGTAGTATATACTTAATTATGCTACAATTATTAATACTCTTGGTTTTTTGGACAAATTATTCCATAGGTAGGTGGTCCAAAATATTTTGTTTCCTATTGGATAATATGATTTTGTGAGGCAATACAATATTAGCTTACCAAAAAAATGCATTCTTAAATAATTATCAACTAAGTAAAAAAATTATTAGAAAAACAAATACTAATAAAATATACATAATTTAGAGATTAAAAAAATAACTAAGTAATCTAAAAATTATTATAATGATAATAAGAAGATAGAAAATTCTCTTCTTAAATTAAATAATACATCCTTAAATAATTATCAACTAAGAAAGAGCTCTCATAAGAAAAAAATTACTAATAAAATGTACATCATTTAGAGATTAGTCTCACTGTAGGAATTTAACAAAATGAATATACTTTATAATCTTTTGTTATTAGTAATAATTCCTCATAGATTTAATCCTCCAACAAAAGAACAAACCAAAACATTTCCATATAAACATGACGATAAAGCTTATAATCGTATTAAAAACCATATTAACAAATATTGAATTGGAATTTGACTAGTAATTCATAAATTGTACATCCTCATGAAGATTTTTTTCCATTCAAAATGATGTATATGTGAATACATAGAGTTTTTTACAATTTTCTTTTGATCTCCTTCCCAAAATTGGAAGCATTTAGTTCATGAGTTTAGGGATGAAGGAAGAAGTGTGGCTAGAAGATGGTGGATCTAGTTTTACCCTTGCGAGGAGACATACAAATCCATATGACACATTGTAAGAAACAACATTGTTATGGCAATGAAATTAGTGTTGACCGTCAATTTAAATAATGTGGATCATATATACAAATTTATGCAAAATATCATATAATCTACTTAACCAACCAAACAGTACTAACTAGTCAATTCACAATCAACTCAACATCAAATGAAAGCACTAAAATATAAAAAATCCAAGTGCCCATGAACTAGACCATTAAGAAAGTGCATTAAATAATAAATAAACATAAATCAAAGCAATCACACATAATGGACATGGATGTGGTTGGCTATAATGAACCAATAAGATGTACCATTATTGTAATTAAATAAAATGAAGATGATACAAATATCTCACATAATTGTCTTTCAAAAAACCCAAATACATACACAATGTGGTTAAATCAATGATGATCTTGTAAATCAATGCAACATAGATCCACATGACAATACAAAAAACATCACATATCAAATCCAATGTTAATAGACATGGATGTGGATGGTTATAATGAACCAATAAGATGTACCATTATTGTAATTAAATAAAGTGAAGATGAACAAATATCTCACATAATTGTTTTTCAAAAAACACAAATACATACACAATGTGGTTAAATCAATGATGATCTTGTAAATCAATGCAACATAGATCCACATGACAACACAAAAAGCATCACATATCAAATCCAATGTTAGCTTGTTCTAAATAGTCTAGAAAATATAGTAGAGCATGATATGCACTTCATACAAGTGTGGGGCTGATAATTCGAAGTGCATGCTCACCACAAATTGAAATTAATATAAAGGTGTAGAGAGACTTTAGAGCTTATAACGAATAAACGTATTAAAAAAGGCAATTAAATAGTTTAAAATTGATTATAATTTTAATAGAAAAGTAGGAAAGTCTCTTTAAATTAAATAATGCATTTTTAAATAATTATCAACTAAGGAGTTTTCATGAGGAAAAACATACTAATAAAATATATATAGTTTAAAGATTAAAAGGATAACTAAATAATTAAAAAGAAAGCCCACAGGGCTTTGGATTGACGGTGAATGGGTGCACTGTTAAGGCACTCCTTGCGATAGGTCACTGGTTCAAATCCCTCGTGGGTGCTTACTTACCAAAAAAAAAACAAAATAATTTAAAAAATATTATAATGATATTAAGAAGTTAGGAAATTCTCTTTAAATTACGCAATGTATTCTTAACTAATTATCAATTAAGAAAGAATTCTCAAAGTGATAAGTAATAATACCTTAGAGATTTAATTACCAAAACATGATAAAAACATGACTATAAATCTCATCATTGTATATTCACTATTTTTTTAAAGAAAAAATATAAATATTCAAATTAGATTGAAGTGAATGAAGTTTATATTGATATTCAAAGACATATTTATTTGGACGAAATTGTAAATACTTTTATATTTTATTTTATTTAATAAAGATAACAAAAAATTATTGTTGAACAACTTTCAATGTAAAGTCTTTTGATATTAATAGAAAACTATTGAGGAAATTTACAAAAAAAAATAATGAAGTTCACATTGATACTTAAAGGCATTTATGTACAATGTTCAGTTTAGATGAAACTTTATATGATTCTATATGTTATTTTCTTCTTTGTTCTTAACATTCACCAATTTGGAAATTAAAATTTGTATGATTATATATATATATATATATATATATATATATATATATATATATATTAAGGTTAAAAACAAAAATTAAAATCATAATTTAATTTTTAAAGAAAAAAAAATTCTTGAGCATTTGAGATGAAAAATTATGCTATATATTATTTTTCCAATTCTTTGTATAAATTTAGTTTTAGAATATAAGGTAATATGATAATATTTTATTTTATCTTAATATTAATAATGTAAATAGTTTTGGTGTCATGTCTTATAATTTTTGTAAATCAACCTTAATAAATTAGGGAATCATCCATGATGAATTGGTAAGGACATTGCTCCTACTTTAGAACACTTTGAAGTTCAAACATCTATATACCTTATTAAAATGAGTTTGTATTATGTTAATGATACTGTGGCTTCTAACTCCTTATCAATTAATTAATTTAAAGAAAATTACTAATTAAAAAAAATATTACATCTTTTAAGTCTTCTTTGACTTCCCAAAAACATGTTCACCATTAACATTTATGTAGATGATGCCCAAGCAGGTTTTAGGCCTTACAAGAGTTCAGGTGGTAGTATTTATACGAGTGAAGGAACTTGTATCATGTAATAATATCTTTCTAACCACAAGCAATGTTGGATCTTAAACTGTGAGACTAATCATGTTTATAGGTTGATTAACTCTTAGTCATCTTCTTTAGACCAAGACAAGGAGTTATTGCTACTAGCCTTACTCTCAACTTTATAAATATGAATTAGTTCTTGAAGGTGCATTGTTCTTAACACTCCCTCAAGCTACCCCTAACATGATACATGAGTCAAAGGTGATCGGATAAGCAAACATATTGAAAAACCAATAGATAAAGATATTTCTTCTCCCTCTACTAATGTGTTTTGTTGCATAATGTCCTTATGAAGTATGTGATTTTGAAGGGGTTTGTTACACTAGTTCTTGAAGACTTAGGACAATATTGACTACAAAAATATGTATGTATCCTTTTTTTAAGTCATTATACATGGAGGCTTGTGTAGTATACCTAGGGGAGGATAATATGGGGTACATAGGGGAGTACCCAAGGGTATAATAAGATGTAAAAAGGGGACTAAAATTAGTTAGTTTAGTAAATAAAGCCTATAAGTGGTTACCCACATCAATGATGATTGCAAGTGGTTACCCACATTAATGATGATTGTAAGTGGTTGACGCTTATTATAAAAGGGGACCACAATTAGTTAGTTAGTTAGTGAATAAGCGGGTCATAGATAATAAATAAATTGGTTAACCTGCAATATGTAAGGGATCACAAGTAGTTAGGGAATAATGTGATGTGAATCAAGTAAACCCATGGTATTGGATGTATGGTATTAAGGGCCCATGGTATTGTATGTAGGAATCCTATATAGAAGTAGAGACTCTCCTTTGGAGATATGTCAAGTATTGTTTGTATTGACAAGCATATGGCTTGTGGAGTATTCTCCTTCCTTAAGGAGTAGTTGTACAATGTTACCCTACGTCAATGATTTGATATTAATAAAGGGAAGCATTCTATATTATTCTTGTGTTGGCTCTTAGATCTATTTTATCATATATTTTAATTAATTTACAAGTTTAATACAACTTGAGGGAGGGGGATATTGATCATAATAGGGGTGCACATTTGTTGAACCAGTTTTTACTTCATAATAAACATGTGATAATATGGCTTCCTAAAAACACATAGTAATAGGAGAAATATGGGTGGTAGGGTTATGGGTGTCCCAATATTTTGAAAAATCCTCAAATTCCACATGAAAAGGGACCAAATTATCATAAACCATAGCTATGTCCTCCTCAGTGAGAAAATATTTTATCAAAATCATATTAAAAAACATTGAATTACAATTTGACTAGTAATGCACAAACTGTACATTCTCATGAAGAGTTTTCCCTACTTCAAGATGATGTATATGAAAGCACATAAATTTTTTACAATTTTGTTTTGATTTCCTTCCCAAAATTGGAAGCGTTTAGTTCATTATTTTAGGGATGGAGGGAAAGAAGTGTGACTAGAAGATGGTGGATTTAGTTTTACCCTTGTGGGGAGAAATACAAATCCATATGACACGTTTTAGGAAACAACACTATTTTGGAAATAAAATTAGTGTTTAATATCAATTCAAATAAATTGGATCATATATACAAATTTATGCAAAATATCCTATAATCTACTTAATCAACTAAACAGTGCTAACTAGTCAATTCACAATCAACTCAACATCATATGAAAGCACTAAAGTTTACATAATCTAAGTGCTTATGAGCTAGACCATTAAGTAAGTGGACTAAATAATAAACACACATACACCAAAGCAATCACACATAATGGACTTGGACATAAATAAAGTGAAGATGATACAAATGTCTCAAATAATTACCTTTGAACCAACACAAATATATACAGATATGGTCGAATCAATCATGATCCTATAAATCAATGTAACATTGGACAAGATAACACAAAATAACTCACATATCAAATCTAATGTTATTTTATTCTAAATAGTTTGCAAAAGGGAGCAGATCATGATACACACCTCATACTAGTGTTGGGGTAATAATTCCAATTGCATGCTCACAACAAATTAAAATTAACATAAAAGTGTAAAGAAACTTTAAGACTTAAAGTTTTATCAACTAAGGGGAAAAATTTAAGAAAAAAATACTAATAAAATGTATATAATTTAGAGTTTGAAAAGACAACTAAATAATCTAAAAATTATTATAATTATAATAAGAAGATATGAAATTCTCCTTAAATTAAATAATGCATCCTTGAATAATCATCAACTAAGAAAGAGTTGTCATAGGAAAAAATAATACTAATAAAATGTACACAATTTAGAGATTACATTCATTATAGGAAATTAACAAAATGAATATACTTTATAATCTTGTGTTATTGGTTATAATATTTTAGAGATTAAATCCCCCAACAACAACAAAAAAAATGAACTAAAACATGGCCATATAAACATAACTATAAAGTTTATAATTTTATTAAAATCATATTTAAAAAAATTGAATTTCAATTTGACTAGTAATCTACAAATTGTACACTCTCATGAAGAATTTTCTCCATGATGTATATGAGAATACATGGAAATTTTTACAATTTTCTTTGATCTCCTTCCCAAAGTTGGAAACATTTAGTTCATGACATTAGGGATGAATGGAAAGAAGTGTGGCTAGGAGATGGTGGATGTAGTTTAACCCTTGTAGTGAGACATACAAATCCATATGACACATTTTAAGAAACAACACTATTTTGGTAGTAAAATTAGTTTCGATTATCAATTTGAATAACTTAGATCATATATACAAATTTAAGAAAAATATTATATAATCTACTTAACCAACTAAACAATACTAATTAGTCAATTCATAATCAACTCAACATCATATGAAAGCACTCACGTATACACAATCCAAGTGCCCGTGAATAAGATCATTAAGCAAGTGGATTAAATAAGAAATAAGCATAAACCAAAGCAATTACACATAATGGAAATGGATGTGATTAACTATAACAAATCAATAAAATATATCATTATTGTCATTAAATAAAGTGTTATGACAACTCTCTTACATAATTACCTTTCAAACAACTCAAGTACATATACAATATGGTTAAATCAATCATGATATTGTAAATCAATACAACATGGGTCCACAAGACAACACGAAAAGCATCACATATCAAGCCAACACAAATACATACACAATATGGTTAAATCAATCATGATCTTGTAAATCAATACAATGTGGGTGCACATGACAACATAAAAAGCACCACATATCAAATACAATGTTAGCTTATTCAAAATAGTCTAGAAAGGAGAGTAGAGCATGATACACACCTTATATTAGTGTGGGAGATATAATTCCAACTGATGCTCACCACAATTTTAATTTAATATAAGTGTAAAGAAACTTTAAGACTAATAATAAATAAACGTATTAAAAAGGATAATTAAATAGTTTAAAATTTATTATAATAGTAATAGGAAATTAGTAACCTCACCTTAAATTAAATAATGCATTCTTAAATAATTATCAAATAAGAGGAAGTTTCTATTAGAAAGAATACTAATAAAGTGTACATCATTTAGAGATTAAAAATATAACTTAGTAATCTAAAACATGATACACACCTCATACTAGTTTGGGGGATATAATTCCAATTGCATCCATATGACACATTTTAAGAAACAACACTATTTTGGTAATAAAATTAGTTTCGATTATCAATTCGAATAACTTAGATCATATATACAAATTTAAGCAAAATATTATATAATCTACTTAACCAACTAAACAATACTAATTAGTCAATTCATAATCAACTCAACAGCATATGAAAGCACTAACGTATACACAATCCAAGTGCCCGTGAATAATATCATTAAGCAAGTGGATTAAATAAGAAATAAGCATAAACCAAAGCAATTACACATAATGGACATGGATGTGATTAACTATAACAAATCAATATAATATATCATTATTGTTATTAAATAAAGTGTTATGACAACTCTCTTACATAATTACCTTTCAAACAACTCAAGTACATATACAATATGGTTAAATCAATCATGATATTGTAAATCAATACAACATGGGTCCACAAGACAACACGAAAAGCATCACATATCAAGCCAACACAAATACATACACAATATGGTTAAATCAATCATGATCTTGTAAATCAATACAATGTGGGTGCACATGACAACATAAAAAGCACCACATATCAAATACAATGTTAGCTTATTCAAAATAGTCTAGAAAGGAGAGAAGAGCATGATACACACCTTATGTTAGTGTGGGAGATATAATTCCAACTGATTCTCACCACAATTTGAATTTAATATAAGTGTAAAGAAACTTTAAGACTAATAATAAATAAACTTATTAAAAAAGATAATTAAATAGTTTAAAATTTATTATAATAGTAATAGGAAATTAGTAATCTCACCTTAAATTAAATAATGCATTCTTAAATAATTATCAAATAAGAGGAAGTTTCTATTAGAAAAAATACTAATAAAGTGTACATCATTTAGAGATTAAAAATATAACTTAGTAATCTAAAAATTATTATAATAATAAGAATAAGTTACATTATCCTTAAATTAAATAATGAATTCTTAAATAATTATCAACTAAGAAAAAAATCTCATAAGAAAATAATATTAATAAAATGTATACAATTTAAAGATTACCCTCACTTTAGGGATTTAACATAATGAATATACTTTATAATCTGGTGTTATTGGTAATAATTCTTCATAGATTCAAACTTACAACAAAAAAAGGGAACCAAAACATTTCCATATAAACATGACTATAAAACATATAATTGTTTTAAAATCATATTTCAAAATTTTGAATTCCAATTTGTATAATAATCCACAAAATGCACATCCTCATGAAGAGTTTTTCTCATTTCAATATTATGTATATAAGAATACATAGAATTTTTCACAATTTTCTTTTAATCTATTTCTCAAAATTGGAAGCATTTACTTCATGACTTTAGGGATGAAGGGAAAGAAGTGTGGCTAGAAGATGGTGGATTTAGTTTTACCCTTGCTAGGAGAAATAAAAATGCATATGGCACATTGTAGAAAACAACACTATCATGGCAATAAAATTAATGTTGACTATTAATTTAAATAACTTGGATCATATATACAAATTTATGCAAAATATCATATAATCTACCTAAACAACTAAACGATACTCACTAGTCAATTCACAATCAACTCAACGTCATATGAAAGCACTAAAGTATACACAATCCAAGTGCCCATGAACTAGACCATTAATAAAGTGGATTAAATGGGAAAGAAGCATAAACCAAAGAAATCACACATAATGGACATGGATGTGGTTCGTAATAACAAACCAATAAAATATATCATTATTGTAATTAAATAAAGTGAAGATGATACAACTATTTCACATAATTACCTTTCAACCAACACAAATACATACACAATATGGTTAAAATAATCATGATCCTATAAATCAATGCAACATGGGTCCACAAGACAACACAAAAAGAATCACATATCAGATCCAATGTTAGCTTATTCTAAATAGCCTACAAAAGTGAGTAAAACATGATACACACCTCATACTAGTTTGGGGGATATAATTCCAATTGCATCCTCACCAGAAACTAAACTTAACATAAAAATACAAAAACAAATTAAGGCTCATAATAAATAAACTTATTAAAAAAGATAACTAAATAGTCTAAAATTTGTTATAATGGTAATAGGAAATTAAGAAATTCTCCTTAAATTAAATAATGCATTCTTAATCCCTGATGGGGGTGAATTTTGAGGAGATCTGTAGGCTGGGGGGCTATGCATGCCACCCTGCAGAGATGATATCATTAATGGAAGGGGTGGCATGGCCTCCCATGTGCATGCAGAAGCATGTGATTATATAACCTTTTGTCAATCATGTTGAGCATTTGAAGGAGGAAAGAGGTATGGCAGGTCTTCTTGCAAATCGTTCCTACAAGGAAAAAGCTTGAAACCCCCAGAATTGAGGTCTGGCATACTTTTTGAGCAATCTCTAGGCTAATGGGAGGAGATTGGTTAAACTTAATTTGGGAATATAACTTCTTGGATCCCCTGGGAGTGATTTTGGAGGGAAAGGAGGTCAGAGAGAAGAAATATGTCAGTTGTGTAAAGGAAAATTGGGTGTTGGTTCTCTACTTAGAGTTTAAACTATCTACAAGATGAAACTCGCCATGGTTTGATTGTTTCCATTTTTATTAGTACACAGAGACTCTCACCAGTCATTTCTTGTCATCACACGGAAGACACTGAATCTCGAGTAATTCTGAAGCCTTTTTGTATTGATAATTTAGTCATTGGTATCTTGTTTGGCTACGAGTATTTGCTTCTAGTGTCAAATTCTAGTATTGGCATTTACGGATGGTTTCCCGCATGGGTCTAGTCACTGTGTCATTTGTGTAGTTGTGGTTTTAGGACTATATACCTGTAATGTGGTATATTTCCTTCCACTCTTATCAATACTTGCATGTATGACTATAGTTTTAAGTTATATTTCTAGATTTTCCCTTTCTCGAGTTGGGTCGAGCTACCTTTTGGTTTAATCCTCTTGGTGTTACACTAAAAAATGTCACCTTGACTACTTACAGTTAGTATGGCTCCAATCAACAAGTCATGCTACCCTCTTAGGCAAGTCTCATGCCTCTGTTATCCATCTCAAACTCAAAGAAGAGAGAAAGTCTTGTAAAAATCATGTTTATCTCTGGGGTCGCAGGTTCTCTCTAGCCTTACCTGCGGGGACGCTGATCATGTTCACAAAATATGCGTCCATGGACGCTCTGTATGTTAAGGGACAAGTGCGTCCCTCTGTAAAAGGCAAAATGCGCGAGTTTTATCTTGAAAAAGTTACTTGTGGTTACTTCTAGAACATTCTAGAGGTCGGTTTGATGAAATGGATGCGCCTCCAGTTGGTTCATGTATCTCTATTAAGGGGGAACCTATCCCATCAATAAGGGAGCTATCCCACCCATAGAGGGGGATGATCCCATTGATAGTGGACCTGAATAACCTCTTTACAGCACTATAAATGAAGGCATTGAGCCAGAAGGAGAAGAGGTTGGAGCTATACATTTTCTTTGGGTAAATGCTGCAGGATTTAGGTCTTCCATTAGAGCCTTTGTGAGGAGAGATTGTCTTCACTTGATTCTACTTGGGAGAGGGTGAGCTTTGTCAAAGTAGAGGAAAACCCTTGATGGACCCTGGGAGGAACTTGCACAACACCAAGGCCAGGTTGTAAGAGTTTCTTTGTTTCGTTATTAATACAAACTGGTTTATTTTTCTCAATAGCTTGTGTTAATGAGTTATTTCATGTGTTCCTTGGTCTGCATGTTGAATATATGTTTTATTATATGAAATGCAAGTGCTTGGTAATTGTTTGATTGTTTGTGGTTGCAGGAATTGACTTGAAGGAGGAGCTCATCCGGATCGTCAAGAACGGACTTCAACAACAGCGTTTTGGAATAAGGTAAGCCTAAACACTTGTAGTTTTCATGTTGTAAAAGGTGTATTTAGAGAAAGATCACTCCATTTTGTCTTGTTTGTCATTAGAATGTCTTAGACTTCTAGGAAGGTCAGTCGTGTCCGCACCCTTGACAGATTCCGTGTGACAAATTGGCGACTCCGCTGGGGAATCCATTAATGAGAGAGTCTTTTCCTTTATATGAACTTTGCTTTGAGAAAATCATTTTTATTTTCTGGTTTTTGACTGTGAGAATTAGTATTTGGGTGGCTTAGCTGTAGCTTTAGTTGGCTTTAGTTTTTCTTCCTTTTTCCAGAAAGACGCAGTCTCTGTGTGCTGCACAGTGCGTCCTTGGACGCGCTGTTGTCGACTGCACAGTGCGGGGTCGCACCTGTGACAACTGCTGGCCTGCGTCTTCCTGTAAAAGTTAAGAAAATTCCATTTTTGCCTTAAATTACTTTTAGATTTTGTTTTTTCTTAGTGTTTTCTGCCCAGATCCTTTAGTACCCTGTCAAGAATTCTTACCTGAACTGGTTTTGTGAGCTTTGAGTGTTTTAGTGGTTTTCAACGAAGTTTAGACCTAGGGTTTGATTTTTGGAAAGGCTTTGTAGTAACTTTGAGCTTAGAAAGTTGTTCCAGCCTTAGATATCTCTGGTTAGTCAACCTTCTTAGAAGTTGAGCCTGCCGTAAAGTCTCCTTGTTTGAGCAACTTGTCATTTGAGTTGTTTTGGGTCAAATTTCGAATTGCTTGTTTTTAAAGTATTGATTTCCATTTTCAAAAAGGACAAAAAGATTAGAATTTTGTTTTGACTAGTTTTTGGTTCTGCAATAAGCTAGTCCTTGATTTGATTGTGATCAAGTAAAACACCTTAGAAATAATCATTGTTAGTTTTGGCCTCGTTAAGATTGCTTAGAGTAAATTTGCCTTTAGTTTGCTTATGAGTGCATTTTCATAGATTTTAAGAGTTGTTAAGATTGATTTTTGGTTATATTAGATTTATTTGCTTTATTAAAAGAAAAATACAAAAACATCTTCTTAAAAGTCTTGTTTCAAGTAGCTTTTTGTTTTCAAAAGAAGAAAAGAGTTTTTTCGTGCATGTAAAGAGAAGTTATGTTTTTATGCTTGGAAAAGAAAAACGAATTGTTTCTTTGATTGTCTTCAATTAAGAAGTTGCTTTTATAAGGATTGCATTCTCTCAACTTTTTAGTTAAGCAATTCATCGAAAAAGTAAAGTAGTGGATAAATCATTTTAGGTGCATTTTGTAGTGGTTTCGAGTCGAGTCAACATACCACTAGTTTCACTTCCATCACCTTTTGACTTAAGAAACAACCTTAAAAGTAACGCTTAAATTAAAATCAATCTAGTAATCTTTATTTTTCTAGGGCTCTGAAGCACCAACATAGCTTAGGCTAGGGTCTTGGAGTAGGTGAGTACTTAACTCTCCAAGACTACAAAACCAAACAGATAGTCTATCTTGAGTAGAACAAATCCAATTGTTTCAGTTACATTCTGGGAAAGCTCCTCTTAAAGGAGAAACACGAGCTCGTGTCCGAACCAGTGAGGGGATCATTCCTCCCTCGTTGGGAACGACGCCAGGCAGTACGTATTACAAACGGTAAACCTCGGATTAACCATTGTCGAGGAGCCAGGGGTCACTTATCGGTAAACCTTGGATTGTTGTCAAGGAGCCGGTAAGGGGATTGGAGCTTGCTACTCTGCCCTTGCGTGCTGTCGGAGTTTAGACTGTTCCCCCAGGTGTAATTGTTGTGATTGGTAACCTTAGTGGCCATAATATCTAGGATTCTACCCAAGGTGACGGTGGAGGGAAGGTCCCACTGTACCTGGAGCAGACGTCGGTTATACTCACTTGGATTTTCTGGGGGGTTCGCTTCACTTCGAGACGGTTAAAGTGGAGGAACTTGGTCCAGTCTATTCATTAAGCAGGTTGCCGGGGTAACTGTTCCACCCACTATTTCTGTACTGAATCCTGCGAGGTTGGGCCTAATCACCAACTAGCGCTTTTGGTCCGGAAGACTACTGTTTGTGTGTGGTTTGACGCTCTAGATTATTTAGGCGTGTGCTTCAAATTTGATTGGTTCTTTAGAAGACTTTAGGTGGTTTGATTTGAAATTTTTTACTTTGTTTTCGTGTGTTGTAGTTAAAATCTTTAATTGTGGCGGAATTACCGAGAAGGTCCCGTCGTATTGCGGGCCAGTCTCCTGAAGTTGTATCTGTGGCCGAATTGTTGAGAAGATCCCGTGAACTTAGGGGTTCACCTCCTCGAGACGACCCCAGTTATTTAGAGGGTTTAAAGGTCCTTGTAACTCCTAGTGGCAGTAAAGTAGGTCACCTGAAGAAGGAGAATCTTCTTTGGTAGTCCATCCAGATTACCAAAGATTAGAAACAGGTTACAATCCCGAAGCTGTTACAGTTTCCGAGCTTGCTGGTAGTTTTTCATCTGCCAGTGAAACAGGCGAAGAACCTGAAATTTCAGAACCTGTTACTCCAACTCCTAGTGTTCCTGATTCACCAAGAATAGAAAGAATTATCACCGAAAATCTTCCTGTTGGATTAATTGCTATAGAAGAACTTGTTCCAGAGGAAGAAATAGGCGTTTCTGATTCTGAAGATCTAATTACCCTTGATCTAAGGGAGCGTGAATCCATCTTTTACAGTCCTCCTAGAAGTGAGTCTTGGTACCTTGCATTAACCAATTTTTTAGACAACTCAGTAGGTTTTTCTACACCTCGTACTCCGGTTCCACCTAGAGGAATTCATTCTCCTGTAAATATGTCTGGTCAGTCGTCTGTGTTTTCGCAAAGTCCTGAATCATTTTTACATGGCGGTCCTTCTGTTCCTACTGGGTATCAGTCACTTTCTGGTACCTTTGCGGGAGCATCTCCTCAACCTGTTGATCATGGGTTATTAGTTGGAAACAGTGGTAATGTACCATTGAGTATAGGTGAAGTTTATATGATGTCAGGTTCAACTCCCATTAACCAACCTCAAGGTGGCCAATTACCGCCTGGGGGGCAACCTTCGTTAATGCCTGGGGGGCAACCTCAAGGTACTTCATTTGTGACTGGGGGGCAACCTCAAGGGTATCAACCCCAAGGGTATCAACCCCAGCCTCAATATGTACCCCAAAGTCAACCTCAGTATCAGTATCAACCTCAAGGATGGCAACCTCAAGGATGGCAACCCCAAGGGTATCAACCCCAAGGGTATCAACCTCAAGGATACCAACCTCAAGGTCAAGGTCAACCCCAGTATTCGTATTTACCTCAAGGTTATCAACCTACGGGTCAATACCCTGGTCAAGGTTATCAACCACCTCAAGGGCAATCATATGGGACTACACCTTACAGTTATCAACCCTATCCTCAATACGGCTATGGATCTCAGTATCCTCAACCTGTTACGAGTCAATACCCTGGAATGTTAACATGGGATCCGTCACAGGGTCAACAGATGTCGCAACCAAGTATACAGTCGGTACCTCAAGCAGGACAACCTGCAGTTCCTGGTCCACCCCAGCAACCGCAACTTGTCCAGTCAAGTGTTCAGACCCCTGTAACTTCTGTAGTTACTCAGCCGCCAATTGCACCGAGTACTCCACCTCACACGGCTGCAGCAGCTACCGCTTCATCTACCATGCTTACATCTGGAGTATCGGCAGCTCCGGTTTCTACTGTCCCTGTAACCGTTCCTCAGACATCTGTACCGTTGTCTGGACCCACGATTCAAACCACAGTCCAGATGCCTGCAGGTCAACCTGGTACAAGTACGGTTGTTACTACTCAACCTCAATTTGTTCAACCTCCGTACCAGGGACAGTATCAACCTGGTCAAGCTGCCCAACAACCGGTTTACCAGTATCAACCGTATCCTGGGTACAATTATCAACCACCTCAACAACCCCAGTACGGTCCGGTTAATCCTGGTTTTCCAGGAGGATATAATATCCCCAATGCGAATCCTGTTCCTAGTTATCCTGGATATCCTCCTCCTGGGGCTGGTATTGTGACTCAGAGTTTCCGAGATCCTAACCGGCAGTTACCATTTATTGCGACTTTAGATTTACCCGACTTGACGCGCCTAACGAACGATCCAATTCAATATCTTCCGTTCTGGCCGCCAATGCCAAATAAGTTGCCCAGCGATATACCCAAGTTCGAAGGTAAGTCTGGAGAGGATCCGTCTAATCACGTGATGACTTACCACCTCTGGTGTGCATCAAATTCCATCTCAGATGATTCTATCCGCTTACGTCTTTTCCAGCGTACACTCATTGGTCTCGCAGCCAAGTGGTACATTGAGTTGCCACGGGCTTCTTTTTACAACTTTAGCCAGTTAGCTACTTCATTCTTAACTCATTTTCAGTTACCAGTCAGATACGATAATGGTACGGAATTATTAACTTCGCTAAAACAATCGACATCCACGTACATTTCTGATCACATCCATGAGTGGAGACGTCGAAGGAGATTAGTGAAAGTTTTTATCCCGGACCAAATTTTAGCTGAATGGTTTGTAAAATCATTATTACCAAGAATTACTGAAGATGTAGCTAAGGCCGGCGTAGTTACTGAGGAGCAAGTCATTGCTCAGGCACAATACCTTGACTTAGTTTACACTCAGTCGGGTACGTTACACGAGAAAATTCCGGATCTTCCCAAGTCAAACCAAATCGCTGCTGCTCCTTCGGGATCTCATGCCGCTGATGGTATGATCGGTATCGTGACTACGAAGAGTAAGAAGAAGTCTTCCAAGACCTCCAATACTCCAATTATCACTTTGCCTGATTCTCCGACAGGAGAGTCTTCTCCTCCTGAACTTACCGCCGACATTCACGCTGTAGAGTCATCTACGGCCAAATCCAAAAACGGTGGAAAGAAGAAAGGAAAGAAGAAGGCTAAAGCAGACAAGGCTCCAAAGGAGAAAACGGAAAAGTCGGAAACTAATGACGAAAAGCGCAAACCTCGTTATCCTTGTCTCATTTGTGAAGAAGATCATTTTACGAGAGACTGCCCTCATCGGGCCGAGGTAGTGAAAATAGTTAAAGGTTCTCCGACTCCTGCTGTGTTAAAGAATCCATTCCCCGAGCAGGAAAATAAGATGATAGGTTCTTCTTCGAATGCCAGTGAAGAACCCATTTTGATGATGTCTCATGTCAGGATTGCGACTCGATCGCAAGATTATGGTAGTAAGGCTCCTGTTGATGGTAAAGAAGCAGAATCTTCTAACTCTAACCCATCAACCTCAGCTCCTGGTTCCGATCCACTACAGATCGAAAAACCTAACCCAGACTTAGTGATTAAGCCGCCCGCCAAGGGTGTACTTCGAAGGTCTGCTTTCAATCCACATGCGAGAGCAGCCCAGAATTACAACATTGTTGAAGATTTAGCTGTTTCACCTTCAGCAATGTCGGCACTCGAAGTGCTGCAATCATGTCCAGCGCAACGAAAATTGCTTTTGTCGGCTATTGGAGCTGTCGATGTTCAGGACCCGAACCTAATGATCTTTGATCTAGAAAGTAGTACACCGCGTCTCCCCCATCAAATGGCTTTCCAAATTCCAGTGATAGTCAAAAACAGGCCTATTCATCGGACTGTGATTGATGAGGGAGCTTCTACGTGTATTATGTCGATTCAATGTTGGAGATCGCTTGGTTCTCCTTCGTTGAACCAATCCCCCACCATCCTTAAGGCCTTTGATGGCCGTGGGTTCCGTCCGTTTGGTATTCTACAAGAATTGCCTATAGGGGTCGAAGGTAAAACCGTTAGTCTGGATGTGGAAGTGGTTGATGCCCCTCTAGACTACAACCTTCTTTTGGGTCGAAGTTGGTCATATGCTATGACAGCGGTCGTTTCATCGGTCTTCAGAGTCATTAAGTTTCCACATAACGGTAAGATCGTGACTATTGATCAGCTGACATACTTTTCATCCGACCCAACCTCTTCAGAAACTATCCAGCATGTTGGTAAAACGACAATCCCTTATAGGGACATTGGTGTAGGTTTAGTTAAGGATTCCGGTTTACTGGGAACTTTTCCTCTCCCTCCACTCAATGCAGACCCTTCGTTCGCAACAATTCATATGATCACGTCAGAAAACATTATTTATGATGATCCTTGGTATGTTCCCTCTGACTCTGAGCTAGACTCACTCGGTGATGTTATGCCGTTGAGTCCGTATGAGATTGCTTATGAAGCTCTTATGTCTTTTACCGACTTTCATTCAACCGACCAAATGAATGTGGTCAGTGAAGAGTCACTTTTCACCTCACCCTTAGAACGGATAACGTTTCCCGAAGAAGTGTCATCTGACGAACAACTTCGCGAAATCCTAAGTGTAGATGATCTACCATGGGACGATCTCCATCACAGATCTTCGTTTTTACCTAAGGATGATGCTTTGAAAATGATTTTTCATCTATCTTTACCGCTGAATATGTCAAAGACGCTCAGGATCCAACGAAACATTCTGATTCAGAGCTGAATTTAGGGAATATTTCTCGTACTATTCCCATTGATATTTCAGTGAAGCCCGGAATCAAGGAGAACATTCATATAGGTGCCGCATGTACTGACGAAGAAATTGAAACTTACAAGGCCCTATTCCAAGAATTCCGCGACGTGTTTGCCTGGTCCTACGAAGAAATGCCAGGAATCGATCCTGCCATTGTTGTTCATGAAATCAAAACCTACCCGGATGCTAAACCCATTCGGCAACGGTTGCGTCAGATTCACCCTCGAAAAGCAGCTGCAATCAAAGCCGAAGTCGAAAAGCTGTTGAAAGCAGGTTTCATTTATCCGATCCCGTTAACGGATTGGGTATCGAATATTGTTCCCGTCAATAAAAAACAAGGAACAATAAGAATCTGTATCGATTATAGGGATATCAATCGAGCTTGTCCAAAAGACAACTATCCTACGCCTTATATCGATCAAATTATTGATGATTGTGCCGGAAGTGAGATGTTTTCCTTCATGGATGGTTTCTCGGGTTATAATCAAATCAATATTCTACCTGCCGATCAACCAAAAACGGCATTCATTTGTCCATGGGGGACATTTGCTTATTGCAAATTACCTTTTGGCCTTAAGAATGCCGGTGCTACTTTTCAACGGGCCATGTCTTATGCATTTCATGACATCAAGCACATTGTGCAACCCTATCTCGATGATTTGCCTGCTCATTCTTTACACCGAGCTGATCACCTTGTCCACCTACGAGCAATCTTTATGAGGTGTAGGCATTATCGAATTCGGTTGAATCCCCACAAGTGTGTTTTCTGTATAGAAACAGGTCGATTGCTGGGATTTGTTGTTTCCAAAACCGGCATTCGCGTCGATCCCTCGAAAGTCGAGGCTATCATCCAATTGCCTCCTCCTTCGAGTTTGCGCCAACTCCAAAGCTTGCAAGGGAAAGCAAACTTTTTACGCCGATTCATCCCTAACTACGCCGAGGTCACTAAAGGTTTTACACGGTTGTTGAAACAGAATGTACAATTCTTTTGGGACGAGATTGCTCAACAATCTTTTGATGCACTGAAACACGCGTTGACCCATGCACCGTTATTGCATCCTCCCAACTACAACCAGGACTACTTCTTATACCTCGCAGCTTCGCATTCCACCATTGGAATGGTGTTAGTTCAAGAAGATGAATTCAACGCAGAGCATGTGATATATTACCTTAGCAGAACCTTAAATCCAACTGAGTTAAAATATTCACATGTGGAGAAATTGGCCCTGGCAGCCGTTCAAGCTGTCCAGCGTTTTCGTCACTACATTCTTCTCCGCAAAACTACTGTTATTTCGGATTGCAACCCTATGATTTATATCTTGACAAAACAACTGCTAGGGGGCAAGTACTCTAAATGGATCGTCATCCTGCAAGAGTTCGACTTGGAGTTTGAGAAGTCCAAGTCTAAGAAATCTTTAGTCTTTGCGGAATTGATGTGTGATTTCCCGAGTGCTGACACAGAGACTGTGGCAGAGGAGTCCATTGCGGACGAATCTTTGTTTCTTATTAGCACTGTAGATCCGTGGTATGGGGATATAATCATCTATCTCCAAACCCAAACCTTTCGGCCTGAAACTTCCAAGGAAAACCGTCGAAAAATTCGGTTTCAATCCCAGCAATACAGAATTATTGGAGATACACTTTATCGCCTGGGGGCAGACTTAGTTTTTCGACGTTGTTTAACTCACGATGAGGCTGAGAGAGTTTTGAATGATTGTCACTCTGGAGCATGTGGCGGTCATATGTCTGGGTATGCCACAGCTCAGAAGGTGTTGCGCGCTGGCTATTTCTGGCCGTCTATGTTTAAAGATTGTATCCTTGCCGTCAGAAAATGCCACAACTGTCAAGTGTTTGATCGCAAGATGCGCGCTCCACCTGCTCCTCTCCACCCTATAATTGCCGCTGGTCCATTCGCCAAATGGGGCATTGACTTTATTACTTGTAACCCTCACTCGGCCGGGGGGCATGCGTATATCATCCTTGCGGTTGATTATTTTACTAAGTGGGCCGAGGCGATGCCTACATTCGACGCAAGCGGCAAGACAGCTGCACTTTTCGTATTCAATCATATCATAACTAGGTTTGGTGTCCCACAAGCAATCATTACGGACCATGGAAGCCATTTTCGAAATGTCATGATGACTGAACTTACAAGCCAGCTTGGTTTGCGCCACGATAGCTCTACACCTTATTATCCGCAAGCCAACGGTTTGGTTGAGTCAATCAACAAAGTTCTAGTCGTCATGATTCGACGGATCATTGGTATCCATCGAACGAATTGGCATAACATGTTATTTTCGGCACTATGGGCATATCGAACTTCAGTGAAAAATTCAACAGGTTTCACCCCTTTTCAGCTAGTTTATGGCTTAGAAGCTGTGTTACCTATTGAGTGCGAAATCCCATCACTTCAAATGGCTGTCGAATTACTTCCAGCTACTTCCGAAGAGGAGAAACGGTTGTTATACTTAGCTAAATTAGATGAGACTCGACGTGACGCTACTTTAGCTATCGAGACTCACGCGAAACGAATGAAAGCTCAGTACGATAAAAATGTAACCCCTCGAAGTTTTTCGGAAGGAGACCTAGTACTATTATATGATCAAGCGAACGATAAGCTAGGTGCTGGAAAATTCGTTCCCATGTGGCATGGGCCCTACATTGTAAAGCGAAAGCTAGCAAAAGGGGCTTATGAGTTAGTTGATTTTGATGGGGACTCTTTGGGCAAACCCAGAAATGGACTTTACCTAAAGAGGTATTATGCTTAAAATGGTGGATGGAGAAATTTTTAGATAGGTTAGATTTCCTTTCTAGCTAGCAAGTGTGTTAGTTTAGTCAGTGTGCTTAGCTTAGCAAGTGTGTTTTTCGTCATTATTTTGGCTCATCTTGGTTTTACTCTTGATATTGTAGATGTCGACGCCTCTCCAAACATACATTGGATTTGCTGATGGTGCTTGTCGTAGTACACGGAATATCTCTTCCGCAGCTTGGGTTATCTATTCGCCCTCTGACGAGTTAGTTTCTATGCATGGGGTAAGCCTCGGTCAAACAACGAATAACATTGCAGAATACAGTGCAGTGGTTGAATTATTATCCGAATCTATTTCATTTGGAATTCGACGTTTGATAGTGAGGTTAGATTCTGAACTTGTTGTATTACAGCTTAATAGAGTTTATGCCATTAGAAATCCTGTGTTATTAAGGTTGTTTTTGAGAGTGCGTCTCTTGGAACGTGAATTTGATTACATTGAATATCAACATATTCCAAGGTCTTTGAATACATTAGCAGATGCAATTGCTTCTCAAGTGTTGGACAGACATTTATAATAATCATGCAAGTAAATTTAAAGACATTTCATCATACATGTTAAACAAGATAAGCCGATAATAGTGATATATAGATATAGATAGAAGTGTGTCCAAAAATATATACATCGTCTTCGATCATAGGTTTAATACACCTTATGATCGGCAAAATGATAGTGCAAAAAGTCAAAAATGTCACATGTGACTACAAAAGTGACTAGTCAATCACTGGTGGTGCTCTCTGTACGACACCACTGCGCGGGCTATCTTGCGCAGAAATCTCCTAAACGGTCCAGGGACTGCAACCACGAAGCGCTGAAGCCTCATTGGAATGTCATCCATAGTAGTCTCAGGTATATCTGCCGTGAGACGCTCTAGATCATGCTCCAAATCGGCTAGTACTTCTGCTGTCGCATCCTGTAAGGCCGGTGCCGGTGCAGCTGGATGTCGTCTGTCGTAAGGCCGGAGATTGGCTGGACGCTGTGGTCCAACATCTGCATTTTTAAAATTTTACTGTTACTTTGAGACGATATATATGAAAAATAAAAAAATACATAATTAGAAAACTTGTGAAAATGAAAGTACCTCTGTCATCCCATTGTTCTCCCTGTGGAAGAACCATGTCCGGATCACCTCTGAAATCCATTCCGGCATATGGAAAGTCTTGTATCACAAAAAGCTGGCCCTCTAGCCAGTCGAAGTAACTGTCAGAGAATCGAACCACTGCAGCACCCTCGTCAGGATGCCGGGCCATCACCGCTACCCATCGAATAAGCTTTGGCTCCCGAGGACCCAAGTCATCAACTGTGAGTTGCTGAGGGATCAGCATAGGAATTCTCTCCAAGGCAAAGCTCACGACTAGAGGCCCATATCCAAAAGTCTTTAGTCGTCCGTTCTTTGCCTTGGTTAGTTGGCTCTTCATATGAGCCGACACAGCTTCGCACCAGTTGAAGATGGTGCCTTGGTAACAGTCAACTGCCATCCGCATTTGGGATCCGGAAGCAATGTGCAAGGCGGCCGCGCCACAAATCCTAGTGACCGTAAATGCAATAACTCTAAGTTCCGCCAGAGCGATGTGCTTTATCTCTACGCCTTTTTTATGGTGAGTCCCTGGTCTGCACCACTCCTCGCGGAGATCATCAAGGGATTGGCCACCCGGCCTGGTCCCCGCAAGGTTGAGTTGCTCACCTCTGTTTGGCAAGCCAGTGAGAAAGTATACATCCGAGGGCTCTATCTCGAGCTGGTGCCCTCCAATGTAAAAACATTGATCTTGAACGTTCCATCGCTCAACTAGCCATTCCAAAAATCTTACCTGGCCCCTCATGCCCGGTATGGTCCAATATTTGTACAATCCACATGTTCTTAAGGCATCCAGAGAGGGTTGGTGGTTAATCGCAGCTTCATCGTCTTCTACATGCTCTCTCTCTCTCCAGTCTAACATGTTTTGGCCCCTGCACATCAAAAGAGTCAATTAGAAATTAATTTGAGAAAATTTGGTGGTTTTTTGAGAGAGTTAGGGTTTTGAAATGCGCCCTTTGCGGAAGACGCACCCCGGCTTTTTAGCACAGGGCGTCCGGACGCAGCTCGCCTGAAGGCGGACTGCGTCCCCAGACCTTTTTCCCGTGTGAGAAAAAGTCGGGGGACGCGGCCCACCCGAAGGGCACCTGCGTCCGCCGAGGGGCGCATTTTGAACCCAAAACCCCCCCAAAAAATGAAACAGAGACCAAAAACAAAAAACTAAACGGATAAAAATGAAGAGTGGGATGTGTAAAATACCTCGGTGAAGCGGCGTTCGATTCCGACGGTCAGATTTTCCGCAGCAACCACGGGAAGTTTCTTGTCAAAAGCTCCTTTTTCAACCTCAACAGTGAAACGGTAAAAATGACATGGTAAAAGGTCTTTTTATAGGTTTTTTGGATGAATTAGTTCATTTTTTACCATGAAAAGATGTTTTCAAATGTATTTTTGCCTATTTTAAACAGGTATGAGTAATGTGTCGCTTTTGTGCAGGACGAAGGGATTTCAAGGGAAATTGTAATTTTTCACAAACAAAATTTCAGAGTCATCTTTTAAGCCCTTTTCTGACTCCTAAAACATGAAAAGATCGCCGAGTGTTTCTTTTTCACTCGTTAAAACGGAATTAAAAGACGGTCCCCTTTTAGCTCTTTTCTGACCGTAAAATCAGGAAAAGATTGCCGGGTTTTTGTCGTTTCAAACTCGATAAGGAAATAAAACGACGTGTCTTTGATCGCTTTTTACTTTTCAGGTCAACGATTCTATTATGAAAGTACTCCTTGGTCGCAAGATCAAGCGGTTCCCCCAGGTATTATTTTATACTTTTTCGGGCTTGAGGGACACAAATATACGAAAAAGTTCAACGTGGAGTTTCCTTAAGTTTTTCAGACTCTCTAAAAATGAAAAACGCCGAGTTTCTCCTATACTGGGCTCGTTAAACTTTTACAGTAAAGGACCTGTTCAATTACAAACAGGAACGAACCACTCCTTCCTAGGGTTCGCATTTAAACTAGGTTGGACTCGTCCGAAGGATGAGCTTATAATCAAGCATATGTTATCCTCCTCAAGCTTGTTAAAAATAAAGAGGTACTTGCCAGAAATGGTGGGGGAAAAAAGAGAAGAATGAACCTATTTGTCACCTTTTGCCTCAGAAGAAACTTTATTACCGCTCTTGAACACGACACTTTTCATTCACCTGGGTTGGGAAATCTTTTACCTCACAGTTGACTAAATCACTTTGAAAATCTTTAACCGGGTTCAGGGATCAACTTTGAGTTATTCGTCACCAAACCATCTGTTGTGTCGTTATGTGTTCAAGAGGTCTGCAAGCAAAACTTTCATCTGCAAAATACTTGTCATCCATTGACCATCCCTGAGTCAGTCCTTACAGCAACATTTCTTCAACTTGAACAATGATTTCGTGTTGCAGGCTTGCCTGCAACGGGTCGCTTTCTATCGACATCGACACATTATCTAGAAAGATGACTTAGGAATCGACAGTACCTTGAAGTCTGCATGCATCAATGGCAGGTTTCTCGCCTTTGACGTCAGTTTACATCATTGACTTTCGATCAAAGGATTCCGTGAAGTGTTCGACATCAAAACATCTATTCACATTTCACGGGTTGTGCTTGGTACTTTGAGGACCATTGACATTACTGGTGGTTTCTCTCACGCTTGTTAACAGTTTACATCATTGACTGGTAATCAAGTGGTTTCTACCATGTTCGACATCGAATCATTTAATCACATGGCTAGAATCGTACCAATTCGGGAAGTAGAAGTGAAGACCCTGGATCTAGTTTCTACCATCCAGGCTGCGAGGAGTTTTGTATTCATTATCTATGTAGACTAATCATAAACAGATGGCTGCGTCCATACTGTGTCTACAAAAGTCTATAAAAATGATGTACTGCAAGATCATTCCTGTATCAGAATAGTTAGTCCATTAGTTAAAGTTTTGAATCTGAGTATGGGAATGCCTACCTCAGTGATGATATAATCTTATCCATGTATTTTGTGTTGAAAATTGCAGGTTCCAACCAGGCCATCCACAAGGCAATCCTTGAAATGATAAAGCGCTTCACCCTTCCTAGAATTACAAAACCCTATTCTATTCCAGGCTTCGCACTTTAGGGGGCAATCTGTTACACTAAAAAATGTCACCTTGACTACTTACAGTTAGTATGGCTCCAATCAACAAGTCATGCTACCCTCTTAGGCAAGTCTCATGCCTCTGTTATCCATCTCAAACTCAAAGAAGAGAGAAAGTCTTGTAAAAATCATGTTTATCTCTGGGGTCGCAGGTTCTCTCTAGCCTTACCTGCGGGGACGCTGACCATGTTCACAAAATATGCGTCCATGGACGCTCTGTATGTTAAGGGACAGGTGCGTCCCTCTGTAAAAGGCAAAATGCGCGAGTTTTATCTTGAAAAAGTTACTTGTGGTTACTTCTAGAACATTCTAGAGGTCGGTTTGATGAAATGGATGCGCCTCCAGTTGGTTCATGTATCTCTATTAAGGGGGAACCTATCCCATCAATAAGGGAGCTATCCCACCCATAGAGGGGGATGATCCCATTGATAGTGGACCTGAATAACCTCTTTACAGCACTATAAATGAAGGCATTGAGCCAGAAGGAGAAGAGGTTGGAGCTATACATTTTCTTTGGGTAAATGCTGCAGGATTTAGGTCTTCCATTAGAGCCTTTGTGAGGAGAGATTGTCTTCACTTGATTCTACTTGGGAGAGGGTGAGCTTTGTCAAAGTAGAGGAAAACCCTTGATGGACCCTGGGAGGAACTTGCACAACACCAAGGCCAGGTTGTAAGAGTTTCTTTGTTTCGTTATTAATACAAACTGGTTTATTTTTCTCAATAGCTTATGTTAATGAGTTATTTCATGTGTTCCTTGGTCTGCATGTTGAATATATGTTTTATTATATGAAATGCAAGTGCTTGGTAATTGTTTGATTGTTTGTGGTTGCAGGAATTGACTTGAAGGAGGAGCTCATCCGGATCGTCAAGAACGGACTTCAACAACAGCGTTTTGGAATAAGGTAAGCCTAAACACTTGTAGTTTTCATGTTGTAAAAGGTGTATTTAGAGAAAGATCACTCCATTTTGTCTTGTTTGTCATTAGAATGTCTTAGACTTCTAGGAAGGTCAGTCGTGTCCGCACCCTTGACAGATTCCGTGTGACACTTGGTCTAGCTGAAAATTGTGATTTTTCCTTACCTTTGAACTCAATTCTCTTGTACTCACTAGTTTTGTGTTATAATTATGAGGAAACACCAATTTGACAATATGCAATGCCAATGTATGAAAAATAGGCATGGAAGGGGGAGGTTGTGGCCCACACGGCCAAAACCAGTCAAGAGGTTGTTGAGACCTTCCATGACCCCCCCCCCTTCCCAAGAAAACCATATTGAAATTCGACACTTGGAAACCTTGATAGCTAGAGATAGGCAGACCTCCTTATACTTACATAAAATGAATGAAATTGGACTATAGGTTCCTGAATTTAGTCATGGGAAGGAAAATGCAATATTTTCACTCCCTATCACTATATTGGCAAATGAAAACCTTGTTTGGTAGGTTCCTTACTAAGAACTGGACTAAAAGATATAATGTATTTTCAAGTTTTGAGGATGTGAAACGTGTTTATAGAAACCAACAGGTCTATCTTGAGAGAATATATACTCGCCTAGATCATATTGACTATCATGTTCCATGCATTAATACTATGTCAACTACTCCAAGATCTAGTGCAAAGGATCTGAGACTTGTTACCTCTTATGATTCCTAGATTTTGAAATGTTTACTAGCATATTTTTATTTTTTTATTCTGCAAGTGTATACTTAATTATGCTATAATAATTAATACTCTTGGTGTTTTGGACAAATTATTCCATAGGTAGGTGATAAAAAATATTTGGTTTCCTACTGGATAATATGATTTTGTGAAACAATACAATATTAGCTTACCAAAAAAAAATACATTCTTAAATAATTATCAACTGAGTAAAAAATTTATTAGAAAAACAAATACTAATAAAATATACATAATTTAGAGATTAAAAAGATAGCTAAGCAATCTAAAAATTATTATAATGATAATAAGAAGTTAGGAAATTCTTCTTAAATTAAATAATACATCCTTAAATAATTATCAACTAAGAGCTCTCATAAGAAAAAAATTACTAATAAAATGTACACAATTTAGAGATTAGCCTCACGGTAGGAATTTAACAAAATGAATATACTATATAATATTGTGTTATTATTAATAATTCCTCATAGATTCAATCCTCCAACAAAAAAACGAACCAAAACATTTCCATATAAACATGAAGATAAAGCTAATAATTGTATTAAAAACTATATTAAAAAATATTGAATTGGAATTTGACTAGTAATTCACAAATTGTACGTCCTCATGAAGAGCTTTTTTCCATTTCAAAAATGATGTATATGTGAAAACATATAAATTTTTACAATTTTCTTTTGATCGCCTTCCCAAAATTGGAAGCATTTAGTTCATGAGTTTTGGGATGAAGGAAGAAGTGTGGCTAGAAGATGGTGGATCTAGTTTTACCCTTGTAAGGAGACATACAAATCCATATAACACATTGTAGGAAACAACATTGTTATGGCAATGAAATTAGTGTTGACTAGCAATTTAAATAATGTGGATCATATATACAAGTTTATGAAAAATATGATATAATCTACTTAACAAACCAAACAATACTAACTAGTCAATTCACAATCAACTCAACTTCATGATGATGATGATGATGGTGGTGGTGGTTAACATCCACTGAGACCAAATTGGTCTATCGGACCTACAATTTTCTTAGTTTTTAATTATCTAGCTCCTCGTCTTTCTTGGTGAGATTGGTGTTGTAGCTTTCTTTTCTTTTTTCTCTATGGTCTTCCAACTTCTTTTATCTTGCATCTCCTTCATCTCTTTTGGTTCTTGGGACATTGGTGTCTTAGCTTCGCGATCTATTGTGTTCATCCTTTTGAAGATAGTCGGAGAAGAAGTTTGGTCTAGGAGATTTGCTTTGTTGTTAAATGAAGATTTATTTTGTGTGGTATTCGAATCCTCATAACTGTTGATGCTTGAGGGGTTGTCAAGTTCACTTTTTTGTTGTTGGGTGGGGCTTTCTCCCTACTTGTCTTGAGAGTTATTTCTCTCTTCCCTGATTTCTTGTGATTCAGAGTTTTCTCTAGAGTATTCTTCTTTGATGACAGTGTAGTGTTTTTTTTGTGCTCCTTCCCACCATGTAGATCTGTGGTGGTTTTTTCTAGCTGAATTTTTCTGGGAGGCTTTTGGGCAATTTTTGGCTAGATGGCCTGTCTCAAAGCAGGATCGACATCTGAAGAGGACACTTTCATAATCGAGTTTCTAGTTCCACACATAGTCTTTACTTGTTAGGTTTATTTCAGCTGGGAATCCGACGTTGAAGTCCATTTCCACACAGATGCATGCATAGGTGGTTCTCACATATTCCTCTGTTTCTAGGCACCTGCAGTAAAATTTCCCAATTGCATTTCCAATGGCTTTTAGCGAGGAGAGATTCCAGAGATGCAAGGGTAGGCTTGGCAATCTCACCCAAACTGGTGCTGAGGTTATGACTGCTGTTGAGGGATCGAATGATGGGTTCCATGGCTTCATGAATAGGCTTGATTTTTCCTAAAACCAAGGGCCGGAATCTACAATACATTTTCTGCTTTTAGGATTTTCAAAATCTACTATAAAGAAACCCCTAGCACAGGGGTAGATATTAATTTCATCAGAAATGACAGAACTAAAATATAAACAATCCAAGTGCCCATGAACTAGACCATTAAGAAAGTGCACTAAATAAGAAATAAACATAAACCAAAACAATCACACATAATGTACATGGATGTGGTTGGCTATAATGTACCATTATTATAATTAAATAAAGTGAAGATGATATAAATATCTCATGTAATTGTCTTTTAAAAAAAAATACATACAGAATGTGGTTAAGTCAATGATGATCTTATAAATCAATGCAACATAGGTCCACATGACAACACAAAAATCATCACATATCAAATCCAATGTTAGCTTATTCTAAATAGTCTAAAAAATATAATAGAGCATGATAAGTGTAGGGTTGATAATTCCAAGTGCATGCTCACCACAAATTTAACTTAATAAAAAGTTGTAAAGAGACTTTAAAACTTATAACAAATAAGCTTATTAATAAAGACAATTAAATAGTCTAAAATTAATTATAATGTTAATATAAAATTCAGAAATTCTCTTTAAATTAAGTAATGCATGCTTAAATAATTATCACCTAAGGAGTTTTTATGAGGAAAAAATTACTAATAAAATATAAATAGTTTAGAGATTAAAATGATAACTAAATAATTTAAAAAATATTATAATGATATTAAGAAGTTAGGAAATTCTCTTTAAATTACGTAACATATTCTTAAATAATTATCAATTAAGAAAGAATTCTCAAATAATTATCAACTACGAAAGAATTATCATAAGAAAAAATATTAATAAAATGTAAACCATTTAGAGAATACTTTCATATTCTTAAATAATTATCAATTAAGAAAGAATTCTCAAATAATTATCAACTACGAAAGAATTATCATAAGAAAAAATATTAATAAAATGTAAACCATTTAGAGAATACTTTCATTATAGGAATTTGACAAAGTGATAAGTAATAATACCTTAGAGATTTAATTACCAAAACATGGTCAAAAATATGACTATAAATCTTATCATTGTATATTCACTATTTGTTTTTAAAGAAAAAATATAAATATTCAAATTAGATGGAAGTGAATGAAGTTTATATCGATATTCAAAGACATTTATTTGGACGAAATTGTAAACACTTTTATATTTTATTTTCTTTTAATAATGATAAAAAAATATTATATATATAAAATTTGATTACTAAAATATATAGAGATGTAATAACATCATTCCACCTTTTTGCACTTTTCTAGGGCCTAGTGAGAGGTGTTAATTTGAATTAACCCAATCTCCATAGTTACCTCATAGAAATGGGGATACAAAATTTATATTTTCCTAAAGTTAGCGGAATTAACTTTGGACAACACCATTATTTTTGGTTCATCGAGAGCTTTACAGTGACATATTTTTTTCCTCAATTCAACCTCCATATCAAAAGCTTCGTCTATTTGAATTTTTGGCCTTAATACCATGCCATGTCAGCGAGGAACTACCAAGTGTCACCCACATGGCATTACTGCCTCAAATGAGGTCCCACTTGGTGCTTGCCACATCACAGTGCCTTTGTGCCTTCGTGCCTTCACAACACATCCTCTACTAAGAGTATGCTACTCTAAGACGTCTAAAACATGATGTAACCTTTCACGTCAAGTGACTAGGTCATTTCCCATCATACTCTCTCCATCAGTTTGCGACCACACCTTGCTAATGCACATAGTCCTGAACCCTACAGGATGAAATACATTTACTTGTGAAGTGATAGGAACAATTCCGTCTTGCAACTTTTGTTAGTCCATGCCCTGCCTTCAAAATGTACTACCATAATCTCTAGGGACTCATGCTTTGTAATGATATGGTTCCAAAAGCATTGGCTTCCCCTTCCATGCCACATAGTTCACCTATTCCATGTGGCACAAACAAACACCTCCACATGTCCTCCTGGTGACATGTCAATCTTGGTGTCCATGTCATTTCCTCTTGTAATCCTGATGACATGACTCTGCCACATCATGTACTGATGTGACAACCACGTAGCCTCCTCCTTCTTAATTGTGTTCTACTAGCTCAGCCTACCTAAGGGGCCCACTAGCTCCCAACCTTCATATAAACCAAAGAATTCTCATTATATGATTTCTAGACATTGATGACCATTTCCAATTAATTCATGCACTCCCATTTTCTCTAACATGCTTCCTTTTGTCTCCTGGGATGGACATTTCTCCATTTACCCAACGGGAAAACTTCCCATCACGCTCTTGTACCTTCCAAAAATAGTCCCATCCACCAAACTTGATGGACCCTTACACCTCCATGGAATGTTAGTGATTTTGATGGCAAGTGACGGTAAATTCCCCTTCTCATGTCTTCTATCTACCACTCCTCCTTTACTACTGCCACTCAGTCATTCTGGCATGGCACAATGTAAATCTTCCATGGGGTCAGATAATGAATTTTCTCATTTTGTGACCCTATTACCTCTACGCCTTAGCTAATTTTGTGATTTCTCTAGCTCCCTCAACTGAGCTCAAGTCTGTTGCCTCAGATGTAGGATTTCATACTATTAGGGATTGTTTGCAGGCTCCCTTGAGGACTAGTGTCACTCCTAACACTACATGTTAAGTGAAGTTTATATACATGCCCCTTTTATTAGACACTTAGACAAGCCAACAGTGGCTAACATAACCTTACTTATCAGGCACAACAAAAATAGACCACATCCCAAAATGGATGCATCCCAACATCATCAAAACCGATGATAAACATGCAATCAAAAATAAAAGTAGTCAATGGACTAAACTAGTCAAATATCCTTGATCATTAGAAAACCATGAAATCATGCATGGTGTAAATTCATTGATCCTAACAGGCATGCATGCAATATTATGCCAATGACTTGTAACTTAGAGTTACATCATCAATGCTAGGGATATGCAAGTCCCTTCACCATGAGAAAAACACACATTCATCTCGTTATTATCAGCCAGGAATAACACCATTCCCATGCAAACAGTGTTGATGTACACATTGTTATAACATGTATCAATATCAATTTCATTCATAGTGTAACATAGTCATATATAGGTGATCATACATAAATACTTATCTAATAATATTAATGATTGGAAACTGAGGAAGGGATTTCTACTCTTGACCCAACCATAGGCCAATTGCACTACAATATTTCTTTTCGCTTATGAATATAATTCATAACAAGTGAGATAAATAAAATTAATATAAATATTAAATAATCAAATATTGGTTATGTTAAATAGTCATTAAGTTAATTGAAAAGGCATGTCTAAAGACATTGGATATTTTCTCAATATTGGGTGGGAGAAATATCCTCCCCTACTCCCCTTCTCTCCCATTCTCTCCCCTTCTCTATCTCTACTGGCCGTTTTGACGTAAGGGATAAGTAGAAAAGCAGTAGGAACTGCAAGGAACAGTAGAACAACAATAAATGCAAGGGTATTTACTTCCATGATCTCCTTATTTTAACTTTGTTCAAAAATAGCTCGAGATTTGATCTCATTTTGAATTTGAGTCACCTGATCTATGTTCCACTTGATCCACGTAAGAATCAGAAAGTGATTGATGTTTGGCAACAAAAGGTTGAACATATACTTGATCCTGATACTTAGGAAATGGAAAGGGTACTACACGGGATCCATATATACCTCCCGATAATATCCATAGATAACCCGTCCTGAGTATAGGATGAACATTACCCTGTACATATTCAGGTGCATGACAAACATTGGTACTCCAATGCATTTCTCCTTCTAAGTCAGAATATATATTTTTGCGAACTTTTTCCTTGAAGGAAGATGTTCTAGCATGAACCTCGGCAAAAAGCTATTCCGATTCCACATATTGATCATTCTGAACCAAAAGCAAACTTTGTGGCGGAATGGTTAAGTTCTGTACTTGATCCTGACCATCAATAGTAATGGATAAGTTATTAAGACATAGATAAGCAGGATGTCCATTACGTGTACGTGTGGGATAAACCAAATTTTCATTGAATTCAATCTTTCCATTGAAAGGGGCTTGTATATGTTCTGCAATATCACCAGTAAATACCCCCCCGGTATGAAAAGTCCTTAGTGTTAGTTGAGTTCCTGGTTCTCCAATGGATTGGCCCGCAATAATACCTACTGCTTCTCCGAATTCAATCAAGTGACTATGAGTAGTACTCCGACCATAACATAATTGACAAATCCGAGATATACTCTTGCAAGTAAAGGGAGTTCGTATATATATTGGTTGTGTTCGAAGGTTTATTAATTGATTGGCAAGTCCAACTCCAATATCCTGATTGCACGTGGCAATGCATCTCCTATTTATATATACATTGTCTGCTAGCACACGGCTAATAAGTATTTGTGTTCGTACAACAATTTCATTTCTGTCCCTCTCTCGACCTCGAATGGGACTTACGAAAATACCTTGGATAGTGCCACAATCTGTTCTACGTACTACAATGTGTTGAACTACTTCAACAAGTCTATGTGTGAGGTATCCAGCATCCGCTGTTCATACAACAATATCCAAAACTCCTTTACGAGCCCCATAACAGGAAATAATATATTCCGTTAAAGAGAGCCCTTCACGTAAATTCCGTCGAATGGGTAGATTGATGATTTGTCCTTGAGGATCTGACATTAATCCTCTCATACCTACTAATTGGTGAACCTGAGATGTACTTCCCCTAGCTCCTGAGAAGGACATCACATGTACTGGATTTAAGGGATCAGTCATGCTAAAATTCGGATTCCTTTCTTTTCTCAAATATTCACTGGTAGCATACCATATCTCAATCGATTGACGTAATTTTTCCACTACGTGTACATTTCCATATTGATTCTGTTTCTCTGAAACAAAACCTTGTTGCTCCACATCTTGGACGAGCCATCCTTTGGAAGGCGCTATTAAAAGATCATCAATTCCTAATGAAATAGCTGTATTAGTAGCTTGTTGAAAACCCGAAGTCTTGAGTTGATCCAAGATATGTGATGTATATGTCATTCCGAAGTGATCTATTAATCTGCTAATAATCTTTTTAATGGCAGTTTTATCCATCACTTTATTATAAAAGGGAAAATTATCAAAGGGAAATCTAGTTCGTTCCTTCATAAGGAAAAATCTCCATATTTTCATGAGCAGGATTAAGCAATGGGTTCAAGCCAGTTATTCGAAGGCTTCCTCGATCTCTATATCTGCACTAATGAAAAAATCATAAGATCAATAACATTAGATCCTGAGAGCTGGTAGTGATTTATTTGGGTGTTCAGAACAGGCAAACCCTTGTATGGCTTCTTCCATTTCTCGATTGAAACGAGTACGACCAACAGTTGTTCGAATGTATATATTAAGGATTTCTCCCATTCTACCCTTTCTTATTCAATAATGTTCATGGTTTTTGTGGAAAGTACCCAAAGATTCGTATTGAACTTCGATAGGGGCTTCTTGGTTTACTGAGGTAATGATACGTAAATCCACTTCCCCCCACCGGAACCATAAGGGGCTGTATAAGTCAATTTGTTTCTGTCGGTAAGCTCTGAGCACATCATCATAACTATAAAGGAAGGTTTCTTACAAGAAAAGCTTTTATTTTCTGAGTGATACAGATGGTACCTATTCCCATAAATACCTTGACTATTTTGGACCATTGATATATAAAGTCCAAGAAGCATATCCTGAGTCGGTATAGAAATAGGATCCCCGATAGCTGGAGACAAAAGATTTGTCTCAGAAAACATGAGTAAACGAGCTTCTACTCTAGCTTCCAGAGATAATGGTACATGGACAACCATCTGATCTCCGTCGAAGTCTGCATTAAATCCCCCACAAACCAATGGATGTAAATGAATGGCACGTCCTTCTACTAAACTAGGTTGAAACGCTTGTATTCCCAATTTGTGTAAGGTAGGTGCTCGATTCAACAATATGGGATGTCCTTGCATAACCTCTTGAAGCACTTCCCATACAATGGGTCCCTTATCTCGAATCATACTTTTAGAAGTTCTTAGGTTGGGAGCAATATGTCGTCCGATGAGACTACGAATTAAAAATGCTTGAAAAATATCTATTGCTATTTCTGAGGGTAATCCACATTGGTACAATGATAGAAAGGGACCCACCACAATAATGGAACGACCTGAATAATCAACTCATTTACCTAGTATATTTTCACGAAATCTTCCCTCTTTGCCTTCGATCACATCTGAGAACGATTTATAAGGCATATTATGATTGTCTCTCATTGGTTGTCCGCAGATACCATTATCGAGAAGTGCATCTACGGCTTCCTGGATCAATTTTGTTTGATAAATAACAAATGACTCAGATCCACTTCTTGCTAATAAATTTGTAAGAGTATTATTCTGATTGATAACTCTTCGATAAAGTTCATTTAGATCTGACGAGGTAATAAGTCCACCTTCACTTAATTGAACGATTGGCCTCGGTTCGGGAGGAAGAACTGGTAATAGGCATAAGACCATCCATTTTGGTTCTATATTTATTTGGAGAAAATGTTTAGCTAATTTCATGCATCCAACCAGAAAATCCTTTCTTCTTCTAATATTTTCATCCTCCCATCTATCAACAGTAGATTCTTGGTTCTCTTCCAATCTATTCCATTTCAATTCCACCAAGTTCTTCATATCCATATGTGAACGATCTATAATCATTTGCAGATCCAGACCCATTAGTTTTTTCCTGATAGCATCTCCCCCAGTAGTTATTTCTCTCTCTTTAAATGTTCCAAAACCCCGAGGAAAGAGGTAATAAGGACGAGCAGAGAGGTAATGAGGAATAATCTCTCTCCAGGATTGAATCTCATAATTGAATGTATCCCGTGATCTCAATAAAGTTGGTTTGTTAGCTATGGGCCTAGCAAGAAAAAGATTTGGATAGGTTATTCTAAGATTCCCCCCCTTCAGGATCGGACGTGAAAGTTTCCTCTCATCCGGCTCAAGTAACTAAAAAAAAATATGCAAAAAACTCTTTTTCGCTCTGAAGAGAGATCGCTACTCTCTGCTCAAGTTCCAAGTGAAATTGAGTATTCCTTTATGTTATGATTCTACAACATAGATATGGAATTATTGAGTAGTCTCTTCCATTTAGAACAATCCTTTTCTTCTTGAAAGACCTTCAATTAGGGATTTACTTGTCTTTATCTCATTCCATTTGATCCTTTAGGTTCCTGCTTGCTTTGCTTTACTTCGATGGTTACAATACTATTGATCGAAGCATATGTGAGATGAATAGACTCCTATAGCCATATCTTCGGTCCGGAATACCTCTATTCAGGGCTAACCCAAATAAAAGAGAATGAATTTCAAATTCCATTATCTGAAAGCAAGTGTTTTCACGAAGTTCAATTAGCAATTTGATACATAATATCTAAACCCTGGACTAATTCCTCTTTCTCAGCATCTTGAAAAGATGCTTATAATTCTGAGCTTCATGCTACTCCTCTGGAGGGTCATGTCAGAGCTAAAGGCATCCCAATGAGATTTAATAGGATGACATTTCCTGATTACGGATCTGTATGATCGAAACTTGTGATCAAGTCACACATCGTAGTATACTAGACCTTCTAATTCTTTCCGAGTTTTAGCTAATAGATTCGCAATATAACTGGGAAGGTGTTTCAAATACCATACGTGAACCACCGGACATGCCAGATTAACGTATCCCATTTGATATCTTCGAATTCAAGAATCAACGAATTCAACTCCACATTGTGTGCAAAATTTTGCATCTATCTTCTCATTTCCAATCCCTAGAGAATTTCCACAAGAACAAACTCTACTTTTGATAGGTCCAAAGATTATTTCACAAAATGATCCATCTCTTTCTGGTTTATTAGTTTCATAATGTAGAGTATAAGGTTTAGTCACCTATCCAACTATCTCACCATTAGGTAAAAAAATTTCAGACCAAGCACAAATCTGTTCGGGAGAAGCTAATCCAATTCGAAGTTGTTGATGTTTATTCTGGTCAATCATAAAAGATCTCAATTTATTGTGATCAAACTTCCTCTCTATCTATCTGAAAGTTTTTCTCAGATATAATAGCATGATTCAATTCTAGAGCTAAAGATCGTAATTCTCGAATGAGCAATCGGAAAGATTTTGGAGCAGTGTCAGGTTTAGGTATTGGCCCTCCAGTGATAATGGCACCAAGTACTTCATTATGAGTTCTAATATGGTCAGATTTGAGAGTAAGCATCTCTTGTAAAATATAAGCAACACCAAAACCTTCTAGAGCCCAAACTTCCATTTCTCCTATTCGTTGCCCCCCTCATTTGGATTTTCCTCTAAGAGGTTGTTGTGTAACCCGTGCATAAGGTCCACTCGAACGTGCATGTATTTTCTCATCAACTTGATGACTCAATTTCGACATATAAGCTTTTTCTATTGTAACAGGTTGTTCAAAAACATCTCCTGTTCTTCCATCAATTAATCTATGTTTTCCAGGATGATCTGGTTCGAATACCCATGGATTAGTTGTTTGCTCACTAGCTTTGTAAAGTTCAGGAAACACTAGTTTTCTCGAAGCTTCTCGCTCGTATTTTTCTTCAAAAGGTGTTATTCTATAATGTTTGTTCATCGGGTTTCCTGCTAAACCGAGAAAACATTCAAAGATCTGTCTTACATTCATTCGTGAAGGTACCCCTAATGGATTTAATACCATATCAACTGGTATTCCATTTTGCAAATAGGGCATATCTTGTCTGGGAAAAACTATTGAAATAATACCTTTATTACCATGCCTTCCAGCTACTTTATCACCCAGTTGTATCTTACATTTTTGTGATATATATACGTGTACTGTTTCCGCATTATCATTGGAATCATCTACTCTATTGATCCATCTCATGTCGATAACTTGACCCCTTCCACCTATAGGTGCTCTGAGACAATTTTCTCTCGCAGTGGATACCTAAATACCAAATATGATTTGTAATAATCTTCCTTCTGGGGTACATAATGATTCTTCTATTGTTTGAGGCGTTAATTTACCTACCAAAACATCACCTGTTTCTATCCAAGATCCTAGCATTACAAAACAATTTTCGTCCAAATGACGAAGTGAATGAGCATCTAAATGAGGTATTTCTCTAGTGATTCTTTCAGGACCCTGGCTCGTCATACAAATTTCAATCCTGTATCTTACGATATGGAAAGAGGTATAAATATCTTCATATACCAGACGTTCACTAATGAGTATTGCGTCATCGAAATTGTATCCTTCCCATGGCATATAAGCTACTAAAACGTTTTTCCCAAAGATAGTTCTCCCCCTACCGTAGTCGCACCATCCACCAGAATTTGTCCCTTATTTACACATTCCCCTTGATGAATTTGAGGTTTTTGATGCGTACAAGTATTGGTATTAGAACATTGATATATAACCGATTCTATTTGTACAGTGTCTCCATTAACCGATGAAGTTATATTTACAGCATCAATATACTCGATCCTTCCCTCTTGTGTAGCTATAGCTACACTTCCTGAATCTAGAGCTGCTTAACCTTCCAACCCAGTTCCGGCAATGTACTTCTCGGGTCGAAAAAGTGGAACTGCTTGATGCTGCATATTACAACCCATTAGAGCGTGATTCGCATCATTATGTTTGAGAAAAGGAATAAGGGAGACTCCAACGGAAAAATATTGGAAAGGAAAAATACTTCTGAAATGGATTTGTTCCCATGCAATAACTATAAATTCTTGTCGGTATCGAGATGGAGTAATTTGTTCCTCTTGAATTCCTTGATTTAACGCCAAAGAATTTCCCGTAGCTATCTGATAGTATTCATCCTCATCTTCTCCTAGTAGTAGATAAACCATATGTTCTTCTCTCGATCTCTCGGAGATCTTATAGAATGGACTTTGTAAAGAACCACAATCACCAATCTTTTCATGAATAGATAATGATGCAACAAGTCCAGCATTCATTCCTTCGGACGTATCGATTGGGAAAATACGCCCATAATAACTGGGATGAATATCCCGTGTCCGAAAACTAGCAGTTCGCCCTATTAAGCCCCCAGGGCCTAAATGGCTCAACTTTCGCCCATGAGCTATTTCCGTCAATGGATTAGTTTGATCCAAAATTGGGATAAGGGGTGTGAACCAAAAAAATCTTGAAAAGTGTTTTTTAATAGAGTTGAAGTGACCAAGTGCTGAGGAGTTGATCTGCGCTTGGTTGCTCTGTGTATAGTTCTTTTAACTGCATCTTCTAAACGACCTAGAGCTAATCTAAATTGATTCTGTAATAAATCTGCTACAGAACGAATCCGTTGATTTCTGAGGTGATATATATCATTGAGTGTACCCATTCCAAATTTCACCCCGATAAGATAATCCACAGCAGCCAATACATCTTGTGGTAATGAAAAAATCTCGTTCTGAGGTATATCAAGGTTCAGTTTTTGGTTTAGAATTCGTCGACCAATATTTCCCAATTCACATCTTTGTCGGAAAATTTTTTCTTGCAATTCTTTACATAGAGACTCGGAAAATACCAAATCGCCACTTATACAGTAGAGTTTTTTATAAAACTCCAGAATGGCTTTTTCCCTCGACCATAGATATTCCTACCGCTCCCACCTCTCTGTTGTGGGGGAAAGTATCCAACTCGGAATGACCCTAACCCACTCTAAGGGTGACAGTTCCTTAGCAACAGCTGAAAGCAAAGCTATCTAAAGTTTCTTCTTTATGACATGCAAGAGATAAAAGGGAGAGATCCACTTACCGATGTCTTGCGCAAATGGTCGATCCAATCTCCTTTGTTTGCTGCTTGCTCCCAGCTCCAAGTCTTTTCACGGGCCCAGCTACACGAGATCCTGCAAATAAGACAAGAAAAGGAAACTACAAGAAGCATGCATTCATAATCGATTCAAGGATTAGCATAAATCAAAGACGCAAGTAAGACAATACACCATTGAAACACATGCGAATAGAAGAACCTCAAATGCTTTATTAATATATGGAAGTAAGGTTCAGGCGGTGATACAACCATGAAAGGTCCAATCCAGCATCACCTTCCCGACGGAGAGAAATCTCTTCTTCACCTCCCTCAAGCAATCACCCAAAGCTCACAACTGTAAACCAACAACAATTCTTCGCGCTAAATTCCGGCCTCCCAGATCCCATGGGATGAGATCCTTATATAGAGTTTTGGAGTGAAGATAAGTCAGCTTGATGTGTGACTTGTTGTCCTCTTCAACTCCAGTTGTTCTTCAGTTCTTCACTCGGAGTTTCTACCTCCCACTTGGAGTTTTAGAAGCTCTTAACTCATCATTAGGCGAATCTTATGATCAAGTGTCTTTTTGGAAGCTTCCTGGGCACTGGCACATTGAGAAAAAGATTCCTCCACATGTCCAAGTACGCCCAGCGCAGGTAGCCTTTGTTGCACTTGCTATGCAGTGCAGGTACACCATAGAGCTTTTGTCTTTCAGCGCAGATGCCTAGTGGAGCAGCTGCTTTGATCCAAAATTGACCTGTTTTTGAGTGTTTTTCAGTGGAGAACTGATTTGCAGTGCTGTGGTTTGCTGGCCTTGTTCCTCTAAGGGTAAGAACAACATGTTTAGGGACTTTGGATCCCTTAGATTATTGACATTTCATGCTCTATGCTGTAAGGCACAAAAATGTCTATAACACTCTCCTTCTTCTTCAATAAAAATAAAAATCTTTCGGATAGCAAGTATTGCCCAGAATCTCTTCGAGATTTAAACCCATAGCTGATAATAGAACTGGAATAGATATTTTTTGTTTTCTGCTTACACGAGCCCATATCCTTTCTCCCACATCGATCTCTAATTTCGATCTTCTTCCCCAATCTGAAATCAGAGTGCCAGTATATATATAATTAATTCTATTATGGTCTAATTTCGAATGGTAATTCTATTAACCATGACTCTGTAAATCCCATTTACTAGAAATGTTCCATGGGAATTCATTAAAGGAATATTTGGAGAAATACAGTTTGTTTCTGTATCTTCCTACTATTCCTCCGAATCGATCTTGTTGGTACATATAATTTAAAGTAATATGTAAGGGACTGATATACATCATCTCTCTCTTTGATGAAAGGTTCTGCTAATTCATATTCATTACCAAAAAGCCTGAATTCAATTTTTTTTCAGGATTAAACAAAGGGATTCGCAAATAGAAGCGCGAGGGCCACAACTAGTCCATAAATAGTTAAAGCTTACATAAAAGCTAAACTTAGCAGTAAGGTACCTCGTATTTTACCTTCTGCTTCTGGTTGTCTTGCAATACCTTCTACAGCTTGGCCCGTAGCAATGCCCTGGCCAACGCCAGGTCCAATGGAAGCAATCCCTATAGATAATCCAATAGCAATAACGGAAGCAGCAGAAATTAAGGGATCCATGGTAATCTCCTCTTACTAAGGTTTGGAAATAGTTGATAATACGACAGTTTCATCTATTGAGTGTTCACTAATGGTAAAATTATGGAACGATTTCTTCCGAACAACTAAGAACAAAAATATTTATTGATGATATCAAAGTGATAATATCAACGAATAGGGTATCCCTTATGCAAATATTTCATCATAAAAATATTTGTTCTTCATAATATTCAAAATAAAGATTCCATTTTATTGGGCATATGAATTCTTATCACGAAGAGAGAATAGACTGCGTAAGAGTCTATAAGTCATTATATATCACATCTATAGATGTGATATTAATCCATATAATCTATAAGGCTTATAATCAATATAAATGGATTAATATATGAAATGAACTATATACAAAGTAAACACGTTTGAAAAAATCCTCCCCTTAATGGGAACAAAAATTTAATCGTTCTACGTCGGTACATTCTTTACTCAAACAACTCCGATTAGTGAACCTGTTCGATCCTATTATCATATTTCTATACAAATGGACCAATCGGATCCACTCTATCTGGAGATCTAATGGACAGAAGTAGTTAACTGATCTTAAATCTTGTTACCAAGCTCTTTTTACTAAGAAATCTGATTTGCTTCTACCATACATATCAAGTCATGCGTTGGTACGATACTTAGAAAATATTCTGTCTGATTGGACAGTGATTTAATGATGACCCTCCATGGATTCACCTATATAAGCTGCAGCTAGAGTTGCAAAGATCAGAGCTTGAATACCGCTCGTAAATAATCCCAGGAACATTACAGGTATAGGAACTATTAAAGGTACTGGAGAAACAAGAACAACAACTACCAATTCGTCAGCTAATATATTTCCAAAAAGTCGAAAACTAAGTGATAAAGGTTTTGTAAAATCTTCTAAGATGTTAATTGGTAAAAGTATTGGGGTTGGTTGAATATATTTACCAAAATAACCTAACCCCTTCTTTGTAAGACCTGCATAGAAATATGCTACTGACGTAAGTAAAGCTAGAGCAACCGTAGTATTAATATCATTTGTAGGTGTGGCTAACTCCCCCTGAGGTAATTTTAGAATTCCCCAAGGAAGAAGAGCACCTGACCAGTTAGAGACAAAGATAAATATAAACATAGTTCCAATAAAGGGAACCCAGGGACCATATTCTTCCTCCCCAATCTAAGTTTTGGTCAAGTCCCAAAAAAAATCGAGAATATATTCAACAAAATTTTGACCACTGGCAGGAATGGTTTGTGGATCTCGAACAGCTATGGTAGCTGAACCTAATAAGACAACAATTACAACCCAAGAAGTTATAAGTACCTGTCCATGAACTTGAAACCCCCCTATTTGCTAATAAAAATGTTGACCCACCTCCACACCGGATATCTCATAGATATGATTCAGTGTGCTAATAGGAGATCGTACGATATCCATATCTATATTACCCCCTTGTAAAGATGAACTTAAAGAAGAAAATAAATTATTTTTGTCAAATGAGAGATTCCTTAATTATTTCACTCTCATCAGAATTTTTGATGTCACGAGATAATAAAAAGGGTATTCCATTAAGAATATTTTTCAATTTGGAGCAGCCAACCAAATCAATAAATGAAATTCCCTCTTACGAGATCTTGGATGGAATAGCAGCCAACTCAGTAAATCCTCAGGTCCTCCCCCCCCCCTTTTTTTATTTATTTTTATTACTTTCTATTAGCCCTTCATATAGCTATAATGACTTTAATGCCCTTCCTTCACAAATTGCTGATGTTAATCTATTCAGGATCAATTGGATTGAAGATATACCATCATCATTGGCTGGAATTGGGATATCCACGAGATCTGGATCACAATCTATATCAACCAAGCAAATTGTTGGAATACCCAAAGTTCTACATTCCCCAAGAGCAATGGATTCTTCTCGTTGATTGGTAATTATAGCAATATTAGGTAAGCTTGTCATATATCTAATCCCACCTAGATATTTCTGTAATTGGTCTAATTGTCTCTTGATCATAACTGCTTCTTTTTCTGGAAGTTGATTGAATCGTCCCGTATCTTGTTCTTTTTTTAAATCCTTGAACTTCTGAAGTCTCGTCTCTGTAGTAGACCAATTAGTTAACATAGCACCAAGCCATTTTCTATTTACATAATGACATCGAGCTTCTGTAGCAGCTGATGCTACTAAATCAGTTTCTTGATATTTCGTACCGACTATCAGGAATTGTTTTCCTCTACCTGCTATATCAAACAGAAAATCACAAGCTTCTGATAAATAATGAGCAGTTTTAGCCATATTTATAATATGAGTATCTTTACGCTCTGTAAAAATGTAAGGTGCTATATTAGGGTTCCATTTCCTAGTTTTATGCCCTAAATGAACTCTTGCTTCCATCATCTCTTCCAAATCAATGTTCCAATATCTTTTTCTCATTCTCGTTCGCTTTCCTCCTTAAAATAGCGAAATAAAATGTATCGTAATATCTAATTATTCCAACGGAATCAATTACATCTCAAAGATTGCCTGTCTGTCTAGTACGTGATAGAAACATTCTCACTCATAGAATATTTGATATTCTTCCTATTATAGAAGAGATATTCATGAACATAACAAGAAATCTATTTCTCAAGACTATTTTAATTGTTGTTTTAATATATTGTGATATTTGTGAGAATTGTCTTGAAAGGAAAAAAATCTACTTTGTCATGATGAAATAAAATGTCCTTCACTTTGTTGCTAAATAGATTCCTATTCCCTATTCTTGGATCTATTCCATTTCGTTTCCCTGAATGGTGAATATGTTGCCCAGTACTGGCAAGTGTCAGCCCCCCGAGAATAACATTTTCCTTCAAGCCTTTCAACCAATTGATACGACCTTGTAGAGCAGCTTTAGCTAAGACCTGAGCAGTTTCTTGGAAACTCGCTTCGGATATAAAACTTTGAGTATTCAGAGATGCCCTTGTTATTCCTAATAACATGGTTGGATAGTAGATTGCCTCTTCCAGAGCACGATCCATTCTCTATTCTCGTGATAGTACAATGAGTTCCCCCGGTGAAAAAACATTAGTCGTTCCATCTTCTGAAATTAAGACTTTTGATGTCATTTGGCGTACAATAACCTCTATATGCTTATCACCAATTCGTACCCCTTGGGATCAGTAAAATTTTTGAATCTGATTGACCAAATGAATCTGACTTTGTTCCATAGTTATCATAGCGCTTATGAATAACCCCCAAAGACTTCCAAGAAATCTTGTCATATCTCCGGTCCAATTTTCAAAACTTTCTTTGAGATTCATCGATATTGAATTATTCAAATGGGCTTCTGACAATTGTTCAACTTTAGGAAGACCTTGAATTATATCACTGGATTTGAACCTTTCATATATCAATGTTATCAATGTATCTCCTTTGTCAAGAATTTCTCCATAATGACTTTGGACAGTCGCTTTTCGAGTAGCCAAATAAGGTTTAGCTGATCTAATGACTAAAGATTCCTCATCAACTGCTATAATTTGACCCGATTCGGGGAGTGGTTCATCCTCGGATGCCCATACACTTTTAGGAATCAATTGTCCAAGACTAACTATTGGAAATGTTTTTTCACAAAATTCGGATTCGGATGAGGAAGAGCACCAATTTGGACCCAATAGATTGGAAATGATGTTCTTGCACGGATCGAAATGATAAATTATCATATTTTCGTCCATGAAATAATATTTAGGTACTTGGAAAGTATTGAAAGAATTGTGGAAAATGGAATGTTTCTTTGATAATACTTTTTTATAAGTTAGAAAATGGGAAGATGGAAAACGGTTGGTTATACTATGTAAATTACCCAAGAGACCTGAAAATTCAATGATTTTTCTCATAGGATCCTTTCTATTTGATTGATTTCCCGTATCATAACATTTAGAATCATTAAATAGAATGATTCGAAAATAGTCGGATGGTGATAGAACCATAAAAGATCCACTGTCTTCTTCCCCATTAGATAATGAACAAATAGTTCCTTGATGCTTACTAATTAATTGACTTGCCCCATTGGAAGATAAAAGATTAGTGTGGTCCAAATTGTTATGGAACATCAAATTTGGACTTGTTTTATTGTCCCTTCTCCCCATCAAAAAAGGGGGGTATTTCATCAACCTAATTTGAACCATATTGTTAACGATCTTATTTGTTCTTACTGAAATAAGAGAAACATAAGCCTCAGATTCTATAGAATCTATTTTTTCCCAATCAAATCCTATACAAGTTCGAACCAATGGAATACTTATATCACTCATTACTTAGATTCGTTCACCATCTTCATACGAAATAGAATAGCTAATTTGAATCTGCAAGTTGTCCCCTTCCCTCGATAAAACTAGGGAAAAGGGTGTTGTCATATTCGACCCATCAGGTATTCCATGTTCTACATTAGAATATCCAAAAATGGAATTTCTCTGTAGAATACCAATTTTGGGTATTCTAAGAATCGCATCAGGACAAGGTATTATTCTTTTTTCCCATTCTTTATCACACTGCAATGAGACGATGAATTGATTCATTTGCTTTTTCCCCTTAATATTATAATTATTAGGGTAAAAGACATAAATAGAGTCTCGATGCTTGTTGGATATGGTCCGATCAGTTTCAGTTTCTGAATAACTGAAGATTTTTTCTTCCTTCTCATAGCAATTTGAGTCACCTGATCTATGTTCCACTTGATCCACGTAAGAATTAGAAAGTGATTGATGTTTGGCAACAAAAGGTTGAACATATACTTGATCCTGATACTTATGAAATGGAAAGGGTACTACACGGGATCCGTATATACCTCCCGATAATATCCATAGATAACCCGTCCTGAGTATAGGATGAACATTACCCTGTACATATTCAGGTGCATGACACACATTGGTACTCCAGTACATTTCTCCTTCTAAGTCAGAATATATATTTTTGCAAACTTTTTCCTTGAAGGAAGATGTTCTAGCAAGAACCTCGGCAATAAGTTGTTCTGATTCCACATATTGATCATTCTGAACCAAAGCAAACTTTGTGGCGGAATGGTTAAGTTATGTACTTGATCCTGACCATAAATAGTAATGGATAAGTTATTATGACATAGATAAGCAGGATTTCCATTACGTGTACGTGTGGGATAAACCAAATTTTCATTGAATTCAATCTTTCCATTGAAAGGGGCTCGTATATGTTCTACAATATCACCAGTAAATACCCCCCCGATATGAAAAGTCCTTAGTGTTAGTCGAGTTCCTGGTTCTCCAATGGATTGGCCCGCAATAATACCTACTGCTTCTCCTAATTCAATCAAGTGACTGTGAGTAGTACTCCGACCATAACATAATTGACAAATCCGAGATATACTCTTGCAAGTAAAGGGGGTTCGTATATATATTGGTTTTGTTTGAAGGTTTATTAATTGATTGGCAAGTCCAACTACAATATCCTGATTGTGCGTGGCAATGCATCTCCTATTTATATATACATCGTCTGCTAGAACACGGCCAATTAGTATTTGTGTTCGTACAACAATTTCATTTCTGTCCCTCTCTCGACCTCGAATGGGACTTACGAAAATACCTTGGATAGTGCCACAATCTATTCTACGTACTACAATGTGTTGAACTACTTCAACGAGTACGTGTGAGGTATCCAGCATCTATTGTTCGTACAACAGTATCCACAACTCCTTTACGAGCCACATAACAGGAAATAATATATTCCGTTAAAGAGAGCCCTTCGCGTAAATTTCGTCGAATGGGTAGATCGATGATTTGTCCTTGAGGATATGACGTTATTCCTCTCATACCTACTAATTGGTGAACCTGAGATGTACTTCCCCTAGCTACTGAGGAGGACATCACATGTACTAGATTTAAGGGATCAGTCATGCTAAAATTCGGATTCATTTCTTTTCTCAAATATTCACTGGTAGCATTCCATATCTCAATCGATTGACGTAATTTTTCCACTACGTGTACATTCCCATATTGATTCTATTTCTCTGAAACAGAACCTTGTTGCTCCGCATCTTGGATGAGCCATCCTTTGGAAGGCACTGTTAAAATATCATCAATTCCTAATGAAATAGCTGTATCAGTAGCTTGTTGAAAACCCGAAGTCTTGAGTTGATCTAAGATATGCGATGTATATGTCATTCCGAAGTGATCTATTAATCTGCTAATAAGCTTTTTAATGGCAGTTTTATCCATTACTTTATTATAAAAGGGAAAATTATCAAAGGGAAATCTAGTTCGTTCCTTCATAAAGAAAAATATCCATATTTTCATGAGCAGGATTAAGCAATGGGTTCAAGCCGGTTATTCAAAGGCTTCCTCGATCTCTATATCTGCACTAATGAAAAAATCATAAGATCAATAACATTAGATCCTGAGAGCTGGTAGTGATTTATTTGGGTGTTGAGAATAGGCAAACCCTTGTATGGCTTCTTCCATTTCTCGATTGAAACGAGTACGACCAACAGTTGTTCAAATGTATATATTAAGGATTTCTCCCGTTCTACCTTTTCTTATTCGATAATGTTCATGGATTTCATGGAAAGTACCCAAAGATTCGTATTGAACTTCGATAGGGGTTTCTTGGTTTACTGAGGTAATGATACGTAAATCCACTTCCCCCCACTGGAGCCATAAGGGGCTGTATAAGTCAATTTGTTTATGTCGGTAAGCTCTGAGCACATCATCATAACTATAAAAGGAAGGTTTCTTACAAGAAAAGCCTTTATTTTCCGAGTGATACGGATGGTAGCTATTCCCATAAATACCTTGACTATTTTGGACCGTTGATATATAAAGTCCAAGAAGCATATCCTGAGTCGATATAGAAATAGGATCCCCGATAGCTGGAGACAAAAGATTTGTCTCAAAAAACATGAGTAAACGAGCTTCTGCTCTAGCTTCCAGAGATAAAGGTACATGGACAGCCATCTGATCTCTGTCGAAGTCTGCATTAAATCCCCCACAAATTGATGGATGTAAATGAATGGCACGTCCTTCTACTAAAATAGGTTGAAACGATTGTATTCCCAATTTGTGTAAGGTAGGTGCTCGATTCAACAATATGGGATGTCCTTGCATAACCTCTTGAAGTACTTCCCATACAATGGGTCCCTTATCTCGAATCATACTTTTAGCAGTTCTTAGGTTGGGAGAAATATGTCGTCTGATGAGATTATGAATTAAAAATGCTTGAAAAAGCTCCATTTCTATTTCTGAGGGTAATCCACATTGGTACAATGATAGAAAGGGACCCACCACAATAACGGAACGACCCGAATAATCAACTCGTTTGCCTAGTAAATTTTCACGAAATCTTCCCTCTTTGCCTTCGATCACATCTGAGAACGATTTATAAGGCCTATTATGACTGTCTCTCATTGGTTGTCCGCAGATACCATTATCGAGAAGTGCATCTACGGCTTCCTGGATCAATTTTGTTTGATAAATAACAAATGACTCAGATCCACTTCTTGCTAATAAATTTGTAAGAGTGTTATTCCGATTGATAACTCTTCGATAAAGTTCATTTAGATCTGACGAGGTAATAAGTCCACCTTCACCTAATTGAATGATTTGCCTCGGTTCAGGAGGAAGAATTGGTAATAGGCATAAGACCATCCATTTTGGTTCTATATTTGTTCAGAGAAAATGTTTAGCCAATTTCATGCGTCCAACCAAAAAATCCTTTCTTCTTCTAATTTTTTCATCCTCCCATCTATCCACAGTAGATTCTTGGTTCTCTTCCAATCTATTCCATTTCAATTCCACCAAGTTCTTCCATTCCATATGTGAACGATCTATAATCATTTGCAGATCCAGACCCATTAGTTGTTTCCAGATAGCATCTCCCCCAGTAGCTATTTCTCTCTCTTTAAATGTTCCAGAACCCCGAGGAAAGAGGTAATAAGGACAAGCAGAGAGGTAATGAGGAATAATCTCTCTCCAGGATTGAATCTCATAATCGAATGTACCCCATGATCTCAATAAAGTTGGTTTGTTAGCTATGGGCCTAGCAAGAAAAAGATATGGATAGGTTATTATAAGATTTCCCCCCCTTCAGGATCAGATGTGAAAGTTTCCTCTCATCCGACTCAAGTAACTAAAAAAAAGATGCAAAAAACTCTTTTTTACTCTGAAGAGAGATCGCTACTCTCTGCTCAAGTTCCAAGTGAAATTGAGTATTCCTTTATGTTATGATTCTACAACATATATATGGAATTATTGAGCAGTCTCCTCCCTTTCGAACAATCCTTTTCTTCTTGAAAGACCTTCAATTAGGGATTTACTTGTCTTTATCTCGTTCCATTTGATCCTTTAGGTTCCTGCTTGCTTTGTTTTACTTCGATGGTTACAATACTATTGATCGAAGCATATGTGCGATGAATAGACTCCTATAGCCATATCTTCGGTCCAGAATACCTCTATTCAAGGCTAACCCAAATAAAAGAGAATGAATTTCAAATTCCATTATCTGAAAGAAGTGTTTTCACGAAGTTCAATTAGCAATTTGATACAAAATATCTAAACCCTGGACTAATTCCTCTTTCTCAGTATCTTGAAAAGATGCTTATAATTCTGAGCTTCATGCTACTCCTCTGGAGGGTCATGTCAGAGCTAAAGGCATCCCAATAAGATTTAATAGGATGACAGTTCCTGATTATGCATCTGTATGATCAGAACTTGTGATCAAGTCACACGTCGCAGTATACTGGACCTTCTAATTCTTTCCGAGTTTTAGCTAATAGATTCGCAATATAACTGGGAAGGCGTTTCAAATACCATACGTGAACCATCAGACATGCCATTTTAATGTATCCCATTTGATATCTTTGAATTCGAGAATCAATGAATTCAACTCCACATTGTGTGCAAAATTTTGCATCTATCTTCTCATTTCCAATCCATAGAGAATTTCCACAAGAACAAACTCTACTTTTGATAGGTCCAAAGATTATTTCACAAAACGATCCATGTCTTTCTAGTTTATTAGTTTCATAATGTAGATATAAGGTTTAGTCACCTGTCCAACTATCTCACCATTAGGTAAAAAAAATTCGGACCAAGCACAAATATGTTCGGGAGAAGCTAATCCAATTCGAAGTTGTTGATGTTTATTATGGTCAATCATAAAAGATCTCAATTTATTGTGATCAAACTTCCTCTCTATCTATCTAAAAGTATTTCTCAGATATAATAGCATGATTCAATTCTAGAGCTAAAGATCGTAATTCTCGAATGAGCAATTGGAAATATTCTGGAGCAGTGTCAAGTTTAGGTATTGGCCCTCCTGTGATAATGGCACCAAGTACTTCATTACGAGTTCTAATATGGTCAGATTTGAGAGTAAGAATCTCTTGTAAAATATAAGCAACACCAAAAACTTCTAGAGCCCAAACTTCCATTTCTCCTATTCGATGCCCCCCTCGTTTGGATTTTCCTCTAAGAGGTTGTTGTGTAACCCGTGCATAAGGTCCACTCGAACGTGCATGTATTTTCTCATCAACTTGATGACTCAATTTCGACATATAAGCTTTTCCTATTGTAACAGGTTGTTCAAAAACATCTCTTGTTCTTCCATCAATTAATCTATGTTTTCCAAGATGATCTGGTTCGAATACCCATGGATTATCTGTTTGCTCACTAGCTTTGTAAAGTTCAGGAAACACTAGTTTTCTCAAAGCTTCTCGCTCGTATTTTTCGTCAAAAGGTGTTATTATATAATGTTTGTTCATCGGGTTTACTGCTAAACCGGGCAAACATTCAAAGATTTGTCCTACATTCATTCATGAAGGTACCCCTAATGGATTCAATACCATATCAACTGGTATTCCATTTTGCAAATAGGGCATATCTTGTCTGGGAAAAACTATTGAAATAATACCTTTATTACCATGCCTTCCAGCTACTTTATCACCCACTTGTATCTTACGTTTGTGTGATATATATACGTGTACTATTTCCTCATTATCACCAGAATCATCTACTCTATTGATCCATCTCACGTCGATAACTCGACCCCTTCCACCTATAGGTGCTCTGAGACAATTTTCTCTCGCAGTGGATACCTCAATACCAAATATGGTTTGTAATAATCTTCCTTCTGGGTTACATAATGATTCTTCTATTGTTTGAGGTGTTAATTTACCTACCAAAACATCACCTGTTTCTATCCAAGATCCTAGCATTACAAGACCATTTTCGTCCAAATGACGAAGTGAATGAGCATCTAAATGAGTTATTTCTCTAGTGATTCTTTCAGGACCCTGGCTCGTCATACAGATTTCAATCCTGTATCTTACGATATGGAAAGAGGTATAGATATCTTCATATACCAGACGTTCACTAATGAGTATAGCGTCTTCGAAATTGTATCGTTCCCATGGCATATAAGCTGCTAAAACGTTTTTTCCCAAAGATAGTTCTCCGCCTACTGTAGTCGCACCATCGACTAGAATTTGTCCCTTCTTTACACATTCCCCTTGATGAATTTGAGGTTTTTGATGCGTACAAGTATTGGTATTAGAACGTTGATATATAACCGATTATGTTTGTACAGTGTCTCCATTAATCGATGAAGTTATATTTACAGCATCGATATACTCGATCCTTCCCTCTTGTGTAGCTATAGCTACACTTCCTGAATCTAGAGCTACTTGACCTTCCAACCCAGTTCCGGCAATGCACTTCTCGAGTCGAAAAAGTGGAACTGCTTGACGCTGCATATTAGAACCCATTAGAGCGTGATTCGCATCATTATGTTCGAGAAAAGGAATAAGGGAAACTCCAACGAAAATGACCAGTTACGAAAGGACACTTGCTTAGGTATATATAGGCGAGTCCTCATTGTAACAATAATCATTTATACGTTTTTATATATTAATAAAATAATATTATTAAATAAATCGTGTATTTCTACATTCAAGTCTAGAAGCTATCAGTTTTTATGCTTTAGTGGTATTAGAGTCATGGCACACAATATAATCATATGGGTATTTGAACGTTGTTCGCCGCACAATGTGCCATTACACTCACATCCTGAATGCGTTGAGCAGTTTAGTAAAGTTCAAGAATCATTTCAACATTTAGAAAAATCATTTTCAGAAGCTAAAGAATGTCAAAGGGAAATCGATAATAAGGGAGATGATAGCAATAATGAAGAAACGAAACAAGCGAAAGAAAAATAAGAATATTCTGATCAAGATGATGATCAGAATGAAGTTGATCTTGATGTGGATGCCTTGCTAGATCGCCAAAAAAATCAATTGAAGAACCATAAATTATTACTATTTTTTCGTGAACTAAGCTCTGTAATTCAAAACAAATCCACAATTGTTAACTCAAGAGAGGGTTTCTTATTGTTGGGTAAGCTAATAGCAGGATGCCTAATGTATTCGATCTTTGATTTGGTTAAGTGGTTGCGGTATTCCGTGGGCATGTTGGCTAATGTGAACAACATCAACAATAAGTTTGACTGCACTATGTCCAAGTCACTTCATGGTTGACCGTTGCTGCCAAGCCCGTGCGTTGTCCATTGCCTGTCCACGCTTCCAATCGGTGTTGTCCATTGTGTCCAAGTCATTGCATGGTTGATCTGCCCTCATTGCTCTGTCACCCTCATCCCTGTCATCTGTTGTCTTTCTGCCATTCGTTGCCAAACAAATCAAACATGACCATCCAACAGTTGGTTTGACACTCCCATCCTCAACCTACTCTGTGATTTTGCTTATGAAAGGCACTATCAGAACAATCGGGGTTCCCTGTGCTTAGCGCTGTGGAGGAATAAATGTGGAAGGCGTTTGAGGTTTAGAATTACCGTCATGTGGGTCGACTATGTTCTGTGGCATTCTTGGCTCAGCGACACCCTTGTCTCGACAACGTCCCTGGCTACTTAGTAGTCGATGTTCTATTGTTGTTGTCCTATTCTGCTGCTGTCATCGTCCACCGCTGTCTTGTGCTGCCATCATCCACCATGCTGTCGCCATCCACCACCCATCCTGTGCTGCTGCCATCCACCGCTTAACTCTGTCCACCTTTGCTCGATCTCCGTCCTCCATCCACCCTCTGCCAGTAAAGTGATGAGTGCAAGTATTGCAGCAAGGATGCTGCAACTCCTGGGCTACCAGCTTTACTTATCAACCCAGGGTTCGTACAAACTTGGAGGTGACAGTGCTATATGCACAAGTAAAAGTGAAGGTCCTGCCTGTTTTCATTGTTCATCTAGTGAGAGACCTTAGGGGTTGTAAGCCAAACTTCTATAGAGTTAGAAGAAGCTTGATTCTTTGATGGAAGAAGAGAAAATCTATTCTAAGAGAGCTACTCTACTGCAGTAATGAAGAAAACAACATGTAATGCTAAATCACACCATATCCTAATTAACAATTTAAATAGATATGCTAAGCAGAATTGCTAAATCAACACTAACCTAATGCTACTATATAAGTTACAGAAGTAAAGAGCATCAAACCCTACAAATGTGTAAGTAGGGAAAGAAAACTACATTTATTTTCACTTTTTTGGTCTTTTTTGTGTAAATATTTATTTATCAATATAGAAGTGCGATTTTTGAGTTTGTCTAGTGTGTATTGAGTAATTGATTATGAATTGTGCATGGATTAGAGTAGTTCTGCATAACATAAGTGTGCAGGGAATTCAAAGAGAATCCAAGAGAGAGGACAATGCTCAGAGGAGTATTGTGATGATCGGATAGTGTTGGAGTCTGATTGAATAACCAAATCGAAGCTCAAGATTGGCAGCGTTTAAATAATACGCAGAACAAAGTTCGGGAAGGAGTCAAGCAGAAGAGCAACCAAAGATCAAAATTAGTGAAAGGAAGATGTAATGAAGCAGTAGTGCATAGGAACTGTTGGATCATTCGAATCAACGAACAGGATTAACAGAAGATGAGCTTTGGAGATCTTATCTCAGGAGATTAAGTTAATAGATGGATGGATCACATCAAGTCATGTGTCGACAGAAGGGTGGAAAATGTGCGGAATGATGGAGCGGTCTTCATAGATGGTAAGCAGTATCTCGCGCGCCCTAAGAGCTATAAGTGATATTCCTAAATTTCACGCAATTAGCCTAAGTGGGTGACACGTAGCACAGGAAAACCACTTTTCTCGTGTGCACTTGATCGGATATCAGTCGTGCAAGAATTCACGTGAGATTGCGCGATAGTCGTTGGATCATGCAGGATTGATCAACAATGGAGATCAGCCAAGCTAGTTGGAAATCAGGTGGCGCGATAGCCGTTGGATCAAGTGAGATAGATCGACGGTGGAGATTTGGAGCACCTAAAGTCAAATGTTGAAATGAATACGTCGTCTATGCAACACACGGTTGATGGTGATTGGTAAGGTTTGTTGTGGATCGTACGGTAAGGAAATCCATGGGTATAATCTGATGGAGAAGTGATTTATTAGCTTCCACTTAAGCATTTCACTGTGTCTAGGGGAATTTAAATGAAAAAGGACAAAAAAACTAGTGAGAGTGAGGGTGGAACAAGAGATGGTTGAGGTGGATGAGGTGAAAGATGGATGTTGGTGATGAAGTCTAGACCTCCTCCTAAAGTACTTGAAATGCTTAAAATGCTTTTCTTCCACGAACTACGCAACAAGATACATTCTCATAAACTAGAAAAGCATGAATCAGTTGCCCATATTATACATGAAGAAAGTGTTGAGAGAAATGAGAATATGAGTGAGATCTTATTACAGACAAAGAGTGATGGAAAAAGATGACGATGAAATGAACCAAATACTGAATCAAGACAACAAACTCCAAAGCTCATGCAAGAACTAGAACTCTGTGTTTTTGGGGTTGCTGAAGGGTCTCTTCCTCAAGTCACGGTCCTATAGGGAGAAGGTGAGGCCGAGACACCTGCTGACAAACTTATGGTGTTCTTTTTCTCCTTTCTAACCTGTTAATTGAAAGAAGGCACAAATGGAAGAAAACTAAAACACAAGCAATCTACTCTACACTACTGTAATGGAAATGCAACTACTTAAGCAAATGAACAATTAAACCATGAATCTATGCTAGCATACATGTACAATAAAGATGAGCCTTGGCTACTAGGGTTGGGCCCTAACCCAAGAGCTTTAGCCCTCTAAGTTAACTCAGTGTTGGCTCAAAATAAAACTCATTCTTGTTATCGAAACCATGGATTACATAAAAAACTGTCAAACGTCTTACAGCTCGAAAATAGAGTAGATTTTTACAATCCAAAAATCTCAATCCTACTGAGGTCCTAGGCCTCTCTACTTATACATTTAAAGTCTCCAACGACTTCCTTAAAATTAGGGAGGCTCGGCTCCCAAACTCGAGATAAACTGGTGCTTTGACTTTCACTTTCTTGCTTGCCTTCTAGTCCTCATGATTTGGCTGTTTGCACTCCGAGCTGATGGAGGAATATTCGAATGGGGGGGTAGTAAATGAAGAGGATTTACCTCCTATAATTCCTCTCCCTTGTCCCATTTGAGTTTTTCCTAGGTCTTTGCCAAAATTCCTTGCTTTTATCCTCTAATCTTGCATTAAATGCACATTAGACCATAAAGCAAAATATCCAACTTGAACACATCTCATAAACAAAATATAATCAAAAGTATGAAATAAGTTGTGAGAATAGTTGGTTTGACTAAGCTAGGAGGTGAATTAAGGCCCATATAATTACCCAATGATGAGGCTCATCATCACCCCCCTAATGAAAGTGTTGCTCATCCTCTGAGCAACTTAGTCAATGTCCATGTCCTTCATGGCTCTAGTAGCCTCTCTGACATCCCATGCCTTTGTTGTGGTCTCTTCTTCTTGTTCATAGAAGCCTTCTTTCCTTTCTACTTCTTCCCACTACCTCTTTTCCTCTTCTTCTTTTCTCCCTTCTAGCATCCCTAGGAGTAGTGGTGGACTGAGTTTTAGGCCTATCCAATTGACCTTCAACCTTTGCATTGATTGCTTATACATAGGTGTCCTATTGAGTGCCTCTCTCAACCTTTGAGGGGAGTGATATTATCTGATCTTCAAGTTGTGTGGCAGTGTGTTCCATCTCCTTAAGTAGGCATGTATACTATCATCTCCTAGCAGTCTAAACATATCCTCAAAATGTGAAATTTCTTGCTCTTAGGCAGCAAGATATCTAGGTGCCAGCTGAGGATCATTTGCAATTAGATTATGTGTGCTGATTAGGGCCATGGGATTTGATTGTTCAGCTCTGATGAAAAGAGGTTCATTTTTCTCTCTCGCCAATATTCTTTTCAGCTCTATAGTCGTTGACTCCTCATGGTTCATCCATGATGCCAAAGCCATTAATTGTAGATCTCCTAGCTCGACATTAGGATCCCAAACATTCATGTCTATGAGGGCCATGTTGTGCAAGTAAAACTTAGCCATTTTGGCCTTATCGTCCAGTGTACTTTGATCACAAAGATCAATAAACTGCCTGTAGTCCTGAAATGGCATGGTGCCACTTTGTCCTAGTGTTTTAATCTGAAATTGCAACCATTGTTCTCTGAGGTAGAGATCATAGGATTTAGTTGGCATCCTACACTAGATGGCCTCCAAGGAGAGGCTGGCCATACATGCTAGTTAGTTTTCCCTTTCCTGTAGCTGACCTCTCAGCCATGCATTTTCCCTCTCAAGGTGATCTCTCATTATTGCTTCTCTATCCCTTAAGCAACTTAGCTCTTTGCCCATTTCCTTAAGCTTCTCTTCCATGTGCTCAATGTCTTCCACCCCGTTTTGAGGTATCACCTTGCCTCCTTAAATAAACTGGTAGTAGGATTCTAGGTTAGGTTGGGGACTTGGTTCCTTTGTCTCAAGGTCTTCCTCTTTTGTTTCTTGTTGCTCCCCTACCTTGCTTTCCAATTTCTGTGCTTCTTGTAGTTTTTGCTGTGGATCATGTAGGATGGCCTTACCCTTTAAGGAAGTTGATCTGGTACTAGGAATCCTTACATAGGTGATTGGTGACTTAGGGGAAGGAATTTTGTCTCTTGGTGTAGGGGAATCTTCAATCTCAATATGGATTTTTGTTGATATTTGTGGCTTCCCTTGTTTGATTCTTGTGCTCTTTCTTGTTCTGAAATATACAGGGGTTTGCCTCCTTCTTTTCCCTTTTTCTTGACTAGGGTGCTAAGAGCAGTGAGGGCAGCTGATGCCTCCCTCTCATGGACCTCTGGAGACACCTTAGGTGAGTCCTCCTTGTGTTCTTCCCCTTCTGTTTCAATGCCTTCTTCCTCTCTGTTTTTCTTATCTTCTTCCTCTTGTTGTTCTTTCTCATCTCCATCAGTTTCTTCCTTTGTTTCCTCCTCTGTTTCAGCATCATCCTCCTTCTCTTCTCTCCCTTCTTCTTCTACTTCATCACATTCCTCTGTATTAGTTTCTTCTTCATCTAGCTCTATATTTTCTTCTTCTTGTTTTGTGTCCTCATTACTGACAGATGGACTAACATTTTAGGTGAGGGTTTTTATGTCATCCTCTGCTGGTAAGTCTCTGAAGACTGACCATGTTATAGGGATCCTGAGGTTTTGGAGGGCATCCTCAATGAGGATCCTGATCAACCCATGGTGAGCCAATTATTGGGAATTCCCTTCCTTTACTTTGTTGCTGGAGTCTATGAGTGATTGAATCAAGAAATAGGGTATGTTGAGTCTTTGGTGAACTGGTGTTTCTACCCCAAATCTTAATTCTTAAAGCATCCTAAAATAGTAGCCATAAAAAACACTGTATCTACCCTCACATGAGATATATTTGATGAGTTGGTAGCCTACCTCATTCCATTGGTATGGCAGACTGTCCTTCCTTACTCCATTTTTATCCTCTGTGGGTTCTTCACCTTCTAAAAATAATTTCCTTTTTGCCACCTGACTGTCTGCTTTGTCTTCTTTTCTCCATGGAATTCCTAGGGGAAGTGTGGTGACCGTACTGATGAGCTTTGGGGTGAGATCTATCGTGAGAACTCTAACTATAATAGTGGCATGGATTCTGTTGTGTGGAGTGAGGGAATGAGAAAATTCTTGAGCCACCTCATCATCATACCCTGTGAATTTTTTGAAAAACCTCCTCCATTAGTGTCTTATAAATATTTCAAGCACTTGGGGGTGTTGCTGTATCCTCACAGCGTTTGTGGGTTATCTCTTATTAAACCCTCCTGTCATCTTGTTGTGAGGCTTGAGGAGGAAATGAGAGGTTTGACATAAGAATTTTAAATTCAGGAGAAAACAGAGTTTCCTGTGTATGTAATTCACTTCCCACAATTGTTATATCCACTAGATTTTAGAGAATTTCTAGTTCATTTTCTTGTAAATGGGGTTGTTTTTAGATCCTACCTCTTTAGAATGGTGGCAGTGGACAATTCTCGTGATATTCCCTCTAGAACCCCTCTCTTCCTATCCTATAGACTGCCTCTGTGTATCCTGTAGATTGCTCCTGTAGATTGTTCTTGTAGGAATTCCTGTCCATGCTCCTGTAGAAATTCTCTTGCAGAACAATGGATCCTTGCTTCCGATGGGTGGCCAGAGGTATGAGAGCGAATTGAGTGAGGGAGTTTCGAGGAGGTGGAATGCATGAATGCATGAAAATGATATTTTGTTTCCCTTTATGGATTTTCGAGTTGAGGTGGTGTGCTGGCAGCAGAGGTACATTGCCATTTTTGGACCGTTGGTCCCCATTACCACCTCATCATTCCCACTCCTCATAATCAGTTCCCACCTCATATATCCGTATTTAACCACTTATTGTCCTACTCTTCCTCTGTCTTTGAGTTGACTACAGCCACGTGTGAGAGGACACTCGGTTTTGTATGTGATGACTAAATGAAGGTGGCCAAGTTAACTGGCCACCTTTTCACTTATAAACCAACTACCTCGTTACCCTTACAACTTTTGATAAAATGATGCATATGAGTGAGTGAGCGGGATATTTAGCTGTGGTCTCGATGCCATGATGTAGTTGTCGAAGATCAGAGGTGCTGCATTGTTTATTTGTTGCATGGTCTTTCTTCTTCCTCCTCTGTTGTCTTCTGATGGTTTCTTGGCTTTTGCAGGTGTTTGTGACTGAAGATCTAATGTTGTTGTTGTTGTGGAGCTCTTGGATCATCCTAGTGAAGACCTATAGCTGATGATTGATATTATGTGGGATAGGATGCTATAGGATTTCCTACAGGATGTCCTGTAGCTACTTCTCCCTTAGAATCTATTAATCATGTTGCTGGCTGGGGTTGTGAGGACCGAGGGAGTAGGAGTGTGTGTGGAGCAAGGGACATTCAGGTAATGCTCTTACTCTCCTTTGTTTTCCCTTTTTTCTTTTTTCTTTTTTCATAACTGGCAGAAACTGATCTCTTTTTTTTTTGAATGGTGAGTGTAGGGATGATGGTAATGGATGAGGTGAGGGGTTAGATCATGTCTAGAATGAATTTTGGGGACCTAACCAACCTACCATTCACCCTCGGATTTCTTCCTGTAGGTTTTCCGGGCCATTGTAATTCCTACAGGATCATCCTGTAGGTTTTTAGGGGATCCTGTAGAAAACACAGTCTTCGCCTAAATTGAAGAAATGAAGTGAAAAAAAAATGGAATTGATGGAGGGATGCATGGTAAGGAGTGGAGGATATGAATATATGTGAGGCAGGGTTCCCTTTGGATCTTCTCTTTGCTCCTTGATTGTCTTTCTCGCCCACCTGCAAATAACAATTATGTTTTTTTCCTCTTCTTTTTTTGAAAAACACCTAGGCTGCCTCAGAGAGGTTTTCACCCTAGATGTTAGCCCTAGGCGCCTCATGGAAGGTTTTCACCCAGGGATCTTCTTATTCTTTTTTTCATTTTTTTTTTTTTATCATTGGGGCGCCTCACGAGGTTTTCAACCCAAAGATGGGACTCAGGCACCTCATGGAGGTTTTCACCTGAATCCTTATTCTTTTTTCTCCTTTTCAGTGACCTGATGAGGGAGGAGCTGGAACTTGCTCCACCATCATCACTGTCTTATTGATATTGTCAATGAACTCTTGTTTTGATAAAGGCCTCTTGTACATTTTCAATCAATGTCCATTAATAAGCAATGGAATGGCTTCTTCATCTATAGTTCTAATTTGCATTGAACCATTATCATGGCATCTTTCCACCACATAAGGTCTGAGCCATCTTGTCCTTAGCTTTCCCTTGAAGTCTTTATACCTAGAATCATATAACAATGCCCAATCGCCCTCTTGAAATTGCTTCTCCTTAATATGTCTATCATGCCAGATCTTCCTCTAAAGCTGAACTATCTCTGTATGTAGGAGGGCTTGCATTCTGAATTCATCCAAGCCATTCAAATAGAACAATCTTTCTTTCTATGCATGACTGAGATCCAAATCTAGTTGGGTTGCCATCCTCAATGTGTTATATTCAAACTCAATGGACAACAAAGCCTTTTTCCCATAGACCAGCTCATAGGGTGTAAATCCATTGGTGTTCTTCCATGTTGTATTATAGGTCCGGGTGGCCTCAACTAGTCTCTTTGCCCAATGCTTCCTACTACTACTCACTACCTTGGTTAAGATGCTCTCCAGTTCCCTGTTGGTCACCTCCACTTGCCCATTAGCTTGTGGATGATAAGGAGTGGAGGTCCAATGCTTGATTTTGTGATGGCTGAGTAGTTTTTCAATCATGTTGGAGGTAAACTGGTTGCCTTGGTCTGTGACTAGCTCTCAAGGGTACCCAAATTTGTAGAATACATTCTCCCTTAGGAACTTAGCCACCTTTTCTTCTGTTACTGCCTTAATCGCCTTGGTTTCAGCCCACTTAGTCAAATAATCAGTGCACACAATAATGTACTATTTTTTCTTTGAAGGAGGGTTGATAGGCCCAATGAAGTCCATGCCCCACATGTCAAATGGATCGAAAGTCACTTGAGACTGTAGGGGAATTTCATGTCTTGGAGTAGACTTTCCCATCCTCTGGCACTGATCACACTGACTAATGTACTTTTTCACATCCTAATGAAGAGTGGGCCAATAATAGCATGCTTGTAACACTTTGAATGTTGTCCTCTTTGCTACAAAGTGACCTCCACAAGGCCCATCATGACAAATCAGAAGGATGTCAAAAACTTCCTCTTCCCTTACACACCTTTTCAAGATTTGATCTGGGCCAAGTTTGAAAAGATTTCCCCAAATCCAGGTGAAGGGGGTACTTTTCCTAACTATCTTTCTCTTTTCTTTGGAGGGAAATTTTGGTGGGAACTGTGCTGATACCAAATAGTTTGCTATATCAGCAAACCATGGGGAGAGAACTGAAATAGCAAACAAATGCTCGTCTGGTAACTAGTCATCCACCATTCCTTCTTCACCTACAGGCAAATTCATCCTAGATAGAAAGTCTGCAACAACATTTTCCTTACCAGGCTTATCAACAATAGTTAGATCAAATTGTTGTAATAAAAGCAACCATCTTATAATTCTAGCATTCACATCTGGTTTGTTCATTAAATATTTGATTGCAGCATGGTCAGTATGCACAAATGTTTGGTAGCTTGTAATGTAATGCCTAAATTTGTTTAATGAATGCACAATAGCTAGGAGTTCCTTTTCAGTCACAGTATAATTTAACTCAGCCTTTGACATTTTCTTACTGATAAAATAGATGGCATAAGGAAATTTCTCCTCTACCTGACCTAAGGTTACTCCTATGGCTTTGTGTGAGGCATCAGTATGAATATGAAAAGGGAGGGCCTAGTTTGGGCCTTGATGAATTGGTGCAATAGTTAACTTACCCTTTAAAATGTCTAAGGTCTCTTGACAACATTTTGACCATATAAACTTAGAATCTTTGGCCAATAACCCAAATAAAGGAGAGGGCAAATTGTTGAAGTCCTTTATGAACCTTCAGTAGTATCTAGCTAACCCCAAGAAACTCATAACATCCCTCTGCTTTTGTGGAGGTGGGACCCTTTGGATGATTGCTATTTTGTTCGAGTCCACCTGCAGTCCTTGCTGAGATATTGAATGACCTAGCACGGTCCCTTCAGTCATGAAGAATTCATATTTTTCCGGACTGAGAGACAAGTTCATTTCAATGCACTTGTGCAATACTTTTCTTAGGTTAGTCAGGGCTTCTTGAAAATCATAGCCATAAGGTGTAAAATCATCCATATATATTCCACCGCGTCATGTACTAATTCGGCGAAAATACTCAAGAATGCTCTTTGGAAAGTGGCAGGAGCATTGCATAGGCCAAAAGGAAGGACCCTATAGGCAAAAGTACCCCAAGGATAGGTGAATGTGGTCTTATCCTGGTCTTCTGAGCAGATTTGGATTTGGTTGTACCCACTGAATCCATCTAGGAAAGAAAAAAACTTCTTCCCTGCTAGGCCATCTAGCACTTGCTCAATGAAGGGTAGGGGAAAATGATCCTTCTTTGTGGCTTTGTTCAACTCCCTGTAATCGACACAAATCCTCCACTTACCATTTTTCTTGGGAATTAACACTAAAGGAGAGACCCACTCACTGTCGGAGATAGGTTAAATGAATCCTGCATCTAACAGTTTTTGCAATTATTCTTTGACTATATCTTTAAGAGCTGGATTCATCCTCCTTTGTGGTTGTTGGACTGGCTTGCAACCTTCTTTGATGTATATGTGGTGAGTACACACTGAGGGTTGTACTCCCTTCATTTCCTTGTAACTCCAAGTGAAAGATTCTAGGTTTTCTCTCAACATGTCGCATAGCTTTTCCTCTTCGAGAGCAGAAAGAGATGGAATAATTTTCAAAGTTTTCTCTGGGTTGAATTCTATGGTTTTGACATGGAGTGGGTTGGAATCATCCAAGCATAAGTCAATTGGATGATTTTTCTGGGTTTCCCTTCTTCTTCTAATGGTAATGAACTAGGATTTGGACTTTGGAGTAGGTGTTCAATTAAGTTATCCTCATCTTGTTGTCCTCCTCCTATGGTTGATTCCAAAGCATAAAGTTGGGTGGAATAAACCTCATCTTCCTCCTCCTCCTCCAACCATAAAGGTAAATCATGCTCTAGAGAAGGTTGAGCAAGAGGGTATAGGACTAACTGTTTGGACATATGCCCATTCTTGATGGTCATATCCCAGCTCTCCAACTAATGTAAGCATCGGTTGTGGCCAACCATGGCCTCCCAAGGATGAGAGGGTAACCAATAATTTTAGCCTTAGGTTGGAGAACTAGAAAATCTACAAGGTACTCCCAGGAGTCAATGGAGACCATCACATTCTCCAAAATTCCCTCAGGGGTGACTGTGGAATGGTTTGAAAGTTGCAGAACTGTTGTGGTCTTCCTCAATGACCCTTAGAGGTTGAGCTTGAGCATGGTGTCCTTGGTCATCACATTAATGGCAACCCCAAGATCGATCAGAGTGTGTGGGACGATGGTACTGTTGATGTGCACATCTACTACAGGGCTTCTAGGGTCTAAATATTTCGGACATATTACCTGTCCCAGCATTAAGTTAGACAACTTACCAATGAAATTAATGATAGGGGCATCCCTTTTTCTTCTTCCTGGATGCTTGAAGAATTTCTCCTTAATCAACTTATTGTAAATGGGAACATATTTTATTTCCTGGAGAAGGGGGATCTTTACACATAGATTTTTCAATTCTCCCAGAAGTTCAGTTTCTTTTGGGGTAGGCTGGAGTGGTTGGGCTAATCTCTCAGGAAAGGGTGGATTTACTTTAAGGTTGTTTTCCTCTCTTTCTTCCTCAACCTCCCTATGTGGAGAGGGAGGTTGGTTATCCGGGAGAATTCTCCTAGATCTTAGGTTGATCTCCTAGATTTCTACAACATATGCTGGGTATGATGTCTCTCCACTATATACTTGTTGAGCCTGCCTATTGTTCGGGTTTGGATTTGGCTAGGTAGGCACCTGTGGTTGCTTGGGTGGAGCAGAGTGTAGGAGTTGTGGTTGGGTAGGTGGTGGAGGCAATAGAGCTGGAGCATTGTTGCATTGGGGCCTCCACCCTTGGAGTGGTAGACTCCACTGAGGTTGTGGCGGACAGTAAGGTTGAAATGACTATCTCGCTGGCTGAGAATGATAGTGAGATGCATAGGAATAAGGAGGGGGTGTAAACCAGGAAGGATGAGCAGGGGGTCCCCAAGAAGGTATAGTTGTGGTTTGGTTGGGGTTGTAATATGCATGGGATGACCCTTGCATACCCTGCTGGTATGGTCTAGGCCTAGGAGGTCTCCTTTGGTTGATGTAGCAAAGCTACTCAGTGACCCCTTCAGCTCCTTGATATACAACTTTGAGTCTGGGTAAAGAAGGGAACTTGTTTGTGGAGTGGTTTTCTTCATAGATCAAGCAAATTTTAATACAGTTCAATGGACATTCATTCCTAGGATGCCTCCTGGTGCATCTAGGACAAAAGATGGCCAAGGCTCTCTCTGCTTCCTCTTTCTTCCTTTTGATATTCATGGTGTCCAATTGCAAGGCAAGGGTTTGCAACATCTCACTTTTGAAATCTTCCAGCATATTTCCAATTTCACCCTTGATGGATGAGTTGGAAGATGATGTACTGGCCATAGGTTGACTACTCCTACCCTTTTTCCTGGCTGCCCTAGAATGGTTTCTAAAGACAGTATTGATATCCTCATAGGGTAATTGGTAGATATCTCCTCCTGCTAACAAATGTAAGGTATCTAGAAGATCTTCCCTTACTCCTCTGAGCAAGACCAGCTTTAGTGATTCAGGGTCAAGTGTGCACCTAGTCCTTTTTTAACTAAGCTAGAATCTTTCTTCATAGACTTCTAAGGATTCATCCTAGCCCATGGTCATCCTGAAAATTTCTTCTTTAGTATCCTTTGACCTACAGTAGTCCCAATATTTTTTGTTAAAATCTTGTTTCATCTGAGCCTAAGTTGTGATGCTATCTCGAGGTAAACCCATGAACCAGTGCAATGCTGCATCCTTGAGGATAGATGGAAACAATTTTAACTTTTGCTCATCATCTGTATATTCATAGGTTTGGCATATAACAAAAAACTCAAATAGGAAAGTGTCGGGGTCCTCTGTGGTCAGGCCATGGAAATGAGGTAGGGTAGAGGGGCTTATATTCTTCATCTTGGTGTCCTCATTGGTTTCCCTGATGGGGAAGGCACCCTCAACTCTCTCTTTATTCTGTCTGTCATTTCAGTTTTCAGCCATTGGTTCAGTAGGAATGGGTTCCTCTTCTTCTTCTTCCCCTGTAGGTTCTTCAAATATGTCAGGTTGCTCACCTAAAGGTTCCTCCAGTTCACAGCCACCGAAGAAGAGAGAAGGTTGGCTGTTGGATGCAGTGGGGGTATTTGGCAAGAATTTCCCTAAATTATCCCTATTCCTACGAGGCATGAAAGGAAATTCTTTTGGGTTGGTTTTTGTAAGAATTTTTTCCTGGAAAGTACTTTTCAGAAATGAAATTGTTGATTGAATGAAAACTACTGACAGAAAGAAAAGTTACTTGCTGAATTGAAATTGTACTTGCAGAATGGAAAGAAAAGTAGATAATGACCACTGAGAGAAAGGAAGCTACTAGATTACTTTTTCAGAAATAAACTAATGGCATAAAATTGAAGATTATAAATAGAAGAAAAGAAAGTAGTAATCACATTCTACTTAGACACCTCCCCGGCAATGGCGCCAAAAAGTGATGAGCGCCAGTATTGCAGCAAGGACGCTGCAACTCCTGGGCTACCAGCTTTACTTATCAACCAGGGGTTCATACAAGCTTGGAGGTGACAGTACTATATGCACAATTAAAAGTGAAGGTCTTGCCTATTGTCACTACTCATCTCGCGAGAGACCCCAAGGGTTCTAAGCCAGACTTCTATAGAGTCAGAATAAGCCTAATCCTTTGATGGAAGAAGAGAAAATATATTCTAAGAGAGCTACTCTACTGTAGTAATGAAGAAAACAACATGTAATGCTAAATCACACCATATCCTAATTAACCATTTAAACAACTATTCCAAAAGGAATTGCTAAATCAACACTAACCTAATGCTACTATCTAAGTTACAGAAGTAAAGAGCATAAAACCATACTAATGTGTAAGCAAGGAAACAAAACTACATATGTATTCACTTTTTTGGTATTTTTTGTGTAAATATTTATTTATTAATACAGAAGTGCAATTTTTGATTTTGTGTGGTGTGTATTGAGTAATTGAATTATGAACTGTATGTGGATTAGAGTAGTTCAACATAACATAAGTGTGCAGGGAATTCAAAGAGAATCCAAGAGATAGGACAGTGCTCAGAGGATTATTGCGATGATCGGGCAATGTTGGAGTCTGATTGAATAACCAAATCGAAGCTCAGGAGTGGCATCATTTAAATAATACAAAGTTCGGGAAGGAGTCAAGCAGAAGAGCAATCGAAGATCGAAATTAGTGAAAGGAAGACGTAATGAAGCAGCAGTGCACAGGAACCGTTGGATCAGTTGGATCAACGAACAGGATTAACGGAAGATGAGCAGCGAAGATCTTATCGCATGAGATTAAGTTGATAGATGGATGGATCAAATCAAGTCACGTGTCGACAGAAGGGTGGAAAATGTGTGGAATGATGGAGCAGTCTTCATAGGCGGTAAGCAGTATCTCGCGCGCCCTAAGAGCTGTAAGCGTTATTCCTAAATTTCACGCGATTAGCCTAAGTGGGTGACACATAGCATGGGAAATTTTTTTTTCCCGCGTGCTCTCAATTGGATATCAGTCGTGCAAGAATTCACGTGAGATTGCGCGATAGTCGTTGGATCATGCGAGATTGATCAACGGTGGAGATCGGCCAAGCTAGTTGGCGAGCGGGTGGCATAGATCCACAGTGGAGATTTGAAGTGCCTAAAGTCAAACGTTGAAATGAATACATCAGCTATGTGACATGCAGTTGACAGTGATTGTTCATGTTTGTTGTGGATCAGACGATAAGGAAATCTACGGGTATAATCTGATGGAGATGTGATTTATTAGCTTCCGCTTAAGCATTTCACTATGTCTAGGGGAGTTGCAATGAAAAAGGACAAAAAAACTAGGTAGGGTGAGGGTGGACCAAGAGATGGTTAAGGTGGATGAGGTGAAAGGCGGATGCTGGTGATGAAGTCTAGACCTCCTCTTGAAGTACCTGCAATGCTTAAAACATGTGTATCTTCCATGAACTATGCAACAAGATACATTCTCATAAACTAGAAAAGCATGAATTAGTTGCACATATTATGCATGAAGAAAGTGTTGAAGGAAATGAGAATATGAGTGAGATATTATTACAGACAGAGAGTGATGGAACAAGATGACATTGAAATGAAACAAATACTGAATCAAGACAACAAACTCCAAAGCTCATGCAAGAACTAGAAATCTATGTTTCTGGGGTTGCTGAAGGGTCTCTTCCTCAAGTCATGGTCCCAGAGGGAGGAGGTGACACCAAGACACCTGCTGACAACCTTATGGTGATCTTTTTCTCCTTGCTAACCTACTAATTGACAGAGGGCACAAATGGAAGCAAACTAAAACACAACCAATCTACTCTACACTACTGTAATGGAAATGCAGCTACTTAAGCAAATGAACAATTAAACGATGAATCTATGCTAGCATACATGTATAATAAAGAGGAACCTTGGCTACTAGGGTTGGGCCCTAACCCAAGAGCTTTTGCCCTCTGAGTTAACTCAGTGCTGGCTCAAAACAAAACTCATTCTTATTATCAAAACCATGGATTACATAAAAAATTGTCACACGTCTTGCAACTCGAAAATAGAATAGATTTTTACAATCCAAAAATCCCAATCCTACTGAGGTCCTAGGCCTCTCTACTTATACATCTGAAGTCTCCAACAACTTCCTTAAAATTAGGGAGGCTCAGCTCCCAAACTTGAGATAAAATGGTGCTTTGACTTTCACTTGCTTGCCTGCCTCCTAGTCCTCATGATTTCGTTGTTTGCACTCCGAGCTGATGGAGGAATATTTGAATGGGGGGGTAGTAAATGAAGAGGATTTACCTCCTATAATTCCTCCCCCTTGTCCCATTCAATTTTTGGCCAAGGTCCTTGCCAAAATTCCTTGCTTTTATCCTTTAATCCTGCACTAAATTCACATTAGACCACAAAGCAAAATACCCAACTCTAACTCATCTCATAAACAAAATATAATCAAAATTATGCAATAAGTTGTGAGAATAGTTGGTTTAACTAAGCTAGGAGGTGAATTAAGGCCCGTATAACTACCCAATGATGAGGCTCATCATAACCATGGCCTCGCTGCCACGCCTTCCTATCTGTCAAATCACTTATCCACTGATTTCAGACCACTACACATTTCCATAGCTCGCTAACTGCTAAACCGCAATCCATTTCAAAAAAAAATTCGCGTCTTATGATGTCCCAAATGATAGTTGAACTACGTGGGTACCAAACCATTGATCAGATAGGAAGTCTAGCCATTGGGCCACCCTCCACGATGTTATAGCTCCAAATCTCACTATTATGGTTTGTGATGTTGCACTCATGGCCTAGGGAAACCCTTCCTTCCAGACCTGGTCCCAAAATTTAAAAAACAGTGTTTTATCCCTTATACGCGACATTTCCCTGAGTTAAACGTGTGTATACGTGGGTAGGCATATACCCAACCTGCATATATGTATTAAAACACTTAAAAAAATATAAAACTCCTTAATTTCGGGCGGAGATCGCGGGTTTTACCTGCTTATCACCTGTTAGTGCTCGTGGCCCAACTGTTCCCAACCAACTCCCAGCTAAAAAACTACTTTGGGAGAGGTATAAAAAGACCTCAATGGGAAGGCCTAAAAGAGAGAAGAGAGAGAAAGGTTATTATGCTGAGATTTTTCCCCTGACCAGGTCTGAAGATCCTTGTGCCTCCCGCACTTCCCCCATTTGTACAGGAAACCTTTGTTTCCTTGTGTGTTGATGTTCATCCACCACTTGTGACATCATGGAGTAAGTCATGGAAGGAGTTAGTTAAAGGCATGAGGTTGGACGAATCCGGAAGGAAGCTTTGCTTGGAGCCAGCGAAAGGTGACTCAGGTGAAATTATTCCTTTTCTGTACTTTATTTATCTATAATAAAAGAAACACATGTCTTGGTTCCTAATATAAATCTTCTTTATGTTTATGATATTCATGTTAGAATTCATATGTGAATGGTTGTTTATATTTCATAACTAACTACCTTTCTTTATAACATGAAGATGGTTTCTTTATAAGGTTTTGTCCATATACTGTTGTGCTCTCCGGAATTGGTTGTTTTGCAGGACAAAGCGAGCAAGAGGAACTTGAAGAAGGGTTTGGACCCTAAAGGACCTTCTCAAACGTAGGACCTAAGGTACACCCCCTTTATCATATAATTTGCTTATAATAGCTTAATGGTTGTGTGAATGTGTGTTTCTCTATACAGACAACTTTCAGTCTGCTAGAGTTTCAACCCAAAAGCCCTAGGGGAACATTTCCCTTAACAGAATTGGCGACTCGACTGGGGAAAAAACTATTGTTGTTTCTAGTTTGGGTGTTTTCAAGCCAATCAGGGCTCAGCTGCCTGTTTGCTTGCTATTGTTGTGTGGTCTATTCTTGAATTCTAAGTTTTGCCAGTTTCTTCAATTTGTTTTTTATTTTTCTTGAAATCTTTTATATACACTATTTTTCTTAGTTACGGAAGCGTATATATGCATGTTTCCTTAAGTGAACCCGTGTATATGTAGGTTTCCTCAGGCACAGTCGTGTATACATGCAATCTGTACATAAGTATAGTCGCGTATATCTAGCAATTTTAAAGATTTGTAAATCTTTTTACCTCTGAAGGTCTGTCTGCTGGTTTGATTCAGTCTGAAACAGTCACTGTCCAGTATCAGTTGTTAGTTTTATAGCAAGCATCTTGTTCCAAATTCTCTCTGATTGTAAGGAGTATTGGTCTTGTTTTTGTTGTTGCAAGCGTCATCATTTTTGCTTAAGCACGCAAGATTTCTTGTTGGGAATCTTGGCTGCTCTGATTCATCAGGGCAGGAAGATTGATCTCAATCTTTGTGTTAAATTGTGCTTTTGGTGACTTTTTGTTTGCTTGAAAAAACCACTTTTTGTGACCATCCACTTCTTTGTTTCATGAAAGTTGTTGATTGATACTTTCTTGAAATTTGTCTTTTTGATCTTTTTGGTTTTTGTTGCCAAAGCTTTCATTGCTGCTTTTGATTGTTAAAGAGCATCCTTAAACACATTTCTTTTTGTTGAGTTTTCATCCATTGTGTGGTGTCAACTTGCAAAAGTGTTTGTTGCCTATTCTTCAATCACAAAGTTTCAGTCTTCTTGAGAGCATTTTTGAAAAGACTCTTTTGTTGTTTCTTTTGAAGAAAACTTTTTGAAAAACTTAGTTTTGCTTTCTTGAACTTGGTTTTGATTTGGTTTCCTTTTAGTGAATGAAAGTGCTTTTTGTTTGTCTTGAAACTTGTTTTTAGTGTTTAGATGAAATGAATGGTAACATCTCATATTCCATCTAGACATTTTAAGTGGAAAAATAAGAATTGATAAGCAAACAACTTTTATTTCATGATTTTAGAGTAGTTTCAAATCTTGCATCAGCATATATTTGTTGCATTATGATAGATTTGCATATCTTTTTAGGCATCCATAGCTTTTTTAACTTTTGCGAGTGAGAAGCGTGAATTAGCAAAAAAGAAAGAAAATTTGTTTTATTTGAAGTTCCTCTGAACCCTGTAGAGATTTCTTTTCATCGAAAAACGAAAACAAGTGCATTTGCATGTAGTTTGGTTTTTATTAATTTCTTTTGCATCAAAACACCACTAGTTTCACTTCCGTTCATCCTGTGACTTAAAGAACAACCTATTTTAAAATCAAGCACTAATTAAAATTCACTAAAACTTTTTTTTTTAGATACACCAACAAGTTTTAGGATTTTAGGGCCTTGGATTAGGCGAGTGGAGAGTTAACTCTCCAAGGCCATTTAAACTGTCAAACATAGGAGTCTGAATAGTGAGTGAAAATCCAATAGCGTTAGGAAGACCAGGAAAGCTTCAGATCTGGGAGTTAAGCACGAGGGTCTGTGAAGATAGGGAAGAGAGATACCCCCTCTCCTACTTGTCTGAACTTACCTCATGATTGTTCCACCTGGCTTCTGCGATGAGTTGGTATCCATAGTTGCTACTCCTAGGGATCTACACAGGTGGCTGCGGAGGGGAATCCCGTGGCACCTGAGGTCGACATTGCATCACTCTCAACGGTACTACTGGAGGGCACCCTTGCGAAGCTTGGGGGCTTGCACCGGCGCAGGTTGTTGTTAGGAGGTCAGCGTAACTTCCTCTGTTACCTTTGCTGATAGGACTGGGCCCTCATCATCCCAGACTATCTTCGGAAGGCCCCTTAATTCACTTTCTTGTATTTTGGTGTCCGGTCCTAATCACCCGGAGCGGAAATACTTGGAAGTTGTTTGACTGGTTGATATCTTTAGGGACTTTATAGTGTGTGCTCTGTGCTCTTAGTTGGCCTAGCTTTCAATTTTTTGAGTCTTTAGTTAGATCATAACAAAAAATTCAAAGTGGTTGACCGATCACCTAGACGGTCTCGAAGACTTCGTGGTCTTTCACCACCAAGTTTAGAACCTTCTCCTAGAAGGCGTAAAGGTAATACTGCTGGTGGGCTTCGTCCCAAGGCAGTTGACGCATCGGGAATTGATCCTCCTCTTGGGGGCATTAGTGTTCAAGCAAGGCCTGGCACTTCCGCAGAATAACAGAGAGACACTCCAGTTCTTTCTCGAGTTCTCTTTCAAGCAGAGAATAACATAGAGGTAGAAGAACTCTCAGAGTCGTTAGTGGCTCCGAATTCTCCCCTATCATCTAGCCGTCCAGACGTATTACAATACATTGGGACTCCGACGCATAGACCGTCAAGTCCAGGTTATGCTACGCGCTTACCATCGATGACCACTACTGGAAGCATGGCTTCTACTACAAGTGCTACAACTAGGCAAACTCCAACATCGGTACAGGGTGGAGGAACGATTTCCATCTCCTCTGCTTCTTTGTCTGGATCTTTTGCTAGCACGTCTTTAGTTGGGTCTACCTCCATTCTGTCCACAAGTGGAAATTCCCAAACCAATGCTTTTAGTTATGGATTCTTCCCATTTTGCACCCACTCATAGCGTATTCCATCAGTTCCGCTTAGTGCCGCCACGTCCATGATGGGCGGATCGGCTTCATTCCAGGGTTTTCCTTTCGGAAGTGGTCATATACCAAATTCCAACCCGACAATAGGATCCATGACTTTTTCTTCTATAGGACAAAGCAACAACCCTTTCCAAGGTTGGACTAACCCTGGGGTTAGTGGCGCGGGAACTGGGAATCTGTTTTTCGGCCAACAAAGGAATAGGCCATACTCCACAGTTAGTTCGTTTCAAAGTATTCCTCCCTTAGCTTCGGCTTGGAATCCGTATCAGGGGTTATCAACTCCTTATAATCCTTTAGGAGGCAACTTTGCTGGTTATGCAGGCTTTGTGGCCAGAGTTGGTCAAACTCCAAATTTTACTGGATCACAAGGCTTACCTTTTGGTTCAACCAGTTCTGCTGGTTACTTCGGGCAGCCTGGTGCCTTCCAAAATCCAGGCCAATCTTTTTAGAACATTGGGAGCTCTGCCTAGTCTGGGTAGAATCCCCAAGGTCCTCCTAGGCTTCCGTTTCTGGCAACTTTGGACTTGCCAGATCTCACTAAGTTAACAAACAATCCAATCAAATACAATCCGGCCTAGCCTCCAGTCCCAACCAAACTCCCTTCGGACATTCCAAAATTCGAAGGGAAGAGCGGTGAAGACCCAGGCGACCATGTAACCACATTCCATTTGTGGTGCTCATCTAACTCCCTCATCGATGACTCGATTAGGTTGAGACTGTTTCAACGCACCTTGACTGGTAATGCGGCCAAATGGTATACAGAGGTGCCAGGGGGTAGCTTTACATCTTTCGCTGACTTAGCTAATATTTTCTTAAATCATTTCCAGTTGCCTGTCCGTTATGATGCCGGAACTGAACTTCTGGCCACTTTTAATCAGGATAAGGAAACTCACATTTTTTACCATATTCAGGAATGGAGACGGAGAAAGAGGCTCATTAAAGCCGAAATCCCTCCAGAGTACCGTCTTGAATGGTTTTTGAAATCTTTACAACCCGAGATCTCCAAGGATGTCTCCATGTCTGGAGTCTATTCTGAGGAGAAAGCCATCTTTAGGGCCTAGTAATTAGAATTGGTGTACTCTCAGTCTAGGATGCTACAAAAATACTTGCCAGATGCTCCTGGGTCTAAGGTTTACATAGCTAAGTTGAAGCCAGGTCCCCATGCGGATGGTATCATTGGGTCGATATACACAAATGCGGTGAACTTGTTGAACCAATTGCAACAGTTGTCTTTACAAACTGCTTCTAACAACCAAGTCACATCGTCTAACCCTCCGGCTTCCCAAACCTCTTCGATTAAAGTCGTCCAATCTGATAACCCCAATGGAAATCAAAATTCCAATGGGAAAAATAAAGGACGAGGTAAGAAAAAGAATCAGGATGGGAAGGCTGACGCAAATAAATCCGGAAATAAGGCTGGTGGTGGTAGAAATGAGTCTAGAAAGAAAGTCAAGTTTCCATGCAAGTTGTGCAGTGGAGACCATTTAACTCACCTCTGCCCCAAGATTGAAGATGCTCAGCACTTGTTAGGGCAGCAAGGGACTTCTAGTTCTCAAGTTGTGTTAACCAACCCTTTTCCCCAAGGGCAGCAACTTCTTGCTGGCGCGAGTTCAAATCCTAGTACCTCCGCAGGGGCCAACTAGGAAGGGAAAAAATCATCAAATGTTTTCATGATGGGTTCTAACGTCCATGTGGCTACTCAGTCACGTGATTACGGTGAAGCCAAAACTTCCAAGGACAAGACTGTTCCTGGAAATACCGACCTTCATATTGAGCGACCCCCTGTCGAGACTATACCACAGATACCGAAAGGTTCCGCTAAACACGCGACTATTAATCCTAATGCTAGGGCCACCCAGAATTACTCCATTGTTGAGGATCTGGCTCAGAGTCCGTGCGCCATGTCTGCTTTAGAGGTTCTCCAGTCGTGTCCAGCTCAGCGAAGTGCTTTACTTTCTGTGATTGGGGCAGTCGATCCAACTAACTCTTTAGTGCTCACTTTTGACATGTTAAATGTCAAAAAGCGACTCCCTCATCATATGGCTTTCCAAATAAAGTCTACATACCAGAAAATTTACATTTTTCGTACCATTATCGATGAAGGAGATTCCATGTGTGTCATGTCGATGTCATGCTGGAAGGCTATTGGATCGCCTTCGGCTGTTCCTTCACCTACCATCTTGACTGCATTTGATGGTCATTCTCATAAGCCACATGGGATTATCCCGGCCTTTCCTATATGTGTTTGGGGGAAGGTCGTCAATATTGAAGTAGAAGTCATAGATGCTAACCTAGACTACAATCTCCTCTTAGGAAGGAACTGGGTATACGAAATGGACGTCGTTGTTTCGACTCTGTTTCATGTCATTTGCTTTCCTCATGAGGGGAAAATCATTAAGGTTGATCAATTGGATTATTGTCCAGTCGATCCTCAAGCAAGCTCTGACTCTACTGTTCCCTTAGTGGATAACCCTCGTCCGCCTACTAAGAATTTAGGAGTGGGGATGTATTCCTCATTGATGGGTACCTTTGATCTTCCCTCTCCTTTCGCTAAAATCCATGTCGTTTCATCATCTAAGGAGTCTCCTCGAGAAGAGTTCTTCCGAACTCGTTATTTTTCAGACCCTTGGACGTTGCCTTCACCTACGACCACATTAGTTGAAGGAAAAGTAAATGGAATGGAATTCCTTATATCTGTAGCTGAGCTTAGATACCGGTCTATCATTAACTCTGCAGACGACCACTCTACTCCTTTTTCTGAAGATGAGTTAGATGGTGATGTGGCCCCGGCCTGGAGCCTTGATTCTACCTCTGCCTTGGAATACTTAGATTCAGTTTTACCTTCTGAAGAAGCAATCCTCGAAGCAATGATGGGTATAGATCGACCTTGGGAAGACTTACACCATTGTTCATACTTTCTTCCTCCATTGCAGGAAGAAGAATCTATATTCTCCGAGCTCTTTACTAGTGATGTTTGTATGGTGTCAAGTCGATTGGCTCCAACACACGTTCGTGCCGAAGGTAATATGTTGGTGATTTCAAAAACGATACCTATAAACATCTCTAGGGACCCTAATGTGATTGAGAATCTCTTCATCGGAATTGAATGTTCCCTTGAAGAAATTCAAATTTACACCGACCTGTTCAAAGAATTTCGAGATGTATTTGCTTGGTCTTATGAAGAAATGCCTGGCATTGACCCATCTATAGTTCAACATGAGATCAAGACATATGAGAACACCAAACCGGTTCGTCAAAGGCTTCGGCCGGTTAACCCTAGGAAAGCAGCATCTATCAAAGTTGAAGTTGAGAAGCTGCTAAAGGTGGGTTTCATATACCCTGCTCCTCTTACTGATTGGGTTTCTAATCCAGTCCCTGTGAATAAAAAGCAAGGAACAATCTAAGTATGCATTGATTTTAGGGACCTAAACAAGGCTTGTCCGAAAGATAATTACCCCACGCCATTCATTGATCAGATTATCGACGAGTGTGCGGGTAATGAGATTTTTTCCTTCATGGATGGTTTTTCTGGTTATAATCAAATTTCTATCCATCCTGAAGATCAACATAAGATAGCCTTTATATGTCCCTAGGGTACCTTTGCATATAGAAAGATGACTTTTGGTCTTAAAAATGCTGGAGCCACTTTCCAGCGGGCCATGTCATATGCTTTCCACGACATCAAACATATCATCAAAGCATACTTGGATGATCGCGCTGCTCGTTCTCGAAAGAGAACTGATCACCCTAGTCATCTTCAAATGGTTTTCGAGCGATGTTGTTTTTATAAAATCCGGTTGAATCCCAACAAGTTTGTTTTCGTGGTTACGTCCAGTCTGTTGTTAGGGTTCATTGTGTCAAATAAGAGATTCAGGTTGATCCCTTCAAGGTTGAGGCAATAGTTCAGTTGCCTCCCCCGTCCTCAATTCGACAAATTCAATGTCTTCAAGGGAAGGCTAATTTCTTAAGACGGTTTATAGCAAACTATGCCGAGATCACTAAAGGGTTCATGCGCTTGCTATGAAAAGGAGTTCCATTTGTGTGGGACGACTCTGCGCAGTGGTCGCTCGATGCTTTCAAAAAAGCATTAGTCTCTGCCCCACTTTTGAGTCCACCAATTATGGTAGAGACTTCCTTTTATATCTCGCTGCAGCAGAATCAACCATTGGTATAGTTCTCGTTCAGGAGGACGATGCTATCACCGAGCATGTGATTTATTATTTGAGTTGAGGCTTAATAGGTCCTGAACTTCGCTATTCTCCAGTTGGGAAGTTGGCTTTGGCAGCTGTCCATGCTGTCCAGCGGCTCTGTCATTATATCCTGCTACGCAAAACTTTTGTCTTAGTGGCGGTCAATCCATTTCAATTTGTCCTCAGTAGGCGAGTGATTGGGGGAAAATATAATCAATGGATAGTCATTTTACAAGAATTTGATCTCGAGTTCTTGTCTGCCAAGTCTAAGAAATCCATAGTTCTCGCTGAGCTAATTTCTGAGCTGCCTTGTGGAGAGGATATTGTTTATGAGGAAAGTTTTCCCGACGAACATTTATTCCTCATCTCTTCACTCAACCCTTGGTATGGAGATATCATTGTCTATCTCCAAACTTCGAAGTTTCCCTCTACTTTCTCCAAGGATGAACGTCGAAAATTACGTCACCTGGCTAAAAATTATGTTATTATTGGTGATACCTTATACCGTCGAGGGGTTGATTCAATCCTTCGGCGCTATTTGACCTTATAGGAAGCAGAGTTAGTACTAAATGACTTCCACAGTGGAGCTTGTGGTGGTCATCTATCAGGGCTTGCTACAGCCTAGCGCATCTAACGTGCCGGCTATTTTTGGCCTTCACTCTTTAAAGACTGTGTGGAAACGGTCAAACACTGTCACCCGTGTCAAATTTTTACTCAGAAGATGTGCACGCATCCAGCTCCTCTTTTTCCTGTTGTCACCATTAGTCCCTTTACTAAGTGGGGTATTGATTTTACAGCTTGTAATCCGCCTTCAGCGGTGAATCACAGGTACATTATCGTAGCTGTAGACTACTTTACGAAGTGGGCCAAGGGCATGCCCACTTATAAAAATGATAGTGACACGGCAGTGTTGTTCCTTTTTAATTAGGTTATCTCAAGATTTGGTATCCCGAGAGAGATTGTCACTGATCATGGCAGTCATTTCTAGAATCAACTGATGTCTGAATTGGCCCTCAAATTGGGTTTCCGGCAGGAGAATTCGTCTCCTTATTATCCTCATGTCAATGGACAGGTCGAGGCAGTCAATAAAAATCTTAAGACGATCCTCCAACAGACAATCGACAAAAATCGGTCCAATTGGCACGTTATGTTGTATTCGGCTCTTTGGGCATACCGAACCTCCATAAAGACTGCTACTGGTTTTACACCTTTTCAGTTGGTTTATGGTATGGAATCTATCTTTCCGGTTGAATGTGAAATTCCATCTCTTAAGTTAGCTATTGAGCTCCTTCCAGAGACTTCGAGTCTCGAAGAGCACCTCCTTCACTTGGAACATCTCGATGAGCAGGGTCGAGATGTCGCCACGATGAATGAGGCTCATAAGAAAAGGGTTAAAACGCAGTATGATAAATCTGTCCGTCCTCGAGTCTTTTCTAAAGGTGACCTTCTCTTGGTCTATGACCAAGATAAAGACACCTTGGGGGCAGGAAAGTTTAAGCCTATGTGGTATGTTCCTTTCATTATTAAACGAGTTTTAGAAAAAGGGTTGTATGAGTTAATAGATTTTGAGGGAAACAAGCTAGCAGAGCCCCGAAACGGGCTCTACCTAAAGAAGTACTTTGCTTAAGTAGGAGTTAGGCAATGGCTTCTTTGTACATTATGTATATTTGTAAATATATCATTGAGTTTTTTTTGATATCAGCACTTTTTGGTCTACTGTGGCAGGTGTTGATGGATGACTTGGTCTATTTTGGATTCACCAATGGTGCTAGTTGGCACACTCGGAATCTCGCTTCCACAGCTTGGGTACTCTATTATCCAACTGGTCAATTGATGGTATCAAGAGGCGTATGCATCGATCCCACTTCAAATAATATGGCTGAGTATACTGTCGTTATTAATTTATTATCTGAGGCAATCTCTCACGAGATCGACTCGTTGGTAGTTTATCTTGATTCTCAATTGATAGTGTCACAATTAAACAACATTTATCGGGTAAGGGATCCATGTTTATATCGCCAGTATTTAAGGGTGAGATTGCTGTAAAGATCATTTACTTATATTAATTATTTGCACATTCCAAGATCTCATAATTGGTTAGCTGATTCTATCGCTAATCAAGCATTAGACTGGCACATCAATCATTCATCACAATAAAATCAAGTACCAAAAAGTCGAATTGTATGTATATGTATATATATATATATATATATATATATATATATATCATAAAGTGTCTCAAGTGTACATATGTTTGTCCAAAAATATACAAAATTGGGACTCAAATGCCCATAATCATGTCCATCATATCTAATGCCCCAGCTCAGGCTGAGCGGCTAAGTAGGTAACTATCGCATTGGCCACACGCCAAAAAGTGCGAACCTAGTCACGTGGCATGCCAACCACATGACACTGCATATCCTTAGGAAGGTCCTCTATGGTAGCCATCGGTACTCGGCAGCTCAGTCTCGTCAAGTGTCGCTGGACGTTATGTAGAGTCGTTCTGTTTCAGCAGCGCCTCTTCGGCTCCTCGGCCGTGTCGTCCATGCCGCAGGAACCCATTTGGTCGTACCGACCCAATATCTAGAACATGATCATCATATTAGTCATTTGAATCCCATCAAAAATATTTTTCAAAATTCAACATTATATTTGAAAAATCCAAAAAATCATAAAATCAAAAAATTCTTACCAATGTCGCCCCATGCTGCGTTTGGTGGTAATGCTAGATCAGGATCTCCTCGGAAATCCAACCCAGCATAGGGGTAGTCATCTACGGCGATGATCTGCTGATCCCACCAGGTGAAGAAGTCATCGTCAAAGGTAGTCCTTGGGACCTCCCCACCCCCTAGATGTTTCATCAGGTCAGCCCACCGGCCCATGCGTGGATCTCGTGGGGTGCTAATGGAAAGTGCTACCCTAGGGCGAAGTGCGGGAACCTTCTCGAAAAGGAAAGAACACAAGATAGTCCCATATCTAAAGTTTTTGGTCTGTCCCCTCTTGATAGAAGTGAGCTAGCTCTTCATGTTGGCCAGAAGAGGAGTACGCCAGTCAAATACAGTGGTGAGACAGTCAACTGCAACACTCATGGTTAGTCGTGATGCCTGATGCAGAGAGGCTGATCCGTTCACTCAAGCTATGGTGAACAAGATTATCGTCAGTGATAAACTCGCGACATGTGTGATGGAAATCTGGCTCCCAACCTTCTTGGGACGTCTCAGGCAATATATCTGTACGTAGTCCTCGATCGTGAGACTGCTCCGTGTCCTGCCCCGGGAATGTACTACCTCTCCACTTCGGGAAAGGCCTGTGATGAAATAGATATCCTCCACTTCTATCTTGAGTGGCATTTGGTCAATCATAAAGGCATCCTCCTCGACATCCCAATAATCAATGAGCATCTCAAGCAGACGTGTGTTTGCTTTCATATTCGGTAGTTTGAAGAATTTAAGCAAACCACATCCCCGTAGGGCTTCCAAAGCATCAGGATCGTTCATGACTTCATTATCCACCACTGCATGCTCTCTTTCTTGCCAGGTGACCGACATTCTGAGCAAAAAATGATTTTAAACTGTTAGGTTTTTGGTTAAAAATGTTCGTGGAGTATACGCGGGTCCCTGTGCACACAGTTGCGTATAGGGCCCGTATGTACGCGGGTTTCATATTACCAACCCGCGTATATGCCGCGGTGAAATTTTTGGCAAAAAATTCAACGGTGAAACATCAATTAAAAATCTTAAAACCAGTCACAATCAATTGCAAGCTAAGTATAAGAGTTACCTGGAGGTTTTTGAAGAATTTGAACAGTTGAATTTGGCATACGGAAAGTTTGCTCTTTTCGCTCCAACTCTTTGCTCTCAAACTCAAATGGTGAAAATGGTGAGTCCAAAATCCCTTTTATAGGTTTTGAAAATGCAAATTTTTTTCAAAATTTTATTTTGTTTGGCCTCATGTGACTTTTAACTTGGGTGCTTGGAATGTCGAGAATGGTTTGTTTTTTAGGACATTTTGGACGTTTTTTCGACAGTTTCGAGACAGTTCCATGGCTGCCGAACTGTCATGGCAGGTATCGTTTTCTCACTGGCATATAGGTTAGGGACACCATTTTTCCATTGCATTATGCATACTAGCCTCCATTTGTCGATACATCTGCCATAGGGTCGACCCCATCATGTTATGGTTCGTAATCCATCTTCACTCGCCGATTCTTTAAATCATGACACGATGGTAGAGCCATCCTTTACATGGGCATCGTAGTTAGCACCTCACTGACATTTGTGGCCCATGCTCCTTCGATTTGAGTAGGCTCGGGATTCCTCTATAGGCCTGCCATGACTTATGTGTTGAAGACTCATTCCTCTTAGCTTCTTCGCTTCGTTCTGGCCTTATACCCTAGAGGCTCCTTTGTGTTGAGTTGTACTACTGCATTGCATATTGACCACTTGCACCTTTTGGCCTAGATCCGGCTTCACTTGGACTCATGTTTAAGCCAACTTTTGACCATGATGACTGCAAAATCAACCTTGCATACCTTTGACTTCTGCAGCTTGACACACCTTGACCCGTGGAAGGAATGCACCTTTGAGTGTTACTGACCAGTTTTCACCTCCCTGCATTGAGCATAGGAACGTTCCATTCCCAGGAACTAGATCATCTGTTTCACCAACACTCGTTCTATCCACTATACCATAGCATTCTTTTATTCTTTTTCTAGCTTAACAGAAAAAGACAAAAAAATTAAATATTCCAAAAAGAGCGGGAACGGGACAGTATTTGCATTTATTGTTGGCAGCTAGAGTCAGTCGTGTCGCCCTTGAAAAAAGCACTCAAAGCAAAGTCTCCTCCGTTTTGGTGGGATTTAGTTTGACTTAGGTACGCCTTAACCTTGTTATTGAGTCAGTTCTCCCCCGATTGGTTATCTCTTCCAATCATATGAAGGGTTCGTTCATGCCTCCTGCATGATGAACTTATACAGAGTCATCATATGTTGCCGCATAGTCACATTGAGTCGTGCTTTTGTTCAAGGGAAGCTAGCCCGAGTCGACCTCTCTGCGGTGTCTCTTGACTCATTTTTCAGTCGGCCATCCCTGGTTGTCAATATCATGTCTATCATCACATCAGCTATATTGGTCCTGTTAGTGTCAGTCTTTCCAGCCTTCCTACAGTGATCAAATATGCTCTTACAAAGTGGTCTCAGAGTTTCCAAGGTCAAATTTTGTCATTTCAGTGAGTCTTCAAGAAAAATTTGGTCACTAGGCATTAGGTCTAGGGTTTGCCCAAATGTCAGTCTGTGTCATCATTCAGCTGAGCCTATCATCATTCAAAGGGTTGTCATTATCATGTTAGTGTCGAATGAGTCATTTTACACCTTATTCAAGCTTCAGTTGTGCCTAGGCAAGGTCATTTCCCTCTCCTAGGGTTTTGAAGGAAATTTCTCTTGGACGGTCAAATCATCGGAAAAACTTGTTTCCTGATGTTCATACACCTTCCCCTATCCTTAAAGTACCTTATCAAACACTTCCCATCCCTTAGATCCGCCAAATTCCTCATTTTTGCACAAACCCTAGTTTCTAGCTACAACCTGGCAATTTTCTAGGTTGGGCCTGTCCTTTGCCCTTTTAGACCCCTTCCCCTCACTCAATCTCTGAGATTCCACTTTCCCCTGCTTCCTAACATCCCTCCCTACTTCCAAAAATTTCCCCAAGAATTTAGAAGCCCCCTATCCCCTTCATTTCGCTCCATTTCGACAAAATTCCTTGTTTCACACATCGGGACAAGTCACACTAAAATGATGTTCCAGAGCAATAAAAGATGAATTTTGGAAAACTGAGAGAGGTTTTTGTCCAAAACATGCCAAAGAAGAAAAACCTCCTTCACTTTTTTCACAGGTGTCATGGTTTTAGAGAAATGTCAAAATTACAATCGCCGGATCCAAGGAGGTTGACCGAGGCTCAAAAACAGAGAAAGAACCCAAATCCCCTCCATATCTTGGCTGAGGTCTCACTGAAGGATCAAGGCACTCAATATCCTAGCCACAGCTCAAATCCCAAAAAATTCTGAGAATTTTGGGTAATTTTGGCAATTTTTGGAAATTTACAGGTTTTGGCTTCTCAACGGGTCTCACCCCCGGTGAGACCCTTTGTCATCGTAGCTCCGTTTTGCAAAAACTCAGCATTTTTAGATTTTTCATGTAAAATTACATATGCCCATGGATGGACTTGATTTTTTATGGGGTTTTTGGCCTCCAGAAGGTCAAAATACATGCAACATTTGACTTTCTGCCCCTTTTTTGAGTTGCAGAAGCAGTCTTGGGAGAATTGCGTTTTGACTGGGCAAATGAACTCCAAATTCAAAAATTCCAGTTGGGTTGGAAAGTAGACTTAGAGACCCTTCCAACTAGCTATCCTGCATCCAACTCTGACATCGGGAAGTGCCCCAAACAGAGCTCCAAAGTGCGCGACCCGTTGAGGAAACTTTGCCAGATTTGACCAGTTCAGCCCAGAAAACGCAGTTTGGCTCCAGTTTGACTTTTTGAGGTTGATGGTGGTCCTCTTGGATGTAATTGTGACATTTTTTGGATACTTTTACTCTTGTTTAACTCTTCTAGAAGATTCTCTCATGTAAAGGGTAAAAATTGAATGTATGAACTGGTTTCCAAGTTTATAGAGGCAAGTTGTTTTGACTGCCTATTTTGTAGTGCTTAATTTAGAAGTGGTTCAAACAACTCCTAGGATAGTGAGCTCGACCCATGGAGGCAAGGGAAGAAGTTGGCTTGCCTATATTATGTATTTTCTTAATCATTTTCAGCGGTTGGAAGGTTGGACTCTTGAGGGAGGAGCTATCATTGTATATTTCACTTGTATCTCTGCAATTTTTGGCTAAGGAAGACCAGGGTTTTGCAGTCATCTTTGGGATTCTTGTGGACTCATGTGTTGATGGTGTGTTTCTCCATGTTATTGTAAGCTTTGTTATGTGATTCATTTCCTTTCTATACTTCTGCATATTAAACAAATGAAGTGTTAAAGTAAGAATTCATGCTTTCCATGCTCTGCTTTTAAGTTTGTTTAATTTCGATGTTTTCTACTGTCTAAAGAGAATTCAAATTCATTGTTTGCTCTCTTTAGCCTTCTTATCTTTCATTCCTAACCATCCAATTCAGTCAAAGAAATCAGCACTGTCTCCTACCTCGCCCCAAGGAAACCCCTGCAGAAACTGTGTCCAATCCCCGCACCCTAAATTGTACTCCTCAATTTGCCACCAAAAACCCAAAAACCCCAAAATCAACCCTTTTGATCAGTTTACTAGCCTAATATGAGTGTTACCTTGTTGGTCATCTCATCCCATTGAAGATCTACCGAGATTGACCGGAGAGAGCCTTCTCCTGCCCCGTAGGGCTAGCTACGAGGCTAAATGGTTTGATGTAGCCTTGAGGTTTACCTTTCTCAGCCTGAGGTGAAATTTCAAGCGCTAACAGGTCCTTTACTCGTTTCGGTTTGAGAAGGTCTCCATTGACTTCTTGCTGGTTGGTCTTGTCCTTATAAACGACGACATCTTGCTCTGAGGACAGGCCTAGAGCTGCACCCTGGCCCTATTTTCATTATTGATAGGTCACCTTGTGCTCAGCATCAATCAGTATCATGGGTCTTTGACTAAGTGGTTTCCCTTGTGTTCGACATCAGCTTACATTATCACACATTGGGATTAGTGCAGTACCTTGGTTTCCATTTGACCCTATCGGTGGATACCTTGCCTCTGTGTCAGCTTCCATTATTGGTTGGTTCAGAGGGTTTCTGTCGTGCGCTAGCCACATCTTGTGTACACCGGAAACGTACTTTGGTTGGGTTACTACATCTCTTTCGTCTGATTCCTTCCACATTATTGGCCTACGGGTTACACTCATGCTAGATTGATGAAGGATGCCTTAATGCCTTCCTTCTAGCGGATATTTCCCTATCGACTCCGACTCATTGCTCTGGGGCAAAGATCTAGAGTCCATTTGGCAGTACCTTGGGGTTTGCAGTCATTAGTGGCAGATCCTTTACTATCGATAGTGGGAAACCATCATTGTCTCCTGATCGATAGATTCTTACAGGTGTTCGACTCCAGCTCATCTATTCACACTTGTTAGATTGTACTGGGTACCTTGACGCTCATTATCATTATCGGTGAGTAGTCTCGCGTTTGTTAACGGTATACATCAATGACCGGTAACCAAACGATTTCTCACATGGTCAACTTCAGATCATTTATTCCCATGGTGTAGAAATGTACCACGGCGGTCGGTGAAGACCTCAGGTTGTATCAGCATTCATTGGTTCACTTGACAGTTGCTCCTGTTGCTGCTAGTTGATACCACTCCACCTTATATGTTGCAGTCAGTCATGGCGACATTCTATATGCTGGCACCTGAGTTTGTAGTGTAGTACCATCCTATTCCATCATGTTCAGTTGGTACCTTTTGGGATCAGTCTTTGATATCAGTGATCCGTTGCATCTTTCAGCATCGTTGACAGTCTTATATGTGATATTCAGACATGCACTTGTTTGATCATGATCAGATGATCCATTATGTATTTTCCAGTCATTTATACTTGTATACTTAGTGGATCCACTTGTACTTGATATGCATACATGCTTTACTTTTTCTAAGCATGGGTATGCCCACCTTAGACAGTGTTTCTTTCTGATCTCCTTTTGTGGCTTGGCAGGCTGAATTCTGGTGAAGTCCTCCTCGGTTTTTGACAGATTTCCTTTCCATGTACTTGCTTAATACATTTCGGCCATCATGTACCCCTTCTAACCTCATATATTAGGGGGCATCTGTTATAGCTCCAAATCTCACTCTTATGGTTTGTGATGTTGCACTCATGGCCTAGGGCAACCCCTCCTTCTAAACCTGGTCCCAAAATTTAAAAAACAGTGTTTTATCCCTTATACATGACATTTCCCTGAGTTAAATGCGTGTATACGCAGGTATGCATATACCAACCTGCGTATATGTATTAAAACACTTAAAAAAATATAAAACGATTTAATTTCGGGCGGAGATCGCGGGTTTTACCTACTGATCACCTGTTAGTGCCCGTTTATATTTCATAACTAACTACCTTTCTTTATAACATGAAGATGGTTTCTTTATAAGGTTTTGTCCATATACTGTTGTGCCCTCCGGAATTGGTTGTTTTGCAGGACAAAGCGAGCAAGAGGAACTTGAAGAAGGGTTTGGACCCTAAAGGACCTTCTCAAACGTAGGACCTAAGGTACACCCCCTTTATCATATAATTTGCTTATAATAGCTTAATGGTTGTGTGAATGTGTGTTTCTCTATACAGACAACTTTCAGTTTGCTAGAGTTTCAACCCAAAAGCCCTAGGGGAACATTTCCCTTAACAAAATTGGCGACTCGACTGGGGAAAAAACTATTGTTGTTTCTAGTTTGGGTGTTTTCAAGCCAATCAGGGCTCAGCTGCCTGTTTGCTTGCTATTGTTGTGTGGTCTATTCTTGAATTCTAAGTTTTGCCAGTTTCTTCAGTTTGTTTTTTATTTTTCTTGAAATCTTTTATATACACTGTTTTTCTTAGTTACGGAAGCGTATATATGCATGTTTCCTTAAGTGAACCCGTGTATATGCAGGTTTCCTCAGGCACAGTCGTGTATACATGCAATCTGTACATAAGTATAGTCGCGTATATCTAGCAATTTTCAAGATTTGTAAATCTTTTTACCTCTGAAGGTCTGTCTGCTGGTTTGATTCAGTCTGAAACAGTCACTGTCCAGTATCAGTTGTTAGTTTTACAACAAGCATCTTGTTCCAAATTCTCTCTGATTGTAAGGAGTATTGGTCTTGTTTTTGTTGTTGCAAGCGTCATCATTTTTGCTTAAGCACGCAAGATTTCTTGTTGGGAATCTTGGCTGCTCTGATTCATCAGGGCAGGAAGATTGATCTCAATCTTTGTGTTAAATTTTGCTTTTGGTGACTTTTTGTTTGCTTGACAAAACCACTTTTTGTGACCATCCACTTCTTTGTTTCATGAAAGTTGTTGATTGATACTTTCTTGAAATTTGTCTTTTTGATCTTTTTGGTTTTTGTTGCCAAAGCTTTCATTGCTACTTTTGATTGTTAAAGAGCATCCTTAAACACATTTCTTTTTTTTTAGTTTTCATCCATTATGTGGTGTCAACTTGCAAAAGTGTTTGTTGCCTATTCTTCAATCACAAAGTTTCAGTCTTCTTGAGAGGATTTTTGAAAAGACTCTTTTGTTGTTTCTTTTGAAGAAAACTTTTTGAAAAACTTAGTTTTGCTTTCTTGAACTTGGTCTTGATTTGGTTTTCTTTTAGTGAATGAAAGTGCTTTTTGTTTGTCTTGAAACTTGTTTTTAGTGTTTAGATGAAATGAATGGTAACATCTCATATTCCATCTAGACATTTTAAGTGGAAAAATAAGAATTGATAAGCAAGCAACTTTTATTTCATGATTTTAGAGTAGTTTCAAATCTTGCATCAGCATATATTTGTTGCATTATGATAGATTTGCATATCTTTTTAGGCATCCATAGCTTTGTTAACTTTTGCGAGTGAGAAGCGTGAATTAGCAAAAAAAAAAGAAAATTTGTTTTATTTGAAGTTCCTCTGAACCCTGTAGAGATTTCTTTTCATCGAAAAACGAAAACAAGTGCATTTGCATGTAGTTTGGTTTTTATTAATTTCTTTTGCATCAAAACACCACTAGTTTCACTTCCGTTCATCCTGTGACTTAAAGAACAGCCTATTTTAAAATCAAGCACTAATTAAAATTCACTAAAACTTTTTTTTTTAGATACACCAACAAGTTTTAGGATTTTAGGGCCTTGGATTAGGCGAGTGGAGAGTTAACTCTCCAAGGCCATTTAAACTGTCAAACATAGGATTCTGAATAGTGAGTGAAAATCCAATAGCGTTAGGAAGACCAGGAAAGCTTCAGATCTGGGAGTTAAGCACGAGGGTCTGTGAAGATAGGGAAGAGAGATACCCCCTCTCCTACTTGTCTGAACTTACCTCATGATTGTTCCACCTGGCTTCTGCGATGAGTTGGTATCCATAGTTGCTACTCCTAGGGATCTACACAGGTGGCTGCGGAGGGGAATCCCGTGGCACCTGAGGTCGACATTGCATCACTCTCAACGGTACTACTGGAGGGCACCCTTGCGAATATTGGGGGCTTGCACCGGCGCAGGTTGTTGTTAGGAGGTCAGCGTAACTTCCTCTGTTACCTTTGCTGATAGGACTGGGCCCTCATCATCCCAGACTATCTTCGGAAGGCCCCTTAATTCACTTTCTTGTATTTTGGTGTCCGGTCCTAATCACGCGAAGCGGAAATACTTGGAAGTTGTTTGACTGGTTGATATCTTTAGGGACTTTATAGTGTGTGCTCTGTGCTCTTAGTTGGCCTAGCTTTCAATTTTTTGAGTCTTTAGTTAGATCATAACAAAAAATTCAAAGTGGTTGACCGATCACCTAGACGGTCTCAAAGACTTCGTGGTCTTTCACCACCAAGTTTAGAACCTTCTCCTAGAAGGCGTAAAGGTAATACTGCTGGTGGGCTTCGTCCCAAGGCAGTTGACGCATCGGGAATTGATCCTCCTCTTGGGGGCATTAGTGTTCAAGCAAGGCCTGGCACTTCCGCAGAATAACAGAGAGACACTCCAGTTCTTTCTCGAGTTCTCTTTCAAGCAGAGAATAACATAGAGGTAGAAGAACTCTCAGAGTCGTTAGTGGCTCCGAATTCTCCCCTATCATCTAGCCGTCCAGATGTATTACAATACATTGGGACTCTGACGCATAGACCGTCAAGTCCAGGTTATGCTACGCGCTTACCATCGATGACCACTACTGGAAGCATGGCTTCTACTACAAGTGATACAACTAGGCAAACTCCAACATCGGTACAGGGTGGAGGAACGATTTCCATCTCCTCTGCTTCTTTGTCTGGATCTTTTGCTAGCACGTCTTTAGTTGGGTCTACCTCCATTCTGTCCACGAGTGGAAATTCCCAAACCAATGCTTTTAGTTCTGGATTCTTCCCATTTGGCACCCACTCATAGCGTATTCCATCAGTTCCGTTTAGTGCCGCCACGTCCATGATGGGCAGATCGGCTTCATTCCAGGGTTTTCCTTTCGGAAGTGGTCATATACCAAATTCCAACCCGACAATAGGATCCATGACTTTTTCTTCTATAGGACAAAGCAGCAACCCTTTCCAAGGTTGGACTAACCCTGGGGTTAGTGGCGCGGGAACTGGGAATCCGTTTTTCGGCCAACAAAGGAATAGGCCGTACTCCACAGTTAGTTTGTTTCAAAGTATTCCTCCCTTAGCTTCGGCTTGGAATCCGTATCAGGGGTTATCAACTCCTTATAATCCTTTAGGAGGCAACTTTGCTGGTTATGGAGGCTTTGTGGCCAGAGTTGGTCAAACTCCAAATTTTACTGGATCACAAGGCTTACCTTTTGGTTCAACCAGTTCTGCTGGTTACTTCGGGCAGCCTGGTGCCTTCCAAAATCCAGGCCAATCTTTTCAGAACATTGGGAGCTCTGCCTAGTCTGGGTAGAATCCCCAAGGTCCTCCTAGGCTTCCGTTTCTGGAAACTTTGGACTTGCCAGATCTCACTAAGTTAACAAACAATCCAATCAAATACAATCCGGCCTGGCCTCCAGTCCCAACCAAACTCCCTTCGGACATTCCAAAATTCGAAGGGAAGAGCGATGAAGACCCAGGCGACCATGTAACCACATTCCATTTTTGGTGCTCATCTAACTCCCTTATCGATGACTCGATTAGGTTGAGATTGTTTCGACGCACCTTGACTGGTAATGCAGCAAAATGGTATACAGAGGTGCCAGGGGGTAGCTTTACATCTTTCGCTGACTTAGCTAATATTTTCTTAAATCATTTCCAGTTGCCTGTCCGTTATGATGCCGGAACTGAACTTCTGGCCACTTTTAATCAGGATAAGGAAACTCACATTTTTTACCATATTCAGGAATGGAGACGGAGAAAGAGGCTCATTAAAGCCGAAATCCCTCCAGAGTACCGTCTTGAATGGTTTTTGAAATCTTTACAACCCAAGATCTCCAAGGATGTCTCCATGTCTGAAGTCTATTCTGAGGAGCAAGCCATTTTTAGGGCCTAGCAATTAGAATTGATGTACTCTCAGTCTAGGATCCTACAAAAATACTTGCCAGATGCTCCTGGGTCTAAGGTTGACATAGCTAAGTTGAAGCCAGGTCCCCATGAGGATGGTATCATTGGGTCAGTATACACAAATGCGGTGAACTTGTTGAACCAATTGCAGCAGTTGTCTTTACAAACTGCTTCTAACAACCAAGTCACATTGTCTAACCCTCCGGCTTCCCAAACCTCTTCGATTAAAGTCGTCCAATCTGATAACCCCAATGGAAATCAAAATTCCAATGGGAAAAATAAAGGACGAGGTAAGAAAAAGAATAAGGATGGGAAGGCTGACGCAAATAAATCCAGAAATAACGCTGGTGGTGGTAGAAATGAGTCTAGAAAGAAAGTCAAGTTTCCATGCAAGTTGTGCAGTGGAGACCATTTAACTCACCTCTGCCCCAAGATTGAAGATGCTCAGCACTTGTTAGGGCAGCAAGGGACTTCTAGTTCTCAAGCTGTGTTAACCAACCCTTTTCCCCAAGGGCAACAACTTCTTGCTGGCGCGAGTTCAAATCCTAGTACCTCCGTAGGGGGCAACTAGGAAGGGAAAAAATCATCAAATGTTTTCATGATGGGTTCTAACGTCCATGTGGCTACTCAGTCACGTGATTACGGTGAAGCCAAAACTTCCAAGGACAAGATTGTTCCTGGAAATACCGACCTTCATATTGAGCGACCCCCTGTCGAGACTATACCACAGATACCGAAAGGTTCCGCTAAACACGCGACTATTAATCCTAATGCTAGGGCCACCCAGAATTACTCCATTGTTGAGGATCTGGCTCAGAGTCTGTGCGCAATGTCTTCTTTAGAGGTTCTCCAGTCGTGTCCAGCTCAGCAAAGTGCTTTACTTTCTGTGATTGGGGCAGTCGATCCAACTAACTCTTTAGTGCTCACTTTTGACATGTTAAATGTCAAAAAGCGACTCCCTCATCATATGGCTTTCCAAATAAAGTCTACATACCAGAAAATTTACATTTTTCGTACCATTATCGATGAAGGAGATTCCATGTGCGTCATGTCAATGTCATGCTGGAAGGCTATTGGATCGCCTTCGGCTGTTCCTTCACCTACCATCTTGACTGCATTTGATGGTCATTCTCATAAGCTGCATGGGATTATCCCGGCCTTTCCTATATGTGTTTGGGGGAAGGTCGTCAATATTGAAGTAGAAGTCATAGATGCTAACCTAGACTACAATCTCCTCTTAGGAAGGAACTGGGTATACGAAATGGACGTCGGTGTTTCGACTCTGTTTCATGTCATTTTCTTTCCTCATGAGGGGAAAATCATTAAGGTTGATCAATTGGATTATTGTCCAGTCGATCCTCAAGCAAGCTCTGACTCTACTGTTCCCTTAGTGGATAACCCTCGTCCGCCTACTAAGAATTTAGGAGTGGGGATGTATTCCTCATTGATGGGTACCTTTGATCTTCCCTCTCCTTTCGCTAAAATCCATGCCGTTTCATCATCTAAGGAGTCTCCTCGAGAAGAGTTCTTCCGAACTCGTTATTTTTCAGACCCTTGGACGTTGCCTTCACCTACGACCACATTAGTTGAAGGAAAAGTAAATGGAATGGAATTCCTTATATCTGTAGCTGAGCTTAGATACCGGTCTATCATTAACTCTGCAGACGACCACTCTACTCCTTTTTCTGAAGATGAGTTAGATGGTGATGTGGCCCCGGCCTGGAGCCTTGATTCTACCTCTGCCTTGGACTACTTAGATTCAGTTTTACCTTCTGAAGAAGAAATCCTCGAAGCAATGATGGGTATAGATCGACCTTGGGAAGACTTACACCATTGTTCATACTTTCTTCCTCCACTGCAGGAAGTAGAATCTAGATTCTCCGAGCTCTTTACTAGTGATGTTTGTATGGTGTCAAGTCGTTTGGCTCCAACACACGTTCGTGCCGAAGGTAATATGTTGGTGATTTCAAAAACGATACCTATAAACATCTCTAGGGACCCTAATGTGATTGAGAATCTCTTCATCGGAATTGAATGTTCCCCTGAAGATATTCAAATTTACACCGACTTGTTCAAAGAATTTCGAGATGTATTTGCTTGGTCTTATGAAGAAATGCCTGGCATTGACCCATCTATAGTTCAACATGAGATCAAGACATATGAGAACACCAAACCGGTTCGTCAAAGGCTTCGGCCGGTTAACCCTAGGAAAGCAGCATCTATCAAAGTTGAAGTTGAGAAGCTGCTAAAGGTGGGTTTCATATACCCTGTTCCTCTTACTGATTGGGTTTCTAATCCAGTCCCTGTGGATAAAAAGCAAGGAACAATCTAAGTATGCATCGATTTTAGGGACCTAAACAAGGCTTGTCCGAAAGATAATTACCCCACGCCATTCATTGATCAGATTATCGACGAGTGTGCGGGTAATGAGATTTTTTCCTTCATGGATGGTTTTTCTGGTTATAATCAAATTTCTATCCATCCTGAAGATCAACATAAGATAGCCTTTATATGTCCCTAGGGTACCTTTGCATATAGAAAGATGACTTTTGGTCTTAAAAATGTTGGAGCCACTTTCCAGCGGGCCATGTCATATGCTTTCCACGACATCAAACATATCATCGAAGCATACTTGGATGATCTTGCTGCTCATTCTCGAAAGGGAACTGATCACCCTAGTCATCTTCAAATGGTTTTCGAGCGATGTTGTTTTTATAAAATCCGGTTGAATCCCAACAAGTTCGTTTTCGTGGTTACGTCCAGTCTGTTGTTAGGGTTCATTGTGTCAAATAAGGGATTCGGGTTGATCCCTTCAAGGTTGAGGCAATAGTTCAGTTGCCTCCCCCGTCCTCAATTCGACAAATTCAATGTCTTCAAGGGAAGGCTAATTTCTTAAGACGGTTTATAGCAAACTATGCCGAGATCACTAAAGGGTTCATGCGCTTGCTATGAAAAGGAGTTCCATTTGTGTGGGACGACTCTGCGCAATGGTCGCTTGATGCTTTCAAAAAAGCATTAGTCTCTGCCCCACTTTTGAGTCCACCAATTATGGTAGAGACTTCCTTTTATATCTCGCTGCAGCAGAATCAACCATTGGTATAGTTCTCGTTCAGGAGGACGATGCTATCACCGAGCATGTGATTTATTATTTGAGTCGAGGCTTAATAGGTCCTGAACTTCGCTATTCTCCAGTTGGGAAGTTGACTTTGGCAGCTGTCCATGCTGTCCAGCGGCTCTGTCATTATATCCTGCTATGCAAAACTTTTGTCTTAGTGGCGGTCAATCCATTTCAATTTGTCCTCAGTAGGCGAGTGATTGGGGGAAAATATAATCAATGGATAGTCATTTTACAAGAATTTGTTCTCGAGTTCTTGTCTGCCAAGTCTAAGAAATCCATAGTTCTCGCTGAGCTAATTTCTGTGCTGCCTTGTGGAGAGGATATTGTTTATGAGGAAAGTTTTCCCGACGAACATTTATTCCTCATCTCTTCACTCAACCCTTGGTATGGAGATATCATTGTCTATCTCCAAACTTCGAAGTTTCCCTCTACTTTCTCCAAGGATGAACGTCGAAAATTACGTCACCTGGCTAAAAATTATGTTATTATTGGTGATACCTTATACCGTCGAGGGGTTGATTCAATCCTTCGGCGCTATTTGACCTTAGAGGAAGCAGAGTTAGTACTAATTGACTTCCACAGTGGAGCTTGTGGTGGTCATCTATCAGGGCTTGCTACAGCCTAGCGCATCTAACGTGTCGGCTATTTTTGGCCTTCACTCTTTAAAGACTGTGTGGAAACGGTCAAACACTGTCACCCCTGTCAAATTTTTACTTAGAAGATGTGCACGCATCCATGCCCACTTATAAAAATGATAGTGACACGGCAGTGTTGTTCCTTTTTAATTAGGTTATCTCAAGATTCGGTATCCCGAGAGAGATTGTCACTGATCATGGCAGTCATTTCTAGAATCAACTGATGTCTGAATTGGCCCTCAAATTGGGTTTCCGGCAGGAGCATTCGTCTCCTTATTATCCTCATGTCAATGGACAGGTCGAGGCAGTCAATAAAAATCTTAAGACGATCCTCCAACAGACAATCGACAAAAATTGGTCCAATTGGCACGTTATGTTGTATTCGGCTCTTTGGGCATACCGAACCTCCATAAAGACTGCTACTGGTTTTACACCTTTTCAGTTGGTTTATGGTATGGAATCTATCTTTCCGGTTGAATGTGAAATTCCATCTCTTAAGTTAGCTATTGAGCTCCTTCCAGAGACTTCGAGTCTCGAAGAGCGCCTCCTTCACTTGGAACATCTCGATGAGCAGGGTCGAGATGTCGCCACGATGAATGAGGCTCATAAGAAAAGGGTTAAAACGCAGTATGATAAATCTGTCCGTCCTCGAGTCTTTTCTAAAGGTGACCTTCTCTTGGTCTATGACCAAGATAAAGACACCTTGGGGGCAGGAAAGTTTAAGCCTATGTGGTATGGTCCTTTCATTATTAAACGAGTTTTAGAAAAAGGGTCGTATGAGTTAATAGATTTTGAGGGAAACAAGCTAGCAGAGCCCCGAAACGGGCTCTACCTAAAGAAGTACTTTGCTTAAGTAGGAGTTAGGCAATGGCTTCTTTGTACATTATGTATATTTGTAAATATATCATCGAGTTTTTTTTCGTATCAGCACTTTTTGGTCTACTGTGGCAGGTGTTGATGGATGACTTGGTCTATTTTGGATTCACCAATGGTGCTAGTTGGCACACTCGGAATCTCGCTTCCACAGCTTGGGTACTCTATTATCCAACTGGTCAATTGATGGTATCAAGAGGTGTATGCATCGATCCCACTTCAAATAATATGGCTGAGTATACTGCCGTTATTAATTTATTATCTGAGGCAATCTCTCACGAGATCGACTCGTTGGTAGTTTATCTTGATTCTCAATTGATAGTGTCACAATTAAACAACATTTATCGGGTAAGGGATCCATGTTTATATCGCCAGTATTTAAGGGTGAGATTGCTGTAAAGATCATTTACTTATATTAATTATTTGCACATTCCAAGATCTCATAATTGGTTAGTTGATTCTATCGCTAATCAAGCATTAGACTGGCACATCAATCATTCATCACAATAAAATCAAGCACCAAAAAGTCGAATTGTATGTATATATATATATATATATATATATATATATATATATATATATATATATAGATATATATAGATATATATCATAAAGCGTCTCAAGTGTACATATGTTTGTCCAAAAATATACAAAATTGGGACTCAAATGCCCATAATCATGTCCAGCATATCTAATGCCCCAGCTCAGGCTGAGCGGCTAAGTAGGTAACTATCGCATTGGCCACACGCCAAAAAGTGCGAACCCAGTCACGTGGCATGCCAACCACATGACGCTACATATCCTCAGGAAGGTCCTCTATGGTAGCCATCGGTACTCGACAGCTCAGTCTCGTCAAGTGTCGCTGAACGTTATGTAGAGTTCGTTCTGTTTCAGCAGCGCCTCTTCGCCTCCTCGGCCGTGTCGTCCATGCCGCAGGAACCCATTTGGTCGTACCGACCCAATATCTGGAACATGATCATCATATTAGTCATTTGAATCCCATCAAAAATATTTTTCAAAATTCAACATTATATTTGAAAAATCCAAAAAATCATAAAATCAAAAAATTCTTACCAATGTCGCCCCATGCTGCGTTTGGTGGTAATGCTAGATCAGGATCTCCTCGGAAATCCAACCCAGCATAGGGGTAGTCATCTACGGCGATGATCTACTGATCCCACCAGGTGAAGAAGTCATCGTCAAAGGTAGTCCTTGGGACCTCCCCACCCCCTAGATGTTTCATCAGGTCAGCCCACCGGCCCATGCATGGATCTCGTGGGGTGCTAATGGAAAGTGCTACCCTAGGGCGAAGTGCGGGAACCTTCTCGAAAAGGAAAGAACACAAGATAGTCCCATATCTAAATTTTTTGGTCTGTCCCCTCTTGATAGAAGTGAGATAGCTCTTCATGTTGGCCAGAAGAGGAGTACACCAGTCAAATACAGTGGTGAGACAGTCAACTGCAACACTCATGGTTAGTCGTGATGCCTGATGCAGAGAGGCTGATCCGTTCACTCAAGCTATGGTGAACAAGATTATCATCAGTGATAAACTCGCGACATGTGTGATGGAAATCTGGCTCCCAACCTTCTTGGGATGTCTCAGGCAATATATCTGTACGTAGTCCTCGATCGTGAGACTGCTCCGTGTCCTGCCCCGGGAATGTACTACCTCTCCACTTCGGGAAAGGCCTGTGATGAAATAGATATCCTCCACTTCTATCTTGAGTGGCATTTGGTCAATCATAAAGGCATCCTCCTCGACATCCCAATAATCAATGAGCATCTCAAGCAGACGTGTGTTTGCTTTCATATTCGGCAGTTTGAAGAATTTAAGCGAACCACATCCCCGTAGGGCTTCCAAAGCATCAGGATCGTTCATGACTTCATTATCCACCACTGCATGCTCTTTTTCTTGCCAGGTGACCGGCATTCTGAGCAAAAAATGATTTTAAACTGTTAGGTTTTTGGTTAAAAATGTTCGTGGAGTATACGCGGGTCCCTGTGCACACAGTTGCGTATAGGGCCCGTATGTACGCGGGTTTCATATTACCAACCCGCGTATATGCCGCGGTGAAATTTTTGGCAAAAAATTCAACGGTGAAACATCAATTAAAAATCTTAAAACTAGTCACAATCAATTGCAAGCTAAGTATAAGAGTTACCTGGAAGTTTTTGAAGAATTTGAACAGTTGAATTTGGCATACGGAAAGTTTGCTCTTTTCGCTCCAACTCTTTGCTCTCAAACTCAAATGGTGAAAATGGTGAGTCCAAAATCCCTTTTATAGGTTTTGAAAATGCAATTTTTTTTCAAAATTTTATTTTGTTTGGCCTCATGTGACTTTTAACTTGGGAGCTTGGAATGTCGAGAATGGTTTGTTTTTTAGGACATTTTGGACGTTTTTTCGACAGTTTCGAGACAGTTCCATGGCTGCCGAACTGTCATGGTAGGTATCGTTTCTCACTGGCATATAGGTTAGGGACACCATTTTTCCATTGCATTATGCATACTAGCCTCCATTTGTCGATACATCTGCCATAGGGTCGAACCCATCATGTTATGGTTCGTAATCCATCTTCACTCGCCGATTATTTAAATCATGACACGATGGTAGAGCCATCCTTTACATGGGCATCGTAGTTAGCACCTCACTGACATTTGTGGCCCATGCTCCTTCGATTTGAGTAGGCTCGGGAGTCCTCTGTAGGCCCGCCATGACTTATGCGTTGAAGACTCATTCCTCTTAGCTTCTTCGCTTCGTTCTGGCCTTATACCCTAGAGGCTCCTTTGTGTTGAGTTGTACTACTGCATTGCATATTGACCACTTGCAGCTTTTGGCCTAGATCCGGCTTCACTTGGACTCGTGTTTAAGCCAACTTTTGACCATGATGACTGCAAAATCAACCTTGCATACCTTTGACTTCTGCAGCTTGACACACCTTGACCCGTGGAAGGAATGCACCTTTGAGTGTCACTGACCAGTTTTCACCTCCCTGCATTGAGCATAGGAACGTTCCATTCCCAGGAACTAGATCATCTGTTTCACCAACACTCGTTCTTTCCACTATACCATAGCATTCTTTTATTATTTTTCAAGCTTAACAGAAAAAGACAAAAAAATTAAATATTCCAAAAAGAGCAGGAATGGGACAGTATTTGCATTTATTGTTGGCAGCTAGAGTCAGTCGTGTCGCCCTTGAAAAAAGCACTCAAAGCAAAGTCTCCTCCGTTTTGGTGGGATTTAGTTTGACTTAGGTACGCCTTAACCTTGTTATTGAGTCAGTTCTCCCCCGATTGGTTATCTCTTCCAATCATATGAAGGGTTCGTTCATGCCTCCTGCATGATGAACTTATATAGAGTCATCATATGTTGCCACAGTCACATTGAGTCGTGCTTTTGTTCAAGGGAAGCTAGCCCGAGTCGACCTCTCTGCGGTGTCTCTTGACTCATTTTTCAGTCGGCCATCCCTGGTTGTCAATATCATGTCTATCATCACATCAGCTATATTGGTCCTGTTAGTGTCAGTCTTTCCAGCCTTCCTACAGTGATCAAATATGCTCTTACAAAGTGGTCTCAGAGTTTCCAAGGTCAAATTTTGTCATTTCAGTGAGTCTTCAAGCAAAATTTGGTCACTAGGCATTAGGTCTAGGGTTTGCCCAAATGTCAGTCCATGTCATCATTCAGCTGAGCCTATCATCATTCAGAGGGTTTTCATTATCATGTTAGTGTCGAATGAGTCATTTTACACCTTATTCAAGCTTCAGTTGTGCCTAGGCAAGGTCATTTCCCTCTCCTAGGGTTTTGAAGGAAATTTCTCTTGGACGGTCAAATCATCGGAAAAACTTGTTTCCTGATGTTCATACACCTTCCCCTATCCTTAAATTACCTTATCAAACACTTCCCATCCCTTAGATCCGCCAAATTCCTCATTTTTGCACAAACCCTAGTTTCTAGCTACAACCTGGCAATTTTCTAGGTTGGGCCTGTGTTTTGCCCTTTTGGACCCCTTCCCCTCACTCAATCTCTGATATTCCACTTTCCCTTGCTTCCTAACATCCCTCCCTACTTCCAAAAATTTCCCCAAGAATTTAGAAGCCCCCTATCCCCTTCATTTCGCTCCATTTCGACAAAATTCCTTGTTTCACACATTGGGACAAGTCGCACTCAAATGATGTTCCAGAGAAATAAAATATGAATTTTGGAAAACTGACAGAGGTTTTTGTCCACAGCATGCCAAAGAAGAAAAACCTCCTTCACTTTTTGCACAGGTGTCATGGTTTTAGAGAACTGTCAAAATTACAATCGCTGGATCCAAGGAGGTTGACCGAGGCTCAAAAACAGAGAAAGAAGCCAAATCCCCTCCATATCTTGGATGAGGCCTCACGGAAGGATCAAGGCACTCAATATCCTAGCCGCAGCTCAAATCCCAAAAAATTCTGAGAATTTTGGGTAATTTTGGCAATTTTTGGAAATTTACAGGTTTTGGCTTCTCAACGGGTCTCACCCCCGGTGAGACCCTTTGTCATCGTAGCTCCGTTTTGCAAAAACTCAGCATTTTTAGATTTTTCATGTAAAATTACATATGCCCATGGATGGAATTGAGTTTTTATGGGGTTTTGGGCCTCCAGAAGGTCAAAATACATGCAAAATTCGACTTTTTGCCCCTTTTTTGAGTTGCAGAAGCAGTCTTGGGCGAATTGAGTTTTGACTGGGCAAATGAACTCCAAATTAAAAAATTCCAGTTGGGTTGGAAAGTAGACTTAGATACCCTTCCAACAAGCTATCGTGCACCCAATTCTGACATCGGGACGTGCCCCAAACAGAGCTCCAAAGTGCGCGACCCGTTGAGGAAACTTTGCCAGATTTGACCAGTTCAGCCCAGAAAACGCAGTTTGGCTCCAGTTTGACATTTTGAGGTTGATGGTGGTCCTCTTGGATGTAATTGTGACATTTTTTGGATACTTTTACTCTTGTTTAACTCTTCTAGAAGATTCTCTCATGTAAAGGGTAAAAATTGAATGTATGAACTGGTTTCCAAGTTTATAGAGGCAAGTTGTTTTGACTGCCTATTTTGTAGTGCTTAATTTAGAAGTGGTTCAAACAGCTCCTAGGATAGTGAGCTCGACCCATGGAGGCAAGGGAAGAGGTTGGCTTGCCTATATTATGTATTTTCTTAATCATTTTCAGGGGTTGGAAGGTTGGACTCTTGAGGGAGGAGCTATCATTGTATATTTCACTTGTATCTCTGCAATTTTTGGCTAAGGAAGACCAGGGTTTTGCAGTCATCTTTGGGATTCTTGTGGACTCATGTGTTGATGGTGTGTTTCTCCATGTTATTTTAAGCTTTGTTATGTGATTCATTTCCTTTCTATACTTCTGCATATTAAACAAATGAAGTGTTAAAGTAAGAATTCATGCTTGCCATGCTCTGCTTTTAAGTTTGTTTAATTTCGATGTTTTCTACTGTCTAAAGAGAATTCAAATTCATTGTTTTCTCTCTTTAGCCTTCTTATCTTTCATTCCTAACCATCCACTTCAGTCAAAGAAATCAGCACTGTCTCCTACCTCGCCCCAAGGAAACCCCTGCAGAAACTGTGTCCAATCCCCGCACCCTAAATTGCAGCTCCTCAATTTGCCACCAAAAACCCAAAAACCCCAAAATCAACCCTTTTGATCAATTTACTAGCCTAATATCAGTGTTACCTTGTTGGTCATCTCATCCCATTGAAGATCTACCGAGATTGACCAGAGAGAGCCTTCTCCTGCCCCGTAGGGCTAGCTACGAGGCTAAATGGTTTGATGTAGCCTTGAGGTTTACCTTTCTCAGCCTGAGGTGAAATTTCAAGCGCTAACAGGTCCTTTACTTGTTTCGGTTTGAGAAGGTCTCCATTGACTTCTTGCTGGTTGGTCTTGTCCTTATAAACGATGACATCTTGCTCTGAGGACAGGCCTAGAGCTGCACCCTGGCCCTATTTTCATTATTGATAGGTCACCTTGTGCTCAGCATCAATCAGTATCATGGGTCTTTGACTAAGTGGTTTCCCTTGTGTTCGACATCAGCTTACATTATCACACATTGGGATTAGTGCAGTACCTTGGTTTCCATTTGACCCTATCGGTGGATACCTTGCCTCTGTGTCAGCTTCCATTATTGGTTGGTTCAGAGGGTTTCTGTCATGCGCTAGCCACATCTTGTGTACACCGGAAACGTACTTTGGTTGGGTTATTACATCTCTTTCGTCTGATTCCTTCCACATTATTGGCCTACGGGTTACACTCATGATATTCAGACATGCACTTGTTTGATCATGATCAGATGATCCATTATGTATTTTCCAGTCATTTATACTTGTATACTTAGTGGATCCACTTGTACTTGATATGCAGACATGCTTTAATTTTTCTAAGCATGGGTATGCCCACCTCAGACAGTGTTTCTTTCTGATCTCCTTTTGTGGCTTGGCAGGCTGAATTTTGGTGAAGTCCTCCTCGGTTTTTGACAGATTTCCTTTCCATGTACTTTCTTAATACATTTCGGCCATCATGTACCCCTTCTAACCTCATATATTAGGGGGCATCTATTATAGCTCCAAATCTCACTCTTATGGTTTGTGATGTTGCACTCATGGCCTAGGGCAACCCCTCCTTCTAAACCTGGTCCCAAAATTTAAAAAACAGTGTTTTATCCCTTATACGTGACATTTCCCTAAGTTAAATGCGTGTATACGCAGGTATGCATATACCAACCCGCGTATATGTATTAAAACACTTAAAAAAATATAAAACGATTTAATTTCGGGCGGAGATCGTGGGTTTTACCTACTGATCACCTGTTAGTGCCCGTTGCCCAACTGTTCCCAACCAACTCCCAACTAAAAAACTACTTTAGGAGACATATAAAAGGACCTCAATGGGAAGGCCTAAAGGAGAGAAGAGAGAGAAAGGTTATTATGCTGAGATTTTTCCCCTGACCAGGTCTGAATATCCTTGTGCCTCCTGCAATTCCCCCATTTGTACAGGAAACCTTTGTCTCCTTGTGTGTTGATGTTCATCCACCACTTGTGACATCATGGAGTAAGTCATGGAAGGAGTTTGTTAAAGTTTTGAGGTTGGACGAATCCGGAAGGAAGCTTTGCTTGGAGCCAGGGAAAGGTGACTCAGGTGAAATTATTCCTTTTCTATACTTTATTTGTCTATAATAAAAGAAACACATGTCTTGGTTCCTGATAAAAATCTTCTTTATGTTTATGATATTCATGTTAGAATTCATATGTGAATGGTTGTTTATATTTCATAACTAACTACCTTTCTTTATAACATGAAGATGGTTTCTTTATAAGGTTTTGTCCATATACTGTTGTGCCCTCCGGAATTGGTTGTTTTGCAGGACAAAGCGAGCAAGAGGAACTTGAAGAAGGTTTTGGACCCTAAAGGATCTTCTCAAACATAGGACCTAAGGTACACCCCCTTATCATAGAATTTGCTTATGATATCTTAATGGTTGTGTGAATGTGTGTTTCTCTGTATAGACAACTTTTAGTCTGCTAGGGTTGGGCCCTAACCCAAGAGCTTCTGCCCTCTGAGTTAACTCAGTGGTGGCTCAAAACAAAACTCATTCTTATTATCAAAACCATGGATTACATAAAAAATTATCACACGTCTTGCAGCTCGAAAATAGAGTAAAGATTTACAATCCAAAAATCCCAATCCTACTGAGGTCCTAGACCTCTCTACTTATACGTCTGAAGTCTCCAACAACTTCCTTAAAATTAGGGAGGTCCGGCTCCCAAACTTGAGATAAACTAGTGCTTTGACTTTCACTTGCTTGCCTGCCTCCTAGTCCTCATGATTTCGCTATTTGCACTCCGAGCTGATGGAGGAATATTCGAATGGGGGGGTAGTAAATGAAGAGGATTTACCTCCTATAATTCCTCCCCCTTGTCCCACTCGATTTTTGGCCAAGGTCTTTGCCAAAATTCCTTGCTTTTATCCTTTAATCCTGCATTAAATGCACATTAGACCACAAAGCAAAATACCCAACTCTAACTCATCTCATAAACAAAATATAATCAAAATTATGCAATAAGTTGTGAGAATAGTTGGTTTAACTAAGCTAGGAGGAGAATTAAGGCCCGTATAACTACCCAATGATGAGGCTCATCATAAACCATGGCCTCGCTGCCACACCTTCCTGTCTGTCAAATCACTTATCCACTGATTTTAGACCGCTACACATTTCCATAGCTCGCTAACTGCTAAACCACAGTCCATTTCAAAAAAAAAATCTGTGTCTTATGATGTCCCAAATGATAGTTGAACTGCGTGGGCACCAAACCATTGATCAGATAGGAAGTCTGGCCACTGGGCTATATTATAATATAGTTATAATATAATTAAATACATTAACAGAAAGTATTATTATTTATTAAAATAAAAAACAACATTAACATTATTATAAAAATTAAAAAAAAAATGAAAAAAATAAAAAATCCTAGGGAATATTACTATGACTTACATGATGAAATGATGACTAGATTGTATACATTGAGATGACATACAAAAAGTGAAGAAAATTGACAACATTAAAGCTTTGAGGACAAAGCTTTCGAAGGGAAGGGCTATGTTATGAATATAATTCATAACAAGTGAGATAAATAAAATTAATATAAATATTAAATAATCAAATATTTGTTATGCTAAATAGTCATTAAGTTAAGTTGAAAAGCATGTCTAAAAGACATGCCCAGTCACGAAAGGACACTTTATTAGGTATATATAGGTGGGTCCTAATTGTAACAATCATCACTTATACATTTTTATATATTAATAAATTATTATTATTAAATACCTCGTGTATTTTTACATTCAAGTCTACAAGCTATCAGTCTTTATGCTTCAGACCACCTTTGAGCCAAATTTAGAGTCTAAAGAGAAGTGCTAAGAGGAATTCAACTTATGCCAATCAGTTAACCACACAAGAATCCATATACTACCCCACATCCACCTTCTTATTTTAGGACTATTTTCTCTAGTTTCTCCACCCATTTACTTGAGACTTCAAAGTACACATATAATAAATTTTTAATCCCCAAATCATCCAAAAACAAATAGAGTATCTCCTCTGCAAGTAAGAGATCCATAGAACACAGAGCTTCCACTTGCTCAACCCGATAGGGCTTTAGAATACTCTGTGTATCCACCTATTCCTTCCTTTTACCATGTTTCCCCATGTGCATCCGCTCCAGCACCAACGCTATCCAAATTTTCTCCTTTGTTCCCATATATTTACTGGGCAACGCTTGTATGCCTAGCTCGGCATACAAGCACCCATAGCCCAGAACTAGGTTTGTGATTTCCAACTCTACGTAGGTAGCCCATGCATGTTTTCTAGCTTGTTGTTATTGTTTTCCATAGTTCACAATGTTCTCTCTTATTCTTTATGTTATGATCCTCGGTCATCATCCCTTCTTCCTTATTTGTCATCTCTTTTCTTCCACTGACCCCCTTGTGTGTCCCTTTCATGTTGACCACACAGTGCATCCCATGAGGTATGATAGAGTGGTCATGTCCTCCACTCAGGAAGCCCATACTCCACCTCCCTTCCTGCCATGTAGGCCATTAAAACTCAGTAATAGGTTTGGTGGCCATTAATGCATAGCCTTGACTTGCCAAATCCCCAAGAAACGCCTCCTAAAAACTCTAAATTCTTGTCCACTCCTCTCAGCCAATCGTTGTGTTTACATTTCCACAACTAATTACATGAACTACAATTCATAATGATAATTACATGGAGGATTACAAAAAGGGTTAATATATACAACACCCCTTTAAGGGAACACCATCCTTGGTGTTCTATATCCTAACTCAATGTCATTCATGCTCTATATTGAGCACAAAATTTCATTGTGAGATTTATATACACATATCTTTACATTAATTTATATTCATAATTACATTTGCTTAACCAACAAAACAAAATGGGCTTGATACCCCCATTTGCTTAGCCATCTCCCATGTGGCCTCATTCGGTACAAAGTGCCTCCATTGCACCTTGACCTACTTGATTGCTTAATTCCAGAGCATGATATGCCTCTGATCTAGAATGCACAATGTCTTTGGCTGGAATTCTTCCCTGGATTCCACTTGTATCACAAACAAATCAAAAACATTATTAGCATCATGTACATACTTTTCAAGTAAAGATATATGGAAAACATCATGAGCCTTCACTATTGGAGGTAAGGCCAATCTTTAGGCCACTGACCCCACTCTTTATAAAATTTGAAATGGCCCACAAAATCGTGGTGCCAACTTAGCACAAGACCCAATCCTTAAGGAACTTTTCCTTGGTTTGATGTAGAGGTAAACATTCTCTCCCACTATGAATTCCTTATGCATCTTATTCTAATATGCATAACTCTTTTACCTAACCTGATATATTCTCAATTACTTCCTAATGGAAATAATTTCCTACTCCATCTCCTTCAGTGTACCAAGATTAATATGCATCGTGTTCACTGGATCATACCAGTTAATAGGAGTGTTGCATTTCCTACCATAAAGAGCCTCAAATGGACTCATTTTTAATGGTTCGTGGTACCCATTATTATAGGAAAACTCTACCAAAGGTAGAAACTCTTCCTATTTCCTCAGCTGGTGCATAACACATTCTGAGCATGTCTTCCAACACTCTATTTTTCCTTTTAGTTTGTCCATATGTTTGAGGATGATACACGATGTTGAATACCAACTCTATCCTAAAACAATTGAGAATATACTTCCAAAACTTAGAGGTTAACTTAACATAACTATCAAAGATGATCTTCTTGGGTACATTATGCAATCTCACTATTTCCTTTATAAAATTATGGCCAATGTCACTTGCCTTATTGGTGGAATTAATAGCTATAAAGTGAGTTGCCTTACTGAACTTATCCACCACCACTATTATGGCATCATGTTGCCTAGATATCCTTTGCAATCTAGTAGTCAATTCCATTGAGATGACTTCCCACTTCCATTCTAGAATGGGGATTAGTTGTAGCAATCTCACTGGATGTTTAGATTCCACCTTTACTTGTTGACACTCCAAGAATTTGGCGATGTACTCAGCCACATCACTTTTCATGTATGGCCAATACTATGTCTTTTTCATAATTGTTATCATTTTTTGATAACCAAGATGACCAAAATATGGTATTTTATGGAATTCATCCAAGATGAGCTTCTTCAAGTTGCCCATACAAGGTATATACCACCTACCATTGAACCTTAATAATCCTTCCTCCATGAGGGAGTAGTTCTTTTCCAATGCCCCTTCTAGGTCTTGTTGCAAGCATTCTTTCACTTGCTAATAGAGCTTATCTTGTTGTTCTACCTCAATATGTTCTTGAATATTAATTTCACAAGAATTCATAGTTGCTCGATGGGCTACCTGTAGCCTTTTGCTGAGTGCATCTTCTACCTTGTTTTCCTTGCCCTTGATGTATTTGATTTCAAAATCAAACTCATTAAGAAAGGCTAACCATCTTGCGTGGATGAAATTTAACTTGGGTTGATCAAACAAGTACCTCATCCCTCCATGATTTGTCATCAATATAAATTTCCTCCCAATAAGGTAATGCCTCCACATCTTCAATGTGTGGACTATTGTTTCCAGTTCTAGATCATGGGTGACATAGTTCTATCCATGCTCATTTAACTTTCTAGATTCATATCAAAAGACTTTCCCTTCTTGTGTTAGGACCCCATTAAGCCCCTCCTTGCAAGAATATGTGCAAACCACAACATCTTTCTCTAGATATATTATTCTAAAAATTATTGCATGCATGAGCAAGTGCTTTAACTGCTCAAAGTTGGTTGTACATTTACTTGTCCATTGAAATTTAGTTCCTTTCCTTTGCAATTCTCTAATTGGATGCCCATTCTTCGAGAATATTCAAATGAATCTCTGGAAATAACCTTCCAAACCCATGAAGGACCTGACTTCCATCACATTTTGAGGCATAGGCCACTCCATGATGGCCTTGACCTTATCAGTGTCCATTGTAACTCCTTCCTTAGAGACAATGTGCCCCAAGTATTGAACTTGTGATTGGAAAAAATCACATTTGTTGAGTTTAGCATAAATATTTTTCTCTCTTAGTACTTGAAATACCATTGTCAAATTATTCTCATGCTCCTCCTCAGTCTTCGAATAGACCAGTTTATCATCTAGGAAAACGAGCACGAATTTTCCCAAGTAGGGATTTAGACAATTGTTCATCAAACACATTGATGTTTTTGGGGCATTAGTGAGCCCAAATAACACCACCAAAATCTCATAATGCCCATATCTAGTTCTAAATGTGTTTTTTATGAATGTCTTCATCCTTGATGCATACTTTATGGTACCTAGATATTGAATTGATCTTTTAAGAGACTGTACCTCCTCTCAATATATCAAATAGATCATTGATCCTCACCAAAGGATATATGTTCTTTATGGTGGTGCTTTTGAGTTGTTTGTAATCAATACACAACCTTAGTGTGTCATCTTTCTTCTTGACAAATAATACATGCTCTCTCCATAGTGATACACTAGGTCGAATGTACCCTTTGTCCAACATTTCCTTCAATTGCAATTTTAGTTCTACTAGTTTCGGCATGCTCATATGATATGGGGATTTTAATATTGGTGTTGAGTCTCGCAATAGTTAAAATTGAGAATTTGATTTCCCTTCTTGGTGTTTGTCCTAGGATTTCGTAAGGAAACATGTATGTGAGTTGTTTCAAGATAGGATTCTTCCCCAAGGTGTTTCTACTACCCTCAGAGTCGCTAGTCACTTGGACAGAAAACAACTCGCATCCCTTCTTGCTACACCTTTTTAACAACAATGTGGTGATTTATTGGATTCTCACAAGCTTTCTGTTTCCTTCTAGCATCATTCTTTCTCCACTATCTTTGAGGCATTTGATTGACTTGCTAAAGCAATCAACATTTGTCCTAGGCCTTGCTAATCAATCCATGTCGATTAATACATCGTATGAACCTAATGGTAGCAGGTTCAAGTCGAATGATGTGGGCATGTTTTCCATTACAACTGGACATGACTTTAACATATGCTCGACCCACTTCATAGGGTGGCTAGTTAATCCAACCATGACTTTTCATGTTCTATGATTTGCAACATACACCTCTCTGCCACTAGTGGATTTACATAATTGAAATTGGAACTAAGGTAAATTAAAACCAAAACAAGTTAGTTGTTTATCATACCTTCCATTTCAATCATTGTGGCTTAGTGATCATCCTACCTATTATCCAATTTTTTGTACATGCACAACGTGCTCTGATCCACCTCATTTATTAAGTCCACTTCTACTTATTGAGCATTGTATAGTCTTCGGCCACTCTTCTATCATTGAGGACAACCTCTCTTCCTATGGTTCTTTCCATAGGTCCAACACTTTAGAGGCTCTCTCCATAACCCTTGGCTTCCTCTCACATGGGAGAAGAGAATTGGTCTCTACTAGTAGTAGTGGATTGTTATTGAAATTAATCCCTATTAGGAGTGGAAAAACTCACATTCATTCCACCAGGATATTGTATTGCAAGTTTCTTCCATTTTCCCTTAAATTTTAGATTTCATTTTGCCTGCCAATCAATTTGGGATTCAATCCTATGCTTGGAAAATTCATAACAATGCTTCATCTTCTTGATAGCAACTTCCATTATCTTAGGCTCATCAAATTCTATTATGTCCCTAAACTCCTATGTAAACCCACTAACATACCTTTGAATATTCATCTTCTCTTCCTTAATGTAAGGTATGTGCCTTAACAAATCCAAAAAAATTGTTGTATATTAATCAATTGTTAGTTTCCCTAACTTGTGCTTATAAAATTCATTTTCCTTTACATCATAATACCTTTTAGGAAAGTGCTTTTCCTAGAAATATCTTTCAAATATCCTCCATGAAAACTCTTTTTCTTCAATACTCTTGACATTCTTTGGGCCTTCCCACTAGATATCATCTCTAACCTTCATGCTAAAGATGGCTACTCTTTCTTATGTATTCTCAAAGTCATGCACTCTGAAATATTTCTTCATTCCTAACAACCATGTTTCTACTTCCTCTACCTTGTTCACCTATCCATCAAATGTAGGAGGATTTTCTTTCTTAAATTCCTCTGAAATCAAGTCTTTTCATCTCCTTTTCTGCTAACAGTGCCTTTTAGTGCTTGCATTATATAATTGCTTGTGATTGTTTGTTATTCTCTCAAGAGTACTAAGTAGAGTTCCACCTTTCATTGTGTCTTCACTTATCTGTCTATGTAGCTTCCTATACTTACTACTCTCTGCACCATAAGTTTCAAGTCCTGAGGAAATTTTAACACCTTTATCCTTTCTTAGGTGGTTGGCACCTAGATCATGTTGCATCAACCTTTGCAAGTCTAATAGCCTCTTGAGTATGATGGAATTTACTTCTACCTTCTTCTCTTGAGCCATGAAAACCCTTTGATTGTCATCCTTGTAGCTTCTCAGCTTAGCTCTTATACTTCTAATGGTGTTCATCCAATCAAGGGAGTCTACCCCTTTCCCCTTTCCAACCAACTCTTCTTCTTTCCACTACTAGAGGTTATTAGTGTTGTGTGGCACTATCTTGAAGTTATCTATTGTCTTCTTGTGTGATGTTACACACACATAACTATTAGTCAATCAATAATATAAACAAAACATGCTTATTATCACCTTGGCATGTTTGTGATAAGCATATGGCTATGAGGTTATCTAAAACACCAAATTTCAAGTTAGTATGCATTTCATAACCAATTGACATGGGAAATACACACTATGCACAACAAGAAAACATCCTCTGAGGACTATACTCTGTAACTAAGCGCTAATTTTAATTATTTTTTAGCCCATCCAGGTCCAATATTGAACCTCGCTCTAATATCACTTTGTAACATTTCCATCTTACCCCATCAAACTTTTCCCGGGCCTAGTGGGAGGTGTTATTTTCAATTAGCCCAACCTCCATAATTACCTCATGGAAATGGGGTTACAAAATTCCTCCTTTCCCAAAGTTAGTGGAATTAAATTTGGGAAACACGATCATGTTTGGCTCATCGAGAACTTTCTAGCTATATAATTTTTTCCTCAATACAACATCTAGATAAAAATTTACATACATTTGAAGTTTGAACCTTAATCCCCTACCACATCAACAAGGAACTGCCATGTGTCACCCATGTGTCACTTCAACCTCAAACGAGGCCACACACAACACCCAGCACATCATAATGCCACTGCACCTCCATGCCTTTGCGGCACGTCCTCTTCTAAGAGTGCATCACTCCTAAAATTTTGTGGCGCAACATAATATTTCACATAAGTGATGGGGTCATTTCCAATCTTGTTCCCTAAGTTAATATATGCCACACCTTGCTAGTGCACATAGGATTGAATCCCAAGGCATGATAAAATTTACTCATCAAGTGATAAGAAAAATTATGTCTCGTGGCTTTTGTTAGTTTGCACCCCACCTTAAAAAAATACTATAATCCTCTCTGAGGACCCACACTACATGATAACATGGCTCCAAACATGTCATCATCCCCTTCCATGCTTTGTAGTGCCCCTATTCTAGGTGGCACTACCAAACACCTCCACATGTTCTCCTAGCAACATGCCAGTCCCAGTCTCCACATCATCGCCTCTTCCAATTTTGATAATGTCACTCTACCATGTCATGTTCCCATGTGACAACCATGTATCCTCCTTTGGCCTACATGTATTTTTCCAGCTCAATCTAGCTGAGGAAACTATTAACTCTTGACCTTCTTGTAAACTCATGAATTCTTGTTATACAATTTTTGGTCACTATCGAACATTTTTGGTTAATTCACACACTCTCGTTTTCCCTGCTATGCTTCCTTATCTCTCTTGGGATAAAAATTTCTCCATTTACCCAATGAGAAAACTTCCCATCACGTCCCCATGCCTTCGATCAATAGTGCCATCTACCACACTCAATGGACCCTTTCACCTCCATAGCGCGATAAGGATTTTGACAGGAAGTGATGGGAAATACCCCATCCCACATCTTTTTTATATCGCTCCTCCTTTACTACCACCACTAGGCCATTCCAGTGTGACGTGACATAAATATTTCATGGCATCAAATCAGTAATTTTCCCATCCTATGCCCCTGTTACGTCTACACCTTAGCCAATTTTGTGATTTCTCCAACTGTCTCAACTGAGCTCATGTTTTTTGCCTTAGACTTAGCAATTTAGAAATTCAAGGATCATTCTCAAGCTCCCTCGAGGACCAGTTTCGTTCAGAACACTTCTTGTCCAGTGACGCTTATAGGCATGCCCCTTTTACCAAGCACTTAGACAAGCTAATAATGGCTAATGTTTCCTTTCTTACCAGGATAAACAACAACAGACCACATCTCAAAATGGATGCATCCTGACATCATCAAAAGTAATGAAAAACATGCATTGCAACATAAAACTACTCAATAGACTAAACTAGTAAAATATCCTTGATCATTAGCAAACCATGAAATTGTGAACAATATAGCTTTGTTGAGCCTAATAAGAATGCATAAAATACTATTTCAATGACTTGTAACTCAGAGATACATCAACAATCCCAAGGATATGAAAGTCCATTTACCAGGAGAACAACAAGCGTTCATCTCATTATTGATAGTGAGGAAGAACACCATTCCCATGAAAATAGTGTTGATGTACACATTGTTATAACACATAACAATATCAATTCCATTCATAGTGTAACATATTTGTATGGAGGTAAGCATACATAAATACTTATATGATAATATTAATGACTCACTGTTAGGTCCCTATACTACTAGTGTAACCCCTTATTGTTATTAGTGCAACCCCCTTATTGTATAATTGTGCCCATATAGTCCCCATGTTGTTATTATTATGCCCCATAGAAGCCCACTATTATTATTTTTGTGCCCCTACAATATTATTGTTATGTAGGCTCTGATTGTATTGGGACCCCTTAGACTCCTATATATAGAAAGGAGGTCTTATCATTTGTATCATCCAAGAATTGTTCATTTGTGTAATGTAAAGGAGGTTGCCCCCTTGAAGAGACTGATTTAGAAGTCATTGATCTATATTTTCTATCTTTTTGTGAGCTGGTTTCATAATGTTTGGTATGAGAGCTTTGGATTCTAGGGTTTCGTTGCTCCAAACAGGTCATCGTGGAATTTTCGCTATAACTTTTTCCCTACGAAGTTCCAGAAGCTAAAAACAAACCCATTTGGGCTGAAATAGTTATGAACCTTGGGTCTGAATTTCAGATTTTTTATCACTATATTTTCGGAGATATGATCGGAGGAAGTTAGGGTTTTTGCAAGCTCCATAATTCCATCTCAAAATGGTCATCATGACATTTGTGCTATAATGTTTTTTCTACGAAGATTTAGAATCTGAAATTAAAATCCATTTGAGAAGAAATCTTGGTGAAGCTCCCGCTTGAATTTTAAATCTTTTTTATCTATATTTTTAGAGATATGGTCCAAGATAGTTAGGGTTTTTGCAGGATCCCAAATTACATCCCAAACTGGTGACCTGGGATGAATCGTCATAACTTTCTTGTTGATCTAAAGATGATATGAGGTTTTCATTGATGTCAACCCAAGCATAATATGAGGTTTTCATTGATGTCAACCCAAGCATGATATGAAGTTTTCATTGATGTCAACCCAAGCAGCACCAAGGATGACACTGAACTTCCATGGCACATTAGGCATCATCATTCATGGTTTCTTGTCTCATAACCATTATAATAATACTCTACTCAAAAATATATTTCTATCGGTATATGGCTCTCCTCATAAATCCTCACGGTTTGTAAGTTATTCAAGATTGAAGTTAGTAACCCCAATTAGTGGGCTAAAACCCCATGGGGTTGTGGCATGACATTTATCATTGATTTTTTTCATTGATTATTCAATAATTAATAATTTTTTAAGCTCATAAAATCCCTCCAACATTCTCTATAGAAGCCCCTCTCAACTCTATAAAAAGAAATCTCATATATCCTACAAAAGTAGTGATCGTGGAATTTTCGCTATACATTTATTTCTGCGAAGTATTAGATACTGAAATTAAAACCCATTTGAGCTGACATCCTGATGACCATCATGACTAAATTTCTGATCTTGTTTCGCTATATTTTCGGAGATATGATCTGCGGAGGTTAGGTTATTTGTAGGCTCCTGAATTTCATCTCAAATAGGTGACCTTGGGAAAATCGTCATAACTTTCTCCCTAGGAAATGGATTGGAGTTCTGTAAAAAGTGGTGTATAGTGAATGGGATTTATTTTTCTTTGTATCAATTTCAGATCTGAAATAGGAAACAGTGACATGTGGCACACCGTACAAGTTCGTTCTACTACACTAGTCCATAATTAGGTTATTGTGAGAGATTGGGCATAACTTTTCCTTGAAGAATCCAAATCGGGTCAGACCTATGGCATTGGAAAGAAGACTCAGAGGGCTACTGCAGAAACGAATATCACATATTGGGGATTTAAAATCACATAGATACATCAAATTCAATGTCGTGATCCTATAAGGCAAGAAAAAAAAACTAGATCAAGTGTTGTCAAGGGCTGCAAAGAACCAGACTTTCTAGGGAAGCAAAGAGCAAGGTGTAGCAAAATTATGCAGAAAGTGTAAGATTTAGGTAAGTATCTTATATATATGTATGTTCATCTCTTAATTGCATTAGCTTATTTATATTCTAATTTGTTGTTTTTGTTTAGCACTAACATATGCTCTGCAAGATGAGGTAAGTTTTGCTATTATCATGTCATGGGTATTTCCTTGAATACTTTTTGCAAGTATTATATATTCATCAAGAGAAGATTCAATGCATAATCTAATGTCCTAAAGAGTGAGAAAGGGTAGCATGAAAAGAGCAGCAATCAAGGTGCAGAACAACAACAAGAAGTTCACCACATGAAGTCTTCAAGTGGGCAACATTGCATACAGTCATTGTAAAAGTATCATTGTACAGAGTCATTGTAAAAGTATCATTGTACAGAGTCATTCTAAAATCATCATTGTAAAATTTTTATACGTGTCTATCTGCCATGAGTTGAAGAGGCGGTGTTGGGAGGTCTAGGATCATCATTAGGTGGTTGTGTCATAGTTGGGGTTATGGTCTAGTGTGTCTTCTTCTTCTACATCATTATATATCATTGTAAAGTGGACCATTCTCCCTGTTACAGGAGTCCATTCTTCTTTTATTCTTCTATAGGGTGGTAGGGTGGTGCTAGGGTTGTAGCTCATTGGGTGTTGGGGCATCCGTTCAATTGACTACTGAAGAATCTCAGGCGTTGGAGCATCCATCCAGTGGGAGCTGGAGAAGAATTATTTTCTAGATTCTAGGAGGTTGGAGCTTTCTTTTCAATTGGAGTTGAATATTAAAGAATTATTAGAAAAGCGTTCAGGTGGTTTTTGTCCCGAACGGGGTTTCCACCTTAAAAACTCTCTAAATTTGTGTTCCTTTTGTTTACTACTATCATTGTAGAAACACTGATAATAATTGAAGATTAAATAATTCTCTAAAATATTAATAATAATACTAATTTAAAAGAATACTTATTCACCCCCCCCCCAGTATTTCCAACAATTGGTATCAGAGCTTGGTTCCTTCAATAATAGTTTAACAACTAGAAGGAGATCATGGAGCATACCAAGAATGGTGTACCTCTGATCAATGAAAATAATTATGCACTTTGTAAGGGAAGAATGGAGGTCTATCTCTTGGCACAAGGTTACGAAGTATGGGACACTATTCAAAATGGATTTACACCAACCACAGATGCACAAGGTAAGAAGAATTTGGTAAATGATGCAAAAGAAAAGAATATTATTATTATTGGACTTATTGAATCTGCTTATCATAAGGTGTTGGGCTGTAAAACTACAAAAAATCTATGGGACAAGCTTGAGAATATATATGCAGGTGACTCAAATGTCAAAGAAGCAAAGCTTCAAAGCTACAGAGCAAAATTTGAGCAACTCGGAATGAAAGAAGATGACAACATTGTTGCATACTTCCAACATGTTGATGAAATAACCAACACTATGGGAGGATTGGGAGACCCTGTTGACGAGAAGACTATTATATGAAATATTCTTAGAACGTTACGAGGAAGATTCACCCAAAGGTATCGGTCTTAGAATACAATGAAAATATGGCCAAACTTAGAAAAGAGGAATTACATGGAGTTCTCATAGCATATGAAATGAGACTTGATGAAGAAGAGGGTACTTCACATCTAGAAACTATGTTCGCTGCATCTAAGAAAACCAATAAAGACAAACAACCTTGAAAGGAAAAGACTTGCACCTACAAGTGTGAAGAAAAGGAAGATGACGAAGAAGGTTTTTCAGATGGAGAATATGCTTACTTTACAAGAAAACTAAAAATTGGCAAGAAGAAAGGATTCAAAAGGAACTTTCTCTCTAAAGAAGATAGCTCATCATTCAATGAAGACAGTGACAGTGAAGAAGAAGCTAGTGAGAGAGTAGTGTTTATGGCCATGCACAATAAACAAGAGGTATCAAACAATGAAGAAGAAGGGTTGACTATAGAATAATTTTCTAAGGAGGCAATCAAGCTTATAAAAGAGCTCAAGGTTGAGAAGATCCATTCCAATACTCTTGAAGAACAAGTTCAAGGTCTCAAAATTGAAGTTGAAGAACACAAATGTATTGAAGAGTCACTTGAAAAGAAGTTGGAAGAAAGCAACCGAGAAAGGGAAGCATTAGAATCCGAAGTAGTCTTGCTGTGTAAGGAAGTGAAGATGGGAAATATTGTCCAAAACTATGCCAACAACTCAAGGGCATTGGAAGAAATGAATAATATAGTGACATGAGACCTCAAGAGAGAAGTCCAACAGAAGCAAGAAGAACTTGATGCAACCCGTGATGAGATAATCAAACTTAAGGGATGGCAAAAAGAACACCTACAAGATAATACAGATGAAGAAGCAAAAATGAAGGTAATTAAAGATGGTAAAGCTCCAGTTGATGAAGGTACAAGCTCCACAACTTCGTAGAATTATTCTAAGAAGGAAGTTGATCAAAGTGAAAAGCCAAAGAAGAATGTTTCAACTCCAAAGAACAAGACCAAAGAAATCAAGAACAAAGTACCACAACAAACTACAACACCGCCTCTAAAGAAGAATGAAAAATATTCCAGGTATGTTCATTTATTTAATGGTTATTGCTTTTTATGTGCTAACTATGGACATATGGCCAGGGATTGTGAAGTTTTTGACAGGTACAATGATTATCTGCAAAACCCTAGAAGCAAGTTTACAGGATCACCAGACAAGTTCCGGGATGATTTTGTCAGAAGAGAATATGTGCTCAATGGAACAAATATTGAATGTTTCAAATGCCATAATTATGGCCATAGCGCTCGCGATTGCAGATATCAAATGGAATTACCTATGGACAACATTGAATGCTTCAATTGTCATAACTATGGGCACATGGCTCGATATTGCAGGAATAAGAAGGTCTGGAAAAGGAAACAGGTACAAGAAGACAAAGCAGATAACAAGGTTTCAACAGTTATGCTTTCAGGATTTGTAAAATCTCATGAGGAATTAGCAGTTACTTCAGATAATGACTCAAGTCAAGATGACCCGTTAGGTGAGTCACTATTTTGAACAATATGGCTTGTTGACTCCTTAATGTTTGTACATGAGGAGTCTATGCATGTAGCAGTATATGGCACAAGTCTACGATTGACAGGAAGGTAGTTTGAACAAGATGGTAGTTTCGTTCAAGGTTTAGGAGGAGCAAAATAGTTGAAGGATTACAGGTTACCAAGAACAATGCAATATTAGTCTGCAAAAGATATGCACAGGTTGAAGGAATTAATTTTGAAGAAACATTTTCTCCCATTGCTAGAACAGAAGCTATCAGGATGTTTTTGAATGGTGAATTAGAAGAAGAAGTTTACATAGAAAAACCTGAAAGTTTTAACTACCAAAAAAGAAGACTATGTTTGCAAGTTAAAGAAGGCTTTGTATGGTCTCAAGCAGGCTCCCAGAGCATGGTATGCTCATCTTGATGGATATCTATGTCAATAAGGGTTCAAGAAAGGTACTGCTGATAGCAATCTTTACATACAAATAGATAAAGATAATTTAACAATCTTTGAGGTATATATGGATGATATAATATTTGGTAGCAATGATGATCAAATAAGTAAAAACTTTGCTACAAAGATGCAAAGTGATTTCAAGATGTCTTTACTTGGTGAGTTGACATACTTCTTAGGTCTTCAAATATCTCAGCAAGAGAAAGGAATATTTATATGTCAAGCCAAGTACATCAAGGAAATTCTCAAGAAATTCAAAATGGAAGATTGCAAACTTGTCCTTACTCTGATGGTAACAGGTTGCAAATTGAGCATAGATGAATCATCTAAGGATGTGGATCATAGGTTGTACAGATCTATGATTGGTAGTCTTCTATATGTAACAGCCTCCTGACTAGATGTTATGCAAGCAGTTGGACAAGTAGCAAGATTCCAAATAGCACCAAAAGAATCACATATTATTGCCGTCAAAATAATTCTTTGATATCTAAAGGACACAAAAGAATATGGATTGTGGTATTCCAAGGGCAACAATATCATTATTCAAGCCTTTACAAATATAGATTGGGTAGGAAGCGTTGATGGCCGTAAGAGTACTAGTGGAGAAACATTCTATCTAGGTGGTTGTCTCGTATCATGGTTGAGAAAAAAGAAAACATCAATCTCGTTATCTACAGCGGAAGCAGAATACATTGCAGTGGTATCTTGTTATACTCAAGTCCTTTGGATGAAACAAACTTTGCAAGATATTCAAGTACAATTCAGTGAGCCTATTCCCATCTTCTGTGATAACACCAGTGCCATCATCACCTCCAAGAATCCTGCCATGGATTAAAAAAAAACACATTCTAATCAAATATCATTTTGGTAGATAACAAGTTGCTGAAAATAATATCAAACTTGAATATGTTGGTACAAAAGAACAAATCGTTGATATATTCACTAAACCTTTACCTCGTGAAGCATTTGAATATCTTCGCTAGAAGCTTGGGATTCTCCCAAGTTCTCATTAGATTTTCCTTATTCATAAAATAAAAGGGGAGTGGAAGTGTGTACAGGTCTGCAAGATGGTTGTGTGTTAGGGGGAGTTACCCTTTGCCATTGATGTCAAAGGGGGAGAGAAGGCAGTAGGAAGAGGTGCCCTGATCACAGGGGGAGTACTTGTGTTGCCATCAATGCCAAAGGGGGAGATTGTTGATCTAAAGATGACCTGAGGTTGTCATTGATGTAAACCCAAGAAGAACCAAGGATGACCCTGAACTTCCATGGCACATTGGGCATCATCATTCATGGTTTCTCGTCTCATAACCATTATAAGAATACCCTACACAAGAATATCTTTCATTGGTATATAGCTCTCCTCGTAATTCCTCACAGTTTGTAAGTTATTCAAGATTGAAGTTAGTAACCCCCAATTAGTGGGCTAAAACCCCATGGGTTTGTGGCATGGCATTTATCATTGATTTTGGTCATTGAATAGTCAATAATTAATAATTTTTTAAGCTCCTAAAATCCCTCCAATATTCTCTATAGAAACCCCTCTCAACTCTATAAAAAGAAATCTCATATATCCTCTAAAAGTAGTGATCGTGGAAGTTTTGTTGTAACTTTATTTCTGCAAAATCCTAGATGCTGAAATTAAAAACTAGTTTAGACGAAATCCTGATGAACATCATAACCAATGTTCAGATCTTGGTTCGATATATTTTCGAAGATATGATCTGTGGAAGTTATGGTTTTTGCAGGCTCCCGAATTTCATCTCAAAGATGTGACCTTGGGAAACTCGTCATAAATATCTCTCTAAGAAATGGATTGGAAATTTGTCAAAAGGGGCAGATGGTACACTGAATGTAGTTTTTTGTATATTAATTTCATAGCTGAAAAAGGAAACGGTGACACGTGGCACGCCATACAAGTTCGCTCTATTGAACTAGTCCATAATTAGGTCATTGTAAGAGATTGGTCATAACTTTGTCTTGAAGAATCTAAATCGGATCAGACCCATGGCATTGGAAAGAAGAACCAGAGGGCTACTACAGGACCAAATATCACATATTGGGGATCTAAAATCACAGAGATACATTAGATTCAATATAGTGCTCCTAGAAGGTAAGAAAAAAAACTAGATCAAGTGTTGTCAAGGGTTGCAAAGGACCAGACTTTCTAGGAAACAAAAGAGCAAGGTGAAGCAAAATGATGCAGAAGAGGTAAGATCTAGGTAAGTATCTTCTGTATATGCATATTCATCTCTTAATTGCATTAGGTTCTTTCTATTCTAATTTGTTGTTTTTGTTTAGCACTGACATATGCTCTGCAGGATGAGGTAAGTTTTCTATTATCATGTCATGGGTATTTCCTTGAAGACTTTTTGCAAGTATTATATATTCATCAAGAGAAGACTCAATGCATAATATAATGTTCTGAAGAGTGAGAAAGGATAGCATGACAAGAGCAGCAATCGAGGTGCAGAACAACAGCAAGAAGTTCACCACATGAAGTCTTCAAGTGGGCAGCGCTGCATATAGTCATTGTAAAATTATCATTGTACAGAGTCATTATAAAAGCATCATTGTAAAAGTTGTACAAGTGTCTATCTTCCAAGAGTTGAAGAGGCAGTGTCGGGAGGTCTAGGATCGTCATTAGGTGGTTGTGTCATAGTTGGGGTTATGGTCTAGTGTTCCTTCTTCTTCTACATCATTCTATATTATTGTAAAGTGGACCATTGTCCCTGGTACGAGGGTCCATTCTTCTTCTATTCTTCTATAGGGTGGTAGGGTGGTGCTAGGTTGGTGCATGAAGTCACCAACAGGTTCAAACCTATGAAAACTTCACGGTGGTAGGGTGGTTCTAGGGTGAGTTGTAGCTCATTGGATGTTGGGGCATCCGTTTAGTTGACTACTAAAGAATCTCGGGCGTTGGAGCTTCCATCGAGTGGGAGTTGGAGAAGAATGCTTTTCTATATTCTAGGAAGTTGGAGCTTTCTTTTCAATTGGAGTTGAATATTAAAGAATTACTAGAAAAGAGTTTAGGTGGTTTTTATCTCGGAGGGGGTTTCCAACTTAAAAACTGTGTGCATTTGTGTTCCTTTTGTTTACTGCTATTATTGTACAAACACTGATAATAATTGAAGATTAACTAATGCTCTGAAATATTAATAATAATACTAATTGAAAGGAATACTGATTCACCCCCCCCAGTGTTTCCAACATTTCTCTCTTAGCATCAGATTGATATTTTGTAAAAAGTTACAGAAAGAGGGAGGCCTGTAGTTTTCAGTGTATCAGTTTCAGGACCTAAGTTCAAAACAGTGACACGTGGCACTTTGTAGAAGTTTGCTCTACTGAACCAATCTATAATTACGTCATCCTGAGAGACGTAACATAACTCTTCCTTGGAGAATCCAATCTTGACCAGACTTGCAAGGTTGGAAAGAGGACTTAGAGGGCTACTGCAAGACGCAATTTTAGACCTTGGAGATCCAAAATTACAAAGATACAACAGATTCAATATCGAGCTCCTACAAAGTGAAAAACGTTTTGTATTGTTTTTTAATTTTTTTCACAAGTTTGGCTGAAAAATTAGTTTGAAGGAATTCAAAGGGTGTGGAAGCTAATATGGATGGTATAGAAGAAAAAATTAAAGGCAACATGGAAGATTTGAAGACAGATTTGACAAAGTTGCTACAAGAAATTCTTACTAATGGCAAAAGGGTAGTAAAGGAAAATCGTGATAAGAACAAAAGAAATGTTAATCATGATTTCATAGACTCTAACGTTGGATTGAAGACCCACCATGTTCCAAATATTGATATGAGGAAGTTTGATGGCAAGGATCCCGTAACATGGATACTACAGATGGAGCAATATTTTGATCTCCATAATGTGCAAAACACACAAAAGTTACACATTACAAATTTATATTTGGAACCAAATCATGTTTGTATGGTATCAATGGCTTTGCTCTTGTAAACAATTTGTCACTTGGGCAATTTTTACGGAAGGAATGATAGCACATTATGATGATACAAAAAGTAACACCTTTTTTAGCCAATTGATAAATCTCAAACAAAAGGGTTCAATGATGGAGCACATTGAGGACTTCAAAAAATTGAACTGTTGGGATGGGGTCCCCTGGGTCCGTTTTGGGGTTAAGATAACCCAAGTTTTGATATAGTTTTGTAATTAATGTAAAGTCTCCACGATTTGTGGATGTAGAGCGTGTAGATGAGTAGGAGTCAAAGGGGTTTAGCCTCCTATTTTATGTAAAGTTTGAGTCGATTTTGATATCCACCCATGGTCCACGGACCATGGCATTATATGAAAAAGGCTATAAATAGGTGTGTCTTAGAGAGTCTAAGGCATGTTTGTTGATAATAATTGATGATGAATGGGAAGTGATAGTGAAGAGAAGGGGGTAAGGTAGAAGAAAGGCCATGCAAATGAGTGTAGTTAGGTGCGCGAACCCCTGCAGCTATGTGCGCAAGATAGTTTAAGTCTGTAACCTTGAATTGAAGATCAATAAAGACAGTTTTCGAAGAATTATTATGTATTTGTGTTATTTATGTTAATGTTATATGATGTCCCTAATGGAAATAACACCTACATACTGGATGTAAGCAGAAACTCAACCTCCAGAGCAGGGCGCTAGAGGAGTGCGTGGAGGTTATCAAGGGCACAGATGGGGCCGAGGAGGAGGAGGGCCTAGTAGAGGCCATGGTTAGATCATTTGCTACAACTGCAGACATCCAGGACACTATGCACGAGAGTGTAAGAATTAGACACACTCGTTATGTCAATACTGCGACTAGTTTCACCATAATATAGAAGAATGCCCAGTGTTGATAGCTAAAATGCAAGAGAAGAAAGCACAACCTCAATAGCCTACGCAGAACTTACAGATGATGGGAGTTGAGCCCTGTGAGGAGGATCAAAGCATGAATATAGTGTTAAGAAGTGTAATAACGACTGGCAATGATAAGGGTAAACAGCCTGAAGAAGAAGGATGGGTCCGCAAAGCCCCAGAGAAGGAAGTTGGCTTTGATCTAAATCATGCTAAGGAAACATTTATGGAAGCCAAGAAGAGCTTTGTTAAGGCCTCCACCTCACAAAGCCAGGACAAGGTGCAAGAAACCGGTGCGCCTATAGAGGTTGATCCCTCTGTACTTACTATGCTTTTGGAGACCTGCATAAAATTGTTGTGCGATATCAAAGTTGTGGAAGGCCTACAGGAATTAATAAACAAATGCGCCAACAAAGAGAAGGTCCATGATGCACATCGAGTGGTCAAGAAAATTGGAAAACATAAGGCACAAACGGGGTGTGAGATGAGGCTAACTGCGCAGATAGGGGATTACGAGATGGACCAAGTCATCTTGGATCTGGGGTCCGATGCGAACGTATTACCAAAACAAACATGGGAGATAATGCGGAGACCTGTGCTAAAGTGGTCTCCAATTCAGCTCAGAATGGCGAACCAGCAGAAAATCATCCCAATGGGACGATTATATGGAGTAACCCTTGATATACAAGGTGCGAGCATGATGGCCGACTTTGAGGTTATAGAGATCACAGATGAAATTAATCCATACCCTATGCTCTTGGGAATTGACTGGGCCATTGATATGAATGGGGTCATCAATTTGAAGAAGACGACAATGTCATTTTAAAGAAAATCGCTTCGATTTATAGTACCGTTGGACCGTGCAAAAGGGGCACGATATACTAAACCACTCTGCAATTATGAAGAAAGTGAGGATGAACTGGATCAAATCTACAAAATAACAGCACGAGATCAAAATTCGATCAATCCAATGATAGATGGATGGATTGCATGGGACTGGAGAGTTCCTACGCCTCTGATTCAGACGAAGAATTGGAGCATTGGCATAATCGCTTTCATGAAGTATCTACACTTCGATGCAATATGATGACGAAGTCGCTGCACTGTGTTTCATCGGAGGTAAGGAAACTAACCTATTATGATGGTTTCACTAATGTAGATAAGTTTTTGGATGAATTTGAGCGTGAAGTCCCTAAGGATCACTGCTTCCAAGCTTTAGAATTGGCATTGCGCCCTACGCTTGCACGATGGTGGGGAACACATAAGGATAGCTTTGTTGGATGATGTGATTATAGAAGAATGATGAGGTTACGATTTGGGTGTCCTAACACTAGATTGACTAAGAAATGTAATGGAAGGGATGATCTGCGCAATCAGCTAGCAAAATGGACTAAAGCATGGGGGACTGAACCATAGCTAGAGTGGGTACACATATTTTGCCATACTTTGGATACAATTCCCATGACCTGATATCTGGAAACAGAGCTCTGCCATGGCACCATGCAGTGGGATATATTGAGGTAAGGGTTCTTATTGACCTTCAGATTTGAATATGGCTTCGCAAGCATCAATTAATCTCTACAAGAGATTAAGGCGATCATCTTTAGAACACCGATGGAACTTATGGAATGGACCCAACCAGATTGGAGCACCTAGCTACGCCATGCGCTAGAATGCTATAATGTGACTGCTGAAGAGAAAGATGAAGATCCTAGAAACATTAATATTCCAGAGGCAGAAGGGTGTTGTGAAGTCGAAGGCCCATGGATAGAAAACCAGGACATCACCACATCATTGAAGACAAAGCAAGTAAACATTGGGACTAAAGTAGAACCAAAGTTTGCAAAGATTTGAGATTATTGGGATGATGCTACCGTGGATAAATTTGTTGAGTTACTCCGTGAATACCAGGGTCTCTTCCCTACTAAGTTTTCAGATTTAAAAGGCATAGTTGGTGATTTGGGCGTTATGAAGATCACTCTGAAGCCAGATGGGAAACCTATTAAACGGAGGTCGTATTGCCTTAATCCTAAATACAAGGAAAAGGTTCTCCTAGAGTTGGATAAGATGTTGGAGGCAGGCATCATAGAACCGGTTGAAGAATCTGATAGGTGAGCCCGATGGTGGTTTAGGAGAAGAAACAAAAAGGATAAATAAGGATTTGCATAGATCTGCGGAAGCTTAATGATGCATGTTTCCATGACCCATTCCCAACGCCATTTACAGATGAGGTATTAGACAATGTTGGAGGTTAGGAGGCTTATTCCTTTACTGGTTGATTTTCTGGGTATCATCAGATCAAGATCATGCTAAAGGATAGGAGCAAAATGACCTTCGCGATGGAGTGGGGTTGTTTTCAATACACTGTGATGTTGTTTGGGCTTAAGAATGCACCTATGACATTTTCCTGCGTAGTCATAGCAGTGTTCAAGGAATTCATTCATAAGTTCATACAAGTCTTCTTTAATGACTGGATGGTGTTTGGATTAGTACAGTGCCATGTAGTAAGTCTGCGCCTGATGTTGGATACATGTCGCAGATACCAAATCGCGCTGAACTTGAAGAAATGCATATTTTGTGTTCCCTTTGGGATCTTTTTGGGTCACGTGGTGTGCAAGAAAGGATTGATGGTGGATCTTGCAAAGATTACAGTACTTGTGAATTTGGAGGCCCCAAGGAATGTCAAGTAGTTGCGCACTATGCCGAGACATACAGGATATTATAGAAAGTTTATCAAAGCTTATGTTCAAATCACTGCGCCCATGGAGAAACTGTTGAAGAAGGATGCAACATTCTATTGGTATGAAGAATGTCAACACAGCTTAGATGTATTGAAAGAAAAGATGGTCACTGTGCCTATCTTATTATTCTGTGATTGGAAAAATGAGTTTCACGTACATGTGGATGCCTCTTGAATTGCGTTGGGTGCAGTGTTAACACAGGCCAGTGAAGGATAAATGGACCATCCTATAGCCTTTGTAAGTAGGAAATTATCGAAGGTTGAGAAGAATTATTTGATGACTGAGAACGAAGGATTGGCCATGGTGTATGCGCTACAAAAAATTAGACATTATCTTTTAGGAGGGCATTTCAAGATGTACACGGATCATTCTACCTTGAAATACATGATCAATAAGCCTGTGTTGGGAGGGAAGATCTGCAGATGGTTACTATTATTTCAGGAGTATGACTTTGAAGTCATTGTGAAGCTAGGGAGGTTAAATGCAGGACCTGACCATCTGTTGTGAATCGAAACAGTAGAGGAGCCTAATAATCTTGAGGAAGGGTTGCCAGATGCGCAACACTTTGCGGTGCGCATAGTAGACAATAATTTTTCATACATTATTCACTTCTTGACTACCAAGATGGCACTAGAATGATATACGAGCCAGTGAAAGAAGGAATTAGTAGTGCGTACGATAGATTTTTCAGTTATTGCAGGACATTTGTATAAGATGGGTGCACATGAAATATTGCGAAGATATGTGCTGGATTTTGAGCGGGATACCATTCTTGTTGAAGCTCATGGGGGATCTGCGGGAGGTCATTATGCAGGGAAATGCAACTACATAGAATATTTTGTGCACAGGTTTATGGCAGCCAACACTGCACAAGGATTCCAAAGCACAATGTAAGGCATGCGATGCATGTCAAATAACTGGCAAACCATCGCAAAGGGATAAATTTCCATTACATCCTCAAATATATTTGTAGCCATTTGAGAAATGGGTGATTGATTTCGTTGGGCCAATTCAACCCTCAGGAAAGAAAATAGGTGTATGCTATATCATCACCACAACGGAATATCTAACCAGATGGGTGGAAGCATAGCCGGTTAAGTATTGTACAAGGGCTATGGCAGCAAGCTTTTGTTTGAGTATGTCTTAACCAAATTTCGTTGCCTGAAAGTGTTGATGAGTGACAAAGGTACGCACTTTCTGAACAAAATGACCAGCGCATTGAATGAAGAATTCCAAATCTACCATCAAAAGAGTGCACCATATCACCCACAGGCCAATGGAATTATGTAAGCCTTCAATAAGATTTTGGAGAACGCATTGAGGAAGATCTGCAACGCGCAACAGAATTACTAGGATGTGTGCATACCTACAGTACTATCGGATTATAGGAATACTTGTAAGAATATGACAGGGAAAACGTCGTTCAGATTAGTGTATGGGGTCGAAGTTGCAATGTCGATGGAGTACATTGTGCCTAGTTTGCGCATAGCAGCTCTCACAGGTATGGCAGATCGCGAGGCCTTGGAGGAACATCTCGCGCAGCTGATGGAGCTCGACGAGGATCGATTTTTGGTAGGATTCCATCAGCAAGTACAGAAGGAACATGAAAAAGCATGACACGATCACCACATCAAGCTTCGCACATTCATGTTAAACGATCTGGTCTTGTTATATGATAGTAAATTCACTAAACTTCTCGGTAAATTTCAGTTGCATTGGTTAGAATCCATATATTATCAAAGAAATTATAGATGGAGGTGTATTTCATTTCACAAAGTTGAATGGGGAACCCTTCCCGGGAAGAGTGAATGGGAGTAGATTGAAGTTGTATACAGGGGATCCTGCATAATGACTATATGGAAGCAGGATAGTCTTAGTGCTCCAGGCAGTTGCAAGGGAGCGTGGGACTATAAACTACACTTCTCAGTTTGGAGGACAACGCAGCGAGTAGGTTGTGCAGAGAATGACGAAGATACAACCCATAAAGTTGCATGTAGGAAGCTATGCCATGGAGGAAGGTACCGCACAGCACAGCAGGAAAGTGACCATTGAATTCAATTTTCATGACTTGACAGCCAGAAGACGGTTAATTGGAGCGGGCTGGCAGCATTTGAGGAAAAACTCTTTGAAGATCTGCTTCCAAAACAACATTTATTATCAGAAATTGCGAGGAATGGTTGGATTTGAATTCAAAACCGCTATAAATTATGTCATCCAGTCCAACAGAGAATACTTTGCACTCTGAGAATTGTTAGTGAACTTCGTTGTCTGTTGCCCATGAGCCGAGTGTTTTGGGAAGATTTCAGTGCAAGCCCCACTTTTGTTGAGTTGCCTGCGATAAACCAGAATTTTATTCTTGACAAAATGTTTGCACCAAGTCCTATTGAAACCGTTAGTACTGGCAATGTTGCTTCTGAGACTGTTGCCTTGAAAGTTGTAAGTATGGAAGCTACGGCTCCTGTGCCTACAACGCCGAGGTCTCCTAGGCCGAAGCCTAACCCTACCAGAGAAACCCAACCAGCCAAATCAAAGAAGGACAAGAAGAAGAATTCATTTCCAGTACACGCTTCCCCAAGGAAGCATGCTAAAACACAGAAACAGAAGAAAGATAAGCAATTGGAGAAGGTAGTGGACCTAGAGGCAGAAGAAGCCTAGGGAACAGAAGTTATTGATGCTAAAGGAGTGAAACCTATAACAAGGATCCCTGAGTATATCCCTCTGCAGAAGGGAAAAGTGAAGGTCATTGTTACACAAAAATATCGTCACCATGATTATTTGCAGTCAATATGGGTCTATCATCACTTGTATTGTCCTCCTAAGCTAGTCTCAAACCTCAGCTCTTCAAGTCAAGCTTTGAAAATGGGAGAAAGACATTGAAAATCAACAAAGCTCTGGTTCCCCACTTTCTCCCACTGTTGCCTGCGGTCCCGCACCCCCTGTTCACAAAAACTGCGGACCTGCTCGCTCTGTCCCTAAAGGAGTGGGTGCGGACCCCTATGAAAGTCAAAAAGGCGCAAGTTTATTCTAAAAAACTCACTTTGGGTTAATTCTAGATGATTCTAGAAGGAATTTTGATGTGGATTGGTCGCTCTTAGGTGGTTCATGCATCCCAAAAGAGAAGGAGCTAATCCCTTGATGAGAGGAGCTATCCCTTTGAAGGAGGGCTTTATCCCTTTGAAGGAGGACCTAGTAACTTCCCTCCATTGCACTATAAATTAAGGCATTGGGCTGGTTGCTAGGGAGGTTAGAAGCTGAACATTTTTTAGGGTAAATGCTGGTGGAATTGAGACTTCCTAGTTAAGCTTGAGAGGAGAGATCACATACCTTTTTGGCTTCATTAGGAAGAGAGTGAAACTTGTCAAAGTAGAGGAGACTTCTTGTTGGACCCTGGTAGGAGCTTGTACAGCATCAAGGCACAGGTTGTAAAGTTCTTCTTTGATTTGAATTAATACAATCAGATTCATTTTTCTTAACAAATTGTCTTATGTCATTTGTTTCATGAATTGCTTGATCATCATGTTAAGTATGCTTTATGATATTGGCTTTTCAGGTGCTATTTAATTTGTTTGCTTGTTTGTGTTTGCAGATTCACAACAAGGGAGCTCATTTGGATCAAAGGAACGAGGCTTCCACAAACTTGCATTGTACACTTGTTTGCCTTTGTTTATAAATGCATATTTAGAGAAAGATAGTTTTTGATTGGCTTGCTTGTCACTAGATATCGTTAGATTCTAGGAAGGTCTATCTTGTCCGCAAGATCGACTCATTCCGTGTGACAAAATGGCGACTCCGCTGGGGACTTGATTTTTTCCTTGTTTTTACTTTGACCTGAGAAACTGTGTTTTTGTTTTTGTTTTTGGCTTGTTGTGTGTGGAATTGGGTAGATTTAGTAGATCTAGGATTATTTTTTGTTTTTCATAACTTTGGGAGAGGACCGCACCCTCGGCTTGGGACACAGTGCGGACCTATCCGCACTTTTGCTTTTAGCACAGAGCGGTACCGCACCTGTGTTAACTGTGGGCCTGCGGACCCTGTCAAAATTTTGGAAAACCTAAGATTTTCTCTGTTAGTCAGCTTAGTTTTTGTTTAGATGTTATTATCCCCTGCCCAGACCTACATATAACTTGTCAGAAGCTTTTCTTAGGTTAATTCCATTGGTGTTAGGGTTTTAGGTGAAATTCCTAGAAGTTTTGATTGTTGGGTTTGGTTTTCATTTTGGTCTTGTAGTAGCTCTGAGCTTAGAAGCTGTAGAAACCTCAGATTACCTTGGTTTTTACTAGCTTTCTTATGAGTCTGACCATTTGCAAAATCTACCTTTGTTGAGGAATCCACCTTGTGTTTTCTCTTTACGAAACTTCGAAAAAGCTTGTGTTAAAAGTTTGGATTTCATTTTTAGAAAAGAAAACAAAAATTGGTTGTTTTTTGACTGATTTGTGATTCTGGACAAATTAGTCCTTAGTTTTCTTATAGCTAAGTAAAACATCCTTGAAAAAGACATCTTGTAAGCTTTGACTTCAAATAGGTTTTTTATATTTTATAGATCTCAAGATTAGTTAGTTCCATAGTTTTGAGTGTTTTATAAAAAATAAAAATATCTCTTTTGGAAAAAGTTTGTTTTTGTAGTGGTTGAGTGTTTTGAAGGAAAAGGGAATTTTTTGTGAAAATAACTAGTTGTCTTGTTTTGAGTGCATTGGAAAAGACAAAAAGCTCTTCTTTTAATTTGTTTGTTAAGAAAGATTTGTGTTTACAAGTATTTGCATTCTCAAACTCTTTCCTAGCTAGAAGTTCATTGAAGGGAAAAGATTGCTTAATCATCTTAAGTGCATTTTTTTAGTGATTTCGAGTCAAGTCTTCACACCACGAGTTTCATCTCCGCACCTCTTGACTTAAACAAAAACCAATAAAAATAACGCTTAAAGTAAAATCTATCTAGTAATATTTTTATTTCTAGGGCTCTGATACACCAATATAGCTTAGGCTAGTGTCTTGGAGTAGGGAGTAATTAACTCTAAAAGACAGTAAAACAAACAAGTAGCTATATCTTGTGGTAGGAGAGAAATCCAATTGTTGCATTTATGCTCTGGAAAGCTCCTCTTAAAGGAGAAGCATGAGATCGTATCTGAACCAGTGTGGGAATCAATCCTTCCTCATTGGCAACGACGCCACATATTCATGTATTAAAACGGTAAACCTCAGATTAACCATTGTCGAGGACCCCGGGGTCACTTGTTGGTAAACCTTGGATTATCTCATTGAGCCTTCAAGGGGATTGAGCTTGTTACTCTGCCCTTGCGTGCATATCGGATCTTAGACTGTTCCCCAGGTATATTTGTTTCCGTTGGTAACCTTAGTGACCATATTCTATAGGATTCTTCCTAAGGTGACAGTGGTGGGAAGATCCCACTGTACCTGGAGCAGACGTCGGCTAGACTCACTTGAATTTTCTGTGGGGTTCTCTTCACTCGAGACGGTTTAGTGGAGGAACGTGTGTCATTCTATTCATTAAGCAGGTTGTCGGGGTAACTGTTCCAACCACCATTTCTGTATTGAACTCTGGGATGTTGGGCTTCATCACCAACTAGTGTTTTCAGTACGGAAAGTTACTGTTTGCGTGTGTTTTGATATCCTAGATTCTTTAGGCGTGTGATTCAAATTTGTTTGGTTCTTTAGAGGCTTTAGGTGGTTTTCATTGAGATTTTACTTTGTTTGCGTGTGAAGTAGTTAAAATTTTTTAATCGTGGCTGAATTACCGAGGAAGTCCCATAGACTTCGGGGCCAACCTCCTGAGTTTTCACTAAACCAGCCTGAAGGGTTAAGAGCCCTCGTAACTCCTAGAGACAGTAGAGTTGGGCCACCTGAAGAAGGAGAGTCTTCTTTGGTGGTACTACCTGATTTTCAAGCTTTAGTAGTAGACTATAATCCACAATCAGTGTCCGTTTCGGAAATTACTGGTAGCTTTTCATCTACTAGTGATATAGGTGAGGAACCTGAAAGTGAATTTGTTGCTACCCCAACATCGGGGTTTACCTCTCCAACTTCTAGTGGTCCTGGTTCACCCAGGGTAGAAAGAATAATTACCCAAAATCTTCCTTCTGGACTTATAGCTATCGAAGAACTTGCTACTACAGAAGAAGAAGTAGGCATCCCTATCCCTGAAAATCAACCTGTTATTGAACTTAGGGAGCGTGAATCAATTTTTTACAGTCCACCTAGGAGCAGTGCTTGGTATCTTTCATTGACTAATTTTTTGGAAAACCCGGGGCTAAGTTTTTCACCACCTCGTATTCCTTATCACCCAACACCTAGAGGTTATTATCCTCCATTAAATATGTCAAAATAGTCGTCCATGTTTACTCAATCACCATAATCCTTTTTGTACGGTGGTCCTTCTGTTCCCTCTAGGTATCAATCACTTTCTGGTACTTTTGCGGGAGCATCTCCTTAACCCATTGAACAAGGGTTAGTAACTGGAAACAATGGTACTAAGCCGTTGAGTGTAGAAGGTATTCTCACGATGTCAGGTACTATTCCTAATCCTCAACCTCAAGGTGGCCAGTTACCGCCTGGGGGGCAGCCTCAAAATCCTCGATTATCGCTTGGGGGGAAACCTCAAGGTACCCAATTTGCGCCTGGGGGGCAACCTCAAGGACAATACATACCTACGGGACAGTACGTTCCTCAAGGTCAACCCCAGATTCAATATGTACCTCAAGGTCAACCCCAGTATCAATATGTACCTCAAGGTCAACCCCAGTATCAGTACGTGCCTCAAGGGTATCAACCCCAAGGTCAGTACTTGAACCAAGGTTTCCAACCACCCTCCACCCAATCATATGTTTAAGGAACGGGAAATGTACCGTTGAATTATCAACCCTACCCTCAACCCGGTTATGGTCGTCAATATTCTCAACCTGTTATGGGTCCGTACCCCGGAATGAACTTAGTGTGGGATCCATCGCAAACTCAACAGGTCTTGCAACCGAATGTACAATTGTCATCTCAAACTGGACAACCCTTAGTTTTTGGTTCACCCCAGCAACCTGTCCAGTCTACTATTCAAACTTCTGTACCTTCGGTAGTTTCTCAGCCTAGGCCTAGTACGCCTCGTACTCCGCCTCAAACAGCTGTTGCAACTACTGCAACATCTGTTCAATCTACCCCACCTACTTCTGGAGTATCGACAGCTCCGATTTCTACTTATCTATATCTACTCCTCAGACATCTTTACCTCAGTCTGGATCCACAATTCAAACCTCAGTTCAGATGCTTGTAGGACAACCTGGTTCAAGTACGGTTGTCACAAGTCAACCACAATTTATGTTGGGTCCCTATAATACTAGTGATTACCCCATTACTATTGTAGTTATACCCCTTATTTATATTTTTGTGCCCCTATTACCCCCATATTGTTATTTCTGTGCCCCATAGAATCCCTCTATTGTTATTTTTGTGGCTTTATATTATTATTGTTAGGTCGGCTGGATTATATTGTGACTCCTTAGACTCCTATATATAGAAAGGAGGTTTTGTCATTTGAATCATCCAAGAATTGTTCATTTATGTAATGTAAAGGAGGTTGCCCCCTCGAAGAGGCTGAATTCTAAGGCGTTGATCTATCTTTTCTATCTTTTCTTGAGCTGGTTTCATAACATTTGGTATCAGAGCTTTGGATTCTAGGGTTTCGCTGCTCCAAACAGGTCATCGTGGAATTTTCGCTATAACTTTTTTTCTGTGACGTTTCAGAAGTCGCAAAAAAAACCCATTTGAGAAGAAATCGCGCTGAACCTTGGGTCCAAATTTCAGAGCTTTTCGCGCGATATTTGCGGAGATATGATCTGAGGAAGTTGGTCTTTTTGCAGACTCCTGAATTACATTCAAAACAGGTGACCTGGGGAAAATCGTCATAACTTTCTCTCTGGGGATCGGATTGAAATTTTGTAAGAAGGTACAGAAAGAGGACGGACTGTAGTTTCTTGTATGCGAGTTTCAGATCCAAAGGTTGAAACAGTGACTCGTGGCACGTCGTACAAGTTCGCTCTACTGAACTAGTCTAAAAGCAAGTCACTGTGGGAGATTTCACATAACTCTTCCTTGGAGAATCCAATTTGGGTCAGACTTGTGGCATTGGAAAGAGGACACAGAGGGCTACTACAGGTCACAAATTCAGAACTAGATGATTGGAAAGTACAGAGATACATCAGAGGCAATATCGAGCTCCTACAAAGTGAAAAAAGGTGTGTAGATTTTCTTAAATTTTTGTTTAAGCTTGGTTTGAAAATTTATTTTGAAGGAATTCAAAGGGCATAGTAGAGCATTATTATCGGTAACTGATGCCCCGAGGAAAGAAAATGCAAACACCTAGTAAGGAACCTGAAAGCTCTAGCATGACTCATGAAGAAGAGGAAGAAATGCTACATGATATATCAAAATTACAAGACAAGTGCAACAAATGTCCCGCACACAAAAGGAACAGAATCTAAGATGGATGGTTTAAGAAAGATGTAGAAGCTAAGATGGATGGTTTAAAGAAAGGTGTAGAATCTAAGATGGATGTTTAAATAAAGGCGTAGAAGCTAAGATGATTGACGTGGAAGCTAAGATGGATGATTTGAAGATAGATTTGAAGACAGACATGGACGAATTGAAGATAAATATGAATAAGTTGCTACAAGAAATGGTCCTAATGGTGAAAAGGGTAGTAAAGGAAACTCATGATGAGAACAAAAGAAATGTTAATCATGATTCCATAGACGCTAATGTTGGATCGAAGAATCACCATATTCCAAAAATCGATATGAGGAAGTTTGATGGCAAGGATCCCGCCACATGGATATTACAGATGGAGCAATTCTTCGATCTCAATAATGTGCAAAACACACAAAAGGTACGTATGGCAACTTTATATTTGGAACCAAATCAGTTTGTATGGTATCAATGGCTTTGTTCTCGTAAACAATTTATCACTTGGGCAATTTTTACGGAAGAATTGATAGCACATTATGAGGATACAAAAAGCAACACTTTTTTTAGCCAATTGATAAGTCTCAAACAAAAGGGTTCAATAATGGAGCACATTGAGGAGTTCCAAAAATTGAACATAAGGGTAAAAGATATTCCAGAGGAGCATAGGATTGATGTGTTCATAGGGTCTTTAAAGGATAATATCCAACATGATGTTCGCCTTTGGGAACCTGATTCATTAGAGAAGGCATTCAGGTTAGCAAGAAAAATGGAAAGCAAAATTATGGCAACTAGGAAGCATACCACTCACAACTATAAAGACGGAAGTGTTGTTGCCCCTAGTCTTCCACAACCTACAAGGTTGACACCACAACAATTGGAAGAAAAAAGAGCAAAAGGGCTTTGTTACAATTGTGATAGCAAATACACAAAAGGTCATAAGTGTGCTGAGAAGAAATTATTCTACATAGATTGTGAAGAGGAAGAAGAAAAGGAGCAAGAAAGGTCAAAAGAAGAGGATATACTCCAGGAACAAAGCCTAGATGAAGAACAAATAAATCCGACCATATCTTGTAATGCATTGGCGGGAATTACCACTCCTCAAACCATCAAGATAGAAGGACAAATCAAGAAGAAAAAGGTAATAGTGTTGATTGATTCAGGAAGCACCCACAATTTTATTCATTGTAGGGTAGCAAAAGAATTGAATTGCTTCCTATATCCAGCACCAGAGTGTCAAGTGATGATTGCAAATGGAGGAACAATAAATTGCTCTGGAAAGTGCCATAATATCAAGCTATCCATGGGAGAATATGTATTGACTAGCCCAATGCTTTCCATTCCAATGGGAGGTGCTGATGTTGTACTAGGAGTCCAATGGCTACAATCCTTGGGTACAATAGCTTTTAATTTTCAAGAACTTTTCATCAAATTTTCTACGGAAGGAAAGGAAGTTGAATTAAGGGGTATTGCAGGGAAACCAGGAAAGATAATCAGCTCTAATGGCATGACAAAGCTTCTAAAAAAGGAGCAAAGAGGTGTAATTGCACAATTATGTTCGCTAGATGTTTCCACATTGGAATCATCTATTTCTCCAGATCTCCAAAAAGTCTGGACAATCATTCCAAGGTATTTGAGACTCCCAAAGGTCTCCCACCTATGCGTGATCATGATCATGCTATTCATCTGATTCCAGGAAGTGTTCCTCCAAACATCAGGCCGTACAGATATCCCTATGTCCAAAAAAGTGAAATTGAACGTATGGTTGCAGAAATGCTAGAGGCTGGTATAATTCAACCGAGTCAAAGTTCTTTCTCAGCTCCAGTAGTATTGGTGCACAAGAAGGATGGATCATGGCGCATGTGTCCGGATTATAGGGAGCTCAACAAGCTCACTATTAAAGATAAGTTCCCCATTCCTGTCATTGATGAATTACTGGATGAATTGCATGGATCAATTTACTTCACCAAGTTGGATCTTCGTTCGGGATATCATCAAATCAGAATGAAGATTGAAGACATTCCGAAAACGGCATTTAGAACTCATGAGGGTCATTATGAATTTTTGGTCATGCCTTTTGGCCTTACCAATGCACCTTCAACATTTCAAGGTTTGATGAATTCAATTTTCAAACCATTCCTTAGAAAATTTGTGTTAGTATTTTTTGATGATATACTAATCTACAGCAAGTCTTGGAAGGATCATGTTGAACATGTTGACAGGGTGCTACAACTATTGGAGGAGAAACAATTATATGCAAAAAGATCCAAATGTTTCTTTGGAGTCCAGGAGGTGGAATATTTGGGTCATATTGTATCTCATGAAGGAGTTAAGGTAGACCCTAGCAAAATTAAAGCCATTAAGGAATGGAAAATCCCCACATCCATAAAGCATCTGCGAGGATTTCTTGGGTTGACAGGGTATTATCGCAAGTTTGTTAAGAATTATGGGAGAATAGCAGCACCTCTAACAACATTATTGAAGAAAGATTCATTTTCATGGACTCCGGAAGCAACAAAGGCCTTTGAACATCTTAAAGAGGCAATGTGCCAAGCACCGGTCTTAGCTACACCGGACTTCACAAAAACCTTTATTGTGGAATGTGATGCTTCAGGAAATGGAATTGGTGTTGTTCTAATGCAAGATGAAAGACCCATTGCTTTTGAAAGTCGTCCAATCAAGGGAAAGTTTTTAAGCAAAGCTATTTATGAGAAGGAAATGTTGGCAATACTCCATGCACTTAAGAAATGGCGACCCTACCTAATGGGAAGACACTTCAAGGTAAAAACGGATCATGATAGCCTTAAATACTTTTTAGAACAAAGATTATCCTCTGAAGAGCAACAAAAGTGGGTCACAAAGATGTTGGGTTATGACTTTGAAATCATCTACAAAAAAGGGAAGCAAAATGTGGTGGCAGATGCACTCTCAAGAAAGGATGAGGATGTGGAAGCATTGTTGTGTGCCATTTCTATTATCCAACCAGATTGGATAAACGAAGCAAGGGAGGAATGGAAGAATGACGAAGAAGTGTGGGCACTTATTCGAAAGCTACAACAAGATTCCAGTACTTCTGATACATTTAGCTGGAAAAATGATTCGTTATGGTACAAAGATCGCTTATACCTCTGTAAGAATTCCCAGCTAAAACAAAAGATTCTTATGGAATTGCACACTTCTCCCTTAGGAGGGCACTCAGGATTTTTAAAAACTTACCACAGGGTTAAGAAGGAATTTTTTTGGGATGGCCTTAAATCAGATATTCAAAAGTTTGTGGCGGAATGTTTGGTTTGCCAACAAAATAAAGTTGAAACAATTAAGACACCGGGTCTATTACAACCTTTATCCATTCCAAGCCAACGTTGGGAGGAGGTTTCAATGGATTTTATCACAGGTTTACCCAAGTCTGAGGGAAAGAGTGTCATCATGGTGGTAGTTGACAGACTTACCAAGTATGCACACTTTTGTGCATTATCACATCCATTTAAAGCCAGTACAGTTTCTACTGCATTTATGGAAACAGTTCAAAAGCTACATGGAAACCCAAAGATTATTGTAAGTGACAGAGATCCCATTTTCACTGGAAATTTTTGGACAGAATTATTTTCTTGTCTTGGTACTCAGTTAGCTCATAGCTCATCTTATCATCCTCAATCTGATGGGCAAACTGAGATAGTAAACAAATGTTTGGAAGGATATCTTCGTTGCTTTGTATCTGATAAACAGACACAATGGGTCAAATGGTTGCCTCTGGCTGAATGGTGGTATAACACTTCCTTCCATACAGCAACAAAAATGACCCCATTTATGGCACTTTATGGGTATCAACCACCATCCATCACATCATATTTAAGAGAAAATTCTAAGGTTCAGGCAGTGGAACATCACATCGAACATCAACAACAAGTCCTCCAACTCTTAAAGGATAACCTCGTGTTGGCACAAAATAGAATGAAACAACAGGCAGATCAACATCGCAGTGAAAGAAGTTTTGATGTAGGTGATTGGGTATTCCTACGGCTACAACCATATAAGCAAATGTCCCTAAAGCAAGCTAAGAAGGATAATAAATTATCACCAAAGTATTATGGTCCGTACAAGGTGTTGCAAAAGATTGGTACTATGGCATACAAATTGGAGCTTCCTGCAGCTTCTCGATTGCACCCAGTTTTCCATGTTTCATGTTTAAAGAAGGTTATAGGCGACAAGCTCCCAATTCAAACAATATTGCCAGAACTTGACGAGGAAGGAAAAATTATATTGGAACCGGAAGCAGTCACAGAAACAAGAACTCGACAGCTACGAAATCGATCAATTTCAGAGTATCTTATCAAGTGGAAGAACTTATCCGCTGAAGATTCCACATGGGAGGATGAGAATTTTATGCAGAAGTATCCAGAACTACTCAAGCGTTGAGGACAACACTTTTTTGAAGGAGAGGGGCATGTTGGGTCCCTATAATACTAGTGATTACCCCATTACTATTGTAGTTATACCCCTTATTTATATTGTTGTGCCCCTATTACCCCCATATTGTTATTTATGTGCCCCATAGAATCCCTCTATTGTTATTTTTGTGGCTTTATATTATTATTGTTAGGTCGGCTGGATTATATTGTGACTCCATAGACTCCTATATATAGAAAGGAGGTTTTGTCATTTGAATCATCAAGAATTGTTCATTTATGTAATGTAAAGGAGGTTGCCCCCTCGAAGAGGCTGAATTCTAAGGCGTTGATCTATATTTTCTATCTTTTCTTGAGCTGGTTTCATAACAATTTACTTATCAACCGTACCAAGGACAGTACCAATTCGGTCCTGCTGTGCAGCAGCCAGTCTATCATTATCAACCATACCCTGGGTATACATATCAACAACCTCAACAACCCCAGTACAGTCCGGTTAATCCTGGTTTTCCGGGAGGATACAATATCCCAAATGCAATTCCTATTCCTAGTTATCCTAGATATTCTCCTCCTGGGGCTGGTCTCATGACCCAGAGTTTTAGGGACCCTAATCGTCAGTTACCGTTATCGCAACTTTGCACTTGCCTGACTTGTCGCGCCTAATGAACGCTCCCATTAACTATCTTCCATTTTGGCTGCCAATGCCGAATAAGTTGCCTAGTGATATTCCTAAGTTTAAAGGCAAATCAGGAGAGGACCCGTCGAACCATATGATGACTTATCACCTCTGGTGTGCGTCTAACTCCATTTCAGATGATTCAATCCATCTAAGGCTTTTCCAGCGCACTCTAATTGGTCTTGCGGCCAAGTGGTACATTGAGTTACCGCGAGCCACTTTTTATAACTTTAGTCAGTTAGCTACCTCGTTTTTAACTCATTTTCAGTTGCTAGTCAGATATGACAATGGCACGGAATTACTAACTTCATTAAAGCAGTTGATGTCCACTTACATTTCAGATCATATTCATGAATGGAGACGTCGATGGCGTTTAGTGAAGGTTTTTATTCCGGATCAGATCTTAGCTGAATGGTTTGTAAAATCTTTATTGCCAAAGATCACTGAGGATGTAGCTAAGGCCGGAGTCGTTACTGAGGAGCAAGTAATTGCTCAAGCGCAGTATCTTGACTTAGTTTATACTCAATCAGGTACGTTACATGAGAAAATCCCCGATCTTCCTAAGCAAAATAAAATCGCTACAGCTCCTTCAGGGTCTCATGATGCTGATGGTATGATTGGTACGGTTAACACAAAAAGTAAGAAGAAGTCTTCCAAGAATTCTTCTCCTATCATAACCTTGCCAGATTCCCTGATAGGAGATTCTTCCACAGAGATTTCCGCCGATATTCATGTTGTAGAGTCATCTGCAGCCAAATCAAAATCCAGTGGTAAGAAGAAAGGGAAGAAGAAAAATAAAACAGATAAAAATTCAAAAGAGAAACCAGAAAAAGCGGAATCAAATGATGAGAAACGCAAACCTCGTTATCCTTGTCTCATTTGTGATGAAGAGCATTTTACAAGAGACTACCCTCATCGTGCAGAGGTTGCAAAAATTGTCAAAGGTTCCCAAACGCTTGCTATTTTGAAGGATCCTTTTCCAAGTCAAGACAGTAAGATGATAGGTTCTTCCTTGAATGCCAATGAAGAATCCATACTGATGATGTCCCATGTTAGGATTGCGACTTGATCGCATGATTATGGTAGTAAAAGTCCCGTTGATGGTAAAGAAGCAGAATCTTCTCATTCTAACCCATCAACCTCAGCTCCCGGTTCCGATCCACTATAGATCGAGAAACCTAATCCAGACTTAGTAATCAAACCACCCGCCAAGGATATACTTCGAAAGTCAGCTTTCAATCCACATGCGAGAGCAGCTCAGAACTATAACATTGTTGAGGATTTAGCTGTTTCACCTTCAGCAATGTCGGCTTTGGAAGTGCTGCAATCATGTCCAGCACAGCGTAAATTACTTTTGTCGGCTATAGGAGCTGTTGACGTTCAGGACTCGAACCTAATAATTTTCGATCTAGAAAATAGTACACCATGCTTACCTCATCAAATGGCTTTCCAGATCCCAGTGATAGTAAAAAACAGGCCTATTCATAGGACTGTGATTGATGAGGGAGCCTCAACGTGTATTATGTCGATACAGTGTTGGAGATTGCTTGGTTCTCCTTCACTAAATCAATCCCCGACTATTCTAAAGGACTTTGATGGCCGTGGGTTTCATCCTTTTAGAATTCTACAAGATTTACCTATAGGGGTTGAAGGAAAAACTGTTAATCTAGATGTGGAGGTGGTTGATGCCCCTCTAGATTACAACCTTCTCTTGGGTCGTAGTTGGTCTTACGCTATGACAGCTATCGTTTCATCGATCTTTCGGGTTATAAAGTTTCCTCATAATGGAAAGATCGTAACAATAGACCACCTGGCTTACTTTTCATCCGACCCAACCTCTTTTGAAAGAATTCAGCCTGTCGGTAAAAGACTATCCCGTATAAGGATGTTGGAGTAGGACTAGTTAAAGATGCCGATTTACTGGGAACTTTTCATTTTTCTCCGATCAACGCATCATCTTCTTTTGCAACCATTCATATGATTTCGTTAGACACCATTGTTTATGATGATCCTTGGACCGTACCTTTTGAATATGAGATAGACTCATTTGGTGATGTTATGCCTTTGAGTCCATATGAAATTTCGTATGAGGCCATGCAATCATTTACCGACCCATCTTCAACCAAAATCGACTTAATGAATGTGGTCCATGAGGAATCACTTTTCACATCAAACTCGGATTCAACAACGTTTTCCGAACTTGTTCACTCTGATGAGCAAATTCGTGAAATCCTATGTGTAGATGATTTACCATGGGAAGATCTCCATCACAGATCTTTGTTCTTACCCGAGAATGATCATTATGAAAATGATTTTTCATCAATTTTTACGACTGAATATGTTAAGGAACCTCAGAATCCAATGAAAAATCCTTATTCAGAGTTAAATTTGGGAAACATTTCTCGAACTATTCCTATTGACATTTCGGTTAAGCCTGGAATTGTTGAAAACATTCATATAGGTGCCTCGTGTATGGAAAATGAAATTCAAATATATAAGGCCCTATTTCAAGAATTCCGCGACGTGTTTGCCTGGTCATATGAGGAAATGCCAGGAATTGACCCCGCAATTATTGTTCATGAAATCAATACTTACCCGGACGCTAAACCCGTCCGGCAACGTTTGTGTCAGATTCACCCAAGAAAAGCTGCTGCTATTAAAGCAAAAGTTGAAAAATTACTCAAAGCAGGTTTCATTTATCCGATTCCGTTAATGGATTGGGTATCGAATATTGTTCCGGTCAATAAAAAACAAGGGACAATAAGAATATGTATCGATTATAGGGACATTAATCGAGCCTATCCAAAGGACAATTACCCAATTCCCTATATCGATCAAATCATTGATGATTGTGCCGGTAGCGAAATATTCTCCTTCATGGATGGTTTTTCCGGATACAATCAAATCAATATTCTACCTGTCGATCAACCAAAAACGGCTTTCATTTGTCCATGGGGGACATTTGCTTATTGCAAATTACCTTTTGGGCTCAAGAATGCCAGGGCAACTTTTCAAAGGGCCATGTCTTATGCGTTTCATGACATCAAGCACATTGTGCAACCCTATCTCGATGATCTGCCTGCTCATTCATTACATCGAGCTGATCATCTCATCCATTTACGAGCAATCTTTATGAGGTGTAGGCATTATCGGATTAGGTTGAATCCACACAAGTGTGTTTTCTGTATAGAAACAGGTCGATTGCTGGGGTTTGTTGTTTCAAAAGCCGACATTCGCGTCGATCCCTCGAAGGTTGAAGCTATTGTCAAAATGCCTCCTCCTTCGAGTCTTCGCCAACTCCAAAGTTTGCAAGGGAAAGCAAAATTTTTACGACGATTCATTCCTAACTATGCTGAGGCTACAAAGGGTTTTACCCGGTTGTTGAAACAGAATACTCCATTCTATTGGGACTAGATAGCTCAGAAATCTTTTGATGCACTAAAACACGCGTTGACCCATGCATCGTTATTGCATCCTCCCAACTACAACCAAGACTACTTCTTGTATCTCGCCGCCTCTCATTCCACCATTGGAATGGTATTAGTTCAGGAAGATGAATTAGGTACTAAACATGTGATATATTACCTTAGTCAAACTTTAAATCCAACTGAGCTAAAATACTCACATGTGGAGAAATTGGCATTGGCAGCTGTTCAAGCTGTCCAACGTTTTCGTCACTACATTTTACTACGTAAAACTACAGTAATTTCTGATTGAAACCCTATGATCTACATTTTGACCAAGCAATTGCTAGGGGGCAAGTACTCCAAATGGATTGTGATCCTGAAGGAGTTCGACTTGGAATTTGAAAAATCTAAGTCTAAGAAATCTTTAGTTTTTGTGGAGTTAATGTGTGACTTCCTGCATGCTAACACGGAAACTGTGGATATGGGGATATCATCGTTTATCTCCAGACCCAATCCTTTCGGCCAGAAATTTCAAGGTCAAAACGTCGAAAAATACGATTCCAGTCCCAACAATTCAGAATTATTGGAGATACTCTTTATCGCCGTGGGGCGGACTCTGTTTTCGACATTGTTTAACTCACGAGGAAGCTGAAAGGGTTCTAAATGACTGTCACTCTGGAGCGTGTGGCAGTCATATGTTTGGGTATGCCACAGCCCAAAAGATATTGCGCGCTGGCTACTTCTGGCCGTCTTTGTTTAAAGATTGTATTAACGCGGTCCGAATATGCCACAACTGCCAAATTTTTGATCGAAAGATGTGCGCTCCACCTACTCCTCTCCACCCTATAGTTGCCGTTGGTCCTTTTGCCAAATGGGGTATCGATTTTATTACATGTAGCCCTCACTCGGCTGGGGGGCATGCGTATATCATTTTTGCGGTAGATTATTTTACCAAGTGGGCCGAGGCGATGCCTACATTTGAGGCAGACGACAAAACAACTGCAATTTTCATGTTCAATCATATAATTGTTAGGTTTGGTGTTCCACAAGCGATTATCAATAATCATGGGCGTCATTTTCGAAATTTTATGATGACCGAACTTACAGGCCAACTTGGTTTGCGTCACAATAGTTCAACTCCTTATTATCCACAAGCTAATGGTTTGGTTGAATCCATCAACAAAGTTTTAGTCATCATGATCCGACGAATCATTGGGATTCATCGGTCGAATTGGCATAACATGCTATTTTCAGCGCTTTGGGCATATCGAACCTCAGTAAAAACGTCAGCAGGGTTCACTCCTTTCCAACTAGTTTATGGTTTGGAAGCTATATTACCCATTGAATGCGAAATCCCATCATTGCAAATGGCCATCAAGTTACTTCCAGCCACTTCCGAAGAGGAAAAACATTTGTTATACTTGGCTCAATTAGATGAGAATCGATGTGATGTTGCATTGACGATCAAAACTCACGCAAAACGTATTAAAGCTCAGTATGATCGAAATGTGACCCCTTGAAATTTTTCGGAAGGAGACCTAGTCTTATTGTACGATGAAGCTAATGATAAATTAGGCGCTGGAAAATTCGTTCCTATGTGGCATGGTCCCTATGTTGTCAAGCGAAAGCTAGCAAAAGGGGCCTATGAATTGGTAGACTTTGACGGGGACTCTTTAGGTAAACCCAGAAATGGTCTTTACTTGAAGAGGTATTATGCTTAAAGAATGGGTATGGAGATTTATTTAGGATAGTTTTCTTTCTAGCTGGTGTGTTTTAGTTTTAAAAGTGTGCTTATCTTAGAGAGTGTTTTTCGTCATTATTCCTGCTTATCTTGGTTTTACTCTTGATATTGCCGATGTCGATGCCTCTCCAAACATACATTGGTTTCACTGATGGTGCTTGTCGTAATACACGGAACATTTCTTCCGCAGCTTGGGTTATCTATTCGCCCTCTGACAAGTTGGTATCTATGCATGGGGTAAGCCTCGGTCAAACAACGAACAACATTACCGAGTATAGTGCAGTGATTGAGTTATTATCTGAATCTATTTCATTTGGGATTCGGAGTTTGATAGTGAGGTTAGATTCTGAACTCGTTGTATTACAACTTAATAGAGTGTAAGCCATTAGAAATCTAGTGTTATTGAGATTATTTTTGAGAGTGCGTCTCCTGGAATGTGAATTTGATTATATTGAATATCAGCATATTCCAAGATCTTTAAATACATTAGCAGATGCAATTGCTTCTCGAATGTTAAGTAGACATTTGCAATAATCATACATGTAATTTAAAAGCATTCCATAACATGATTTACAAGATAAGCCGGTAATAGTGATATATATAGGAGTGTGTCAAAATATACATCGTCCTCGATCATAGGTTGAAAAACACCTTATGATCGGCAAAAATGACAAGTACAAAAAGCAAAAATGTCATATGTGTCTACAATAGGCGATTATCCTATCAGTGGTGATGATCTAGATAAGAAACCACTGCATGCTCCACCTTACAAAGGAACCTCCTAAAAGGTCCTGGGACCCCAATCACATAGCGCTGTAGTCGACGAGGAATGTCATCTATGCCGGTCTCTGGAATGTCCCCTATCAAACACTCTAGATGACTCTCCAACTCGGCCAAGGTCTCTGTTGATTCATCCTGTGGGGCTGGCGCCACTGCAGCTAGTTGTTTCCTCTCGTAAGGCCGGAGAGCGGCTGGTCGCTATGGACCCACATCTGCATTGAAAACTTTTACTATCAGTTTTTGGACGATATAAAAAAAATAATAATAATAATAATAATAATAATAAAAATTAAAATAGGAAAATGTTGAAAATGATTTTACCTGAGTCATCCCATTGCTCTCCTGGTGGAAGAGCCATGTCTGGGTCACCGTGAAAATCTACCCCAGCGTAAGGGAAGTCCTGAATAGCAAAAACCTGGTTTTCCAACCAATGGAAATACTCAGGTTTGAATTGAATGACCTCTATCCCCTCGTCAGGATGACGGGTCATAACTGCGACCCATTGCATCAGTTTGGGCTCTCGAGGAAGCCCAACTCCAACAATAAGGTGCTGCGGGACCAACATTGGGACCCTCTCTAGACCAAAGCTCATAACCAAAGCCCCATAACTAAAGGTCTTCAATTGTCCGTTCTTGGCTCTGGTCAGTTGGCCTTTTACATTAGCCAACACAGCATCGCACCAGTTGAAGATGGTGCCTCGAAAGCAGTCAACTGCCATCCGCATCTGGGATCCGGTGGCAATATGTAGTGCGGCACTCCCGCAAAGTCTGGTAACAGTAAACGCGATCACCATGAGTTCAGGACGAGATATGGTTTTAATGTCTATCCCTTTGTCTCTAGCCTGGCTGTTGCAGAACTCTAGTCGGAGGCTATCGACAGACTGGCCACCTGGCCTAGTCCCGAATAGAGTCAAGTCTTCACCTCTCTTAGGCAAACCGGTCAAAAAGTATATATCTGCCAGCTCAATTTCGAGCTGGTGGCCACCAATGAAGAAGCACTGGTCCTGTATGCTCCACCTGTCTACCAGCCACTGCAAGAAGTCCACCTGGGCCCTCATGCCAGGTATGGCCCAGAATTTGTACAAGCCACATGCCTTCAATGCATCGATCGAAGGTTGTTGATTTAACGTGGCAAGATCTACGTCCTCATGCTCCCGTTCTCACCAATCAAGCATGATGTACACTCTACATCCAACAAAAAGGCAAATTAGAATGCAAGAAATTAAATTGTTTGGGTCAATTTTGAGAATTTTTGGGTTAAAAACCCTTGCTGTGGGAATCGCACCCTCTCTATTAGAGACAGTGTGTGGGTCCGCACCTTTCCTTCATGGAAGGTGCAGACCCCTGACTTTTTCCCCGTTAAGAAAAAGTCGGGGTCCGCGGGCTGCCAGTGTTATGCCTACAGGCCCCCGCGCGCGGGTTTCTAGCCTAAAAACCCTCTAAAAAATGAAATAAAACCCTAAAACACAAATTGAAACAGTTGAAATTGAAGAGTAGGATGATGTGGATTACCTGGAGAAGACGGCGTTTGATTCCGACGGATGGATTTTCCACAATCTTCACGGGAAGTTTCTGAACAAAAGCACTATTTTCTCACCCAAATTTCAAACGGTAAAAATGAATTGACGAAAGCCCTTTTTATAAGTTTTTTGAATAAATGAATTGTAAATTTGTTTATGTTTCACTTTAGAAAGGTAATTTTTGCAACATTTTTATCCATCTCAAACAGGTATGAGTAATGTTTGCAATTTTTGTTCAGGATAACGGATTGTTCAGGCGAAATCGATCATTTTCGACGAAAAAACATTTAGAGTCACCTTTAAGCTCTTTTCTGACTCCTAAAACATGAAAAGATCGCCGAGTTTTTCTTTTTAACTCGTTAAAACGGAACTAAAAATACGGTCCACTTACAGCTCTTTTTCTGACCATAAAAACATGAAAAGATTATCGGATTTTTGTCGTTTCAAATTCGATATTGGTTATAAAACGACGTGTCGTTGATCACTTTTTTACTTTTTCGGATCAGGGGCACTAATTACGAAAAGTACTCCTTGGTCGTAAAGATCAAGCAGTTCTCTCAAGTATTATTTTACACTTTTTTGGGCTTGGAGACACAAATTTACAAAAAAGGTCAACCCTAGAGTCTTCTTAAGTTTTTTCAGACTCTCTAAAATTGAAAAACGCCGAGTTTCTCCTATACTGGACTCGTTAAAATTTAATAGTAAAGGACCTGTTCAATTACAAACAGGAATGAACCACTCCTTCTTAGGGTTCGAATTTAAACTAAGTTGGACTCATCCGAAGGATGAGCTCATAATCAAGCAAATGTTATCCTCCTCAAGCTTGTCAAAAATAAAGAGGTATTCGCCAGAAATGGTGGGGGAAAAGAGAGAAAAATGAGCCTGTTTGTCATACTTTGTAACCACTCTTGAACACGACACTTTTATTCACCTGGGTTGGGAAATCCTTTGCCTAACAATTGATCAAACCACATTGAAATTCTTCAGCCGATTTCTGGGTATTAACTTTGGGTCAATTGTCACCAAACCATCTGTTGTGTCGTTATGTGTTCAAGAGGTCAATGCCAATAAGCCATTCATCTACAAAATATCTGTCATCCATCTTAACCATCCCTGAGTCAGTCCTTGCAACTAAATTTCTTCAACTTGATCTATGATTTCGTGTTGTGGGCTTGCCTATGACGGATCTCTTTCTATCAACTTTAGCTCATTATCTAGAAAGATGATCTAGAAATCGTCAGTACCTTGGGATCTGCATGCCTCAATGGCAGGTTTCTCGCCTTTGACGACAAGTTGCATCATCGACCTTCGATCAAAGGATTCCGTGACATGTTCGACATCAACACATCTATTCACATCTCATGGATTGTACTGGGTACTTTGAGAACCATTGACATCACTGGTGGTTTCTCTCACACTTGTTAACAATTTACATCATTGACTGGTAATCAAGTGGTTTCTACCATGTTTGACTTCAACACATTCATTCGCATGGATAGAATCGTACTGTTTCGGGAAGTAGAAATGAAGACCCTGGATCTAGTTTCCGCAATCTAGGCTGTGAGGAATTTTGTATTCATTATATTGTGGACTATTCATAAACAGATGGCTGTGTCCATACTGTGTCTACAGGTGTCTATACTTGTGATTTATTACAAGATAATTCCTATATCAGAGCAGTAGTTATTTTTCTAAGTCAGTTTTGATCTCAGAATGGGAATGCCTACCTCAGCGATGATATGATCTCATATATATATCTTGCATTGAATGTTTTTACAGGTTCCGACCGGGCTCTCCACAAGATGATCCTCGAAATGATAAAGTACTTCACTCTTCCTAAATGATAAATGAAATCAGATATCATTTTTTGGGATTCAACTGCGTTAAGTAAGTCATTCAAACGTATGACCATTTCCATGAGAGGTAGTCGTAACTGACTAATTTCTCATGATTTTTTGAATAGTTCACTTAGCACTCATGGAAATGGTCATACGTTTGAATGACTTACTTAACGCAGTTGAATCCCAAAAAATGATATCTAATATAATGCACTGCGTAAATCCCCCATACTTAAATTCAAAAAGAGTCAAGGGATCTCTACTTGAATGGTTCATGAGGCACAATACTTGCTAAGGTTTTGCAAATGGGGTAGCAAGCTAAGTGGGCTTGATTGTGGGGAAAACTCCACAGTTAAGCGCGCTTGAGCCAGAGGAGTTCTGGGATGGGTGACCTCCTGGGAAGTCCTGGTTACCGGGTGCAAGCCCCGGAAGTGATGATTGATGCTATGTGATTCGTTCTCCACATTTCACTAGTTTCAATCCCACTTCTTCACCCCTGTGAGCATCACCCGATGCAATGAGTGCTAAGTGAACTATTCAAAAAATCATGAGAAATTAGTCAGTTACGACTACCTCTCATGGAAATGGTCATACGTTTGAATGACTTACTTAACGCAGTTGAATCCCAAAAAATGATATCTAATATAATGCACTGCGTAAATCCCCCATAGATAAATGAAATCCTCATCTACTACAGACTTCGCACTTTAGGGGGCAATCTGTTACACAAAAATATCGTCACCATGATTATTTGCAGTTAGTATGGGTCTATCATCACTTGTACTGTCCTCCTAAGCAAGTCTCAAACCTCAGCTCTTCAAGTCAAGCTTTGAAAATGGAAGAAAGACATTGAAAATCAACAAAGCTCTAGTTCCGCACTTTCTCTCACTGTTTCCTGCGGTCCCGCACCCCCTGTTCACAAAAACTGCGGACCTACCCGCTCTGTCCCTAAAGGAGTGGGTGTGGACACCCTGTGAAAGTCAAAAAGGTGCAAGTTTATTCTAAAAAACTCACTTTGGGTTAATTCTAGATTATTCTAGAAGGAATTTTGACGTGGATTGGTCGCTCTTAGGTGGTTCATGCATCCCAAAAGAGAAGGAGCTAATCCCTTGATGAGAGGAGTTATCCCTTTGAAGGAGGGATTTATCCCTTTGAAGGAGGACCTAGTAACTTCCCTCCATTGCACTATAAATTAAGGCATTGGGCTAGTTGCTAGGGAGGTTATAAGCTGAACATTTTTTAGGGTAAATTCTGGTGGAATTAAGACTTCCTAGTTAAGCTTGAGAGGAGAGATCACATACCTTTTTGGCTTCATTGGGAAGAGAGTGAAACTTGTCAAAGTAGAGGAGACTTCTTGTTGGACCCTGGGAGGAGCTTGTACAACATCAAGGCATAGGTTGTAAAGTTCTTCTTTGATTTGAATTAATAAAATCAGATTCATTTTTCTCAACAAATTGTCTTATGTCATTTGTTTCATGAATTGCTTGATCATCATGTTAAGTATGCTTTATGATATTGGCTTTTCAGGTGCTATTTAATTTGTTTGTGTTTGCAGATTTGCAACAAGGGAGCTCATTTGGATCAAAGGAACGAGGCTTCCACAAACTTGCATTGGACCCAAGGTAGGCCTAAACACTTGTTTTCCTTTGTTTATAAATTCATATTTAGAGAAAGATAGTTTTTGATTGGCTTGCTTGTCACTAGATATCGTTAGATTCTAGGAAGGTCTATCTTGTCCGCAAGATCGACTCATTCCGTGTGACAGTCACGAAGGACCTAGATTCTAAGAAGTTCACCATAGCTACACCCCTACTACTTGAGAAGGTCCCATTTGAAGGTTTGAGGCTCACAAGGATCCTACTGTTGAAAATGGAGGATTGGGACCTCGCAGACCATGCTAGGCTTCCACACTTGGCGAAAGAAAAATAAATGAGGAGAGTCTATTATGCAGAATCAGGTGTTACGATGTTGGAAACAGATGAATGGGTTTGTGGTGTTGAGCACTCGGGGTTACTCAATCTGCTATAGGTGCCCAATTATCACCTCACCCCCATTAACACAATCTATGTGCACTAGCTTCTCACATTGTTGCGCGATGGTTATTTATGGCTAGGAGGGCCTATCCCCATTACAGACATGATCGTTCACAGAATCACGCACTTGCCTTATAAAGGCATGAACCTGGCCAAGGAGTTTGGCGGAAAGACTAGGAAAAAAGAACTCATAGAAAGGATGAAGAGGGATTACAACCTCCTTAAGAAGTCGCGAGGGTATTCAATTCATTCTATCACAAACCTGTCAGTCCAATTAGCTGCCTAGATTTTAGCAGGGAAGGTGATGATAAAATGTCGCGCGAACGAAGTTTTAGTGCCTATAGTTTCCTTGGCTGCATAGTGTGCGAAAGGCATATAGTTTAATTGGACACGATACCTCTGTTAGGAATTCCTGGTGAACTGTCATGAGGCCCATGATGAAACCAATTCATTTCACTACACTTGGTTGTTATTGTCAATCGTGCTAGTTACATGTAAATTATCAGAGGATAGCTAATTTCCTCCGCTTGAGGAAGGATTGCCGAAGGCACCACAATTTGCTTCCTTATGGTCGAAAAATGATGTCACGCGGATCGCAGAAACAAAGATATTTTGGGTTCTCATGGAGATGGATCTCTGCATGGCCAAACCAGCATCTGAGATTGTCCCCAACCTTGTTCACGCAGCTGTCAGCCTACACAACATTCAAGGCTAACTTCCATAGGGTATATATCTAGGCAAGGTTATAGCAAAATATCCTGCAGATTAGCAAATCTCGTCAAACTTAGTTGTTGGACCAAGCACGGGTGCCGAAAGTTCTGCGCACAGAAAAGAAAGGAGGCAGTTAAGCAGGTTGCGCGTACCCTAGCAGCATAGAAAAAGAAGGAAGTCATCGAAAAGGCTCGTGTGGAGCAAGAACGCATTGCCAAGGAGCAGGCGGAGCAGGGACAATGCAAGTCACAAAAAGGTGACAAGTCACCTTCACCAGAAACTTAGGAAGAAGAAATTTCAGGACAAGGCGGTGGAGGTGCTGAGGGGTAGAACACCTCATTTATTCTGAAGAGACATAGCAAGGAGTAGCAGGGTGGAACCCAAAAAAATTAGAAATTGGATAAGTCACAAGTTGATCCCATGGTGTTAACAGAAGGAGATCTTGATGAGATTGACGATAAAATCAAGGATACCATGATTGAAGTGTTGCAACAGTTTGAGTAACACTACAGGTAGATGTTGGGGAGCGTCCAAAAGGATCTGCATGAGCTACAGATCCAAGCAAGTAGAATACAGGTGGGCACTAGAAAAAAGAGCGCGAAGCAAGTGAGCCTGACACCCAGGAGAAGCCAAGCAACATAGGTAGTAAGGACCCTAAACCTTAGAACTATATCATTACTAGATGGGTCCCTTCACACAGAGTCTTCTGACGATTGCATTATCTTGAGTACAATCAAGAACATTAAATTGAATATAGCATCTCTCTCCAACAATACCCTCCACGTGTTGCATACAGGGGTGGCATATGAATTGAGAACCAGGGAGTAGCGCACCTTCAACCTCATAAGTGAGTACAAAGTGAACAATGAGAAATTATTTGCTAAAAATATGCAGGATTTGAAGGAGAAGGAGGCACTTTAGACACGTAGTTCCAGTTTGGAGTTAGCAGTAGTAGAGGCATGCAAGCCAGTGCCTGAGCTTCACATCTCGGAGGATAAACAGAAGAAGCCAAAATCAGAAAACTAGCCACGGGTGTGCGTGAGGCTAAAGCAGAGGTTGGCTGACTCATGTTTGAACTCAACATGAATATAACAGAGCTGCAATTAAAGTTGTAGCCCATGACTCCGCTTGAGGTCCGAGAGCAGCGCGAAGCCACGATAAAGGAAGGCATGGCTACTTTGGATGCCACAGTCACTGACTATGTGACATTATTCGAGCAGGCTGTTGAGAATGCAACAAGATGATGGAGCTTAGTGGAAAGGAGTCGCCTTCACTAAGTGGGCCCACAGGCAAATTATGGCGCAAAGTCTATTTTTAGACTATGTTTATTTTTAGACATATGGATCATGGTCTATGAGTTGCACGATGTTGTTTATGGATGATTGGTCATGTTGGGAAAAATAGATGGACTTATATTTCTGGTTCACAGCGGAGTGATCAAAGTCTATTTTTAGACTGCCAGGCTAAAAATAGAAAAGTCAAATATTATTGTCTCATAATAATATTTAGACTATAAACATTATCTTATCCTCTTGGAGCACTTCAGTTTGAGCTACAGATGTGGCACATGCAGCTGTCAGAAGGAAATACGCTTTTCTTGTGGGTCAGTTGAGCTATTGTAGGACTTCAGTGAGAACTCATGTGGTTGAGTTTGGTGGAGTTGATTGTGGAGTTGATGGAGTTGTGTTCAGTTCGACTTGGTTAAACTAGCTGTAATTAGTCTAACTGAAAATAGACTAGTGATGAGTGATGTGAATTAATTGATTAAATTAATTCACTGATTATTAACTCATAATGCAACTGAAGAATACATCAGTTAACTCAGTGCATGTACATTTTAGTGGAGACAGGTGTTAGAGGTTGAGATTGCTATCGGTTGTGACTATAGTTGTGCATGAGATCTTGCACAATCAATGGATTGAGTATGCCCATGAGATTGCGCAGTATATGCCCAGTGAAATAGCCTGTGCTCACGTGATTTTCACTTGGTATTGTGCAATAGAGGCAGGTAAAGCAGTGGAGAATATTTGAACCTGTGACTTGTTCGGATCTAAGTTAGTTTTGTGTGTAACAGGTGGAGATAGTGTTGGATACTTGTGAGGAGTATTGTACTATGTATTGTTACATGTTCTCAATCATTAATATACAGATAGTGTGGGGTTTTCAACTATAAGCTTTCCCAGGGTTACATACTGTGTTAATGTGTGCATGCGATTGATGTTTCATTGTTTTTTATGCTGCTAAATTGATGATCAACATAGAGGAGATTATATATTGTGCATGTATTCCGCAATAATGTATAATCGGGATAATCTTTGTTGCATAAGTGTTTATTATTTAAAATTTCTACATGGTATCAGAGCTGTTGATCATCAAATCTACTATTCAGAAAGTGTTTACATTTTATTTCTTTAGGCAGAGTCTGTAATCGGGCCAGGTAGCCTCTGGATTCATCCTTCCTTTGGAAGGTGAGATATCTGGTAAAAACCCATATAGTCAATCTCTGTACGAGAAATAATTTGTTCTCACAAATCTTAGATCAGAGGCGATTGAGTTTGGAGCTGGTGGAATTCGAATTTGCAGCAGTGTTTTCTTGGTATCAACGTGGCAATGTCTTTCAACGGATTGCGATTGGAGTATGCTCTTGAGGGCAGCTCAAACTATATTGCATGGAAGGACAGGATGGAGGCAATGTTGGATGATAATGGGCTGAAGGATTTCATATAGGCTGATGTCCCAAAGCCTATTGATGCTACTCAAGTTGATGCTTGGCAAAAGAAGACAACAAAGTGTCGAAGGATTCTGTTGGAGGGCGTGAAGGATCACATTGTGTCCAGCCTGCATGGAAAGGCTTCTCCATATTTGATGTGGAAAGCATTGACAGATCTATTCCAAAGCAAGAGCAATCAGAGGAAGTTGGCGCTCAAAGATAAACTCAAAAACATCAAATGTGAGAAGGGAGATAGTATGCCCAAGTATCTCACAAAGTTCACTCACTGCAGGGATGAGCTAGGAAGTCTGGGGATGACTATCGATGATGAGGACTTGGTGAGCTTGGCTCTCCTTGGTCTTCTGAAGAGTTGGCATTCCTATCAGGACTCTGTCAATGGTCAGGAGAAATTTCCAGGATGGGAGAGACTTTGGTCAGATCTTGTGTAGGAGGAGATCAGGCGGAATACTAGGGATTGATCTTCATCAAAGGGACTTGATGAAGAAAATTGTTCTTTGGTTGCCAAAGCAAAGAAGGGGAAGAGCAAGAAAGCTTCTCAGTCTGGTGCGAAAGGCAAGAAGCAGGACATGTCCAAGGTGAAGTGCTTTCACTGTCACCAGCACGGACACTATGCCACTAATTGTCCGCAGAAGAAGAAGAACAAGCAAGCTGCTGGATCGGCAACAGGAGAGGCTCTAGCCTCACAGTTTGAGCTTGATTTTTCATTGATCACATGCTTGGTTTCAAGTGTGATGGGATTGGTGTGGTTCTTGGACAGTGGTGCGTCTTTTCACATGACAAGAGATCGAGATTTTTTTTCTGATCTGGAGGAGAAAGATCTTGGAGTGCACATCGAGATGGGCGATGATGGTAGATACAGTGCGACCAGTATCGGTACCATTTCCTTTGAGAGGGAGTCTAGTAAACCCTTCGTATTGAAGGAAGTGATGCATGTTCCAGGATTGAAGAAGAATATTATCTCTGTGGAAATGTTAGAATACAAGGGATATGATGTTGTTTTCAGTGAGGGAAAGGCTTTCCTGTGCAGCAAGACAACTGGAGAAACCCGGAAGATAGGGGTTCAAGTGAGGAACATTTATCAGTTGCATGTGTATGGATGCGCAGCAATGGCATGCAAGGCAGAAGGATTGGTGAGTCGGGATGATGGTGAGCTGTGGCACAGGAGATTGGGTCACCTTCACCATGGAGCCTTGAAGATACTATAGCAGATGACTACAGGGCTTCCTAAAGGCACTCTTGCGCAGTCAGATCAGTGCAAGGGGTGTACTTTGGGAAAGTTTGTGAAAGCGACCTTTCACGAGAAGGATAGTCACGCCACGACGATCCTTGAGAGAATTCACACAGATGTGTGTGGACCTTTCTCAGTAGCTTCGATAGCAAAACACAGGTATTATGTGATCTTTGTTGATGATTTCTCTCGTAAGTGTTGGATCTTCTTCATGCAGAAGAAGAGCGAGACATACTCAAAGTTCTGTGAGTTCAAAGCACTGGTAGAGAAGGAGTCAGGGAATAAAGTGAAGGCTCTTAGGAGAGACAATGGTGGTGAATACATCTGTGGCTAGCTCAAGGATTTCTGCAGTGCAAAAGGGATTCGAAGAGAGCTCATAGCTCCCCATAACCCATAGCAGAACGGGGTTGCTGAGCAGAAGAACAGAACGATCGTGGGTGCTGCACGGGCGATGTTGCATGATCAAGGCCTACCCCTTCACTTGTGGGTGGAAGCATGCAATACTGCAGTATATGTGCAGAACTGTTGTCCTCACAGGATACTTGGCATGAGTACACCCGAGGAGGCTTATTCTGGTAAGAAGCCTGATCTTTCTCATTTGAGGATTTTTGGTGCTAACATTTACATGCATGTGGCGAAGGATGCCAGGAAGAAGTTGGAGCTGACCAGAGAGGTTGGGATATTTGTGGGGTACACTGATACGCCCCACAACTATCGTCTGTATTTGCCAGACAGTGGTAAGACTTTTGTGCCACGGGATATAAAATTTCAGGAGGAGAAAGCCATGAAGTGTTCCCTTGAGAGGGAGCCACACTTGCATGCAGATGAGGAGCTATTAGTTCCTAAGGATGAGCTTCAGGATGTGGATCAGCCACAGGACGAGGTTCATGGAGTGGAAGAGACCACTCATGCAGCGCCAACCATTAGAGGGCGAAAGCACTTGACAGAAGCTGAGCGATTGGCTCAAGATGAAGAGAAAGTTATAGGACCTCCTACAGCCCGATGTAGACAAAGACAGTCACTTGATCGGTACACTGGATTCATGGCTCTTATGAGCAAATGTGTTGTGACTGAGCCATCCTCTTTCGAGGAAGCCGTGGAGGATCCCGCATTGGTAGACGCCATGGTGGAAGAGTATGATTCGATTGTCAGAAACAGTGCATGGGAGATTCTTCCTAGACCGGAAGGGAAATCAGTGGTGGGTTCGAGATGGATCTACAAAGTTAAGCAGGCACCTGACAGGAGTGTGGATAAGTACAAGGCAAGATTTGTTGCATGAGGCTTTTCATAGATAGAGGGGATCGATTATGAGGAGACCTTTGCACCTATCACAAGGTATTCTTCCATATGGACGATTCATTCTCTCTCAGCACAGATGGGGTGGCACCTTCATCAGATGGATGTGAAGACTGCATTCCTCAATGGAGTCATTGAGGAGGAGGTGTACCTTGAGCAGCCCGAAGGTTTTGAGATCTTCAGTAGTGAGTCGCATGTGTGCAGGCTCAAGAGAGCGTTGTATGGGTTGAAACAAGCACCACGTGCTTGGTACACACGGATAGAGAACTATTTCACTAGACTTGGATTCTCCAAGAGTGAGGCGGATCCTAACCTATACCAGATTGTGGTGGAGGGTAAGTTGCTTATCATTGTACTTTATGTAGACGATTTGATTCTAACGGGTGATGAGTTGTTTATACTTTCATGCAAGGACGATCTTGCTAAGGAGTTTGAGATGAAGGACTTGGGCCTCCTTCATTATTTCCTGGGATTAGAAATTTGGCAGCGTAGTGATGGACTATTTATTTCTCAGGGTAAGTATGCTCGGGAGATACTGGAGAAGTTCAACATGCATGGCTGCAAGCCTGTTGATACTCCTCTTCCTCGAGGTTGGAGGAAGGAGGATGCCACTTCGGCAGAAGAAGTGGATGCCACTGTTTATTGACAGTTGGTGGGGTCGCTTATGTATCTGGTCAATACACGACCCGATATATGCTATGCTGGTAACCAGCTTTCACAAGCTATGGTTAAGCCAACCAAGCTCTTCTGGAAGGTAGGAAAGCATGTATTGTGTTATTTGAGAGGCACATCAGGATATGGATTGTGGTACAGACAGGAGGATGAGGTGAAGCTATGTGGCTTCATGGATGCAGATTAGGCAGGGAGCCCAACGGACAGAAAGAGCACATCAGGAGGGGTCTTTAGTATCGAGTTGACAACAGTTTCTTGGTACAGCAAGAAGTAGAGATCTGTGGCACTCAGTTCAGCAGAGGCCAAGTATATGGCAGCAAGTTTGGCTGCATGCGAGGCTATATGGATGAGGAAGATACTGGTCGGTTTGTTCGGTTCTCACTTGGATCCTACTATGATTTACTGTGATAACCAGAGTTGCATTAAACTCTCGGCTAATCCTGTATTTCATGATAGATCTAAGCACATTTACATCAGGTACCATCATATCAGATATTGTGTGCAGCGGAGAATCATGTTACTTTCATACATTCCAACGGAGGATCAGGATGCTGATATCTTGATGAAGGTGGCTCACTAGGAGCAAATTCAAATACCATCGAGGCGGGATAAGGGTTGCTGATAATCCATATCTTGTTGAGAGGGAGTGTTGAGAATGCAACAAGATGATGGAGCTTAGTGGAAAGGAGTCGCCTTCACTAAGTGGGCCCGCAGGCAAATTATGGCGCAAAGTCTATTTTTAGACATATGGATCATGGTCTATGAGTTGTAGGATGTTGTTTATGGATGATTGATCATGTTGGGAAAAATAGATGGACTTCTATTTTTGGTTCACAGTGGAGTGATCAAAGTCTATTTTTAGACTGCCAGGCTAAAAATAGAAAAGTCAAATATTATTGTCTCATAATAATATTTAGACTATAAACATTACCTTATCCTCTAGGAGAACTTCAGTTTGAGCTACAAATGTGGCACATGCAGCTGTCAGAAGGAAATACGCTTTTCTTGTGGGTCAATTGAGCTATTGCATGCAGGACTTCAGTTAGAACTCATGTGGCTGAGTTTGGTGGAGTTGATTGTGGAGTTGATGGAGTTGTGTTCAGTTTGACTTGGTTAAACTTGTTGTAATTAGTCTAAATAAAAATAGACTAGTGATGAGTGATGTGAATTAATCGATTAAATTAATTCACTAATTATTAACTCATAATGCAACTAAAGAATGCATCAGTTAACTCAGTGCATGTACAGTTCAGTGGAGACAGGTGTTAGAGGTTGAGATTGCTATCAATTGTGACTATAGTTGTGCATGAGATCTTGAACAATCAATGGATTGAGTATGCCCATGAGGATTGCACAGTATATGCCTAGTGAAATAGCCTGTGCTCACGTGATTTTCACTTGGTACTGTGCAATAGAGGTAGGCAAAGAAGTGGAGAATATTTGAACCTGTGACTTGTTCGGATCTGAGCTAGTTTTGTGTGTAACAGGTGGAGATAGTGTTGGATACTTGTGAGGAGTATTGTACTATGTATTGTTACATGTTCTCAATCATTAATATATAGATAGTGTGGGGTTTTCCGTTGTAAGCTTTCCTCGGGTTACATACTTTGTTAATGTGTGCATGCGATTGATGTTTCATTGTTTTTTATGCTGCTAAATTGATGATCAACGTAGAGGAGATTATGTATTGTGCATGTATTCCACAATAGTGTATAATCGGGATAATATCTATTGAATAAGTGTTTACTATTCAAAATTTCTGCACAGGCTATGGAGCTAGTGACTAATCTGCAGGAGGATTTGAACCTATAGATACTGAACACAGAGGTATGGGAGCTGCAATGATAATATGATGAAGTCAAGGAAACTACGTGCTCCATAGCACCAGTGTAGCGCCTTGAAAAATTACAGGAGGGAAAGAAGCTCCTAGCACAGGTAGAGGAAGCACAGAAGAAGGAGGCCTTGCTAAAGCCCAGGTTTCAGCCTTGATTAGAGGTGGCTTATGAAGTCATGAATACTATTCAGGATAAGCTTAAAGGATTGTAGCAGAAACAACAGATGATGAGGCTGGCTGTAGAAGGACCAGCCACGGAAAATTTGGTTGAGGAAGTCAAGCAGGAAGCAATGCAGAGCGTTGTCGAGGTTGTAGTGATCCAGGTGGAGTTGGGGGATCTTCACAGTAAGATCGTAGCGCCAACATAGTGACTCGAGGGCGAGTCGTGATCTTTGTGTTGGGGGCCTATTGGGATGGGGTCCCTTGGGTTAGTTTTGGGGTTAAGATAACCCAAGTTTTGATACAGTTTTGTAATTAATGTAAAGTCTCTGCAATTTGTGGATACAGAACGTGTAGATGAGTATGAGCCAAAGGGGTTTAACCCCTTTTTAATGTAAATTTTGAGTCGGTTTTGAGAACACCCATGGTCCGTGGACCATGGCATTGTATGAAAAAGGCTATAAATAGGTGTGTCTTAGAGAGTCTAAGGCATGTTTTTGGATAATAATTGATGATGAACGGGAAGTGATAGCGAAGAGAGGGGGGTAAGGTAGAAGAAAGGCTCTACAACTTAGTGTGCAGAGGCCTAGGTAGAGTCCGCAGCTGAGTGCATGGACCCATGCAGTTGTGTGCGCAAGATAGTTTGAGTCTGTAACCTTGAATTGAAGATCAATAAAGACAATTTCTGAAGAATTCTTGCGTATTTATGTTATTTCGGTTAATGTTATATGCTATTGTGGAATAATGTGTTTTATGGAATATTGATTGAATGTGGCGTGGTTCTCTTGAATAAGTGTTAATGATGTACACAATGCATGTTTAAGTATTTTCGTGAAGACTCGGATGCATTCTCTGATGTTTATTAATAACTTAAGTAAATCTGCATGAACGCTAATTTAGGATTGTTATCTAATGCACGTAAGTAGGCTAATTGACTGTTAAAGGTCCACAAGGATGGATCGTATACCTTTGCGAAGGTTTGAAGGCTATTTTAACGGAGTTGCAACAATGTTCCCTAAGAGGTTGTTCATCTGTGCGAAGGAGGATCTGAGGCACTGGAAGACATCACACTAGTCTTTGGATGCGGAAACTTGGTTCTTGCATCCCCCTATACTGCTTCAGGTGAGATTGCAGCCTGCGCTATGTGGGTTGTTGCCAAAAGGGCTAGTAGTGTAGGGTTTTTTTTGTTGTCGTAGCTAACTCTGAACCTAGGTCAGGACCCCCTAAGCCAACATGAATATAAGGGTAAAAGACATTCCAGAGGAGCATAGGATTGATGTGTTCATAAGGACTTTAAAGGATAACATCCAACATGAGCTTCGCCTTTGGGAACCTCATTCATTGGAGAAGGCATTCAAGTTGGCAAGAAAAATGGAAAGAAAAATTATGGCAACAAGGAAACCTGCCACTCACAACTATAAAGATGGAAGTGTTGTTTCTCCTAACATTTCATCACCTACAAGGTTGACACCACAATAATTGGAAGAAAAAAGAGCAAAAGGGATTTGTTGCAATTGTGATAGAAAATACACTAAAGGTCATAAGTGTGCTGAGATGAAATTAATTTACATAGATGGGGAAGAAGAGAAAGAAAAGGAACAAGAAATGTCAAAAGAAGAGGATATACACCAGGAACCAATCCCAAAGAAAGAAAAAATGAATCTGACCATATCTTGTTGAGAATGCAACAAGATGATGGAGCTTAGTGGAAAGGAGTCGCCTTCACTAAGTGGGCCCGCAGGCTATTTTTGGCGCAAAGTCTATTGCTAGACTATGTCTATTTTGAGACATATGGATCATGGTCTATGAGTTGCAGTATGCTATTTGTGGATGATTGGTCATGTTGGTAAAAATATATGGACTTCTATTTTTAGACATATGGGCAGTTTCTATTTTTAGACTGCCAGGCTAAAAATAAAACAGTCAAATATTATTAGCTCATAATAATATTTGGACTACAAACATTATCTTATCCTCTTGGAGCACTTCAATTTGAGCTACAGATGTGTCACATGCAGCTGTCAGAAGGAAATATGCTTTCTTTGTGGGTTAGTTGAGCTATTGCATGCAGGACTTCAGTTAGAACTCATGTGGTTGAGTTTCGGTGGAGTTGATTGTGGAGTTGATGGAGTTGTGTTCAGTTTGACTTGGGTGAACTAGTTGTATTTTAGTCTAACTAAAGAATACACTAGTGATGAGTTGTGTGAATTAAATATTAATTAATTCACTAATTATTAACTCATAAATCAACTAAAGAGTACATCAGTTAACTCATTGCATGTACAGTTCAGTGGAGACAGGTGTTAGAGGTTGAGATTGCTATCAGTTGTGACTATAGATGTGACTATAGTTGTGCATGAGATTTGCGCATGCATGGATGGAGATTGCCCATGAGGCTTGCGTAGTATACCAAGGGAATTCGTTTTTACAGTGTGATTGATTTCTCTTGCAGATTGCACAGTGGAGGCAGGCAAAGCAGTGGAGGAGATTTGAGCTGTGATTGATCAGATCTGAGCTAGTTTTGTGTGTAATAGGTGGAGATAGTACTGAGTACTTGTGAGGAGTATTGTACTATTTATTGTTACATGTTCTCTATCATTATAATATACAGATAGTGTGGGGTTTTCAGCTGTATGCTTTCCCCAGGTTACATAATGTGTTAATGTGTGCATGTGATTGATGTTTCATTGATTTTAATGTTGCTAAATTGATGATCAACGTAGAGGAAATTATGTATGGTGCATGTATTTTGCAATAGTGTATAATCAGGATAATCTCTGTGAATAAGTTTCATATTACTCAAAATTTCTACATGGTATCAGAGCTGTTGATCATCAGATCTACTATTCAGAAAGTGTTTACATTTTATTTCTTCAGGCAGAGTCTGTAATCGGGTCAGGTAGCCTCTAGATTCATCCTTCCTTTGGAAGGTGAGATATCCGGTAAAATCCCATACAGTCAATCTCTGTACGAGAAATACTTTGTTCTCACGAATTCTAGATCAGAGGCAGTTGAGTTTGGAGCTAGTGGAATTCGAATTTGCAGCAGTGTTTTCTTTGTGTCAACGTGGCAATGTCTTTCAACGGATTGCGGTTGGAGTATTCTCTTGAGGGAAGCTCAAACTATATTGCATGGAAGGACAGGATGGAGGCAGTGTTAGATGATAATGGGCTGAAGCAGTTCATAGAGGCTAATGTCCCAAAGCCTACTGATACTGCGCAAGTTGATGCTTGGCAAAAGAAGACAGCAAAGTGTTGAAGGATTCTGTTGGAGGGCGTGAAGGATCACATTGTGTCTAGCCTGCATGGTAAGGCTTCTCCATACTTGATGTGGAAAGCGTTGACAGATCTATTCCAAAGCAAGAGCGATCAGAGGAAGATGGCGCTCAAGGATAAAATCAGAAACATTAAATGCGAGAAGGGAGACAATATGCCCAAGTATCTCACGAAGTTCACTCAGTGCAGGGATGAGCTGGGAAGTGTGGGGGTGACTGTCGATGATGAGGACTTGGTGAGATTGGCTCTCCTTGGTCTTCCGAAGAGTTGGCATTCCGATCAGGACTCTGTTAATGGTTGGGAGAAATTGCCAGGATAGGAAAGACTTTGGTCAGATCTTGTGCAGGAGGATATCAGGCGGAATACCAGGGACGGATCTTCATCAAAGGGAACTGATGAAGAAAATTGCGCTTTGGCTGCCAAAGCAAAGAAGGGGAAGAACAAGAAAGCTTCTCATTCCGGTGCGAAAGGCAAGAAGCAGGACATGTCTAAGGTGAAGTGCTTTCACTATCACCAGCATAGACACTATGCCACTAATTGTCCACAGAAGAAGAACAAGAAAGTTGTTGGATCTACAGTAGGAGAGGCTCTAGCCTCGCAGTTTGAGCTTGATTTTTCATTGATCGCATGCTTGGTTTCAAGTGTGATGGGATCGGTGTGTTTCTTGGACAGTGGTGCATCTTTTCACATGACAGGATATCGAGAGTTGTTTTTTTGATCTGGAGGAGAAAGATCTTGGAGTGCACATCGAGATGGGCGATGATGGTAGATACAGTGCGACCAGTATCGGTACCATTTCCTTTGAGAGGGAGTCTGGTAAACCCTTCGTATTGAAGGAAGTGATGCATGTTCCAGGATTGAAGAAGAATCTTATCTCTATGGCGATGTTAGAAGACAAGGGGTATGGTGTTGTTTTCAGCGAGGGAAAGGCTTTCCTATGCAGCAAGACAACTGGAGAAACCCGGAAGATAGGGGTTCGAGCGAGGAACCTTTATCAGTTGCATGTAGATGGTTGTGCAGCAATGGCATGCAAGGTAGAAGGATTGGTGAGCCGGGATGATGGTGAGCTGTGGCACAGGAGATTGGGTCACCTTCACCATGGAACCTTGAAGATACTACAGCAGATCACTACAGGGCTTCCTAATGGCACCCTTGCGCAGTCAGATCAGTGCAAGGGGTGTACTTTGGGAAATTTTGTGAAAGCCACCTTTCACCAGAAGGATAGTCATGCCACGACGATCCTTGAGAGAATTAACACAGATGTGTGTGGACCTTTCTCAGTAGCTTCGACAGCAAAACACAGGTATTATGTGATCTTTTTTGATGATTTCTCTCATAAGTGATGGATATTCTTCATGCAGAAGAAGAGTGAGACATACTCAAAGTTCTATGAGTTCAAAGCACTGGTCGAGAAGGAGTCCGGGAAGAAGGTGAAGGCTCTTAGGAGCGACAATGGTGGTGAATACATCTCTGGCGAGTTCAAGGATTTATGCAGTGCAGAAGGGATTCGAAGAGAGCTCATAGCTCCCCATAACCCACAACAGAACGGGGTTGCTGAGCAGAAGAACAGAATGATCGTGGGTGTTGCACGGGCGATGTTGCATGATCAGGGCCTACCCCTTCATTTTTTGGCGGAAGCATGCAATACAGCAGTTTATGTGCAGAACCGTTGTCCTCACAGGATACTTGGCATGAGTACACCCGAGGAGGCTTATTCTGGTAAGAAGCCTGATCTTTCTCATTTGAGGATTTTTGGTGCTAACGTTTACATGCATGTGACGAAGGATGCCAGGAAGAAGTTGGAGCCGACCACAGAGGCTAGGATATTTGTGGGGTACACTGATACACCCCACAACTATTGTGTGTATTTGCTAGACAGTGGCAAGACTGTTGTGCGACGGGATATAAAATTTCAGGAGGAGAAAGCCATGAAGTGTTCGCTTGAGAGGGAGCCACACTTGCATGCAGATTAGGAGATATTAGTTCCTAAGGATGAGCTTCAGGACATGGATCAGCCATAGGATGAAGTTCATGGAGTGGAAGAGACCACTCATGCAGCACCAACCATCAGAGGGCAAAAGCGCTTGACAGAAGCTGAGCCACTAGCTCAAGATGCAGAGAAAGTTGTAGGACTTCCTACAGCCCAACGAAGGCAGAGACAATCACCTAATAGGTACACTGGATACATGGCTCTTATGAGAAACTGTGTTGTGACTGAGCCATCCTCTTTCGAGGAAGCTGTGGAGGATCCCACATGGGTAGATGCCGTGGTGGAAGAGTATGATTCGATTGTCAGAAACAATGCATGGGAGATTGTCCCAAGACCGGAAGGGAAATCAGTGGTGGGTTCGAGATGGATCTACAAAGTTAAGTAGGCAGCTGACGGGAGTGTGGAGAAGTATAAGGCAAGATTTTTTGCCCGAGGCTTTTCACAGATAGAGGGGATCGATTATGAGGATACCTTTGCACCTGTCGCAAGGTATTCTTCCATATGGACGATTCTTGCTCTCTCAGCGCAGATGGGGTGGCACATTCATCAGATGGATGTGAAGACTACGTTCCTCAATGGAGTCATTGAGGAGGAGGTGTACATAGAACAGCCCGAAGGTTTCGAGATATTCAGTAGCGAGTCGCATGTGTGCAGGCTCCAGAGAGTGTTGTATGGGTTGAAACAAGCACCACGTGCTTGGTACACACGGATAGATAGTTATTTCACCGAACTTGGATTCTCCAAGAGTGAGGTGGATCCTAACCTATACCAGATTGTGGTGGAGGGTAAGTTTCTTATCATTGTACTTTATGTAGATGATTTGATTCTAACGGGTGATGAGTTGTTGATACTTTCATGGAAGGATTATCTTGCTAAGGAGTTTGAAATGAAGGACTTGGGCCTCCTTCATTATTTGCTGGGATTGGAAATCTGGCAGCGCAGTGATGGACTATTTGTTTCTCAGGGTAAGTATGCTTGGGAGATACTGGAGAAGTTCAACATGCACGACTGCAAGCCTGTTGATACTCCTCTTCCTCGAGGTTGGAGGAAGGAGGATGCCACCTCAACAGAAGAAGTGGATGCCATTGTTTATCGACAGTTGGTGGGGTCGCTTATGTATCTGGTCAATACACGACCCGATATATGTTATGCTGTTAACCAGCTTTCACAAGCTATGGTTAAGCCAACCAAGCTCTTCTGGAAGGCAAGCAAGCATGTATTGTGTTATTTGAGAGGCACATCGGGATATGGATTGTGGTACAGACAGGAGGATGAGGTGAAGCTATGTGGCTTCACGGATGCAAATTGGGTAGGGAGCCCAATGGACAGAAAGAGCACATCAGGAGGGGTCTTCAGTAGCGATTCGGCAGCAGTTTCTTGGTACAGTAGGAAGCCGAGATCCGTGGCACTCAGTTCAGCAGAGGCCGAGTATATGGCAGCAAGTTTGGCTGCATGCGAGGCTATATGGATGAGGAAGATCCTGGTCGGTTTGTTCGGTTCTTACTTGGAGCCTATTGTGATTTACTGTGATAACCAGAGTTGCATTAAAGGCTAATCCAGTATTTCATGATAGATCTAAGCACATTGACATCAGGTACCATCATATCAAAGATTGTGTGCAGCGGAGAGTCATGTTACTTTCATACATTCCAACGGAGGATTAGGATGCTGATATCTTGACGAAGGCGCTCACCAGGAGCAAATTCGAATACCACCAAGGCAGGATAGGTGTTGCTGATAATCCATATCTTGTTGAGAGGGAGTGTTGAGAATGCAACAAGATGATGGAGCTTAGTGGAAAGGAGTCGCCTTCACTAAGTGGGCCCGCAGGCTATTTTTGGCGCAAAGTCTATTTTTAGACTATGTTTATTTTTAGACATATGGATCATGGTCTATGATTTGCAATATGCTATTTGTGGATGATTGGTCATGTTGGTAAAAATAGATGGACTTCTATTTTTAGACATATGGGCGGTTTCTATTTTTAGACTGCCAAGCTAAAAATAGAACAGTCGAATATTATTAGCTCATAATAATATTTGGACTATAAACATTATCTTATCCTCTTGGAGCACTTCAATTTGAGCTATAGATTTGGCACATGCAGCTGTTATAAGGAAATACACTTTCTTTGTGGGTCAATTTAGCTATTGCATGTAGGACTTCAGTTAGAACTCATGTGGTTGAGTTTCGATGGAGTTGATTGTGGAGTTGATGGAGTTGTGTTCAGTTTGACTTGGTTGAACTAGTTGTATTTTAGTCTAACTAAAGAATACACTAGTGATGAGTTGTGTGAGTTAAATATTAATTAATTCACTAATTATTAACTCATAAAGCAACTGAAGAATACATCAGTTAACTCAGTGCATGTATAGTTCAGTGGAGATAGGTGTTAGAGGTTGAGATTGCTATTAGTTGTGACTATAGATGTGACTATAGTTTTGCATGAGATTTGCACATGCATGGATGGAGATTTCCCATGAGGCTTGCGTAGTATACCAAGGGAATTCGTTTTTACAGCGTGATTTATTTCTCTTGCAGATTGCGCAGTGGAGGCAGGCAAAGAAGTGGAGGAGATTTGAGTTGTGATTAATCACATCTGAGCTAGTTTTGTGTGTAACAGGTGGAGATAGTACTGAGTACTTGTGAGGAGTATTATACTATGTTTTGTTACATGTTCTCTATCATTATAATATACAGATAATGTGGGGTTTTCAGTTGTATGCTTTCCCCGGGTTACATACTATGTTAATGTGTGCATGCGATTGATGTTTCATTGATTTTAATGCTACTAAATTGATGATCAACGTAGAGGAGATTATGTATTGTGAATGTATTCTGCAATAGTGTATAATCGGGATAATCTCTGTGAATAAGTGTCATATTATTCAAAATTTCTACATATCTTTTAATGCACTGTCAGGAATTACCACCCAAACTCTCAAGATAGAAGGACATATCAAGAAGAAAAAGGTAATAACGTTGATTGATTCGGGTAGTACCCATAATTTTATTCATTGTATGATAGCCAAGGAATTGAATTGCTTCCTATATCCAACACCAGAGTGTCAAGTAATGGTTGCAATTGGAGGAACCATAAATTTCTCTAGAAAGTGCCATAATATCAAGCTATCTGTAAGAGAATATGTCTTCAATAGTCCAATGCTTTCCATTCCAATGGGTGGTGTAGATGTTGTACTAGGAGTCCAATGGCTACAATCTTTGGGTACGATAGCTTTTAATTTTCAAGAAATTTTCTTGAAATTTTTTTGGGAAGGAAAGGAAGTTGAATTAAGGGGTATCGAAGGGAAACCGGGAAATATAATCAGCTCTAACAACATGACAAAGCTTCTAAAGAAAGAACAACGGGGTGTAATTGCACAATTATGTTCACTAGAGGTTCCCACATCGAAATCATCTATTTCTCTAGATCTCCAAAATGTTTTGGAAAATCATTCCAAGGTATTTGAGACTCCCAAAGGCCTCCCACCTATTCATGATCATGATCATGCTATTCATTTGATTCCAGGAAGTGTTCCCCCAAACATCAGGCCTTACAGATATCCATATGCCCAAAAGAGTGAAATTGAATGTATGGTTGCAGAAATGCTAGAGGTTGGTATAATTCAACCTAGTCAAAGTTCATTCTTTGCTCTAGTGGTATTGGTGCACAAGAAGGACGGATCATGGCACATGTGTCTAGATTATAGGGAGCTCAACAACCTTACTATTAAAGATAAATTTCCCATTCCTGTCATTGATGAATTATTGGATGAATTACATGGAGCAATATACTTCACCAAGTTGAATCTTCATTTACGATATCATCAAATCAGAATGAAGACTGAAGGCATTCCAAAAACAACATTTAGAACTCATGCGGGTCATTATGAATTTTTGGTCATGCCCTTTGGCCTTACCAATGCACCTTCTACATTTCAAGGTTTGATGAATTCCATTTTCAAACCCTTCCTTAGAAAATTTGTGTTAGTATTCTTTGATGATATACTAATCTACAACAAGTCTTGGAAGGATCATGTTCAACATGTTGACAAGGTGCTCAAACTATTGGAGGAGAAACAATTATATGCAAAAATATCCAAATGTTTCTTTGGAGTACAAGAGCTGGAATATTTGGGTACTCAGTTAGCTCATAGCTCATCTTATCGTCCTCAATCTGATGGGCAAACTGAGATAGTGAACAAATGTTTGGAAGGATATCTTTGTTGCTTTGTATTTGATAAGCAAACACAATGGGTAAAGTGGTTGCCTCTGGCTTAATGGTGGTATAACAATTCCTTCCATACTATAGCAATAATGACCCCATTTATGGCACTTTATGGATATCATCCATCATCCATCACATCATCTTTAAAAGAAAATTCTAAGGTTCAAGCAGTGGAAGATCACATCAAGCATCAACAACAAGTTCTCAAACTCTTAAAGGATAACCTCACTTTGGCACAGAATAGAATGAAACAACAGGCAGATCAGCATCGTAGTGAAAGAAGTTTTGATGTAGGTGACTCGGTATTTCTACGACTACAACCATACAAACAAATTTCCCTCAAGCAAGCTAAGAAGGATAATAAATTATCACCAAATTATTATGGTCCGTACAAGGTGTTACAAAAGATTGGTACTATGGCATACAAATTGGAGCTTCCTGCATCTTCCCGAGTGCACCCAATTTTCCATGTTTCATGCTTAAAGAAGCTTATAGGTGAGAAGATCCCAGTTCAAACAATATTTCCAGAACTTGACGAGGAAGGAAAAATCATATTGGAACCAAAAGCAATCACAAAAACAAGAAACTGGCAGCTACAAAATCGATCAATGTTAGAGTATCTCATCAAGTGGAATAACTTACTCGCTGAAGATTCCACATGGGAGGATGAGAATTTTATACAGAAGCATCCATAACTACTCAAGCATTGAGGACAATACTTTTTGAAGGAGAGGGGCATGTTAGGTCCCTATACTACTAGTGTAACCCCTTATTGTTATTAGTGCAACCCCCTTATGGTATTTTTGTGCCCATATAGTCCCCATGTTGTTATTATTATGCTCCATAGAAGCCCACTACTATTATTGTTGTGCCCCTACAATATTATTTTTATGTAGGCTCTGATTGTATTGGGACCCCTTAGACTCCTATATATAGAAAGGAGGTCTTATAATTTGTATCATCCAAGAATTGTTTATTTGTGTAATGTAAAGGAGGTTTCCCCCTCGAAGAGGCTAATTTTTAAGTCGTTGATATATGGTTTCTATCTTTTTGTGAGATGGTTTCACAATACTCACAATTGAGGGAGGGATTTCAACTCTCCGCTAAACCATAAGCCAACTACAGTATAGTATTTCTTGCAGCTGACCACCCCTTAGCCGGATTCAGATTCTAAGGAGAATTACTCAAGGGATTTTAACCAATGCCAATCAGTTAATCACATAGGAATCCAGATACTACCCCACATCCACCTTCTTATTTTAGGAATATGTCCTCTAGTGTCTCCACCCATTTACCCAAGACTTCAGAGTACACTAATAATCAATTGTTATTCCCAAAGTCATCCAAAAACGTAGATTTTACCCTATATAAGCCTTGGATCCACAACACATGGAGCTTCCACTTGCTCGACTTAGCAGGGCTCTAGAATATTGTGTCTCCACATGTTCTTTCCTTTGACCATGTTCCCCCAGGTGCATTCGCTCCACTACCAACGTTCTCCTTTTCTCTCACAAATTTACTAATAAACCCATGTGTGCCTAGTTGGCATACAAGCACACACAACCCACAATCGAGCCTTTGATTTCCTGCTCCAGGCATCCCATGCTTGTTTCCTAGTGTGTTATTATTCTTTTCCACAGTTCGCAATGCTCTCTTTGTGCTGTTGTGTGATGATCCTCAATCGTCATCACTTCTTCCTTCTCTACCAAATATTTTATTTCACTGACCCCCTCATGCAACCCTTGTGTGTTGACTACACAACGTAACCCACAAGGTATGAAAAAGGGGATATGGGCATGTCCCCCACTCAGGAATCCCATACTGCACCTCCCCACCTACCATGTAGGCCATTAAGGCTCAGTCAAAGGGATGGTGGCCATTAATATACAACCTTGACTTGCCAACTTCCCAAACAACTACTCAAAACTCAGAATCCTTGTCCACTCCTCTTAGCTAATCATTATGTGTACATTTCTACAATTAATTACATGAATTACAATTCATAATGATAATTAGAAGAGGGACTATAGAAAGGGTTGTTATAGAGGTACATACTCTATTTTATTTAAATTTGAACATGTAAAATTTAAAAAAAAAAAAAAAAAAACAAACAAAACAAAACAAAAACACATGTTCTTAACTATTAGATCCACTAAAACAATGATATAATAAAAAATTAATTTCGTTATATTTTAACAAAATAATTTATAATAATTAATATATTTGAAAAATATAAATTTTCTAGAAATAAGCAACAAAAACTAAGATCAAGGTTTAATTTCTTTAAAAATAAGTCATTAAACACTTTAGATTAATAAATAAAAAATCATATGAAAATTTATTTTTTTGTTTGCTAGGTTATGTGAGTCTTAAGATGACTAGCACACCTAACATTTGGCTTGAGTCACCTAGGGATCGCACTCAGCCTGGATTACACCATCCCTTAGCATGGCTGAATTTTTTCCCTCAGAATTTTGAACCAATGACCTTCACATCATGGAGTGCCTTAACAGAACACCGTATGAACGTTTGCTCTACAACCCGTGAGCCAATAGGAAATTTATTTTTAAAACTTAAAATGATATGATAATACTTTCCTTTACATTAATCAATATTAATTAATGATGTTGATAAAAAAAAAAAAAACATTTTGGTAGTCACTTCACGATAAATTAGGGGATCATCCATAATGTCCCTCTAAGAACCTTACTTTTACTTTAAAATGTTTTTAAGTTCAAATCTCTTCACCTCATACTAAAGTGATTTTGTATTTTGTTAATATGATATTGTGTTATCACATTAGGATATCATACATAATGTGTCATTAAGAACATTAATTTTACTTCAAAATATTTTAAGTTTAACTATCTTTACCTCATACTAAAGTGAGTTTGTATTGTGCTAATATCATATTAGGGTTCGTAACTCCTTATTAAATTAATTGAATGCAAAATTACTAATTACATATAATATGTATACATATGTTTTGAATCCTTTTTGACTTCCCAAAAACATGTTTACAATTAATGTAACACCCCCGATTTCTGACATTAGATTTGTGGGCCGAAACATGGAATAGGCTGGGAGCCTAAAAATCATTGAGGTGAGTGTGCCTCTATATGTATATACATGTTAGGCTAATGGGAAAAAGTTATGAATATGGTTAAGGCTGGTGTGCTATGTAATGGGCCCGAGGACCATGATTATAAGGCTCGTGAGTTGGGACATAATTAATTAGGCTAGTGAGCTGAGAGTTGCTTCTGGGGCCGTAGGACAATGTGTTTTTGTGTCTATGTGTTGGTATGGTGTGCCCACGTGGTTATGCTCTTATATGCTATGAGGTCGGGAGGCCTCGTGAGGTAAATATTTTTAATTCATGTATATTAATAAAAGCATAATGGTTGTAGGTGGACCTAAACAAAAGAGTACAGGGGCCAATAACTCCATGGCATGAAAAGTAATCTTGATGAAAAGGTAATATTGTAATATTATAATATTAAATAAAGGAGAAATGTGTTTATAAAAGTGCGGAGTTGGTAACTCAATAATTCTTTCAAATGAATTGTTCAATGATCAGTTATGGATGGTTATGGACTAATCTATAAGCCTTATGCTTGGATTCTGGAACTGATTGAGAATTTTAGTCAGTAAGTCTTGTGCTTGGACTCTAGAAATAATTGGAATTTTGATGAACTTGGTTTTTAGCAACTAGTTGGTGAACTGATTGAGATTTGTTCTAGTTCTGGTGACTGGTTGGTAAGCCTTATGCATGGGTGTTGGAACAGACCGGGAGTTGATTTGGTTATGGATTAGAAGTAGCACAAGCTTCTGGAAGCTCTGTGTTGATAAGTTCATGGTTGTTCATAAGGTTCCCTTGAAGGTGGGCATAGAAGAGGTATTTACAGGTCACAGAGAAGGGTATTTAATTTAGGCATAGGTTCAGGGAAGAAATGCGTAGTGGTTGGAGTCGTGACTGTAGGGTTGGTGCCTTGGCCATGGATATGTTGTTATTATTAGTTTACCATTTCCTGTGGAGTTGAGGCCCTAGATTTGGGATGACCCCTGATTGAATGACTATGAACTGCATGGTTTATGGCTAGGAGGAGCATCAAAGTGATAGGCTCTAGTATTGCAACAAGAACGTTGCAACTCCTAGGGCTACCAACTTTAATTTATCAACCTGGGGTTCATACAAACTTAAGAGGTGATAGTGCTATATGCACAGTAAGCTAAGCTCTACTCAAGTTTCTCTAAGGAAGTTAACCAAACCAAGGTGTATAGAGACCATTGTACAAACTAAATCTAGACTTTGCAAGAATGAAATAATGCTACAAAAAAGGAAGCTCTAATCTACTTGCAGAAATGTAAATGTTGCATAAAAGTAAATGTTAATATACTTGCAGGAATGTAAATGCTAATCTACTTATAGGAAATGTAAATGTTAATCTACTTACAGGAATGTAAATGCTAATCTACTTGTAGGAAATGTAAATGCTAATCTACTTGCAAGAGTGTAAATGCTAATCTACATGCAGGAAATGTAAATGTTGCATCAAAGGAAATTCTAGTCTATTTGTAAGAAAATGACAATGCTTGAAATGGAAAACCTAGCTTAAGAAACATAAAATAGAGAAGGAAAACCTAATATATATTGCATAAATTAAAGAGCATGAAATTAAATCTCAATCACTTCATTAAAAAAACATCATATCCTAGTAACAAAGTTCATTAAGTTCTTCAAAAAGTAATCATGTAAACCATTACTGTACCATTCAATTCACGAACTTGTTTACTAACCCTAATTGCATAAATGAATTGTAGTGGTGAAGATACAAGTCCAAAGTGGTATCTAGTCTTACTCAAACTTGGTTCTAGGGCCTACGGGGTATCATTAAAGGCTATGACTCAAAAATTAGGCTTTAAGGACAATTTGGTCAAGTTTGGAGAGTTTTTACATGGTGCTACAGAATGCTACAAGATTTCCCTTTTTTGCTACAAGATTGAATCCGAGAGAATTCTCAAGGCTTAGAAGGCGATATAAAGGTGAGGAATGGTAGTGGAAGGTGGAAGAAGGTTGTATGAGGTCCTTGCCATGTTTAGTACCCCTCAAGGGGTCATGATTCACAAGGAGAAATGCACACGATGGCCTTGAACAAATCTAAAATGAACTCTCAATGAATAATGTTTTTTAAGAAGTTGTTGAGGGAGGAAGGAAGGTTCTTATAGCAGGATGACAAGTGGGAATTATAGGTCCATGCCCTGCAATCTAGAAGCATGTTCTGAACACAAAGATCACTCAATCTTGGAAAACATCTAAATCATACTTATTGTATCAATTGCATAAAATTAAATTAGAAAGGAAAGGATGAGTTGAATTTTATTCAAGATCTTCCTACTTCATGAAAAATGAAACCTATATTTTTATGCTTTCCAATACAAGGCTTACAACCACACTTTCCAAGAGAGGTGGTTGATGAATCTGTGAAGGCATCTTTTTATATAAACAAAACTTTCAAGAAAGGAAATATTACTATCCTAAATACAAAAATGAAAGATGCATAATAAAATGTAAAAAATGAGAGAAACTAGAGTGCTCGGGTTGGGCCCTAACCCAAGGGAACTTAGCCCCCTAAAACATACTTATAGTTAAGGCAAAAAAATGCTTCTCATTAATCTAAAAATGTTCTCAAGTACATGGAAATGAAGATGACAAGTACAAACTTCTAGCTTCAACATTCATTATTCTTCTCTAAAAGTTTGAATCCTATTGAGCCATTGGGATTCTTTATTTATACAAAATGGTTGAGGGGAAAACTCCTTGGAAGGAGGGTTGCTTGCCTCCAAAATACCTATAAAGGTGGATCTAGCTCCCTGATCTCCTCACAATCCTTTAGTACATCAGTTTTTCAATAAATCCTCGAACTGTAGGTGAGTAAATACAAGGAGCAGGTCAAGTTGTAGGTGAGGAAATGCATTGGGAAAGCCTCCTACATATCCTATAACTACTTCCAACATCATTCTGCATAATAAATGCACCCTTTTCATGAACAATAACCATGTTAGGCCACAAGATATGATAGACATCATTTAAACTTTCTAATAAACACATTATAGTCAAAAATGTGTTATCAAATACGAGGAGAGAGGTAAATATATGCTAAAGGATGGACAAATGAGCCTTGTTATATACTTATTAATGAATCCCATCACCCCACTACTATAGGTTTTTCTCACCCTTTGAGAAACTTAGCCACTTAATTCAATTTCATGCATATCCCTGGTGGTAGCCCTAACATCCTAAGGTATCTCTGGTGGAGTGTCATCTTGAGGGTGGAACCCTGCATTTTTCTCTATCTATACCCATTCTTGTTTCTATTTTGCCTACTCTTTCCTTTCTTGTTGCCCTAGCAACAAATTAGGATTGAACGTAAGCCCAATCAAGTTGACCTTCAATATTTGAACTATCCTCTTGTATAAGGGTGTCTTCTCCAAGGAATTTATCAATATATCTAGAGAGTGATACTCTATGATTTTTAAGCTATGTGGTAATGAGTGTCATCTCCTATAACAAGCCTACAAGCTCTCAATTCCTAGCATCTTGAAAATTTATTCAAAGTGCAGGATGGCTTGTTCCTATTTTTCTATTTTGAGTAGTGCAAATTTGGGGTCTTCAAAGATAATCATATGGTTGTTGATGACAAGGTGAGGGGATCTAAATTTTTCTCTAATCCATATAGGTTCATCAGTTTCCATGGACATGACCCTTTTTTCCTCTTCAACCCCTGCTTCCTCATGATTCATCCAAGAGGCCAATGACATCCGTTTTTGCATCTCCCATCCTAGAATTTGGATCCCAAAAGTTCATGTCTGTCAATATGAGGTTGTGTATATAGAATTTTTTCATCCTAAGTCTATCCTCCACACTAGATCTTCAACAAAATTCAATGAATTCTTTATAGTCTTAGAAAGGTAGTGAACCATATTGTGCTAGATTCTTAATTTGAAATTGAAGCCACTACTCTTTGAGGAACGTGGAATAGGATTTTGAGGGGTGCCTTCATTGGATGGCCTCCATGGCCAAGCTTCCCATAGTAGCAAGCTACCCTTCTTTCTCCTATAATTGTTCCTTCAATCTCTTGTTTTCTATCCGCAATTTTTCCCTCATGCTTCCCTCTTTTATTCTTAAATCAACCATCTCCTCACCCATCTTTTTCATTTTCTCTTCCATTAAGCTGACATCCTCAACTCCCATAGACTTTGCAATCTGCATCCACCGAAGGGTTCTACCTCTTTCTTTTTCTAGCTCAAGGAGGATTGGGACTGCAAATTTGGTAGGTATTATCTACCCTTGCTCATAAAATTTTTAATAATACTTCATATTTGGTTATTGTTCAGGTTCTTGCATCTCCCGTGGTTCTTCTCCTTCTCACGATTGTACGGTGCTTTCCTATAGCACTGCCCCACTTTCCTCTAGCAATTTTCTTCCTTCTTGTAGCATGGAATATTCCTCTTGCAGTTGTATAATTTTGTCTCCCCTAGTTTTTGGATTTCTTTGTGAGGTTTGGGGTTGTTATCCTTTGGATTTGAGGGAGGTTACCTCTTCAATTTGTTTCTTATCCTTCTCTAATTCTCCTTCCTGGTGACTAGATGGCCCCTCAATGGTGATGGGGGTTGTTGAGGAAGGTTGAGGCTTCCCTTGCTTGAGTATACTACTTCTCCTCCTTTTGAAATATAGAGGAAATTTCTTTGGATGCATCCCTTTGACCTTGACTAGTGTACTTAAGGCTGCCACACGTCTTGTTCAGTGTTCCCCTCTGAAAGGCTTACTTGTAGTTCTTGCCTCCTTCTCTTTTGAGGTCTGGAAGTTTCCCCGGGATTTTTTTATCTCTTTCTCTGGTTTTTCCTTTTCCTTATCCTCTTCAATCTCTTATTCTTATTCTTTTTCTTCTTCCTAATCTTCTTCAGCATCTCTCTCTACAAAATTATGCTTTGTGGTCTCTCCATTATCTAGTAAAGCATGGACTTGAGACTTAGGGAAATCTTCCATGTCCATGTCCACAAAATCTATCCATGATACTGGGTTTTTTATATGCTCTAGAGCATCCATTAAAATGAGCCTTATGAGCCCATGATGAGAAATGTACTAATATTTCCCCTCTCTCACCCTTTGGCTCATTTCCACTATGGGCTGAAGAAGGAAGTGGGGAACACTTAGTTTTCTTGGGATAGGAAATTCTATCTGGAATATTAGCTCATAAAGTATCATGAACTGATAAGCATAAACAACATCAAGTCTCCCCTCACAAGATATGTATTTCAAGATGTGATAGGCTACTTCATCCCATGGGTAGGGTAGACTCGCTCTTCTAACTCCATTTTTATCTTCAATTAGCTTCTCTTCAGGGAGGAAGAAGTTATTTTTAGTTGTGATAGCCTATGTTCTCTCCTCCTTACTCCATATTAATCCTAGGATAAATGTGGTCACACTACTAATGATTTTTCCATTTAAATCTATCACGATGATGGTAGCACTCTCTTCCCCTTGAGGTTGGAGGCCTACAACAAACTCATGAGTATTTTCATCATCAAACCCCTTCAATTTCTCAAATAATCCCAACCACTGGTGGTTTGCAAAGATTTCTTTGAAAGGAGGGCATTGGTGGATCCTTGATGAGTTTACGGGCTCTCTTCTATTAAAACAACCACCAATAATCCCTACTATAATTTTCAAATTTGTTACAAGGAAATTCTACTGTCAATTATTAGTTCTTAAAGAAAATTAGGATTTTAAAGCATAGATGAGAGGGATACTTCTCTCTTACTGATCAAAGGAAGAGAAACTGCATGTCCAAACACAAAACATGCTCAATCACCTACTATCATGCTTATCTTGCAAGAAATATTCATACCTTCAATTTTTTTTCACTTTTATGAGTTTGATACGTGATTCTTTTATGGACAAAATATAAATAATTCCGCCAGCTCTTTCTGCATAGTTGGTGAGTAAAATTGGTTACTTACCCCTCCCTTAGAGGCTCCTTCATGGCTCTAGTGGTTTTGTGGAAAAATTTCACAAGGTCAAGCTCTTTTTCACCTCTTGGGACAATCCTATAGCCATCGAGGTCAATCATGTAGCACACAGTCATGATCCTATAGCACCTTCTCGGTATCATGTAGCACTCATCCTGAATCCTATAGTACCTATTCTTTGGTCATGGAGCTTCTCTATGGTAGACTAAGAGACCCCGGTGTAGCTAGCTTGCCTACCAAAAATGGCAGTGGACCTCCTTACCATTTTTGGAATGAAACTTTGGTACAAATGAGGCTTGGGCCCGCTTTTTATTTCCTTTTTGGTTTGGTTGTGGGATCAACATATTGTATTACTTGGCCCCCACCTACCACCTTCACAACTTCTCTATATACCCATTGACCCACTCTTCATAATCATCACCTTTTTGTTTTTTTCATTTTCTCCAAGTGTGATGAGATGGAAAGATAACCCTAGCTTAACTATTTGATTGTGGCCAAGACTATTGAGCTACATTTAGCCTACAAAACCTTGTCCCTCATGCATTCAAAACATTGCTAGACTACTATGTGTTTAAAGGAAGACGTTAGGAGTCTTTCATTCCTGTACCTACCTGGTAGTCCTTGTTGGTGTGTTGATCACTAGATATTTACATGTTATTTATTAATAGAGGTAATGTTGCTTTGCTTGCCTCCTGAGGTGTCATCCTCCCATTTTTATTGCTCAGTGCATTTGTTTGCTTTGAGATTTTTTCTTTTTTTCTTTATTTAAATGTCCTTGTGTTCTTCAGGAGGTGGATCAAATGTTGCTACTTGAAGGTGAACATCGATCATGTAGCAGCTTACAGAGGGTCCTATAGCTACACAAGGTCAAAGTGATGACCCTCCAATGCCTTCGTGGTGGTTGTTTTCTCAATTTGGTGCTCTAAGTATGGTCTTGTAGGGTTTGTGCAGATTGTTACAGGACTATGTGTCTTCCTGCAATAGTCACACAGACCCTTGTCACACGGAATCGGTCAAGGGTGTGGACACAGCTGACCTTCCTAGAAGTCTAAGACATTCCAATGACAAACAAAACAAACTGGAGCTATCCTTCTCTAAACATACATTATGATATGAGAAATCAAGGTGTTTCGTTCTTACCTCTGTCCAAACGCTATTGTAGAAGTCCAAGCTTTGTTGATCCGGATGAGCTCCTCCCGTTCTCCAAAACCTGCAATCACCAACAGTTCAAACAATTAAATAGCACCTGATTATAACATAAAATAAAGCATATTCAACATATAGACCAAGGAGTACATGAAATAACCCATTAACAACAAGCTATTGAGAAGAATGGACCAGGTTGCGGTTGCTGGGGTGGACCAGGAACTACAGGTTGTCCTGCTTGAGGTACCGACTGTATACTTGGTTGCAACATCTGTTGACCCTGTGACGGATCCCACACTAACATTCCAGGGTATTGACCCATAACAGGTTGAGGATACTGAGATCCATAGCCGGATTGAGGATAGGGTTGATAATTGTAAGGTACAGCCCCATATGATTGCCCTTGAGGTGGTTGATAACTTTGACCAGAGTATTGACCCGGAGGTTGATAACCTTGAGGTAAATACGGGTACTGGGGTTGACCTTGACCTTGAGGTTGGTATCCTTGAGGTTGATACCCTTGGGGTTGATACCCTTGGGGTTGCCATCCTTGAGGTTGCCATCCTTGAGGTTGATATTGATACTAAGGTTGACTTTGGGGTACATATTGAGGCTGGGGTTGACCTTGAGGTATGTATTGCCCCATAGGAGCGTACTGACCTTGAGGTTGCCCCCCAGACACGAATGAAGTACCTTGAGGTTGCCCCCCAGGCATTAACGAAGGTTGCACCCCAGGCGGTAATTGGCCACCTTGAGGTTGGGTAACGGGAACTGAACCTGACATCATGTAAATGTCTCCTACACTCAATGGTACATTACCACTGTTTCCAACTAATAACCCATGATCAATGGGTTGAGGAGATGCTCCCGCAAAGGTACCAGAAAGAGATTGATACCCAGTAGGAACAGAAGGACCGCCATGTAAAAAAGATTCAGGACTTTGTGTAAACACAAATGACTGACCAGACATATTTACAGGATTATGAATTCCTCTAGGTGGAAAAGGAGTTCGAGGTGTGGAAAAACCAAAGTTGTCTAAATAATTGGTTAATGAGAGGTACCAAGTAGTACTTCTAGGAGGACTGTAAAAGATGGATTCACGCTCCCTTAGATCAAGGGTAATTTGATCTTCAGGATCAGAGACGCCTATTTCTTCCTCTGGAACAAGTTCTTCTATTGCAATTAAACCAACAGGAAGATTTTCGGTGATAATTCTTTCTATTCTCGGTGAATCAGGAACACTAGGAGTCGGAGTAACAGGTTCGGATATTTCAGGTTCTTCGCCTGTTTCACTGGCAGATGAAAAACTACCAGCAAGCTCGGAAACTGTAACAGTTTCGGGATTGTAACCTGTTTCTAAACTTTGGTAATCTGGATGGACTACCAAGGAAGATTCTCCTTCTTCAAGTGAACCTACTCTACTGTCACTAGGAAGAGTTACAAGGAACTTTAACCCTTTGTACTAACCCGGAATGTCTTCAGGAGATTCACCCCGCGATTTACGGAGTTTTCTTAACAAATCTATTCCGGTAACAATCTCAGGAGACTTGCCCCAAATTCTACGGGACTGTCTCGGTAATTCCACCACAGCTAAAACTTTTAACTACTACACACGAAAACAAAATAAAATTTCAAATCAAACCACCTAAAGCCTCTAAAGAACCAAACAAATTGAATCACACGCCTAAAGAATCTAGAGCATCAAACCAAACACAAACAGTATCTTCCGGACCAAAAGCGCTAGTTGGTGATTAGGTCCAACCTCGCAGGATTCAGTACAGAAATGGCGGGTGGAACAGTTACGCCGACAACCTGCTTAATGAATAGACTGGACCAAGTTCCTCCACTTTAACCGTCTCGAAGTGAAGTGAACCCCCCAGAAAATCCAAGTGAGTATAGCCGACGTCTGCTCCAGGTACATTGGGACCTTCCCTCCACCGTCACCTTGGGTAGAATCCTAGAGATTATGGTCACTAAGGTTACCAACGGCCACAAGTACACCTGGGGGAACAGTCTAAACTCCGACAGCACGCAAGGGCAGAGTAGCAAGCTCAATCCCCTTACCGGCTCCTTGACAGTAATCCAAGGTTTACCGATAAGTGACCCCTGGCTCCTCGACAATGGTTAATCCAAGGTTTACCGTTTGTAATACGTACTGCCTGGTGTCGTTCCCAACGAGGGGGGAATGATCCCCTCACTGGTTCGGACACGAGCTCGTGCTTCTCCTTTAAGAGGAGCTTTCCCAGAGTGTAAATGTAACAATTGGATTTGATTCTATCACAAGATCGACTACTTGTTTGTTTTACTGCCTTGGAGAGTTAAGTACTCACCTATTCCAAGACACTAGCCTAAGCTATGTTGGTGCTTTAGAGCCCTAGAAAATAAAAGTTACTAGTTCAATTTTACTTTAAGCGTTACTTTTAAGGTTGTTCTTTAAAGTCACAAGGTGATGGAAGTGAAACCGATGGTGTATAGACTCGACTCCAACCACTATAAAGATGCACCTAAGATGATCTAGACTACTTTTGCTTTTTCAATGAAAATCTTTAACTAAAAGAGTTGAGAGAATGCAATTTTTATAGAAAACAACTTCTTTAGAAAAGACAATCAAAGAAACAATTCTCTTTTTTCTTTTCGAGCATACAAACATAACCACTCTTTACTTGCACGAAAAACTCTTTTTCTTTCAAAAACTTTTAAAGCTACTTGAAACAAAACTATTCAAAGGAGATATTTTTGTATTTTCTATTTTCAATTAAGCATGTAAACCTACCTTTAACAAAAACAATCTCAAAAGCTATAAAACTATGAAATTTTAACTCACAAGCAAACCAAAAAAGAGATTACTCTAAGTAAAACTAACAAGGCAAAAGCTCATAAAGGCGATTCTAGGATGTTTTACTTGATCAAAACAAATCAAGGGCTAGCTAATGCAGAATCAAAAGACTAGCCAAAACAAAATTCAAATCTTTTTGTTCTTTTCGTAAAATGGAATTCAAGACTTAAATAACAAGTACTTCGAAAATGGCCCAAAAGACAACTTGATGGTAAGTTACTTCTATAGGTAGGCTTTTAGAACAGGTCTGACTTCTTAGAAAGTTGACAAAACCAGAGAGATCTAAGGCTTTGACAATTCCTACCGCTAAAGTCACTACAAGACCTACTCAAAATCAAACCCTAGGGCTTACACTTCGACGAAATCCACTAAAACACTTAATACTAATGAAACCAGTTCAGGTGAAGATTCTGGACAAGGGACTGATGAATCTGGGCAGAAAAAACTAAGAAAAAACAAAATCTAAGAGCAAAAAGGGCAAAAAATGGAATTTTCTTAAATTTTGGCAGGGGACGCAGGCAACCCGTTAGCACAGGTGCGGGCCCGCTCTGTGCACACAGCAAAAGTGCGTCCAGGGACGCACTGTGCAGCACTCAGAGGGTGCGTCCTACTGAAAAACTCAAGAAAACCAAAAATCAAACTAATCCTAAGCTAACCCACCCAGAGACAAGATCACAGAGCCAAAACCAGAAAAAGAAATCAATTTTCTCAAAGCAAAGTTCAAACAAAAGAAAGGACTCTTTTCATTAATGGAAACTATCCCCAGCGGAGTCGCCAATTTGTCACACGGAATCGGTCAAGGGTGCGGACACAGCTGACCTTCCTAGAAGTCTAAGACATTCTAATGACAAACAAAACAAACTGGAGCTATCCTTCTCTAAACATACATTATGATATGAGAAATCAAGGTGTTTCGTTCTTACCTCTGTCCAAACGCTATTGTAGAAGTCCAAGCTTTGTTGATCCGGATGAGCTCCTCCCGTTCTCCAAAACCTGCAATCACCAACAGTTCAAACAATTAAATAGCACCTGATTATAACATAAAACAAAGCATATTCAACATATAGACCAAGGAGTACATGAAATAACCCATTAACAACAAGCTATTGAGAAGAATGGACCAATTTGCATTAAAGGTAATCAAAAGGAACCATTACAACCTGAGCCTTGGTGTTGTGCAAGCTCCTTCCAGGGTCCACAAGAGTCTTCCTCTACTTTGACAAAGCTCACCCACTTCCAAGTAGAACAAGTAAGGGTGACAATCTCTCCTCACAAACTTCTAAATGGGAGTCCTAATTCCTGCAGCATTTACCCTTAGAAATCTATAGCTTTCCACCTTCTTCCTTCTGGCTCAATGCCTCTTTTTATAGTGCTCAAGAGGAAGTTAATCAGGTCCACCATCAATGGGATAGTCCCCTCTTTGGATGGGATCACTCCCTTATTGATGGGATAAGTTCCTCTTTGATAGGAGAGCATGAACCATCTGGAGGCGCTCAATATTCATCCAAGAACCTTCTAGAAAGCTCTAGAAGTGACCACAAGTAAGTTTTTGAAGATGAAACTCGCGCATTTTAACCTTTTCAGAGGGACGCACCTGCCCCTTAAGATACAGAGCGTCCTTGGACGCAGACCTTGTGAACAAAAGGTGCGTACCCGCAGGCAAGGCTTGAGAGAACCTGCGTACCCAGAGATAAACATATTTTACAAGGACTTTCTCTCTTTCTTGGATTTTGACATGAATAACAGAGGCCTAAGACTTGCTCAAAAGGGTAGTATGACTGTTGATTGAGCCATACTGACTGTAAATAGCCATGGTGACATTTTTTAGTGTAACAGATTGCCCCCTAAAGTGCGAAGCCTGGAATAGATTAGGGTTTTGTATTATCTAGGAAGGGTGAAGCGCTTTATCATTTCGAGGATTATCTCGTGGAGAACCTGGTTGGAACCTGCAATTTTCAACACAAAATACATGGATAAGATTATATCATTACTGAGGTAGGCATTCCCATACTCAGATAAAAAACTTTAACTAACAGACTAAACTACTCTGATACAGAAATGATTTTGTAGTACATCATAATCATAGACTTTTGTAGACACAGTATGGGCGCAGCCATCTGTTTATGATTAGCCTACTTAGATAATGAATACAAAACTCCTCACAGCCTGGACGGTAAAGATTTGATCCAGGGTCTTCATTCCTACTTCTCGAATTGGTACGATTCTAGCCATGCGAATAAATGAGTCGATGTCGAACATGGTAGAAACCACTTGATTACCAGTCGATGATGTGAACTGTTAACAAGCGTGAGAGAGACCACCAGTAATGTCAATGGTTCTCAAAGTACCCAGTACAATCCATGAGATGTGAATGAATGAGTTGGTGTCGAACATTTCACGGAATCCTTCGATCGAAAGTCAATGATGTAAACTGACGTCAAAGGCGAGAAACCTGCCATTGATGCATGCAGACTTCAAGGCACTGACGATTTCTAAGTCATCTCTCTAGATAATGTGTTGATGTCGATAGAAAGAGACTCGTTGCAGGCAAGCCCACAACACGAAATCATTGTTCAAGTTGAAGAAATATTGCTTTAAGGACTGACTCAGGGATGGTCAAATGGATGACAAGTATTTTGCAGATGAAAGTTTTGTTTGCAGGCCTCTTGAACACATAACGACACGACAGATGGTTTGGTGCTAAATAACTCAAAGTTAATCCCCAGAACCCGGTTAAAGACTTTCAAAAGTGGTTTGATTGACTGTGAGGTAAAAGATTTCCCAACCCAGGTGAATGAAAAGTGTCGTGTCCAAGAGTGGTAATAAAGTTTCTTTTGAGACAAATGGTAACAAATAGGCTCATTCTTCTCTCTTTTCCCCCACCATTTCTGGCAAGTACCTCTTTATTTTTAACAAGCTTGAGGAGGATAACATATGCTTGATTATAAGCTCATCCTTCGGACGAGTCCAACCTAGTTTTGATTCGAACCCTAGGAAGGAGTGGTTCGTTCCTGTTTGTAATTGAACAGGTCCTTTACTGTGAAATGTTTAACGAGCCCAGTATAGGAGAAACTCGGCGTTTTTCAATTTTAGAGAGTCTGAAAAACTTAAGGAAACTCCAAGTTGAACTTTTTCGTAAATTTGTGTCCCTCAAGCCCGAAAAAGCATAAAATAATACCTGGGGGAACCGCTTGATCTTGCAACCAAGGAGTACTTTCATAGTTAGTGTCAATGACCTGAAAAGTAAAAATCGATCAAGGACACGTCGTTTTATTTCCGTATCGAGTTTGAAACGACAAAAACACGGCAATCTTTTCCTGATTTTACGGTCAGAAAAGAGCTATAAGGGGACCGTCTTTTAATTCCGTTTTAACGAGTGTAAAAGAAACGCTCGGCAATCTTTTCATGTTTTAGGAGTCAGAAAAGGGCTTAAAAGATGACTCTGATATTTTGTTTGTGAAAAATTACAATTTTCCCTCTAAGTCCCTTTGTCCTGCACAAAAGCGACACATTACTCATACCTGTTTAAGATAGGCAAAAATTCATCGAAAAACATCTTTTCATGGTGAAAAATGAAAAAATTCATCCAAAAAACCTATAAAAAGACTTTTTACCATGTCATTTTTACCGTTTGACTGTTGAGGTTGAAAAAGGAGCTTTTGACAAGAAACTTCCTGTGGTCGCTGCAGAAAAACCGACCGTTAGAATCGAACACCGTCTCTTCCAGGTATTTCACAACATCCTCCTTGTCAATTTCATCCGTTTAGAATTTTGTTTTAAGTTTCGTTTTTGATTTTTAGGGGGTTTTGGGTTTTGGAAACCGCCTTGCGGGGGACGCAGCTTTCCTAAAGGCTGACCTGCGTCCCCCGACTTTTTCCTACACAGGGAAAAGGTCGGGGGACGCAGGTTGCCTTCAGGCCACCTGCGTCCCGGCGCACTGTGTGCCAAACGCGGGGTGCGTCCCCGCAAAACGCGGGTTTTGAAACCCCAAACTCCCAAACCACCCAATGAAATTTCTCAAAACTAATTTTAATGCCTATGTAATCATGTGTAGGGCACTTATCATGCTGGATTGGAGAGAAAGAGAGCATGAGGAGGTTGATGAAGCTGCAATTAATCATCAACCCTCCCTCGATGCCCTAAGAGGATGTGGTTTATACAAATACTGGTCCATTCCCGGTATGAGAGCTCAGGTAAGGTTCTTGGAGTGGCTGGTTGAGAGATGGAACGTTCAGGAACAATGCTTTTATATCGGCGGGCAAAAACTCGAGATAGAGCCTGCTGACATTTACTTTCTTACTGGCTTGCCGAACAGAGGTGAGCAACTCAATCTGGCTGGGACTAGGCCGGGTGGCCAATCCCTTGATAGTCTCCGAGCAGATTGGTGTGTACCTGATCGAGAGCACAAGAAAGGCATAGAGATCAAATATGTCTCTCAACGTGAACTCATGGTCTTGGCTTTCACTGTGACCAGAATTTGTGGCTCAGCCACTTTACATATTGCTACTGGGTCTCAATTTCGGATGGCAATTGATTGTCTCCAAGGCACCATTTTCAACTGGTGTGATGCACTGTTGGCTAACTTGAAAGTCCAACTGACCAAGGCAAAGACCGGCAGACTAAAGACCTTTGGATATGGGCCTATAGTCGTGAGCTTTGCCTTAGAGAGGGTACCAATGCTGATCCCTCAGCATCTCACTGTTGATATTTCGGGTCCTCAAGAGCCAAAGCTGGTACGATGGGTTGCTGTGATGGCCCGGCATCCGGATGAGGGTGCGGCAGTTGTTCGATTCACTGACAGTTATTTTCACTGGTTAGAAGACCAGGTGTTTGCGATCCAGGATTTTCCGTATGCCGGAATAGATTTTCGAGGTGATCCGGACATGGTTCTTCCACAGGGAGAACAATGGGATGACAGAGGTACTTTATTTTTCACGAGTTTTCAAATTATGTATTTTTTTTGTTTGTTTTTTATATATATCGTCTCAAACTGACAGTAAAATTTTCAAAATGCAGACGTTGGTCCACAGCGTCCAGCCAACCTCCAGCTTTTTGAGAGGCGACATCCAGTTGCACCACTACCGGCCCCACAGGACGCGGCGGCTGCGGAGGTACTGACTGAGTTGGAGCATGATCTACAGCGTCTGACGACAGATATACCAGAGACATCTATGGATGACATTCCTATCAGACTACAGCGCTACGTAGTCGCGGTCCCTGGACCGTTGAGGAGATTTTTGCGCAAGGTAGCTCGTGCAGTGGTGTCGTACAGGGAGCACCACCAGTGATTAGCTAGTCACTTGTGGACACATGTGACATTTTGACTTTTTGTACTTATCATTTTGACGATCATAAGGTGTTTTTCAACCTATGATCGAAGACGATGTATATTTTTTGACACACTCCTATCTATATATATATCATTATTATCGGCTTATCTTGTTTAACATGTATGATGAAATGTTTTTTAAATTTACTTGCATGATTATCGTAAATGTCTGTCCAACACTCGAGAAGCAATTGCATCTGCTAATGTATTTAAGGACCTTGGAATATGCTGATATTCAATGTAATCAAATTCACGTTCCAAGAGACGCACTCTCAAAAACAACCTTAATAACACAGGATTTCTAATGGCATAAACTCTATTAAGCTGTAATACAACAAGTTCAGAATCTAACCTCACTATCAAACGTCGAATTCCAAATGAAATAGATTCGGATAATAATTCAACCACTGCACTGTATTCTGCAATGTTATTCGTTGTTTGACCGAGGCTTACCCCATGCATAGAAACTAACTCGTCAGAGGGTGAATAGATAACCCAAGCTGCGGAAGAGATATTCCGTGTACTACGACAAGCACCATCAGCGAATCCAATGTATGTTTGGAGGGGCGTCGACATCTAAATATCAAGAGCAAAACCAAGATAAGCCATAATAACGACGAAACACACTCACTAAACTAAGCACACTGACTAACTAACAATCAAACTAGCTAGAAAGAAAACCTAACCTAACTAAAAATCTCCATACCCACCATTTAAGCATAATACCTCTTTAGGTAAAGCCCATTTCTGGGTTTATCCAAAGAGTCCCCATCAAAATCTACTAGCTCATAAGCCCCTTTTGCTAGCTTTCGCTTTACAATATAGGGTCCATGCCACATAGGAACGAATTTTCCAGCACCTAGCTTATCGTTAGCTTGATCGTATAAAAGCACTAGGTCTCCCTCTGAAAAATTTCGAGGGGTCACATTTCTATCATACTGAGCTTTCATTCGCTTCGCGTGAGTCTCGATTGCCAATGTAGCGTCACGTCGAGTCTCATCTAATTTAGCTAAGTACAATAAACGTTTCTCCTCTTCGGAAGTAGCTGGAAGTAATTCGACAGCCATTTGAAGTGATGGGATTTCACATTCAATGGGTAACACTGCTTCTAAGCCATAAACTAGCTGGAAAGGAGTGAACCCTGTTGAGTTTTTCACTGAGGTTCGGTATGCCCATAGTGCCGAAAATAACATGTTATGCCAATTCGACCGATGAATACCAATGGTTCGTCGGATCATGATAACCAGAACTTTGTTGATAGACTCAACCAAACCGTTGGCTTGCGGATAATAAGGAGTAGAGCTGTCATGGCGCAAACCAAGCTGGCTTGTAAGTTCAGTCATCATGGTGTTTCGAAAATGGCTTCCATGGTCAGTAATAATTGCTTGTGGGACACCAAACCTAGTTATTATATGATTGAATATGAAAACTGCAGCTGTTTTGTCGCTTGCGTCGAATGTAGGCATCGCCTCGGCCCATTTAGTGAAATAATCAACCGCGAGGATGATATACGCATGCCCCCCGGCCGAGTGAGGGTTACAAGTAATAAAGTCGATACCCCATTTGGCGAATGGACCAACGGCAATTATAGGGTGGAGAGGAGCAGGTGGTGCGCGCATCTTTCGATCAAACACTTGGCAGTTGTGGCACTTCCGGACTGCAATGATACAATCTTTAAACATAGATGGCCAGAAGTAACCAGCGCGCAACACCTTCTGAGTTGTGGCATACCCAGACATATGACCGCCACATGCTCCAGAGTGACAATCATTCAAAACTCTCTCAGCCTCTTCGTGAGTTAGACAACGTCGAAAAACTAAGTCTGCCCCCCGGCGATAAAGTGTATCTCCAATAATTTTATATTGCTGGGATTGAAACCTAACTTTTCACCGTTCCTCTTTGGAAGCTTCAGGCCGAAAGGTTTGGGTTTGGAGATAGATGATTATATCCCCGAACCACGGATCTAAAGTACTGATAAGAAACAAAGATTCGTCCGCAATGGACTCTTCTGCCACAGTCTCTGTGTCAGTACGCGGGAAATCACACATCAATTCCGCAAAAACTAAAGATTTCTTAGACTTGGACTTCTCGAACTCCAAGTCGAACTCTTGCAGGATAACTATCCATTTAGAGTACTTGCCCCCTAGCAATTGTCTTGTCAAAATGTAAATCATAGGGTTGCAATCCGAAATGACTATAGTTTTACGGAGAAGAATGTAGTGACGAAAACGCTGGACAGCTTGAACGGCTGCCAGGGCCAATTTCTCCACATGTGAATATTTTAACTCAGTGGGATTTAAGGTTTGACTAAGATAATATATCACATGTTCAGCTCCGAATTCATCTTCTTGAACTAACACCATCCCAATGGTGGAATGTGAAGCTGCGAGGTATAAGAAGTAGTCCTGGTTGTAGTTGGGAGGATGCAATAACGGTGCATGGGTCAACGCGTGTTTAAGTGCATCAAAAGATTGTTGGGCAATCTCGTCCCAAAAGAATTGAACGTTCTGTTTCAACAACCGTGTAAAACCTTTAGTGACCTCGGCGTAGTTTGGGATGAATCGACGTAAAAAGTTCGCTTTCCCTTGCAAACTTTGGAGTTGGCGCAAACTCGAAGGAGGAGGCAATTTGATGATTGCTTCGACTTTCGAGGGATCGACGCGAATGCCGGCTTTTGAAACAACAAATCCCAGCAATCGACCTGTTTCTATACAGAAAACACACTTGTGGGGATTCAACCGAATTCGATAATGCCTACACCTCATAAAGATTGCTCGTAGGTGGTCAAGGTGATCAGCTCGTCGTAAAGAATGAGCAGGCAAATCATCGAGATACGGTTGCACAATGTGCTTGATGTCGTGAAATGCGTAAGACATTGCCCGTTGAAAAGTGGCTCCGGCATTCTTAAGCCCAAAAGGTAATTTGCAATAAGCAAATGTCCCCCATGGACAAATGAATGCCGTTTTTGGTTGGTCGGCAGGTAGAATATTGATTTGATTATAGCCTGAAAAACCATCCATGAAGGAAAACATTTCACTTCCGGCACAATCATCAATAATTTGATCGATATAAGGCGTAGGATAGTTGTCTTTTGGACAAGCTCGATTGATATCCCTATAGTCGATACAGATTCTTATTGTTCCTTGTTTCTTATTGACGGGAACAATATTCGATACCCAATCCGTTAACGGGATCGGATAAATGAAACCTGCTTTCAACAGCTTTTCGACTTCTGCTTTAATCGCAGCCGCTTTTCGAGGGTGAATCTGACGCAACCGTTGCCAAATGGGTTTAGCATCCGGGTAGGTTTTGATTTCATGAACAACAATGGCAGGATCGATTCCCGGCATTTCCTCGTAAGACCATGCAAACACATCGCGGAATTCTTGGAATAGGGCCTTGTAAGTTTGGATTTCTTCTTCTGTACATGAGGCACCTATATGAATGTTCTCCTCAATTCCGGGTTTTACTGAAATATCAATGGGAATAGTACGAGAAATATTCCCTAAATTCAGCTCTGAATCAGAATGTTTCGTTGGATCCTGAGCGTCTTTGACATATTCAGCGGTAAAGATAGATGAAAAATCATTTTCAAATGCATCATCCTTAGGTAAAAACGAAGATCTGTGATGGAGATCCTCCCATGGTAGATTGTCTACACTTAGGATTTCGCGAAGTTGTTCGTCAGATGACACGACTTCGGGAAATGTCATCCGTTCTAAGTTTGAGGTGAAAAGTGATTCTTCACTGACCACATTCATTTGGTCGACTTCGGTTGAATGACAGTCGGTAAAAGACATAAGAGCTTCATAAGCAATTTCATACGGACTCAACGGCATAACATCACCGAATGAGTCTAACTCAGAGTCAGATGGAACATACCAAGGATCATCATAAATAATGTTTTCTGACGTGATCATATGAATTGTTGCAAACGAAGGTTCTACGCTGAGTGGAGGGAGAGGAAAAGTTCCCAGTAAACCGGAATCCTTAACTAAACCTACACCAACGTCCTTATAAGGGATTGTCGTCTTACCGACATGCTGGATACTCTCTGAAGAGGCTGGGTCGGATGAAAAGTATGTCAGCTGATCAATTGTCACGATCTTACCGTTGTGTGGAATTTAATTACTCTGAAGACCGATGAAACGACCGCTGTCATAGCATATGACCAACTTCGACCCAAAAGAAGGTTGTAGTCTAGAGGGGCATCAACCACTTCCACATCCAGACTAACGGTTTTACCTTCTACCCCTATAGGCAATTCCTGTAGAATACCAAACGGACGGAACCCACGGCCATCAAAGGCCTTAAGGATGGTGGGGGATTGGTTCAACGAAGGAGAACCAAGGGATCTCCAACATTGAATGGACATAATACACGTAGAAGCTCCCTCATCAATCACAGTGCGATGAATAGGCCTGTTTTTGACTATCACTGGAATTTGGAAAGCCATTTGATGGGGGAGTCGTGGTGTACTATTTTCTAAATCGAAGATCATTAGATTCGGATCCTGAACGTCAACAGCTCCTATAGCCGACAAAAGCAATTTTCGTTGTGCTGGACATGATTGCAGCACTTCTAACGCCGACATTGCTGAGGGTGAAACAGCTAAGTCTTCAACAATGTTGTAATTCTGGGCCGCTCTCGCATGTGGATTGAAAGCAGACCTTCGAAGTACATCCTTGGCGGGCGGTTTAATTACTAAGTCTGGGTTAGGTTTCTCGATCTGTAGTGGATCGGAACCAGGAGCTGAGGTTGATGGGTTAGAGTGAGAAGATTCTGCTTCTTTGCCATCAACAGGATTCTTACTACCATAATCTTGCGATCGAGTCGCAATCCTCACATGAGACATCATCAAAATGGGTTCTTCACTGGCATTCGAGGAAGAACCTATCATCTTATTTTCCTGCTCCGGAAATGGATTTTTTAACACAGCAGGAGTGGGAGAACCTTTGACTATTTTCACTACCTCGGCCCGATGAGGGCAGTCTCTCGTAAAATGATCCTCTTCACAAATGAGACAAGGATATCGAGGTTTGCGCTTTTCGTCATTGGTTTCCGACTTTTCAGTTTTCTCCTTTGGAGCCTTGTCTGCTTTAGCCTTCTTCTTTCCTTTCTTCTTCCCACCGTTTTTTGATTTGGCCGTAGATGACTCTACAGCGTGAATATCGGCGGTAAGTTCAGGAGAAGACTCTCCTGTCGGGGAATCGGGCAAAGTGATAATAGGAGTAGTTGAAGCCTTGGAAGACTTCTTCTTGCTCTTTGTAGTCACGATACCAATCATACCATCAGCGGCATGAGATCCCGAAGGAGCAGCAGCGATTTGGTTCGACTTTGGAAGATCCGGAATCTTCTCGTGTAATGTACCCGACTGCGTGTAAACTAAGTCAAGGTATTGTGCCTGAGCAATGACTTGCTCCTCAGTAACTACTCCGGCCTTAGCTACATCTTCAGTAATTCTTGGTAATAGTGATTTAACAAACCATTCAGCTAAGATTTGGTCCGGGATAAAAACTTTCACTAGTCTTCTTCGACGTCTCCACTCATGGATGTGATCTGAAATATACGTGGAGGTCAATTGTTTTAGTGAAGTTAATAACTATGTACCGTTATCGTATCTGACTGGTAACTGAAAATGAGTTAAGAACGAAGTAGCTAACTGGCTAAAATTGTAAAAAGAGGCCCGTGGTAACTCAATGTACCACTTGGCCGCGAGACCAATGAGTGTACGCTGAAAAAGACGTAAACGGATCGAATCATCCGAGATGGAATTTGAAGCACACCAGAGGTGGTAAGTCATCACGTGATTGGACGGATCCTCTCCAGACTTACCTTCGAACTTGGGTATATCGCTGGGCAACTTATTTGGCATTGACGGCCAGAACGGAAGATATTGAATTGGATCGTTCGTTAGGCGCGTCAAGTCTGGTAAATCCAAAGTTGCGATAAACGGTAACTGCCGGTTAGGATCTCTAAAACTCTGGGTCACAATACCGGCCCCAGGAGGAGGATATCCAGGATAACTAGGAACAGGAGTCGCATTTGGGATATTATATCCTCCTGGAAAACCAGGATTAACCGGACCGTACTGGGGTTGCTGAGGTTGTTGATAAGTGTACCCAGGATATGGTTGATACTGGTAAACAGGTTGTTGGGCAGCTTGCCCAGGTTGATACTGTCCCTGGTACGGAGGTTGAACAAATTGAGGTTGAGTAGTAACAACCGTACTTATACCAGGTTGGCCTACAGGCATCTGGACTGTGGTTTGAATCGTAGATCCAGACAACGGTACAGATGTCTGAGGAGTGGTTATAGGGACAGTAGAAACCGGAGCTGCCGATACTCCAGAAGTAAGTATGGTAGATGTGGCGGTAGTTGCTGCAGCCGTTTGAGATGGAGTACCAGGTGCAACTGGCGGCTGAGTAACTATCGAAGTTACAGGGGTCTGAACACTTGACTGGACAGGTTGCGGTTGCTGGGGTGGACCAGGAACTACAGGTTGTCCTGCTTGAGGTACCGACTGTATACTTGGTTGCAACATCTGTTGACCCTGTGACGGATCCCACACTAACATTCCAGGGTATTGACCCATAACAGGTTGAGGATACTGAGATCCATAGCCGGATTGAGGATAGGGTTGATAATTGTAAGGTGCAGCCCCATATGATTGCCCTTGAGGTGGTTGATAACTTTGACCAGAGTATTGACCTGGAGGTTGATAACCTTGAGGTAAATACGGGTACTGGGGTTGACCTTGACCTTGAGGTTGGTATCCTTGAGGTTGATACCCTTGGGGTTGATACCCTTGGGGTTGCCATCCTTGAGGTTGATATTGATACTGAGGTTGACTTTGGGGTACATATTGAGGCTGGGGTTGACCTTGAGGTATGTATTGCCCCATAGGAGCGTACTGACCTTGAGGTTGCCCCCCAGACACGAATGAAGTACCTTGAGGTTGCCCCCCAGGCATTAACGAAGGTTGCCCCCCAGGCGGTAATTGGCCACCTTGAGGTTGGGTAACGGGAACTGAACCTGACATCATGTAAATGTCTCCTACACTCAATGGTACATTACCACTGTTTCCAACTAATAACCCATGATCAATGGGTTGAGGAGATGCTCCCGCAAAGGTACCAGAAAGAGATTGATACCCAGTAGGAACAGAAGGACCGCCATGTAAAAAAGATTCAGGACTTTGTGTAAACACAGATGACTGACCAGACATATTTACAGGAGTATGAATTCCTCTAGGTGGAAAAGGAGTTCGAGGTGTGGAAAAACCAAAGTTGTCTAAATAATTGGTTAATGAGAGGTACCAAGTAGTACTTCTAGGAGGACTGTAAAAGATGGATTCACGCTCCCTTAGATCAAGGGTAATTTGATCTTCAGGATCAGAGACGCCTATTTCTTCCTCTGGAACAAGTTCTTCTATTGCAATTAAACCAATAGGAAGATTTTCGGTGATAATTCTTTCTATTCTCGGTGAATCAGGAACACTAGGAGTCGGAGTAACAGGTTCGGATATTTCAGGTTCTTCGCCTGTTTCACTGGCAGATGAAAAACTACCAGCAAGCTCGAAAACTGTAACAGTTTCGGGATTGTAACCTGTTTCTAAACTTTGGTAATCTGGATGGACTACCAAGGAAGATTCTCCTTCTTCAGGTGAACCTACTCTACTGTCACTAGGAGGAGTTACAAGGACCTTTAACCCTTCGTACTGACCCGGAATGTCTTCAGGAGATTCACCCCGCGATTTACGGAGTTTTCTTAACAAATCTATTCCGGTAACAATCTCAGGAGACTTGCCCCGAATTCTACGGGACTGTCTCGGTAATTCCGCCACAGCTAAAACTTTTAACTACTACACACGAAAACAAAATAAAATTTCAAATCAAACCACCTAAAGCCTCTAAAGAACCAAACAAATTGAATCACACGCCTAAAGAATCTAGAGCATCAAACCAAACACAAACAGTATCTTCCGGACCAAAAGCGCTAGTTGGTGATTAGGTCCAACCTCGCAGGATTCAGTACAGAAATGGCGGGTGGAACAGTTACGCCGACAACCTGCTTAATGAATAGACTGGACCAAGTTCCTCCACTTTAACCGTCTCGAAGTGAAGTGAACCCCCAGAAAATCCAAGTGAGTATAGCCGACGTCTGCTCCAGGTACAGTGGGACCTTCCCTCCACCGTCACCTTGGGTAGAATCCTAGAGATTATGGTCACTAAGGTTACCAACGGCCACAAGTACACCTGGGGGAACAGTCTAAACTCCGACAGCATGCAAGGGCAGAGTAGCAAGCTCAATCCCCTTACTGGCTCCTTGACAGTAATCCAAGGTTTACCGATAAGTGACCCCTGGCTCCTCGACAATGGTTAATCCGAGGTTTACCGTTTGTAATACGTACTGCCTGGCGTCGTTCCCAACGAGGGGGGAATGATCCCCTCACTGGTTCGGACACGAGCTCGTGCTTCTCCTTTAAGAGGAGCTTTCCCAGAGTGTAAATGTAACAATTGGATTTGATTCTATCACAAGATCGACTACTTGTTTGTTTTACTGCCTTGGAGAGTTAAGTACTTACCTATTCCAAGACACTAGCCTAAGCTATGTTGGTGCTTTAGAGCCCTAGAAAATAAAAGTTACTAGTTCAATTTTACTTTAAGCGTTACTTTTAAGGTTGTTCTTTAAAGTCACAAGGTGATGGAAGTGAAACTGATGGTGTATAGACTCGACTCCAACCACTATAAAGATGCACCTAAGATGATCTAGACTACTTTTGCTTTTTCAATGAAAATCTTTAACTAAAAGAGTTGAGAGAATGCAATTTTTATAGAAAACAACTTCTTTAGAAAAGACAATCAAAGAAACAATTCTCTTTTTTCTTTTCGAGCATACAAACATAACCACTCTTTACTTGCACGAAAAACTCTTTTTCTTTCAAAAACTTTTAAAGCTACTTGAAACAAAACTATTCAAAGGAGATATTTTTGTATTTTCTATTTTCAATAAAGCATGTAAACCTACCTTTAACAAAAACAATCTCAAAAGCTATAAAACTATGAAATTTTAACTCACAAGCAAACCAAAAAAGAGATTACTCTAAGTAAAACTAACAAGGCAAAAGCTCATAAAGGCGATTCTAGGATGTTTTACTTGATCAAAACAAATCAAGGGCTAGCTAATGCAGAATCAAAAGACTAGCCAAAACAAAATTCAAATCTTTTTGTTCTTTTCGTAAAATGGAATTCAAGACTTAAATAACAAGTACTTCGAAAATGGCCCAAAAGACAACTTGATGGTAAGTTACTTCTATAGGTAGGCTTTTAGAACAGGTCTGACTTCTTAGAAAGTTGACAAAACCAGAGAGATCTAAGGCTTTGACAATTCCTACCGCTAAAGTCACTACAAGACCTACTCAAAATCAAACCCTAGGGCTTACACTTCGACGAAATCCACTAAAACACTTAATACTAATGAAACCAGTTCAGGTGAAGATTCTGGACAAGGGACTGATGAATCTGGGCAGAAAAAACTAAGAAAAAACAAAATCTAAGAGCAAAAAGGGCAAAAAATGGAATTTTCTTAAATTTTGGCAGGGGACGCAGGCAACCCGTTAGCACAGGTGCGGGCCCGCTCTGTGCACACAGCAAAAGTGCGTCCAGGGACGCACTGTGCAGCACTCAGAGGGTGCGTCCTACTGAAAAACTCAAGAAAACCAAAAATCAAACTAATCCTAAGCTAACCCACCCAGAGACAAGATCACAGAGCCAAAACCAGAAAAAGAAATCAATTTTCTCAAAGCAAAGTTCAAACAAAAGAAAGGACTCTTTTCATTAATGGAAACTATCCCCAGCGGAGTCGCCAATTTGTCACACGGAATCGGTCAAGGGTGCGGACACAGCTGACCTTCCTAGAAGTCTAAGACATTCTAATGACAAACAAAACAAACTGGAGCTATCCTTCTCTAAACATACATTATGATATGAGAAATCAAGGTGTTTCGTTCTTACCTCTGTCCAAACGCTATTGTAGAAGTCCAAGCTTTGTTGATCCGGATGAGCTCCTCCCGTTCTCCAAAACCTGCAATCACCAACAGTTCAAACAATTAAATAGCACCTGATTATAACATAAAACAAAGCATATTCAACATATAGACCAAGGAGTACATGAAATAACCCATTAACAACAAGCTATTGAGAAGAATGGACCAATTTGCATTAAAGGTAATCAAAAGGAACCATTACAACCTGAGCCTTGGTGTTGTGCAAGCTCCTTCCAGGGTCCACAAGAGTCTTCCTCTACTTTGACAAAGCTCACCCACTTCCAAGTAGAACAAGTAAGGGTGACAATCTCTCCTCACAAACTTCTAAATGGGAGTCCTAATTCCTGCAGCATTTACCCTTAGAAATCTATAGCTTTCTACCTTCTTCCTTCTGGCTCAATGCCTCTTTTTATAGTGCTCAAGAGGAAGTTAATCAGGTCCACCATCAATGGGATAGTCCCCTCTTTGGATGGGATCACTCCCTTATTGATGGGATAAGTTCCTCTTTGATAGGAGAGCATGAACCATCTGGAGGCGCTCAATATTCATCCAAGAACCTTCTAGAAAGCTCTAGAAGTGACCACAAGTAAGTTTTTGAAGATGAAACTCGCGCATTTTAACCTTTTCAGAGGGACGCACCTTCCCCTTAAGATACAGAGCGTCCTTGGACGCAGACCTTGTGAACAAAAGGTGCGTACCCGCAGGCAAGGCTTGAGAGAACCTGCGTACCCAGAGATAAACATATTTTACAAGGACTTTCTCTCTTTCTTGGATTTTGACATGAATAGCAGAGGCCTAAGACTTGCTCAAAAGGGTAGTATGACTGTTGATTGAGCCATACTGACTGTAAATAGCCATGGTGACATTTTTTAGTGTAACAACCCTCCTAGGATCACAATTTCCTTCAAGTGTCACTTCTAAAAATACTGACAATTCATGAGTATCATTTGGACAAGGGTTTGATTCCCTTTTTGTGGGTGAAGAGATAGAATAAGGGGTGAAAAGGAGGATTTTTAATGGACATAAGTAGAAATTTCGGTGGAGGAGAGGCCAAGTGGTGTGGAAAATGGATGGTAAGGTTATGGTGGACTCCTTCCCTTGTTCCTAGGTGAAAAACATAGGATTTGGGCCTTCTTTTGTACTGATCACAATACTATAGAAAATTTGAACTGATCATGTAGCAATACAAGGAAATCCTATAGCACTTAAGGACTGAGGTTGAATTGAGTGAGGAAGGTCATTTAGTGATGGAGGAACTTGGGGAAATCAATGAGATGATGGGGGACATGCAAATACTTAGCTTGGAGGATGTGAGAGTGGTATTTAGAATTTTTCTCCTTGTTCTTTGTCCTCCTTTGACAATCACTGGAACCCTGCAACAAAAGACAGGTTAGAAAAATGATATAAGGGATCCCTTACTTTTCTTTTGTTTTTTCTTTCTTTTTTTTAAAGACCTACAGGCTACCTGAAAGGAGGTTTTCAACCTATAAGACTGTCCTAGGTGCCTCAAAGGAGTTTTTCTACCTATAGGACTATCCCAGGTCCCTCAAAGGAGGTTTTCACCTAGGGATATTTTCTTTTTCTTTTTCAATTTTTTTTAGACCCTTGGACTGCCTGATGGAGGTTTTCATCACTAGAGCTTGTATTAAGTGCCTCATGGTGTTGAAAATGGAGCAAGAAAATATAGTTTTGACTTTTCCTTGGTAAAACTATATTAAAATTCGAATTTCTATTTCAATAGAATACTTAGAGGTAGTTAATTGAGGTGACATGGCACTTGTCACTCATTTAACTCAGTAAATTCGAGTTTGGGAAGCTTCAGTTTAGTTCTTCCTGATTGAATTGTAATTTGTGGCAATCTATTTCAGTTAATTTGATTTATTTTTAGTTTAACTAGTCCAAACAATCAGAAGGCCTAGTGGAGGTCAAATTGTGGAAGTGGAACTTCAAGCACACTCAGTGATCAACTAGTTAATTGATCAATCAACCCAAAATAATTGTTGGATGCAAAGAATTCGAGTTACCCAGTTGAGATGGAGATTCCAAGGTAGTGTACTATCAGTTGTAGCATATTCCAATGTGACAAGTGGTGCATGTAGTCACAGATTGATATAAGGTTATTGTGTAATTCCTTGGTGTGAAATTCCTAAAAAATAGGGGCAATTTCCCAAGGGAATAGTGCAAGGAAATAGATCTCGGGAAGGCTTTAAATTGGCTAAGTTTTGACCAGGTTTAGTCAGCAAAGTAGAGGGATAGAATATACACTTACAGGGTGTGCTCAATTTTGAGAAAGCATTGCATTTATTCTCTATTCTCTTATTAATGCAATATAGATAGTAAGGGTTTTTGAGTAGTTTCTTTCCCCTAGATAACTCTCTGTGCATGTGTGATGTTTCCTTTTTCATGTCTATGATTCTTGTTTTAGAAGGTGAATTAATGTCCACAGATCAGCAAAGTAGCTTCAAGCCTTTTGTTCTAGAAAATTTTATCGGAAGTATTGAATCTACACATTAATTTCTACATGGTATCAGAGCTAGAATCATTGTAGATAAGAGATAATTTTGAAGTTGTCATTGTAGGAGGTTCAAATTTGTAGATTAGGGTTGCTTCTTTTCCTTAGTACTGAGAATATGGATTTCAATGGACTAAGGCTCGAGTACTCCCTCGACGAAAGCTCGAATTATGTTGCATGGAAGGACCGCATGGAGGCAATACTGAGGATAACAGGTTGAAGGAATTCATTGATAATGATATTTCGAAACTAGCAACATCCAATACAATGGATCTGGTAGAATGGAAGAAGTGTGCTACCAAGGTGAGGATCATCATATTAAATGGAGTATGAGACCATATTATCTCAAATATCCACGGGAAAGAGAATTCATATAAAATGTGGCAATGTGGAAAGCACTTGTAGATTTTTTCTAAAATAGTAGTGACCACAGGAAATTAGCACTCAAGCACAAGCTTTGAAATATAAATATGCAGACGAACAAGACCATTCCATAGTACCTGAGCAGGTTCACACAGTGTCATGATGAACTTGGCCAATTTAGATTTATTGTTGCAAAGGATGATTTGGTGAGCCTAGCCCTTCTAGGCCTTCCCAAGAGTTGGCACAGCTACTAAGGTTTGGTGAATGAGAGGTAGAAACTACCAAATTGGGAATGCTTGTGGTACGATTTGGTACAGGAGGAGATAAGGTGAAATACCAAAGATGGGACTTCATCGAAAGGCAAGGATGAGGAGAACTGTGCCTTGGATTGAAAGGAAAAGAAAGGGAAAGGGAATAAATACCAATCCAAAGGAGAATCAAGTCAAGGGGGAAAGAAGAAAGACTTGTCTATAATCAAGTTCTTTCACTGTCATGAATTTGGGCACTACGCAATGAAGTGTCCACACAAGAAGGGAAGAAAGAAGACCATAAGAGGAGTAACAAGTAAATCCTTGGCTTCATAGTTTGAGCTTGAATTTACTCTCATTGCATGCATGGCTAGCACATCGATATGGGAGATGATGGAAGGTAAAACACGACCGGGATTGGTACTATCACCTTTCAAAGGGAGTCAGGTTCCCCTCTCAGGCTCAAGGATCAGATGTTTTTATCGGATCTAAAGAAGAATCTTATCGCCATTGCAGCTTTAGAAGATTGTGGCTATGTTGTGATCTTCAGGAAAGGAAGGGAATTCCAGAGGCACATAGCCATTAGAAAGGTGAATTAGATCGAGGTTCGTGTGAAGAACCTATACAAGCTAGATGTGGAGGATTGTGATGCATTGAGTGTTGGCTTAGGTTGGGTAGACCTAGGTTCGATTATTTACTGCACACCAACAAATCCCCAATCACTAGCCCTTTTGGCAACGATCTAGAAGCAGATCACAATCTCACTCGATGTGACTGTGGGAGGTTGCAGAACTAGGTTTCTGCAGCCTTGAGGGATACTGTGATGTGGTATTTTACTTTATTTTCACATAATACTTTATTCTTTACTTCTCGGTACTTGACTCATCTACTTAACCAGCCATAAAAAACTTAAAACAATATTGCACGAAAGGAAAATATAACCAAAATATTGAACATAAAGTAAAGATACATAATAATCATACACAAGATATGCCCATCAAAATTGTACTTCTTTCTATTAATTACTTTAAACAGAGTACAATCCCTTTGACTTGCGCACCTAGCTACAGATGTCTACGCACTCAGTTGTAGACTTTAGACCTCCACGCACTCAACTGCGAAGCCTTTTCCCTCAAAATACAGAATACAGAGATAATTCCTTATGCTCATATCATATGATCTTTTATTATGTTATTACTTCGACTTACATCTTTTTTTCTTTATATACTAATTACATCAATGGGTATATCAAAAATATGATGGTACAAATACCATGTTTCTCCTAAAAAAATCAACTAATACCCAAAAACTCATTACAGAAAAAGGGGATTCAACCCACCCCAAAGCCCCTAAAACACTATGCAGTATATAGCTCCGCGGTACCGCGCACTCCGCTCCCTAAATTGCAGAATTCTGACCAAGACTTGAACCAACTTGGGCTGCGCCAAATAGGCCCCCAACACTCACATGTGACTCATCCCGAGTCACTCAGCTGCCTTGCCTCGAATCTTTGCTGCAATTTTGTTGTAGGCAACGTTGTTCTGTTGTAATATCTATGTTGCTTGTTTCTCTTCTCTGTGCACTTCTTCTAATAATGCTTCTATGACATGTTCTACAACCTTCTTTGCCAATTTTTCCTCCCTTTTTCGAAGTTGTTGAAGCTTCTCATCCACTACCTGTGATAGCTGAAAGGCCTCATCCTTCCAAGGCTGAGTCCTTTTTATCAAAATTTTCTCCTCCTTCTTCAACTCTTCAATTTTGTTTTGTAGTTCCTTTGACTCATTAATTTTTGTGAGCCTCCATGAGATTGGCAAAGTCTTCAAAGCTTCCTGAATCCTCCAATTGATGTTGCCTTTTCTGCATTTCCTACTGCAGTTTCTGAACATTTGGATCTTCCTGCAGCGAAGTCCAAATTTGCATGCTCTCATTCAACAATTTTCCATAGTCTTCCAATGTTGCAGAGATGCTAGCCATCCCAGTATTTAAGTCAATCTACCTCTATTCATGCACTTATGTTGGCATGGTTGGTTGTAGCTTCAATTGCATCTCACTAATCTTTACCTCATATTCAAACTGTACACCTAAAATTTTCTTCTTGGACTGCTTGACTGCAAGGCTGAACTTCGTGACCTTATATTTTGTTGATTCCTCCTCATAGACATCCATGTCTAGAACTTCCCTGCAAGTGGGTTCGACCACCTCTTTGAGTCTCTTCTATTATAACTCTACTTATTCCTTATCCTTGATGGCCTGGTTGAGTTGTTCTCGCTCCTTGAGATCATTTGTGATGCCTTGGTGTAATCCATGTAGCACTAGAGTGGACAGCATTTCCATGTTCATATTGACATGGTCCCAACCTTTTCCCTATTTCTTGACTTTGGTGGAGTCGAACTATAGAGCTCCGACAGGTATCTGCATTATCCTCATCCCAAATGTTGTTTCTATCAGTCTTTCTTGATGGAGTCCTTGGCCTATCTACGCTGGTGGTCTAGATGTTTTCACCCAAATATTTAGCTCTGCAATACTTTGTTGCACACCTGTGATAAGCTTGCTATAGTGATCTTCCACCCTATTCCAGGATTCCATTGTTATCTCTTAAACCTTGTCTCTAATTTGAGCCAGGTCACCTTCAATGAGAACCATTGGTGTGATTTATTTATTTTTATCTACCTTATGCTTCTTTTTTCTCTTAATAGTAGCTTCACCTTGGATCTTTCTTTTCTCTGTGGTAGTTTTCTCTATTTCTTCCTGTTCTGTCTCCTTAGTCATATCCTTGCCTCCTTGAGGGTCCTCCTCATGGTGTTCTTCTTCCTCTTCCTCTTCCTCTTCCTCTAGTTCTTGCTCCTTGTCTTTTCCATTGGCTTCGCCATGCTGCAACGTGTCCAACTCTTCTTCTTTTTTCATGTTGTCTCATGCTTCCTCCAGTGGATTCCTCCATTCTCTGGGCCATGTTTGTACTACTTCTACCATATCAACTTGTGTGACCATATATGGAAATGAGTGCCATTTTTTCTTCATGTCTTTGTGCACCTGTATGTACACTTTATGAAAATATACCTTTAACCTCACCATAGGGTTGTATTATTTTTGAAAAATCGAAAAAAGGCACGGATGATCGTTTACTAACATGTGTAGATCCATTTGATATAATATAAAAATATTTTATTCTCCTGTTCTCACAATGCTTGAGTGGTGAGACACAGCGAAGCATACCTCGCGGCCTCACATACATCTGAAGGCACTGAAGGGAACTGTGTGTCATTCGGCTCTTTCCATGCTAACATTGCAATGATCAAGATTAACCAAGCGTAGTGGAAATATGTACCTTTCTCCTAGACCTCACAACAATTGTCCAGGAATTCCTTGCATAAGTATCCAGTCCAGTTATACTGGACTCCATTTGTGCATTGTGTGGCTAAGGACACCACCGACATAGGAAATTCATTTGCACAACACTTCCTCATAATATTTCTGGCCAAGATGTGTGTAGAAAAGTGGACAGCTTGGTCGCCAATTGAGTTTAGGTCGTATCCCCTTTTACCTTTGATTAGCCCGTACTTCTTCTTCATACTTTTCGCCAAAGTGCAATCCTAATCATTTCCCATAAACTCCTTCGCGGGGTTCTGCCCTTGGTATGGTAATATTGTGATCCTCAAAATCAAAATTTGGTGTATGGGGATCTTATTCCCCATCCACAGGTGTCCATAATGTATTAATACCAACAATAGTCACACACACACACACTTTATTTGTTGAGCTTCTGTTGAAGTGCGACACATTCAACATATTGAGAAATCCTGACTGCACTAACCCATTCACCCACTCTTGTGGTTCCAATCTCATCACTTCTCTCTCTGAGTAGTGAACCTGATGCAAGTACCATTCTAGTATGAATTAAGGGTACTTCTTCTGGTCATTGAAATAATAATCTTCAAATTTGAGCTGTGGAATTTTCCCTAAAATCTCTCCTAAAAACAACACAACTTCCAGTAATAGTGATGTAAATGTCCCATACTTCACATCTTTGGCATCATTTACTGGTTTGGAACTTAGCTTACTCAGCGGGATGTATGATGGCAGAGGCAAGATGAACATTGTTCCACATTCCTCCACCTATATTTCCTCCACTTCTTCTTCACCAATATTAACCTGCTCAGGTTGCTTCTGAGGTTTCACAGGTTTGGAAAGCTTCTTGTCCTACTTTTTCTTGGTTCTTTCTTCTTTGGTTTGCTTCTTCTTTGGTGAATTCCATTGTTTTTGTGGTGACGATGTTGCTACTGTGGGTGATTCTACTATGGTCTTTTCAACTTTTGGCATGGAAATATTAGCGGCTTCCATGACTCTAGACAATCCCTTCTCACGAAAATTCCACACAATCTCCTCCCAAGATCGCTCAGACGACATACACAGCGAAGTCTCCTACAACTTCTTCGCATTATTAATCACTCGAGCTCTTGATTCAGAAAATTTATTAATCTAAGTGGGAGTCAACTATTTATAACAATTATGGCCTTCGAACCTCATTTGATTTTGTCCCGATTTTGTTCAGATTTCATCATTAAATGCATATCTATCCTTAAATTCTGCTAATATGTCGTCTTAAATGCAACTTTGCACGTGTCTTTTCCCTTTTAACAGTCATATTTCTACTTTCTCAATGAACTTCAACACATTTCCTATTGTATCGCACCTCTATCTTATGTCGCGGCTTCCTGTGAACTTCGACATATTCCCAATTGTAGTGAAGTAATTTCTTCATCGAAGGTCTCTCTTTAGTGTAGTTTATAGCCCAGTGCCCACTTTCAATTGCATGTGACACTAAGACTTTCCTTCTTTCTTCTTTAGGGTGAAGTTGTAGGGGCAGGGTTGTCCCTGTACAACTTCAACCTCCTATCATTTAATTTTCCCTGAATTTATTGTCCATTTAACTTCGATAATGGCACTATGCCTCCATCAGTAATATACTTAATAACATATAGGCCTAACCAATGTGTTTTGAATTTCCCTGGATATTCCATAGACTCACTGTCATAGAGGAGAACAAGGTCTCCTATCTGAAACTTCTTTTGCTTAATGTGCTTGTCATGCCAAGCGTTTTCTCTCTCTTTTTTTACTTGTTGATGAAATCCTACTATAAACCTATCTTCTTCCAGAGCAAGTAGCTGTGAAATCCTTACTTCCATTATGTCGGGGTCTACCATATTTATAAAAGCTGCAATTCTTAGGCTAGGGACAATGTATTCCATGGGCATCACATATTCTTGCCCAAATTCAAAATCATACTCCTGAAACAACAACATCTATCTACAAATTTTCCCTCCTAGGATAGGCTTATTCACCAGATATTTCAATGTAGAATGATCTGTGAACTGTAGAAATTTTGAATAATATGACACATATTCACAGAGATTATCCTGATTATACACTTATAAGTGGAACATGCATAATACATAACCTCCTCTACGTTGATCATCAATTTACAGAAGCAGATACATTCAAAGCCGCACATAGAAGCATCAATCAAACTCATTAACATAGTATGTATCACGGGGAAAGCATCTCGCTAAAAACCCCAACTATCTGTATATTATATTGATTGAATCATGTAACATTACAAAGTACAATGCTTATCGCAAGAAATCTGGTACTAGCTCCACCTGTTACACAAAATACAGCTCAGATCTGATCTCCAAATCTATTCCACTGCTTGCCTGCCTCCACAGCTCAATACCTGCTCAAGAATTGATGAGAATGGTTTACCAAACTCGTATTTGACCTGCAAATAATCACTCATACTGTGTTGGACATGAGCACAGGCTACAATTCTTGGTATTTGCCAATTCATTGGCATACTCAATCCCTCTGATTGTGCAAATCATCATGCACAGCTATAGTCACAACTGATAGCAATCTGATCCTCTAACACCTGTCCTTGCTGAACTGAACATGCACTGACATGCAACTAAGTTAACTGATGTATTCTATAGTTGCATTATGAGTTAATAACTTGTGAATTAATTAATAACTAATTCACCCAACTCATCTCTAGTCTATTGATCAGTTAGACTAAATACAACTAGTTTAACAAAGTTAAACTGAACAAAACTCCATCAACTGCACCTCCAGTCCACTAAACTCAACTCACTTGAGTTCTAACTGAAGTCCTGCATGCAAATATTAGTCATCCCATAGGTAACCACGTATTTCCTTCTGGGATCTGCATGTACCACATCTGTAGCTCATCCTGAAGTGCTCCAAGAGAATAAGATCAAGTTTATAGTCAAAATATTATTATGAGACAATAACATTTGACTTTTCTATTTTTGACAGCCAGTCTAAAAATAGACTTTGATCACTAATACTGTGATCACTCATACTGTGATCACCCATACTGTGATCACCCATACTGTGATCACTCATACTGTGATCACCCATGTTGTGATCACTCATACTGTGATCACCCATATTGTGATCATCCCTGTTGGGATCAAAAATAGAACTTGCGCCATAATTTGCCTGCAAGCCCACTTAGTGAAGGTGACTCCTTTCCACTAAGCTCCATCATCTTGCTGCAATCTCAACAAGCATTTCTTGTTGCACACTTTTCAACATGAACATCTTAAAATGTGATCCCATCAAAGAATGTCAGAATTTCTGCAATTCATATACCATAGCCAAGCCTTCTCTTTCTATGGTAGCATAGTTCTTCTTTGCTTTAGACAACTTCCTTCTTGCAAAAGCTATGGGGTGATCGATTTCTCCTACACTACGTTGCGCCAATAATATTCCCAAAGCTATGCAAGATGCATCTATATGACCATGAAAATCCTTATTCTAATCTGGAAAAACTAAGATAGGCGCAATTACCATACTTTCTTTCAATATATCAAGACTTTTAAGGCATTCTTCATTCCATTGGAAGGTCACATTTTTCTTCAATATTTTCTCCATTAGCACAATTATTTGCGGATATTCCTTAATGAAGTTTCTATAATAACTAGTGTGTCCCAAAGTAGTGCGCAACTGTCTATCTATTTTTGGTGGAGGTAAGTTCACAATGACAACTATCTTCATGGGATCCACCATCAAACCTTGCTTGCACACAGCATGCCCCAATAGTATGCCAAAAGGCATGAAAACTATACGTTTCTTTAAGTTCAATGAGATCTGGTGCTACCTACATATGTCCAACATAAGCCTTAAGCTCGCAACATACTTTTTCAAGAGTCCAAAGATTGTCCGATCATCAAAGTATACCTCCAGGAATTTGTGTATGTACTCCTTGAATGCTATGCCCACAACTCTTGAAATTATAGAAGGGGCGTTCTTCAACCCAAAAGGCATCATTGTACACTGATATGAGCCCCACTCCATTGTAAATGTGGTCTTATGCCTATCCTCTCATGAAATACTGATCTAATGATAGCCAGAAAATCCATCTGTAAATGAATAGGCCTCCTGTTCCCGTACATTATCCAACACCTCATCTGTAACGGGTGTAGGGAACGGATCATGCACACATGCATCATTTAATTTTCTTATATCCACACAAATCTTGATTTCTCCTTTGGTCGTCTTCTCCTAGACCACCATAGGACTTACCCACTCTTATTCTTCCATAGGTTCAATGATCCCTACTGTTATCATTTTATCCAACTCCTCTTTCACCTTTTCCTTATATTTTGGGTTCAATCTATAGGGTCTTTTCTTAACAGGATTCGCATCGGGTTTAAAGGGAGAATCCTCATGAGTCCCAGATCCCATAATATGCCCTTCTTTCTGAAAATTTTGTAGGGAATAGATCATGCTATTCATGTAGCAGATCTGTAACTTTACTAACTATATCTCTGTCCCAATAGTTTTCAATCATTGTGAACTTCGGTTCCTCTTTTGATCCTATATTCACCTTCTTTGTCTTTACAAGTTTCACTATATTTGGTATTTTTGGCTCAGGTCTAACGACTTCGCGATGTCCTTCTAATTATGTTATGTCGATATTGCATCAATCTTCATCTTCTTCTGCAATAATGTTATAGCATTCCAGTGCATGTTCTAGCTATACAGTCCAATCTGGTTGCTTCCATGTCAGTGAAGTCACATTCCCAAATATTTTTTCTCTAACTATCTCAAGAGTGGAGTCTATGCATGGGATCATCTTCAAAATTGAATGTTAATATAAACACTTCAACCAAATCTGCCCAATTTATAGTACCATGGCGTAGTTCTGTTTCTAGGTGCCAATTCATAGGAATTGTTTCTAATGTGTGGATAAACACATGTACCCATTCATGTTGTGGAATATCTTCCCATATTCTAGTGCATCGGTGAATATGCTCCCTAGGATCAGTTTTACCATCATATTTCACTTATATTTTTGTGTCTATTGATCCAAACCTGATCCACATTAATATTTGGCACTGCTGCCAATCTGCTATATTTCTTTTATGGGCACCCCACCATCTAGCAGGAGTAGATCTCAGGGCTACATCCAAAGCTAACATCCTTTTCTCTTATGGTATTTGTCTTTCATAATCATCAAGGAAAGTGCTTACATTACCCAAACCATCATAGTAAGGAAAATTACATACCTCAGAAGCTATACAAAAAAGTGATTTAGTGATCCTTGCACATCGCCTTGTATACACTTCGTGTAGCCTATTATGCCACTTTTCCAATTCTTCTTCTGAATCTAAGATACAAGAACTGTCATGTTCCCAACTCAATTTTCCACTTGTAGCAGGGTTAATCCATTCCTCTTCTTTGGCTATTAATTGATAGATATTATCTATATATGCTACATAATACTCATCTCTGATAAGCTCTATATATCTCACCCCTTCTGATGGATCTAGTGGAAAAATTATTCTCATGTTGTCCTTTTCAAATACAATTTTCCTTTTCTTTAAGTTGATTATAGCCAGATTATCAAATTCCCAATCCAGTCCAAGAAATGTTGGATAGGGGTTGTTGTCATCCACAATTTATATCACTTCAAAGTCTGCAATAGTGTGAACTCCTTCAATGTCTACTAGCACATCGAATAGTCTTCCTAAGGGTAATATCTTCTATTGGTTGGCCATTCTCAACTGAATTAGTGACTATTGTAACTTTATCATACCCATAAATTCCCATGTCTGCTTTGGTAAACCATTGGCGTCAAATCTTAAGTCGAGAATAACCTGATCCATGTCACATTCTCCAATCTATGCAATGAGTCTCATTTCTTTTATAGTCCTTCTCTTATGTTGATTTAAATTGTTAACTGCGCATAACTCACTTCGCGGTACTTCTTTAGAAGCACAAAAATCTATCCTTTCCTGCAGCCCTTCTACAGCTTTATGGTTTCTTAGGAACTTCATGCATGTTTGTAAGAAATATTTTAAAGTATCTACCTTATATGTTGCGTCCTATTCTTGTATTGTCAAAGATTGGACTTGTGTCAAAGATGATACATTGTAGTTATTCTTCTGATTCCAATGCACACTAGATGTCTAAGCTCCTGCATCCATAAAGATTTGCTTCTCTTCCAGAAAGACTTATTTTTCCTTTTGAAGATCAAAAACAGGGGATTTTTCAGTAGTCTTTCTAATCCATGCATCTTCAACTTCTTTCCATTTTCTTTATCATTTCCATTCATAGCTCCACTCCTTGTTACAATATTAATATGAGGTTCATTGGCCCTTGGTTCCGCTGTCATCATCTGAATGTTCTGTGTCGATTTTTGGATTTTCTTTTCTTGCATTTTTTCCATAAGTACTAGACACTCTTCAATTACATGATCAAACAATTTTCAATGCTTACATGTCGTAGTAGGATTCTGACAATCTCTTGCAAAGTGGCCTTCCTAGCCATAGTTGTAACAAATAATCTGTCCATGACCTCAACCATCACCTTGACCTTCACCTTGATAACCACCTTGACCACTATGTTGTCCATTTTCCTCATGTCCATGTTCTCTAGCTTGCATTCTATAGGCATCAGTAATGCACTCCATCATCAATTCATAAGCTTGACAATTGTTTTCATCATGTCCCACTGATTTGCGGAATTTGCAATATAAGTTTCTTGGATTTTGGAAATACTTCTCCAATAGGTGGAAATCTTTTGCACGATGTTCACCTCTAATTTTACATATCTCACACCATAAGTTGGATTCAGGATTCAAAGGATTTGGTGCTCCAATAGCCATGTAGTTTCTAAAGAGAGGGCATTATTCTTTAGAATGACCTTCTGCTTTACACTTTGTACACCACACCTCTTCTCTGACTTCCTTACTTTTATTCATAACTTGAATCTGCAGAGTCAAATTTGTTAGCTGACTCTCGATCTACTGCATACCTGTATTGGTATCCCCTATAGGCAAATATTTTAATTTCATCGCAAGTTCTAGAGCTTTGGCTTGAGTTTCTATCTTTTATTATGACAAAGGAAATATTATGTGTGGAAGTAGCGCAACTATAAACCATTCTTTACATTGATGCAGATCTATTTTGAACCTCACCTAATCCAATAATATCTTGAATATTTGATCAAATTCCCAAATAGATTCAATAAGCTTTTGTTTGATTTCTTTTAATTTTGTGATACACTATTACTTGGACTTTGACTTCTTAAATTCTTTTACCAATGGTGTTTTAATGTCTACGAATGATCTGATATGATTTCTTGAATACTTCATGTACCACATAAATTCTCTATCTCAGAATGTCATGAGAAGTTGCGCTTTCTTCATATTTTCATCATGGACCTGCTTCACTATCCATATTGCTTCACATAAGAACCAGAACTACTCTGGATCTTCTAATCCAGTCCCCTAAAAGATAGTTATCTTAATATCAGCGGCCATAGTTATTCTCAAAGGGAGAGGGAGAGGGGGTGGGGGAGGGGGATTCATAAGGTGAGGGGGCGGGGGGTAGAGGGGTAGGGTGAGTAGGGGGATAGGGAAAACAAAAATTACCCTGACTATTTCTAGATTTAGGCTTCAGAAAACTTTCAAGATGAAAGGGTGAATAATGTGTAGTTACTTCAAGTTTTTCAGGGTGGTTTACTTCACTTTTAGACTCACTTAATAGAGGGCTATAGTCAGTTTCTATAAAATTATTTGGACCTTGTCCATGAGATATCCTCCTAGTGTCTATTCTATATATTTTTCCACTTCACATTATTTTAGTTTCTTCTTTGGATCTTCTCCCAAACATAAGTAACTAATAATCTAACTGCATTCGTAAAATTCCCTTTTCACACAAAAGCATCTTAATCCAAAGTTTTAGAGATTACAAGAACTTACCTCGTGGTCCTTCAAAAATTTCGTTCTTCTTCGCTATAGGACATGATCGAGTCTATCGTGAACTCAATAATGAATCCTCCCAAGATGTTATCAATCCAAAAATCAATAGCTCTTGAGATCCTAATTTCGGTGTACTTGAGTCGCTATATTAGTTAGGGATTCCACTCCTTAGGTTCACCTCCTTTAAAATAATTATTTCTCTCATTCAACCTTGATATCCACTCATATAGTTCAACATGAAATGAACTGAAGAATATTTCGTATTGATCTTCAAAAATATACTTCTCCAACCACATTTCAGTTGACAGATGAGGGCTTCTATTTTCTTGTTCTGCAAATTCTCGTTCCTTCTATTCTACCCAATCTTGAATTTATTTCTTCGACAAATTTCATATAAACATATCCCTCAAACAGATCCCAATCTTGGCAATGGAACCATTTGTTGGTTTAGGTTGGGCTGACCCAGATTCGATTCTTTACTATGCACCAAAAAATCCTCGATCATTTTCCCTTTTGGCAATGACCTACAAGTAGATCGCAGTCTCACCTGAAGTGACTATGGGAGGTTGTAGAACCAGGTTTCTACAGCCTTGAGGGATACTGCAGTGTGGAATTTTACTTTATTTTCAATTAATACTTTATTCTTTACTTCGCGGTACTTGACTCATCTACTTAACCATGCCATAAACAACTTAAGATAATATTGCACAGAAGTAAAATATAACCAAAATACTGAACGGAAAGACAAGATACATAATAATCATACACAAGATATGACCATCAAAACGGTACTTATTTATATTAATTATTTGAAATAGAGTAGAATCCCTTCGACCTGTGCACGCAGCTGCAGGGGTTTGCGCACTCAGCTGCAGTCTTTAGGCCTCTGCACACTCAGCTGCGAAGCCTTTTCCCTCAAAATAAAAAATACAAAGATAATTCCTTATTCTCAAATCATATGATATTCTATTATGCTATTACTTCGACTTACATCTATTTTTCTTTATATACTAATTACATCACCGGGTATATCAAAAATACCATGGTCTAAATACCATGGTTCTACTAAAACAATCAAATAATACCCAAAAAACCCATTAGGACCCACCCTGAAGCCCGTAAAACAATGCATGGTATATATCTCTACAGTATCGCACACTCCGCTCCCTAAATAATGCAGAGTTCTGACCAAGACTTGGACCAAGTTGGGTTGCACCCAATATTGAGAACAAAGGTGGAGAAGGTTCAAATTCACAATGTGGGCAAGATTTGGCATAGAATACTTGGCCATTTGCATCATGGCACTTTGAAGATCATGCACCGGATTACCATAGGCCTCCCCAAAGGATCATTAGAGAAGCAGGACACATGAAAAGGGAGTAACATGGGGAAGTACACAAAATCCACTTTCCATGATCGGGACAATAGAGAACATGCAGTCCTTGAAAGGATTCACTTTAATGTTTGTGGACCTTTCTCAACAGTCTCCACTTCTAGGAACAAGTATTTTGTCATATTTATTGATGACTATTCGTGGAAGTATTGGATCTTCTTCATGTGGAAGAAGGATGAGACTTTCTCCAAGTTCTTAGAGTTCAAGGCATTGGTGGAGAAAGAAACGGGCAATAAGGTGAAGGCTCTCAGGAGCAATAATGGAGGTGAGTACGTGTCGAATGAGTTTACAAATTTATTTGTAGAAGAAGGCATTCGATGAGAATTGGTAACACCCTGCAACCCACAATAGAATGGGTTGGCTGAGAGGAAGAACCGAAACATTGTGGGAGTAGCACAGGATATTTTTCATGACCAAATCCCACCTCTACACTTGTGGGTTGAAGCATGCGACACATCAGTCTATTTGCAGAACAAGATTCCTCATTGGATTCTTAGCATGGTCATGCCAGAGGAGGCTTTCTCGGGGAGGAAGTCGAATGTATCACAATTCAAGATCTTTGGAGCCTTTTTCTATTGCCATGTCTCCAAAGAATCAAGGAAGAAGTTAGAGTCGACAATAGAGTTAGGGATGTTTTTGGGTTACACAGAAACTTCCCACAATTATCGTGTGTATTTTCCATCCCTCAGAATGACAATTGTGCGACGGGATGTAAAATTTGATGAAGACAAATCCATGCAGTGCGCTCTTGAGAGGGGGCTTCAGATCCCACCAGAGGAGGAACTTTTAGCTCCAAAGGAGGAGTCTCAGGATGTTATGGAGCATCCACAAGTTGAGGAGTAGAGAGTGGAGATAGCCATTCAAGCATAACCATAAAGAGAAGATAGGAAGAGAACCAGAGAAGTTGATAGACTTGTGCAAGATGTGAAGGAGAATGTGGGTTCTCCTTTAAATCAGTGCAGGTAAAGAAGGTCACCAGATTGGTGCACTAGCTACATGGCTCTTGTGACTGAGCTAGTAGAGACTAAGCCATCCACTTTTGAGGAAGAAGTAGAGAAAATAGTATGGGTTGATGCAATAGTGGAGGAGTATGAATCCATTTTGAAGAACAGTGTTTGGGAAGTTTTCCAAAGACCAACATACAAATCAGTTGTGGGCTCGAGATTCATCTTCAAGGTGAAGCAGGCAACAGATGGAAGCATAGAAAAGTAAAGAGCCAGATTTGTGGCCAAGGTGTACTCTCAGGTGGAGGGGATTGACTATGATGAGACCTTTTCTCCTATAGAAAGGTACTCATCCATCAGATTAATCCTTGCTTTGGTTGCGCAGATGGGGTGGAAGATCCACCATATGGATGTTAAAATAATATTCCTCAATGGATTTATTGAGGAGGAGGTGTATATCGAGCAACCAGAAGGCTTCAAGACTTTTGATCGAGAGTCTCATGTGTGCAGACTCAAGCGAGCGTTGTATGGTCTCAAGCAGGCACCTCATGCTTGGTACACTAGGATCGATAGTTATCTCACCAGTTTGGGCTTCAACAAAAGTGAAGCAGGCACAAACCTCTATAATATTTTTGTAGAATGTAAAGTATTGATTATTGTTTTATATGTTGATGACTTGATCCTTACTGGTGATGAAAAGTTTATTATATCTTGCAAGGAGGACATTGCAATAGATTTTGATATGAAGTACATGGTTTGCATGCACAACTTCCTTGGTTTGGAAGTATGGCAAGGTGATGGGAAATTGTTTATCTCTCAAGGAAAGTATGCCAAAAAGATACTTTAGAGGTTTTGTATGGACAGGTGGAAACCCATGGAGACTCCTTTAGCAACCAACTGAAGGAAAGAGGATGCCACTTCAAGTGAGGAAATGGATGCAACTATTCACCAACAGTTGGTGGGTTCACTCATGTATCTTATGAACACACAATGGGACATGTGTTATGCAGTAAACTATCTTAGATAATATATGGTTAGGCCAACTAAATTATTTTAGAGGGAAGATAATCATGTTCTATCGTACCTCAGAGGCACTACCCAGTTTGGACTTTGGTATAGACAGACAGAGGGAATGAAGTTGTATGGCTTCACTAATGCATATTAGGAAGGTAGTCCATCAAACTGGAAGAGTACATCAGGTGTAATTTTTAGTGTTGTGTTTGCAACAATTTCTTGGTATAGCGGAAGCATATATTAGTGGAACTCAGCTCAGTAGAAGAATAATACATGGTTACAAGTCAAGCAGCAAGTGAGGCGATCTGGATGAGAAAGATACTTGTTGGATTATCTGATGATGGATGCTACGATGATTTATTGTAATAATCAGAGTTGTATCAAACTCTCTAAGACTCTTGTTTTTCACAATCAATCCAAGCATATTGATATATGGTATCACCATCTACGGGATTTTGTGCAGAGGGAGATTGTGTTGTTGTAGTATATTCCAATAGAGGAACAAGATGCAGATAATTTGTCAAAGGCTTTGTCAAGAGGAAAATTTGAGTTCCATAAATGTAGGATAGGAGTGGTTGATATTCCCTTTCTTGTTGAGAGGGAATGTTGAAAATGCAACAAGAAAATCTACTTTTTACTTTGCCCTGCTCAAACTAGATTAAAATTTGAATTTCTATTTTAGCAGAATACTTGGAGGTAGTTAACTGAGGTGACATGGCACTTGGCACTTAGTTAACTCGGTAAGTTCAAGTTGGGGAAGCTTGAGTTCGTTTATACATGATTGATTTCTAATTTGTAGAAATATATTTAAGTTAATTTGATTTATTCTTAGTTTAACTAGTTCTAGTTGTCAAAATAACTACTGGAGTTCAAGTTGTGGAAGTGGATCTTCAACCACACTTAGTGATCAACTAGTTAATTGATCAATCAACCCAAAATAATTGTTTCATGCAGAGAATTTGAGTTACCCAGTTGAGATGGAGATTCCAAGGCACTGTACTATCAGTTGTAGCATATTCCAATGTGTACAGGTGGTGCATGCAGTCAGAGATTGACTTAAGTATATTACACAATTCCTTGGTGTGAAATTCCTAAAAAAATAAGGGAAATTTCCCAAGGGAACGATGCAAGGAAATAGGAGCTTGGGAAGGCTTAAAATTGGCTAAGTGTTGGCCAAGTTCAGTCACTCTAGCAGAGGGATAAACTATGCACTTGTAGGGGGTGCTCAAGCTTGAGAAATCATTGTATTTATTCTCTATTCCCTTATTAATGAAATATAGATAGTAAGGGGTTTTTATAAGTTGCTTTCCCCTAGATAAATCTTTGTGCATGTTTGATGTTTCCTTTTGCATGTCTATGTTTCTTGTTTTAGATGGTGAATTAACTTCAGTAGATCAATAGAGTAGCTTCAAGTCTTGTGATTTAGCAAATTTCATAAGCAGTCTTAAATCTACGCATTAATTTCTACATGGTATCAGAGTTGAAATCACTATAGAGAAGATATTTTGAAGTTGTCATTATAGGAGGTTTGAATTTTGGGATCAGGGTTGCAGGTTTTCTTCAAGACTGAGAAGATGGCTTTCAATGGACTAAATCTCTAGTATGTCCTTGAGGGAAACTTAGATTATGTTGAATGGAAGGACCACATGGAGGTAGTACATTTTTTTTTCTTTTTCAAATTTTTTTAGACTCTTGGACTATCTCATGGAGGTTTTTCACCCATGATTTTTATCATTTTTTATTTTTTCTCTTTTTTTTTGTTTTTACTCCTTTTTGCTAATCATAGACTCGATGGACTGGGAAACTTGAGACCTTCATTCACACTCAACTCCTTACTTATTGAACTATTAAAATCCTCCTTTGAAAGAGGATTCTTGTAGAGCTTCAATTAGTAGTCAATGACTAGAAGTAGAATTCCTTCTTCATCAATTGTTTTGATTTGGACGAAGCCATTCTGATGACCTATTTCCACTAGATAAGGACCTAACCATATTTTCATCAAATTCCCCTTGAAATCCTTGAATTTGGAATCATATAGAAGGGCCCAATTACTTTCCTGGAAGGTCCTTTCTTTGATTTTTTTATCATGCCAAATATTCCATTACAATTGTGTTAGGTGTGTGTTATATTCTTTCCATGACTAGCATCACACATGAAGTGGGGGGGTAGAGGGGGGGCAGAATCTCCTCCTTTCTTGCATGGGGAACATTGGGGGGTCACAGGGTGGTAGAAACCCCCCCTGTCGAGGGGTTTGCAAGGGAGTAGTAGCCCCACTGCACGAGGTCTGGGGCAATGCCCCGGGGAAAAAAAAATTGGACCCTATATTGGGTGGGAAGACCTACCTATGGTTTTGTACATGGGTTTTCCACATGATTTTGGGCATGATGGTTGTCTTCCTATGGTATTTTGTAGATATCATCAAGGGAAATACAATTATGTTCTAATCCAGGGTTAATGGATTGGGGTTTATGAATGCTTCAGCATGTATATATGTGTATTGTAACATTGAAAGGAATATAATGAAAAATCAAACTGGTAGTACTAGTTTTGGGATCCAAGGGAAAATATTTGTGTATATTTGTTTTATGTTCTTTCCATTGTTTATTTTTTGTTTATAGAATTCATATACAGGTAATTTTTGTACAGGGTTAAAACCTACAAATTGGACCACCTCAATGTGCATGAGAGCCTGTGATCTATATTAATTAAGAGAATTGAGTTGTTTCAACCTATCCTACTGAGTTTTGGTCATGTCTAGGTACAATTGTGCTTCCATTCTTAGGGCGTTGTACTCAAATTAAATGGACAACAGTGCCTTTTTCCCATAAACTAGCTCAAAGGGAGTGAACGTGGCAGTGCTTTTCCATGTGGTGTTATAGGCCCAAGTGGCTTTCACAATTATGGCTTCCAATCCTTTTTACTGCTATTGAAAACTTTAGTTAAAATGTTCTCCAAATCTCTAATTGTCAACTCTACCTCCCCATTTTCTTGATGTTGATAAGGGCTAGATTTTTAGTGCCTTATGTGGTGTTGCTCCATGATTCCCTCAATCAGATTCGATGTGAATTGAGCCCCTTAATCAGTGACTAGCTCCCTTGGGAATCCAAACTTATAAAAGATGTTTTCCTTTAGAAACATTGCCACCTTATGCTATGTTTCTACTTTTACTACCCTTACTTTAGCACACTTTTTCAAATAATTAGTGCACACAATGATGTATCTCTTTTGTCTGGATGGGGGATTAATTGGCCCAATGAAATCCATGCCCCACTTATCAAATGGCTCAAAATTCACTTGGGTTTGTAGGGGAATTTCATCCTTTGGTGTATGCTTACCCATCCTTTGGCATTCATCACATCTAGCAGTGTATCTTCTAGCATCTTGGTGTGGAGTAGGCTAATAGTAGCCATCTTGGAGAATTTTGAAGGCTGTCATATTGGAAACAAAATGGCCCCCGCAAGTTCCATCATGGAAAGCTGAGAGGATGTCAAAGACCTCATATTCCCTTATGCACCTCCTAAAAATCTGATCTAGTAACAATCTGAAAATATTGCCCCCAATCCAAGTGAAAGGGGCACTTTTTCTAACAATTATGTTTTTCTCCTTGGAGGAGAGATTAGGAGGGAATCTCCCAACAACCAAATAATTTTATATATTAGAAAACCAAGGAGACAAAAATGAAATAGAAAATAGGTGCTCATCTGGAAGTTGATCATCTATCATTTCCTCATTTTCTGCAAACAATGTTAGTCTATACAAAAAATATGCAACCACGTTTTCCTTTCCTGGCTTGTCAATAATTGTTAAATCAAATTGTTGCAACAATAATAGCCATCTAATGATTCTAGAATTGACATAAGTTTTGTTCATTAAATACTTAATGGTTTCATGATCAATATGTACAAAAACTTGGTATCATGTGATATAATGCCTAAACTTGTTCAAGGAGTGCACAACAGCTAGGAGCTCTTTTTCAGTAACAGTGTAGTTGAGTTCAACTTTGGATACATTCTTAATTATAAAATATATAGCATAGGGAAACATACGTTCCACTTGTCCCAAGGCTTCTCCTAAAAGCTTTTCAAATGAATCTGTGTGGATGTGGAAGGGCAAGGTCCAATTGGGACCCCTAAAAATTGGTGTAGTGACCAATTTCTCCTTAAACGCTTCAAATGCCTCTTGAAATTTATTTATCTAATAAAAAATCGAATCCTTAGTTAATAATCTAAACAAAGTTGAGGCCATATTACTAAAATCTTTAATAAATCTCCTATAATATCCAGCAATTCTAAGGAAACTCCAAACATCCCTTCCCTTCTAGGAGATAGGGACCCTTTTGATAATGGAAATCTTGTTAGGGTCAACTTGGATCCCTTCCTTGGAGAGGAAGTGACCTAGGAAAATCCTTGCATTCATAAAAAATTCACAATTTTCTAGAATTAGTGAGAGATTCATTTCAATGCACTTCTTTATAAATTTACACAGATTGGAGAGAGCTTCCAGGAAGTCATTCCCATAAGGAGTGAAATCATCCATATAAATTTCAATTGTATCATGAACAAGATCAACAAAAATACTCAACATTTCCTTTCAAGGATAGTAGGGGCATTGTACAAGCCAAACGGAAGGAATCTATAGGAAAAGGTTCCTAATGGACATGTGAAGGTGGTTTTATCTCGATCCTCAGGGTTGATCTCGATTTGATTATACCCACTAAAACCATCCAAGAATGAAAAGAACTTCTTCCCTGTAATACCATCTGAAAATTGATCAATGAAAAGCAATGGAAAATGATCTTTATTTGTAGCCTTGTTGAGTTCCCTAGAGTCAACACAGATCCTCCACTTTCCATTCTTCTTGGGCACTATAACAAGAGGAGACACCCATTCACTATCTGAAATGGGGTAAATGAATCTTGCATCCAATAACTTATATAGTTATTTTTTCACAATGTCTTTAAAGTAAGGATTCATTATCCTATGGGGTTGTTGCACATGTTTACATCCTTCTTTATTGTAGATATGATGGGTACAAACTCGGGGTGCACCTCTTTCATTTCTTTATATTACCAATCAAAATAATCAAGATGTTTCCTTAACACAGTGAGTAGTTTCTCTTCTTTCTTTGTTGAGAGGGAAGGATTGATTTTCATGGTTTTGGATGGATTGGTTTTCAAAATCTTAGCATGACCTTGATCATAAATGGTAGTTAATATTTCGGGCCATGGGTTTTTCTCATGTTTCCCAAGGGATTCCTCTATTATATCATCAATTAGCATGCCAGTGGGAGGTTGGTTTTGCAAAAAGTTATCAATAAGGTCATCCTCATATAGATTCCTACTTCCCATAGTAGTATCTAATGTATAAACTGGGTAGGGGGATGACTAATAAAAATATTCCTCTTCTTCTTCCTCTACCCAAAAAGGTAAGTCATTCTAAAAAAGGGGTTGATAAGGGGGGTATAACACAAGTTTCTTTGTGAGCTACCCATTTTTAATTGTCATGTTTCCATCCCTACAACATATGTAAGCATCAGAAGTGACTAACCAAGATCTCCCTAAAATGAGAGGGTATCAATCAAACTTGGTTTTGCATTGAAGGACAAGGAAATTTGTGGGGTACTCCCAGGATTCAAAGGAGACCATCACATCCTCAATAACTATCTCAAGGGCTACTAAGGATCTGCCTACAAGCTACAACAGTCTGGTGGTCTTCCTCAAGGATCCTTGTAGGTTGAGCTTCATCATAGTTTCATTCGTCATGACATTGATTTCAGCCCCAAGGTCAATTAGTGGGTTGGGACTACAACATTGTTAATGTGCACATCCACTACCAAGATACTGGGATCCAAATAATTGGGGGAAATGACCTTCCCAATCATTAGACCAGCTAGCTACCCAAAAACATTGATAGTGGGGGAATCTATTTTTCTTCTTCTAGACCTCTTGAAACACTCTTCCCTGATGAGCTTGTTGTATATGGAAACATATTTGATGGCATGTAGAAGGGGTATTTTAACACACAGGTTCTTGAATTCTCCCAAAATTTCAGCCTCTTCTAGGGTGTGTTGTTTAGGTTGGACCAACCTTTCAAGATAGGGAGGTATATTGGCTTGAAGGGCACTATCTTCCTTCTCTTATTGAATAAATTCAGATGGAGAAGGTGGGTGAGCATCTTGAAGTACCTTCCCATACCTAAGGTTGATCTCCTAGATCTCCATAGTATAAGCAGGACAGGATGTTTCCCCACTATAGGCCTACTAGGCTTGCTTATTGTTCGGGTTCAGATTGTGTTAGGCAAGCATCTAAGGTTGTTTGGGTAGATTATTTTGGGGTAGTTGTGGTTGAGTTGGAGGAGGAGGCATTAAAGTAGGTGGTTGGGCTACGTGAGGCCTCTATCCTTGGGAAGTGTTACTCCATTGAGGAGGTTGAGGTTGATCTGGCTGGAAGGGTGGATTGGCATGATGAGGAGGGTACTGAGGAGGATAGGACCAAGGAGAAGGCACCAACCAAGGTGAGTGGGTTGGAGGATACCAAGGCTAAAAGGATACACCCTGGTTTGGATTGAAAGAAGGATAGTGTGCACCTTGCATGCCTTGTTTATATGGCCAAGGGCCTTGTGGCCTCTTTTGGTTGATGAAACAAAGCTACTCCAAGCCACCCTTTTCCCCTTGGTATACATCCTTTAGGACTGAAAGAGAGGTGCATTTGTTATTTGCATGTTTCTCCTTGTTAGTGCCTATCAGTCCTCCCAGTCACTAGTGATCAAATATTCTATTACAAAGTTATTGATAGGGTTATCAGGTCAAATTGTTATATTTTCAAATAAAATTTGATCATTGGTTAGTTCTAGGTCATTACTACTCCCTCCACTTCATGGTCCAATGCTATTTTGGTAGTGCCATTACTCATTATGATGAGTCATTAGTAAAAGTCTTGATCACCATCTCAGTCTCATCTCATGGTCGGTTTCATACTCCATTAGATGTCATCAATAGGTCAAGTCATCAAAATGATCAAAAGAGTCATGACATCACTTATGGTTAAACACTATGGGAGTAGTAATTAGGATAAATAATGTGTTCAAGGAGATTTCAGCTTGTTTCGACATCCCATTCATATTTCATATCACTCCCTCAACTTCCCTCATAAATCCCCTCATTCCCTTTAAAATCCCTTTTTCCTTGGGAAATTATTAAATCCTAAGTTAAAACCTTGTTTTCCCTTGGAACACTCATATTTTACATTAATTCCCATACTCTAGATGAATTTCCATTATCTACTATACACTTAACTCTAGCCGAAGTCCATTCTTTAAATAATAGTTCCAAACTCTAGTCGTTGTTCCATTTTTGTTTTAAATATTTCAAAGCACTTGTTAATCATATTAAAGTCCCTTTTATATATATCACACCGCATTACCGCAATTTTCATATCATACATAAAACAAATAACAATGATCCATACCCCCTTCCCAATGTGATTGCGAGATCCCACATCGGACAATCCCGAAAATAGTCTCGTAAACAGTCTCGCAACGATATACTGCATCGGACTATCCCGCATCCCACATTGCATGTCGCCTTAAATCTCGCCTCCCACTTTATATCCTCCATTCCATGATATGTCCCACACCGATACCCCGGCAATAGCACCCAACAACATTAAGTCTCGACTACGACAACATTCCCGGCCCCCTGCGATTTCATTAACCTTAAGCCTCTTTCCATCGCATGATCTTTCCCCCGACTGTGGTAAGTCCCGACCCCTAGTTTCCCATTGTGATTGCGATCACAATAAGCCCAGACATATGCGATATATTATAAATTGGTTCTTAATAAAATATCGTGTCCGGTCCATTGGAAAAAGTACAATGGAAGAGTGTAAAGTCTTTTGTCCAGATGCAATTGCGATAAAGCCCTGTGGATGTGATATTTTATAAATTGTGGTGTTTAAGTTTTCAGGTCCGCCTTTTGTAAAAAACACGAAAAATTAGTGTTAACACTCTTTGTTTGTATTGCAATTGTGATAATATAGAAGCTCGATCTGGATGTGATTTCAATGAGGGTCAACGGCAGAGAAAGAATTAGTCCCCTGACTCACTTTTAATACAAGAAAATCAAAAAAAGGAGACAACATTGCATACTTGTTACAACAGTTCTCAGAACCGATTGCAAGAAAAATGGAACAGCAGGCAGTTCATCAAATAGTAGGAGTAACATAAATGTTCATTCAAGGCCTAAGTTATAGCAGAACAGTACTAGAAATCAGCAAAATAATATTTTAGTAATTTTGATCTATTTTAGGAATTTTTGTAATAAATCTTGAACTTTGTTTCAAGATATTTTTCTGTAAAACATTGTATAAATATTTCAGATTTTCAAGTATTAGTTGTTGGACATCAGAGAGTGAAAGTTTTGGAGCTTGTACTCATCATCTTTTACAGGAAATCAAAGGCCAGTTGCAGCTATTATTTAGGAATTCTTGTGTTATGAGTTTGTGATAATGTTTTTCTTCTATTAATAGTTTATATGAATGATAATTTCATCTCCTTTCCATATCTATGCTCTTCAGTGATTTTCCTAAGAGGTTTTAAACAAAATTCTTAAATTTAAGCTTTTTTTTGTTAGGAATTTAATGTTTATGTTACCTATATTCTAATAAATGAATTCATGTTTTCCATGCTCATTTTGAATCTTTTATTTTCCACCCTACACTACATCGACAAAGTCCCAAAGTATCACAAAATCATACCTTCCGTGCTCCTTCATATCTCTTGCAACTGACCCCTTACGACCTGACCTAGTTCCTTGATTTTGACTCGCGATCCAACACAACCTTAAAATATTTAAACCCTAGTGCTGTAATACCTAGCCTAATATCGTTTTCCCACTCCAGTCATATTTGGTTGTGAGCTTTATAGAGAGAGCCCTCTCTGGTTTGGCAGGGCTAGCTGCTAAACCCTAAGTGGTCTGAGGTTACCTCCGTCGATCTCCTTTCTTAGCCTTGGGATATTGTGGAGGATAACATTTTGCCATTGTTACTGAGGAACGTAATATCATATCTTCCTTGGGAAGGAACGACAAGGATCAGATCTTATTGCTGATGGTGAACAATGATCAGACACAAGAAAGGATGTGCATCTTTTACTTGGTGAATCCAGTGTTGAAGAATATAAAGGTTTAGAATTTTCATGGCAACTCCATTGTTCAAAAACCAATAGTTTGAAGAACTTCTTGGTGACTTAATTGTTTTCAAGATGGATTCAACTACTCGAAGGTATGCTCCTATGAATCAAGCTCATATTCATGGTTTTCTGAATCGTATTCCTTGCATAGATTGGAAAACTAATCTGCCCAAATTCATAAATGGAAACGAGGATGAGGCTATTCTTCATCTAATAAAATTTCACTGGCATATACATAAGCTTGGGATTAGTTTTCATGAGGATTGTTTGATGAAGATGTTTATGGCTACCTTGGAAGGGAAAGCAAGATCATGGTATGAAGGGTTAAAGCCAGGTAGCTTATACTCTCTTAAAGATTTCCACACAATATTCTTTGATTTTTATGGAAAATATCATCATTCATTCCTATTTTTCGAAGATTGTTGTGAATCCTATCAATATTTTATTCAATACCTTGAAGAGGCTTTTGGTGATGAAGAGTGTATGGATTATGAAATCATAGAGGCCCTTTATGAATTTTCTTCCCAACAAAAAATAACAGAGATTAACTACTTTGATACAAAGGATCATTCACACCACATATTAACTCCTTCTTTGCTTGAAGATGAAACAAATTTTCATCCTAACAGTCAGGAAGAAATTGGTCCAAGTCAGAATTCTGAAATTGCATGTACAAGAAACTTAAGCTGTGAACTACCTTATGGCGATGATCATCTACTTTTGCAAGGAAATAATGAACACAAAGTTGTTTTCCTTGATTCTTGTGACAGTCAAATTGATACTCTTCCTATTGAAGCACATGAGGAATCAAATATACTCAAAGAGGTTGCTGCATTTAAAGTTTCCCATGAGCACCCAAAACCTTGTCTTTTGGATGAAAGGTATGAAGATAGTCATTCACTTGTTTTTTCAGATTGTTCTTTCTTTGGGTTTTTATTTCAAGATCATGTTTGTGAAGACCAAGATGAGGTTTTTGATGAAATGCATGAACAAGAATCTCTAGACATTCACCACTCATATTTTTCTCTGTCTCATCCATTTTCTAAAACACTATCCAAGGGAAAATTCGTGTAAATCATAATTTTGAATTGCCATGTGTGGAGGTTTCAGACAATGTAATTATGGCAGAAAATAATCACCAAGCCAATGTTAATTTCTATAAAACTTAGTGTTCTCCTCTGTCTGAAGATGAAATATATCATCTCTTGAAAATCCATGTTATAGCCCAAGTTAAGGCAGGTTTTCGGTGTTCACACAGTTAAGAATGTGCGAGTGAAATTTCTTCCATTATGGAAAATGAAAATCTAGGTTTAAATGATGACAGAGATGAGCCTGATGAAACTATATAGGAAGTTGTTGTGAGTAAGCCAATTTGTGATGTAAATTTCCTGCAAGGAGATCAGCTAGTAGGGATTGTTTTCTTTCATGAAGAGGATAGGGCTGACATGTTTAATAATCTTGAAGAATGTTTTTTTTTCAAGGATGATTTAGACTATGAATTGGAAGGGTATGAGTCTGAGATAGACAATATGCGAGAGATAGAATTAGATTTTCTCATTCTTGAGGAATTTATAGCCAACACTCAAGTAGCATAAATTCATACTTCCCTATGCCTTCCTATGGATCAACAACCAAGTATTCTTTCATATCAAAATGAAAGGAGTACTTGTATTTTTGTTGGATTTCAAGACAAGGTAGTCTTTCACAAGTTTCATGATCCTTTTGATAATTTGCTTCAATCCTCAAGGGATATGAGTTTTCTTGTATTTATGGATGATGAACACATGTACAGTGGAAACTTGGAGCGACCTATCTTTTTTTTTCTGCGAGCTGAAGGAAAGTGTGAGTAAGATTCATGTAAGTAGCCATTTGCTAGATTGGTTACACTAGAGGGATCATTTCACATGATTGTATATATATATATATATCTATATATATATATATATATATATATATATATATATATATATATATATATATATATATATATATATATATATATATATATATATATATATATATATATATATATATATATATATATATATATATATATATAGCTTCATCAGGTGGGCAGTTATCATCAAAAGTTTGAAGCCCCAGGAGAGGGCCATAATGCTTCTATGATTGGCTGTTGTTTTCTTTTTAAAGTTGTTAAGTCAATTTTTACAGTGTGTCAAGTTATTTTAGTTTGTCGGTTAATTTTTAGTTTTGAGTTTGGTCTTTTTGTTTTTGACTCTATGCCCAATGGATCAGGCTACTTGGTCTACGGTGTTCTTGACACCTCCTAAGGATCTTCCATCCCCATATGGAGCCAATGTTAGTGCCTGTCAATCCTGCTAGTCACTAGTGATCAAATATGCTCTTACAAAGTTGTTGATAGGGTTATTAGGTCAAATTGTTATATTTTCAAATAAAATTTGATCATTGGTCAGTTCTAGGTCATTACTACTCCCTCCACTTCATGGTCCAATGTTATTTTGGTCATGTCATTACTCATTATGATGAGTCATCAGTAAAAGTCTTGATCACCATCTCAGTCTCATCTCATGGTCGGTTTCATACTCCATTAGATGTCATCAATAGGTCGAGTCATCAAAATGATCAAAAGAGTCATGACATCACTTATGGTTAAACATTATGGGAGTAGTAATTAGGAGAAACAATTTGTTCAAGGAGATTTCAGCTTGTTTCAACATCCCATTCATATTTCATATCACTCCCTCAACTTCCCTCATAAATCCCCTCATTCCCTTTAAAATCCCTTTTTCCTTGGGAAATTCTTAAATCCTAAGTTAAAACCCTTTTTTCGCTTGGAACACTCATATTTTACATTAATTCCCAAACTCTATCCACATTTCCATTATTTACTATACACTTAAATCTAGTCGAAGTCCATTCTTTAAATAATAGTTCCAAACTCTAAATGTTGTTCCATTTTTGCTTTAAATATTTCAAAGCATTCGTTAATCATATTAAAGTCCATTTTATATATATCACATCACATTACCACAATCGGAATATCATACATAAAACAAATAACAATGCTCCATACCCCCTTCCCGATGCAATTGTGGGATCTCACATCGGACAATCTCGCAAACAGTTCTGCATCGATATCCCACATTGGACTATCCAGCATCCCACATTGCATCCTGCCTCCCACTTTATATCTGGCATCCCACGATACGTCATGCGCCGATACCCCGATGATAGATCCCAACAACATTGAGTCCTGACTACGATAACAACGCTGGCCTCTAGTGATTGCATTAATCCTAAGCCTCTTTCCCCCGCACGACCATTCCCCCAACTACGTTAAGTATCGACTCCAGGTTTCTGGTTGCGATTGCGATTACAATATGCCCGAACGGATGCGATATATTATAAATTGGTTCTTAATAAAATATTGTGTCCGTTCCATCGAAAAAAGTACTATGGAAGAGTGTAAAGTCTTCCGTTCGGATGCAATTGCAATAAAGCCCTGTGGATGCGATATTTTATAAATTGCGGTGTTTAAGTTTTCAGGTCCGCCTTTTGTAAAAAACATGAAAAATTAGTGTTAACACTCTTTGTCTGTATTGCGATTGCGATAAGACAGAAGCCCGATCTAGATGCGATTTCGATGAGGGTCAACGACAGAGGAAGAATTGGTCCCCTGGCTCACTTTTAATAGAAAAAAAGCAGTAGAAGGAGCCAACATTGCATATTTGTTACAACAGTTCTCAGAACCGATTGCAGGAAAAATGGAACAGCAGGCAGTTCATCAAACAACAGGAGTAACAGAAATGTTCATTCAAGGCCTCAGTTACACCAGAACAACACCAGAAATTAGCAAAATAATATTTTAGTAGTTTTGATCTATTTTAGGAATTTTGTAATAAATCTTGAAGTTTGTTTCAAGATATTTTTCTGTAAAACATTGTATAAATATTTCAGATTTTGAAGTATTAGTTGTTGGACATCAGAGAGTGAAAGTTTTGGAGCTTGTACTCATCATCTTTTACAGGAAATCAAAGGCCAGTTGTAGCTATTATTTAGGAATTCTTGTGTTATGAGTTTGTGATAATGTTTTTCTTTTGTTAATAGTTTATATGAATGATAATTTCATCTCCTTTCCATATATATTCTCTTCAGTGATTTTCCTAAGAGGTTTTAAACATAATTCTTAAATTTAAGCTCTGTTTTGTTAGGAATTTCATGTTTATGTTACCTATCTTCTGATAAATGAATTCATGCTTGCCATGCTCATTTTGAATCTTTTCTTTTCCACCCTACACTACATCGACAAAGTCCCAAAGTATCACAAAAGCATACCTACCCTGCTCCTTCATATCTCTTGCAACTGAACCCTTGAGACCTGACCTAGTTCCTTGATTTTGACTCCTGATCCAACAAAACCTTAAAATCTTTAAACCCTAGTGCTGTAATACCTAGCCTAATATATTTTTCCCACTCCAGTCATATTTGGCTATGAGCTTTATAGAGAGAGCCCTCTCTGGTTTGGCAGGGCTAGCTACTAAACCCTAAGTGGTCTGAGGTTACCTCCGTTGATCTCCTTTCTCAACCTTGGGATATTTTGGAGGATAAAACTCCTCACAAATAGAGCATACTTCTATGACATTCAGTGGGAACTCATTTCTGTGGTGCCTCTTGGTGCATCTAGGGCAAAAGATAACTAGTGACCTTTCTGCCTCCTCTTGCTTCTTCTTAATCTGCATGGTATGCATTTGTAAGGCAAAGGCATGCAATATCTCACTCTTAAATTCTTCTAACATACCTCCTATTTCATGTTTGATAGTTGAGGTAGAGGGAGAAGGGTTTACCGAGAATTGACTAGACATACATCCCTTCCTTATAGCCCTAGAATGATTCTTAAATACTGCCTTGATGTATTCATAAGTCAACTGGTAAATGTCTTCACTAGAAAACATATTAAGGGTCTCCATTAAATCCTCCATGATCCCCCAGAGAAGTATAAGCTTCAGGGATTCTGGGTCAAGGGTGCAGTTAACTATTCTATAGTTGAGTTAAAATATTTCTTCATAATCCTCTAAGGATTCATCTGGCTCTAGGGCCATTCTGAATATCTCCTCTTTTGTTTCCCTTGAACTACAATAGTCCCTATATTTCTAATTAAAATCTTGTCACATTATAGGCCAAGTGGTGATGTTGCCTCCTTCCAAGCTCATGAACCAGCATAAGGTTACATCCTTGAGTGTAGAAGGGAATAAATTTAACTTTTGCTGATGAGAAGTGTAATCATAAGTTATACAAACAACAAAAAACTCAAACATGAATGTATCAGGGTCCTCAAAATCTAGGCCATGGAAGTTTGCGAGAGTAGTGGTGCTTACATTCTTCATTCAGGCTTCCCCATTGGTTTCTCTAATATGAAATAGCTCATTCGACATGTTTTCAACCATCTTTTGGGTAGGCGATGTAGGTTCTTCATCCTCTATGGGTTCTTCAAAGATATTTGGATACTCACCTAAAGGATTTTCCAAATCTTCTATGGTCAAAGTAGGAGGTTCATAGTCACCAAAGAAGAGTGATGGTTCACTTCTTGAAGGATTGGGGGTTTTTGGTAGAAATCTCCCTAGGTTATCCCTAACCCTACGAGGCATGAAATAAATTTTTGTGCTTTTTTTGTGTTTTCCTATCCTTTTTTAATGTTTCTACACAAAAAAAATAAAGGCAAAGAAAAATTAAAATGGGAAAAGTAATCAACTCTAAGAAGAAACAACACCTACTTGGACACCTCCCCAACAACGATGCCAAAAATTGATGAGCTCTGGGTTTGCAACAAGAATGTTGCTAACCCCATAGCTACCATATTTAATTGATGAGCCTGATATGTTACAAACTTAAGTGGTGATAGTGTTAGATGCACAATAAGATAAGATATTCTAAAGTATCTCTAAGGCAATGAACAAACCAAGGTATATAGAGACCATTCTACAGACTAAATCTAGACTTTGCAAGAATGAAAGAATGTTGCAAGAAAGGAAGTTCTAATCTACTTACAGACATGGAAATGTTGCATAAAAGTAAATGCTAATCTACTTGAAAGAATGTAAATGTTAATATACTTGGAGGAAATTTAAATGCTAATCTACTTGCAAGAAATGTAAATGATAATATACTTGCAAGTGTGTAAATGTTGATCTACTTGCAAGAAATGTAAATGATAATATACTTGCAAGTGTGTAAATGTTGATCTACTTGCAAGAAATGTAAATGCTAATCTACTGAAAGTCTAGTTTATTTGTAAGAAAATGAAAATACTAGAAATAGAAACCCTAGCTTAAGAAACATAAAACAGAGAAGGAAAACCTAATCTATCTTGCATAAAATAAATAGCATGAAATTAACTCTAAATCACTACATTCAAAAAAAGATCATATCCTAGTAACAAAGTTCATTAAGTGCTTCAAAAGTAATCATGTAAACCATTACTGTACCATTCAATTCATGAACTTGTTTACTAACACTAATTGTGAAGAGACAAGTCCTAAGTGGTCCCTAGTCTTCCTTAAACTTGGTTTCAGGGCCTAGGAGGTATCATGAAAGGCTATGAGGAAAAAATAAAGCTTTAAGGAAAATTTTGGTCAAGTTTGGAGAGCTTCTACACAGTGCTACAAGATGTTATATGATTGCCTTGTTTTTTTATAGGATCAAATCTGGGAGCATATTGAGGGCTTAGAAGGTGCTCTGAAGGTGAGGAAGGGTAGTGGAAGGTGTAAGAAGCCTGTATGAGGTCCTTTCCAAGCTTAGTACCCCTCGAGGGCCCATCTTGCACAAGGTGAAATGAACAGAATGTCCTTGAACAGACCTTAAATGAACTCTTGGTGAACAATGTTTTTGAAGAAGTCGTTGAGGGAGGGAGGGTGATTATAGTAGGATGAAAAGTGTGAATGATAGTTTTATTCCTTTTAATCCAACAGTGTGATTTTCACACCACAAATATCACTCAATCTTGCAAAACATCTAGAGCATGTTAATTGTGTCAATTGCAGAAAAATTAAACTAGAAAGGAAAGGATGAGTTGAATTTTATTCAAGATATTCCTTCTTTATGAAAAATGAAACCTATATTTTAATTATTTCCAATACAAGGCTTACAACCACACTTTCCAAGATAGGTCATTTATGAATCTGCAAAGGAAAGTTTTAATAATAATAAAAAAAAAAAACTTACAAGAAAGAAAATATTGCTAACCTAAGTACAAAAAATAAATATGCATAATAAAATGTACAAATGAGAGAGACTAGAGTGCTTGGGTTGGGCCCTAACCCAAGGGAACTCAACCCTCTAAAAAACACTCATATTTAAGGCAACAAAATACTTCTCATTGATCTCAAAAAGTGCTCAAGTACATGGAAATGAAAATCACAAGTTAAAACTTCTAGCTTTAGTAGTAATTATTCTTTTATAAAATTTTGAATCATATTGAGACCTTGGACTTCTTTATTTATACAAAAATGGTTGAGGGTAAGCCTCCTTGAAAGGAGGGTTCATTCCCTCCAAAATCCTTATAAAGGTGGATCTAGCTCCCTGAGATCCTCGCAATCCTTGAGTGCATCGGTTGTTCAATAGATCCTTGAACTTTAGGTGAGTAAATACAGGGAGAAAGTCGAGTTGTCAGTGAATAAATACAGGGAGAAAGTCGAGTTTTCGGTGAGTAAATGCAGGGGACAAGCCTCCTACATCTCCTCCAACTGCTTCCAAGGTACTTCTACACAATAAATGCACCATTTTCCTGCACATTAACCATGTTATGCCACAAGATATGATAGACATCCTTTAATCTTCCTAATAAGCACATTATAGTCAAAAGTGTGTTATCAAATGCGAGGAGAGAGGTAAATATATGTTGAAGGATGGCCAAATGGGCCTTGTTATATACCTATTAACAAGGCCCATCACAAAGGTCCACAACTAGCCGAGAACATTCACAAATAAGTATTCAAAAACTTGTTAATATTTATTCCACTACATTTATATATGGTTTTGAACTCTTATGGTTGAATATACTCATTTGCATGTTGTGGTTAAATCTTGCATGTATTTTTGATATGCTTGAAATTAATGTAATTTTTTAAATGAATCTGGTTAGTTTGAATATATATTTTTGGTTTAATTTTTCCTGGAATTTTGGGTGAAATGGTAAATATTAGGGTTTGTGTGAGTTTCATCACATAGGGGTGGTTGGGGATGTTACAAGAGTATGAGAGCCTTGATTGCAGCACTAATCATGCATGGGCTAGAGAAAGAGGACAGAGGCAAAATTTTTGGAATGTCTTCCAATTATTTAACAATTATCAAACATGGAAAATGGAGCTTCTTGGTTGAATGCATTGTTCTCACAAATAGGGGATAACACTTTGACCTAATCTATTTTAACTTAGCAATATTAGACTTTACAAGGTATTTTTAGCATTTTATTCAGATAGGGTTTTTGGAAATTACAGGTACGAGCTTTTGTTTCAACAGTAGGTGTTCAAAATTTTGGGGAATTGATAATAATACAGGAGGTGTTTGGAAAGGTTTTGTTACAAAGGTCCATAAATTATTTGATGAAATTCATGGTGATGGCATTAGGGAAAATGATTTCACACTAGCTAGTGCGATCTATAGGTGTGCAACCCTTTCAAATCTATAAAAGGGAAAACCTGGTCACAATGATAATAAGAGAGTCGAGAGCCTAGGTTGCAGCACTAGGACTATAGGGGCTAAAGATGGAGCATATGGGTGAAATGTTTAACAGGTTTAAAAAATGTTTGACAAAATGTCCAAAATGGATATGTCCACTTGAGCTATAAAATGATAGAGCTCAAATTTTTGAGGATTTCAAGCTAATTTTTTGAGTGTAATCGCCATATTTACTGCCTGATATTTTCCTATTTTTTCTTTTTTTTAAGGAAAAAAACTGTAATTTTAATAAACTTGAAACGAGTAACAAAATTAGATTTTAAAAATGCTAAAGAATTTAGTAAGATAAGCCTCTTGAATTATGAGTACTAAGAAGGGAAAACAATAAAATACATAGAAATAAATTGAAGTTAAGTGTGATAATAATCACTTAACTCCTCCTTTATGCCTTTATTTTTCTAGACCCTTTTCCAACTCCCTTAGTTGGGGTCAACTAGAACCATTGCTAATAAATTTTCCAATGTCAATGGTGGGTTTTCTATTCTGATTCTGAGATTTGAGAGACATGATATTTTTTTGTACCCCCCAACACATTTTCTGAGAGAGCTTCATTTTTCTACTGATTTGATGCCTAGTTCTCTTGTATTTTAGTCTCACTATGCTCATGAACATGACCCCATTATGATCCTATGCATCCACAATTTCTTGGTTTGAAGGGACCTCCATAGTTTCCTCTTCTTCTTCTTCTTCTAAAAGATGGTGATTTGAGGTTTTCCAATGTTGGGGCCTTCATTTTGAGATTTTGTAGAGAAAGAAGCAGATGATAAGTGGAGGAGATGATCTTTGGGGAGTTTCAAAGTTGAAAGACGAGGGAAATTTTGAAATCAAATGATTATTGGAAATCGCAGAGGAGTGGTGGGAAGAAGCAAGGAAAACTAAGAGAGGAAAGAGCCAAGGCAGCCAAGAATGAAGGAAACTGAGCAAAAGGAAAGAAGAGTTGGTAGTCCAGGTAGATGGAAGGAGATAAAAAGGAAAAGAAAGAGCGAAGGAAGGGTTGTTGCTAGTCAATAGAGTGAGTCTGTAATAGTTCTAGTCTTCCTGTGTTGTAGAGTAATGTGAAAGACTCCATGATCTTGTTTGTACAAGTTTATGCTAGTTGTGTGGTTTCTACTGTTAATGATCAGGCCTTGAGCCTTATGTACTAAAATATGTTATGTTAATGGATAAGACTATTCTGGAACCATCTTGTGTTTTTGAAGCATTAAGTTGGCCCTTTAAAAATTTTATGAATGTGTCTGGTTAGATAGTTTTTGGATATATTATGATTAGATCGTTGCGATCTGGTTAGTTTGTATCTTAAGATGCCATATTTTACTCTCTGTTGGTTGATATGATTACCTTGGTACCTAATTCCACCCTCATCTAACTTCAATCACAGCACGCCTCAGGTGAGACTCCTTACCCTCCCAGGGTAAGGTGAAAATGTCGTCATTACCCTAGATTACAACGGAGCCTTGTTGGCCCCTTGTGCCTGAACCCAGGGTCTCAACCCTGCTGTCATTTTTGTGCCAACAAATGGTTTCGTTGTTAGGACCTAAAATTAAAAAGGAGGGTTCAGAATATGGTATCAAGTATTTTTAAGAAGGAAATATCGAACTCGTGGGACGAGCAAGTGGATCGGTTTGTTTCTCAGCAAGCTCTTCTTCACCGCGCGTTATTGTGAAACTAAAAGACGATATCTTGTACTCGGAAGCTGCAAGTGATTAGTACAAGATATTCTAGTGTAAGTTCCCAAAAGAACTATACAAATGGTTGCAGAGATGCAGGTGAAGGGTAGGTCAAGAGGACAGACATTGCCTAGTCATGACTGGACTCCGACAAATCTCGCTACGCTCTACCGTCTTGACACATATATGACGGGAGCAGTAGATTTCTGGGTGCACACTACACTAGAAGGGTGCATTGTTGAGTTTGCAGCAGAAAGCCACCAATACTTTTCAAAATATGAAGTGTATTTCAAGTGGGGTTGAGAGGGAAGTTTTTGAATGAAATAACCCTCTGGATTAAAGTATTAATGGTGGAAGAATTTCTGCTTATATTCCAAAGTACAAGCATGGCAACGTAAAAACATAGTACATGGGAAAGTATTTAAGGGGAGGGATGCTACCAAGCATCGGATCATGAGGTTATTAGAAGGATGGGCGCAGAGGACTCACAGAGAGCCATGGAAGTGAGAGCACAAAGGAGAGCATGTATAGCATAGAAATGGGAGGAAAGGACCATGAAGGAAATTAAAAGGCAGTCAGAGGAACTAAACCAAGCAGGAGCAGTGTTGAGGAGCCTGGAAGAGGAAGGAAAGATGGAGGAGAACTCAATGAAAGGGATAGAGATGGTTGGAACAACTGGAAGCTCAGAAGGTGATAGGAGCCCTCCCTCACCGATCGCGGGGGAGGGGTTGAATGGAACTAGTTGTGTTGGCTTAGAGGAAGACTTAGAGAATGATATGTAATTTGTTATGCAGAGATTGTTCATAGAAGATGATGCATCCAGAAGAATCAAGGATCCAACCCCCCGAGGCTCAGGTAGCATCTCCCCCAACCTTCCCCTGGTACTCTACAACAATCCTGATAAATTTCTTTCTAAATTTCTTAAGACGATAAGAGTGCATAGTGTGCATGTTAACTATAAGGTTGGTACTATTAGTCATGGAAATAGTAGTAGTAGTTTGGTTTTACAGGGATCTCTACAGCTAGGATCACAAGGTTTTCTGCTTATAGCACGAACACAGTCTATAATGGCGGAATCATTTACAAGATACCTAAAATTCTCTGGCAAAGGAAATGAAGACGTAGAGGAACACTGGTACCTATCTGAGGCTATCTAGAGGGCTCACCAAATGCCTAACAATGTGAAGTTGATAGAATTATAGACAGGACATTCATAAATTGGTCGAAGTTACATCAAAACCCAACGATGGATGAGATTAAAAGAGATTTTGCACAAGAATTCAAACTTCCCTAAACAGATCAACAAGGGTTGTCAGATTTGTGGGATGTAAAGCATCGAGAGGGATAAGCTCCCTAGGAACTAATGCAAAGGTTTAAGGACACAATTGGTAAGCTCAGTCATACTATAGACCCAAATCACCATAGGTATTGGTTCATCAAAGCATTGTTACCCCTCACCCAGACGTCATTAACACAACAGAAAATTGAGACGCTACAAGATGCCCTAGAGAAAGAAACCCGAATAGAGGCTATGGAAGGGTATCCACATGAATATCAGGGGGAGATTCTTTGCATGACCGCTCTATCTTGGGTCTTCGGCACCAAATTGTAAGTTTAACAGAGAAGTTGGAAGATCTATAGGCAACCAGCTCAGCAAGACCAAATGTGTTGTGTACCAACTGCCTAGTGGAAGGTCATGTTGCCATGAAATTCTTGAGTTTGAGGGGCATGGGTGCCATGTCAGCTCCAGGGGGACCATCGGGGCCCCCACCTACAGTAGGAGTCGCGATGATAGGATTGTAAGAGGCATATCATGTCCGCAACCAACCAGAGTATTGTGACGAAACTATGGAGAAACTATGGAGAAGCCTGAGAGAAGCCATACCAAAGGAAGAAGTTGAAGGGGGGACAATCTTTGCCAACTTTCCCGAAAGGCATACCATAATATTAAGGATAAATAGGAAGAGAACGAGAGGGGAATTAAGAATCGATGCTCAAATTGCAAGATTTCATATCAAGGACACTATGTTAGATATGGGCTCTGATGTCAACATCCTACCAAGAAAGACATGTGAAGCACTGGGGAAACCTCAGCTAACATTCTCACCAATCTAGTTGCGGATGGCCAATTAGTATTGTATACTTCCAATTGAGAGACTAGAGGATGTGGAGGTAGATGTAGCAGGAGTAAAGGCACATGCGAATTTTGAAATGATCAATATTATGAGAGACTACGATCCTTACCGAACAATGCTAGGAATCGACTAGGCCTATGAAAATTATGCCATCATAAATCTGAAGAACGAGCTAATGATCTTTGAAGTATAGGGAGTAAGATTTATTCAGATGTTAGACCCATATCAAGGGCCCAGATTCACGGAACTAGTAGATAACAGAGAAGAGACAGGGATGTTAAATCAACTCTAAAGATTAACGATGGGTAAGAGAAAATATTACATAAACCAAACAGTTGAAGGATTGGTTAGCTGGAGGAGTATCCAGAGCTCTGAGGTTGGTTCAGAAGCTGCATGGGACAATTGGCAGCAAGGCAGATATGAATTCAAAACCATACGTTGTGCTACAATATGCCACATCAATTAGATTGGAATGAAGGTAAGATACTTTACCATCTTCAATGGTATAGACTTAGTAGATTTATTCCTCAACAAGGTTGATGTAACTGTAAGGGAAGAACATAGAACACCATTATTTAATGTTGCACTGCAAGCGACCCTAGCATAATGCTGGGGGGTCCATTGAAACTACCTCTAGGACTAGGAAAGAATCAAGATAACAATGAAAGAAAGATTTAGACAGGCAGAGGAATACTTGCAGGAGTTTGCAAACTACAGAGGGGACTCTGATCCCCGACAACACTTAGAAATTTGTAAGGACAGATGGAACCGAGAGAGGGTTCTGAAAGGACTATGGGTGCATGGGTTCATACACACATTGGGTACATTTCCTAAGCCTAGTATGTATAAGAAGAAATAAGGAGGCAGACGGGAGATTGGGATACTCTAGTTGAACAATTTGTTAGTAGTTTCTCTTTCAAGGAAAGTGATAGAAGGTTGACCAAGGCGTTGCATGTTATCAAGCAGATTCTACTCACCTCAAGCCAGTTATGGGATGGTACTTCTATGAGTCAAGGTATCCAGAGGCAATGGCTTGTGGGAAGGTGGACAAAGAACTAGATGAGGATGACCTGGAGGGGTTACGAAACTTGACATTCCATGAAACCAAAGGGAGATAGATGTACAAGAGGGACCTGTAACTGATGCTCCACACTTACTCCTAGTGAATTTTGGAAGCACAACATTGGCACAGATGACAAACCTAAGCTGGCATTGATTAGAGACTATTGGGATGAACAAATGACAAAATAAATTTTTGATCTCTTAAGAGAGTATGAGGATCTATTTCCCTCATCAGTTGCAGAGCTAAAAGGGATTAAGGGCGATATAGGAGAAATGAAAATTGTACTGAAATTCGATGCAAATTTAGTAAATAACAAGCCATACAAGTTGAACACAAGAATCAAAGAGAAGGTAAAGAAATAAATAGATAAGATGTTAGAGGCAGGACTTATATTTCCAGTAGACGAGGTAGAATGGGTCAGTCCAATAGTGATATAGAACAAAAAGGATGCTACAGAGATAAGGGTCTGTGAGGACTATCACAGCCTTAACAATGCTTTTGTACATGACCCATTCCCAACACCATTCAGTGATGAGGTCCTAGACAATGTAGTGGGGAACGAAGCATATTCCTTCACAAATGGGTTCTCAGGATACCATCAGGTCAAAATCATCAGAGAATATAAGAATAAGACCACCTCTACAATAGAATGGGGATTGTATTCCTACCATGTGATGCCATTCGGCCTTAAGAATGTGCCTACAATATTTTTGAGAATTGTGATTGCATCCTTCAGGGACTACATCCACATGTTCTTAGAGGTATACATGGATGACTGGACAGTATACTGCCTATTGAAGAAACATTCAAGCCTACTCAGGATAATGTTTGATCGCTACAAACAACTACATATATCCTTGAACCTAAAGAAATGCATATTTGTGGTCCCATTTGGAGCACCTTTTGGACCACATTGTGTGCAAAGACGGGTATGCATAGATCTCGCCAAGGTTGCGACAATAGTCAACATGGACCCACATGCCAACATCAAGCAGATCAAATCAAAATTGGGGCACACCGGGTACTACCGAATATTCATCAGCAACTACACCTCCATCATTGCACCAATGGGAAAGTTGCTAAGGAAAGTGGAAGCATTTGTGTGGTCGAAGGAGTGTCAAGTTGCGCTAAATATATTGAAGGAGAGGCTAGTAAGTGCACTGATTCTAGTCTATCCTGACTGGAATAAGAAATTCCATGTCCATAGTAATGCATCCAGTGTTCTTTTAGGGCCAGTGTTGGCCCAGCCGAGAGAAGGGAGCCTTGACCATTTGATATACTTTTCCAACAGGAAATTATCTACTACAAAAAATAATTACACCACAACTGAGAGGGAGGCACCAGCTATGGTCTACTCTCTTAAAAAACTCAGACACTACTTGCTTAGGGGTCTGTTTAAGTTCTTTACTGACCACTCCATTTTAAAATACCTTGTAAACAAACTTGTGCTCGAGGGGAGAATTCGCAGATGCTTGCTACTATTTTAGGAATTTACCTTCGAGGAAATCGTCAAACTAGGTTGGTTGAACATCAGACCTGATCACCTTTCAAGCCTGGAGTTAAGAGAAAGTGTAGATTCCCTAGTCGACCAGCTGCTCGATGCCAATTTTTTTAGAGTAGAAGAAATATTGGATTACCTAGAAGAAATCCAAACTTTCCTATCTATAGGGAAATTTCTCGATGAATACACGGCTACGCAAAGACGACATATGGTCATGTGAGAAGTTGATTATCAACTAATTGCAACGAACCTGTACAAACTGGGCTTGGATCAGGTGCTTCTACAATGTGTCCTTCACCATGAACAACACGATGTGTTATGGGAGTGCCATTCAAGAGTTGCGAGTGGCCACGTAGGAGGAAAATATATTGCCTGGAAGGTTTGCAGGCAAGGTTATGATGGGCAACGGTCTATAAATATGTTAAAGAATACACCAAAGGATGTGATGTGTGCCAAAGTTGGGAAGCCATCACATCATGAAGAACGACCATTATAGTTGGTAAAGGCCATACAGATATTTGAAAAATGGGCAATTGATTTCATAGGGCTGATCAATCCACCAGCATGTCACACTCAATCTAGTTACATAATCACAACGACAGAATATCTCACCAGATGGGCTGAAGCAGCACCGAAGAAGGACTACACAATAGATACAGCGGAAAGGTTTATATTTTAGAATATCATCTCATGGTTCAGGTGCCCCAGGAGCCTGACCAGCAACCAAGGAACTCAATTCATCAATGCAACAATTGCTCATTGTTGCAAAACTTCATGACACAGCATCTCAAGAGAAATCCATATCACTCACAGGCCAATTGAACTATGGAACCATTCAACAAAATATTGGAAAAAGTGTTAACAAAGGCATGCTCGGCCAATAGGGATGATTGGGATGAGAGCGTGTCAAACACACGATGGGCATATCGTACAACGATGAAGAGACTACACAAACAAGAGCCCTTCCAACAGGTGTATAGATGAGAAGTTGTGGTGCCTGCTGAGTTCACCATTCCAAGCATCTTTATCACCCGTGCCACAAAAATGATAGAGGAGGCATCACTCCATAAGCGATTAGATGATCTATTGGAACTAGATGAAGCAAGGTTCCTAGAATATTTTCACCAATCAGTCGAGCAGAGAAGGTAGAAAGTGTGGCATGATAGACACATCAAGAAGAAATAGTTTACAATCAGGGGGCATGTTCTATTGTATGACAGTAAATTCCAGAAGTTTCCGGGCAAACTACAGATGCACTGGTTAGGCCCATTCATAATTGCAGAAATCAGGGAGTTTAGATCTATCAAGCTCGCGCAACTAGATGGAGTATTGTTACCAGGTTGGGTGAATGGCGCATGCCTAAAACCCTTCCACACATCAAATATTTCTATTCACAATTGATTGGGTCTCCGAAAGTGGATCATAAGTAGGATTAGGAGAAGTCAGTAGGATTCAATTAGTTGGTCATCATTTACTATGTCGAGTATTTAGTTTTGGTTCTTTCTTAGTCTTTAACCTGCAATGATCAATCAGTTGTCAAAATATTTCCAATAAGGATCTGAGACGTCAGTTTAATTGCAGCTTCAATGTCACCATACCACAATTGTTTTTGGTCGAGGGGGGCAGTCACACGTTCTAGGAGTCCTTTCCATAATAATTAGATAATAATTTTGCTGTAAGCCAAATTTCCATATAATATTTCCCATTATAGAAAAATTAATTCCTAAACGTCTTCCATTACGATAGCATAATTACCTATCAACTCCACCTTGACTTTTTCAGAAGCACGTTAGCCAAGTCAAGTCCAGCTCAGGCAACGGTGGATTAACATGTTCAAGTCTGCATAGGGAAAGTTGTCGTAGTAATTATTTAGCGAGTCTCGTCAGAAATATCGTGTTGAGTTGGTCTACATGTTTTACATGGCAATGCCGAATTTCTCAGAGTTTGAAGCTAAAGTGATAGATTTTCTCTAGTTGCAATCCAGCTCTCAACGTTTTCATCCAAGAATTTTCTATCAGCCACAGGTGATTTCAGTCTGTCAGTAACATTCTAGTATGACAAAGGAAATTATTTCCATTCCTAAAGTCGGGTTGGACGTAAGGATTTTAGTTACATAGCATCTCTCTAGAAAATAAAATAAAGCCACACCCATCAAAAATGATTTGTCAGATTCTTTTCAATTCCTAGGCTTGAAGAAGGATGTATATACAACGATAATCACAAAGGAGGATGGGACAAAAATAATCAAGGTCAAGAACGACTATAGGGAAATTCAGTGGTCCACACTGTTACATTTGAGGAATTTGCATGTGTTTGGCATGACTCTTACAGCAATGCAATGCACTAAAATGTTAATAAGTAAGATGTACAGTGGGTCGCTTTGACTGGACAAGGAGTATTTGATTCACGTGGTCGATATTCAAAGACTCACATATCCATCAGCAATAGGGGATGTGGTCTCAACATCATCCCATACAAATTAGAAAAGAGTAAAGAAAGAGGGAGATGTTGACTACTATTCTAAGTACAACATCAAGAGGGGGGAAGGGAGTGTGCATCGACCTCATAAACAAGGAGAAAATTAAGTTCTCTTGCTACATCATTACAGGGAATTTGATGCACCATTTCTCAAACAACGAGTGCACGTTGGACATAATATCAGTCGCAGAACATTGTACAGAGGGCGCCCAACTGAACTGGTGCACTTTTCTACTTAATGAGTTGTTTGAAGCCTATGAAGATGTTTATAAGCGGACCACCAACTTCATATATGGCTATCTAGTAGTGGCTCTAGCAATGTGGAAGTGGTTCCCACCAGAGGGCAAGGAAATAGTGCCAATTTTAGAGTACCAACCCATAGCTCTCGGTATGTACCATGGAGGACTTCAGGAGACCCGAGAAACAAGGAAATCAATGAGGCTTCCTTTGGAGGTTGGTATGTCAAAATGCTCGAGGTGATCAGAGTTACCGAAAGAATCCCTAAGTCACTGCTAGATGAATATTCAGCATCAATTTGGTTTGGGGCTACTCATGGGAATACCTTCATCATGCCGCATTGCATTCACCTGCACAACTTTTAGATGTAGACCTAGAAATTCGTGCTATCAGCTGAAGCTTTTCATGCGGAGGTCGAGTCATGGCAGGGGGTCATAGGGGAAATTAGAGAAGGGAAGTACCTACACTTCTTTGATGGGATGGTACCACCGCTATTACCAGGATAAATAGTTGTGGATACTAGGAAGCAGATCGTTGAACATGAGTTGCAAATGGTCCTCACTCAAATGAAGAAACAGATGAGCTCGCTCAAGGAAACCATCGTGAGCATCGCCATTTCATTAGTTTTGGTTCCTAAATTAGTTGAATTGCAAGGTTTTACACAACAAAACCCTCTGGTCACCACCCCCCTTGTTGTTAGCATACCACCTATAAGACCTCATTTGCAGTGTAAGTCGACCATTCCCAAACCCCGAAAAACAAAAAGAACTAAGCCCCCAATGGTAACCATGAAGAAAAAGACAAACCCTGTAGTGAAAATAGTTGGCCTCACCATTGAGGGACCCCAAACCACCATGGCCTCGCCAACCATAGAATAATTCCCACCGTTCACATCCATAGTTTCATCAAACTTGCATAACCCCTCCCCGCACACTGTGTCCACCTCCACAACCCTGTTGAATACCATGCCCTACGGGTCACTGCAGGGCATAAAAGATATGGAGGTTGACTCTGTTATTCAATCCCCCATGACAGTCCCCACTGGAGAAAATGTCACCACCTCCTTGCTATCCCGGCTACTAGAGTCGAGCCCACTGTTAAACACAATGTTCATTGTCTCACAACCACTTTTTATCACTATTGATCCCTTTGTGCTCTCCTTTAATTAAATCCCCCTATTGCACCAAATCCAGTTTCTATACTAGCAATTCCCTAATTTGTAGAACCTTCGCAGTTGTGGTGCAGGTAAATTCTCAATGTAGACACAAGCAATTCCTCTAGCCCGAGAGAGCGGGTATAGCCACAAACAAACAATCTATGGAAAATCTCCTTAAGCTAGAATCAATTAAGAGGGCCTACCTCTTAGAACGCTATTCTGCTTGGTAATGATCTTGCTTCCTCACTCTAGCTATCTTTCGTTTCCTTCCTTTTAATACCTGAAACAAGAAAACAAACAACAACAACAAACGTGATAGCATACACTATTGTATTCATCCTACTTAACAGGTCAAGGAAAATTAAGCCATAAAGATGTAAAATAACACTTCATGTAGGAAATCAGTCAATAGTTGTATTCATAAAAATTAGAAAGAGATTACAACCAATGCCTTGACGTTGTTGATCTCCTCTGACGTATCTGTGTTCCCACACTTCTGCTAGCATCTCATGGATAGCCCCAACAATGGAAGTTTTAATTCCTCTTCCTTCTAAGCTCAAACCAAACCAAAACATAGTATTCTCCCTCAAACATACATTACAAAGCTACAAGCTATAGATGTCTTGTTGATCATTCAAACTCACTCCAAAACTAGTTTAGCTTGGGAAAAGAGAGGTTTATATAGCTTGGATGGATGGGAGATGGTTCCTCTCATCATGGGAGAAGGTCTTATCTCTTGAGTTTGTTCCATCCTAATAGGGGAAAGGAGCCCAAAATTACTTCCTCGGCTCCATCCATCCCAACCATCTACCAGACTTCCATTACGAAGCTTCTAGAGCTGGAAGCTTCGACTCCATATTTAAAAAACTTGCCAAAAGAGGATTGGTGTGACTGGAAAAGGGCTCAGTCGCTCCGTATGATGCTAGTGCTAGTTTTAATCTCTGCAAATCGACGCCAGGAGGAAACTGGTCAATAGCAGTTTTGTAAAATTTTGGAATAAAAGGAAGATTCTTGGGAAATGATACAAAGGGGGATTATTCTGCTCATGGAGAGGGACATACTGGGAGCTTCTTCATGATGGGAAATCATGTAGGATTCACTATAGAGGTCCTCTAGGACCATGGATGGGGAGCATAGGGACAGTGACAAAATTTTGTGTAACAGATGCCCCCTAAAGCATGAAGGTCAAACTAGAGTGAGGGGAACCGGAGTCCGTCGTCGAAAAGCCTGCAAGCAAGCATAGATACATATACATCACTGAAAACTCTGAAAAATGATACATTAATCGTGGTATGGATGCATCCATCCAGAGAATAATCATGTAAATGGATCCTAGGCATGGGAGCATCCATCCAATAGAAAGGATCATAATGAAACCAAGGTATGGTCGCTGCCATCCAATAATGAGAAGGATCACATATAACAACTCATGGTATGGTCATAGCCATCCATCTGAAAGAGACATGTATATCAACATGATCATGTCACATCACCTCACAACCTGGACTTGTGTAATCTGAGCCCAGGGTCTTGCGCTCCAAACGACCCGATCAAAGTACAAATCCTAACATGTGAATGAATGTGTTGAAGTTGAACATGCTAGAAAATCGCTTGATTACCAGTCAATGATGTGAACCGTTAACAAGTGCGAGAGAAACCACCAATAATGAAAATGGCTCTTAAGGTACTAGCAGCACAATTCACCGAATGTGAATAAAGGACCTGATGTCAAACACCCATGAAATCACCCAATCGAAGGCCAATGATGTGAACTTGCCATCGAGTGCGAAGAACTTGCCATTAGGGCATGCAAGCTCTAAGGTACTCGAAGGGAGTCTCTCGGCTAGCTTCCTTGATAATGAGCTGAAGTCGGTAGGAAGTGACCATGTCGAACGAGGGCGATGATGTATCCCACATCATCAACACGAGACAAAGGGATGCAAATGATTTAAGATGATACAGAGAATTAGGAGTAAGTGTAACTGTAGAAGGACTAACTCTTGAACATATCGTCGAAACAACTCTGAAGTTTGGCAGCTTTTAGATCCATAGGATCGGTGGTCATGGTGACATGGAAGAGATCAAATGGAAGGAAAAAATGAAGGGCCCAATCCATGGAGGTCATTGATGAAAATGAGGATATCCCAACCTGACACGAAGAAGAAAGTGTCATGTTCAATAATGAGTTGTTGACACGACTGATAGGATTTCGAATTTCCCCTCACCATTTCTGGGAGGTACCCCAATTATTTTTAATTGCAAGCTTGAAGGGGATAGCATGTGCTTTCACTGTAAGTTCATCCTTCGGATGAATCTGACCTAGTAAGTGTTAGCTACCTATACCAATAGGTTTCATATTGCATGATTGGCAAGAGAAGTCCCAAATATGCTCTGCTTTGGCTATGCAAAGATCCCATATTTCCTGAAGGAGATAAGGTATGAAAAGAGCTCGACCTGGTTCCAAATTTTGATGGATGATTCAACAGTTTAATCTGGATCATGCCATGTTTGAATTTTCTGTTGTAGAATAGAGAAGGAAGTCTGTCCAAACTGTTTAATCTTGGCAGACAAGTAGTTCAGGTAGAGAAAAGAAGGCTCCCAACAGCTTAATCTGGGACCTTGGAAGAAATAAGGGCAGAAGTAGATAGAAAACAAAAGAAAAAAGCCAAAGAAAAGAAAAGGCAAGTAAGGGTCTGCAAGTCCAAATGCACCCTCCAAGAAGGAATAAAAATGCTAGGCAAATAGATGGGTAGGCAGTTGGAGTTGCAGAAAGGTCATTTCCTACAAGTTGCATGTGTGCTGACTTGCTTGACCAAAGCAAAGTCAATGAAATTCAGATGGAGTTACTCTTCATCAAGTTACAGCAATCAAGAGGCATGTCTAACCTCCCTTCTCCCCCTCTCTATTTCATTACTAACACTCCCTCAACATCTGAGTTTCATGGGAAAGATTATGGTTTCATAGTGGTTCTTAATCTTTTAGAAGCCACATTTCTTGTCTAAAAATCTTTTCATTTTGATCTACTCTCTAAACTAAGTAAGTTTCAAATAAGCTTAGTGGTTTCCCCTCCATTTACCCCTTCATCCATATTAACTCTAACACTACTATGTAAACCCCCTACATTACCTTTCCCCTACTAGTATTAACACCATGGTGTATAAACCCCAAAATTTGTATAAATATCCCTCCCTTTGGCATTATAGCCAATAAGTTCTCTGTCAGGGATCAAATGGCATCTGGTCACTTTGATGAACCTAACCCTAACCCCCTCCCCTCCTCTGAATTCATTTGGCCCCTTGAAAAGCTTCATTTGCTAAAAAGAGTCTCACAAATGACCTGGTTTTGCCTATACCCACTTCATTTACAAAAATAACCCCTAAATACCCACTTTGTTCTCTTATCCAAAGTATTGGGGCTGTCTTATTGCGCATCGGAAAAACCTTACAAAACCCCTTTACCCATGAAACCCCTTTGAAACTACCAAAAAACCCCGAAAAAACCCACTTTCCGCTGCTTAACCAAAGTTGGCGCATATATTCGATTTTTCGGAATATATTGAAAAGACATTAAAAAATATATATTTATTCCTCCGCCCGCGGCCGTATCCACCTATCATGTCATCATCCCGTCCACCGTCGGATCGGACCCAAGTGATCCGACGGTCCTTATGGATATCGGAGCGGCCCCCACGACAGAGGTTTAGCGCCCGAGAAAGTGACGTTGCGTTACGTCAGTGCGCGGCCACGCGTCGCCCATTGAGGGCTCTCGGAGCAACCTCTGACAAATGCGGGGCCGTATCATAACCGCCCCGAGAAACCGTAACTGTTAGGGCTAAACCGTAACCGTTAGGTCACTCACCGCCCGGTTTGCGGGTCCAGCGTCATCTCCACGTCATCACCGTGCCTGCCACCGCATCACACTTTTGTCCGCATCTGTGCCAACGTGCCTGCCACCTCATTACCCCGTGGACCAATGGCAGCTCGCCACCTCACCCGATGACGGCACGCTGACGTCATCACAGAAAAGGCGCCAAATTGCAAAAAGTCCATATTTTAGCCAAAAAACCCGTTTTTTTTTTTTACTTTTCGCTCATTTGCTATTGTTTCCTCTGCATGCTATTTCACGTCCTAAACTGCGCCACCTGCAGGAATCGACCTGAAGACCTCCAGAGCACCAATTCCACCCACAGTTACGACCTCTGTTCGCGGTTAGCCAGGTATTTCTCATAGTTCATCCTCCATACGCCTAAATTCACTGTAAATTGCTCAGAACGCTTAAGGAACACTGAAACTCACTATTTCACCGACAGTTTTCCTCTGCAACACTTCTAATTACAACTGCAACCTTGAAACCACCGGCTGAGCCTTCATTTCCCGAGTTTTGGTCGAAAAACTGTAAACTGCTCGCGCAAACGTGAGACAGTTGGTCAAGCTATTTAAAACCTGCCATAGAAGACAGAGGGAGACCAGGCATTGGTCTTATTCATAATTCGAGCAGTATTTCAATTGCTGTGTGCCCACTCCACCCTCTGGTCCCTATAATTCACAGTTGCATTGCAAAAAGTCACCTCTGTGCTGTACTTCTCACTTCAACTAATTCACCTGCAAGACAGAAACTGAATAGACCATGGAGACTCCAAGTGCACTGAACATCAAGCCTCTCAATGCCCCTCATAGGGAGTTGGAATGGAAAGCCCTGGGAGATATGGATTATCAAATGTTAGACTGGTTTCCATTAGGCTCCAAATATAATATTCAGATGCTGAATGAGTTGAAAGCCCAGCACCTTAGTGGAGCTGACATCCTAGGGATTTGGGACTCAAACTTGCCCATCTACAACCTCCCCCAGGTAAATCCTATGCCAGAGTTGATCTACAGATGCCAGGAGTGCTATGATCCAGGCCAAAGAGCTGTCCTCAGCCCTACAGGCTCAATTCTGTTCCATATCACCCCAGAGAGCATAAATGAGATGCTGCATTTCCACAATGCAAAGCCATTAACCCCCCTCTACATGCAGAACTTGATAAAGAAGGGGAACAAGTTGTCAAATGACCAAGTCATCAAAATCAACCAGCTGTTTGTACAAACAGGCTCTGAAGCCATCAGAACTCCTCCTATTGGATATCATTACTTGAATGAATTGGGCAGAATGCTAGTGGATTTGATCAGCTATGTCCTAGGGTTCAAGGGAATGGAGGATGTGGATGAAATCATAATGGCAATGCTGTCTATATTCTCTCCTGGAAAGCCCCCAGCTGTACATTATGATTATGCCACATACATTGCAGATAAGATCCATGACCAGCTCATGAATTTGAAGAGGGAAAGACTGTTCAGGTATACTTCATACATATACCACCTATTCTTGTTTTATCTGCCAGCCAGCTTCTCTATTCCCTTGAAGCAAGTCAATGCCCAGGGGAATCCAAGGTCAGTTGTGTTTTGGACCTCTGTTTTTCATTGTGCCTCTGTATCACCATACACATACTCCGAGTTCATAGACTTATTCATTCATCCAGCCATGACAGTATTGGATGGTGTTCCTCCTCCAAGGTTAACTGATGACATGAGGAGAATTCTCCACCTGAACAAAACCTACATCATTGGTAATTGGTACCTCTACCAAGACCACACAGTCATCAGAGTATATGGCTATGAGTTGAAGCCTTTTAGGTTGCCAAGGTATGTCCCCATGAGGCTTTTTGCCTTAGAATATTTCAGGCAATTTGGGAATGCCGACTACCTCCACTTTCAAAGCAAGAACAAGAAGGCACAGTTGAAGGTAAGGAGCCAGCTGGGCCCTTTCCTATACAACAGAAAAGAGGAGGGGTGGAAAGAGGCAAACAGTATCCTAGAGGCCCTCAAACTGCAAACTAGCTTTGAATGGATACCCTATGACCCCAATCACTTTGTCTCCCTCAGGAGGATAAGATACAAATTGGGCAGCTATTCACACGTGAGGCAGCCTGAGATTGAGCAGTATGCCAATAGATTAAGCTGGGAAGAAGGTACCCTAGAAGAGGAAATTACTAGTGAGGAGCTGCTAGAGAGAGAGGCTAGAAATATTCAAAAGGAAGCTGACTTAGAAACTTGTGGACAGGTTCCCCTCTCATACAAAAAACAACTTGGAGCAGCTGCCTCGTCCTCAACAACGCATCATCAAGCTGCCATGAATCCTCCACAGACAGTCAACAAAGGCAAAGAAAAGCAGGTGGAACAGCCACCTCCTATGACCGAAGAGCAAATGGAAACCCTAATGCAGCAACAAGAAGAGATGGAGCAGCAGGGAGAAGGGCAGCAGCAAGAGGAGCAGCAACAACAACAAGAACAAAGGCAGGAAAAGCCTGTCCAGCAAAAGCAAACAGTGGAAGCCCCTAAATCCACTGAACAAACTGTGCCTCCAAGGCAAGAATCTTCAGCAGAGGCATCAATACTTCAGACTCCACAAAAGGAGGACACAAGCAGGAAAAGGGACAGAGAAACTCCCCTTACAACATCAGCAACTCATGGGAAGAAGAGGCAGAGAATCAATCCTCTTTCAGAGGAAGAGATGCCAATAAGGCAGCCTCTGGGTATGGTCCTACCCAGCAGGGAAACATCAGCAAGTTCCTTTCAACAGGAACATGATAGAGCAATGGGAGGAGAAGTGAGTTCCTCTAGGCAGCAAAGGGAAGGTGGGCCTAGTATTAAACAACAGTTCATCGATATTAAGATGAGAAATGAGCCCATCAAGAGACAGCTGTACAACCATCTGCTAAACTTGGCTCCCACCAATCAGCAAAGACTCATGTCTGCATATGATGTGTAGGAAGGCAAAATGATCATGAGTCATTTCATGCCAACAGCAGTACAACCCCAAACTGCCTCTGATTATTTGAGGACTAACTTGGAAGTCCTTGCCAAGGATATCCACCCAATGGACAAGATAGAACTGCACAAGCAAACGGGTGAGATGGTCTATGCTTCCCTGGCAGACCAAACCTTGGATAACTATAGGCTACAAAATAGCCTTAACAATACAGCCTCTCAACTGGAGTTGGAGAGGGCATCATCCCAGGCAAAGGACAACAGAATAAGGTCCTTGGAAGACATAATCATTGAGATCGGACATGATCCCAAAGATATCAAAGGGATACAAGAGATATTGAAGTTGAGGGATGCTGACATGGCAGCCTTGAGGAGAAAGATCAAACTCCCTGCCACAATCCACCCTCAAACAGATGATGTGGCCCAGCAAAGGCATGATCAAGAGGCCACAACCCTGTTGATATCTCTATACAAGGAGCTAATCCGGACTCAAGACAAACTAGGAGAATCAGAGGCTGCAAAGGCAGCACTACAGGCAGCATTGAAGCAAAGAGAAGAGGGTCAAACCTCCCAGCCTCCTCCTGAAATAATCAATCTTGAGGAAGCTACTCCGGCAACTGCCCCTCCTCCTCAGCAAACAGGGCCTACAGCACCAACTACATCAACAACTGCACCAACAACAGAGCAGACTCATAGTCTGGATATGCAGAAGCTCCAAAATGAAATTCAGGTCCTGGAAGCTCAAATGTTAGAGCTCAATTCAGCCAAAGAATCTTTGGCTAAAGTAAATGAGAGATATGACAAGAGAAAACAGAATGCAGCTGAAAAGGAACGAGAAATAAAAGCTCTTAAAAAGAGAATAACTGAGCTTGAAAAGGAGCTCACACTAGAAAAGGTAATAGCAGAGCTAAAAGCAGTCCTTTGGGCCAATATTGGCCAGTCTATCACCAATCAGTGGCAGTACATTGAGACTATAGATGAACAATCAGCACTCATTGGAAAGGCAAACAGGGAAATACACAGAGCTAGGGCAAGCCTTGGCAACATGCCTGATGTTGCCACCAGAATGATCAATATTTTAAATAACAGGACAAGCTCTCAACTGGCCACCATGGGAATTGCTCATAGGACTGAGACAATCTCAATGGTTAAGAGGGTCCTGACACTACGAAACCTGGTTGGAACACTGGAAAGAAGAACCCAGGATATGCAGACTGAAATCAACAAGTTCATGGGCAGATTTCAGGCATTACAGAACAGAGGCCTCCCCAGCATATTAAGCAGTGTAGGAAGACTGCTTACCCTTGAAAACTACACCAAGAGGGTTGATGCCTATGCTACAGAACAAATTGCAGGACAGCCCAGCACTTCAGCAGAATCAGGGCCAGCATCAGGGCAAACTTTATACAATAGGGTGGACAACCTATTTTTTATTATGAATGAGATCAATCATCTGTTTGATGTGCCTCCAAATTTTTATAAATATACAGAAGCAGATGAAACCATAGAGGCAATTGTGAAGCACCAATTGCCCACACAGGAAGTCTGGAAAAAATTGACACAGATGATATTATCAAGCCAGAACCTGTAAATGTTAATTTTTGTCCAGTTTATAAGTAATCATACACAGGCAGAATTTTGATAGATAAGCATACAGAGGAAAAATGAAAGGCTGAGCCAACTCAGCAGGGCTATTCGGTCACCACAGCAGCAATCACAGTCACAGGTGGCAAACCCGAGAAAATACAGCGCAGCAAACATAAAGACGCATTCTCCAGCGTTAAAGCAAAGCGGCTCAACCGAATCACTGACCTCCAAAGGTAAAAATTATCCTCTGACAGACTTAAAGAGCATTTATGCTGCATTCAAAGTTGTAATAACTTCTTTTCTACTTTTTGTACGAATTTATGAAGATATTTTCTCTCTCAGATGACTCAATGCCTGAGATATTTTGTATAAACATTCCTATAAAGTCCCCTTCGCATGAGCTTGCAAGGGTTGTTGTTGATTTCTCCTGAAGAAATTCTTATGCTGTAATCCTTTCAGAAGTTAATAAAGAAAGTGATGGAATTTCTCGGATTTCTGAAGTGTTGAATGCGTCCTGGTGTCTGTTGGAAACTGCTGGATTCCTGTGTATTTCATCATACAATAAGTCTCTGTAACTCTCTCCGTTATGTATTTTGTTTGTTAAATCCATACGTTATCTAACTCTAAATATTTAGCAACAAGGAAAAAGAATAACTTTCAGGATTTATTCAATGAATACCCTGAGTTCAATCTGTGTTGTTAATAAATGTTTTCTTCAGATGCAATCTAGATAAGTGTAATTCTTAATTGCTGCACTTTCAGAATACATCTTTCACAGTGACCTTTGTCACAGGAATTCAAGTTTTGCTCCTGTGCAACGTGCTACACTTTCACCTCACCAACTTAATAGAAAATTCTTAATTGCTTTCTATTGGTTGAAATACATCATCATTTAAGCTAAATTTGTTTGTCTGAAATACAAAATTGGCCCTGCAGTTTGAGCACCACCAATCCTTCATTTCTAAGCATTTCACAACTCCAGACTCCATTGCCCAATGGTATTTTACTCTCTAAACACTATATCATAAGACCTGAAAGAAATCCTTCAACCAAAACATAAACCAAAACCTGAGCATAATAGCTAGCCTAAAACACCATCATAACAGAGATAAATCATAAAGAGAGAGCCCTCTCTGATTACAGTTTGGCTAGAAGCTGTGATCCAAAGATTGGTTAGTGGTTACCCCGGCCGTATTCCCTTGGGAGTCATAGGGAACAACCTGGGTGTTAACAGTAAGTTTAATGAACCCTAGGAAGGACAAGCTCACGTCTGTCATGGTGACGAATCCAATGTCGTTTAATATTTTAACGAGTCCGACAAAGGTGCAAATCGATATCTTTTTCATGTTTAGAGAGTTTGAAAAAGACATGGAAAAGAAAACTCCGCAGGGTCCCTTTTCGTACATTTGTGTCTCTCGAGTCGGAAAAGGTAGAAAATGATACTTGAGAGAACCACATGACCATTTCAGTCAAGAAGTACCTTTTTCGTAAATAGTTTATCCAACCCGAAAAAGGGGTAAACTTATACTAGGTAAATGATGTTTCACAACCTTTAACGAGTTCAAAACGATAAGAGCACGACAACCTTTTTGTGTTTAAAGAGTCGGAAAAGAGCTTGAAAGCGGACCACCCATTTTTATTCTCTTTTACGACTCAAAAAGGGAAAAAAATACTTGGTGATCCTTTCATTGGAGTTTTACGAGTTGAGAAAAGAGCTTAAATGTGACTCTAGCATCATCATCAATAATCTGTCACCTGTCATTGCACAAAAAGGTAAATGCATTATCCAGTTATGAGGCACCCGATGAGGGCTGGTTCATTCCAACCATGTGTGCCTTTGAGGCACTCACATTGGTTGTGCGAGACATCATAGAAACATTCGAACTTTACCACCCAAGTGGTGGCACAGTCTGTCCATTCACTGGAGGGATCATAGAAGTGACAAAGACATGACTCGAGATCGTCGGTTGAACCGGATGGGTTACTTGGACCGATGAAACAAGACGATTTGGAATAGTGGGTTGTAGCGGGACTGAAGTAATTGTAGAAAGCACCGTCGGTTGGGAGTTCGAGTTCTGAATGAATGGACCTGAGGTAGGCATAGTGCCAGATGCCCAAATAGGGTTATGATATAGTGATGAGGCAGTAGGCATGCCTGAAACTAACTGAGCTAAAGTCACGTAATTACGCGGTAACTCAAGATGAACACTAGTCGGAATGCTTCCCGTGTAAGGGAAACCTTCGAGAGGGAAAGGATATTCCTGCTCCTCCACTGTGCATGGAGTGGAAATCTCCGAGTGACCCGGAGAGGAGACTGGGATTTCGCCCTCTAATTCCATGGTTGAAAATAGGCGACAACGGATGACCGAAGATGTTTGAGGGGATAATTCCAAAGGAATACCCGGTTGATCATACAGACTGTATGGAAACTGAGGTGATATCACAACAGGATTGAACAAAGGATTCAAAGGATAAACAACCAGTCCAAGCTGACCTTTAGAAGTTGATAGACTCTTGGGAGTCTGGATAGGATTATCCGGAGATTCTGGGCCAATTTCAGAAAGTGACCCAGTATCTAAAGGGGGAGGATGATATGACAAAGGTTGAATACTCAGAACAATTCCAAGTTAACCACCTTGGTCCTCAAGTGACTCCGGAAATTCAGGAAAAGGATCCTCAAACAATCTTTCAGACAAAGGAGAGGAAGAAGAACTAAGCGAACCAGTTGGTTCAGCGACGATGATTTTGTCTCAGATAACCAGAAAAGAGATTGATTCCAAGGCTTTAAAATGTATTTAAAGGTATACTCATGATTTGGTATAGAAAAAGACTAACATGGATGTTATATGGTCGTCGATAAAAAAAAAAATTAAGACGCAAAAACAAACTGTTGCTCTTTCATGTTTTAAGAGTCGAGAAAGAAGCAAAGGTGACTCTATCACTTTTGGTTTGAAACGAGCTCGAAAGGACAAGTGCTCGGGTGATCTTTTATATTTAAGGAGTCAAAAAGATCAAAATTACTACTCAGGATGATCTAGGAAAAAAGGTTTACCAGGTAACTATGAAATGCATAATACCTCCTGGCAAACCAAGAAGTATGGGTAGGCAATCTCCCCAAATGTTGTGTTCGGTGTATCACGTTTACAAGGTAGCAGACTCAGCTTCCTATGGATAAAGGATTGCAATCTAGTGAGGTTTCCCTTTATATACACAACAGTATGGGGAGCACAAGTCCGTACTAGCACTGTCTAGTGCTAAAGCGAACAACAACTACTTGGTTTAAAAACGTCGGAATATGTCTCTAACCTAGACCTTCTAAATGTGATCATTAGGTTTCAAATGTGCCTTAGGTTAATTGAATACATTTTAGAGTTTATCTTGAAATTATGTCTCGGTTTTCAACCCTTATCGATGTGACTCAAAAAACACCTATATGCAACTAAATGAGAAAAGACCCTTTCAATTCAAGGAATTGTTTAAACTAATGAGAGTAGAAAACACACTCAAATGCAACAAAACAAACAATCGAAAGCAAAATGACCTTTTCACTATTTTTTTTTTGAAACCAAAATGATGAAAAACTCTTTCCAATTCCTATCTTTCCTATCAAATGCACTTCAAGTGGTCCTTTCACTAGTAAAGAGAATTCATTTCTTCTCCAATGCAAATGAAGATACAACTCTAGTCTTCAATGATGCTAACTAATGTAACATATTGATTCAGCAAACTAGAATTTTGTATTTTTCAATGAAATGAGAAAACGAATGGTTAACAAACACTCTACACTTCAATGAAATATTTCCAATACAATCGATCACAAGAAAATGCAAAGCACGAAAGAGAACTCCTTTCAAACTAATGAAGCAAAGACTCAACCATAGACAAGATGAGCAACATGATCTATGCCCGAAAAGAGACACTCAATCAACAAATGAAACTTTTCAAACTTGTTAAATGGAAATCAAAGCAACAAAAGGACTAACAAACGAAATGCAAGGAGCAACTTGACTATCGACTTGACTTGCTGAGCACACAAACAAGTGAATGGATGATGACCTAGATTCCCTAGGGTTATAAACCATCCAAGAACTCAAGAAACCAAGTGAAGAAAATGCAAATCAAACAAGCATATAAACCAAGCTAAAAGAGCTTTCCAGTCAGGGAGAACACAGTCAAAACAAGCTGAGAGACAGAAATCAGAAGGGCAAGACACACTGGCTATGATCTAGGGAGAACCCCAATCTTCACCCGCAGGATTTGGTGTGACTGCCGAACTGACAACAAGTGCCAAAAGGGGGTTGGCGCGACTGTCTTTGAGAAACTCACATTGATCAGCACGATTGTCAGAAAAATAAACACGCTGATTAAAGATTCAAGGAAAAAAAATTCAAAGGCTAAAACCAAATTTGCCATTGTAAATTTCAGGCTTAGAGCAGTAAACCAGGAAAAGTAGAGAACATTAAAGGGAAATGGTGATACTAGAAAATTTCACACAAAACCATAAAATGACAATCAATCAAACATAAGGATTGTCTCCCCAATGGAGTCGCCAATTTGTGGTAAAGGTAAATTCTTCGTTCGGACACAAACAATTCCTCTAGCCCGAGAGAGTGGGTCTAGCCAGAAACAAACAATCTATGGAAAATCTCCTTAAGCTAGAATAAATTAAGAGGGCCTACCTCTTAGAACGCTATTCCGCTTGGTGATGATAGTACTTCCTCACTCCAGTTATATTTCATTTCCTTCCTTCGAATACCTAAAACAAGCAAACAAACAACAACAACAAACATGATAGCATACAATATCTTATTCAACCTACTTAACAGGTCAAGGAACATTAAGCCATAAAGAAGTAAAATAACACTTCATGTAGGAAATCAATCAATAGTTGTATTCGTATAAATCAAAAAGATATTACAACCAATGCATTGACATTGTTGGTCTCCTCCGACGTATCTGGATTCCCATACTTCTGCTAGCATCTCATGGACATCCTCAACAATGGAAGTTTTAAGGCCTCTTCCCTCTAGTCTCAAACCAAACCAAAACACACTATTCTCCCTCAAACATACACTAGAAAGCTACAAGTTATAGATGTCTAACTCACTCCAAAACTAGTTTAGCTTGGGAAAAGAGAGGTTTATATAGCTTGGATGGATGGGAGATGGTTCCTCTCATCATGGGAGAAGGTCTTATCTCTTGAGTTTGTTCCATCCTAATAAGGGAAAGGAGCCCAAATTGACTTCCTCAACTCCATCCAGCCCAAGCATCTACCAAACTTCCATTACGAAGCTTCTACAGCTGGAAGCTTTGACTCCATATTTAAAAAACTTGCCAAAATAGGATCGATGCGACTAGAAAAGGGCTCAGTCGCTCCGTACGGCGCTAGTTCTAGTTTTAATCTCTGCAAATCGTCGCGAGGAGGAAACTGGTCAGTAGCACTGGTCTTGTAAACTAGGATAAAAGTAATATTCTTGGGAAATGATGCAAAGGGCAATTATTTTGCTCATGAAGAGGGACATACTGGGAGTTTATACATGATAGGAAAGCATGTAAGATTCACTGTAGAGGTCCTCAAGGATCGTGGACGAGGAGCATAGGGACAGTGACAAATTGATGTGTAATAGCAGTAAGCCCCATAAACATTTAGACAAGTCCAATGCTAGTGGGAAACCCTTGCAGAGTTGATTCCTGAATCCATCCAACATGCTGCAGAATGACATCCAGAACTAGTCATCAGCTCAGTTGTTCAGTTTTATACAACAAGCCGTGCAAAGGGATGCACAAATTCATAATGACCTTATCGCTGACCACGAGCAACAACAGCAGCAAATTTATTCCGTTACAGTCGAATGAGACCAGATTCGTCAAGACAATCAACAATTGCAGGAACAGGTTGATCATATCACTTCACGGTTCTAGATTCTCTTGCCAGCCATCTCTGATATAGTCATTGAGGCTCTGAAATACTTCTCTGCTTGCACCCTGGTCGAATGTTGCGACCACATCCAAGCTACATGTAATGGTTGATCTCCTCTAACGGAGAACTCAAGCAGAACCTCGACGCTACAAAGAAGGCACTGCAAGACTCTTCCAAAAAGTATGTCGATGAGATTGAGCAGAAGATCACCGCGACAGCTGCTTTGAAAGCCTCCATCCTCGAGGCTCTGACTGATGGGTACACATTGCTGCAGCAGGTTCATGACTGGCCCGATAGCCTAGAAAAGAAGAATTAGCCAGTCTACCCGCTCTGCCAGAGAATTAATTAGCTCCTCGCAGACATTAGGAACTCTAAGGACAAGGATTAGGAGAAGCAGTTCCAAGAAGAATTCACCTCTCTGGAAGTTGGTGTCTAGCATATCGAGGATGAATCAGCCAAGACAAAAAATCTCTGCGATCTCTGACCCCTGGTCTGAAATCAAGTGAACGCTTTGTAAGAAGTCAATGAAGACATGGAAGAATTGTGGGCTTCCCTACTGATGACTCAGCCAGCCCAACCAACCTCTAGCATAGTGACAGAGTTCATAAATCAAACAACGGAAATCACCGGACCCTAGCAAGAAGAAGTTGACAACTACACTCAATTCTACTAGGGGACAATTGTTGCTATGCTGGAGTTGGGACCTTCGTTCGAAAAAGAAGTCCAAGAAGAAGCAGCAGCACCAGGGGAAGCACCCATAACAATAATAGTAGAGGCACCAGCAGAAATTTCAATAGCATCAAGGGAAGATTGACCCAAGGACGAGTCAATGGACTATGGTCAGGGCCTGTTGGGGCCTTCATTTTGCGATTTTGTGGAGAAAGAAGCCGATGACAAGTGGCGAAGATGACCATTAGGGAGTTGCAGAGTTGATAGTCGATGGAAGATTGGAAATTGAAGGATGATTAGCTCTCACGGACAAGTGGCAGGAAGAAGCAGGGACAACCAAGAATGAAGGTAGTCAAGCAAAAGGAAATGCGAATTGGCAGTTCAGGTGGATGGCAAGAGATAAAAAGTAGAAGAAAGAGTGAAGGAAGGGTTGTTTTTAGTTAGAAGACTGAGTTTGTAATATTTCTAGTCTTCCTGTGTTACGGAGTAACGATCCTGTTTGTAAAAGTTTATGTGGGTTGTGTGGTTTCTACTATTAATTATCAGGTCTTGAAACTTATGTACTGAAATATGTTATGTTAATGGAGAAGATTGTTCTAGAACCATCTTGTTTCATTGACGCATTGACTTACCCCTTTCAAATTTTTATGAATGATTCTAGTTAGATAGTTTCTGGATATAGTATGATTAGATCGTTGCGATCTGGTTAGTTTGTATGTTAAGTTACCATATTTTTCACTCTACTAATTGATATGGTTTCCCTAGTACCTAATTCTACCCTCATCTAGCTTCAGTCGTGACACACCTCGGGTGAGACTCCTTATCCTCCTAGGGTAAGGTGAAAATGTCGGCGTTACTCTAGACTACAGCAGAGCCATTTTGGCCCCTTGTGCCTAATCCTAGGGTCTCAACCCTGTTGTCATTTTTGTGCCAACAGCTAACCTTTTTATTTGTGTACCTAACCCTTTTTCTTCTTTGGGAACTTTCTTTCCTACAGGCGTGAGTTTTGCAAATGTCCTATTTGGAAGCATGTTTGGCATCTAAATGTCATATTCTCATGGAATAATACTTGGGACCACTGAACATTTTTGTGTTTAAATTTAATGTGATCAGGTAAACCTTTTTTGAGGTTTATCTCTATGCAGATTCCGACAAAGGAAAATAAACCTTTCTCAGATCTTTCAAGGTCCATTTTTTTGTATTTTCCCAAGGTGCTTCCAATTTCCTCTAGGACTTTATGGTGTCATAATAAATGGGGGATATTTGATAGTCTCACCCATATCAACATTGTTGATACCAAATGTTTGTGGCATCAAAATTTGGTAACCATGTGGTGATGAAGAGCCAAACTCTACCCAAAAAATAGGGCCCATCATTCATAGCATTCTCTAAATCTTTTTTACTATCAAATTGAACAACAAAAAAGCCTTTGGAACATAAATAAATGTCATAATTTGGGGTACATGAAGAAAAAACCCATTGATGAATAGTGTCTTCTCTATGCAAAAATCTATTGAACCTTCATATAATAGCCTTCGAATGAAGAGCGGAGAAAAGCGATTTTACCTCTGGATTATTCTCCTCTAAGACCAGTGCTTGTTTCATTTTTTCTAGGATATATGGTCCTAGGTTGAATTGAAGTTGGTCTATTGGGATGATTGACTTCCCTTGCACTAAATCTTTGAAAGAAACATATTCGATGGGATTTTTGTGGCTTGGAGCTCCTCCACATAATCTCAGGTTCAGAAAATTAGTGGAATTCCTTGAAATGTGGTAGTCCTTCATTGAGAAGTGGTTCTAGAGTGAATTCCCTTCGAAATTCTGGCATTGATATGTTGCAATGATGCCCAAACTGTGCTTAATACGCTACTTCAAAGTTTCCACCATGTCTAAGTCCCCAATCTAGAGGATATTGGACTTCCCATTAATGTTTTTGATAAATATATTAAAGGATTCCCAAGCCAACACATACAAATGATAAACCAATTCAAATTTGGGAATGTGAGAGGGAAATTCATGTGAGGGTGAAGAACAGAGGAGCACTACGGGAATCAACATTGCAAACCTCAAATCCATCTAATCTAGATGCATGAAAGAGCCCAAAATAGACTAGAAAAAAGGTTCAACACTCAACCCACATGGGAGAGTCTGCCACAAGAATCTTGGAAATGTCCTGTCCTTATGAGTAAAATAAAGTATGAATCCCTTCTTATGCATCGTGTCGAGGCTATAAACTCACATCGAGCCCTATCGTGGGGGGATTCCCAGAGATTGAAAGTCCTCTTGCCCATAAATACCATCGACAATCCACATCAAGAAATTCGATCTTTTCTCAATGAAAATAGTCCAAAATGACCACCATCCCATGCCATGAAAGAAAAAATGCTCAATGCTTCCAATGGTTGGACCACCACCACTATGAGACGCAAGCACATATCCATTGGCAACACCTGTCTAGAAAATGCAGGAGGAAAAATCCCTAAATAATTCCATATGACCCATTTCCTCCTCCTCACACAACTCTATATTGCTTCAAAAACCATTTAGAAATATGTTTTCCATCATAATTTTCCTAATTCTTCTTGTTTTAAGAGTGTGTGCCAATTTGGGAATCGTGCAACAATATTATCTATAAAATGGGCATGGATAAGAAGCCTTGAGTGTAGGAATTTACAGGGTAAGTTCCTCAGACAGAACACCAAAGGACACTACTCACAAACAGATCACAGATCAATACACCAGTATTTTGACTTGGTTAAAACCCTCAAAGAGGGAAACAGTCCACGGCCTGAGCCAACGCGGCCACTTCAAGTAATTTATTAATAAAATAATGAAATTTTACATAAGCTTCTCTCATGAACAGTTAACCTACAAATGACCCTCCATGCTCTTTAAATAGAGAACATGGATTAGTAGGGTGTTAAGCCACGGATCAAGTGTCGATAATACCGAGGAGAGAAAGAACCATCATATCACTACATACCGTGACCGTCAGATTGTAAGTTACAAAAGTACATAGTAAAGAAACACACTTTACCTAACTCTACACTAGACCAAGTTATACTTAACTATTTCCTATGTGTCGAAATATCCTAACATCCCCCCTTAAGAACAACTTGGGATAGGATTGAAGGATTTGCAAATATGACACAATAGGAGAAGGAATGAGGCACTAGAGCCTATCCCCCCTAGTGACAACTTCCTGAACTCCAACCATAAATCAAAGTTTAGTAAACTTTGCCTCTGTGAGAGCCTTTGTAAAGATGTCTCCAACTTGATCATCTGTTGAACAATATTGCACTTCAAGAACATGATCATGAATGAGCTTTCTGATGAAGTGCATGTGCAGTTCAATGTGTTTGCTGCGTTCATGTTGGACTGGATCTTTGCATAGTTGAATGGCACTTTGATTATCACACCAAAGTGTAGTCGGATGTTGCTGCTGAAAGCCAAACTCTGACAGGATTTGATGAAGCCACAAGGCTTCCTTACTAGCTTCTACGGCACCACAATACTCTGCTTCTGCTGAAGAAAGAGAAATGGCACCTTGTTTCTTGCAAGCCCATGTAATAGGTCCTGAACCAAGAGTGAACACATAACCTGCAGTAGACTTCCGATCATCAAGGTCACCAGCCCAATCGGAATCAATGAAACCAACCAATAGAGGAGATGCTTCGGCACTGTAATGAATCCCAAACTGAACTGTACCTCAAACATAACGAAGTATTCTTTTAGCTACTTTCCAGTGAATTTCATGTGGGTTTGCATAAACCAAGTGACAAGGCCAATGGCAAAGGAAAGTTCAGGACGAGTATGGGTTAGATACATGAATTTTCCTACAAGTCGACGGTATAAGGTAGCATCAACTTCGGGGGAAGTGCAAGTGACTGAAAATTTGACTCCATACTGAAAGGGGGAAGGGGCTGGCTTACAGTCTTCCATGTGAAAATGGCGTAGAATATCACAGGCATACTTGGACTGGGAAAGGGAAATACCTTCCTTGGATTGCAAGACTTCAAGACCAAGAAAATAATGCAAGTGTCCTAAGTCTGTCATTTCAAAATTCTTTTTAAGGCTGGACTTCACATGGTTTATAAGGTTTGGATCACTACCAGTGAGGATAAGATCATCAACATAAAGAACAAGAATGATAAGAGACGTTCCCACTTTCTTGGTGTAGACAGTATTGTCAGAATGACACCTAAAAAAGCCAGATTCTAAAAGAAAGCTATCCATTTTGGCATACCAAGCCCGAGGAGCTTGCTTGAGACCATAAAGGGATTTCATACAAGGCTGGAGTCTGTTTGTATAAAGCCAATAGGTTGTTCCATATAGATTTCTTCATGAAAGTCCCCATGAAAGAAGGAAATTTTAACATCCATCTTATGGACTTCCCATTTGAAAGATGTAGTAAGGGAAAGAACAAGGCAGACAGAGTTCATTTTGGCAACGGGGGAGAAGGTTTCAGTATAGTCAATGCCTTCAACTTGTGAAAAACCCTTAGCAACAAGATGAGCTTTATGTTTATCAGCGTTCCCATCTGGTCCATACTTGGTTCTGTAAACCTATTTGCATCTAACAAGTTTTCGTCCCTTTGGTAGAGGAACAAGATCCCATGTATCATTTGCCAATAATGAACGATATTCTTCATTCATAGCTGTGTCCCAATCTGGATGGCCTGATGCTTCTGCAAAGGTGTCCGGATCATAATTCGCTGAAGCTTGAGCCAGTAAAGAAGAGGCTCTATTGAACTAAGAACGTGTACGTCGCTGATCTGTAGGATCACCGGCAAGATCACCTGTTGCATCCCGAGTAGCACAGACCCATTTTGGAAGCTAAGGAGCTGAAGGAGGATCCTGAGAAGGTGGGGGAGGATTGTCATCCTCGCTTTCATCATTTGAAGAAGAAATATTTTCAAAAGTAGAAGAGATAGGTAGAGGTGGCACATCCGCCAAACTAGGCTTGTAGGCTGATATATTTTCAGCAAACTTTACATCTCTTCTAATGATAACATTTTTGGACTTAAGTGGAATAAGTCTATATCCTTTGACATATTCAGAATATCCAACAAAAATACATTTTTCACTCTTAGGTTCTAAAGCTTTATGTTTCTCATCTGCAATATGAGCCCATGCTTCACTTCCAAAAACACGAAAGTGACTTACATCTCGTTTAATTGAGCTCCATGCTTCTTCTAGAGTGATATTCTTTAAAACCTTAGTAGGAGTGTGATTTATTATGTAATTTGCACAGTTAATTGCTTCTGCCCAAAAATTAAGACCAAGTCCTTTAGATTGAAGCATACAATTAGTCATTTCCTTTAAGGTGCGGTTCTTCCTTTCAGCTACACCATTTTGTTGTGGAGTATATGGAACAATATGTTGCATTTGAATTCCATTCTCAGTGCAAAAGTTGATGAATTTGTTGTTAACATATTCTCCGCCATTATCAGATCTTAGCTTAAGAATTTGATGTCCAGATCGTTTTTCAACAAAGGTCTTAAAGGCCAAGAACATGTTAAATACTTCACTCTTAAGTTTTAAGAAGTATATCCAAGTGCATCTAAAGAAATCATCAATGAAAGTTAAGAAATACTTGTAGCCAGAGAATGAAACAACTGGAAGTGGACCACATAAATCACTATGCATAAGTTGTAAAGGGGTTGAGGCATGCCAAGAGGCACGTTTTTCAGAACTATCCCGATGATGTTTTCCGAGTACACATCCGTAACAAACACCATCTCTGCAAGATACCATTGGAAGACCTGTCACCGTATTTTCTTTGCATAGATTCTGAAGGGAGCGATAGTTTAAGTGACCAAATCGCTCATGCCAAAGTTTTCTCACTTCATCGTTATGAGCAACAAATACTGAGGGAAGATTTGATGACCCAAAGTTGTGAAACTTATACAACCTTGTAGAATCATCAACAATGCTAGTAGCTAAAATCTGTCTAGGATCTCTTAGGTCCTTAATTACAACATCGTGAGGTGAAAATTCAACGATTTTACCTTCACCTGAATGAGTTATATGATATACAGATAGAAGGTTGCAGGATAAGGTTGGAACACATAATACATCATTAAATTAACCATTGTCTATATGAACAGTTCCAGTCCCTACAACACTAAGAGATCTATCATCACCAACATATATATTTTTGGTGTTACAATCATTTAAAGAAGAAAACATGGCTTTGTTTTTGGCCATGTGATAAGAATCTCCAGAATCAATGAGCCACTCATGAGAATGAGAAGAAGAAGATACATTTAGTGCGTAGCCAGACCGAGATGCTTGACAACCACATGCAGAAAGTGTTATTCCTGAAGATGAAGTTGAAGTTGAAGAGTGCTCCAAATGGATGTTATGCTTCTTCATTGCTGCTTCCAAGGCTTCCATCTTCTTAAATCATTTGGATTCTAAGTGGCCATCTCAATTACAAAAGTTGTAATGTCTATCAATCTTCTTCCCTTTCTTTTTATTTGTCTTATCATTTTGTTGAAATGATTTTTCATTTTGAGGCTGAAATTTCTTAGGACCCTTGTTTGGTTTAGGACCATTCCTTTTAGGATACAACTTCTTAGGATTCTTTGAATTTGGTTGCTGTTGGGCGGCTAACGCTTTCTTAGAAGAGTTTCCAAGATGAAGAAGACCAAGGTGTAAGATTTTTTCTTGTTCTCTTATTAAAGAATCACAAAAGGAATCAAAGGAAGGGGACTTGTAGGCTTGTCCTTGAGAAATGAAGGCTTCTCTTGTAGAATAGAAGATGGAAACAAACACAGAATAGGCTGGTCCCAACTTAGTAAGAATGGAATAGATAAGGTTACTATCTTCTTTCTTAACTTTAACACCTTCCAAGAGAAGTCTAAGGGTCTTAAACTTGGACAAAAAATCTTCAATGCAAGAAAAAATATTGGGGTCCAATGTAAGCAACTCATTTTCGAGTTTATGGGCTTTAAGTTCATTTTTAATTCCAAAAACCTTAGTGATCTGTTTCATTGCTTCCTCAGGAGTATCAAGTTCTACAATATGGAATCTAAGATCTAGAGAAATAGACATCCCTATCAACCCTCGTGCTTGATCTTGCCTATTTTCCCATTTAGATGCCTTATCTTCATCTTTCGGTTTGGTTTCTTTGCCTGAGGCTATTCTGTAGAGACCTTTACTTCTAAGTAAATCCACAATGTAGGACCACCATTGGAAGTAGTTGGTGTTGTCAAGAATAACTTGGCATGGAATTTCCATTTTAACAGAAACTGAAGCTATAGATGCTGAAACTAAGTGTTCCAATGTAAAGATCTCGAAAAATTGGGTTGGTTTAAAAAAAATGGCTCTGAAAACGGCTTCCGAATGAAGAAGTTATGGCTTTTTGAAGAAAAGTTGATGAAGATGCCGACGAAGTGCGGGAATGTGCGGAAATGAATGATAATGTTATATTTAAAAAAATCCACCCCCTTTCCAAACCTAATCTAATTAGCTCAACAAAAATAAGACTTGAACTCAAGACCTCTACTCTCATAAAGTAGCTCTGGACCAAGTGAGCTAAACTAAAAGTTTAGCAATTTTTGGAAAAGAGGAAGGGGTTTTTTTTTTTTTTTAGTCGCTGAAGCTTTGGGCTGCGTGCTTACTTGAGAAAACTCTTTTTCCCTACAAAACACAAAACCCAACACAGACATATAGAAAAACAAACCTCGCTGCTTAAAGTTAGCTTTACCCGGAAACTAAATATTTTCCTCAAAGTTTCTGATTTTCCGAGATCACACTAAGGCGCAGCGGAAAAGAGCATATGCATGAGAAAAATCCTTCCTTTCTGTTTCTGATTTACCCAGATCGGACAGAGTCGTGGGGAAAAGAGCATACACAGAAATGAAAGGTATAGATTCGGTAATTAAAGAAACAAAAAGCTAAATAAACCGAAACCGAAATAAACAGAGAGAAAATAACTGTAAACTGCAAATAAACACTGTATACCTCCAAATCTTAAAAATGACGTAGCTAGGGCTACCGGAAACCTTTTCGCATGAAACGAAAGGGATTTCTCATTGAAACAGATGCTCCTAACACAATAGAGCAGTCCTCTCAGCCCAAAAGTAGTCAGAAATGGTATATCTAGGAAACGACAATCGGATACAGTTCTACCGGCTTCAGATTTGGATCACCAATGGACGCGGCCCTCAAATAGCTCTGATACCATGTAGGAATTTATAGGGTAAGTTCCTCAGATATAACACCAAAGGACACCACTCACAAACAGATCACAAATCAATACACCAGTATTTTGACGTGGTTAAAACCCTCAAAGAGGGAAACAGTCCATGGCCTGAGCCAACACGGCCACTTCAGGCAATTTATTAATAAAAGAATGAAATTTTACATAAGCTTCTCTCATGAACAGTTAACCTACAAATGACCCTCCATGCTCTTTAAATAAAGATCATGGACCAATCGGGTGTTAAGCCACATATCAAGTGTCGGTAATACCGAGGAGAGAATGAATCGTCGGATCACTACATATCGTGACTGTCAGATTGTAAGTTACAAAAGTACATAGTAAAGAAACACACTTTACCTAACTCTACACTAGACCAAGTTATACTTAACTATTTCCTATGTGTCGGAATATCCTAACACTGAGATGTTTCTTCCAATGGAACCACTAGGTTTAATACCCAATGTGACCAGTGGACTCCAATGATAAAATAAATCCATGGTTATATAATTCGGTGCAATTTCGGGTAACATTTTTCATTTGGAAAAAATTATCAAACATGGTGTGTTTGAATGTGTTCAACATGGTGGTTTGGAGGTGATAATGTGGGGATCTATTTGATAACATGGCTAAATGGTACGTTGTGTCACAAATAATTTGTAACATAGATTAAAAATGGAGACATGTCAGAGTGAAGGCTTAGCCAGACAACATTGAAGTGAAAATTCCAGAGCATTCCTACAAACTATTTAAAAAAATTCCCACATGAGATTTGGTCTCTAGGGCTTCATTTATTATTGGATATACAAAATGAGGAAGCATAGAGACTACCCATGACGTGTTTGATAAAATGTTGAAACCAAGTTGCCTACTTCTTCAACTTTACATTGACCCCGAGGAAATTAAAATCAACCGAACAACCAGGTTTATATTGGATCGACTCCATTGTTAGGTACCAATCAAATCTGAATCAGGTTATGTTTGACTCACTCTTTCTCCTCATTGAAAACAAAAAAAAAACACACACACACGACGTGCTTGAGCTATTAGGGCTTCGAGAAATAATTGCATGGTCTTGGTCGCATTGACGCCATTGCCATTGGAATTGCTGTGAAATGAAAATCCATTCAATCTCATTTGCATTATACCTTCTAAGCCATGAATCTACTAGACGTGGAAACAAAATCAAATGGTATAGGTATGCATATTTTTTAGTATATTTTTTTTAATTGAACTCCCTGCTAGGGAACTCTATGGTGGAATATATACATAAATTAAACGTGTTCTTCACCTAATACTATAACGTACAACACCCTAATACATGGGTTCTGCAACGAAGATAAAATAATTTGATCAATGCTTTCATACTGCGGGTTGAAATGATAATGAAAGGGTTGGTGCCAAGAACGATGGCATACAATGTCCTCCTCCATAAGCTCTGTGAGGAAAGGAAATTGGAAGAAGCAAATATTCTCTTGAATGAAGTGTTAGGAAGGGTTATGAACTTGATCACTTTATATGCAATACGTTGATCAACTCATAGTGTAAGAGAGGTTTGGTTGTTAAACATGTTGCTTGGAAAGCGAGAACTATTTTACAAAATTCCACTTCCAATATGATATTTTGATATGTTAGTTGTAACATTAAGGCTCGTTGATCTTTTTTGAGTAAAATATTTGAGTTCCAATATGATATTTTGATATGTTAGTTGTAACATTAAGGCTCTACGATCTATCTTGAGTAAAATATTTGAGGTCCAATAACTTGGGATGCCTCTTTGGAATTTTTTCAATGGTGTTTCCAACACAGAAAGAATGAATGTTGTTTCTAACACATAAAGAAAGTACTAGAATATTATGCAAAACCAACTAAACGGTTTAAAGATTCTTAAGAAATTGTAACTAATGTTGCACTCAAAGGCTCCAAAAATGAGATACATGGACTTGGGCATGTGAAGAATATCAAAATAATTCCATGCTATCCACATCCATTTATCATCGTTTGATATGGGGCACTTAGTTTGCCCCATTTATGGGGTGTAGTTTCATGGAAATAACCCCCTTACAGAGGTGGAACTAGGAGCTCCAAGATAATTCAACGAAATCCAGAGTGAAAATTTTCCAAAAAAGTAGGGTAATTTGGGTGCAAGATATCCCATGCTCCATTTATTAGTTTGGTGTGTAAAAATTAACGTGGTTCAAGTTTACATAGAGACTGATATAATGTTGAAGTTCTTAAGATTTTGAAACTGCATTTCATGTAATGTAGAAACAAAAGTCCCTTGGAAAATAAAATTGCAGCATGCTCTTTGGGCCCGTTTTAATGTCTCTCTTGAGTTTAAAGGAAGCACTTTCGCAAATCTAGGAAATAAGGTGTTGTGCAAAAGACCCACAAGGAAAGCTCCCCTAATAAATGAACAAAAAATGTTGTGAAGGTGCTAGCAATCAACTGCCCAAAGGTGATTTTGGATGCCCTCACTAAAACTAATGGTTGTATCCCACTATCCAAAGGATCTTCTCTCGCTTATGCATGATATTTTAATAAATTTTTCTTGGAAATAGGGCACAAACCATTTTGCAGATTTCACTAGCAAATGTATTTATTGAAGAAGTATTGATTAAGAAATTCAAGGCTTGATCATATTTTTTGGTTCAAGAGTGTACAATAGAAGCCCTTGCTAGCTTGTACAGGAATAGCTAATTAAGTAGCAAGCTCCAAATGTAAAGCAAAGTGTTTGCATCATGGCCATTAATATATGTGATTGTGGTCATATGTATAATTAGTAAAACATTCCCATATGAAGAGTTTGGCAAAACAATGGTCGTGGAATCCTTGCACAATGGTTACAACCATGGAAGTATATAATATAGATGATGTACATATTTCTATTACATTGGTAGATCATGAATTCTTCTAAGAGGGTGTTGGTAGTGGGCACAAGATAATGTATGTTGTTCCAGAGATTGCAGGCATAATTCAACACTTATGGATAATTATATGTAAAGCAAAGTAATTTGTCATTAACATGAGAATACTATGGATAAGATGCTACCTTAACATTGGTTTTGGGGAGAATATTTATACTTTGTATACCAACCCCTATGGTAGTGGTACCAATTCTAGGCATGTTATGACATCAAAATATGAAGTTGGAAATTTCATCTTGAAATGAACCAACCACAAAAAACAAAATTACCAATTTAATGACAACTAAAACTTCAAACTGAGATCTCTAGCCCAAAAACCCCTATTTTTGTGCATAAAACATGAAAAAACTGATCTTTTTACCCACGTTAAAATTCCAATTTTTTTAGCAATGGCATTAAAAACCAAAATTTGTGTACAATAAGCATGAAAAAACACCACGAAAATTAAAAGTGTCGATGTTGCATCAACACCATTTTTTCCAATTAAAATTCCATGCCTTTTTAACATTGACATTAAAAACTAAATTTTTTGTGTAATAAATAAGAAAAAACGCCCTGAAATAAAAAAGTGTTGCATTAACTTTTATTTTTTTGTTAAATTTCCAACATTTTTTCAGCTATGGCATTAAAAAAAGATATGATGACTCTCAAAAACTTCAAAATTCTAATAGTTTTTTACCATAGTATTAAATATAAAATATCGCGAATGTAAATAACCTAAAAATTCCAACAATTTATAAATAAAATGACTCCCAAAAACTTTAAAATTTTTCCATGGCATTAAAGATAAAATATCATGACTCAAAAAACCTTCAAATTTCAACATTTTTCAACCATAAAATTAAAACCAAATTTGACTAAAAAAACTCTTAAAATGAACACTTAAATCAAATATTCATTATACCAAAAGTAATTTCTTGTTTAAATGCTAAAAATATAGTTCTTTTAAAATCTTAGCCTAAGACAACTTGATGCATTGCAACAAAAACTTAAAAAACAACCATCGATTTGACACACAATGGCGGTGAACTTGACAGATTGCAATGAAAACTTAAAAATCAACCATGAAATTGACACACAATGGGGCACACTTTATCTATTGTAAAAAAAAACTTTAAAATCAACTATCAAATTGACACATAAAAAAATATAAAAATACAAATCAAACATAAAAATAAAAAAAATAATAAAAAAAAAATTATATAAAAAAAAAACCAATAAAAAAACAAATATCAGAATTTATAAAAAATGTAATAATAATAATAATAACAAAATTAATAGTTGCAATGCAACATAAGCTCTGCCTCTTGAATTAATTAATTGATTCTGGCCACACAAAGATTTTCACACAGTGAAAGATCTCCACAAAAACATTTGTTCTCTGCACGATTCCTCCACACAACTTCTTTGAGAGGTGCCTCCTCCGCACCACTACTAGAAGTCTTCAAAAATCTTACATGAATAGAAACAAAGAACATATCGAACTATTAATAATTTAATTTGTAAGTGCAGAATTTCGTCCTTGTGCAAAAACAACAAATTCAGTAATTGAATTAGTTAGTTCATTACCCTAATGTATCATCAAGTTTAAAATATTTCAAAGTGGTTGAATTTGCTATAGTCTCAATTTAATCAAATAGAATTTCTTCTAGTTCCCACGGACATATGTTATCCCTGCTTGAGCTGTCATGAAATAGGAAAAAAAGAACCACGTCTCTTGGTTAGATTTTGTTCCTTCTAGTGTGCTTTCTTTTGGCTATGATTTTCAAATTCTTAAAGTTCGAAATTTCATTTGTGTATTCAATGGAACTCGATGGTCCGATAATGAGGGAGGCTCACCCAAGCTTACTAACTCAAGTTAAGTTCATACAGACTATGGAGCAGTGGACTTTGTTGACATTTTTGCAGTTGATTGAGATAGTGAAGCTTCATAAGTTCAAGGATCATGTTTAAAAAAATTGATAGAAAAGGACATTGAAGATATTGCAGTTACCACTCCACGTGGTGGCCAATGGACGAGGCCAGGGTAGTGTTTTTTTATAGTCGGTCTAATTGAAAGTCCAAGTAGAATGGTTTCTCTACGAATAAGTGGGTCAATTCGTGTTCGAGGGTGAATAGGGTATTAGGTAAACAGTCACAGCAACACCTACTACTACCGATAGCCCAGATATTTGGTCTTGGTAAATGTATTGGTATAGCCCAAAATGTGATTGTGTTGTGGTGATGGTGTGGCTGCAACACAATGAATTCTACGTCTAACACTCTCCAGATAAGCACCAAAGCCTATATTTGGGTTCAACCATTTCAATCTTCACCATGCCTTGCCTGATATATCATTGATTGCACAATCAAATAAGCTTGCATCAAAGCATTATGGCACATGATTTTGTCTCAAATAACCAGAAAATAGATTGATTCCAAGGCTTTAAAATGTATTTAAAGGTATAATCATGATGTGGTCTAGAAAAAGACTAACATGGATGCTATATGATTGTGGGAAACATTTTTTAAGACACAAAAACAAACTGCTGCTCTTTCATGTTTTAAGAGTCAAGAAAGAAGAAAAGGTGACTCTATCACTTTTGGTTTGAAACGAGCTCGAAAGGACAAGTGCTGGGGTGATCTTTTATATTTAAGGAGTCAAAAAGATCAAAATGACTACTCAGGATGATCTAAGAAAAAAGGTTTACCAGGTAACCGTAAATGCAGAATACCTCCCGGCGAACCGAGAAGTACGAGTAGGAAATCTCCCTGAATGTTGTGTTTGGTGTATCACGTTTACAAGGTGGCAAACTCGGCTTCCTATGGATAAAGGATTGCAACCTAGTGGGGTCTCCCTTTATATACATGACAGTACGGGGAGCACAAGTCCGTACTAGCACTGTCTAGTGCTAAAGCGAACGACAACTACTTGGTTTAAAAATTCCGGAACACGTCTCTAGCCTAGAACTTCTAAATGTGATCATTAGGTTTCAAATGTGCCTTAGGTTAATTGAATACATTTTAGAGTTTATCTTGAAATTATGTCTCAGTTTTCAACCCTTATCGATGTGACTCGAAAAACACCTATATGTAACTAAATGAGACAAGACCCTTTCAATTTGATGAATTGTTTAAACTAATGAGAGTAGAAAACACACTCAAATGTAACAAAACAAGTAATCGAAAGAAAAATGACCTTTTCACTATTTTGCTTTTTGAAACCAAAATGATGAAAAACTCTTTCCAATTCCTATCTTTCCTATCAAATGCACTTCAAGTAGTCCTTTCACTAATAAAGAGAAATCATTTCTTTTCCAATGCAAATGAGGATGTAATTCTAGTCTTCAATGATGCTAACTAATGTAACATATTGATTCAGCAAACTAGAATTTTGTATTTTTCAATGAAATGAGAAAACGAATGCTTCACAAACACTCTACACTTCAATGAAATATTTCCAATACAATCGATCACAAGCAAATGCCAAGAAAAAAAGATAATTCCTTTCAAACTAATGAAGCAAAGACTCAATCAAAGACAAGATGAGCAATGTGATCTATGCCCAAAAAGAGACACTCAATCAACAAACGAAACTTGTCAAACTTGTTAAACAAAAATCAAAGCAACAAAAGGACGAACAAACGAAATGCAAGGAGAAACTTGACTATAGACTTGACTTGATGAGCACACAAATAGGGGAATGGATGACAACCTAGATTCCCTAGGGTTATAAACCATCCAAGAACTCAAGAAACCAAGTGAAGAAAATGCAAATCAAACAAGCATATAAACGAAGCTAAAAGAGCTTTCTAGTCAGGGAGAACACAATCAAAACAAGCTGAGAGATAGAAATCAAAAGGGCAAGACACACTGGCTATGATCTAGGGAGAACCCTAATCTTCACCTATAGGATTCGGTGTGACTACCTAACTGACAACAAGTTCCAGAAGGGGGTTGACGTGACTGTTTTTGAGAAACTCGCGCTGATCGGAAAAACTGTCAGAAAAAATAAACGCGCTGACCAAAGATTCAAGGAAAAAAATAAAAAAAATCAAAGGCTAAAACCAGACTTACCACTATAAATTTCAGGCTCAGAGCAGTAAACTAGGAAAAGTAGAGAACACTAAAGGGAAATGGTGATACTAGAAAATTTCACACAAAACCATAAAATGACAATCAATCAAACATAAGGATTGGCTCCCCAGTGGAGTTGCCAATTTTTGGTGCAGGTAAATTCTTAGTGCGGACACAAACAATTCCTCTAGCCTGAGAGAGTTAGTCTAGCCACAAACAAACAATCTATGGAAAATCTCCTTAAGCTAGAATCAATTAAGAGGGCCTACCTCTTAGAACATTATTCCACTTGGTGATGATCCTACTTCCTCACTCCAACTATCTTTCGTTTCCTTCCTTCGAATACCTGAAACAAGCAAACAAACAACAACAACAAACGTGATAGCATACAATATTTTATTCAGCCTACTTAACAGGTCAAGGAACATTAAGCCATAAAGATGTAAAATAACACTTCATGTAGGAAATTAATCAATAGTTGTATCCATATAAATCAGAAAGAGATTACAACAAATGCCTTGACGTTGTTGGTCTCCTCCGACATATTTGGATTCCCACACTTCTGCTAGCATCTCATGGATAACCCTGACAATGGAAGTTTTAAGGCCTTCTCCCTCTAGTCTCAAACCAAACCAAAACACACTATTCTCCCTCAAACATACACTAGAAAGCTACAAGTTATAGATGTCTAACTCACTCCAAAACTAGTTTAGCTTGGGAAAAGAGAGGTTTATATAGCTTGGATGGATGGGAGATGGTTCCTATCATCAAGGGAGAAGGTCTTATCTCTTGAGTTTGTTCCATCCTAATAGGGGAAAGGAGCCCAAACTGACTTCCTCGACTCCATCCATCCCAACCATCTACCAGACTTTCGTTACGAAGCTTCTATAGCTGGAAGCGTTGAATCCATATTTAAAAAACTTGCCAAAAGAGGATTGGTGTGACTAGAAAAGGGCTCAGTCGCTCCGTACGGTGCTAGTTCTAGTTTTAATCTCTGCAAATCGGCACAAGGAAACTGGTCAGTAGCGTCGGTCTTGTAAACTAGGATAAAAGTAAGATTCTTGGGAAATGATGCAAAGGGGAATTATTTTGCTCATGAAGAGAGACACTCTGGGAGTTTCTTCATGATGGGAAAGCATGTAGGATTCATTGTAGAGGTCCTCCAAGATCGTAGATGGGGAGTGTTGAGTCCCAAACTTGCATCTTCCCTATATACCTTTTCAGCCTTCTTTTCCATTTACTTGATCCACCAAGCTGTCAAATCATTGCATATTAGTCTAAAAAGAGCTTATAAAATGGTTTCTTAACTATGTTTGCGACTGTTGTTTGATTTAGATTTTTGTTCAATCAGCTGCGGAAACTTGTCACTTTCCGCAGCCAGCTCAAGTTTCCATAGTCATTTTGTTAAAGACTATGTTACAGGTGTCCAATGGAGAATCCAGCCACATGGGCAAGCTGCAAATGGTATGTACATGGAGCGTGTCCCCTTGGTTCAGCCGAATGACTCACAAATAGCCATGGTCAAAGACGGTCAAAGGAGTGGTCAAACCAAGAGTTTTGTGGTGGCACGGCTCTATTTTTCCCACGTGAAGTTTTGCGCGGCAAGATCCTCAATCTCCGGAGGTGTGCTAACACCTGTGGATCAATTTGTGAACCAAATCGAGCAGCCACCACTCCATGGATTTATTTGTCATGATTACCATACTGCTAGATCTCAGGTCGTGGAGATTTACGTGTCTATTTGGCAGCATAGAATATAGGAATCAATTAGCATTTTCACTTATAAATAACACGTTATCATACGCTTGATAGTTAGATTTTACATGTAATCTTGACTGTGTTTACGAGCCCACTGTGCCGTGCTCTATTTCTATGTTTTTACTGCACTTTAATATACGAGAAGGCAGCATTCTTGAGTTCAATTTGTGACTAAGTATTGATTGGCCGAGGTTGCAGAGGGCCCCTATACACCAAGGCTCTGTATCTACTGTATAGTTTCTCGCTTTCTTTCATTATGTTACTGCTTTTATAATCAATTGCTTGTATATATTTCCTGATATTTATACTAACTGTTGTTCATCTTTTCTTTTGTGCTTTCTCATGATTGCTAGCTGATCAGTATTTTTCTTTCAGGTTCTTGTAGGCAGCCCGGGCAAATTACATAGTTTTAATGACTAATGACATGAGATCATCTTGTCCTTTTTGCTGATTCATTTACTGAGTTTTAATTCCAGCATTGTCATTTTTTTTAATTTTGCTTTGCTTATTTACTTTTCTGCAACTTAGATATCATATTACTCATCTGTTTATGATTTCCTTCCTATAGCCAAGCGACTCAAATAGTGAGGAATTAGAATATTACTTGATGTAGTATGATTTAGTTTACTTTCTTGCAAGTTAGTGATTAAATTAGTTATGTCATTTTCAGGAATTGAAAAATGAATGAGTAGTTAAATCTTAGTTTCATTTTATGCAATTTCATTTCCTGCAATTTATATATCATATTACTCAACTTGTTTATGATTACTTCCTATAGTCGGAGTGAGTCGAAAGGTGAAGGGTCAGAATATGGGTTGAAGTAGTGTGATTTAGTTTGCTTTGCTTTCAGTCTTTGAGTTGCTTTGAGTTCAGTTTTTATTTTCTTTTTATACAGCAGTAAGGATATTGGGCTTCATTGTCACTAGTTCACTGTTTTGGTACATTTTTATTTTCTTTTGAGAATTGATTTCATCACAGCCAGTTTGAAACCTTATTTTTGAGAACTTTAAAGCTTGGAAAATCATTGTAGAAATCACCATTACCATCCATACTTGACCTTCAATTTTTCCATCTCACACTAGGGAATCCACAGAAGATAAACCCAAAAACAAACCAAAAACTCAAAAACGACAAAGAACTAAGAAATTGGTTATCTTGCATATACAGTGGACTTCACTTCATCAGTTTACGACTCTCGGATTGACATTTTAAATAGCAATTTAGGACACACTAAACTGACCAAACAGGGAACACATGGACAATGAAAAGATGATGTGTAACAACAATAAGCCATATTGCCCCATAGACATTCATACAAGTTCATTGCTAGTGGGAAACCCTTACAGAGATGATTCCCGAATCCATCCAACATGCAGCAGAATGACATCTAGAACTGGTCGTCAGCTCAGTTGTTCAAGTTTATACAATAAGCCATGTAGAGGGATGCACAAATTCATAATGACCTTGTCGCTGACCATGAGCAACAACAGTAGCAAATTTCTTTTGTTACAGTCGAATGAGACCAGATTGGTCAAGACAATCAACAATCGCAGGAACAGGTTGATCATATCACTTCACGGTTCTAGATTCTCTCGCCATCCATCTCTGTTATAGTCATTGAGGCTCTAGAAGACTTCACTGCTTGCACCCTAGTCGAATGCTGCGACCACATCCAAGCTGCATAAAACGGTTGATCTCCTCTAATAAAGAACTCAAGCATAACCTCGACGCTCCAAAGAAGGCGTTGCCAGACTCTTCCACGAAGTATGCTGATGAGATTGAGAAGATCACCGTGACATCCGCTCTGAAAGCCTCCATCATCAAGGCTCTGAATGATGGGTACATATTGCTACAGCAGGTTCATGATTGGCTCGATAGCCTAGCAAATAAGAATCAACCAGTCTAACCGCTCTTCCAGAGAATTAATCAGCTCCTCGCAGACATTAGGAACTTTAAGGACAAGGATTAGCAGAAGCAGTTCCAAGAAGAAGTCACCTCTCTAGAAGTCCGCATCTAGCATATCGAGGATGAATCAGCCAAGACAACAAAATATTTGTGATCTCCAACCCCTGGTCTGAAATCAAGTGAATTCTTTGTAAGAAGTCAACGAAGAAATGGAAGAACAGTGGGCTTCCCAACTGATGACTCGGCCAGCCCAACTAACCTCTAGCACAATGACAGAGTTCATAAATCAAACAACAGAAATCACTGGACCCTGGCAAGTAGAAGTCAACAACTACACTTAATTCTACCAGGCGACAATTGTTGCTATGCTGGAGTTGGGACCTTCATTTCAAAAAGAAGGCCAAGAAGAAGCAGTAGCACCAGGGGAACCACCCACAACAATAATAGTAGAGGCAATAGCAGAAATTTCAATAGCACCAAGGGAATATTGACTCGGGGACGAGTCAATGGACTATGGTCAAGGCCTGTTGGAGACTTTGTTTTAAGATTTTGTGGAGAAAGAATTCGGTGACAAGTGGCAGAGATGACCATTGGGGAGTTGCAGAGTTCAGAGTCAATGGAAGATTGGAAATAGGAGGATGACTAGCAGTCGCGGAGGAGTGGCAGGAAGAAGTAGGGACAACCAAGAATGAAGGTAGTCGAGCAAAAGGAAAGACGAATTGGTAGTCCAGGTGGATGGCAGGAGATAAAAAGTAGAAGAAAGAGTGAAGGAAGGGTTGTTTCTAGTTAGTAGAGTGAGTTTGTAATATTTCTAGTCTTCCTGTGTTGCAGAGTAACAATCCTGTTTGTACAAGTTTATGTGGGTTGTGTGGTTTCTACTGTTAATTATCAGGCCTTGAGACTTATGCACTGAAATATGTTATGTTAATGGATAAGATTGATCTAGAACCATCTTGTTTCATTGACGCATTGAGTTACCCCTTTAAAATTTTTATGAATGATTCTAGTTAGATAGTTTCTGGATATAGTATGATTAGATCATTGCGATCTGGTTAGTTTGTATGTTAAGCTACCATATTTTTCTCTCTTCTGGTTGATATGGTTCCCCTAGTACCTAATACTACCCTCATCTAGCTTCAGTCACGACATGCCTCGGGTGAGACTCCTTATCCTCCTAGGGTAAGGTGAAAATGTTAGTGTTACTCTAGACTACAACGGAACCATTTTGGCCCCTTGTACCTGATCCCAGGGTCTCAACCCTGTTGTCATTTTTGTGCCAACAGCTAACCTTTTTATTTGTGTACCTAACCCTTTTTCTTCTTTGGGAACTTTCTTTCCTACAGGCGTGAGTTTTGCAAATGTCCTATTTGGAAGCATGTTTGGCATCTAAGTGTCATATTCTCATAGAATAATACTTGGGTCCACTGAACATTTTTGTGTTTAAATTTATTGTGATCAAGTAAACCTTTTCTGAGGTTTATCTCTACGCAGATTCCAACAAATGAAAATAAACCTTTCTTAGATCTTTCAAGGTCTATCTTTTTGTATTTTCCCAAGGTGTTTCCAATTTCCTCGTGGACTTTATGGTGTCATAATAAGAGGGGGATATTTGATAGTCTCACCCATATCAACATTGTTGATACCACATGTTTGTGGCATCAAAATCTAGGAACCATGGGGTGATGAAGAGCCAAACTCTACCCAAAAAATAGGGCCCATCATTCATAGCATTCTCCAAATCTTTTTTACTATCAAATTGAACAACAAAAAAGCCTTTGGAACATAAATAAATTTCATAATTTGGGGTACATGAAGAAAAAGCCCATTGATGAAGAGTGTCTTCTTTATGCCAAAATCCATTGAACCTTCATATAATATCCTTCAAATGAAGAGCGGAGAAAAGCGAGTTTACCTCTGGATTATTCACCTCTAGGACCAGTGCTTGTTTCATTTTTTCTAGGATATATGGTCCTAGGTTGAATTGAAGTTGGTCTATTGGGATGATTGACTTCCCTTGCACTAAATCTTTGAAAGAAACATATTCGATGGGATTTTTGTGGCTTGGAGCTCCTCCACATAATCTTAGGTTCAAAAAATTAGTGGAATTCCTTGAAATGTGGTAGTCCTTCATTGAGAAGTGGTCCTAGAGTGATTTCCCTTCGAAAGTCTGGCATTGAGCTGTTGCAGTGATGCCCAACCTGTGCTTAATATGCTACTTCAAAGTTTCCACCATGTCTGAGTCCCCAATCTAGAGAATATTGGACTTCCCATTAATGTTTTTGATAAATATATTAAAGGATTCCCAAGCCAACACATCCAGATGATAAACCAATTCAAATTTGGGAATGTGAGAGGGCAGTTCATGTGAGGGTGAAGAACAGAGGAGCACTGCAGAAATCAACACTGCAAACCTCAAATCCATCTAATCCAGATGCGTGAAAGAGCCTAGAACAAACTAGAAACAAGGTTCAACACTCAACCCACATGGGAGAGTCTACCACAAGCATCTCGGAAATGTCATACCCTTACCAGTAAAATAAATTATGAATCCCTTTTTATACATCGTGTCGAGGCTATAAAATCACATTGAGCCTTGTCGTGGGGGGATTCCCTTGGATTGAAACTTCTCTTGCCCATAAATACCATCGACAATCCACTCAAGAAATTTGATCTTTTCTCAATGAAAATAGTCCAAAATGACCACCATCCCATGCCATGAAAGAAAAAATGCTCAATGTTTCCAATGGTTGGACCACCACCACTATGAGACGCAAGAACATATCCATTGGTGACACCTATCTAGAAAATGCAAGAGGAAAAATCCCTAAATAATTCCATATGATCCATTTCCTCCTCCTCACTGAATTCTATATTGCTTCAAAAACCATTCAAAAATACGTTTTCCATCATAAATTTCCTAATTCTTCTTGTTTTAAGAGTGTGTGCCAATTTGGGAATCGTGCAACAATATTATCTGCAAAATGGGCATGGATAAGAAGCCCTGAGATGTTTCTTCCAATGGAACCACTAGGTTTAATACCCAATGTGACCAGTGGAGTCCAATGATTAAGTAAATCCATATTTATATAATTCGGTGCAATTTTGGGTAACATTTTTCATTTGGAAAAAATTTTCGAACATGGTGTGTTTGGATGTGTTCAACATGGTGGTTCGGAGGTGATAATGTGGGGATCTATTTGATAACATGGCTAAATGGTACATTGTGTCACAAATAATTTGTAACACAGATTAAAAATGGAGACATGTCAGAGTGAAGGCTTAGCCAAACAACATCGAAGTGAAAATTCCAGAGCATTCCTACAAACTATTTTAAAACAATTCCCACATGAGATGTGGTCTCTAGGGCTTCATTTATTATTGGATATACAAAATGAGGAAGCATAGAGACTACCCATGACGTGTTTGATAAAATGTTGAAACCAAGTTGCCTATTTCTTCAACTTTACATTGACCCCGAGGAAATTAAAATCAACTGAACAACCAAATTTATATTGGATCGACTCCATTGTTGGGTACCAATCAAATCTGAATCAAGTTATGTTTGACTCACTCTTTCTCCTCATTGAAAAAAAAAAAAAAAAACACCCAATGTGCTTGCGCTGTTAGGGCTTTGGGAAATAATTACATGGCCTTGGTCTCATTGATGCCATTGCCATTGGAATTATTGTGAAATGAAAATGCATTCAATCTCATTCACAATATGCCTTCTAAGCCATGAATCTACTAGACGTGGAAACGAAATCAAATGGTATAGGTATGCATATTGTTTAGTATATTTGTTTTAATTGAACTCCCCGCTAGGGAACTCTATGGTGGAATATATACACAAATTGAATGTGTTCTTCACCTAATACTATAATGTACAACACCCTAATACATGGGTTCTGCAAAGAACATAAAATAATTTGATCGATGCTTTCATACTGTTGGTTCAAATGATAACGAAAGGGTTGGTACCAAGAACAATGGCATACAATGTCCTCCTCCATAAGCTCTGTGAGGAAAGGAAATTGGAAGAAGCAAATATTCTCTTGAATGAAGTGGTAGAGAAGGGTTATCAACCTGATCACTTTATATCCAATACATTGATCAATTCATAGTGTAAGAGAGGCTTGTTTGTTAAACATGTTGCTTGGAAAGCGAGAACTATTGTACAAAATTCCACTTCCAATATGATATTTTGATATGCTAGTTGTAACATTAAGGCTCTATGATCTCTTTTCAATAAAATATTTGAGGTCCAATATGATATTTTGATATGTTAGTTGTAACATTAAGGCTCTATGATCTCTTTTGAGTAAAATATTTGAGGTCCAATAGCTTGGGATGCCTCTTTGGAATTTTTTGGATGGTGTTTCCAACACAGAAAGAATCACTGGTTCTAACATAGAAAGAAAGTACTAGAATATTATGAAAAACCAAATGAATGGTTTTAAGATTCTTGAAGGAATTGTAACTAATGTTGCACTCAAAGGCTCCTTCAAAAATGAGATACATGGACTTGGGCATACAAAGAATATCAAAATAAGTCCATGCTATCCACATCCATTTATCATCGTTTGATGTGGGGTACTTAGGTTGCCCCATTTCTTGGGTGTATTTTCATGGATATAACCCCCTTGCAGAGGTGGAACTCGGAGCTCCAAGATAATTCAACCAAATTCAGAGTGAAATTTTTCCAAAAAAGTAGGGTAATTTGGGTGCCAGATATCCAATGCTCCATTTATTAGTTTGGTATGTAGAAATTAATGTGACTCAAGTTTACATAGAGGCTGATATATGTTGAAGTTCTTAAGATTTTGAAAATGCATTTCATGTAATGTAGAAACAATATTCCACTGGAAAGTAAAATTGCAGCATGCTCTTTGGGCCCTTTTTAATGTCTATATGAAGAACTTTCGCAAATCTAGGAAATAAGGTTGTTGGTTCTAAAATGTGGATGCAAATTAGAGTTTCATTTACTATCAATCCGAGTAAGTAAACTTTGAGGATCATCCAATATATATGGACTTAGAGACAAACTAAACTAAGCTAGGTGAAGAAATGCCAAAGCTCCCTTACAGGAGGTCTTTCATTGGGATCTCCAACACTTATTTAGTCATTTAACAAAATGAAATCTAAAGACATTGTGACAAGTGTAAGAAATATTAAAGCTCCCTTACAAGAGATTTTCCATTAATATTTCATCTTAATCAACAAGCTATTTAAACTAATGAAATCAAACATTAAATAACAAATCAGATTCATTGAAAGAAACATTAATACTTTCTTATAAAAGTTCATTCATTAATATTTCAAACATATGAACCTAATGAAATTTACAAACAAACATAAAATGGAAGCTTACCAAAACAAAAGTGTACTTGCTAGACAATGGGGGCCCTTCCAAGGATTCACAAGCACATCAAAAGAGAAGTCAAATGTAGAAGATCAAAGAAGCTCCATTTTATTTATCATCAATTGCAAATTGCAATTACAAGTTCTACATCCCAAGAGGTTCTAAAATCTCCATTACAATGATTCCAAATTCTAACTTCTCATTACAACTTATAAGATCCTAAGGTTCTAAATTCTAACTTCTCAATTCTAAATTATAAATTCCAAAGTTACAAATGAAGGAGATAATGCTACTATTTATACAAAAGTTATGATAACAAACTCATAAATGTGGATCCATTATTCCCTCCTCAGATTCACATATCTCTCAACCAATGGTGACACATAATCCTATCCTCCATGATCTTCTCCATGAGGTCCATGATCTTATCCATGAGGTCCATGATCTCCTCAAATTCGAATTTGAACATAGAGTGCCACATAAGGGTGCCTTAGAAGCTTCCTTTGTACCTACACATGTCAACAAACTCATTCTAATTGTTAGGTATAAGTATATGGATATTATTTTCTAAAGTTTAACCACAAATTCTCTTAAAAATACTAAGAATTAATAATATTTTGGAAAACACAATGGTAACCCATTTAATGATGAAAGTGAAGTGGATGTGATGACATGGTGGTGGAATAGAGGTGAGAAAATGTGTGAATGGAGTGAAAGTGGATGTATTTTAAGGATAATTCTTAGGCCCAACAAAGTTGTTGTGCAAAAGACCCACAAGGAAATCTCCCCTAATCAATGAACAAAAAATGTTGTGAAGATGCTAGCAATCCACTGCCCAAAGGTGACCTTGGATGCCCTCACTAAAACTAATGGTTGTATCCCACTATCCAAAGGATCTTCTCTCATTTACACATGGTATGTTAATAAATGCTTCTTGGAAATAGAGCACAACCCAGTTTTCATATTTCACTAGAAAATGTATTTATTGAAGAAGTATTGATTAAGAAATTCAAGGCTTGATCATCTTTTTTGGTTCAAGAGTGTACAGTAGAAGCCCTTGCTAGCTTGTATAGGAATAGCTAATTATGTAGCAAGCTCCAAAGGTAAATCAAAGTGTTTGCATCATGGCCATTAATATATGTGACTATGGTCATATGTATAATTAGTAAAACATTTCCATATGTAGGGTTTGGCAAAACAATGGTCATGGAATCCTTGCACAATGGTTACAACCATGGAAGTATATAATATAGATGATGCACATATTTCTATTACATTGGTAGATCATGAATATGGCCGTTGAATCCTTGCACAATGGTTACAACCATGGAAGTATATAATATAGATGATGTACATATTTCTATTACATTGGTAGATCGTGAATTATTCTAAGAGGGTGTTGGTAGTGGGCACAAGATAATGTATGTTGTTCCAGAGATTTCAGGCATAATTTGACACCTATGAATAATTATATGTAAAGAAAAGTAATTTGTCATTAACACTAGAATACTATGGATAAGATGGCACCTTAACATTGGTTTTGGGGAGAATATTTATACTCTGTATAAAAACCCCTATGGTAGTGGTACGAATTCTAGGCATGCTATGACATCAAAATATGAAGTTCAAAATTTCATCTTGAAATGCACCAACCACAAAAGAATAAAATTACCAATTTAATGACAACTAAAACTTCAAACTGAGATCTCTAACCCAAAACCCCCTATTTTTGTGCATAAAACATGAAAAAACTAATTTTTTTTTACCTGGGTTAAAATTCCAATTTTTTTTAGCAATGGCATTAAAAACGAAAATTTGTGTGCAATAAGCATGAAAAAACACCGCGAAAATTAAAAGTGTCAATGTCGCATCAACACCATTTTTTCCAATTAAAATTCCAAGCCTTTTTAACATTGACATTAAAAACTAAATTTTTTGTGTAATAAACAAGAAAAAACGCCCTCAATAAAAAAGTAGTGCATCAACTTCTTTTTTTTTGTTAAATTTCCAACATTTTTTCAACTATGGCATTAAAAAAAGATATGATGACTCTCAAAAACTTCAAAATTCTAATAGTGTTTTACTATAGTGTTAAATATAAAATATCACGATTGTAAAAAAAACCCAAAAATTCCAAGAATTTATAAATATCATGACTCCCAAAAACTTTAAATTTTGACATTTTTCAACCATGGTGTTAAAGATAAAATATCACAACTCAAAAAAACCTTCAAATTTCAACATTTTTCAACCATAAAATTAAAACCAAATATGACTAAAAAAACCCTTAAAATGAACGCTTAAATCAAATATTCATTATACCAAAAGTAATTTCTTTTTTAAATGCTAAAAATATAGCTCTTTTAAAATCTTAGCCTAGGACAACTTGATGCTTTGCAACAAAAACTTAAAAAACAACCACTGATTTGACACGCAATGGCAGTGAACTTGACAGATTGAAATTGACACACAGTGGGGCGCACTTTATCTATTGTAAAAAAAACTTTAAAATCAACTACCTAATTGACACATAAAAAATACAAAAATACAAATCAAACATAAATAAATTAAAAAAAAAAAAAAAACAATAAAAAAACAAATATAAAAAATTTAAAAAAATGTAATAATAATAATAATAATAATGAAATTAATAGTTGCAATGCAACATAAACTCTACTCTACAATTAATTAATTGATTTTGGCCACACAAAGCTTTTCACATAGTGAAAACTCTCCACAGAAACATTTGTTCTCTACACGATTCATCCACACAACTTCTTTGAGAGTGTTGGAGATAATGGAGAAAGTTAAACCTAGAAAGCTGTTATAGTGATGATAGGATTGAGATTCTAACTTTAGATCTCAGATCCTAATATTCGGGAGTGGTTCAAACCACCTCATTGTGTGAAAGCCTATATGTACTAGGTTGTTCTCTACATAGAAACATAGTGTGTATTGCATGAGTGTGTGTACACTCTCCAGGTATCTCACCTGGAGAGCCATTTAATTAATAGAACATCATATTTTATCATGGTATCGGAGCTGCAGGAAGGAGAGGCCTGTATGTTGAGTTGAGGAATGCAACATCGTCACTGTGGAGCTGAAGAGTAATCACGTTGTCGTCGCAGGAAGCCGAAAAGAGTAGTCGCGACGAGTCTCTTCTAACTTCCCCTTATTTTCATTTTCTGCATCGTCGCAGGAATCCCATGTACATCTATGAATAGTCGCGGATCTGAGGAAAACCGCTGTGACGATCGTGCTAGCTATGTTTTTTTTATCTTTGAAAGGGTTGCGTGTGCCTTGAAGCTGCGTGGAAAACATTGGCTGTATTTTTTCTGGTTGCGTGGTGGCTCCCTATCTGCCTAAGGAAGAAGCTGCTCTAACACCCACCTCTGGCATGATCAATCTGGAAGAGGTGGGATCCGGTGTCCATTGATGATATGTGCACCTTATGTCTTTGAGCTGTGCAAGCATGAAAATTCTGGAAAGGAGCAGAAAATCCCATTCTACAGTCTGTATTGGAGGAACGGTTTAGCTGAAGCTCACGTCTACCGATCCCTGTTTTCTTCTTGGCCTCGAATTCCAAGAGAGATGGCCTAGTGTAGCCGTGTTGTTTGCAATACGCCACAAATCTGCAGTAATGAAACCTAAAATATGCAGGGGAAGAGCACCCAATAGATCGCGAGAAGCAAGGGATGAATAAAATATACAACAGGATCTACGTTGAACACCCTACCAATCTGACTTGCGGACCAGTGTCAAGTACCTTGAAGGGGCACATTTTGTAGTTCTGCAGGGCAGGAGGGTCATGGAGCTCGTGGCTGGTAAGGAAAGCGCCATATCCCAGATCATCAGAACGATTCCTAGCGGATTGCATCGCTTGAGATTTGTAGTGAGAGATGTCAGGAATACATGCATGAGTAACATAATTGTGGAGATCCGAATCTGAAAACCAATTGCATAAATTTTCTTCTAAATTATTATATGCCACAGAAAACGAGAAATTATTTTTTGCTGATTTAAACCCACTTTCAGAAATATGTGCATTAGAATTACATACTGATAGCGTTTCCAGCTTGTGAGAGGTTGTTTAGTTGCTTGTCGCCAGAGCCGAGGGCACTAAGACCTGTGTGGCACAAAAGCCACAGTCTACAAGGTTCTACAGTTGAAGAGCTGCCAAAGGGAGAAGTTTCCCGCCTGCGAGGTAACGGGGTTGTTGGAGCTCGTTAGAGGACTATGTGGAGTCAAAAAGAAATCTCAAAGCGAGATAAGCTGGACTATTTTCAATATGGCTGCACTTTTAGACATATTTGATCCTGATGATATTTTTTTCATAAGGCATAGTGGTTTTATTAATGACCACGATTATCAAGAGATTCTATATGTTCTGAAACAACGTGAGACTAAAAACTCACGAGTTGTTTTTCAGGAAGGATGTGAAGAGGAACAAAGTGTTGAAGATCAATGGGACGAGTCAGATGAAGCTGATTGCAAAGATGTGGCAGAAGAAAACAAAACTGATGAGAATTTAAATTGTAATGATCCCATATTTGATTGTGAAACTGAAGATGCAATGATGGGTGATGAATGTGTGCCTGTAACTGAAATTTGTGATGATGAAAACACATCCATTATTGTAGAACCTCTAAGTTTTCCTAATGCAGAAATCAAGCTTGATGAGATTTATACACCTCATGATGAGTGGATCAATTTAATGATTGAAGGACATCTTATTGATGAATAATTGTTTGGTGAGAAGAAAGGCCTATCTTCACAAATAGATCAAATGCAGAAGATGCCTGCAGAACTAAGTGAAGAGGCTGAAGGCATAACTGTGACAGCAGAAAGGGATAAAGTAGGGAGAGATGGTGAAATGAAAACTCTCCTGAAGGAGCAGGAAGATGAAAGTAAATGTGGTCCTCTTTATAAATCTAACATTGTTTTTTGTGCAGATATTGGGAGGCAAGAAACAGCAACAAAATTGAAGTTTCTTGAAGCATGGCTAGAAACACCATGTCTTTATGAAGTTAACAAAGAAGTTGCATTAATGAATGGTGAAGACATCATCGTTGATGTTCAGATAGTAGACACCAGAAATAGTGAGAAGGAAAATTCTCCTATCCAGCCTGCCATAATTCTGAGAAGGACGAGAACAAGAATTCAAGTGTTCCTTCACAGGGGAAGAAATGAGGCGAAGATACATCACTATCTCATGGCGAGGAAAGTGAAGATGAAGCCTCGACTCAAGATGAACAAGCATGGACTCTCAAGCAAGAAGACAAAAATGAAAACTCTGTTACCAAGTTTTTTCATGTGTTTAATTGTAAGCCTAGCTGAGACTAGACCAGCAGGCATGTGTTATTGTTCAGTACCCTTTCTCCATTAAGGGGGAGTGTTGGAGATAATGGAGAAAGCTAAACCTAGAAAGTTGTTATAGTGATGATAGGATTGAGATTCTAACTTTAGATCTCAGATCTTAATATTAAGGGAGTGGTTCAAACCACCTAATTGTGTGAAAGCCTATATGTACTAGGTTGTTCTCCACATAGAAACAAAGCGTGTATTGCATGAGTGTGTGTACACTCTCCAGGTATCTCACCTGGAGAGCCATTTAATTAATAGAACATCATATTTTATCAGAGAGATGCCTCCTTAACACCACTACTAGAAGTCTTCAAAAATATCTTACATGAATAGAAACAAAGAACATATCGAACTATTAATAATTTAATTTATCAAGTGCAGAATTTCTTCCTTGTGCATAAACAACAAATTCAAGAATTGAATTAGTTAGTTCATTACCCTAATGTATCATTAAATTAAAAATATCTCAAAGTGGTTGAATTTGCTATATTCTCAATTTAATCAAATAGAGTTTCTTCTAGTTCCCACAGACAGATGTTATCCCTGCTTGAGCGGTCGTGAAATAGGAAAAAAAAATCAGTTCTCCTGATCAGATATTGTTCCTTCTGGTGTGCTTTCTTTTGGCTATGCTTTTCAAATTTTTAAAGTTCGAAATTCCATTTGTGTATTCAATGGAACTCGATGGTCCGATAATGAGGGAAGCTCACCAAGGCTTACTAACTCAAGTTAAGTTCATACAGACAATGGAGCAGTGGGATTTGTTGACATTTTTGCAGTTGATTGAGACAGTGAAGCTTCATAAGTTTCATGGATCGTGTTTAAACAAACTGACAGAAAAGGACATTGAAGATATTGCAGTTACCACTCCACGTGGTGGCCAATGGACGAGGCTAGGGTAGTGTTTTTTAATAATCGGTCTAATTGATTATGCCAAATGAACAAAGTAGGAGAGACAATATACTTGGACATATTGGCCATATTGGTCCTATTTCATCTTCCTTCGCATTCGGATTACACTCAGGGTTGTGGACATGGGCATGGGCATGGGCATCTCAGGTTCTAATTTCGCAAAATAAGCATCCATTTACTTTGCAGAGGTTGAATTTGGGAAAATCCATTTGCTTCTTGGAGGTTCTATTTTGTATTTTCACAAAAACATCTTCCCATGCTTGGGTTCGATCATTCAAGATGCGAGTGGATTCAAGCTCAGTGAGGATTTCCGCACTCAAGGCAAATTAGTTTTGTCCTTTGTCGACGTAGAGTCCAAGGCATTATCAAATTTCAAGAGGGCACACATGATTCTTCAACATAATCATTATTCAATGGTGTTTGAAAATATTACTTGTTTCATGGTAGGTTTATACGCAATTAGGATGTGGAAGAAGCTCAAATGCTAATGGCTTAGAGTTGTTCTTTTTAACTATAAGGGGAATTGTTTGGACAAGTTAGGAGCATTATGCATATGTGTTGCAGAAACCTAGTAATAGTGATATTACAAGGTGATGGAGAAGAATTTTTAATACATTTTTTATTAAAGCTAGGTGTTTATCTGGTATAACATACCATATACCGTGCTTATTTCTTTCACCTAATTGTCGCAATGCATTCAGACTTAAGTCTTGTCACGCTATTGTGCAGAGACTTTCATTGTGGAAAGTCTCCCACAATGACAATAGGTACCATTATACTATTCCACGGATTAATTAATTTACAGCTAATAGTATATTTTGTAATTCGATGGCATAGGCTAATGAAATATACTTGTGAATACAATAACATATTAAAAGTATAGTTGCAAGTGATACCAAGGTTACATTTGGCATAAAAACTATTTTTTTCTGACATAACAACAACAATTTATTTATGCAAGTTGGAAGCCAAAGAAATAACAATATAACTAGTTGAGTGGAGAGGTTTACTCTACAACCCAGTATGATGTGTAAAAATCACTGTACTTCATCAAAGTTGAAATTTTACTCATATTTATCAACAAAAAAATAAATAAATAAATCATCTTCATAAACTCATGTTAAATTCATATTAAAATAAATCTACACTAATATTAATATAACCACTCTATTTTTTTGAATATAATATTTCAAGATTGATATATAGAAATACATTTTCATCATCATGCACATATATACATTGTCCCAACAAATGTCACTCATTGTCATAATTCGTAAGCAATCTGTTGTTGTCATAATTCGTAAGCACTCTGATGTTTACAAAGTACATGTTTGACAAAGGAGGCTTAAGTGACAAGTTTGAAAGTGAAAAACCAACATTATATAAGCAACTTAATCATCGAATACAAGTTGGAAGCATCACTGTGTGGAATCATTGCGTTATGTGTTTTTGTTGAGATGTTGTGAATCAATTTTTTGCGTATGAGTTTTATAATTGAAATTTTTTTTAATTTTTTGGTATTAAAATTTGATGAAAAAATTTGAGGTGAAATTTTGATTTGTGTTATTTAAACTGATTTTTTTTATTGTATATGAATTCAGTACCTGAAAAACCCTAAAACATTTTTATTATGCAAAAATTATTTATCAAACTTTTAATTTCAATAAATTAAAAAAATTAAATTAGAAAAACTTCCCAAAAAAATTCTAGCAAAAAAAATATTCCAAAATTTAAATTGTAATTTAATTTGTGCGGGAGTTCCGTAATTTAGGTTGTGCGGGAGCTTCGTAACGGTGATTGTGTTCTTCGTGGCAAATCTATGGCTTGGATTCCTTTAGTGGCCTATGTTATAATTTTATTACAAGTGAGTGTTTTAAAGTTTTTGATAATGATGTATTTGTTGGTTTTCTTAATATTTAATAAATATGTGTAAAATTGTTTATTGATTTTATAATGTTTTGCCGGAATTTTTTAATTAAAATAGTTTATTAAAAAATAAAAATAAAAATATAATCTTTAAATTTAAAGTTTGTTGTGAAAGGCCTTGAACTTTAAAATAAGAAAAAATGTTAGAATAATGGGCAGAAGGTGTTAGTGAATCAAAGGGAGAAGATACAAGTGGGTTTTCACCCACAGACTTAGTGGGGTGGAAGCTGTTAGAAAAATAGAGAGATTGAATTGTCAACGAGTAGTGTGGTCAAAAAATGTTGTCATTAAAATTTATTGTTTAGAATAATAATAATATTATGTAATATGAGTGAGATTTTTTGCAAATCGATTCCAAATACAAAATTTTAAACACAAAATTTCAGAAATTAAAATTAGTAATGAGATAAAATTAACTTAAAATTGTTTCCAAAATATAACTCTAGCTAAGAGACCTAGAGCTTTCAATGCTAGTAGCAGATCTAATTCCATTAGAGAAAGAAATTAGTACTTAAAAAAATTAATCGAAAGGGTTTGCAGCACCACCCTACGTGACCACCACCGTCGCCTTGGCCAATCAAAATATTTCAGCAGTTGTCTGTTACACGTGGATGTCGTCGCCATTCTTTACAAAAAAAAAAAAAAATCTTCGACGTGGTCTCAACGAGTATGTTGAATAGAGGGGCCCGAGACTTACACTTCCTCAGTTAGAGGAAGGTTTGACTTGTTTTCCAAATGCCAACAATGCTTGAGAAAGGAGATTTTTCTATATACTCGATCCGTATGGGCGAAGTAACACTGGCGTTTTTGGACCAACACCTGTAAACGCAAGGAAGCTTTTTGTCTATAGATTCAACTCTATCATTTTGTCAGTTCCCACGCCCCTAAAATGTCAATCCTGCCATGTTTGGCTCCAAAAAAGATTGACTGTGTGCGGAACTCTAGATGGTGGAGATGATTGAATCTGCAGATCTCAAAGCTCTGGATTAGTCATCGCATGGGATATATAAACTCCTTGAGCTTTAGTTTGTACTCATAGTAGATTGTGTGAGATGACAGTAGATTGGTTAAATATTTTAAATATTTAATAAATATACAAGTATAAGTTATATCTATATTAATTAAAATTAATAATAAGTTTAATCCATGTTCATTAACTTTTCCTCTGAACAATGACAATAGTTGTCATTGTATTACTCCATCGATTAATTAATTTACGGCTAATAGTATACGCATTGATTAGGCATTCAGTCTTATCCACGCAACATGTGAAAGTACCATATGTCATTGCAGCCACCTCCCTTGAAGATTTTTGTTACATATTCAATTGGCCTCCTCTAATGAGGCGAATTACGTGTACCGTTAAGAGTGGTTAAAATTTGGGTAAAAAAAATTTCAAAAAATATTGTAGAGGCAGTGTTTGAATTGTGTTTTTATGATGGAAATAGATTCAGAGCCATCAAAAACGTCTAAAACACCTAAAATTTTGAAGTTTAACAACTATAATTTGGATTTACAAAAATTCTTGATGCAAATTTCTCTAAATGTAACCGAAATTTCCATAACTTTCCGAGCAACTCCTCCATTTCGTTAGACTATACTTATTCAATTCTATCATTTTGTCAGTTCTTGTGCCCCTAAAACACCAATCCTACCATGTTTGGTTCCAAAAAAATATTGATGGTGTGCGGAGAATGTGTGTGGAGTGCAAAGATGGCTTCGAACTACATGCAACGAAATCCACCTCCACTACAATGACCCCTTCCATCAACAGAGAGTACCTCCACTACAATGACCCCTTCCATCAACAGAGAGTACGCAGCCTCTAACTTTGGCTTTGGCCAAATCTTTTGTAGGATAGGGTAGGGTAATGCACTTTCACAACCAGTCTAGGTACAGAATCACGTCTAATGCAGCAAATGGAAGCTTCCTGAAACAATAAAAACAAAGCTAATTGAATCAATTTCCAAAAATGGGTACACATGAACAATGCTTTACGAAAAAGATCGTATAATTATTTCTAACTGATTGCAATTAACATGGACGCAGAGGTAGTGGAAGAGTCCAGCAAGGTGGCAGGATCGATACCAGGTGGTATTACCAACAAATTTGAATGTGGCGTTGGCATACGCGGCCACTGCGTGTTTTCATACCGAGCGGCATTAAGTTGGGAAATAGACGACCCACTTCTCGCATCTATGCTCTCAGAAAACTTACCTTTGAAACCATCCTTTGTTGGCTGGCGAGGTATGTTGCCAGGGCCAGTGATAGACTGGTTCACCCTGTCCAAAATATGTGGATGGCATACACAATTATTATTATTATTATAGTAGTTGTTCATTATACCCATTGAAAAGATGGAGTTCTTGTAAGCTTAGAAATTTCAATGATTTATAAATTTAGGTAAAACGTAGCCCCTGCCCACTGATATGGTTTAATCAATGGAGACTTAACTGAAATTCGAAAGGACGTCATACGAGTTAATCAATTAATGGAGATTGATTTCTATAGCCAATAAATAGTCAAGGGAGGCGCATTAATCACAGGTATGGCAAACCATGATTTTATAGAATGTATGTTCGTTTAACGATTTTTTTATAAATGACAATAAAATCTCTCGAATCTCAGTGGATGCTAAGAAATTCCATGTCAATGAATTATGTTTCTTTTACATGTGGCAACATGGAAAATATGCACATCTTAAATGTAACAACCTTGGGTTAAAATTTCATGTAATAAAGGGTAATAAAATATAGTAAAAGAAAAATAAGACCAAGGTCATGGGACATGTATTTCAAGTTGAATGTTTGGAAAACAGTTTAGTGGGTATCATTTATAGTTTATTTATGCTATGGAAACTAGAAAGGCAAAGAGGCATTAATTGAAATTTAATTATGAGATTATGAGAAATAAAAGAAAATGGGAGAAAATTAAGGTGAAGGGACACAAATATGCATGCAAGGGAAATTAGAGGAAAATTGAAGGAAAATGAAGGAAAAAGGGAGATCAATGATAAAAAGGCATCAGCGAAACATTTCCCGACTTTTTTCAGTTTAACTTTTGGCTCTCTTACACTCTTGCACACTTAGATCATTCTTAGATCACTTAGGCATTCACTTGGATTTGGAGAAGGGCAAGCAACCAAGCAAAGGAAGTAAAAGCACAAGCAAAGGAAAGTGGAGGAAAACAAAGAGAAGGTTGGATCAACAACTTCAGCAGGAATATCTTGCAAGTAACAGGTTGCATGTGTGATTTCCTAGCTTAGGTGAGAATGCATGGTACATGAATTTATTTATTTAGTTCATTTGTTTTCATTGGCATGGGTTTTGCCCGGTTTGACAATGGTTTCAACCTTTCCTTTCCATTTCCTTGATAGCTATGGTGTGACAGGATTCATTCTTGGTTGAAATTTAGATTGTTAGAAGGTTTTCGAACTAGGTGAGGTGGTCTTAGGAAAAATCCAAAGGGTTGGGGGTGGAGATGGTTTTCTCTAGTAAGCCCACGACATGTGGGTGGAGACAAGAAAATTCCTCAAGGTATGGTGAAGGGATTCTAAGGCATCCAAGCTTGGTTTGATTTTGTGATCTCAAGACTGGTTTAGGTGAGATCATGGTAGCTTGAGGGTGAAGTTGTTTTAACCTTTGGATTCCCTGTTTGATTATTTCTTAGTTTATCCCATGAGATCCCACATTCATTCTTGGAATATGGGACAAGAGTGATTCGCTGAAAGAAATATTTTGTTTAGCTCAATCTATGGTTGGGTGGTACGTGGAAGTCCCTGGCTTGGTTGGATTTTACATAAGTTGATATGAACCATTCTTATAATGTAATGAATGAGCACATGTACTTGTTATTACGAGGATTTTATGGTTGATTTTTGTTAAGTTTTGTAGATGTTCTATGCTAAGAGCAATTTCACTGTACTCACAGCAATCATACAATTAGATAAGCAAAATGCAGATAGAACATATAAGCAGATCTTCAGAAGACAAATCAGAAACAAGAAAAATGAATGTGTTCGTTTCGGCGGTCAACAGGATGCTTCAACCAGCAAAGTCTCCTTTGGTCAGCCAGCCCAGCATGTGTCACAACAACCCTCCTGGTAGTTCGTACTTTAAGGATGAGAGAGGAAGATGTGAGTTGAGTTGTATTCAAATTCTCTCCAACTTTTCCTGTATATATATCCATCAATGAGGGTGTGTGACACATCTGTTGGGCATGTGAGCCTACATTACAAAACTGGCTGACCTTGCACATATAATTTATTAAGAATAATAAATTCAAAATATAAGTTCTGCTCATCGGATTAAGACTATTTTTATATGGATTTTACACCTCTCAGAAAGAGGAATCCATCAAAAATATTAGCCTCTTAATCTGAGCATCAGAACATGGAGTTTGGACCTAGTTGTCCAAATTTAACACTCCCTCTCAACTAGGGAGAACTCCATCTATTAGTGCAATTAACATCGTGAGTCATCCCGCCGAAACTTGCTTTGTTGGCTTCTTTATTTCAGAACAGAAGTGGGTCAGTCACAAAGACATCATTCCCCGACTGACATAATCAGTCCAGAGGTCCCAGACCTCACAAATCTTGATCCCAGATCAAGTGGTTGGACCATGCCATCCTAGATAGAGAGTACGGCAATCTCTGATGCGTCCATCAGTCTTTGCTAATAGTCTCTAGCTTTTCCACACCTCATTGGCCAAATGAGAGGTACTTCCCATGAGCCCTGAACTCAATGGGTAGGATGCATACGGGGCACAGATTAAATGAGTGGCGAACCAGCTCAATAATCACAAGGGTGGGGCAGAAGCATTATGAGTGCTTATAGCTCCGAGAAGCTATCCCCAAAGGCCCCCCAGAGCTCCCAGAGCTCATCGTCCAACAGGACCCATATCATAGGGTCTTTCCACGACACCAAGATTCTCACGGAAGGTTAGGAACTTGACCTTCCCCAGGGGCTTAGTGAGAATATCCGCGACCTGCTCATCAGTTCCTATATGATCGAGCCTTACGGCGCCTCGCTGTACCATATCCCGGATAAAGTGGTACCTGATATCAATATGCTTGGATCGGTCGTGGAACACAGGATTCTCAGTCATACGAATCCCACTCTGATTATCACAGAGTATTACAGTGGTATCTAGCACATGTTGGAACAGCTCACTAAAGAGCTTCCTCAACCAAACTGCTTCACAACAGGCCATACTAGCAGCAATGTATTCGGCCTCCGCAGTGCTCAAAGCCACCGACTTCTGCTTCCTGCTCATTCATGAGATCGAAGCAGAACCAAGATTGAAACAGCATCCAGATGTGCTCTTACGATCCACCACACTGCCAGCCCAATCGGCATAAGTATATCCCCGGAGTATCACACTCCCGGCAGTGTATCTCAGCCCATGGTTTATCGTGCCCCGAAGATATCTCAAAAGATTCTTGGCACCAACCCAGTGAAAATGATGAGGCTCAACCATCTGTTGACTCAAAGTATTCACTACAAAACATATGTCCGGACGGGTGTTCACTAAGAACATCAAAGCTCCTATGAGTTGACGATACTCAGTAGGATTGGCCAAGATGGGCCCTGCAGCGCTGCCACTCAACTTCTTAAAGTTGAGTTCCATTGGTGTCGACACGGACTTACAGTCCACCATCCCAAATCTTTCCAGAAGCTTCACAATATACTTTCCTTGAGAAAGGAGAATCTCTCCAGGTCTCTGCCAGACCTCCAGGCCTAGGAAATAGTGCATCAGTCCTAGGTCTTTCATCTCGAACTCAGCAGCAAGCTCCCTCTTACATTGATGAATGAGAGGGTCATCACCTGTCAGGAAGAGGTCGTCCACATACAGCACTAGAATGAGAGGCTTTCCTTCCTCAACCTTAAAGTAAAGGTTTGGATCAGCATTACTTCGAGTGAAGCCCGGCTTCATCAAGTAACTATCCATCCTCTCATACCAAGCTCTGGGTGCTTGCTTTAACCCATAGAGGGCTTTCTTCAACCTGCAGACATAAGTGTCTCGATCTTGAACTTCAAATCCCAGAGGTTGTTCTACATACACCTCTTCCTTTATTGCACCATGCAGAAAAGCGGTCTTGACATTCATCTGATGAAGACTCCATCCTTGTGTAGCAGCAAGGGCTATGATGGATCGGATGGTGGTATATCGAGTCACAGGTGCAAATATATCGTCATAGTCAATTCCTTCCTTTTGGGAGAAGCCACGGGCAACAAATCTTGCCTTAAACTTTTCAGCACTCCCATCAGATCCATGTTTAATCTTGTAGAGCCATTTAGCGGTGACAACAGATTTGTCCTTCGGTCTCGGGACCACATCCCAGACATCATTCTTCATAATAGCCTCATATTCTTCATGCATAGCATCCTTCCAGACTTGATGCTTTATGGCTTCCTCAAAAGATCCAGTTTCAGATTGTATAATAGTACTCATGGCAGCTAGATACCCTTGGTATCTACACGGCTTCTTGCTTTCTCGGAATGTTCCCCTTGGGGCAGCATGACCCTCAGCATCTTCGAGGGTGTCCCTGAGCCATGATGGCCTCTTTCCTAGAGAAGGGGAAGGATCAATAGGGTCCATTGGCCCTTCAACATCAGGCATAGTCTCATCCTGGGGTTCTTCCAGATTTCCAGGTCTTTCTTCATGGTTTTCTTCAGATCTAGGAAGATCTACTACTTTCTTCAGGGAAGCATCTTCGTCAAAAGTGACATCATGGCTTATCTCTACTTCCCTTTGACCAGGTACATAGACTCTATATGCCTTAGAAGTCTCACTGTAGCCCACAAACATTCCTTTCTTTCCAGTAGCATCCAGCTTACTTCTCTTTTCTTTCGGCACATGAAAATAGACAGGACATCCAAAAAATTCTAAAATGTGAGACATCAGGTTTCTTACCAGAGAAAACCTCTTCAGGAGTTTTGGAGTCCAAAGCGGAATGAGGGCATCGGTTTTGAATGTACACAGCAGTATTTGCAGCTTCTCCCCACAGAAACTTTGGAAGACCCTGGTCACACAGCATGGCACGGGCAGCTTCCACAATAGTCCTATTCTTGCATTCAGCAACACCATTCTGCTCAGGAGTATATGCAGTGGTAGTCTTCCTCTTAATGCCAGCTTCTCTGCAAAAGTCTTTGAACTCATTTGACTCATATTCAGTGCCATTGTCAATCGTCAAAATCTTGATCTTCTTTCCGGTCATATTTTCCACTAAGGCTTTGAAGGTACGGAACCACATGAAAGCCTCATCCTTCTTCTTCAAGAAGTATATCCAGGTTTTGCGAGAGAAGTCATCAGTAAATGTCATATAGTAAGAACATCCCCCCAGGGATGTTACAAGCAACATACCGGAAAGATCAGAATGGACCAGTTGCAATATCTCAGATGTCTTTGTGACACTTGAGGGAAAAGGTCCCCATGTATGTTTTCCTTCAGCACAGCCCTTACATACACCTTTATGATTATTTCCAAAATCAGGCATCCATTTATAATTGATATATCAGAATTACAACACAAGCAAGTGTGCCGGCAAACCTTCGGCCACACTTAATATATACAAAACAGACCTCTGCTTTTACACATATATGTGCTGTACAAACCGTATCTCTGTACACAGGATAATTCCACGATAAGACTGCACAAACCCCTGCGCTATATCGTGCACCTTTTACTCAACAGTCAGCTGCATGCGTATATTACTACGCTGTTTATTAGAGTCCACCAACGCTCTTTATAAACCTGCGTAATGGTATACTTCTGTCCACGTACCAACCTCTAGTCCGTCCACGTGACAGTCCTGCAGCCTACATGACCTTCGTGCTGTTTATTCGAGCGTTCCACGCTCTCATAAACCTGCACATGAACACGTCCACGATTGTCCACCCAATGGCTCGCTGTTTGTACAAATTTCTGTGCTGTTATACCGACACCCAAAAACCTGCACAATATATTTATTACTGCCCACGTAGCAGCCCTCTGGTCTGTATATAAACCCGAATCTATAGAACTGTATTCACAACCGCATCCCACGTGAGATCCTTTTAATTCGTTTATGCAAGATGCTGTTACTATCCACGTGCCGGTGCTTGGATACACCGCACAATCCAACCTCCATTGCGCCGTATACCTTTGCCACACGTCAGTTTTTGGCAACCTGCTTCACTGATGTGTTGAACCACCAATCCGCTGCCTCGGATATTACTCCCAACACACCGATCTCTCGAACCTCTCAGCGTTGTGTTGTAACTCTTATCCACGCGTAAATATTCTGCGTTATGCCACAGATCTCCGTCTGCGTGGCAGTCTCTCAACAACCGGCTGTATTCGGTCACTTCAGACGTTTCACGTCCTCATAATACTCGCACAATGATATTCCACAACTGTCCAAGTGTCAGTCCTCTAACGGACCTGCACTTTTCTTCGTTGTTTGCTTTTACGCTTCAGCTTATATATATGTAATCCGTCACTGACCATGCGCCGCCTTATCACATATATAAACCTGCGTATTTTATTAACTGCTGCCTACGCGTCCTTTTATCAACAGTCCAAACGCCCCGACACATATATATATGATCCAGCACATATATATCTTAGCTGCGCGTCTGTCGACGGTTCTTATCCACGTGTCTTCCACAGTCAACCGATATGCCACTTATAGTTTGCTGTCCATATATAGTTCCGCGTTGCCCCTTCAACGCACCGCATATATATGTTCAGCCTGCGTCTATACGTATCTGTCCACGCGTCGTCTTCTACTTCGACGTACCAGCATACGCATATTCAATCTGGGTTGTATTATCGACTTCGCCCACGTGTCTACCTCCCGGTAGACCTGCTTCTTACTTTGCTGGTTGCTTCCGAACGTTCTGCCGCATAACTTTGCGCATATATATATATCACAGTCACGTGCCCATCCGCCAACGACTGCGAACGTTACAGGACCTTGTCCACGCGGCCCTCCTGTAACTTCCGTGTGATTATCTGAACACCCCAGCATCCATAACCTTGTACAGAATTATGCGCACGCTCCTCGCTTCAATTATAACCACTGTATAGTCGCCCTTTGATAGAGGCAGGTTGGCCGAATATATTTATCCCTTTGCGTTATTATCTGAGCGTTCAACGCTCATAAACCTGCGCAAGGATATATACTGTTTTAGATCCCAACCGATCCCTCAACCTTAATTCAGCACCTTATTTCAGATCTGCATCTTCGGAGTCACGCACAAGAGGCGCGCACTCCTTCACCGTTACGCAGAGCTAAATTCCGATACTCAAGAGAGAGACCGATTCTTTGATGATGATTGCTATAGATAGAGTTTGTCTTCACCTCAGCTCTGATACCATGTTAAGTTTTGTAGATGTTCTATGCTAAGAGCAATTTCACTGTACTCACAGCAATCATACAATTAGATAAGCAAAATGCAGATAGAACATATAAGCAGATCTTCAGAAGACAAATCAGAAACAAGAAAAATGAATGTGTTCGTTTCGGCGGTCAACAGGATGCTTCAACCAGCAAAGTCTCCTTTGGTCAGCCAGCCCAGCATGTGTCACAACAACCCTCCTGGTAGTTCGTACTTTAAGGATGAGAGAGGAAGATGTGAGTTGAGTTGTATTCAAATTCTCTCCAACTTTTCATGTATATATATCCATCAATGAGGGTGTGTGACACATCTGTTGGGCATGTGAGCCTACATTACAAAACTGGCTGACCTTGCACATATAATTTATCAAGAATAATAAATTCAAAATATAAGTTCTGCTCATCGGATTAAGACTATTTTTATATGGATTTTACACCTCTCAGAAAGAGGAATCCATCAAAAATATTAGCCTCTTAATCTGAGCATCAGAACATGGAGTTTGGACCTAGTTGTCCAAATTTAACAATTTTTCATGGGTTTTATTCTGGTTATATGTTGGTTATAAGCATGGTTCTATGATGTGCTCTAGCTATGGATCTTATTCATGATTTGATAGTTTATTGAATGATTGATGAATGTATGGGCTAACAAGTGTTATTGTAGCTAGCTTGAGAGGGCATTGTTCCTTCTTGTTGATTCCCATATTAAGTACATAAGTTTATGATCAGATATGCATTCATGGCCTATAGCTTATATGTTTATCATATGTTTGATTAAATGTCTATCATGGATTAGGCATGGCTAGGTCAATTTCTTATTCAAGGTATGAATGGTTAGAATTGTTAGCATCTTTTTTATGTTTCTGGAAAGTTACACGAAGTTCTGAGTAGTGGTTTAGAGGCTAGCCTGGAAAAGTGGCTCAGATCTTGAAACCGTTGGCATAAAACTGGATTTTTTGGGTCATGACTGCATGGAAGAAGGCTTATGAGTGTAGTTATAGCCTCATAACGACATGCAGGAAGTGCTAAGGATGAAATTATGGAGTTAAGTCAATGAAAAATAGTTCCAGCTCAGTGATTGATCACCTGGGGTGGTTATCTGGCCCATGAGTTGTTTGTAGTCCCTAAGGAATGTCAGGAAGTCTTTAGTTTGTAGGCCCCACTTCCATCACAGGAACTTGGAGGTCGAGTCATGTTATAGTAGCACTCATCTCATGTTTACCCTAGGGAGCTTGTAAAAGCAGCTAAATGTGGGGTGTGGGGTTAAAAATTAGTATCAGAGCTTCCAAGTTCAAATACTTGGACTAGATGGGCTAAACGTGATTTTTATGCTTGCATTTCAGTTATATGTGTGATTACTATGCATGCATTGCAATGGGTATAGTTTTCTTGTGTATAGTCATGTTACAATTTGCGTTATTGATATGTTGACATGTTGATGTCATTATGTGTAAATACATGTATATTGTGCTAATATGGACTAATTTGTACACACGAGATAGCCTCCCCTAAACTTTATTAAGGTGTGTTTATTCATGTTTCTATTTGGTTTAGCTAACATGGCATGTTTGGAGGAAGAAGAAGATCAGAGATGACGAGTAAAATGGTGGATTATAGTTCACGTGACTCTCCTTACAGATCGACTAAGCAACAACGAGATGAGTATTCTTCTGATATAGCAGATACATTGAGAAGTTGCAAGACAGATAACAATAGGTTTATTGAGATGCATGAAAGGCTTGCCAGGGCTCAATAAAAGCAAGTTGAGGTTAATGTAGTGATCCTTTAGAGCCTATCATATTTGCAAAGACAGGGACAGTTAAGGATTAGTCATGGACAAGAGGAAATGACTAATGGGGCATATGGTAGCAGGTCTCGATTAGGATACGGGTTGGACAAACATGATACAGTCAGACATGGTATATGGTTGGATACACCTGACAAGAGAGGTAGTGCTTATGGGTTCTATTCTAGTTCTGGTTTAGAGAGACATCATTGTCATCACTGCCATCATCCTTATGGGAGGAGTGAGAAGCGGTATTTTCTAGAGAAACTCAAGAAAGTCAAGCCTCCTACTTTTGATGGAGAGATGAAGAAATTAGAGGATGCAAAAGCATGACTGTTTGGGATGAAGAAGTTCTTTAGATTGCATTATTATACAAAGAATATGAAGGCCAAGATAGCGATCTTTAGTCTCAAAGAAAAAATATATATCTAGTGGGCAGATGTGAAGCTTGTTAGAGGCATCAAAGTAGAACTAGAGTTGAGTTGGCATGAGTTTAAAAGACTCTTTAGGAAGAAGTACTTGTCTAAGAGATATTATGATGGAAAGGCCAAGGATTTCTATGAGTTGAATATGGGTTCCATGAAAAATGAAGAGTACACGACCAAATTTCTGGAATTGTTGAGGTATTGTCTTATCTCAAGGATGAGAATATAAATGTCCAAAGTTTCATTAGTGGACTTCCATTAGCATTCAAGGATCAAATTGAGTATGATGAGCCTCGGTCATTGGAGGAAATTGAAGAATTCTTATGAGTAGTCGAAGCGCAAGTCTGAGCCTAAGCATGATTGGAAAGGGGTTGAGAAGGCTAAAGGAAAATTGCCTCAGAAGAGAGGAAGACCTCAGGATGCAGGTGAGAAAGAAAATTTGGATCCTTACAAGAAGTTTCATGTAGTTGAGAAGGGACATAAATCTTAGCCTAGAGAACAACATAATAAAGGCAGTGGCATAGATATGTTGCAGTGTTGGATTTGTGGAAAGGATCATTGTAAGAAGGATTGTCCATTGTACCAGGGTGGCAAGCTTCATATCTACAGTGCCCAAGAAGTGCATACAGTTGGGGATGTTGGCCAGACCATTCCTCGAACCTATGAAACACTGGATAATAGGAAAGTAGATCATCACAAATCCATTATTGAGATGGAAGGTAAGCTCTATGATCAAGTTGTTTCCATTTATATTGATCCTAGATCTGATTATAGCTACATTAGTCCTGACGTGGTGGATAAGTGTGGCTTGGATAAGTGCATGCAGAATTTTGGTTGGTGCAATTGGCTACATGGACCAAGAAAATAGTTCATTATTAGGTGAGAGCTTGTGCATTTGAGCTTAATGGTATGCCTACATCAACACGCCTAAATGTGCTTCCTTTGGGATCATATAGTATGCTTTCGGTATGTATTGGTTGTTTACTCATAGGACCAATTTAAACTTGTATGAGAAGGCTATTGAGTGCATGGATGATGATGGAGAGAAGAGAATCTTGTAGGGAAAAAAGAAGCCTACACTAGTGAGAATGTTTACAACCATGCAAGCTAAGCATTGTTGCGGGAAGGGGTGTGTATTGTTTGCAGTGCATATTTCCATGATAAACGGAAGGATGTTGATGATAATGAAGTCTTGAAGAGGTATCCTATTTTGTAGCAATTTCAATATGTGTTTTCAGAAGATATTTCAGAGTTACTGCCTCATAAGGAAGTGGACTTCTCTATTGAGTTAGTATCAGGAGCAACACTAACATCATAGGCACCTTACAGGATGGGCACTCTAGAGTTAGTGGAATTGAAGTTGCATCTTAAAGAGATGCTTGATAAAAGATACATAAGGCCAAGTGTGTCGCCTTGGGGTGCACTAGTGTTGTTTTTAAAGAAAGATGGTACTCTCAGGTTGATCTAAAAATGGAGGAAATCTCCTTTTATCAAAATCAACCGTCCTCTGACACTTTGCAAGTTAACAAAATGGGTATTTAAAGGTAAAATAAGTTTCACAACCTCTTCAAGATGGTGAGTTAAGTTTTCACATGAACTTAAAATAGAAACAAATTCATATGCAACTCAAGATGGTAAATATGAAAAGAAGAAACCAGCATTTGATAACGGAGTTCACCCCTCCTGGGCTACGTCTTTGGGCCTACCCCCATAGGTAGACAACTATATTTATTTCAGCCACAAATGAGTACACTACAACTTGTTGACAATAAAATGGCTTGTATCTTGTACAAAGAAACATTCTCCTACAAAGAATTCTCACTCGGAAAGATGACCCCTACAGCGAGTCATGAAAATGTCAACATAAAAATGACTCACACAATAGGTGCTTATACTCCACCTGAAATCAAAAGTATAAACATGCAAATCCTTCATAATGACGAGTTGAAAAGGGCTTCTCTCCTTAACATATTGAGAAAAGGCTAAAAAGAGATGCTCTACCGAAGTAACAGCTACTGCATATGAAATTGGGAGGCTAGAAAACCTCTAACTAGGCCATCTCCATGCTCACATATGCCTCCATACTACTTCAAAATTGTCTCTATCTCTAGCACTAAAAAACTTGATTTTGCAAAAATTCCATCATAACGTGCTCATATCAAAAAACTGAGGATGCCATTAAGTCCAAGACGCTAAAAAAAACCCTTATCTAGGCTCTTCTTGAGCTCAAAAAGGTTAAAAATTGAGCAAGATATGCTTCTCCAAGCCAAGCTCTCTTATTTGTCCTACAAATTGGCAAAACCTTCGAATTGTGCAATGATTTCTCCCTTTACAGAGTCTGCTTAGTGAAAATTTCACCTGAGACAGGTAATCTGCTGCAAAAGTTGCAATTTGTTTCCTATTTAATTTCACTAATAACCCCTTAAGTGCAAAAATTGGGTCACGTGGAGCCATGTGGTCGGCAGCCAAGGCCAAATGCTTGCCCCCACCGACTAAGCCCTCCGTTGCTCCGGGATAAGTTCATATGTGTCAATATAGTCGAGGGTTAGGGCCAACATCTCGTCGCCTCCTCTTAACCTTTTCTGATAGTTGTGGTCTTGTGGGTGTTCCGATGGAACCAGGGCTAGGGCCAAGTGCCTCACCCCTCCACCACAACTCTCCGCTCAGTTGTATGGTTAGGTCAATACGTCTAAGGCTAGGGAAAAGTTCCCCGCCCCACTCACTTATTTCATTGGACATATGGTGGGGTATGTGACCTGCGGTCGAGGCTAACTGCCCAACCCCTCCTCCCAAACGCCGAAACACTCAATAACAAATATAACCAGTGACCCTTATATGTTAAGAACTTGTGCAATGGTGTGACGGTAAGGTTAGAGGTTGGTATTTCAAAGGTCTAGGGATAAAACCCTGCCAAGGCCTTTGGCTTTGTTATAAAAAATTTGGCCAACCACGGGGTGCCCTCTTATTGGGCCATGTGGTGGCCTTTGATTGGGCCACCTCAAACCATACTAAACAATCAAAATACACCACCTACACCCTTACCATGATGTCATGTATCAAAACCTAATTAGTTCACCACCATTTGTACCCTGCATAGTCTGCTGATGACGTCAGTGGTACGGACTGCCTAGTCAGCAGCCCAGTCAACCCTATTGTTGACTTTTTTTAGTTGTTGGTAAAAAATTCAGAACACCATAACTTCTTCATACGACATTGGATTGAAGCGATTCAAGCATCGTTGGAATCATGATGATGAACACTAAGACATGACACTACTTTTTGGAGATTTCGAGCATTTTCATTTTTGAGCCTATCTTTGATCTCCGGATCACAAGTTGTGCATTGATTACAGGTAGTTGAACAAGGTGACTATCAAGAACAAGTACCCATTGTTGTGGATCGATGAATTTCTTGATTAGTTGAAGGGAGCAACAATGTTCTCAAAGATTGATCTGAGATCACAATATCATCAGGTGTGCATCAAAGAATAAGATATCTATAAGACTGCATTATGTACTAGGTATGGGCATTATGAGTTTGTGATAGTTCCTTTTGGTCTTTCTAATTATTCTACCACCTTTATGTGCTTTATGAATAATGTGTTGCATCCTTATCTGGACAAGTTTGTGATAGTGTTCATTGATGATATATTAATATATTCTAAGAATAATGAAGAGCATGCAAAGTACCTCATAGCAGTGTTGAGATTGTTGAAAGAGAATAAGTTGTATGCCAAGCTTAGGAAGTGCAATTTATTTTAGTCTCAGGTTCATTACTTAGGGCATGTTGTTTCCAAGGAAGGTATAGCAGTGGACCCGGAAAATGTTAAAGTTATCATGGAGTGGCCAACTCCTAGGAATGTGGATGAGGTCAGATCATTCATGGGATTAACATGTTATTACAAGAGGTTCATCAGGAACTTCTCAAGAATTTCCTATCCTATTACATCTTTGTAAATAAAGGGAAATAAGTTTGAATGGAATGAGGAGTGTGCAACTAGTTTTGAGTAGTTGAATCATTTCCTTACAAATTCTCTAGTTTTGAAGGTTACATATCCTGATAAGGAGTTTGTAGTTTGTCTACATGCTTGCAAGAAAATAATTGGTGGAGTCTTGGTGCAGGAAGAACAGGTGGTATGCTATGAGTCAAGGAATTTAAATGAGCATGAGAAGAACTATGTGACTCATGATCTTGAGTTGGAAACTATCATTCATGTAGAAATTCCTTGTAGATTCAAACTGCTAATTGTAATATGCGAAAACAATTGACTTGAATCTACTCTACTCATCAACGGAAAAAATAAACAATCGATGAAATCACAAATCATATAAGAGGAAGAATTTATTCACACATAACACAATGATTTTACGGGTAAATCCATAGCTAAAAACCATTGCTATTTGTATATTGCATTAATTAGGAAATATGAGAAGATTATAATGCTTTTCTCAAGCCCAAGCAACCTTTGCACTATCTCCATCTATCTCACTACTTCCTAGGAAAGCCTTAGATGAATACAATATGCTCTGCTCAACCTTGAGCTCAACCTGCACAAGTATTTTCTATCCTCTACCTGACTAACTACCTTTGGCCAATACTTAGCCAAATGCATAGCCTTCCAAGATCCTACTTCCTCGCGTTAATTTTCAAGGAATTAGCCCCTATTTAATGGGGAAATTACTCAATTATGAATTATGCAATCCTCATAGGCCTTTTTCTAATTGCATGCACCATCGGTTTAATTTAGATGATTTTACAATTGATAGTACGTTATCCCTCAAATTCGATCTCAACTAGGTCTTTCTCTTATCTAACATGCATGAGTTAATTATGAGTGAATCTTCAGTTCACTGGTTGATCATTGCAGGAAGCACTACACTGCACTTCAAACAACACCCCATTGTTCGACAGACTGCACCCCACTACTGCAGGCTTCACCCCACTACTATAGGTTATGCCCCACTACTGCAGGTTACACCCCACTACTCGACCTCCCACTAATTCCTCCATTATTTGGAACTAGTTTAATTGACTTTAACTCAGTTAGACTGAATTAAATAATTACAATTCAAAATAAACTCAACTAGTGATCCTAATTTGAGGAGACACTCTACATGACTCTAGTAGACCTTTAACTTGATTTAATTGAGCCAACTAAGTCAAATTAACTTAGTTAACTATTACAAGTTGTCATGAGATGTGGAGTTACAATTTTATTCCCAATTTAATTCAAGGAAAAATTAAATTAGGATTTTTATTGATGTTATTTTTAACATTTCTTATTGTTATTTTCAACACTCCCTCTCAACAAGAAAGGGATTCACATATATCCCAATCTAGTACCTTTGTAATGTTCTACATGCAACTCTTTTCACGGTTATTGTTCCTACTACAACATCTACAACTAAAAAGAATCTAAACAAGATAAACTGAATTAACTGTGTCTGCAACTATCTAATGGGAAAATTGTGTTGTTGTTGACTTTGCTACTGAGCCTCCTGCTCTGTTATCAACACTGATCTACACTCTTCAGTATTTGAATGACACTGATCCTCCTACTACTAAATATTGTGGGCCCTCATAGCAAGGTAATGATCCATGAGACAAAAAACATCTCAATGATCCCTGCCCAAATTTCTCTAACTCTTGGGACTATTGCTTCACATTGCCCTACCTCTCACCTGAAGGTATGGTTGCATGTGCTCCCTCTACCCACTTGGCTTGAAATTTCCCCCTACTGAAGGTATCTTCTTGAGTTGACGTCTCCACCCATCCTCCTCTCAGCTTCTCCAGTTGTGGTTGTTCCAAAACTTGTTGAAGTTGCTTCTGACGCTTCATGTTGAGAGGTAATTCATGCTCCCTCTCATCCACCAAATATCTAACCTTTTCCTTGCTTCTCAAGGCTTTGCATGCATGAACTAAATTTGATCTATTCATACTTTTGTTGTTACATCTCTGCTTCTGCTTCTGCATTGCTGCTGCAACTGCTACAATAATGAGTTTGATATTCCCATATCCTGAAGTACTATCTTCCATAGGGTTGCTCCCTCTGAAACTAGAATCCCTCTGAGTCTCTATCTCCCTATGGGAAATCTCTCTACTCCTCATTCTTCCAATATCAATAATCAAAACTCCTTTTTGTGTCACTAAACATTGTCTCACTAATCTACTCACTAGAAGCCTTCTAGATCCATTAAGAAGTTTGAACATAAGGTCTTATGGATCTTCCCTGAACTAGAGTTCCATTAGCCTTCAAGGACAACTTCACATTCTTCTCTTCTATTTTGATTTCAACTTTGATACCATGTAGAAATTCGATGTAGATTTAATTTTCATATTGTAATATGTTAAAATAATTGATTTGAATCTACTCTACTCATCAACGGAAAAAATAAGCGATCGATGAAATCACGAAGCATATAAGAGAAAGAATTCAATCACACATAACACAATGATTTTCTGGGGAAATCCATAGCTAAAAATCCCTGTTATAGGTATATTTCATTAATAAAAAAAATATGAGAAGATTACAATTCTTTGCTCAAGCCCGAGCAACCTTTGAACTATCTCTATCTATCTCACTGCTTCCTAGGAAAGCCTTAGATGAATACAATATGTTATGCTCAACCTTGAGCTCAACCGGCATAAGTATTTTCTGTCCTATGCATGACTGGTTTCCTTTGGCCAATACTTAGCCAAATTCCTATCTTTCCAAGCTTCTACTTCCTTGCATTGTTCCTCAAGGAATTATCCCCTATTTAATGGGGAAATTCCTCAATTATGAATTGCGCAACGCTCATAGCATTTTTATGATTGCATGCATCATTTGTTTAATTTAGATGATTTTACAATTGATAGTACATTTTCCCTGAACTCCAATATCAACTAGGTTTTTCTCTGATTTGACATGCATGAGTTAATTATGAGTGAATCTTTAGTTTATTGGTTGATCAATGTGGGCAGAACCACACTACACTTCAGGTTGTACCCCACTGTTCAACAAGTTTCACCCCACTACTGTAGGTTACACCCCACTACTAGACCTCCCACTAATTCCTCCATCAGTTGGAACTAGTTTAACTGACTTTAACTCAGTTAGACTAAATTAAATAATTACAACTCAAAATAAACTCAACTAGTGCTCCTAATTTTAGGAGACACTCTACATGACTCTAGTTAGACCCTCAAATCAATTTAATTAAGCCAACTAAGTCAAATTAACTTAGTTAACTATTAAAAGTTGTCATGAGATGTGGAGTTACAATTTTATTCCTAATTTAATTCATGGAAAAATTAAATTAGGATTTTTCTTGATGTTATTTTTAACATTTCTTGTTTCTATATTTAACAATTCACGTCTTGAAGGTGTGGAGGCATTATCTTCTTGGCAGGAAGTTTATTTTAATGAGTGATCATAGTGGACCGAGGTACTTGTTTGACCAATCCAATCTGAATTCCAAGCAAGCTAGATGGTTTGTTACCCTCAATGAGTTTGAATTTGAGATCAGGTACATCAAGGACAAGGAGAACAGGGTTGCAGATGCTCTCAACAGGAGAGTGTAGGTGAATCACATTTTAGTTGTGAGCTCTTATGGGACATATTTACAAGAGTGGATCTTGCAAGCAAGGAAACATGATGAAAAGTACCAGACACTAAAGTAGAGGTTGCAACAAAAGGGTGAAGGTGATAGAGATGAGGAGTATCACCTCACGGCAAATGGCTTGATTAGATTCAAGAACAATATTTATGTGTCGAATAATAGTGAGCTCACTAATATTATCTTGAGGGAGTTTCATTTCAATCCATATTTAGGTCACTTGGGATAGTAAAACAATTTGACAACTATTAAGAAGCTCTATCATTGGCAGAACTTGAAGAAATATGTGGTTGAGCTTGTTGATATATGTTTGGATTGTAAGTAGGTGAAATCAGAATGCAAGAATCCAGTTGGTTTTTTGCAGCCTATTTTGATTCCAAAATGGAAATGGGAGGCCATTTCCATGGACTTCATTTCAGGTTTGTTGAGGACATTGAAGCAGTATGATTCCATCATGGTTGTGGCTAACGTGTTGAGTACGGTACCTCACTTCATTATAGTGAAATCTACTAATTCAACTAGTGAGGTAGCTTATATCTTCATCAAGTATATCATGAGGTTGCATGGTGTTCCCAAGAAGATCATATCAGACAGAGATGTCAATTTCACTTCTAGGTTTTGGAAGGAGTAACTTGTCATCTATCGATAGATGGACAAACAAAGAGGGTTAAAATGATTCTTGAGGACATGTTGAGGATTAATTTCATGCATCAACAGAGAAAGTGGGAGGAGTAACTTCCACTAGTAGAGTTTTCTTATAATAATGGGTATCAAGAATCCTTAAGGATAAGTCCATTTGAGGCTCTTTATGGGCAGAATTGTAATACTCTGATTAGTTGGAGTGATCTAGTGAACAAAGTGTTGATTGGACCAGATATGTTGGCTGAGATGGAGCAGGAGATGTAGGTTATTAGAAGTAATTTGAAGGCATCACACATTACAAGGAAAATACCTTCTAGCAGAGGTTATATCAGAGGTTTTTAGTGTTATAAAATTAGCAAAAATTGTCAGAAAATAATCTACTAAAACATATGTTTGTGATAGCAAATGTTTTAGTAGAGGTTTTAATGGAACTTCATCACAACTAAAAAAAAATTGGGCGACTGAAGGTTTTAGCGGATGTTTTTTTTGCGATGTGATTCTTGGAACAAGTAGCACTGGTGCACTACATATATAAAAGCACCGAATGGCATACATAACTAAAACCACTGAGGTGTTGAATTCAAAGAACATTGATGCATAATATATATTGCACTTGTGCTAATAGATAAAAAATCCCTGCGACATTCTTGTAAGGAATGACACTAGGTCACGTAAAAATTAATTGTTTAGTTGATGCTTTATTTTAAACTTGAAATGTCGATACATATCATATGTACAAATGCCCTCATGCATTAGTTATATAAAAGGACCTATCTTGTTAGTTTTCATAATGCACCGAGATAGAAATAATATTTTGTAGGACCAAGGTGTTAGTTCTATGAAAACATTGGTGCTTTAAGAATTACAATGCAATAGGGTGTCAATCTCAAACAATATAGATGCTTGAAGGAATAAACACCCCAGTGCTATCGTTTTCCAAAAAGTCACTGGTCATGCAAAAAAAATTCATCACAATGCTTTTATATAAAATAATGCACCTTGTGTTTTTATGCTATAGACGCATCAATTTTTTGTATGATATTTTCTCTCTTTTGGAAACATCAACCTGTGACAGTACAATTATTGTAATGTTTTAAATATGTTATTCATCTAAAAATTGACATATATCTTATAAAAATATTTATATAAATTAAAAATTTTATTAGTGCATTTGTCTATGATGTTTGGATTAATTTATTATATTATTAGATTTCTCATCTCTTGATTGTAATATTTAATTAGTGGTATAACATTTCACAGTGACATTGGATAACACAATAGAATAAATTAAAATGTATTTTATTATATATCAATAAGAGGCTCTTTCTCATACAAAATGGGATTGTTATTGTTAACCCCTTATCTTTCAATTGGGACAGTATTTCCATTAAATTAAACAAAATCTCTGATTTTCACAAACAATTATTTAAAAAAATACAACATGTTGCATTGATATCCAAATAGATCACCATTCTTCATTGGAACTATTGCCAATGCTCTAGCTACTTCCATGACTTGGGTTATTTGAAGAAATGTTTTGTTGATTGCATTGATTGTTTTCATCTTCTTGATCTTGTTCCATTTACAAACATAAAAATAAAGTGTAATGAGTGTATCTACATTGGTGAGAATAATGAAAATTGAAATAAATAATATACATCAATATAAATCAATAGCAATGCACCATATCAAGAAGTGACTCACAAATTGTGCACATGGCTTCAAAACCAAGTCTCATTCTTTGTGCGACAAGTCTTTTGTTAGCGTAGTTCCATACTTCATTTCTTGCATGTTTTAAAACCCTTTATAAATCATAGATTTAATATAAATGATTTTCTTGTTCTATTAATTATAAACTCAGAAAAGTAAAACAACATAGATACTTAAAAATTTCACAATTAATTTTTTATATTCCAACATATACTCACAACCTTTATTTAACCCAATGTCAATCAATTATTTTGATGGCTCTTCTTTGTATGTTAGCGCCTATTTGAATATATTCAATGATGGTTTCTGTAAAACAACTTAAAATATACAAAAATGAAATCTTGAGTTCTTATAAGCAAATATTAAGAATTATTCACAAACTTTGAAATCAAACCTTTTCTTCCTCGTCGTCCTTTTGTATGTGTTGAATGAGTTCCATCTTGTTTTTTTTTTGCAAGAAAATACTTGAAAATTAATATTTAATGCTAAATTATTTTTTTATATGTACAAAGTCAATCATGATTACATAAATTTGAAGCAAATTGTTGTTGAAATGGCTCCTCATGTGATGCAAGTATGTCCATTTATTTGACCATCTCCTTATACACTTTGTTGGAGATTCCCATTGGCATGTTTCGCATATCAGCATGTTGATCATTTGGGATTTTCGTAATCTTCCTGAAAAAAATAAATAAATAAATAAATAAATAAAATAAAATAAAATAAATAAATAATATATATATATATATATATATATATATATATATATAATAATAATAAATAAATGAAAACTAAATATAACAAAATTGATATTAATAAATGAATGGTTTGTAGTAATTTTATGCAACCAGCTCACAAAATAGAAAAAAGATAGAGCAACGACTTCAAAATCAAACTCTTCGAGGGGGAAACCTCCTTTACATTACACAAATGAACAATTCTTGGATATACAAATGAAAATACCTCCTTTCTATATATAGGAGTCTAAGAGGTCACAATATAGTCAAAGCCGACATAAAAATAATAATGTAAGGGCACAACAATAACAATAGTGAGCTTCTATGGGGCACAATAATAACAATACGGGGACAACATGGGCACAACAATAACAATAAGGGGCTACCGTGACAATAATAATATGGGAATACAGTAGTATTACAGGGGCCTAACATGCCCCTCTCCTTCATAAAAGTGTTTTCCTCAACACTTGAGTAGTTCTATATGCTTATGTATAAAATTCTCATCCTCCCATGTGGAATATTTAGCGGGTAAGTTCTTCCACTTGATGAGATACTCTGAAATTGATCGATTTTGTAGTTGTCGAGTTCTTGTTTCTGTGACTGCTTAAGGTTCCAATATGATTTTTCCTTCCTCGTCAAGTTCTGGAAATATTGTTTGAACTGGGAGCTTGTCACCTATAAACTTCTTTAAGCATGAAACATGGAAAACTAGGTGCACTCGGAAGCTGTAGGAAGCTCTAATTGGTATGCCATAGTACCAATCTTTTGCAACACTTTGTACGTACCATAATACTTTGGTGATAATTTACTATCCTTCTTAGCTTGCTTGAGGGACATTTATTTGTATGGTTGTAGTCGTAGAAATACCCAGTCACGTACATCAAAACTTCTTTCGCTGTGATGTTGATTTGCCTGTTGTTTCATTCTATTTTGTGCCAAAGTGAGGTTATCCTTTGAGAGTTAGAGAACTTTTTGTTGATGCTCGATGTGATCTTCCACTGCTTAAACCTTAGAATGTTCTCTTAAATATGATGTGATGGACGATGGATGATATCCATGAAGTGCCAAAAATGGGGTCATTTTTGTTGCAATATGGAAGGAAGTGTTATATCACCATTTAGTCAAAGGCAACCATTTGACCCATTGTGTCTGTTTATCAGATACAAAGAAACGAAGATATCCTTCCAAACATTTGTTCACTATCTCAGTTTTCCCATCAGATTGAGGATGATACGATGAGCTATGAGCTAACTGAGTACCTAGACAAGAAAATAATTATGTCCAAAAATTTCCAGTGAAAATATGATCTTTGTTGCTTACAATAATCTTCGGGTTTCCATGTAGCTTTTGAATTGTTTCCATAAATGAAGTAGTAATTGTACTAGCTTTAAAGGGATGAGATAATGCACAAAAATGGGCATATTTGGTAATTCTATCAACTACCAGCATGATGACACTCTTTCCTTCGGACTTGGATAAAACTGTGATAAAATCCATGAAACTTCCTCCCAACATTGACTTGGAATGGATAAAGCACTACAAGAAAAAACGTCATTGGTGAGGGTCACCAATGTGACATATGGTGACAGTCTTTAAAAAAACATTGTTGTAAGTGTATATAGTGATGATCCTTTATGGTTTGTCACCAAAGCCATTTTAAATGACACTTTTGGTGAGGGTCGTTAAAGGCTCGTCACTAATTCTCTCTTTGGTGACATGTTTGGTGAAGGTAGTTAAATGCCCATCACTAATTCTCTCCTTGGTGACACTTCTAGTGATGATATTTTATTGACTGTCAGCAATGATATTTTTGGTTACTTTTGGTGACGATCAATAAATGTTTGTCATCATTGATAATTCCAATGAGTTTTTTATGACGCTTCATGCCTATGATAGACCTTTAAGGTCCATCACCAATGTCGCATTTGGTGACTGTCTTTAAAAAATCGTTGTTGTAAGTGTATATAGTGATGGTCCTTTAAGGTTTGTCACCACATCCATTTTCAATGACACTTTTTGTGAGGGTTGTTAAAGGCCCGTCACTAATTTTTTCTTTGATGACACTTTGGTGAGGGTCGTTAAAGGCCCATATTAATTCTCTTTTTGGTGACACTTCTAGTGATGATATTTTATTGACCCTCACCAATTCTCTTATAGGTTACTTTTGGTGACAGTCAAAAAATGTTCGTCATCATTGATCATTCCAAGGAGTTTTTAATGAAGCTATGTACTTGTTACTATATTTTTTGTCAAAAGATAACGATTTAATACCATTGTTGTGGAGTCTTTTTTATTATGTGTCCAAGGTCAGTGGTTATAATAGCCAGTCAATTTGTTAAGAATTAATTAGTGTGTATCATTTCCCTCAAGCCATAAGAATATAGTTTTCCTATGAGTCAACACATGATTCATCTCTATTAGGTTTATTATATAGCGAATTTCCTTTAAATAAAGTTCCACTAGTGTGTGTAGGAACTATATTATTTAATACATAATCAAGCTCTATCAATTCTATTAATGAGAGAGACCTAGCACTCCTCAACACTCATGTCACACCTTAACATGCTTTGGAACAGTACACTAACATTCCTTGGCACCTCACATGTCTTGGAACATCTTTGTACCTAGAACATATTGCCATGAGTAGGATGCCCAAGCACATGTTGGCATGCCCTAGCATAGCACAACACTCCCTTATCATGTGTTGGCATGCCTTGGAACACCTTGGCAAAATATTGCATTGAAAAACATTAGAACTTGGCACACATTGGCACTTGGCATGTATTGGAACATATTATAAGTGTGCATAGCATGCCCCTTTTGAAAAATATAAAGTCCCAACTTATTAACCCTCTTATGTGTTCATTTCCTTGCATTTTAGCTTGTTTATTCCTTTTGTTGCCTTGAAACTCCTTGACGCATATTGGCATACTATGGCACCGTGCACATCCTAGCATGTCTTAGCACCTGGAATGCCTTGGCACTATTTAGCACATGCTAGCATACCCCGGAAATACCTAGCACACTCTAGTACTTCTTGAAATTACCTGATATTACCTGGCGTGCCTTACCCGTGCTTAGCATACCTTGTCACTCCCTTCTTGGCATGACAGCTAGCACTCATTAACACTCCCTGATGCGCCCTTATATTCATTCACTTCCATGCATTTTGACCTAGTACTCCCTAACACTCCTCAACATGCATTGGCACTCTCTAGCACATCTTAGCACTCTTCGATATGCTCTTCCACTTCATAACATGCATCACACTCCCTAACACACATTGGCACTTGGCATGTGTTGGCACTTGGCAAGTATTAGCATGTTTGGCATGCGTTGAGATGAATTGGTATGATTTGTCATGGTTTAATATTAAAGTTATTTGAGATCAATTATTGGAAACTAGATGAGAAGAAATGGAGGAAGATTTTGCACTTAGAATGCATTGACACTTGGCACTTGGCACCTATTGGCACCTAGTGTTGGTTTTCCTAGCATGACCCTCATGGAAAAGGTAAATTGATGACTTATTAACCCTATTATGTGCTCATTTACTTGTAGTTCAACGTGTTCCTCCCTTTTGTTCCCTTGACAGTCCCTGGCATGCATTGTCACACCCTTGTACATCTTAGCATTCCTTTGCACTTGGAACGTCTTATCTTGTTTGACATGTCTTCGTACTATCTGGCACATGTTAGCATGCCCTAGCATTCCCTAACACACCTTGGAAGTCATGACCTTACAACTAGCATTACGTTTTTCCATGACTTGGGAACATTACATTCACTAGAACACCTTGGTACTCCCTAGTTTTCATGCCCTCTATTATCGTCCACAATGTCCTAAGCTGATGAGGAGATCGACGGAGGTAATCACAGACCAAGCTTTTAGTTTGGTAGCTAGCCCTACCAAACCAAAGAGGGCTCTCTCTATGAAATCACAACAAAGAGATGATTAGAATGTAAAGGATTTTAGGCTAGATAGCTAGGTTCAAGTGGGTTTTGGAAAATTTAGGGTTTTGTTGCTAGATAAGGGAGAAAAACTAGGTAGCTAGGTTAGAGGATCAAAGGGTTACAACAAAAAATACAAAAAGGAGAAAGGTAGCATTACTTTTGTGATGGATCTTAGGTTTTTTCAGTGTAGTGTAGTGTTTAGAAGAAGTGAAAGGTATTAATGAGCATGAAACATGAATTCATTAAGAAAGAAATAAAGTAACACATAATGATTTTTCCATCAAAACAGAGTTTTATGCAAAGAATTTTGTTTATAAAATGTAAGGAAAACCATTGAATAATTGATGAATGGAAGGAGAAGATTAATATCTTTCATATAAAGCTATAACAAAGAAAAAATAACATCATAAACTTACTCCACGTGAATTCCTAGATAATAGTTGCAAATTGTGTCCTTTGATTTCCAGAAAATGTCCAAGTACAAGCTACAATAGTTCTCTCCTCTAAAATCCAACCCATTCTATCATTGAGAAACTGATACATAAAGACCAAAACAACATCTCCCCACTCTTAGAGGTTGAATCAATGACTCTAGGAACTGTTCCATGAGGTGTTCTAACCAAACCCTAATGTCTATGGAAGTTAAAAAACGACTTCTACAATTAAATTTGACTCCAACCTCTCCCATAAATGAGGTCAAATTTACATCAAAGCAACTTATAAATACTAACCACCCATTATTTACATTTACTTTTACCCCTCACATTCATCTACTTCACCCTTTTGACTTTTACCAGAGTCAAACTAGGAATTATAAAAAATTACACAGTGAAAATTTTACAAAAATCTCAGAAATTTCCAGGTGTACAGTGAGCTGTTGGAGACCATTTTTGAGTGCCTTTCTGAAGTCCAAATCCAGATCGGAAGCCTTTTCTGGAAATCTGGGAGAGTTTAGATGTCTTTAGAGTATTGTTTCACTCAGAATGACCAATTTTTGGCTAAGATATGGCAATTCTCCCAAGGTGTCTCCAGGTGCGTAACAAAATGGAAAGAGAGGGGCAAAAAGGTGATTTTTTGCCTCTTTTTTGCAAATTTCTCAAAACCTGAGCCCCAAAACAAGAAAGTGGGCAAACGGGGTTTGAGATGGGGTCATAAGCTTTCCAAAAATGTTGATTTTACATAATTTGTAGCCCTGAGGAAGAAGCAAAGCGTGAGATCGATGTGGTGCTAGACAAAAAATTGCTAAAAAATTGCAAGTTTGCACCAAAACACAAAATTTTCTCCGAACCCTCCCAAAATTTGTCCAAAGACACCTCCTTAGCACACCCAAAACTTGCTAACTCCCTATCATACATTATTATTCATTCATTTCCATGCAATTGAAACTAGTCCTTCCTTGTGTTTCCTTGACACTACCTAACATACCTTCTCAATGCCTCCTCAGCACACCCAGAACTTGGTAACACTCCCTATCACACATTCTTATTCATTCATTTACATGCAATTGAAACTAGTCCTCCTGTGTGTTTCTCTGGCACTCCCTAGCATGCGTTGGCGCCACACCCTAACACCTGACACCTCTTGGCATGCCTTAGCACTTGGCATGTCTTGGAATGACTAACATGCCTTGGAACTTTCTAGCATGTGTTATCACTTCCTGGCATTACTTGCACACCTTGGCACTCCCTAGTTGTCATGCCCTCATAGATAGCCTTACTTTTTTTGTGACTTTGGAACCCAACCAAGTCATTGAAAAAATAGTGTTGTCCCTAGATCAAAGTCTCCCTTTGTCTAAAATTGCTTTTTCCATTCCCTTATTGTAATCATAGGCTTACCTATTGCAAGTCCTATTATGAAATTATCCTAATACACTTCGTCCTTGGGACACCTGGAAGACACTCTTATTTGTTTGTTTCCATGCACTTTGACCTAGTTCTCCCTTATGATGCCCTCACACTCTGTGACATGCATTGACATTGTCTGGAATGTTTTATCACGCCTTTCCATTCCTTGGCATGCCCGACACTCCTTAGCTATCATGCCCTCATAACTACCCTTATTGGTTTTAAGACTTGGGAACCAACCAAGTCCTACCTCAACTACAACATCTTGACCAAGTTAAGGTTACTACAACTATACTATCCCTTGTTCACCTAAGAATGGCCTATAAGTCATCTTAGGCTACTCATGCCCAATATTATCTCATCTCACTTAAGAAGTTACCAAGTCAAGGCTCATGTCTAACCATGGCCATAAAACAACTAAGTAACATAGTTTACATCTTGACATGGCATAGCACTTGGCATGTCTAACAATCCCTTGGCACTATGTGGCACATGTTGGCATTCCCTGCATGCCATGGAATGCTTTAGCACTCCCTATCATACTGTACCACTCCTTGACATGTCATGGCACTCTTGCATGCCTTGGAACTACCTAGCATATAACTTTATCACTCCCTCCTGAGCACACTTGGAATTCACTGACACTCCCTATCATACACTCTTATTCTTTCATTTCCATGCATTTTGAACTAGTTTTCCTTTGTGTTTATGCCGCAATCCCTAACACTCCCTGACATGCATTGGCACACCTTGACACGCATTGGCATACCCTAGCATGTTGCCCTAACACTCTAGCATTTCTTGGCAACACCTAACATACCTTGTCATCCCCTCCTTAGCACACCTAGAGCTCGCTGACACTCCTTGTCACACACTCTTAGTCATTCATTTCCATGCCTTTGAAACTAGTGCTCCTTTATGTTTCCCTGGCACTCCATAACACTCTGTGGCATGCATTGGCACACCCTAGCACCTGACACATCTTGGCATGTTTCCCTGGCTTCTAATATGCCTTAACACTGCCTAGCATACCTTATCACTCCCTCCTTAGCACACCTGGAACTCACTAACACTTCCTGTCACAAAATCTTAATCATTCATTTCCATGCATTATTTTCAGCTATTGCTCCCTTGTGTTCCCCTAGCACTCCTTAACACTTCCTAGCATGTGTTTTTGATGGAAAAAACACTATATATAGGGAAGCTCATCCTCCATTGGTGGACAAGAAAATTTGGTTAAGTAATTCTGTAATAAGAAGTGCGAAGATAACCAACCAAGAGAAGGAAACGAAGAGAGAAGATTTTGGTGTTGTTTATGGGTCTGTTTTAGGGCTAACAGATCCACACGTGTGAAGGAAGGAAGAACTATCTACTATAGAAAAGGTCGAAGATCATGTTGTTGTCCAAGAAGTCGAATCAAGGAAGAAGATAAGCAAGGTTGCACGCTGAATTATAATAATAGTTCATACCATCCAAGCGAAGAAGATCAAGGTTCAAAAGGATGGTCAACCACACATTCTAGGGTTTATGCAAGAGGACCAAGAACTACAAATCTGATCCATGGAACTGGAATCTGAAGGATAGTCGAGTTATTGAAGGAAGAAGCCTGATCATCGTTGACTCAAGGAAAAATAAGGAAGTTGAATCAAGGAGGCTTGTGACTTGATCTTGGAGAGGTCATTGAGTCAAGGGTCTAGGCCATGGTCTTGGTATTCGTCAATTGAAGTCTATATAAGAAGAAGATCTCGTTTGGTTTTTCCTCTCATGTTGCAGAGGTTTTGGCTCTGGTTTATCACATATTCTATGTGTCTCTTGTCTCTTCATTGTTTATGCATTGCTAGATGTTTGATGAAGAATATTGTTTTGAGCATTGTTTTTTATTGTGGATTAGTCTTGAATGTGTTTGTGTATGAAAAATTGGTTGGGTTTGTAAACCATGAGTAGATCAGTGTTTTATTGATGCATGCTTCCTACAATAAAATGTGTCTCTTACTTAAACAATTAATTTAGTGGAAACATGGGTATTTGGACAATTATTTTGGAATTTATGCACCTTTCAAGTACATCAACTCATATAATGCATAAATATAATGGAAAGTTGTAACGTGTTGCATCATAAAAAGGATGTTGATAAAATATGATAGCTTAAATGTACATGATAGTTTGGAAAGGTGGGGAATAACTCTTATTTAGTCATAGGTAGCCTAATAAATTCCTTTTTTAATATTTAAATGTCCATGATGATTTTGAAAGTAGGTGGGTAGCAATTCTTACTCATGTCATAGATATCCTAACGAGTAATTTTCTCTGTCTAGAATATATAGTGTGCTTCTTCAAAAAAATTTATAATATATCATGTTATAAAAACTTTAAAATAAGCTTCTCACTTTGGTTCTTGCATTTGTGGTAAAATTTGAACCCAACTTCTGAAAGTAGTGTTATTCTGGAGGATACCAACAATATTTTTCACTCCATAAAGGTTTTAACATATCTTTAATCTTTGATGAGTTTTTTTAGATGATTGTACTTTAAAAATAAACATGCATCTGCAGTTTTCTCACTTGCTAATTTAGAATCAATGAAAAAAATCAAAATAATTACTTACATTTATTTGTAGAGTTTACCTGAAATTGATGGAATATGATGATTACATCAAATGAGTGTGAAATTGAATTTTGAAATTTTATTAAGGTCCTCAATGCTTGGAAAATGTAATGGGATCATATGATAAGTTAACATTTAAGGTATTTAGTGAGACACTACTTCTCTTCTAAGAAAAGTATATCTAAACCAAGTGCAGTATCAGGGAGAGAGAGGATTCTGTAGTGTGCAAAGCTCAGTTGTGTGGGTTTGGGGCTAAGGCATAGTTGCTCCATTTAACTGAAGTAAAATGAGAGGAAATGAGGCAATGCATACTTTGTAAATCTTAGCTATGAGGATTTGGGGTTCAAGGCTTAGTCACTTCACAACTAAAATGAAATGAGATCAAATGAGACAAGGACTTGCAAATTATTAGTTATATGTAATGACATTAAAGTGAGTAAACACAAAGTATCAAAATTTGAAGTAGAATCAACCCTTGTGTATGAAAATTCAGTCAAGCATTTTTTTATGGTTGAATTCCCCCTCAAATATACATTTGATTAATGAAAAATCTTAGAAAACCACATCCATGTAATCGAGGTATCCCTCTTAGAAGCACAAACCTTTCCCCTTGGTTTCCCATTGACTTTGAGGTTGTATTCCCCTACACTCCTATATTCTTACTACGGATACTACACTCCAACATGACAGATTCTAAGATATATTGTGATAGGGGGGATGAGGGTTTCGGAAATTCTTGTTGCCACAGGAAAGTCTTGCCATGTTTAGTTCAACAATACGGAAGCAAAATTCTCATGTAGAAGGATTTATGGTGCTTTTTCAATTGTGGGAATAGAAATGCCATACATTATGGTGCTTCTTGGTACAATATTACCAATTCATGGAGAAAGATCAATGGTTCCTTGGGTGGAACTATACCAATGTGTGGGTGGGACCAGGCTCATGAGATTCATTTTTTACTACCATCACAATGAACTACAACGAAATTGACTCATGAAATTCATTTTTGACTACCATAACAATGAACTATATCCAAATTGGTTATAAAAGATTGCATTGTTAAAAGTTAATTTTCAGCTTTAAAGTTTGACATAAAAATTATAAAACCAAATCTCATTTGTTTAAATAACATGGAAACCCATAATATTAGCATTAGAAAATTAAACATTAATAAAAAAATATTTATAATTTTTTTGTTTAATTATATAAATTCCAAATCTTAATTTGTTTAAAATTACAACTTACAACATGGTTAATTATTTTGTAATTTTGAAAAATAAAAAATATAATTTTTTGAAATGAGTATACAATAAGATAAGAAAATATACATTCCATACATTTTGATATATTCATAAAATATAATGTTTTTAAAATTTATAAAAAAATAAATAATTATAATTAAAAAAATTTAATGATCATCCAAATTAAAAATTTAATTTTTGCCGCATTTTCTTTCCCGCCTTAGTGTATTCGAATGAATGTTGAGTAGTTGAAAAAAAAGGAAAGACCATTTTGTCGCGTTTTCTTCCCCACCTTAGTGTATTCGAATGAATGTTGAGTAGTTGAAAAAAGAGGAAAGACCATTATGTGGCATTTTCTTCCCAGCGTTAGTGTATTCGAATGAATATTTAGTAGTTGAAAAAAAAAAGGAAAGACTAGAACAAGTTTTCTTCCCGGCCTTAGTGTATTCGAATGAATGTTGAGTAGTTGAAAAAAAAAGGAAAGACCATGGGCACAGTACAATATGATATGTGGCTATATGGAAACAAGTACAGGTCACTGGATCAATCTTTAGGGTTTCTAGATCGATGGTCATTTTTAGAATTGATTTGCAAATTTGTTTTATATTTTCACATGAAATGTACGTTGAGTACTTGAAAAAAAAAAAGAAAGACAATGGGCACAGTACAATCTGATCTGTGGCTATATGGAAACAGGTACACCTCGTTGGATCAATTTTTAGGGTTTATAGATCGATGGCCATTCTTAGAATTGATTTGCAAATTTGTTTTATATTTTCACATGAAATGTTGCAGTAACTCGCTGGAACTTATTGTTTCATGGTTGAATTTGGATGTGTTGAGAAATAAAATTGAGGAGGATCTCTTCAACGACTTGCTCACAAAACATGGATCTATTTTCACTGGGAAAATTTGGACTAGGATGGATGGAAGGATTAGAAGCCTTGGTCTTCTTTCAAGAACCCAAGAAAATACTTGCACATGTACCCTTTCTCTCCTTTAATTTCTTCCTTGAATTCAATTGCTTCAAACAATCTACCAACTTTTTCACCTGAAACTAGGTTATTTGGGTTTTGTTTTTTAAGAATTTAGCTTCAAATGAACTAGCCCCATAATTACTAGATTGGCAATGAAATTTATATTAAATATACGTTGAACTCTTATAGTAGTTTGGTAGTATACCACACCAAAAATTACAAAAATAGCAGTTTGGTAGTATACCACACCAGAAAACAGCCGAAAAAATAACAACGTAGACTTCTCAGGGTAACTCCCTGCCCTCCCTCATTTCAATGCAACACGAAAAAAATTTCTTTCTCTCTTTCCATTTCACGGCATTTCTTAATCAGAAATCTCAATTTCAAGCTCTGTTACCAAAAACTGAACGAAAGTTTTTGTTTTTGAAAAATCCCATATAAAAAATGGAACACTACTAAAGCGGTGTAGTTTTCATTTTTTAATGCAAGAAACTGGGTTTTCCAAAAATGGTTCATTTGTTGAAACTGTTTTATGGAAAACGTTAATGTTCATTTGCAATATGGATCTCTTCCGGATTGGACATCGACATGAATCATAAAAAGCAATGGTTTTCTAGATAGTTTTTTAAGGCATTTTCATAGTCTCTGGTTAGAAGTGAACCATATATAGCGTAGGTGCTAACAAACCGGTTTGTTGCAAATAGGTTGGGTGTTCTCCCTAGTGACAACACCTTGCAATAGTGCTTAATATATCTTTAACAACGTTGACTATTTAGGGATTTTATTAGTTAAAGTTATGCTATTTTTTTAATTGTAGCCATTAATGTGTAGCAGTGTATGGTTAAGTTTTTACAAAAAAAAATTGTTATTTTTGTGTTGCTTTTATTTAAAAGTGGATTTAGTGATTGTATTTAATATTTAAAATGTGTATTTTTATATAAAATTATGAATTTAAATGTATAAGGTTTATATATATATATATTTTTATAAATTAGTAATGTATATAGGTAATTTATATATATTTTTATAAATTAGTAGTTAAATAATTTAGTTTATTTTTCTAGTTAATTAATTATTTTATGTAAACATTGGGACACAATATTTTTTTTTGTCATTGGTGTGGTTTATAACCTCTCAAATGATTGGGAAAGGATTTTGATAAAACCATCCTATAGAAACTTTTATCAACTATTAGACTATCTATAATATTAAATATCATCAACCAAAGATATTAATTTAATATATAAAAAATAATAATTATCTATTATCCATCCCATTAATAGTTTTATCCCATAAATACTTTTTTCATTGGTGATAAGAGAGATTATGTTAGGTAATTTGCAATAATGAAGCTTAAGAGCAACAAGCTATTTATGTCTACACTACAAACATAATTTCAACTATGATAAATATGGAAAGTTTCATAATTACATAAAAATAGTGATAGAAATAATTGTAAATTTATAAAAATAAGCACGTCTCAAAAATCAAAATACAAAATAGAAATCCATCATTTAATAAATTTTAAATACAAAACAAAAATGAGTACTACTACAAGAAAATACTCCTCTTCATTTATAAATAACCAGCGTAGATCTATCTCTCTCGAGCATCAAAAGAGATCAAATCTCTTTATGTTTTTTAATTTTTTTATTTGATTTGATTTTGTTTTATTTTCACTGAGTTAAAATGCCAAATATTATAGCATATTCCCCCGGTGGAAAGAGTCTCTTGGCACAAAAATCTAACAACCAAAAATATATTAATAGGCGCCTAGAATAAAATACCTAGATTATGACACTTTTCAAGGCTTCAAGGTCTCTCTCGCTTGTTTTAATTTACGAAAGAAAATTGATGAGAAAAACTAATAAATTAAATAAATATTAAATAACCATGGAATCTAACAAAACCATGTGCAAAAACTAGCAAATTAAATGAATATAAAGTACAAAACCATGGAATATAACAAAACTATTGGCCATAACATTTTTTCAAAAGTTATTTTAACATAAACAAATCTAGGGCCTAAAAAAGAATGGTTTGGTAAGTTCTAACCATGGGTGATAACATTTTTTTAAAGTTATTTTAACATAATCATATTTAACAACTAAAAATGAATGGTTTGGTATGTTATGACCACAAGTGATATTTATATATAATATTTAACTAATTAGAAATTAAAAAAAAATCACAATTTAATAATTTATTTCACTTATTTATATTGATCAACCACACTTGTTAATTGGAAACATTGACTCACATAACAAATTTTAATGGATCCAACAATGAAAATTAATAAAAAAATAACTAATATCAAGAAATAATATCTAAATTTAACTATTAAAATTTAACATAAAAATAAGTTTATTATACAAAACCATATATATGATGCATTAAAATAATTAATATAAAACATGACTACATATAATAATCATTTAATCATTGCAAATACAAATATGAGATAGCCATTATACACTTTAACAATATTTATGGTAAATAATATATACTAGCCTAGATCCATCTTAATTTCGGATATACCAACACCCTAAAGGGATCAAATCTCTTTTATAAATTAGTAATGTGTATAGATATTATATATATATTTTTATAAATTAGTAGTTAAATAATTTAGTTAATTTTTTTTTCTCACAAACTAGCAATTTAATATCTAGTTCAACTATACTTTTAAAATATATTATTATAAAGATTAGTTTTCTATTATAATGGATTAAAGATAAATTTTTGAAAGTTTTCCCTTTATATTTTGTCTTCAAACACATGTTGTAGTATTTATGATTCTACAAGTGGCAATAGTTCGAGACAACCCTCTATTTTTGTCTCTATATCCAATGGAGATCAACTCAATCTCCACCATCTTGTTACCCAACCATGAAAACAATAACCCAATAACTGTGTCGAAAATGATACAATAGATCCCAAATTTGAGGTCCACTCATGTCACATCCAAGAATATATACAATGTATGTGGGATCATGTACTCATCAGAAAAATGCAAAGGCTAAATCAAACTTGAATTCGGTGCCAAGTGTTTCTTCACTATTGTATTTGCCAGCCTAGAGGATCAAACATGGGTATTCAAGAATGGCTTATGTGAGAAATGGAATCTTTGTTGATCACTATAAGTATTAAGGAATGGCCAATGTGAGTAGCTAAAGCCTATGAGCAACTACCTATGAACCATAGTATTTGAGAATGTTAATGATGAATGCTTGGTTTTATGTTTCATATTTTTCTTGTTTTTTCTCTCTCCTCATTTCTTGAATGTGAAACAAATGCTTGGTTGTATGTTTCATATTTGTCTTGTTTTTCTCTCTCCTCATTTCTTGAATGTGAAATCTCCAAACTCCGTTTCTTGTCTCGTTGTCGTTTCTCGTTTTGTTTCCCCTTTCTGGTTTCTAGTAACATAGATTTCAAGCCCTTCCTTCTAGCTTTAGTTGAATTTCTGCATTGCTCTCAACTCCAAAAGCAAGTGATAGAAGGGATGGGTAGAAATATTGGTACCCAAGATAGAGTTAAAGAGGAAGAAACATTGAGTTAGACACTACAAGATTCCTCTCGTGGGGTAAAAGGATCACAACAAGGCCACAATAAGCCCCCAAGAGAGAATGAAGATGCTACCGCATGCAGTGGTAACAATCAGAGTATGGTGCAACGCCATATATTAAGGTCCACCAATGACATCATATTAGCAAAAATATAAGCATGAAAATAGATTGAAACAAAAACAAAAGGGAAACCCTCACTAACTCATCAGGCCCTTACTCAATAATCGGGGAACATTTGGGTATGAAAAATCAAGGATCCCTTCTTCAAAGTCCCTGTTTTCTTTTATAGATCTCTTCATATTGATGGATGGCTTTGACCCTCCTCGAATGGCCATTGGATGAGTGTTGGGCAGTTGCATTCGTTAAACTTCCTGGCAACTGTTTGAAATTTTTTTAATTTAAAACTTTTATACAGAACTTTGACTTTCGCATTTTGTAATTTGGTGCATATGTTTTCCACTCATGCCACATTTGTTTAAATAAACTACATATTTATTTTCTTTTGATTATGTTTCTCAACTATGGCCGTGGATTTATCCTGGACAAGTAATGAAAATAAGATATGTTCCAGGGAATTGAACATATGTTTTTTCATCACTTGTATCGATATACTTTGACAGCATGGGCACAAAAACCCAAACCCATCGCTTCATCACACTATGACTGATAGAGATTTTCCTAGATGTTGAGCACAACACATAGCCCATATCATTCGAAGGTATACTAGTGTTATTCTTTCACCTTGAGATTGATATATATTTGTTTTATTGCAGCAGGGAAACAACCGCTACATTACAATACATCAACTATACTCAAAGGCAAAGATTATTTTTCCTGTACAACCACGTTGAGAGTAATAAGTATCTTCCCATGTGTCATCATAGCAACAGATCCCATTTTGCTAATTCACTGTGTTTCTCATTCTAGTGGTTGTCATTATTGTGCAAGTTTCTCCTGTCACTTTTTGCCTCCATGAAAGTTGATAAGAAAATGCTAAGACAATGCTAAATGCCAAATTTTAGCAGACATTCTGAAAACCTTTTTGATCCATTTTCTAACATGGTCGACTATCTGCTTTGATAGTACTACGATGTATCTCTTCCAAAACTTGATTGTCTTTCATAGCTGGACAACTAATTTGATAAATGATCTCTTTAAATTTGTCTTGGACTCAAACATTATTGGATGTTCTTGAAGATGGGCCAAGTGTTCACCCAAAACGTCCAAACATATAAATAACAACACATAGTGTAACAGAAATATTCATCCTCATACAATTATTAAATGCGGAAATATTCCTCTAAAAGCCTGGATTTCCCATACACTGGGGCTATTACTTATATAACCCATGGTTCTTCTCTTGCATGTTTTGCAATTCAGCTGGAATATGTCAAAATATAGAGTTCCTTGATGTCTTCACTCCATCTTCTTGGATGCCATCTCAAAGAAAGGCTCAAAGGATATTCCAAATATTATCTTTAGAGGTGGCCATTTCAAACCAAAAGGTCAAGTATCCATACCATCATTCACACTCTTCTATGCATGTGTACATTAGCAAGCAATTTATCATCAATAAACATTGTTGCAAGACAATAATTGTTCAAATAAATCTAAGATGTTCTAGATATCTAAAGAGATTTCCTTATAAAGCTCAAGTTCAGCAAAGCATCCAACATATGGATCATGAAACAGTGGATCCTCACACTAATATATTCACCATGGGACTGAGGAAAATATATACAAATTGTAAACTCCCTCATGTAGATGAGAAAGTGGTGTTGGAAACTCTCCACGTTAGAATTGACATTCTTACCATATTCAAATGGTGTCCTTCCTCAATGTAAACAATTCTTCAATAATATGGCCACTCTCCCACATGTGTCATTTCTCCCAATCCTCACGCTTAATTGGCACACTACACCTACACATTTCATTTGACAATGCGTATGTCTTGGGACTTTATATCCACTGTAGTGGGCCTTCATCCCTCTTCTATTACAAAGCAGACTTCTCAGGGTAGGGGAAATCACAACTCCCTTCCCTCCCTCATTTCAATGCAACACAAAAATCTTTTCTTGCTCTCTTTCCATTTCATGGTAGTTCTTCAATCAGAAATCTCAATTTCAAGCCCTTCCTTCCAGCTTTGGTTGAATATTTTCATTTCTATCAACTCCAAAAGCAGGTGATAGAAAGGATGGGTAGAAGGCTTGGTACCCAAGCTAGAGTTAAAGAGGAAGAAACATTGAGTCAGACACTGGAAGATTCCTCTCATGGGGTAAAAGGATCACAACAAGGCCACAGTAAGCCCCCGAGAGAGAAAGAAGATGCTACTGCATGCAGTGGTAACAATCAGAGTATGGTGCAACACTGTATATTAAGGTACCATTATCATCCCCTCAAGACTTCGATTACTGAGGAGAGAGAAAATATTTTAAAAGCAGAATCTGGAAAATTTGAGGCTATAATTAGCAAAGTGGAAAGCTTGCACAATTTTGTTTAGAGACCTCGTGAGCAAGTTACAGATGTTGATACACTCTTTGATCTCACATCCACACTCCTTGCTACTATTAACAGATCACAAAACAATGCTGGTGATAGTCCAGTTGATTTTATTAGTAGCGATATTCTAAGAAACTATAGTGACCAGGTGTATGGAAGCAGGTATTTTGAGGGAAATGACGATCAAACCCAAATATCATGAAGAAATATTGGGCTTTTAGATGCTTCTGTTTTCCAGCATGTGGCAGGAATTTGCACTATGCTTAGACCAATGGATAATGAACCCAAGCAAAGGAAAGTTATAGTACAGAGAAAATAGACTAAGCCAAAAAAAAGAACTCGACTTGAAGCAGTGAAAGAGTCCCCGGAAGATGAAAAATTAGAAACAGACAAGAATATGGCAAACATATTTAACATTTTTTGAAAACAGAAGCAAGCCAGATTAGAGAATTTGGTTCTAAATAGAATATCATTTTCCCAGACAGTAGAAAACATCTTTGCATTATCATTTCTAGTAAAGGATGGTAGAGTTGAAATAAATGTCGATGAAAATGGAAAACATTTTTTTGTCCCCAAAAATTCCCAAAGCTACAGAAATGGCATATGGAGAAGCTTCTTACAGCCAATTTGTTTTTTGGTTTAATTTTAAAGATTGGAAGTTGATGATGGAAGTTGTTGAAAGTGGTGAGGAGTTGATGCCTCACAGAACCAATCCACTTATGATTCCTTGTTCTGAGAAGGTTGCAGAGACTCCTATCAGAGATATTTCAAGAAACAGGGGTGGAGTGGTACCTGCAACTCTTGAGGCGCAGGAGGATGAATGTGGAAGTGATGATGGTGGTGGAGGTCTTCAAAGACCAGCACCGAAGAAGTGAAATAAGTGTCTCCTATGACTTTTGCTTCTTTTTTGGGTGCTTTTTGTTGGAAACTATCTATGTTTCTATTAGTGCACTGTAATTCATTGTTATGAAACTAGCTCAAGAAAAGATAGAAAAGATAGATCAACGCCTTAGAATTCAACCTCTTCGAGGGGGCAACCTCCTTTACATTACATAAATGAACAATTCTTCGATGATACAAATGACAAAACCTCCTTTCTATATATAGGAGTCTAAGGAGTCACAATATAACCCACCTGACCTAACAATAATAATATAAAGCCACAAAAATAACAATAGAGGGATTCTATGGGGCACAGTAATAACAATATGGGGGCAATAGGGGCACAACAATATTAATAAGGGGTATAACTACAATAGTAATGGGGTAATCACTAGTATTATAGGGACCCAACATGCCCCTCTCCTTCAAAAAAGTGTTGTCCTCAACGCTTGAGTAGTTCTGGATACTTCTGCATAAAATTCTCATCCTCCCATGTGGAATCTTCAGCGGATAAGTTCTTCCACTTGATAAGATACTCTGAAATTGATCGATTTCGTAGCTGTCGAGTTCTTGTTTCTGTGACTGCTTCCGGTTCCAATATAATTTTTCCTTCCTCGTCAAGTTCTGGCAATATTGTTTGAACTGGGAGCTTGTCGCCTATAACCTTCTTTAAACATGAAACATGGAAAACTGGGTGCAATCGAGAAGCTGCAGGAAGCTCCAATTTGTATGCCATAGTACCAATCTTTTGCAACACCTTGTACGGACCATAATACTTTGGTGATAATTTATTATCCTTCTTAGCTTGCTTGAGGGACATTTGCTTATATGGTTGTAGCCGTAGGAATACCCAATCACCTACATCAAAACTTCTTTCACTGCGATGTTGATCTGCCTGTTGTTTCATTCTATTCTGTGCCAACACGAGGTTATCCTTTAAGAGTTGGAGGACTTGTTGTTGATGTTCGATGTGATGTTCCACTGCCTGAACCTTAGAATTTTCTCTTAAATATGATGTGATGGATGGTGGTTGATACCCATAAAGTGCCATAAATGGGGTCATTTTTGTTGCTGTATGGAAGGAAGTGTTATACCACCATTCAGCCAGAGGCAACCATTTGACCCATTGTGTCTGTTTATCAGATACAAAGCAACGAAGATATCCTTCCAAACATTTGTTTACTATCTCAGTTTGCCCATCAGATTGAGGATGATAAGATGAGCTATGAGCTAACTGAGTACCAAGACAAGAAAATAATTCTGTCCAAAAATTTCCAGTGAAAATGGGATCTCTGTCACTTACAATAATCTTTGGGTTTCCATGTAGCTTTTGAATTGTTTCCATAAATGCAGTAGAAACTGTACTGGCTTTAAATGGATGTGATAATGCACAAAAGTGTGCATACTTGGTAAGTCTGTCAACTACCACCATGATGACACTCTTTCCCTCAGACTTGGGTAAACCTGTGATAAAATCCATTGAAACCTCCTCCCAACGTTGGCTTGGAATGGATAAAGGTTGTAATAGACCCGGTGTCTTAATTGTTTCAACTTTATTTTGTTGGCAAACCAAACATTCCGCCACAAACTTTTGAATATCTGATTTAAGGCCATCCCAAAAAATTTCCTTCTTAACCCTGTGGTAAGTTTTTAAAAATCCTGAGTGCCCTCCTAAGGGAGAAGTGTGCAATTCCATAAGAATCTTTTGTTTTAGCTGGGAATTCTTACAGAGGTATAAGCGATCTTTGTACCATAACGAATCATTTTGCCAGCTAAATGTATCAGACGTACTGGAATCTTGTTGTAACTTTCGAATAAGTGCCCACACTTCTTCGTCATTCTTCCATTCCTCCCTTGCTTCGTTTATCCAATCTGGTTGGATAATAGAAATGGCGCACAACAATGCTTCCACATCCTCATCCTTTCTTGAGAGTGCATCTGCCACCACATTTTGCTTCCCTTTTTTGTAGATGATTTCAAAGTCATAACCCAACATCTTTGTGACCCACTTTTGTTGCTCTTCAGAGGATAATCTTTGTTCTAAAAAGTATTTAAGGCTATCATGATCCGTTTTTACCTTGAAGTGTCTTCCCATTAGGTAGGGTCGCCATTTCTTAAGTGCATGGAGTATTGCCAACATTTCCTTCTCATAAATAGCTTTGCTTAAAAACTTTCCCTTGATTGGACGACTTTCAAAAGCAATGGGTCTTTCATCTTGCATTAGAACAGCACCAATTCCATTTCCTGAAGCATCACATTCCACAATAAAGGTTTTTGTGAAGTCCGGTGTAGCTAAGACCGGTGCTTGGCACATTGCCTCTTTAAGATGTTCAAAGGCCTTTGTTGCTTCCGGAGTCCATGAAAATGAATCTTTCTTCAATAATGTTGTTAGAGGTGCTGCTATTCTCCCATAATTCTTAACAAACTTGCGATAATACCCTGTCAACCCAAGAAATCCTCGCAGATGCTTTATGGATGTGGGGATTTTCCATTCCTTAATGGCTTTAATTTTGCTAGGGTCTACCTTAACTCCTTCATGAGATACAATATGACCCAAATATTCCACCTCCTGGACTCCAAAGAAACATTTGGATCTTTTTGCATATAATTGTTTCTCCTCCAATAGTTGTAGCACCTTGTCAACATGTTCAACATGATCCTTCCAAGACTTGCTGTAGATTAGTATATCATCAAAAAATACTAACACAAATTTTCTAAGGAATGGTTTGAAAATTGAATTCATCAAACCTTGAAATGTTGAAGGTGCATTGGTAAGGCCAAAAGGCATGACCAAAAATTCATAATGACCCTCATGAGTTCTAAATGTTGTTTTCGGAATGTCTTCAGTCTTCATTCTGATTTGATGATATCCTGAACGAAGATCCAACTTGGTGAAGTAAATTGATCCATGCAATTCATCCAGTAATTCATCAATGACAGGAATGGGGAACTTATCTTTAATAGTGAGCTTGTTGAGCTCCCTATAATCCGGACACATGCGCCATGATCCATCCTTCTTGTGCACCAATACTACTGGAGCAGAGAAAGAACTTTGACTCGGTTGAATTATACCAGCCTCTAGCATTTCTGCAACCATACGTTCAATTTCACTCTTTTGGACATAGGGATATCTGTACGGCCTGATGTTTGGAGGAACACTTCCTGGAATCAGATGAATAGCATGATCATGATCACGCATAGGTGGGAGACCTTTGGGAGTCTCAAATACCTTGGAATGATTGTCCAGGACTTTTTGGAGATCTGGAGAAATAGATGATTCCGATGTGGAAACATCTAGCGAACATAATTGTGCAATTACACCTCTTTGTTCCTTTTTTAGAAGCTTTGTCATACCATTAGAGCTGATTATCTTTCCTGGTTTCCCTGCAATACCCCTTAATTCAACTTCCTTTCCTTCCGTAGAAAATTTTATGAAAAGTTCTTGAAAATTAAAAGCTATTGTACCCAAGGATTGTAGCCATTGGACTCCTAGTACAACATCAGCACCTCCCATTGGAATGGAAAGCATTGGGCTAGTCAATACATATTCTCCCATGGATAGCTTGATATTATGGCACTTTCCAGAGCAATTTATTGTTCCTCCATTTGCAATCATCACTTGACACTCTGGTGCTGGATATAGGAAGCAATTCAATTCTTTTGCTACCTACAATGAATAAAATTGTGGGTGCTTCCTGAATCAATCAACACTATTACCTTTTTCTTCTTGATTTGTCCTTCTATCTTGATGGTTTGAGGAGTGGTAATTCCCGCCAATGCATTACAAGATATGGTCGGATTTATTTGTTCTTCATCTAGGCTTTGTTCCTGGAGTATATCCTCTTCTTTTGACCTTTCTTGCTCCTTTTCTTCTTCCTCTTCACAATCTATGTAGAATAATTTCTTCTCAGCACACTTATGACCTTTAGTGTATTTGCTATCACAACTGTAACAAAGCCCTTTTGCTCTTTTTTCTTCCAATTGTTGTGGTGTCAACCTTATAGGTTGTGGAAGACTAGGGAAACAACACTTCCGTCTTTATAGTTGTGAGTGGTATGCTTCCTGGTTGCCATAATTTTGCTTTCCATTTTTCTTGCTAACCTGAATGCCTTCTCTAATGAATCAGGTTCCCAAAGGCGAACATCATGTTGGATATTATCCTTTAAAGACCCTATGAACACATCAATCCTATGCTCCTCTGGAATATCTTTTACCCTTATGTTCAATTTTTGGAACTCCTCAATGTGCTCCATTATTGAACCCTTTTGTTTGAGACTTATCAATTGGCTAAAAAAAGTGTTGCTTTTTGTATCCTCATAATGTGCTATCAATTCTTCCGTAAAAATTGCCCAAGTGATAAATTGTTTACGAGAGCAAAGCCATTGATACCATACAAACTGATTTGGTTCCAAATATAAATTTGCCATACGTACCTTTTGTGTGTTTTGCACATTATTGAGATCGAAAAATTGCTCCATCTGTAATATCCATGTGGCGGGATCCTTGCCATCAAACTTCCTCATATCGATTTTTGGAATATGGTGGGTCTTCGATCCAACATTAGAGTCTATGGAATCATGATTAACATTTCTTTTGTTCGCATCATGAGTTTCCTTTACAACCTTTTCACCATTAGTAAGTATTTCTTGTAGAAAATTTGTCAAATTTGTCTTCAAATCTGCCATGTCTGTCTTCAAATCTGTCTTCAAATCTGCCATGTCGCTCTTCAAATCTATCTTTGAATCATCCATCTTAGCTTCCATGCCCTTTATCTTAGATTCCACGTCATTTATCTTAGATTCCACGCCATTTATCTTAGCTTCTGTTAGCTTTTGTGAGCGTGACATTTGTTGCACTTGTTCTTGTAATTTTGATATATCATGTAGCATTTCTTCCTCTTCTTCATGAGTCATGCTAGAGCTTTCAGGTTCCTTACTAGGTGTTTTCATTTTCTTTCCTCGGGGCATCAGTTACCGATAATAATGCTTTACTATGCCCTTTGAATTCCTTCAAACCAAGCTTACGCAAAAATTTAAAAAAAACTACACACCTTTTTTCACTTTGTAGAAGCCTGATATTGAATCTGATGTATCTCTGTAATTTCAGATCATCCAGTTCTGAAATTGTGACCTGTAGTAGCCTTCTGCGTCCTCTTTCCAATGCCACCAGTCTGATCCAAATTGGATTCTCCAAGGAAGAGTTATGCAAAATCTCCCACAGTGACCTGCTTATAGACTAGTTCAGTAGAGCCAACTTGTACGACGTGCCACGAATCACTGTTTCAACCTTTGGCTCTGAAAAAATATATACAAGAAACTACAGTCCGTCCTCTTTCTGTACCTTCTTACGAAATTTCAATCCGATGCTCAGAAAGAAAGTTATGACGATTTTCCCCAGGTCACCTGTTTGGAATGTAATTCAGGAGTCTGCAAGAAGACCAACTTCCTCAGATCATATCTCCGCAAATATAGCACGAAAAGTTCTGAAATTCGGACCCGAGATTCAGCGCGATGTCTTCTCAAATGGGTTTTTTTTAAGCTTCTGAAACATTGCAGAAAAAACGTTATAGCGAAAATGCCACGATGACCTGTTGGGAGCAGCGAAACCCTAGAATCCAAGGCTCTGATACCAAATGTTATGAAACCAGCTCAAGAAAAGATAGAAAAGATAGATCAACGCCTTAGAATTCAGCCTCTTCAAGGGGGCAACCTCCTTTACATTACATAAATGAACAATTCTTCGATGATACAAATGACAAAACCTCCTTTCTATATATAGGAGTCTAAGGAGTCAAAATATAACCCAGCCGACCTAACAATAATAATATAAAGCCACAAAAATAACAATAGAGGGATTCTATGGGGCACAATAATAACAATATGGGGGCAATAGGGGCACAACAATATTAATAAGGGGTATAACTATAATAGTAATGGGGTAATCACTAGTATTATAGGGACCCAACATTCATACAGGAAACTAATCTTTAATTTAAGCAATATGGTATATAAAAAATGCTATCTTGTTCTCATAATTAGTTATAATTAAGTTTACTGGCAGTGCAAACCCCCGGTCATGTAGTACACCCCTTTAGGCATGGTTCCAAGGCCTGGGTAGAAGACTGGCATCACGTAAAAGGAAATTGTTAATGTAAGATGTCAAGTTTGATCTGTTAAACCATGATTAGTCTCCTTGTGACAGTATGTTGTAATTTTATGTTTGAAAAGTATTTTGAGATACCACACAAGAACAAAGTTTCTGATTGTGTAGTTGGTTTAATTTGAGAATACATAGAGATGAGAGTAGGGTAAGGCCAGGCGAAAATAGATGTAAATACAAAGGTTCAAAAAACTAGCTAGCAGCCCTTACCATACCCAAACCCTTTTACTGGCACTACAGGGATAGAGAGATCCACCCAGAGGCATGTGGAGAATAAGTAGGGATATGCATGCTCTGGATTGACTAATTGCTTGAGCCTAGCTCAAGCAGGCGCAACTAGTAGATGGCAAGAGATTGGGAATATATATCTATTAAGTATGTGTATATGAAATTCATTATGTCCCCTTTTGATTTTCAAGGTGGGAGGAATGCAATGGAGAAAGGGAGATCGTATTTGTCCTCTATATCCCACCTATCAGGACACTAGGATAAGTCCCAATAATAAGAGTTGGGTTCACTCATAAGTATATGATTGTAAAAGGCCATCATGAAATTTATTAAGCTAAGTCATCCTTTAGTTGAGTTTCATCCTTTATTTGAAGCTTCAAGCAAGATACTCAACCTCTTTTCAACCCTTCAGTATTCCTGGAATAGCTACAGAACAACCCTATTTAACCCACGTTGAATGCCTCTTCTTGTTGTGATCTTAAACTTCAAACTTTGGCCCTTCTCCCTACAAGAGCACCCAAGAACAACACTCAAAACAACCTCTCTTTCACACGTTGTACCTACAACAAAACATAAGACTTCCATGTTGCTTCTAGGGCTTATTTCTTGTTGTCTTATGGATCTTTCTTGCAGTGGCTAGGGCCTCCCTTTGACTGCATCTAGGGCCTCTCTAAGTGTTGCTTTTGACCTTCCTTGACTACGGCTATATGCTTCTTCTTGATGGTTGATAAGGGCCTCCCTCTTGCTATGGATTAAGGCCTCCTTTGTTGTGGATAAGAGCCTTCCTTTTTCTGCATGTCTGGCCTCTCTTGACTGCGTCTTTATGCCTCTCTTGACTACATCTTAGGCCTCTCTCTAGACTACATCTTAGGCCTCTCTCTTGTTGTGGCTAAGCCTCCTTTTGACTGCAGTTAGGGCTGCCTTTTACTGCAGCTAGGGCTTCCTTTTTTATTGTGGCTATAGCTCCTTCAAGACTGCGTCTAGGTCTCCCTTCATGACCACAGCTAGGGCCCTTTGTGACCACAACTAGGGCTCGCACTATTGTAGCCTACTAGCCTCACACTGCCCAGGGACTCCTCCACTGTAGCACTCTCTGCTCCTTCATCCGCATCCATCTCTACCCACATCCACCAGTCTTACTACTCTCTCTTCAGGGCTCCCGTAGCAAGGTATAATCCAAGAGGTTGGGTACCTCAAGTATCTGCCCCTCATCGCTTGTAGTCCTCCTGACTATAGCTTGATGTCTCCCCACCTCTTCTCTAGATGTACATGAGCACTCCTTGTAGTCCCTAGCATGCCCTGGGACACTACGACATGAGCACTAGTGCATTAACTATGCTAAAAGGTCACTTTCTTGTTAATTTGACCATGAATATCTCTTCTACAAAGCAATATTTCTTAGCTCTATTTACATTAGTGGTTTGATATGAACATTTCTACAGTCTCTTCACTGAATTTCTTAAATTTTTTACATTTATGCTTTTTGACAGAAAAGGGCTAACATTTTACCCTAGCTAAGTAAGGATTCTTTAAATAACCTTCTAGTTTGGTTCCTTTTTGTTCCATCTAAGCTTCAAAAAGTGTCATGAATTTACTTTGAGCAATGTAAGAATCTATTCTTCTCTAGAAACAATCAAGCCAACTCTTTCATTTTGCAAATTACCTACTAGTTTAGGACATATTCTTTGAAATTTATATGCTGAAGGTGTTGGATTTAGGTAAGTGATACAGAATGCACACCTACAGTTCTATTGTTCACCTATTAGACCAGTGAAAATTATAGGCAAAATTGGAAGGGTTGGACATGAACGTTCCAACCATACTCTTATTGGCCTGCAATACATATATTCATAACACATACCTACAATACTATTGTTTACCTATTCTGCTAGTGCATATTGTAGGCAAACTGTTAATGTTGGACTTCGTTGTCTCAAGTTCACAAACCAGTGCTAAAGATGCAATGTATTGTGTGCATCCTTAGATATGTTTGACATTGCAAGCTAACTGTTTAAATAAATGCATGTATAAAACTTCTATATTAGCAAAATAACCATCAATATTTTTTTCTAGCATTTTGGGTTGAATTCACAATAGTATGCTAAAAAGTGTCATTTCAATGTCTGGAAATTAGGATATATAAATGTGAGATATATACTCTACATCTTTGGGTTATCTCCTTTTCAAATCTAAGATTTTTTAGGCTACATGTTAATTGTTTGAACTTTGAACTTTGAATAAATTCCTTAATGGACTTCATAAATACTTGAATGAATGGACTTCGTAAGGCAGTGGTACCATAAATTGTGTTATTTCAAAGGTTTGACTTCCATATTTTCACAAAATACAATTGATGAGCCCCAAAAATGGGTAACTTATTGGGCTCATTTTGCCTATTATTCTCCATAAATCCACCATTCTTCATAGTTTATGCATGCTTTTGAGTATATTTATGTTAATTGGATGAATGAGAATAGTCACTTGACCATGAAGGCTAATACGTGTTTATTGCAGATTTTTGGACAACTTTTGGACCAAGGTCAAGCATTTATGAGCCATTTGACAGCCAAATACGAGGGAACAAGGTTGAGGATTCGTAGGAAGGGTGTCTCCTGCACTAAATGGCCCTTCCTCAAGTTCTCCACCATTAGCTCGAAGTTTAGCAGCCCACCAAAGTTGATTTCCAAGGGCAGCCGAGCAGCTTTTGTGAAGTGGCTGAGTACTTGCAGTTTTGAGCAACCAAGCCCCTTGAATTAAGGAGGACTGTTGGAGGTCCTCGTAGTGCATAAGTAGGAAGGCTTCCAGCCTTCATAGTTTACTTTTTGAACATTTTGTATTTTTCACTTTAGTGCTACTCTGCCTTTCAGCTCATTTTGGAGCTTCTGCTGTAAAACATTTTTTTTTGTGACATGGTTATTTTCTGAGTAATGGAAATCAGTTTCAGTTCACATCAGCTCTGAGCTTCTTCTTAGGAGCCTGTAGCTCTTGGGGTTGGGCCCAACCCAAGTGCCAGGTCTTCCTCTGTGTACTGTTATATGTTTTTTCTATCTTCATAAAATAATTTCTGCTAGTAGATTAAAATCTTGCTTGGTTACCTAGGTCATTTTTTATGATTGAAAAAGATTTTCATGTTTCAGAGTGATTTGATAGGTTGGTAACAGAAAAGATCTTCGAAAAAGGCCATCAAGCAACCCTGGATCTCACCTCTCCCTCCTTGGGACCATGAGCTGAGACCAAGGTGTCCTTGCTGCCACAAAAACATTGTTCTTGCTTCTTCATGCAATTGCTAGTGTTAGTTTCTCAGTTGCAAAAGTTGATACCAGATGCGATTACATGCTTAGATCCATTCTTGCTTGGTTTTCATAGTTATTTTACATGATTTTCTACCAATGAATTTTTGTTCATCATGGTTGCTGGTTCCTAAGTCAAAGTAGGTTAAAATAGCTAGATATTTGGTTTGCATGGTCTTTGTTTGGTCAGTTTCAAGAAATAGTGTGTAGAACACTTGTGATACCTCCCTGCCTACCCTTCCTCCATCAGTGCAACCTGCTCCATCCCCTAACTCAGATTCTTGCCCTTCGTTTGCCACATTTTCTCACTTTGACCTAATTTCCATATTTTTGTGCAACATTGCTCTATCCATCCTTGAACAAATCCAACCATCCTCATCACTTCTCAGCTTCATTTTCTAGGTCCTAGACCCCTCCACATCCTCATCCAACCTCCATCTCCACTTTTCCACCTTTCTTCCACCATCAACCCTTCAAAATCCCCTTTCGGAACATCCTGTAGAACCCCTGCAGACTTCCTGTAGAAGATCATGTGAGCGATTTTTCGAGGTCTGAACACTGTGAAACTCTCTGGAAGGGTGTTAGGGACCCCTTAGGCCCTCTTCTTACCTTCCCAACCTCCTGCAAGTGCCTACCCCATTTCCTTTCGCCAATCAACCTCTGCACAGTTAAAGCACATGCACATATGATTTTTACAAAATTACTCAAAAATACAAAAAGATGTTCCTTTTTAGATTTCACTGCAGAAGTAGCTTAGACACATGCACTTTACCTCCCCAAGAGTCAATGGCATCCCTTTCTGTAGTTTCATCCTCTTTTTTTGCACCAGTAGGGGTAGTCAGTAAAACTAGGGTTTTCTAGGGTTTTCATTTCCTTTCAGCTTTCAGCCTCTTTCTGCAAGTAGATTAGCTTCCTTTGAGTTACTTTCGTCCATCACAGTTAAAAGCTTCTTCTAAGAGCTCATAGAAGTTGGCTTAAGCTCCTAGTGGACTTGTGCCAGCTGATCCAGTGACAGCCTGCGGCAAGAGCTAGTACTTGTGCATATAGCACCGTTGCTTCCAAGTTTGTTACGAACTACCGGGTTGATAAAAGTAAAGAAGGGAGTCCCAGGAGTTGTAGCATTATTGCTACAATACTGGAGCCCACCAACAATGTCCTCAATAAATACTTATATGTATAGATACTTATGTTTAGGATTATATATGTGTTGGAGTGGTTCCTTTATGTTTTACTATAATCCTGATGCTGACAAGCTTTAGCTGACTTTTTTCATCAATTGTTCATAGAATATGCAAAAGATTGCATTGTAAAAATGTGGCAAAAATTACATTTCTCCTGATTTATTTTTTTATTGTTCATGACAAGATAATCATGTTGCAGGAATGAGGTATCCTACAGTCTGTTTAACTTTGTGGATATTTTTTTTCCTCCCATTTTCTTACAAGGATGTAGATTTGATTTTCATGTTGATGGTTTTTGCATGTATTTTTATCTAGCCCCAAATGCTGGTAATGGAGCGTATCTTGAGAAGTAGTCATGGAAACAGACTATCAGAGGTTAATGTTACAATACCACTTCCACCTGGTATCAAAATTTATTTAATGGTAAGTGACATAAAGAAGAGTTATTTAACGATAGGATTGAAAGGGCAACCTCATGTCTTAGTTCTAAGTCATTTATTTGCGTTTCTTAGCCCTAAGTCATCTGTTTTTGAGCTTTACCAGATCAATTATTTCACTAATCCAATATGCATGGATTGTATTTCTCACCCCATGTTAGTTACTTGACATGGTTGATATAACATTCAATTCTAGGCCACTTTTATTTTAAGTCAGAGATTTTACTGATTAAAAGGATGTTCATATTTTGATGGGTTTACTTGGAGCTTGATTTAATTTTTTTTTTCTAAATTCCACGTGGATTTTATTTTTTCAGGGCGAGCTCTTTGCACCAGTAACGTCAGATGAGTCCTAGAACATAGGTATACAACAAGAACATCTTTGGCCTTTGTTGTGTATCTATTATTCTTTATATCATTGATGGATGGTTATTGATTATGTAAAACAAAGGATGGGAAGGTCCTACAAATTCTCTTGACAAAACAAAATAAAATGGAGTGGTAGAATTGTGTTTTAAAGGGTGAGCCAGAAATAAGTACTTGAAAGGTAGAACTTGAGAATGGGAAGCTATCTGATCTGGATCTAGAGAGGCAACAGACCATGGAAAAAAAATGATGGTATTGACGAGTCTTCCGAGAAAATAAGCTCTAATTGTTAGACCACTGCCCAAATTTCAGTTATCTACAATGGAAATAGTGACTCTAGCTTTATTTGTATGAATAATGACTTTGGCCATTGTCCTATTCATTTCCTATGAATGATTTTGATTTTCAAACTCCAACTAGTTTGTTGTTAAATTAAGTAAAGCTTTGATGACAAACTTATAGTTTTCAAATCTCTTTTCTAAATCTATTTTCTTGAGCAAATTTGTCTTTTTACTTTAGGTATTGTAGATTGCTACTGTGTGACATATGCTATGATATAATTGCCTGGATAAATAGACAGAAGTGTTGTACAACATAGTCTTTTTTAAATCTAAAGAAACAGTATTTCCAAATACAAAGTTTATTAATTAAGAACATATTTTAGACTTCTTTGCTAAGTTATGATTATATTTCGGTAGGGGATTTTTTGTACGTTGATATTGTGTTGTCTCTTTGGTTTTTGTCAAGTAACAATGGTTAATAAGGAATGTGTTCTTGAGCAGCAGGCACACATCTTATTCTACTATCAACAAGAAACTCCATGGTTTTCAGGAATGGCAACAAAAACGCAGATGTTAGTGGGATATCCAAAGTCCGTGTTAGATGAATTTAATACTAGTGATGATTTTGATTCCTTGTCAGATAAAGAATTTCATGAGTCAAATTCAAATAAATAGAAGCAGCTCAATAATGAAGGTGAAGCTATTGCTTTCTGTCCAAGTCAATTTCTTTTATTTGTTGGTCACTGTCATGTTTTGAGTGTGGAATTGTGAAATTCCAAATTGCATGTTGGTTTATGTAAATGGGATATATATATATAATTTTTTTATCATATGTCGTTCATGGTTTCCAAAGATCTGTGTTACATTTGCATATAAGTTTAGATATCATTCAGATATCTAAACACCAAACAACAACAACATTGATATTTTTCTTTCAGTCAACCTATAACATATTGTATCTGTCTTCATCAATGTTTTTCTTCCATATGTTATCAACTTATGACATTTCATTTGCAATATTTGGTGCATTTTCTAGTTATAGGTCATTTATAGATTATAAATGTCTTCAAACTTTCACTTCTACTTCAGTATTTAAATGAACATATTGATTATCTTATACATAATTATTTTCCCTCCACCCACTTTTCATAACTTCCATAACCATTAGGTAGGGACCTTCAGCTTCAATGTTGCTTTGCTTGTTTAGTAAAATATTGTCGAGACTTTAATTTATTGAAAGTTGTAGAATTTACAAGTTATGAAGTTTCAAGGCCTAATTTTAAAAGTCTAATTCTTTAAAGGGTGCTAGCTCAACGCAAGCACCTGCTTTACAAGCAGGAGGTTGGTGGTTCGATTCCATCATGCCCTAACATGATCCATATGGAATGAGATTTTGACCATCACCAATGAGCTTTGGTGACATTTTTCAACCGTCACCAAAATATGAAATGGTGACGGTCAACGAACGCCACCATATATATGTATCAATAGTGACGAACCTCAAAGGTCTGTAACCATAAATCATTGTTGTTGATATGAAATGGTGACAGTCCACGTTCGTCATTATAGTCATTATTAATGACAGACCTTGAATGTCACCACAACACCTATACTTATGGCAATGCGGCTTTTAGTGAAGGTCAATGAACATCACCATATATATGCACCAAAAGTGATGGCCATGAAAGATCCATCACAATAAATCGTTGTTGTTCATATGAAATGGTGACGGTCACTATCCGTCATTATAATCAATACTCGTGACGGACCTTTAATGTCACCATAATACCTATACTTTTGGTGACGTTCAGTTTTTTGTGATGGAGGCTATGGTCCATCACTATTGCTCATATGAAATGGTGATGATCGCTATCTGTCATTCTAAATAATTATTGGTGACGGACTTTGAATGTCACTACAACACCTATACTTTTGGCGATGCCACCTTTGGTGACGGAGGCTATGGTCCATCACCATTGCTCATATGAAATGGTGACGGTCACTATCCATCATTATAAATCATTATTAGTGACGGACTTTGAATGTCACTAAAACACCTATACTTTTGGCGACGCCACTTTTGGTGACGTTCAGTTTTTGGTGACAAAGGCTCTTTTGATTGTCACCAATGAGCTTATGGTGACATTTTTCTCCCCTCACCAATGTCCTTTTTTCTTGTAGTGAAGGTTGTAATAGACCTGGGGTCTTAATTGTTTCAACTTTATTTTGTTGGAAAACCAAACATTCTACCACAAACTTTTGAATATCAGATTTAAGGCCATCCCAAAAAAATTACTTCTTAACCCTATGGTAAGTTTTAAAAAATCTCGAGTGCCCTCCTAAAGGAGAGGTGTGCAATTCCATAAGAATATTTTGTTTGAGTTGGGAATTCTTACAGAGGTATAAGCAATCTTTGTACCATAACAAATCCTTTTCTCAGCTAAATGTATCAGATGTACTGGGTCTTGTTGTAACTTTTGAATGAGTGCCCACACTTCTTCGTCATTCTTCCATTCATCCCTTGCTTCATTTATCCAATATGGTTGGATAATAGAAATGGCACAAAGCAATGCTTCCACATCCTCATCCTTTCTTGAGAGTGCATCTGTAACAACATTTTTCTTCCCCTTTTTGTAGATTATTTCAAAGTCATAACCCAACATCTTTGTGACCCATTTTGCTGCTCTTCTAAAGATAATCTTTATTCTAAAAAGTATTTAAGACTATCATGATCTATTTTTACCTTGAAGTGTCTTCCCATTAGGTAAGGTCGCCATTTCTTAAGTGCATGTAGTATTGCCAACATTTCCTTCTCATAAATAGCTTTGCGTAAACACTTTCATTTGATTCGACGACTTTCGAAAGAAATGGGTATTTCTTCTTGCATTAAAACAACACCAATTCCATTTCCTAAGGCATCACATTCCACAATAAAGGTTTTTGTGAAGTCTGGCGTAGCTAAGACCGGTGCTTGGCACATTGCCTCTTTAAGATGTTCAAAGGCTTTCGTTGCTTCTGGAGTCCAAGAAAATGCATCTTTCTTCAGTAATGTTGTTAGAGGTGCTACTATTCTCCCATAATTCTTAATAAACTTACGATAATACCCTATAAACCCGAGAAATCCTTGCAAATGCTTTATGGATGTGGGGATTTTCCATTCCTTAATGGCTTTAATTTTTCTGGGGTCTACCTTAACACCTTCATGAGATACAATATGACCGCAATATTCCACCTCTTGTACTCCAAATAAACATTTGGAGGTTTTTGCATATAATTGTTTCTCCTCCAATAATTTGAGCACTCTATCAACATGTTGAACATGATCCTTCCAAGACTTGTTGTAGATTAGTATATCATCAAAAAATACTAACACAAATTTTCTAAGGAAGGGTTTGAAAATGGAATTCATCAAACCTTGAAATGTAGAAGGTGCATTGGTAAGGCCAAAATGCATGACCAAAAATTCATAATGACCCTCATGAGTTCTAAATGTTGTTTTCAGAATGTCTTCAGTCTTCATTCTGATTTGATGATATCCTGAACGAAGGTCCAACTTGGTGAAGTAAATTTCTCCATGCAATTCATCCAATAATTCATCAATGATAGGAATGGGAAATTTATCTTTAATAGTGAGCTTCTTGAGCTCCCTATAATCCAGAAACATGCACCATGATCCATCCTTCTTGTGCACCAATACTACTGGAGCAGAGAAAGAACTTTGACTAGGTTGAATTATACCAGCCTTGAGCATTTCTGCAACCACATGTTCAATTTCACTCTTTTGGGCATAGGGATATCTGTAAGGCGTAATGTTTGGAGGAACACTTCCTGGAATCAAATGAATAGCATGACCATGATTACTAATAGGTGGGAGGCCTTTGGGAGTCTCAAATACCTTGGAATGATTGTCCAAGGCTTTTTTGAGATTTGGAGAAATAAATGATTTCGACGTGGGAACCTCTAGCGAACATAATTGTGTAATTACGCCACATTATTCTTTCTTTAGAAGCTTTGTGATGTCATTAGAGCTGATTATCTTTCTCGGTTTCCCTGCGATACCCCTTAATTCAACTTCCTTTCCTTCTGGAAAAAAAAAAAATCAAGAAAATTTCTTGAAAATTAAAAGCTATCTTACCCAAAAATTGTAGCCATTAGACTCTTAGTACAACATCAACACCGCCCATTGGAATGGAAAGCATTGGACTATTCAACACATATTCTCCCATGGATAATTTGATATTATGGCACTTTCTAGAGAAATTTATGCTTCCTCCATTTGCAACCATCACTTGACACTCTAGTGCTGGATATAGGAAGAAATTCAATTCCTTTGCTATCTTACAATGAATAAAATTATGGGTATTTCCTAAATAAATCAACATTATTACCTTTTTGTTCTTGATATGTCCTTCTATATTGATAGTTTGAGGAGTGGTTATTCCTGCCAATGCATTACAAGATATGGTCGGATTCATTTCTTCTTTCTCTAGGCTTTGTTCCTGGTGTGTATCCTCTTCTTTTGATGTTTCTTGTTACATTTCTTCTTCCTCTTCACAATATATGTAAAATAATTTATTCTCAGCACACTTATGACCTTTAGTGTATTTGTTATCACAACTGTAACAAAGCCCTTTTGCTCTTTTTTCTTCCAATTGTTATGGTTTCATCCTTGTAAGTTGTGGAAGGCTAGGGGAAACAACACTTCCATCTTTATAGTTGTGATTGGTAGGCTCCCTTGTTGCCATAATTTTTCTTTCAAATTTTCTTGCCAATCTGAATGCCTTCTCCAATGAATCAGATTCCCAAATACGAAGCTCATGTTGGATGTTATCCTTTAATGTCCCTATGAACACATCAATATTATGCTCCTCTGGGATATCTTTTACCCTTATATTCAATTTTTGGAAGTCCTCAATGTACTCCAAGATTGAACCTTTTTGTTTGAGATTTATCAATTGGCTAAAAGAAGTGTTGCTTTTTATATCCTCATAATGTGCTATCATTTCTTCCATAAGAATTGCCCAAGTGACAATTTGTTTACGAGAGCAAAGCCATCTATACCATACAAACTGATTAGTTTCCAAATATAAAGTTGCAATGCGTACCTTTTGTGTGTTTTGCACATTATGGAGATTGAAATATTGCTCCATATGTAGTATCCATTTTATGGGATCCTTTCCATCAAACTTCCTCATATTGATCTTTCGAACATTGTGGGTCTTAAATCCAACGTTAGAGTCTATGAAATCATGATTAATTTTTTTTTCTCATCATGAGTTTCCTTTACTACCCTTTCTCCATTAGTAAAAATTTCTTGTAGCAACTTTGTTAAATCTATCTTCAAATCTTCCATGGTTCCTTTATGTTGCTTCTATACCATTCATCTTAGCTTCCATGCCATTATTTAAACCATCCATATTAGCTTCCACACCTTTCTTTAAACCATCCATCTTAGCTTATGTTACTTTTTGTGAGAGTGAAATTTGTTGCACTTGGTTTCATAATTTTGATATATCATGTTGCATTTATTCCTCTTCTTCATGAGTCATGCTAGAGCTTTTAGGTTTCTTGCTAGATGTTTCCATTTTCTTTCTTCAGGGCATAAATTAATGATTATTATGCTTCACTGTGTCCTTTGAATTCCTTCAAACTAATTTTTCAAATCAAACCTATGCATAATTTTAAAAAGACTACACACCTTTTTTGGCTTTGTAGGAGCTCGATATTGAATTGGTTGTATCTCTATAATTATGGATCTTAGAGATCTGGAATTTCATCCTATGGTATCCCTATGAGACCTCATTCCAACCCCACAAGTCTTATCAGTATTAGGTTCTCCAAGAAAGAGTTGTTCCAAATCTCCCATGATGACCTGATTATAGAATAGTTTAGTAGAGCGAAATTGTATGAATTTCCACGTGTCACTGTTTCAACCTTCGGACCCGAAACCCAATATAAAGAAAACTACATTCTGTCCTATTTTTGTACCTTTTTATGAAATTTCAATCTGATGCACAGAGAGAAAGTTATGATGTGTTTCCCCAGGTCACCTGTTTGATATATAATTTGGGAGCCTTCAAAAACCCTAACTTCCTTGGATCATATCTCCGAAAATATAGCGAGAAAATATTTGAAATTCAAACCCAAGGTTCATCAAGATTTTGGCTCAAATGGGTTCTAATTTTAGCTTCTGAAACATCGTATAAAAACAGTGATAGTGAAAATTCCACGATGACCTGTTTGAAGCAGCAAAACCCTAGAATCCAAACCTCTGATACCAATTGTTATGGAACCAGCTCAAAAAATAGAAGAAAATATAGAGAAACGAGTTAAAAATCAGCCCCTTCGAGGGGGAAACCTCATTTACATTACACAAATGAACAATTCTTGGATATATAAATGACAAGACCTCCTTTCTATATATAGGAGTCTAAGTGGTCATAATATAGTCAAAGCCGACATAACAATAATAATGTAAGGGCACAACAATAACAATAGTGGGCTTCTATGGGGCACAATAATAACAATATGGAGATAATATGGGCACAACAATAATAATAAGGGGCTACATTGACAATAATAATAAGGTAATAAACTAGTATTATAGGGGCCTAACAAGTAATATATACATATAACTCTAGAAAACCATTTTATATAATTAGGAATATTACCTTTTCAACGATTTTTTTTGTTGTTGTATGTTTTTGCTATTGCAAGTTCGACTTGTCCCATTGACCATGTAGAAATTTGGTGATAGAATTGCAACTACTCAATTAATTTAATCTAAATCAAGAGACACAATTATACTCTACTACTATGTGGAAATTAATTCACAATTTAAAAAAACATTCACAAACATGCATCAATCACATACAAAATTACACAGATGTATCTAGAGGAAACAAAATATTAAAAACCCCTTAATCTTGCTTGAATTAATTAGATGAATAGAGAATCTATTACAATTTCTAGCTCCAACTCTTAGTTCAACCTGCATAAGAATAATTGTTCTCCATGCTTAATGAGAAGCTCTGACCCATACTTGACAATTTCTGCACCCACCTAAGCTCCTATTTCCTTGTGAAAATCTTGAGGAAAGTAGCCCCTATTCTTTAGGAATTTCCTCTAAAATGATTGTGGAATTCCTAAGGATTGATTATTGATTGCATGCAACACCTGTACACTCAAGACTAGTCTACAATTGATGTTACACTGCCTTGGAATCTCCACCACAACTGAGCAATTCGAATTCCTTGCATGCATGAGCTATTTTTGGTTGATTGATCAATTAACTAGATGATCTCTGAGTTAGATTGTTGTCCCACTACACAACTGACCTCCAACTAGTTCTATTAACTGTTATAACTAGTTTAACTGAGTACAACTGGAAATAACTAAACTAGATTGCTATAAATTAGCAATCACACATGCATAATTGAACTCCAAGCCCTCTAACTCAAATTTACTAAGCTAACTAAGTGACAAGAGCCATGTCACCTCAGTTAATTGCCTCCAAGTTGTCTATTGATGTGGAAATTTTGAATTTTCTCAATTTGACCAAGGCTAAGCCAAATTGATCCTTTCTTGCTACACTTCTCAACACTCCCTCTTAGCAAGAAAGGGATTATCAACCACCCCTATCCTACACCTATGGAATTCGAACTTCCCTCTTGACAAAGCCTTTGTCAAGATGTCAGCATCTTGTTCCTCTCTTAAAATGTATTGTAGCAACATTATCCTCCTCTACACACAGTCTCGTATATGATGATACCATATATTTATATGCTTGGACCGATCATGAAATACTGGATCCTCGGAGAGCTTAATGCAACTTTGATTATCACAATAAATCACAGTTGGATCCATCTCCTAACAAAATAGTCCCACAAGTATGTTTCTCATCTATATCGCCTCACATGTTTCTTGGCTTGTAGCCACATATTAAGCTTATGTTGAGCTAAGTGCCACAGACCTCAACTTCTTGTTGTACTAAGAAATTGTTGCGGACCCAACGCTGAAAATTTCACCTGATGTACTCTTTCAGTCGGATGGACTCCCTGCCCATTCTTCATCTATGAAGCCATGTAGCTTCACTCCCTGCCCAATCTTCATCTATGAAAACATGCTTTACTGCCTTTCAATATAATTTGGTTGGCCTGACCATAGCTTGGCTTAATTGGTTGACTGTGTAGCATATATCTCATCATGTGTTCACAAGATACATCAATGAACCCACCAATTATCAGTAAATGGTAGCATCAACCTATTGACCTGTAGTGGAATTCTCCTCCCTCTAGTTGGTCACTAGAGGTGTCTCCATGCTCTTCCAACTCTCCATGTGAAATATCTGTAGTATCTCAGTGACATACTTACCTTGAGACATAAACAATTCCCCATCACCTTTCCATACTTCCAGACTAAGGAAGCAATGCATAAGGCCCATATCTTTCATCTCAAATTCCCTTGCAAGGTCCTCCTTGCAAGAGCTGATCAGATGCTCATTGCCTATCAATATTAAATCATCAACATATAAAACAATGATAAGAAATTTACCTTCTACCAAAATATGATAGAATTTCACATTTACTTCACTTTTGGGGAAGCCCAATTCAGTGAGATAACTATCAATTTGACTGTACCAAGCTCGAGATGCCTATTTGAGACTGTACAATGCTTGCCTAAGTCTATACACATGATACTCACGATCAAATGTCTCAAACCCTTCTGTTTGCTCAATTTACACTTCCTCCTCAATAAAACCATTGAGAAATGTTGTTTTTACATCCATCTGGTGGATCTTCCACACCATCTGCATAGTCAATGCGAGAATTGATCTAATGGATTTACTCATTGTCAATTCCCTCAACTTGAGAGAATCATTTGGCCACAAATATTTTCTTATACTTATTTATGATTTTGTTTATTTCATGCTTAACTTTGAAGATCCATTTCTAACCTACAATTTATTTTTCTGTTGGCCTTGGGACCACTTCCCAAACATTGTTCTTTATGATGGATTCATATTATTCCACCATTGCATCAACCCAAACTAGTTTCTCAACTACTTCCTCAAAAGAGGATGGCTTAGTTTCTACAATATCAATCGTCAAATCCATGTATCTAGTGTACCTATCAGGTGACATCCTTGGTCTACACAAATTTGAAGGAGCTCCCACATTCTCCCTCGCATCCTTCACCAATATTTCAGCTTCCCTGGTTCTTTTTCTACCTTCTCTGGATAGTTCTACTTGAGTGGATGTCTCCATTATGCCTCCTATTTTCTCCTCCATTTGTGCCTGCTCCACAACTTCCTAAGGCTCCTCCTTTGGAGATAAAATCTCCTCTTCTAGTGGGATTTGAAGCTGCCTCTCAAGAGAGAATCTCATTTCTTTCTCCTTATCAAACTTTACATCCCTTCACACAACTATCATTTTGAGGAAAGGAAAGTACACTCGGTAATTGTGTGGATTTTCATTGTAACCCACAAAAACTCCCAACTATGTTATTGGCTCAATTTTCTTCCTCAAATATTTGGAGACATGGTAGTAAAAAGAGGCTCCAAAATTTTTGAAATGAGACACATTCAACTTTCTCCCCGAGAAGGCCTCTTGTGGTGTAATCATACCAAGAATCTAATGAGGAATTCGGTTCTACAAGTAGAATGTTGTGTTACATGCCTCTACCCACAAATGTAGTGGCAAGCCTTAGTCATCTAGCATAGCTCTCGTAGATCCCACAATGCTCTATTTCTTTCTCTTAGCTACCCCATTCTACTGTGGGTTGTGGGGAGTTGTCAGTTCTCTTCAAATTCCTTCTTTTGCACAAAATTCCTTGAAGTCATTCAAAACATACTCCCCTCCATTTTCACTCCTAAGAGCCTTCACCTTCTTTTTAGTCTCTTTCTCAAATATTGCCTTGAATTCTACAAATGTTGAGAATGTCTCATCCTTCTTCCACATGAAGAAGATTTATCACTTTCTTGAGAAATCGTCAATAAAAATAACAAGTATTTATATATGGAAGTGGACGTTGTTGAGAAGGGTCCAAAAAAATCAGAGTGGACTCTCTCGAGGACATCATTTTCTTTGTTGTCTCAATCATGGAATGTGGATTTTACATACTTACCCAAGGTACACCCCTTGAAGACATCATGTTGCTCAAGTGATCCTTTAGGGAGGCCAGTGGTTATTTGTTGCATAATTTCAAGGGTGCCATGGTACAAATTACCAAGTCTTTTGTGTCAGAGTTCACCAACATCTTGACTCTGCACTTTCTTTTCCTTACTGCTTAATGCAGTGCAATATTCCACATCAATTTTTTATAGGTTATTCACACGAACCCCAATCTACTTCACCTGCCCAATAACTATGTGTCTTAGAAAGGCTTTCCCTTTACTAAACATAAAATCATAGTCACGATCTTCCAAAACTTCTACATAGATGAGGTTCTTCTTTAGGCCTGGTACAAACATAACATCTTTGAGGTGAAGAGGGGATCCCAACTTCCTCTTAGAGGTTACTATACCAATCTCGGTAGCATTGTACCTTCCATTTTCCCCAAGCTCAATATTCATCTGGAGATATTTCTCCTCCATGTCACTTAAAAACTCTTTATACCCTGTCATGTGGAACGAGGAACCTCATTCCAAGTACCACACACTCCCCATAATAGTGTTGGCCATGCATTTGATCAAGGTGAAGTCTAACTTGAAATGTGAAGTCAATGCTTCACCTGTTTCTCCTCATGAATTCTTCTTGCTAGACTTTTGTGTGGAAACTTTGTAGCATATGCCTAAATTCATGACAATTGAAGCATTTTATTTTGGACAAGTATTTATTCTTGCCCCCTTGGTTAGAATCTAGTTTGGTTTGATATTTATTCCCTTTGCCCTTCTTTCCCATCCCAACTAATGCAAAATTCTCTTCATCCTCTCCCTTGGATGAACCTTCATCTTTGGTATTTCGCCTAATTTATTCTTATACCAAATCAGACCATAAGTGTTCCCAATTCAATAATCTTTCCCTTCCATTCATAGAGTCCTAGTAGCTATGCCAGGATTTTGGAAGGCCTAGAAGAGTTAGGCTCACCAGGTCATCTTCTACAACATTCACACCAACCCCTCTGAGCTCATCTCGAGTTTGTGTAAATCTGGTGAGATACTACAAAATAATATCGTTCTTCTACATCTTAATGTTTAGAAGTTTGTATTTGAGGGCCAGTTTTCTATGGTCGATGTTATTCTCAAATAGACCAGTCAGTTCCTTCTACATTGCAAAAGGATTTTCCTTTCCATCGTGATTTGAGACAATTTAGTCTCTCTCTCCCTCCAAGATTATTCTCCTCACCTTGGCTACATATTTTTTCCATTGGACTAGGTTCCGAGCATCAACTGATCCTGGTTTTCGAATATTTGTCTTGAAATATTCCAGCAATCCATTGTCATCAAGCATTTCCTCCATGCGATCCTTCTAGGTAATGAAATTTGAGTTGCCTTCCAAGTCATACTCTAATCTCAGCCCATTGAAGGCCATTCTCCCAACTCTGAGGAAATCCTACTACACTGAAGCTACAAATTCGAACCTCCTGAGCAACAACTTTGAAATTATTGTTCTTATGTTAATCCTTCTCTAATACCATGTAGAAATTTGGTGATAGAATTGCAACTTCTCAAGAAATTTAATCTAAATCAAGAGACACAATTCTACTCTACTGCTTTGTGGAAATTAATTCACAATTTAGAACAACATTCACAAACATGCATTAATCACATACACAAGCACACAAATATATCTAGTTGAAACCAACTGGTAAAACCCCCTTAATATTGCTTACCTTAATCATATGAAGAGAGAATCTATTACAATTGCTAGCTCCAACTCTAAGCTCAACCTGCAAAAGAATAATTGTTCTCTCTGCTCAATGAAAAGCTCTAACCCAGACTTAGTCAATTTATGCCCCCACCTGAGCTCCTATTTCCTTGCGCAAATCTTAAAGAAATAAGCCCCTATTCTTTAGGAATTTCCTCCAAAATGATTGCACAATTCCCAAGAATTGATCATTGATTGCATACAACACTTGTACACTCAATAGTAGTCTACAATTGATGTTACATTTCCTTGGAATCTCCACCACAACTGAGAAATTTGAATTTGTTGCATGCATGAGCTATTTTTGGTTGATTGATTAGTTAACTGGATGATACATTGGATAATTTTGAGGTCTAAATTGGGCCTCCTAAGAAAAATGTACAACCAAACTAAACTTTATAAGAACCAATACGATTCAAGATGATGATGTTAACCATGGGGGATGATTCACCATTTTTGGAGTAAAAAGGAAAAAGATTAAAAAATAATAAAATAATAAAACAACTTTTCCAACTCCTATTTTCAACTTATCTCTATAATGTTTTACTCAAATTTCAAGAGGGAGTACACATTGGATGAAAAATTTAATTTCTCATCCAAAGACTACCCATGTTGCATACTTTTGATGGACCTTGCTACACGAAAAATGAGAAATACATGAAAAAACGTGATTGCAATAACGTTTTTCATGTATTTCTCATTTTTCATGTAGTAGGGTCCATCTAAAGTATGAAACATGGGTACTCCTTGGATGCGGAATCAAATTCTGCATCCAACGAGTGTTCTCGCTCAACATTTGAGTAAACCCATAGGGAGATAAGTTGAAAATATGAGTTGAAAAAGTAGTTTTTTCTTTTTTGCCCTCTAAAATTTGATGATGTAATCTAATCTTATTTTATTATTTCCACTATTATTTTATAATTTCCTTAGGAGGCCCATTTTAGACCTCAAAATTCCCCTAATGGCTAAGTTACATTGTTGTCCCACTGCACAACTGACCTCCAAATAGTTCTCTTAACTGTTAGAACTAGTTTAACTGAGTACAATTGGAAATAATTGTACTAGATTGCTATAAATTAGCAATCACACATGTATAACTAAACTCCAATCCCTCTAACTCAAATTTATTGAGCCAACTAAGTGAGAAGAGCCATGTCACCTCAATTAACTACCTCCAAGTAGTTTGTTGATGTGGAAATTTTGAATTTTCTCAATTTGACCAAGGCTAAACCAAATTGAGACTTTCTTGCTACACTTCTCAATAGACCATTGCTATGGAAATGCTCCCTGTATTTTAGATATAATTTGGTTCCTAGAATAATTGGATTGGTTTTTGTATTATAAGTGGAAAGTGTGTCTATAAGTTTGTTCCACTAGATCCCTCATAGTTTTGTAAAAAAAATTCTGATGCAGCGGAAACAATGGTTCAATATAAACCCGCAATTGGATCTATAAAACCCAATAATCATCTCGCCAAACACCCTTTTCCTTTGAAAACTATCTGTTTTCCTTTTGGAACCAAAAATCCTTTGAAAAAGCTTAAAAACAATGTTTTTCCCTTTCGGGACCAAAATACCCTTGAAAATGCTAAAACAACACTTTTTTGCCTTTTAAAGCGATTATATGCGTTAGTGCCACAGATCTAGATCTGGCCGATTGGACGGCTCAGATTAAATCGCAATATCGGCAATCGGGGTTCCAATGGTCCACAACTATCAGTGCTATCCCTTGCGGAGGTTCGATGTGATATCATTAATCGCTATCAGCAATAGCAATATGCCCGCTCAATGCTTTATCGCTCCACTTCAACACCCCGATGCGATATGTCGCAATCGGAAGTCACAAGGTTTGGGGATCAGGCCTGTGACCTGCGCCAATCCAACTATTCAATGCGACATATATGCCGGACTTGATAAGCCCCAAAACTCCTATGTATGAATTTTCAAGTCCACTATATGGATCCGCTTAGTGTTTTGTCACAAAAACTTAGTGTAAATGGATTTCCCACTTGCGGAATTAAACAACACTAATTTTGCCTTCGTCACTAGGTTTTCAATGATAAAACAAATGGAAATGCATTTATTGATTCAAAGGAAACAGGCATTCATAGATTCTCCATCGAAATACAAACAAACAGATGCAAAAGCGTGCACAATATGCTTACCGCGGGTCTGATAAAGAATTTACACAGACATCATAAATATTTCATCAATTAAACAGGGTTGCAGAGTCTCGGCCTTGAGCCTGCTCACAACATTAAAGACCTTTGTCTCAAAAAATTTCATCCACCTACTATCTCTCTGCTTTTCGTTCTACTCACACTCTTTCACTCTCGATTCATTCCTTTCTCTGTAAATACACACATAAACACATAATTACAAGTTTGAGGCTCTCTGCCCCTCTCTGGCCTGATTATTCTAGTTAGCGGCCTTCTCCTCCTACGCTGCCTGTAGGCTTACAATGCTCTCGAATCCTCTCTCCCTGTCTCTCTCTCCTTCAGAAAAGACAGGAAAATACATATATGTCTAAGCTAACCATCTCCTCCACAATTGAAGGAATAAACTATACATTTAGAAATCAAATCCTATCCTAATCTAAACAAACTAGACTACTTGGCTTGATCTCCATGCAGGGAGGATCATTTTCCATTTATTCCCAATTCTGTTCAGAATTAGGCAACAAATTAACCACTTCCATAATTTGAAATTAATACAATTTGAATAACCAATTCTTCCTCCAAACTTGCATTAGCCACAACATGTGACCACTCCATCACATTGCTGGCTAGGCCTAGATGCTCCTACATCAGACTCCCAAGGTTTAAAATAATCATGATCTCCTGATCATGTGCTTCTGATCTGTGTCCTCCTAGATCCCATACTTTGTTTGGTAGTTTGTCCTTGGTTACTATTGTTGTTTGTTGTTCTCCCGGTCTCCATACTTTATGCTGCATTGCCCCATTAGCTATGCTCTCATTGTCTGTTGCTGTCCTTTTCATATATCTTATTGTTGTTTTCTCATCATTACAGTTTATGACAGGCTCCCACATCTTAATTTGTAGTTTTCCATTTCCTTCACCTGTACCATTCTTTCCAGCCAATCTTCCTTTCTTCTTTTGTCCTTTATTTGTTTTATTGGAATGTTGTTGTATGAGTCTCTACAACTCATCCAATTCTTTGTCCACTTCACTTATCATGTGTTGAATACTATTCTCCTGCAACTGATTGTGTTCTTGAATAAGAACATCATAATCCCTGTGCCAATATTTTCCCATATACATTTCTGAAATGTACAAATGCCTTCTCCATTGATCCTCTGTAATAGTTCCAGTTCCTTCTTCTGGTTTCTCATTCATGACTTCACTACTTCTTACTTCATTTCCAGTATACCTGCAATTCTACAAATTTCTTGAAAACTCAGAATTTTTCCTGCTTGATTAGGTACTTGGAATATTTCTTCTTTTAGTAACTTCATTTCTGCACTCTTAAGGATTATGGCATTATATTCATCTGCATCTGAAATGTCATCTTCAGCCTCTTCTTCATCAATAAATCCCTGTAGTATAATAGTAATTATGTTACTATCATCTCTTGAATTCATTTCTAGTTCAACATTCCCATACTGTAGATTCAGCATCATTCCATCTTTCTGAGACATTCTGATCTCACCCTTCATTAATTCGATCTGATCTTTAGAATCAACTCCTTGGTTCAAATTGACTTCACATTGCCTTGTTCCTACATATAAATCTTCATCAGAGTTAATCAATTCATTAAACACAATTACTTTACCTTGCTTCCTCATTATGCCAACACTTCTGACAACTTCTTTCTCATATTTGTCATTCATGACAACTTTGTTCTCATCAGTTCTGGTTGTACAATTTGATCACTTATTCTTTGGCTTTCTTGCCTCTTATCCAAAAGACTTGACTCATGCCACAAATCTGTCATCTCATTTGGAATTTTTCCCAAAAGCTCTGCACAATCTTTACTAACTTCATTGTCTGCAACATCCATCTTTAGTCCTTCTTTACTCGGGCTTCCTTCAAGGTCAATAATCTTCAATAACTGTTTATCATCTACAAAGTCTTCTATATCAACTTCCAGTAGCTGCTCTCCTTTGGCTTCAGTCCTCAATAGTTGTCCAATATCTGTATAATTCACTACAGCTATGTTTAACAGCTGCTCTTCCCTCTGTATCACAAGATTATGTGAATTCCCTTCTTCTAACTTCTGAAAAATCATATCTTTTCTTTTCCTTTCCCCTATGACAACATTAAACAGTTGTCTTACTTCAGTGTATCCTGCATTTACACACACAATATTAGTTTCAAAATTATGAGATACCAAGGTCTCCTCAAATAATTTCATCATCAACTCTTCTAGTTGACTTCCACTTCCTGAATACACCATAAGATTCCCCATTTGCTTTGTATTAGCTTCATCAGTTTTCCTGAGAAAAATATTTGTTCCATATTCATATGAATGGATCTCTTCCTTTCCAAACATTCCTTTGATCTCAATAATTCCTTTGCCATCCTCCTTTTGAATTATCCTTTGGATGTCATCTGACTGGACATCTTCCTTCACTTGACTGTAACTTTTCTCTTTATTCTTCATATGACTGTGAGTAGTCATCTCTTCACCTGTTAATATAACAGTTTCCAATAACTGCTTGTCTTTCCTCAAGTCTATATGACCTACAAACATACAACAATCATTAATTTTAAAAACACAATACCTTCCATCCTCTTTTGATGCTTTAAGCACCAATCCTCCATCATAGATCTTTTGAATTTCAGTAGATCCTTCTTGTTGTGACTCCATTCCTTTGAGTCTTTCCTTCTCTAACAAATCAATATGAATTTGTTCAAGTTCCCTGAACTCGTTTATCAGCTTGCCTTTCCACCTCTGTTGCAATAGCTTCCACTTGACCCTTTTTTTCATTCTCCATCTGTATCTTCGGTCTTCACTTGTCTTTCTTTGTACTGCCAGACTAATCTCTTGTTCTTCATTATGTTGCCAGTTGTTATACTTTTGCAATCTAATTCCTTCCTCAAATTCATTCTCATGTTGCTAATCATCTCCTTTAACTTGTTGATTCCTTCCATCTTCATCATGCTGGATTGATACTTCTGTCTTCTTCATGTCTCTGAGGACATAACTTCCTTGTTGCTCCTGATCTATCATCTCACCTTCAAATAATCTCTGCTCAATTTCTCTAATTTCAGCATCATATTTATTTATATTGTCTTCCACACCTGCAGTCACATTATTAACTGAAGAGTCTAAACAATTACTTAACTCTATAAATGTTAGAGACAATTCATCCTTATCATGAATAGAAACCATATCCTTTTCTCCATCAGCTTCTGAAAGCTTCATTTCTCCTTCAGGTTCCTTGAGCAATCTTTCCAAGAATTCTAATTCCATGTGAAATCTCTCCAGCAGTTCATCACAACTTCCATCCTCAGCTTCATTCTTTTCCTGGCAATCCTCCTGAGTTATCTTGGTTTTTGCACTATCATATTGCAAAGTTCTTTCATCCATTCCATCAAACAAATTCATTTGCTTACCTTCTTGGAATACCACTATGGTATTTTCAGTAGACTTCTGGTCCATATCAACTTCATCTGATTGTCTTACACCAAACAGAATTTCATCTATGAACTCTTTCTGCTGCAATAAATCAGCACCTTCTTCCTCTAAAAGGCATTCTCCATCATACTTCACCTCAAGAGCTTCATTCCTATTTGTGACAGTTTTACTACACTGTCCATCATCCTCTGCATATCCTACAAACATACACAAACTATGAGAATTAAAATCACAAGGCTTCATTGCCTCATTTGCTTCCATTGTCATCATATCTTCGAATTGTTTTGAACTATGCCAATAGTCCATGAGATCTTCAACTAATCTCCCATTATCCTCTTCACCCAACATTTCACCTTGTTCTGGTCTGCAAATGGAAACTTCCATTTCTGCTTCTGCTTCTCTGAGTTCCTCTGGTTCCTCTTGAGCACTCAATATCTGCTCAATCTTTCTCAACTCTTTTGATATCTCTAAATTCACTTGTTGATTTCTCTTCTCTTTTAGCCTATGCCACTTTACTCTCTTTCTCATGGTCCAACCATGCTTCTGGACTTCATCACTTCTCTGCAACATCTCCATCAATATTCCTATCTAAAAATCTATCTCAGCTCTCTCTCTGTCAAACTCTTCCTGACTCATTCTCATACCATTTGCTTTGTCATCTTTCCTTCTTCTGTGGCTTCTTTCTGAACCCCTACTATGACTATCAGTAGCATCTTCTTCTCCTCTCTTTTCATGAGCTCCTCACTCCTATGCAACAAGCCTCTGCAATAGCAAGTCCTCCTTACTATGATCTTACCTCACTAAGCTTTCCTCACTCAGTCTTTTGGTAAGCACGATCCTCTATCTAGAACCTCCTCTTGAGCAACACCTTTTCTCCTTCTAGGCTTCTGCAATCTCTCACTCTCTCTTAAGAACACTTCAACTGTCATGTCTGTCCAATCCCTTGTTGGATTCTTCAGGTTCACTGCCACTTCAGAGTGCTTTCCTTGCTCTGATTTTAAGAACATGTCTAGTTCTTTTCTCACAGCTTCTCTTGTTCTATATTGTTGTAGTCTTCACACTTTCTTATGTTGTCACCTGTATTTTGAATGGATTTCCTCTGTCTCTTGCATCTGCAATTTCTGCTACACATCACCTCTATGTTCCTTCCTTCTGTCAAATTAGAATCTGATCCTTCCACTTGCCTACATAAATACTTTAGCACATAACTCTATTCTTAATTCCTTCATATAGAATTTCTCTATTTTGTTTAACCCCAATTATTCAATTACAATTCTGCTGTGATACCAAAAATGATGCAGCGGAAATAATGGTTCAATATAAACCCACAATTGGATCTATAAAACCCAATAATCATCCCGCCGAACACCCCTTTTCCTTTGAAAACTATCCCTTTTCCTTTCGGAACCCAAAAGCCTTTGAAAAAGCTTTAAAACAATGTTTTTCCCTTTCGAGACCAAAATACCCTTGAAAATGCTAAAACAGTGCTTTTCCGCCTTTTAAAGCAATTATATGTGTTAGTGTCGCGGATCTAGATCTGGCTGATCGGACGGCTCAAATTAAATCGCAATATCGGCGATCGGGGTTCCAATGGTCCACAACTATCAGTGCTATCCCTCGCGGAGGTCCGATGCGATATCACTAATCGCTATCGGCGATAGCAATATGCCCACTCAATGCTTTATCACTCCACTTCAACACCTCGACGCGATATGTCGCAATCGGAAGTCATAAGGTTTGGGGATCAGGTCTGTGACCTGTGCAGATCCAACTATGCAGTGCGACGTATATGCCGAACCTAATAAGCCCCAAAACTCCTGTGTATGAATTTTCATGTCCACTATATGGATCCGCTTGGTGTTTTTTCACGAAAACTTAATGTAAATGGATTTCCCGCTTGCGGAATTAAACAACACTAATTTTGCCTTCGTCGTTGGGTTTTCAATGATGAAAGAAATGGAAATGCATTTATTGATTCAAAGGAAATAGGCATTCATAGATTCTCCATCGAAATACAAACAAACAGATGCGAAAGCGTGCACAATATGGTTACCGCGGGTTTGATAAAGAATTTACACAAACATCATAAATATTTCATCAATTAAACAGGGTTGCAGAATCTCGGCCTTGAGCCTGCTCACAACATTAAACACATCTGTCTCAAAAAATGCCATCCACCTACTATCTCTCTTCTTTTCGTTCTACTCACACTCTTTCACAATCAATTCATTCATTTCTCTGTAAATACACACATAAACACATAATTACAAGTTTGAGGCTCTCTGCCCCTCTCTGGCCTGATTATTCTAGTTAGCAACCTTCTCCTCCTACACTGCTCATAGGCTTACAATGCTCTCAAATCCTCTCTCCCTGTCTCTCTCTCCTTCAAAAAAGACAGGAAAATACATATATCTCCAAGCTAACCATCTCCTCCACAATTGAATGAATAAACTATACATTTAGAAATCAAGTCCTATCCTAATATAAACAAACTAGACTACTTGGCTTGATCTCCACGCAGGGAGGATCATTTGCCATTTATTCCCAATTCTGTTCAGAATTAGGCAACAAATTAACCACTTCCATAATTTGAAATTAATACAATTTGAATAACCAATTCTTCCTCCAAACTTGCATTAGCCACAACACGTGACCACTCCATCACATTGCTGGCTAGGCCTAGATGCTCCTGCATCAAATTCCCTCTTTCATTAACCTCCAGCAACACTGCAAATGAGTTAAGGACCAATTCATCGTCATTTACATGTTCTATAATTTTTCTTTTCTTAGAACGACGTTGATCTTTTCCTTCGTTGTTGCTCCCTATAGAATAGGAAACATATATGAATTAATAGATTGTTTGAAAGACGTTATCTAATATTCTTAAGTATATTGTTAATGAAAAATAAAAATAAAAGAGCATATTGAATAGTATTTTTTCATTCAACCGATTCATCGTTCTGCAATTTTTCTATCAAATTTTTACACTATTCTGCACTTAGATTAGAAATAATCTGATCGACCTCGTTCATTTTGTGTCTCTGCATGACACACACCGACCAATACATATTAGTAAAACTTACATATAGTTCAAACATATTAATTTTGTAAAGAATTTACAAAGAGCTTGTCTTCTCTGCTTTTTCTTTTATGTACTATCATTGTGTCAATTAGTATTTTTGTTACTTTATACCTTTTGAGACATTTTTTTATCAATATACGACCTATATCATTTAATACATAAGCCATTAAATATATTTTACAAATAAATCAAGTAATTTTCAACCTATAAAAGCTCTAGTAATCGGTGTGTTTATCTGAATCAATGCATAAGTGTGTTTATACCATTAAACACATCGAGCATTTAATTGTTTCACACTGTCATGGAAAATCAATTTTAAATTATGACGACGTGATTTGTAAGGCTAAATGCACCGCAATAATTTAACAGTGTTATTTGGAAGAGGTGCGTCAGTGTGTTATATTACACTGGGAGAAACAATGAACAAACTAGACATAATTAACAGTGTTATAATATATCAGTGCATTGTATTACATAGGAAGCACCGGTGTGTTATATTACAGAGGGTGCATTGTAGAATATATACTCGTTTTAAAAAAAACAGAGAGGGTCGACATGGTTTGAATCTAATTCAGTAAGTGATTTCCCTATTTTACATGTCAAACACCCTATATATAGTAAGTACATAAAACCCATTAAATCTAAAATGCCTAAATTGAAGAACCCTAATTATGAAATGGTAGAGGAAGTTAAACCCTAAGGTGAAATTTTGCAGGAAGAAGCAAAGGTTTAAGATAAAAATTGAATTTTTTTGTTTTCTTTTCTAAATTTTAATTAAATTTAAATAGGAACAAAGATCGTAAAAAATTTTACTAGTAAAATCTATAGTAATTTTTTTATTATACAAGGTTTTTAATCTTTTTTTCTTAATTGTGAATAAATCTAACAGAAATTGTAAAAAAAAAATTATAGTAAAATTTAAAATTTTTACTATATAGGACTTTAAGTGAATCACCATACCTTTTAAATTATGATATTTCTGTAGATCCAAAATATTGTGCAGCTCCATAGTGCTCCCAGTATGTATCTCTTGCAAATGATCTCTCTTTTAATTAAGCCCTGACATAAATTGTAAATTTTTTTATTAGTAAAATAAACAATAAAAATTAAAAAATTTACTATGTCAGTTTTTGAGTGAATCACCATACTGTTCAGCATCTGATCTTCTGAATAGTTTTGCTGCTACACAGTGCTCATGGTATGTATCTCTTCAAAATCACTCCCTTGAAATTTTGGGTAAAATAATGAAATGGTGAATAACTTTTTACTATTTAAAAGAATTTATGAAATTAGATTTCGAAAAATCAATTGTCACTCGTTTTTTAATTAAAAAAAAAGAGAAGAAGAAATTTTTTTTTTTTTTTTTAATTTCTCCGCACATCAATGCGTTCGATAGTCAAGTGCACCAGTGAATTTATAAACAAAGCACACCAACATTGTCGGGGTGCCAAATTTTTTGAACACCCAACATGATACATTTTATTTTGAAATCCCAAAATAGTGCAATTAATTTTTTTAACGCATATGTGTGGTTGTTATTTAAAAGCGCCGGTAATCTAATTTTTTTATGAGAAATGAGTTGGTTGAATTCATTTTTATTTTCTAAAATCTGGAAATAGGTGTGCAGCGGTGTTTTTTAAATCACATTAGTTCATTTTTGTAGAAGATCAATGATATGATAACATTTTTTTTTTTTTCGAAATGTCGGAAACCGGTGCGGGTATTATTTAAACATCCCGATGTTGTTATTTATTGAAACACATCAATGCAATTTTCTCTAATAAGTGCACTGTTTGGGTTTAAAAGTTATCTGAAATTTTAATTTCACATAAAATGACATATTAATCTCAAATTATTCTTTAAGATGCATCCACATGAATTATAGTAGTTCATAGTTTAGATTTTACGCTTAAAGTCGACTTGCTCTTGAAAAATGATTTGAAAACTATATTGAAATTCAGATTGTCGTTATATGGTTCTCGAGTTTAATTTTAGATATGCACATAAAATTTTATTTATGATTTTTCTCAAATGCAAGGAAAAAATATCAATAATTTCAAATGGCTAATTCTTCAAATTCCAACTCATTCCATATTGCTAGTCAAAATCCTTCACTAAGTTCTCCCTTTCTATCTTCAGTAAGTTCAGATTTTATTTATATTTCGATTCTCTAATTGATTTTTTTTTAATCCATGACAATTTGAATAAAAATGCATCCAAATTTATAGGATCATGATTCAGAATTGAGTTCAAATGCAGAAAATATTCCTCCATTTCAAAAGTCGGAAGCTCTTATCAGGAGCAACATATCACAAGCAGTTGGTAGATGTAAATGGACAACCTCTTCACCCTGCTAATTGGAACATGACATCTTCCAGCCGCAATCCTGGATTAATGATGGTAATAATTTTTTGCTATAATTTAATTTCAACAAACCAATTGCATTGAAGTGCTTACTAATATCATTGATATTGTACTTGTTAATTTCCAAATTATTCTATGTTATTTCAATTACTTTAGCCCAATTCAATTATTCAATTAGCAATATTTTCGATAACAAATAAATTTTCCAATCACCAATAATAATTGAAGATAGAACAATAAATGCAATGACAAAGGAGACAATCAACACATCAACAAGAGACACCAAGTTTGGTCAAAGACTAGGTAAAAACCCCACAAGGGGGGAAACCCTTTGAAATTCTTCTTCTATTATATTGTCATAAAATGTTCAACATAGAGTATAAAGAGCACAATACAATATCGTCCAGCAAAATTATCCCAACAACATTCATAAATATGTTTATGGCATCAATATAGATCAGAGATAACTTTTCCTATCTACGGTCATCTGTGGTAAAATGTCAAATTTTAGACCTACTTTACAGTTACAGGGAGGAAGAGGTATGAGTGAGACTAGGAAATTCCAGTTTCTACCTTGAGTCTATAAGCCTGCTTCTATAGTCGAAAAATTCCTCTGATAAGCCTACAACTATGACCCAAAACCCTAGAAACACATGCGAGCTTCGAACCTTGTAATCTCTGACCTGTGCGAAACAATTTCCTTGACCCAGCCTCATACCTATGCAGACCAATCAATGAAGAAGAGAAGAAGAAGATGCCTAGTGATGTCCAAATGAGCTTGAGGTGACCTGTATTTATAGGCTTCTAAGGGTGTCTAATTTTTTGTTAGGGTCGACCTCTCCAAATGTGCATATGTGGGATTTTCTGCATAAGTACACTTTCGCTTAACCAAATTGAGTGCTTCAATAGTCAACGTGTTTTAACTGAAATTGCCTCTATGCACCCCTTGATATGGAGACAGAGCGCTTCAATGCACTTACTCCTTTTGTGTACCTGCATTGCAAATCACTGGAGTTTGTTCTACACCTACGTTGATTCTTGTAAGATGAAAAAAATGCATTCCTCTACCTTTCTCTCTGATTTTCTTTGGTCCAACATGTTTTCCTAATGTCTCTGAGTGTATCCCTATCTCTCAAAGCCTTCATTATGTTTTTTTTTGGTTTTATTAGCCATTGATAAAAAATTCTTTGGATTTTTCTTTATTCTTTTCAATTAGGTCTTTTGCAAAAATTTTGCTTGATCATTGATTGTTTGAAGAAATTGATATTACAATGATAATTCTATGTGATTTCTCTTATTAGTGATCTAGTTTCATCTTAGTTTTCATTGCATTTGAAGATTAAGAGGAAAGAAAAGAAAAAAAAAAATCATTATTTACATTTAGGGTTTTGAGTGAAAATTGGAAATTAGAACAATTGCATTTGAAAAAAATTGATTAGGAAGTATTGTTTGTTGCATTATTTTCTTATTGCATTACTATTTGAATGTCTTCCTTCTCATTGATAGATTTTCATTGAAAGAAAAGACTTATTATTATCATGCTAGATTGCATTTTAGAATATTCAGGTGAAACTCATGGTGAACCTCAAAAACTAAAACTTAATTCAAGACAAACTCTAAAATTTATTGAATCAATCTTAAGGAGCATTTGGAACTTTAACACAAACATCTAGAGGTCTAGTCTAGAGACATATTCCAGTGTCTTTAAGTGTAGTAGCTATCATTTTTTTTCCAGCATTTCATTTTGGGGGTGATATCCCATTCCACGTACGTAAGTGTATAGGATCTTTTTCCACGTACCTTTAGGTATATCGGATGGCGCTCCACGCATGAAAGGTATATGGAATTTTATCATCGTACGGTTACACATTAGACAATAATACCACAGATTGTGCTTCCACATACCTTTGGGTATATTTTGGAAGTCCCCACTAGGTTTCTATCCTGACTTAGATAACCGAGTCGGTCGCCTTGCACACTGTGATGCATTGAAAACAACATTCGGGGAGATTTCCTACCCATATGTAAATCCTTGGTTTCCAAGGTGGTATATTACAGATCATAGTTTCTTGGTAAACCCTTTATGCCTAGTTACCACTTTTTTGTTTATTTTTGTTGTTAATTTCTAAAATTTATTAAACCATCATGGAAGAATAACCCCAACAACCCTGTCGTTCGCATAGGATGCAAATATTGCCTCCTTTACCTCCCGAGGCAACACCTGGATGTTGTCAAAAGAACAAAAAGATGCAAACTATTGAATTTGGTACTTCGGAAGCTACCCCTTTTGGACCTACATCCGAAATTAACCAACCAGAATCGTCTCTTCCTATGAGTACTAAACCTAATATCACTTCTCTACTAGTTGGTGAGTCTGACACAGTCGAAATAGAAGCACCTAAAACTTTATTACCTGAGATTATTGAACCTAAGTTTATTGACTTAGACACATTGTAACCTAAAGTTATACAAACCGAGGAACCTTAGTTAACTACACCTATTACTTTAGGCCCTTCATCTTCTCTTCCTCTATCTTTCACTCAACCATAATCTATATATCTTGGACCCAACGGTGAAGAACTTATGCCTGGTCATATGAGAATTGAGTATATTCCTCAAGAAGATTCTCGACCTTCTTCTCCTATTCATTTAAGAGGGCTTCATCTCTATCAAGTCCCTCCTCCTCATACTCTAGTACAAGCTCCTTTGTCTAATTCTCCTCTTTTCAACTCACCCTTGAGTTTCCCTCGGCAATCCTCTTTGGGAAATTTAACCATGATTGAGTCTGTTATTTTTTCTCAGCCCACATTTGCCATTATGACCAAGACAACCAATGTTGCAACTACTTCCATGTTTGCGACATCACCAGAAACACATTTGTATGGTGGCCTGTCCATTCCACCTGATTACCAATCCTTATTTGGTACCTTTTGTAGTGCAGCATCCAGTCCATGGACTTCTCCCATGGCATCCTCTTTTGGAATTCCATATGGTACTTCTTTAATGAGTGCCACACAGTCTTCTCTTCCTCCTCCATCCCAACCTTCAGTGGAGCAGCAATATGGTCTGTATGTCAGTGGATATGGACATTTACAACAACCCACTCCACCTTACATTGGGTACTCTCCTCCAGGAGGGAAATTTCTTCCATATTCCCCTTATCTTTCAGTAGGGGGGAAACCTGTTGTTGGAATGTATCAATATCCTGATCAAATACCGCAAGCTCATGCTCTACCCTATTCGAGTCCCCTATTTTTAGGAATGGCTGCCAACCCTTAGGTTTGGATCTGGATTTGCCCTGGTATAGTGAGTCTTCTTGGGAGCCATAATTCTAACTTTTTAAACTGTTTTTTATGAAAATTTTCAAAAACAACTTCGGAAAATGACCTTAAGTGGCTTAAGATTAAATTTAAGGTTTCCTTAAAGTTTTATGAGATTGAGGATTGAAGTCCCCAGTATGGTTGCCAATGATGTTATCACTCCAAAATTTCTTCAAAGTCGTCATAAAAAGAAATGATAGAGGTAACCACAAACCACTTTTGGAGATCAGGACCTAGCCTTCCTAATCTCAGAGAGGGCTCTCTCTTTATGATTTAACTTTGTTTTAGTTAATTATTTTAGGCTAGTTATGGTTGTGCTTGGGTTTTTTATTTGAATTTGGGTGGTGGGATCACTTACTTAGATGGAAAAGGGTTGTATTTTACCATTGGGCTATGGGGTCAAATGTCAGACAAACCAGACTGGATTAAGTTCTAAAAACAGTGTCTAGAGGGAAAGATAGAGGAGTTACTACAGATCTCAAAGGCTTGAAGGTGATATGGTTTCCAATCGGATCCAGGGAGTAATTAAGGGTTCCCTCGGCCGGATCATGAAGAGTAATGAAAGAGGTCAACCAGGATGGAAGAGAAATTAAGGGTTCTCAAATCCGGGTATCAGAAGAGAACATATAAGATCCAGGGAGCAATTAAGGGTTCCCTAGGCCGAATCATGAAGAGTAATGAAAGAGGTCAACCGGGATGGGAGAGAAATTAAGGGTTCTCAAATCCAGGTATCAGAAGAAAACATATAAATGACTAATTGTGCAAAACAGAGTGTACTTAAACAAATTCTAAGTGATATTTCTAGTTAATTCATTCAAATTTAGAAAACAATTAAGTTTATGAAACACATAATAAGGTAACAAAATCAGAAAAAGAAGATACTTCACTGCAATAGCTCATCTCATGAATCCTCTAATGCAATCTTTTTATTACTTGCTCCAGTCTGTTGACTTGAAAAGTGGTATAATCACCCTTATGTTTAAGATCAAAATACCTCTACAAATGTATCGCAATCCACCCTTAATACTTCGAACTATGAAGTATTTATACAAAAAGAATTTATGAAATATCTCAAACTGCATTGAGAAGTAATCTAGGAAAATGAAATATCTTCATGCAAGAATATAGAGACAGTTATTGAACTGCTATTTGTTGTCCCCGTTATTTAGGTTCTGTTGTCTTTTAGTCTTTGATCTTTTTCCCTTTAAGCTGCTTGGATGTTTTGTCTTTACACTGGATGTCGTATTTACTTATGACCTTTCATCTTATACACTTTCATCTGATACTCTTTGACCTTGTTGTCCTGTCAATACCCTTTTACTGTGCTCTTTTACTTTTTACTATACATTTATATTTTTACTGTGTATTCCTACAGTAAATCATTGAGTTTTTCCCATGTCTCAACATCTAGTAATTGGATATTGAGCATCTTTTGGTATGTCTCATCTGCCTCTGTGTATTTTGCAAAAGTAGGCTTATTGATAAAAAGGTGTTTTACCTCATGCTGGAGGTAAAAAAAGTTTTCAAAAGTTTGGTATAATACTTTGCCTATTGGTATGCCCTTCATGGATGAAGTGTTTACCTGATCTCTAGCTACTTCCCTGATCTTCTTATTGTAATCTTCTTGTGTCATTAACTTATCATTTATAACTAAGGGATTTGGTAATCCCTTTTGCCTCAAAAGTTCGAACTTAACCATGAACCTGTCAATGGCCAGTTGCATGGTTTGACACTTATCCTCCAAGTTCAACATCAAATTCTTCTTAGTGAGGACTCTTTTAACTTCCAAAATTGTACTTGTCCTATCAGGTATCTCTAGTTCTTGCAGCTCATACTTGTTCTTGGAGTTGAGGAAGTGGATGATTCTTGCAGCCTCCTCTAGCATATCTCCAAGTTCTTCTTTGACTCTCTGAATGGCTTTTGTAGCCTGCTTTATCAAATCAATCTGTTCAAAATAACCTGAATGGATGGCCAAATATCATTGACAGAGTTAGTGATATTGGCCCACAGTTGTTCCTTAGCCTAACCTAGAGGCTCATTCAGTGTCAGCTCTTTATCCAGGCTCTTGATTCTTTTAGTTATCCTTGTGGCCTTCTGTTGTTCTTCTCTATGCATGATTTGGGCCAATTTGTAATCTATTTCCAAGCTGGTGACCTTTTCCTTAAGTCTGTTCACCTCCGTGGTCTGAATGGACATTTCTTACATTGCTTTGACTAACCTATTTTCTTCATCACTTGTAGAGCCTATTGTTGTTGATCTTATTGTTGATGTAGTTGTTGTAGATTCCGGTAGTGTAGTGTCGACTGGAGCAATGGGGGCTAAGGATGCTACCAAAGTAGAATGTAGAGCAATGGTAGCTATAGGAATGACAGTTGCAGGAGAATTATCAATACTAGCTTGTTTGAGCTGCATCAAGGTATCCAATTCTTTCTCCATCTCCTTCAACTGATCATTCAGTTGTAGCACTAGGTCCATCATCTCTTCATGATTGCTCTGACTTTCCAGGACCTCCTTTGTCTATGGGTGTTGTGAATGAGGCAACTTAAGTTGTTTCTTGAGGGCTGTTATGTCCTCATTCTTCTTCTTGATTAATTTCTTTGTGGCCTTAATATCACTTGGGTCATGGCCCAGTTCAATGACCAAGTCCTCCAAGGACTTTATTCTGTTGTCTTTGGCTTGTGAGGAAGCATTTTCCATCTTGAATTGGGTTGTCACATTATCCAATGAATCTTGTAGCTTATAGGCATCCATGGCCTTTTCTGTGAGGGTGGAGTAAATCATTTCTCCAGCCTGCTTATGGAACTCTATTTGATCAATGGGATGAACATCCCTGGCCAACACCTCAAAATTAGTCTTCTTGTAGTCTGTCGAGGTCTTTGGTTGCTATACAGTGGGCTGCAAAAATGACACCTGCATTTTCCCTGCTTTGATGTCAAAGGCTGACATCAATCTGGTCTGGTTTGGTGGTGTAAGCTTGAGGTATTGTGCATATGTCTATGTTTTCAACTTTTCATTCCTCATCTTTATTTCTTTGAATCTGTCTTTGATATCCTTTTCCCTGTCAGTTGGTCTGACAAAGGAAGAAACCTCCATACTATGTTGTCTCTCTATCATCTGTGTGTTGGATGTTGATGGCTATTGTGTTTCACCTGATGGAGCTGCTTCTTTACTTCTCTACCTCGTTGTCTCAGTGTCAGTCATTTCCACTGATTCAATGTTCTCCTCCTATTCAGACACAGGATTCAACTTGGCCTTCTTTCTTAGCTCGAACAGCTCATCAGTAGTCTCTATGGCAAAGCTAGATGCCTCTTCCCTGTTCCTTTTAGGATTCTTCTCCTCATTGGCTGGAGTTTGAAGCACAAGATGAACATCCATTGTTTCTCCTAATTCTGGAACCTGCAGGAAAGAGCTATGGTCAAATTGCTTTTCTAAATCAATCAGTGTGTTCTCAACATTTACAATTATGCTATCCATATCAAGCAATGTGTTCTCCACCCACTCAGATTGGTTGGAAAACTGTTCAATGCCTGGTCTTGGGTGGTGGATGTAAGGTGCCAATTTGACCTTAAGTCTCAACTTGTTTATGACCCCATGAGGGTCATAATGCCATATGAAGTTGTTTCTAAATTTCATCTGTTGTAGTAACCTATTGGCCTCTGGTCTAGCCTCTCTATTGTTGCAAATGAATGGGCCCAATTGGTTTTTCATCTTGAACTGGGTTTTCTTCCTAGCAGATAGGAAGTGGACCTCATCAGAATTGATGATTTGTCTTAAATATTCAAGGGAAAATATCCTCATAGGGAGGTATTTTGGCAATTTATAAGGGGCTAACTGGTAGCCATAAATTCTGATCTCAATGTGGTTCTGGTAGAGGTACCAATCTCCCACCTTGTTGTTCTTTTCCAACTGCAGCACTCTCTTGATGTCTTGGCTGATTCTAGGCTAAGTATCAGAAGTCAGCATGTTCATGATTGGGTACACAAAGGAGTCTATGAAGTCTTTGTAGGTGAATGTTGTGGAAACATTCTAGACCAAGGGTGTCCAATAGACCACTGATCTCTCCTTTCCCCTAGTGTCCAACTTCTGGATGCTCACAGGGAACCTAACTATCTGGTAATACAAAAACATATAAAACAACACTGAAGAGTATTTTAAAACTATTTCAGTGGGTAGTCTAGTGAATTGTTCATGCATTCTGTCTGCAATGAACTAAGCATAATCATACATGATAGCAGGAGGCTTGCTTGGAGTGAAAATGGACAGGAAGGCCAGGATGACCTCATCCACATGCTCATCTGATGTGTATCCTAGGATGCATGAGAGCATGGTGATTATGTGTCTGCCAGTTTCTGAGAAAATGGTGGCAGCATAGGGTGGGGTATCTGTAGGAGTATGGCGGTCTTCAATGATAAATTCTGGAAGATTTGCTTGATTTTCACCTGGTCTAATGTGATGTATAAGTCCAATAGGTTTCCAATGGATAGAGGGGTCTGATTAGGGCTAGATTGGATTTGTAGCATTTGGTTGATTGACTCAGGTGTAATAGTGAATAACAACTGCTGATCTGGGGCAACAATAGCCCTTTGGCTAGGGACATAACGGGCATGACAATAATGTACAATATCAAGGAATGGATGAACTTCTAGGAATATGTATTTAGGTAAATTGGATTCCCAAAGGTTGATGTCATCTGCATGGTTCAAAAATCTGTCCTTACTCCAACAGTGGAGCTTCAGAAGGTGGGATGGAGTTGCAGTGTCTTTTATTTGGAAATCCCTATCTGCTAGGGCCAAATGGTTAATGTCTAGGTGAGGGATTGATACAGGTTTGTCATCTAGAGAGGTCTAGGCAACCATCTTATGGGGAAAGGTGTGAATTTAGCTTGCACATACTGTAGAAGTGAAGCTTGAACAACTCTGGTGGAGTGAAAGGGTAGTTTGCAAGTTGGAAAAGAGGGGTTTGGGTATTTAGGGGGGGAAATACTCTCAATTTAAGGAAAATTAATTAAATTCAATCAATTTAACGTTTGAATTCACTGTACGTTTTTCAATTTGAGAGGGTCGTTTTGCTTTCTTGTCAAAATACCTGGAAATGGTGGTATTAGGTTGCAAACTGGTTTGAATGGTAGTAGCAGAGGGCATTGTGGCTTCAATTGTGCACTGGATGGCTGAATTGGGCATCTGGAGCGTGTTCGGGAGGTAATTGGTGGTCAAATTTGGTTGCAGAGGCTCAGGGTGGCGCAGGAAAGCTTAGGAAGCTTTCACAAAGCGAATGAGCGAAAAGGGTGAAAATGAGCGTCTTTAGGCTTTTAACCGGCAACAGTTAGAATTTGGTGTGGAATTTCATAATGAATAGTGGGTGGTTTCGGCTTTTGGCAGGGAGGTGGTTTCGGGGGCCATCGCACTGCTTTTGGCAGTCTAGCGGTATTTCCCCGAGAGCACGCAAGTTCACCTAGTGTTGCCACGTAATTGAAAGGGGCCTGAGCAAAACCACTAATTTCGTGTGCTCTCGTGCGGGTAACATTAGGCAAGGGAATTAATACGATATGGATGCACATCGTTAGATCTGGGGGTGGTAAATCGGATGGTTGTGCCGCGGTGGAGATGAACGGAGGGAACTCGGGCGGAGATTTGCGGGGCCCGAGGGATTAATTACAATTGATTTGTAATTATTTAATGAATAAATGGGGATTAAAATATAATGAATGGATTATGGAGTGGGACCAGGGTTAAATGGGGCGGGATTTGTTAACCGCACCAAGGTGGTGGGTTAAATGGTTTTATTTCGGGGAAAATATGAATTTGTGGAGTTAATTAAATAAAGCGGAAGGGAGAGAAAACTTAGAGTAAAGGGGTTTTATGGGGTAAAAGGGATTATGTCGGGAAATATAGGAATGGGGGAGTTAATAAAGTAATGTGGGGGAGGATTTAAAGTTAGGATAAGGGTTTTTAGCAGGTTTTTAGGTAAAATAGGGAAATTAATAAGGGGAAAGTGGTTTCTTCAAAGGGGAATGGGTTTCACACTAGGGAAAAGGGGTTTTTGGGTAGGGGAATGAGTTTGGAGGGTAAATTGCTAGGGAAATGTGTGAAACCAAGGGGCAAGGGTGAAAATGAAGGGAAAAGGGTATTTTCTTAGGAAATTATGGGATAATGGGGAAATTAGTAAGTATGTAGTGGGGGGTGAAATGAAATGAGGGGAAGTTAGCCAAATCAACTTGTGAACATCCTTTCACTTTCATAACTGCTCCTGCACACTGAAACATATGATTAAGCATAATAAATGTGCTTTTGCTTCAATCAACTTTGTACTTCTGCAACATTTCTTCTACTTACCCTTTACTTACCCTAACATTTTTTCTTCACTTTAGTGGGTGCATTTAAGCTAGTAGACCCTTTCTTTCCTTTTTCTTTTGAAAAGTAAACTATCTAATTCTAACCTTATATCTTCCAATGGCTCAAATTAAGTGTATGAGCACATTTTATTTCTCTACCTAACTACTGATCTGCCAAGATTAAACAGTTTGGCTAGATCTTCATTCTCTATCTATAAACATGAAATTTAAAGCATGAACTAGCCAAGATTAAACAATTTGACTATCATGGGTGGTGGCATTTATGACAAGCTGCACACAACCATTATTTTGTACAGTAAAGTAAAAAGCAGCGGCACTTGGACTTGCACACTTTCGTGATCTATTTTTGTTTGCGGTTCATAATTTTTCACTTTTTTGATCTTTTCTTATTCTTTTTTTCCTTTAATAATTCTTTTAGGACATACCCTCTTTACATTTTTTAATTTTTAATATGGAAAACATTTGCAGAAAAGAAAAGGTATGTACAATATTCCAAGACTAACTATAGCCAATTCAAAATTATTAATCCTATTAATGTCGGACCCTAACAGGTTGTACATGGATTTACACTATGGTCGCAGTTGTTTTAACCTATTTTAGAATGATCGGTTCCCTCACCAAGGGGCATCATGGCCCTTGATCAACTCACCTTTTTTTCCAATAATTCTTAATTCATTGGAGGCATCCCTCTTGTGGGCAAGTCCCCACATTCTTATTAGCATGTCAAAGTTAGATTTCTTAAATAATCCACCTCGATGGGAACTTTTTCCCTCCCTCCTCCTGACAACCTAAACCCAGTTTCCTTTATCAACATGACTCTTCTTGTACTACTCCATCTGATCCTCAGATAGTATTAGATGCTTCTAAAATTGATACATTTGGTGACCGCATGTCGCTCAGTCTTATTGAGCTTGAGTATGAGGCTATCTATTTGGCTTGTTCGACACATTCTAATTTCTCCACCTCAATAGATTGGGTCAATAATTCTCGATATTACGGTTCATCTGTTGATCCCTTCTCCGGTACATTTTCTATTGATGAGATTATCATGGAAAATCATGATGTTAGATGATGCATCATGGGACGATAATCATCATCATTCCTCCCTACCCAATAATTTTGAGGATAATATTAGTGATATATATTCACCCAATGTCATTGAGATATTTTTGAATTACCTATCTATTCATGACATCGATTGTGAGAAGAATTTATTGAATATTGAAGAGACTGTTCCTCTTGATATTTCTGTTAAACCTGGAATTGTCGAGAATGTACATATGGGTGCATCTTTCTCTCCCGATGAGATAAATATCTATAAAGCCCTTTTCCAGGAATTTCAAGACATTTTCACCTGGTCATATGAAGAGATGTCAAGTATTGATCCAAATATTGTTTTACATGAAATCAAAATGTATCCAGATGCTAAGCTCATTCGGTAGTGCTAATGTCTGATCCATATTAAAAAAATTGTTGCTATTAAGGTAGAGGTTGAAAAACTTCTGCGTGTTGGTTTCATCTACCCAGTTCCTCTTACTAATTGGGTCTCGAACATTGTTCCTGTAATGAAGAAACAAGGAATGATTCGGGTGTGTGTTGATTATCAAGACATCAACCATGCTTATCCTAAGGACAAATATCCCACCCCGTTTATTGACCTAATTGTTGATGTTTATGATGGGAGTGAATTTTTTTCGTTTATGGATGGTTTTTTTGACTACAACCAAATCAACATTCTCCCATCAGACCAACATAAAACCACATTTATTTGTCCATGGGGCACATTTTCTTATCGAAATCTCCCTTTCAGTTTGAAAAATGTTGGGGAAATTTTTCATAGGGCTATGAATTATGCCTTCCACGACATTAAACACATTGTACAACCCTATTTGGATGACCTACCTTCCCACTCAAAACATCGTGCGGATCATCTGATGCATCTCAAGGCTATATTTTTACATTTTCGACATTATAATATTTGGCTTGATCCACAAAAATGTGTGTTTTACATTCAATCCAGTCAAATTCTTGGCTTTGTGTTGTCGAAGAAAGGAATTCATATTGATCCACTTAAAGTCCAAACAATCCTTGATCTGCCTACTCCCTCCTTTTTTGTTCAGTTACAACACCTCCAAGGGAAGGCTAACTTTCTACAAAGATTTATTCCCAACTATGTTAAATTAACTAAAGGATTTACTTTGTTGTTGAAGAAAGGGGTTTCCTTCCATTGGGACGACACTGCTCAAATGGAGTTTGATGCTTTGAAAGATGTTTTGGTTCAATCATCATTGTTGTATCCCTCGGATTATCAACGTGATTACTTCCTATATCTCACTATTGCAGTTACTACCATTGCTAAAGTATTTCTCCAAGAGGAAAATGTAAGGAATGAACATCCCATTTATTATTTGAGTCAGAACTTAAACAACACAACAATCAAATATACTCATATTAAAAAGTTATTTTTGGTAGCTATCCAAGTTGTGCAAAGGTTTCGCCAGTACAATCTGCTTCGCAAGACTATGGTTGTCTATGATTGCAACCCAATGGCATACATCTTGTCATTATAATTGTTGCAGGACAAGTACTCTAAATGGATTTTTATTCTCCAAGAGTTCGATTTGAATTTCATCAAGCCCAAATCTAAGAAATCCTTAGTCTTTTTCGAACTGATCTGCGACCTTCCCTCTTCTGACACTGAGTCTAAATTCGATGATTCTATTCCTGACGATTCGTTGTTTCTGATCGATTCATATGATTTGTGGTATGGGGATATTACCATCTATCTTTAGACCCATACTTTTCAGTCCAATACATATTTCTTTGAACAGAGACGTATGTGATACAAGGCTAAAAATTATATTATAATTGGCGACACACTTTATCTTTACGATATTGATATTATCTTCAAAAGGTTCCTCACTCATGAGGAGGCCAAGAAAGCTCTAAAAGAATGCCATGATGGAGCATGTGGTGGACATATGTGCAACTATGCCACCACACATAATACTTTTCATGCTAGTTACTTTTGGCCTATTATGTTTGGTGATTGCATCCTTGTGGTCCAAAAGTGTCACGCATGCCATATCTATGATTGTAAAACCCATGCTCCTCCTGATATTTTACATCATGTTATCGTCATTGGACCCTTTGAAAAATGGGGTATTTACTTTATGACATGTAACCCTCACTCGACCCAAGGGCCTAGCTACATCATTGTGGCGGTAGATTATTTTCCGAGTGGGACAAAGCGATGCCTACATATAATAACACTAGCAAAACAAAATATTTTTTCCTCTTAAATCATGTCATTGTGAGGTTTTGTGTACCACAAGCTATCATTACAGACCATGGGAAGCATTTTCCAAATCACATGATGTCTAAGCTTATTATCAAGTTGGGCCTTCAACATGACAAATCAACTCCCTATTACCCATAGGCAAATGGGAAAGTAGAAGCGATTAACAAAGTTTTGAAAACTATGCTACAACGCATGATAGGGATTCACAAAACGAATTGGCATTTCATCCTTTATGCAGCTTTGTGGGAATATCTAATCTCTGTTTGGACTACGACTGGATTCACACCTTTTCAATTGGTGTATGGTCTATAGGAAATTCTTCCCATCGAATGCGAGATTCCATCATTAAAACTTGTCATCGATCTTCTCCCAACCACTAAGGCAGAAGAAGAGTATCTCTTGCATCTAGCATGCTTAGATGAAACCCAATGCGATACCATAATGGCCAATGAGGCCCATAAAAAATGCATTAAAGCACAATACAACAAGAATTTTAAACTATGCGCCTTCTCAGAAGGTGACCTAGTCTTGTTATATGACCAGGAAGTCGATAAGTTAGAATCTAGGAAGTTTGAGCCAATGTGGCTAGGCCCATACATGTTAAATGTGTTCTCATGAAAGGGGCTTATGATATTATTGATTTTGATGGAATTCCCTTGGTACAACCTAGAAATGGGTTGTACCTCAAAAAATATTATGCTTAAATTATTTTTGCGTAGTCACTGTGTACATATTATCTATAGGTGTGTTGAGTGTATTTAGAGTTCCCTACCGTATATGTTAATTTTTTTTTACAGTTTATTTGTAGATGTTGGCATCCCTTCAACCATATGTTAGTTATGTTTATGGCACTAGTCATAGTACTCAGAATCATTTCTTTGCAATGTGGGTTATCTATGCTCCGAATGGCAAGTTAGTGAGCTTACATGGGATTTGTATCAGTTTCTCTGCAAATAACATCATTGAGTATAGCGTAGTGATTGAGTTTTTGTCTAATGATATTTCTGTTAATTTTAGATAACAACGACATGTTTTATGCTTAGAGCAATTTTACTTCAATTTGTTTATCAGCCCAATATCAATATCCAGTTTAGCAATCACGTCATCATGATAGTAAAACGCAGATAGAACATAAACAATAACAACGGAAGACAATCCAAGGCAAGGTGACACAAGATATGGCACTAGCCAGGGACAAACCTCAATGTGGGGAAACCCTTTATCAATTCTTCTTATAATTCTTCAAAACTTTAGAAGAGAGAGAGTACAATATACAATATTCACTTGCCCAATCACAGTGAAATGTGATCAATCACACAACAGAAACATAAATCCCTAACCAGAAAGTCAATGTTGGCCAACAGGGTAGATTTTGACCTCCAAGATAGCTCGGTCAAACTCGGTCAACTTGGCCTCCAACAGCAAGTCAATTCAGCCCAAAAATAGTTCGAAAAAATCCAGTCAAATCTTGTCAACAAAAATCAACGCTGCAACAAACCCTAAGATAGTCAACGCTGGTCAAACAACCTCGGATTTCATGCCTAGAACTGTGGCCTGGTCAACGCTGGTCAAAAACAACCTTATGCAATTTTCAGTCAACTCTGGTCAATGCATGGACAACAAAAGAACAGTCCCTTCTTCGCACGTGTGGAGAGAGAGAAGCCTCAGAAATTTGTACCCAATCAAGAAGAGAGAGATGTGTGAAGTGAGTGAAGTGTCCAAATGAAGAGGAGGCACCTTGTATTTATATGCAAACATTGAGGATGAATAGACGTGACTGTTGGGCTTCTGAGCCTACATTAGATTGCTTGGCCAACCTTGAAAATTTATCCATAATCAAAACAAATTCATAATTCCATTTGTGCATGTCAGAATGGGATGATATTTAGATCAATCCTACACCTCTCGAAGAGAGGAATCCAATAAAAATATGATTTGGCTCATATGAGCTATCCAAAGTGAATTTTGACCCTAGTTTCCAAAATTAACACTCCCTCTCAACTAAGGAGAACTACTTGCCAAACTATTTGACAATCTACTCTACTCTGCTTTGCTAAACCATGAAGAAAGAAGAAATGATCAAGAATGTATCATACCATTCTCCACTGACCCGAAGTCAGTCTTCAATAATAGAGAGTGTGTCATACCACTCTTAATTGACCCAAAGCCAGTTTCCATTGATCCCAGATCAATATGAACATTCCAGCATAGGGATTATGATAGTACACGATGCGTCCATCAGTAGTACTATGGTCCCTATCCTCATTTCCCTTCTCATTGTCCAGAGGAGAGGTACTTCCCATGAGCCCTAGACTGCATGGGTAGGATGTGATGGCAGGAGAAGGTGAAACACTCATCTTGCTCATATGCCATAGGAGAAGGTGAACCACTCAACATATGCATATGTTGTTATCCTCCACAATGTCCTAGGCTGAGAGGAATCAACGGAGGTAACCACAGACCAAGCTTTCAGTTTAGTAGCTAGCCCTACCAAACTAGAGAGGGCTCTCTATGAGATCACAGCCAAAGAATTGATTGGAATATAAAAGGATTTTAGGCTAGATATGCTAGGCTCAGGTAGGTTTTGAAAATTTAAGGTTTTGATGTTGGACAAGGGATGAAAACCAGGTAACTAGGTCAAAGGATCAAAAGGGTAACAACAACAAAGATATAAAGGAGAAAGGTAGCAATAGTTTTGTGATGGCTTAGGGTTTGTTAGTGTAGTGTAGTGTTTAGAAGAAACAAGAGGTCTTAATGAGCATGTACATCATGAATTCATTAAGCAAGAAAGAAAATAACACATAATGATATTCCCATCAAAACAGAGCTTTGTGCAAAGAATTATGCTTATAAACTTTAAGGAAAACCATTGAAGAACTGATGAATGGAAAGAGAAGATGAATATCTTTCATATAAAACTATAACAGAGAAAATACAACATCACAAACTCATTGCACATGAATTCCTAGATAATAGCTACAACTGCTCCTTTGATTTCCTAAAAATGCTCAAGCACAAGCTACAAGAGTTCTCTCCTCAGATGTCCAACCCCTCTCTCTGACTGAGAAATGATACATATACACCAAAAAAAATAGTTTCCCCACCCTTAGGGGTTAAATCCATGAGTGGTGGAATAGTTCCCATGAATATCTCAACCAACAACTAAGACTGAGAAGGTTGAATACAAACTCTTCATTTAAACTTTGACTTGAGTTTTTCTTCACCTAAGTTTTTGTAGTTTTTAGCTAATATGGAATTTTACAAGTTTTAGCAGTGCTTATTCTATTTTTAACTACAGTTAAGTTTGGCTTAACTACCAAATTTACTGCCAAACTTTTAGTTTCGCCAAATTTGGGTTTAATCCCATTTCATTAGCACCTTTACCTTCTTTTCCGCCATAAGATCGGGTCTTCGCGGACAATGTCTTAGGCTTCGAGCGCTTAATCTATTGGAGCCCTTCACGGGCTTATTTCCTTTACAACTGGATTTGTTCCATTGGTTTTGTTTCTACGTGAAACAACCAAATATATGGTCTCTGCGGCCATTGGCCAATCATTTGGGTGCTAAGCCCTTTATGCCCCATGCTGTAGAGAGCCTTGTTCCCTATGTTAATGGCTCCACATCGTTGGTTCGTTTCTACGCGAAAAGACTGCTATCACTCTGTAATTTCCCTAGGATGAGGAGAGAAACCCAGAGGTAACCACAAAACTACTTTGGAAGTTGGGATCTAGCCCTTACAACTTCAGAGAGGGATCTCTTTATCTTATTTAAATTTTTGTTCAAGATATTAGGCTAGTTATGAAAGTTTGAGGTGGGATTTTTCAAAGGTTTGGTTGAAAGATGCAGGGAAAGTCCATTGGGCATGGAGTCATGAAACTTGAGGCAATCAATCATAAAATAACAGGGCATGATAGGCAAGCTTTTGGATCTTATAGAGTGTCTGTGTAGTGGAAAAGATGAATATGACTAAGGTTCAATTAAATATAGAGCATACTAAGATGAATTCTATATTTAACATCAGACATAAAACATTGATATTGTTTACAAGCCAGAGCAGAGTACAATTAAGAAAATTCGGCCCTTAATCTTCTTGAAACAATAAATATAGAAAACATATGGAAAACTGAGGGAATAAACAATTTCCCAAGAGAAAGTACATCACTAATTGCTTGACACGGGAATCCTGGAATAAAAACTCTTTGTATTATTGCAAATTTATCACTTCAGTATTATATACAACTTACATCAAGAGATGTCTCCTTTCTTCATACAAGTTCCAACCCAACAAATTCCAACCACTTCTAAGTATTATTACAAAGTATTTAATACACTGTTTCGAATAAATTCATACTTCAAATCAAAACTAATTACAAAATAATATCTAACAATTTCTGGAAAAAATCTAAACAATATACTAAAAATAAAAATAATCACTGGAAAGATGCAAGAAATCTATAAATCTGTCCATTTATGCTAATCCTTTGTCATTGGATCTGGAGTGGTTGTAGTTGTTTTCGAACCAGCTCATGAGCTGCCCTTTCCAAACTATAACCCCTCTTTTCCTGCATTTCAAAAGATGCCAACTCATGATTCTGTCAACACCTTTGCACGATCTATCAGAGAAATTCTCATTTTATTGTTTCATCCATCTCCCTTGGAAAATCTTGAACTGCTTTCCATGGTGCCAAAATCCTCCTGATGCCTTATCGGGTCACCTATCAGAATAGTCAAAACCATAAAACATGGCAGAGTATAAAATCATGACTATGGAAAGGATTTTAAGTCATAAAACCAGCAAGTGGTAACCATAGGCTTATGTCGTAGGTGCTTATCCTATAATTTTCCCTTATGCTTCCTTTTAAAATTTTTGGGATTTTCTGCCCTCTGGGATCCTTAGCTCACAGTGTTAAGTTATCATTCCACGTGTCCAAGGGGTTGTGACTATAAGCTCAATATTTCAGGGCTAAGCCCTTTAGCTAGGGACAAGGGGCGATTCTTTGAAATATACTATCATAATGTTTGGTCCTTTAGAATAGAGATTTGGGACTTGGTGCAAAAGGGGGCCAATTATTTGGAATGTTGCATTATTATAAATGTTTCACCGCATAAGACATAGGACCACACATATATGCACATGGGCTCCTTGTGTCGATAGCTCTTGGCTCTTTGAACTCTTTGTGACTGTGACTTAGCTCCCACATCGGAGCTCCTCTCCCGACAATTCCAATCGGCGATCTAATTCGATGTACACATTTTATTTTCTCTGGTTGTGAACGCTAATCGCCTACTATGCTAAGCTCGTGGTCCTATGACACTTCATGTGACCACGTTCCATCCCTTATCAGAGCCCCCTTTCCCGACATTTTCAAATTGGAGGTTTCAACTTATACTACGATGTGCCTTAGCCTTGCGATCGTTGATTGCTGACGTCATCTTCGCCATGTCACTGCCACGTCATTGCCACATGTCAGCCTGTGAGTGGTGACACGTGTCACCCATTTTTGGCCCTTTCTGACCCTTGAAAATTCTGAATCCACCTGTCACATGTCCACCGTATAGTTATGTCATGGTGATGTCAGCTGCCACGTGGGCTATATCGGAACCAATTGCTGACTGCCACGTGTCCATTATCAGATACAATGACTCACTGCCCCGTGGCCTTTATCAGATCCAATCTTTTGTTGCCACACATCCCTTTGGGAGGAGAGAGATATTGAAAATAGCAACAAGAAATGCTAAAAATAGAAATGCTATAAATAAAATTGCTATAGATAGCATTTCAGGTACCATTGTGGAAAATAGCAACAAGGAATGCTAAAAATAGCATTGCTATAGATAGCATTTCAGGATATATTCCAATTTTAATTAGTCCCTGAATTAAAATTGAGAACTAGAATTCGAATTTAGTCTCACTAGTTGTTTGAAAAATAATTAATTAATTCATCTTGAGTTAATTAGTTGGAGAAAATCAAACATGAAGTCTTTGTGAAGACATGCAACAATTATCCCTTTGATTGAGGAAGTTATCCCTTAATTAAGGAGATAAGGATGAGTTGTATTTGAGTTGTAATTAGTTAGCTCAGTTAACTGAGTTAAGTCCAGTTAAATTAGTTCCAAACAGTTGGAGGAACTAATTGTGAGTTCAGTTAGTTAATGCATGCATGCATGCAACTAGTGTTCTCCAGATAATTGAATATTCTCTCATAAATAACTAATGCATGTTAGTTCATAGAAAGACCCAGTTGAGATTAAAGGAAGGGACAGTGTACTATCAGTTGGAGGAATTTTCCTATAAAGGAAATTCATCCATGCAGAAGGAATCATCTCCTTCAGGATTGCACAGTTATTTCAGAGGTTAGAGCAGTGTGTGAGGGATTATTACACACAGGTGGCAGCTTGAGGACCCAGGAGAAACTGTGCAAGGAAATAGGAGGCTTGGAGGACTGAAGGAAGGCATATGTTGTATCTATTCAGTCTATGAGCAGCATTGAGGGATTGTACTGAGAGTTGGATAGCTTGTGAGCTAAAGCTTTGTGTAATCCAGACATATTTCCACTTGTATGATAATACAGAGATCGGGGTTTTTAGCTGAGGCTTTCCCCAGAGTATTCTTCTGTGTTCATGTGTGATTGATTTCTCATTCTCTGTTATATGTGTTCTATTTGATCTTGCTCAAAATCGATTAAGCTTCCACAAGTTTGATTGTAGAAGTAGATCAAGTATTTTGCTTTAGTATATTGCATTATCACGTGATCTACATTGAGAATTTCTACAAGAGAAAAGGCCTGACCTTCTCTGTTTTCCAATTTTTGCATCAGCCTGAAAATTTTCCCCTAAAACCACTAATGGATTTCTAGGGGGGGAGGCTTTGGCGCTATGTGGTTTCAAGTCGAGGGGGTGTGAAATTCACCATAGATTGCCACATATACAAAAATGGTTTCATCAAAACCACTTTTCAAACCCCCCCTCTTTGTTAAACTTTGGAAAACACGCGGGGGGGGTCCGAAAATGAATGGTGGTCATTGTTCTATGAGCCTTAGCCCCCAGGGCTTAGGTAGAAACTCTATAATTAGGGCTAGGGGACCCCAGACCAATTCTTTTGTAAATTTGTTTGGCCTTCCCCAACACTTTAACACTGGAGGCCTTTTTCCCGCAATCCCGGTGATTTCAAAATGTGACCACCCTTCCTCCATTGCGAATCGCCGATTGTCGACCCCGTTGACTTCCAACTGACCATGAACCTCTGGGATGTGAGATTTGTAACCTCTGATAGCCTATTGTGATCTCGGATATTGCTAATCACTGATTGTTCTCCAATGTCCACTGTTTTCTCTTTGCAAAACCTCTAGGATGCGAGATTTGGAATTTTACTTAGCCTTTTCCTTTGTTCTATGGGTTTTGAACAAGGAGAACTTCAAACTATTATAAATTTTGATTCTGGGGTCCTTTTGGGGAGTTCTATATACCATTGGAAAGATGCTTCAAAGCACTTTCCAATGAAAAAGGTTCGATGAAGCTCTGAGTCCTTCCGATATTTAAAAAATTACCTCAAACTTCCCTGTCTAGACCACAAGTCCTTAAGGAATGAATGACTCCTTGGACAAGCAAATATGTAGGTTATGACACCCAGTGACTCATAGGCTAAACTTGACAAGCAGATTCCCAAAATAAATAACTGGACACAGATTATAATTACCCATATTTATATGACCCTAACAAAGACCAAGGGTTGGGGCTTACCCTGTAGTCCCCTTTATCCCCAAAATTATTTATTGCACCCTTTATAAACCCGTCGGGGTCATGCCGCCAGGGTGACGGGTCCCGTGGGGACCACCTGCCTTCTCCGTGACTTGCTTCCATTGTCCTCCATGTTTTTCCTACGTGTCCCAACACTTATTTCCTGGAGCTTTCACTTGTGCTCCATTAATAAACCGTTGGGCTTTGTCCAGCGGCGTGAGCTGTCCTCATGGGGTCCACTCGGTGCTCTTTTCATTAGCTTCCAATGCCAACATGTATGTGTTGTCAGTGCCGATGTGTCTCGGCACCCTATAACCCAAAAATTTCACTTTGTGCACTCTAATCATATCGTCGAGCTCATACCTCCAGGATGACATCATGATTATATCACACCTACCACGTGTCGCCCTGTGAGTGGTGACATGTGTCACCAAAATACTGGCAATTAAGGTGCCCAAAATTTCCAAAAATGACTACCATGTGCCCACCTCCTATTAGTTATGTTGACATCACCTTCCTCCGTCATCTTCTCAATCGCATGTTGGCTCCTGTCCTGCTGGAGTAGAGAAAAATGGGGTCTTGGAGACCTTTGTTTTTCACCAATTTCCTTTGTTAATTTTTTTTGGGATTATTGACCTTTTCATTGTTTTTCCGCAGGGCCGACCCTCTTTCTATGCTACCTCTTTGTTTTATCTCTAGGCTATCCCTCTGCAGGCTGAGCTAGCAGAGTGGGCCTCTACATGTTTCCTATTAGATGTTTCTCACTGCTGTCGTGTCCCGATTCTTTCCTCCCAATCCATCACTTTGTGTGCCAAAAGGATTATGTCAGGGTATAACGCCAGTTGGGCTCCACCCACTCGATTCTTATTGGACAGTGCTTAGCTGTCGTGTCCCAATGACTATTGCCTGAGACCTTACCTTTATGTTCCTTTTCCAACCTTTCAGGGCATACCCTCCAGGGTAACTCCATCGAGATGGTGTCATCCCACTCCACCTCCCCTGGTCTCTTTGACTTAGGGCATAACAATAATACCATCAGGATATTACCACCGAGTGGACTCCACCTACCCAATGGGAAACACTCCCATTGTTGCGTTGTCGCTCCATGTGATCCCATAGCTTTGCATAGAGGCTTTGCCACCATCTCCGCCAAGTTTGGAATTTCTACCAACTTTGGCTATGCACCAAAGCTCATCCAACCTCTGTTAACTCTGTAGTAGTTTGACTTGGGGTCACCAAATTTGACTGGCTCTAACTTTCACACTAGGAGGTCATTTTCAAACTTTTTCATACCACCATAAAGATTTTTCTGAGCTCTATCTATCGATTTCAGTTCCACCTGCTTCTGACGTGATATTATGCTCCATAATTGGCTCTAAATCCACTACACTTTTTAATTGGTTTTTCCACTAGTTGCTTTTCCTTTGCTTTTACCTGTGCTGCCTCTTTTATTTCCTTTGCATCAATCTTTAACTTGGCCACCAATGACAACATATTTAGCAATGCAGTTGCCTTTTCTAATATTTTCCATTACCTTTACTATCAATCATATTTTCCATCAATGACAACATATTTACCAATGCAATTTCCTTTGCCAATGCCTTTGCCTTTGCCTTTTCCTTTGCATTTACTTTACCATTATCACCTTTTCCATTTCCTTTGCATTTACATTTTCTTTGCCATTATAACCATTGCCTTTTCCTTTGCCTTTGCCATCAATGACAAAATATTTCCAACAAAGATATGGAGGCAGCTAACATCAGGCTTGACACATGTGAACACTTCTTCGAGGGTCTTGTTGTCCAACGCTTGATGAGGTACCCTGTTTTGAACATATACAACAATATTTGTTGCTTCTACAACTTTTGATCATAGAGCATGCCATGAGCGGCTTCTATAACCGAGTTGTTCTTTCTTTCAGCTATTCCATTTTGTTCGGGAGTATAGGGCATCATCTTCTCTTTCTTGATACCTTCCTTCTTGTACAAATAAATGAACTCCTTTCATATGTGTTCTCCACCATTTTCGGACCTGAATATCTTGATTTTCTTCCCCGTTTGATTTTCAACCAAAGCTTTGAACTCCTTAAACATTTCGAAGGCTTCATCCTTATTCTTCAAATAATATATCTATGTCTTCCTTGATAAATCATCAATGAAGGTGATGTAGTAAAGATGCACACCAATAGAATGCACAGGTATCAGACCACATATGTCAGAGTGAATGAGATGGAGGATTTCAATTGTCTTATTCTTGCTAGAGGGGAATAGTCCCCTTGTCTTATTTCCACTGGCACAACTTGGACATACTCCATCATGTTGGGCTTGAACATTGGGAATACCAGAGACCAATTTCTTCAATTTGGGAAGACCATCATAATGTAGATGGGTCAATCTTTAGTTCCATAGCTCACTTAGATTATTAGTATCATGTAATAATGCTAGAAGAGGTCTTCTAGTGACTCTATAGAGTCCTTCAAATCTCAATCCCAATGTGAATGCATCTCTCATAGGTGATCCAATAGGCCAAGTAAAAACCTTTCCCTTGATGAAGGAAATCGTCATCCTTTTTTCTTCCAAAGTGGATATTGATACTGAATTCTTCTTCAATCTCGACACATCACATCATGGAGAAAATAGATTCCCTGGAATCCAAATGAAATTTGACAGACCCAAAGCCTTTGAAGGGATGAGTAGAGTTGTCTCCAAGAATAATTTTCAAATTTGACTTCCTCTCTACCAAATTAGAGAGAACTTTCTTATAACCAGATAAATGATGAGTAGCCCCACTATCAACCAACCAACTATCCCACGAATCCAGAGGAGAGGAACTAGTAAGGGAAAAAATAAGAATATATTTAGATTGATTGGAAACATTACTTTCATACCTGGAGAATCTTGACTTCTTTTGAGGAAGACAATCTTCTTCATGATCACTTGGAGCATCTCTTCTTTCTTATTTCATCTCTTCCATTGTGATCATTCCTTCGGTCATCTCTTCTTCTTCGATCATCAAACTTGTTGTTGTTGCTTCTAGTGTTGTAGCATGGACCATTATTCTTCTCGGGGAAATCTTGAGCATAGTGGCCTCTCTTATGACAATTGAAGCATTCAATGTGCAATGATTCCTTAGATATTCCAAACCTTCTATTTGAAGTTCGAGGAGGAGGCTTTCTTGAATTTGATGGACCTCCTTTTCCTTTCTTCTCCTTCTTCTTGCCATGACTGATGAATCCAATGGGCTCTCCTTCCTCATGCTTTTGTATCCTACCTCTAGAAACCATCCTTGATTCTTCTTTAGTGATATTTCCAACAATCTCATCAAATGATGAAAAATCATTGTTGTTGCTTATAGTAGTAATGAAGGTTTCCCAAATAGGATGGATACCTCTAAGAGTAATAATCACAAATTCCTTGTCAGGCACAGTTTCTCCAACTCTTGCAATTGATATCTAAGATGAGATATCCTCATAATGTGGGATTGCACAGACTCTCCTTTGTTCATATTCATATCTTTGAGTCAATCTTTCAAGGAGAAAATTTCATTCAAATTGTTGACTTCATACATGTCCTTAGACTTCCTCAAATTTCCAACATATGCAAGTAAACTATCTTGTAAACCATTAGCTATAATTTGCTTTGATTTTAAGTCACCTTTCTTGTACTTGTTCTTGGCGGCAACGAAAGCATTCTTCGGAAGTTCAAGTACTTTTCCTTGAATGTATTCCAAAACATCATTGTTATCAGCTATGATCTCCAACCTGATTTTCCATGCAAAAAAGTTAGATGAGTCACCCAACTTCTCATGTTCCTTGAAGAAAGAGGAAGACATCTTGACTTGACTAGATAGGCTCCTTCAACTTTCCAAAGATGATTGCTTCAATGCTTGTCTCCTTTTAGGCTTGTCCTTCACCTTAGCTCTGATACCATGTTAATTTTCATATTGTTCTATGTTGTTTCAATTACTTTAGCCCAATTCAATTCTTCAATTAGAAATCTTTTCAATAATAATTACTACTTCCAATCATCAACAATAATTGAATATAAAACAATAAATGTGATGACAAAGGATACAATCAACACATCAACAAGAGACACTAGGTTTGGTCAAAGACCAGGGAAAAAATCCACATGGGGGAAAACCATTTGAAATTATTCTTCTATTAGATTGTAATAAAATGTTCAATAGAGAGTACAATGAGCCCAATACAATATCATCCAACAAAATCGTCCCAACAACATTCAAAAATATGTTTCTGTCATCAATATAGATTAGATACATTTTTTCCTATTTGTGATCAATTGCGGTCAACTGCAGTCAAATGTCAAATTTTAGCCCTACTTTCCAGTCACAGGGAGGAAGAGGTATGCATGCAACTAAGAGATTCCAGTTGCTACCTTGAGCCTGCAGGCCTGCAGCTACAGTCGAAAATTTCCTTTGACAAGCATGCGGTTGTGACCTAAGACCTTAGAAACACATGCGATCTTCGGACCCTGTAATCTCAGACTTGTGCAAAACAATTTCCTCGACCCAGCCTCAAACCTGTGCAAACTAATCAATGAAGAATAGAAGAAGAAGATGCTTGGTGGTGTCCAAATGAGTTTGAGTTCACTTGTATTTATAGGCTTCCATGGGTGTCCAATTTTCTATTAGGGATGACATGTCCAAATGTGCATATGTGGGCTTTTCTTCATAAGTACACTTTCCCTTAACCAAATTGAATGCTTCAATAGTAAAAATTGGTCCTATTGAAAAGAGGAATCTAGTCCCATGGTTGGAATTTTTCATTGAGCTTCCAACTTAATAGTACTAATGACATTCAATATTTTTTGAAATTAGGATTTTAGTGATGATGAGCGACCCACCTACCATCTTCCGATGCACCCCACTACAATGTCAAATGGAGATAAGGTTGCCTTAAGAGCAAGACTAGAAGAAGAAGCATACAAATAATGGTTGAATCAACCACCTATTCAATTCCCACTACGTCGAGATTCACCAATTAGGAATGACTACAACAATAATAGTTCTTCACCAAAAATTGGCAATGGAGGCAATCAAATAGAGGTTGGTATGGATGATTACTTACGAGATACGACTGCCATGGAGGAAATATTGTTAGATTCATTCTAGAACGATGAGCTAGGAGATGATGCTCATATCACTGATACCTTATTCAAAAGCCTAAAATATACTTCCACCACCCCTCTCTTTGGACCTGACGGCGAGTCAAAGTCTACTCAGTTGGGGACAACAATGTTGTTGTACAACTTGAAAGCAAAGTTTGGCATGTCAAATGCATGTTTCTTGGCAATATTGAGGTAATTGACCTACATGATCAATTACGTTCCATATATATTTTCACACAATCAAAATTAAAAATGGTTGATTTAATGAATGTTAAATATTGACATTGTACAATTATATTCCCACCAACTGCAGGTTATTCAAAGATAAGGTTCTTTCGAGTGATAATGTCTTATTAGGTAGTTGTGAAGAGGCAAAGAAGATGTTGAAAATGTTGGGTGTTGAGTACATATCATATCATGCATGTCCAAATTATTGTATTCTATATAGAGGAGAATATGCAGACAAAGATATATGTTCGAAATGTCGGCATGACAGGTACCATAATTAAAAAAAAATGGGTAAATCACATGGTAAACTAAATAAATTATAAATAAATAAATATGGTAAGTGTAAATTATAAATAAAAAATTTTCAATATCAACTACATATATATTATACTAGCCTAGGTCCATCTTAACTCCGGATCTACCAAGTGCCTAGAGGGATCGAATCTCTTTTCACTCTAAAATGTGTTTGCATCTTAAGAGATTTGATCCCTCTCGGCACTTAGTAGATCCAGAATTAAGATGGATATAGGCTGCAGGTTATAAAATATTCTGACTTAAGTTTCTAAAATTTAACCATGGATTGAATTTTATAAACCAATATTGAATTAGTTAAATGTATTTTTGAATAATTTATTATTAATCATATTTTATATTAAAAATTGAATGCGTTACATATTTTTGTCTTATTAAGAACTAACTAAATTATTTTACCTTTAATTATTTTTTCCTTGTGAGTATTGAAATATTTTACTAATTAAGTTAGATTGAATATCAATGAACTATTCAAGCAATAGAAAATATTTATCGTAATTTTACAATCATAATTTCAACCATACTAAACTTTGTAATTTATAAAAATATCTTCGCATTTTTTTTAAAGTAAGTCGTTTTGCATTCAATTTCATATATAAAAGTTTGATATAAGTCCACCAATACATAATCTATAATATATATTATTTCATAAAAACAAACATCATGATGATAACCATCTAACAAACATAAACATCATCTAAGATACACATTTGAATTCACTACCATCATCTAATTATATACACCTCTAGCACATATAAATGTCATTAGCTAGCACACAAATCTAATAATCTAATTGGGCATCATCATCATGATCACATCTAACAAAACACAAACATTGTAATCTAACATCATCACCACACACATCCTCAAATTAATATAAATCTCATGTCAAATAACTGCTATCACATACACATCTATATGCAAGTACATTAAAATGAACATATCTAACATAGCCTAACAATATACACATCAACACCAACATATAAATTAAATACATAAACATGAACAAAAAAATGATATATATCTATATATCTATATATATATATATATATATATATATATATAGTCAAATAAGTGCAATCAAATATCTGATACAATAAGCGTAGTAGTGCTGACTTGGTCTGCAGCAGAAGATGATGGATGGTCAACAATTGCCTCAACACGGTCTATTGAACTTTGAGGTGAACTATGTTAGGAGAAACATAAGGCACATCCTCTAGCTCTTGCATCTCATCATCAGGTGACTGATGAGGAGGTGTACTACCAGAAGGATCGCTGACACCCTAATGGCCATGATCCAATGGGGTGGTACTACCAGAAGCATCATGATCACCACCCTCATCATCGTGATCATGATCACCACCATCATCATCATCACCACCACCCTCATCTGATGTATATGTCATTGCATGCCCTACATCCCTCATCGTTGCCAGTACCCTACTAGCTCTAATGATATGCCGCATAAGAGACATCATATTATGTGGACAGACCCTCTACAAATCCATGAACCTAGGATTTGTGTTGATATCTCGAGCCCTCGCAGGGTTGAATCCCTCATGAACAAAAACTTTGGCCAATCTATCATTGTAGTCCATCTGAAATCGCAGACCACCCCTACGGCCCTTGACGCCCACACCCCCCTGAGGATATGCCTCACCCTCTTGGGCCTCACCCATCTCCTCATTTCCTCCATCCAACGGTGGGGGAGGAGGCATATCCTATCGTAGTAGTCCATCAAAAATCGCAGCCCACCCCTACGGCCCTGGACACCCACACTCCCCTGAGGATATGCCTCACCCTCTTGGGCCTCACCTATATCCTCATCTCCTCCATCTGACAGTGGGGGAGGAGGCATATCCCCATCGAATGTGTCGATGTCTACAAAATATATAGTACACAAAATAATTAGACAATTTAATCAAAAAATTTAATAAAACAAGTTAAAAACGCGTTAGAATAAATTTTATTCTACTTCATTAAAATAATAAATTGAAACTAGATTAATTTAAAGAAAACACTAATATTTCCTCTATCATTTGGAGGCTCAGCCGCTGTGAAGAGAAAGTTGGGATATTGTCTCCAATCAATCCCCGCGTAAGGAAACACCAACGCGACAAATGCATGGTCATCCTCGTTGGCCAGTAGCACTAGTGCCTCGATAGAAATCCTAGTTGGATACTCTGGAAGGTCCCTCTTGGGCATCATCTGGCCCCCACATGCATATTCAGACCTCAGTGGTCGGACTAAGAGGGTGATGGTCAAATGTATGCCTTGTCTCTGGAAATCTCTCAAAAAATAAAAAAAAGAGATCTGAAGCGAAAGGGAAGGTCACCCTCCCATGTCTCAACGCACAACATCTATCTCCAACCATGCAAAATTGCCTCAAAAAAATAGCAGACCATCTAATGCAATATGGCACCTAAATCAAAGAATCAGCATAATGCAAAAGAGGGAAACTAATGCACTTCTCATCACTACTAGAGTTTGAAATGGTGGTGACTAATAACGGGAGGCACCTAACCTCCTGTGTAGCAAAATAAGAAATATGTAGTTGTCCACCATGGACATGAAAATCTATTTGGACAAATTGCATGAGGCCCGACATATCTCTAAGTATAGAAAATCTAAGTCTTAGTTGCAATCCCATGGGGGACATCAGGGAGCTGGGGAAAATCCTCCCCTCTCCTAGATAGGTCAGTGATAAAGTATATGTCCTCCTCAGTGGGCCTATAACATGCCCTAGGACTGACATGGAAAGCCTGCTCCTGGGCACTCCATCGACGGGTCAAATGCGCCAATAAGATAAAGTGCACCTTCAGGGATGTAGCATTCTCATAGTACTTGAGGAAGCCTACATTCCTTAAGAGTGCTTGGGTCATTGTAGTAATAGGGTGAGGGTATAAATCCCTCTCCCTCTCTTTAGCCTCCCATGGTCAGACCGTATTGTATGGGTTTGCCTGCTACTGCTCCCTCTGTTGACGTCTCTACTACATGGTTGTATAAAATACATCAACCTCATACATAAAATACAATTTTTTTTTATTAAATGAAGCATGTATTTATAAATATGGGAACATAACTTTCAATTAATAAAAAAATCATTGATGCTCTCAAAACATAGTCAGGCATCGGCTTCGGTGCGCTTCCAACTATAACTGCACCAATATTGTCCCCACATAAGTATGATGCACCATTGTTGGTTCACAAATTTAATTTTTCATAGCGATGCATCACACTTGTGCACTGGTGTGCACGTATAATGTTTTCGGACCGGTATAGAACATTCAAGTTATTGAACAGACCGAGCTATAACTATATTTTAAAATATTATTTTTGTGTTGCATTTGGTAAATATAAATGCACTGAGAGTGATGCAATGGCGTACAATTTATCTCTTTCTCGGTGCATTTTCATTTACAAAATGCACTGCACCAACTGCGGTGCATTATGTTCACACACCGAAATGTAGTGCACCTTGGGAATTTATAGGGTGCACCACTATAGGTGAGAGTCGAATATATTGAGAGCATCGCACAGGGATTTTTTTTTTTCAAAAATAATGGAAAATTTAACCTAATTGCAATTCTAATATGCTAAAAGATTATATTAGAGAGAAACATAGACATTACCTGGACATTTGGTCGTTGGGGAAGCATTGTGGACACGTAATGGAGAAAAACAAAATTTAGCACGGTTTGAAAAAATTGGAAAGTTAGATAGTGAGCATGGTACGGAAGGATGGTGAGAAAGAGAAAAATCAACGTCAGGGAGCTTGCATGAGGCAAGAGTGACACCGGTGCTTCAGATATCTCCAACAATGTAGATGGTAAAAATGAAATTTATGGTCGGGAGGTTTTCTTTCATTTAACCCTCCTCCAACATGTTTCTCTAACCACACTGGTGCGAAATAGATCCAAGAGCGTCGTATTTTCTTTTAAATTAAAATATCTATCACATTACTTTTCTTGAGATGCCCTAGGGTGTTCTAATATAGGTATTGCACCAGTGCTTTGTTTGATTATAGAACCGCTCTATTTTAAAAAATTAAAAACTGCCTAGCAGTGCTCTTTAGAAGAAGCCTAGGGGCATTTTAGTACATTTACCGCACCAGTGCGTCATTGGAAAATAACACCACATTTTTCTGAAATTTAAAACTATAGCAGTGTTCCTTAATGGTATGCACCAGGTCATTTTACTACATGAAGGGCACCAATGTTATCGACTATTCAAGCACTGATGCATTGTGTTATTTAATGCACCGTTTTTATAAATAAATAAAAAAATCCATGGTGCACCATGTTCTATGCAACACCGGTGCTTGTATGGATAGTAAAGCACTAGTGCATTTGTAGAATTTAGATGCACCGTGCAAAAATCATCCGCTAAAACATCCGCCCAACCACCTCTGATAGTGACCTCCACTACAAATGGATTTTTGGGCTACTTTTATAGGGGCTTCCACAAAAACTTCCACTAGAAGGTCTTTTCCTTGTAGTGAGAGGACATCAGAAGAGTTATGCGGATCCACATAGAGCATTCAATGAGTTTCAGGTTGGGGAGCATGTGTACTTGCGCATCAAGCCCAATAGGATCTCTTTGAGGATTGGATCATGTGCCAAGTTGGCACCTTGGTATTGTGGTCCTTTTGAGATCCTTAAGAGGATTGGACCAATGGCCTACAGAATTGTATTGCTGCCAACAGTGAAAGTCCATGATGTTTTCCATGTTTAATTACTTAAGAGATATGTATAGGATATTGATCATGTGATTGATTGGTCTGTATTGTAGGTGGAACTAGAGGGAGAGTTCCATCCAGAACATCAATGCATATTGCAGCGGAAACATCTCATGCTCTGGATATGAGAAATCAAGCAAGTTAAAGTGTGGTGGAAGCACCTTGGGACTGATGAAGCTACATGGGAGATGGTTGATTAGATGTGGGATTTGTATCCTTCATTATTTGTTGGTTCAAGCAAATGCGTTTTGGTGTATATATATGGTTGTAAATATCGTAATGAGTTGTGTTATAAAGCTCAAAAAAATGATATGTTTGTTTTGCTTTCAGTAGGATGTCATTGTAAATATTGTATTGAGTTATGTTATAAAGCTCCATAGGCAATATGTTTTGTTTTCAGTGGTTTGTTGGTCATAGGTGTCATAGAACAACAAGGATGGTGTTCCCCCAAGGGGGAGGGGTTTGTAATAGCCCCGAGTTAAAGTTTCATGTAATAAAGGATAATAAAGACAAAATAAGCCCAAGGTCATGGGATATGTATTCCAAGTTGAATATTGGGAGAACACTTTAGTGGGCATCACTTGTGGTTTATTTATGGCTATGGAAACTGGCAAAGGCATTAGTAAACGAAAAGAGACATTAATTGACATTTAATTATGAGAAATAAAGGAAAATAGAAGAAAAGGAAAATGAAAGGACACAAAAATGCATGAAAGGGAAATTAGAGGGAAAATGAAGGAAAAAGGGAGATCAATGATAAAAATGCATCAGAGAAACAAATTTTGTTAGTTTAGCTTTTGCTTCTCTTACACTCTTGCACACTTAGAGAATTCTTGGAGCACTTGGGCATTCACTTGGATTTGGAGAAGGGAAAACAAGCAAGCAAAGGAAAGTAGAGGAAAACAAGGAGAAGGTTGGGTCAACAACTTCAACATGAAGATATTGCAGATAACAGGTTGCATGTGTGATTTCCTAGACGAGGTGTGAATGCATGGTACATGCATTTGTTTATTTGGTTCATTTGCTATCATTAGCATGGGTTTTTCCTGATTTGATAGTGGTTTCATCCTTGCCTTACCATTTCCTGGATAAACATGGTGTGATGGGATTCATTCTTGGTTGAGCTTTGGATTGTTAGAAAGTTTTGGAATTAGGTGAGGTGGTCTAAGGAAAAATACCAAGGGTGGGGTGGAGTTGGTTTTCTCCGAGAAGCCCTCGACAGGTGGGCAGAGACAGGAAAATTCCTCAAGGTATGGTGAAGGAATTTTGTGGCATCCAAGCTTGGTTTGGTTTTGTGATCTCAGGACCGGTTTAGGTGAGATCATGGTAGCTTGAGGGTGAAGGTAGTTTAAACTCTTGATTCCCTGTTTGATTTTGTCTTGGTTTATCTCATGAGATCCCACATTCATGCTTGGAATATGGCATAGGAGTGATTGACCGAAAGAAAGATTTTGTTCAACTCAATCTATGGTTAGGTGGTACAAGGAAGTCCCTGACTTGGTTGGATTTTGCATAAGTTAATATGAACTATTCTTATAATGTAAAGGATCAACACATGTACTTTTTATTATGAGGACTTTATGGTTGATTTGTCATGGGTTCTATCATGGTTATATGTGCATGGTTCTATGATGTGCTCTAACTATAGCTCTTGTTCATGACTTGATAGTTTATTGAATGTTTGATGAATGCATGGGCTAACAAGTGTTGTTGCAACTAATTTGAGAGGGCATTGATCCTTCTTGGTGATTCCCAAATGAAGTACAAAAGCTTATAGTCAAATATGCATTCATGACCTGTAGCTTATGTTTATCATATGTTTGACAAAATGTCTATCATGGATTAGGCATGGCTAGTTCAAGTTCTTGTTCAAGTTCTGAATGGTTAGCATTGTTAGCATCTTGTTTTTGTTTCTGGAAAGTTACAGGAAATTATGGGCAGTGGTCTAGAGGCTAGCCTAGAAAAGTGGTTCAGATCTCTGAATTTCTGGCACAAAATTGGATTTTTTGGGTCTTAACTACATGGAAGCGGGCTTATGGGTGCAGTTATATCCTCATAACCGCACACAGGAAGTGTCAAGGGTGCAATTATGGAGTTAAGTAAGTGACAAATGGTTTTAGCTCACGGATTGATCACCTAGGGTGGTTATCTGGCTCCTGAGTGATTTAGAGTCCCTAAGGGATGTCAGGAAGTTTTCAGTTTGTAGGCCCCACTTCCATCACTGGAAATTGGAGGTAAGGTCATGTCATAGTGGCACTCATCTCATGTTTACGCTGGGGAGCTTGTAAAAGCGAGTAAATGTGGGGTGTGGGGTTACATTAAAACTCGCTTCACAGTGATTAAGTACAAATTGTTAAAGTAAGCTACAAATTTCTTGTGGACTGCTTCCTCCACACAAGAAATCTCCACATAATTTTTTAACCCCCCCTCCCCACCTCGTAAAGGACCTGCTTCCTCCGCACAACAAAGTTTTGCACAATTTTTCAACCCCTCACCTATGTAAAGGACCTACAATTGCATCAATCCTAGCATCAATGGGTAGAGCAATAGCATAATAGTGTCAGTGTCAATGTTAGTGTTAATGGCAGAGCACTCACCGAGGAATGACCACTCACAAAATTAGTCTTTTTTCGATTTTAAAATTATTTTTCAGGCACTGACAAATACCAAAAATAAAATGTCTTCCACCAGGGGAATTATGTCCCATCAAAAATTGCTCAACTAATCAAAAATCAAAAATCAGATTTGCAGAAAATTAGGAAATTATTTTTGAATTTACGAGAAAATATAAATATTAAGCATTTTTTCCCAACTTTGGTTGAAATTGCAATAAATTCCAGAAAATATTGAAAGTCAATGTGCATCAACGCGAGGCGAATGTTATACTCCCTCACAAGGTAGGGACTAATAATAACCCATTAAAGAGAACAATAAAAAATAAAAACAACTGTTGCCTGATGATGAACCTCGATAGAGGGTTTGAAACGTTGACGCCATAAAATCATGTGTGATTAATAAGAAAAAGTTTTTCCTCCAATCATTATGAATCACACATGTTTGAATTCAGGCAAAATAACAAAACCTTGTTGAAAAACATAAATTAAAAATAAATAAATAGAAATTTGACCAAAAAAACATAAAATAAAAACAAATCAAACAATAAAAAAAACCAAACAAATAAATAATATTAAATACAATTTAAAAAAAAAATATATATATATATATATATATATATATATATATATATATATATAATTAAAAAATACATTTAAATCATATTAAATATTTTACAAAACAAATAAAATAAATAAATAATAAATAAATAAATAAAATATATTACAAAAAATATAGATAAATAACATTAAAAAATGGAAAAAAATAAATACAAACTAAATGTCTATGACGAGTCTTCGCACTTGACGTAAAAGACCACCTAATTGCCCTTACCTATGGCCCTTTGGTGCAGGGTGGGGCGGCTCGTCGATTCCAAGAATTGACAAATCGCCCCACCCAACACCATTGGCGCTGGGTGGGGCAACCCCTATAGACTTTTAATACTTTGGATGAAGGCTTTTGTGAGTAGAGTTATTCAAAGACCTGTCTTCCAGATCCATCACATAAAAATTTTAGATTTTCGATATCTTTCAATCCAGCTAATGTGGTTCAACTTCTGGGCGATGAACCACATTAGTTGGTTCGAAACACGTTGACAATCTAAAAGATTTATATGATGGATCCGAAAGACATATGTCTAAATACTTTTAAATTAATTTCTTTTTTTTTTCATTTTTTTTTAATTTTTACTTTTAATGTTTTGTATTTTTTTTTAATATATATTTTTAAATTTATTTATAAAATTTTCTTAATTTTTTTTGTAAATTATATCTTTTGGTTATTTTAAAAATTTTAGTAATGTTTTTTTTTAATATTTCTTTAATTTTTAACTTTTTTATATTAATTAGTTTATAATGTTTCTTTATTTTCATCTTTATTTTCTAAATATTTTTTGTTTTTTTTTTCCAACTTTTTTTTAAATGTTTTTTTATTTTTATTTTTTGGATTTGTTTTTTAACAATTTATTTTTAATTTGTTATTTTGTTTTTTTTTAAAGTTGTTTTTAATTTTTTTTAAACATTTTTTTTGTTTTTTATTTTTTTTGGAAAGAAACTTCAAATATTATTATCTTTTAACATAAAATTCATGAAAATTTCATAAAATTTGTTTTTCTTCATTTTTTTTTTCTTTTTTGACTTTTTTGACTTTTTTTCCATAAAAGTCTTCTATTAAACATGTCACTTTTAGCAAAAGGTTCTCAAAACACATATTTGTTTAATTATATTTATATGCAAAATGTGTGTTTTTTGTCAAGTGTTTAATTTTTTTTTAGTGACACTTTTTTTTAATGTAGTATTAATTAATGATACATATAAAAATCCTAACTGCAAAATATTAATTTTATTATTTTTTTAAACTTAGCAAAAATATTGAAAATTTGATTATAAAAAAACATTGCAAAGAAAAACAAAAAACGCAATTTTGGAAAATCTTAAAAATCAAACATCTTAGGAAGAAAAAGAAGAAGATGAATAAGATGACTTGAAAAATGGTTAAATAACAAAACGAAAAAGTGCATACTTAGGACAAAAAAAAATTGAAGTGTCAAAAATATGATCCTAAAAAAAAAAGTTGATGTTGCATCAACACTTTCAAAATTCGCATGGAAATCAATAGCATTTAAAAAAAATATCCATATTTAATATATAAGAAAATCTAAAGTGTAAAAAAATAAGGGCCCCCAAAAAAGGGGTTCATGCTGCATCAACACCTTTCAAAATCAACATGAAAATCACTAGCATTTAAAAAAAAAATGTTCATCCTTAATATATAAGAAAATTTAGAGTGTCAAAAATATGCTCCAAAAAAATGTTGATGTTGCATCAATACTTTTCAAAATTAACATGAAAAACATGACCTTTTGGGATCTCTAAAAAAATGAGAAATCAATACAATTATTGTTATGTTGGGAACTTTGTTAAAAAGAAGAAAGATATAGGAGAACTTGACAATGAAATTATATGGTTTTAAATTTGGAAAAAATCATCTTACTTCATAATAAGGATTAGGGGATTGAATTCTGCAAATGCAACATATTTCTAAGTAGAGGATAACCAATATTCTTCTTCAATAGATCAATGAAACAATATGGTGAGTGAGGCACAATAGAATGGTAAAATTTCATAGTAACTAGAGGCAATATTGGTAGTTGTAAGTGCATTTTTATACAATTTCAATAGTGGTCAAAATCTTCCCACTGAAATATTTCAGATGGTGGTGTTCCCTCAATAAACAAGTGAAATATGCTTTGCTATATTCTTGAGTGACTCCCCCACCAATTGCAAGTTGTGAAAGTGATAAACGTCACTTCAAGCATGGACGAGATATGGGGCAGCAAAAGAAAAAAGGATCCTCTCTGAAAGGTTGAAAAATGAATTTCTCAAGAGGAATTTAGTGGACGTCCTTCCTCCTCGAATGATCCCGACTTGGGAAAATGGCAGAATTGATGAAGCTTATGTTGCAAAAAGGCTGGACAGGTTCCTTATTCACGCTAGTATGATTGATTGTATGGGTATGCCATTCTCATCAATAGAAAACATTTTCATTTCAGATCATAGGCCAATCATGTTAGGCTGGAAGGAAAAAAGTTTCAGGAAAGGATACTCATTCAAGTTTAACAGCTCTTATCTGGAGGATCCGGGATTTAATGATATCATTAAAAAATCATGGATTGAGCTGGCAAATAATAATCCGTCCACGCTCTTGATGACTTTTAAGGACAAAATGGATTATATGCGGAAGGTGGTGAAAAAATGGCAATATGAGAAAAGACAAGCAAACAGGAAAGAACTAAGAAGTATTCAAAGAGCTTTAGATATGGCATCGGAGGCTATTGCCTCTCAGAGTTTATCACTGGAGTCGAGATGCCTCATAAAGGAGCTGCAAAAAAGAAAATTAAAATTTTGGAACAAGAGGAATCCTATTGGCGGCTAAAAAGCAGAGCGACTTGGATTAAAGAAGGGGATAAAAATACAAAGTTCTTTCACAATTTCGCAAATGCCAGACGTGAAAAAAACTCCATATGGAAGATAAGAGATGGAAATGGTCAGCTCATTTATTCCCAGCAAGATATATCAAACGAGGCAGTAAGATTTTTTGGCAAGCAATATCAAAGATCTGAAAAATGTAACTTTAAGGACATCCTATGGGGCATTGAAATTTTCCCAAAGATGTTTGATGAGGAAACAAATGATAGAATTTTTCAAAAAATCTCTGAGGAAGAGCTGCTTGGGGTTATGAAGTCATTTAAATCTGATAAATGTCCAGGGCCGGATGGCTGGACAATTGAGTTTTTTACTCACTTCTTTGACCTTTTCAAAGGGGATTTGTTAAAAATGGTAGAGGGCTCAAGAATAGCGGGCAGTATAAATACAAAGGTTGCTTCCACCAATATCGCCCTTATCCCAAAGAATGATGAAGCTGAGTCTTTTATGGATTTCCGGCCGATCTCTCTATGCAATATTACTTATAAAATCATTGCGAAAATAATCGCAGAAAGGATTAAAGGTTCTTTATCAAAGCATATTTCATCAGAGCAGCATGCATTTCTGAAAGGGAGGAACATACAGGATGCCGTGGCAAGTACCCAGGAAGGATTATTTACTATTCAGAAAAGGAAAAGGAATGCAGTCATCCTTAAGATTGATCTCCAAAAGGCATACGACTGCCTCGATTGGGGATTCCTAAGGTGCTTATTGGTAAAGATTGGCCTAAATACTGGTATGACAAACTGGATAATGGCGTGTGTTGAGATGGTGAATTTCTCGGTGATCATAAATGGAATTCCTTCCCCTTTCTTTTCTGCCTCCAGAGGTCTCCGGCAAGGATGCCCCTTATCGCCTCTTTTATTTATCCTAACAATGAATACTCTTAGTCTTCATATAAATAAAGCCGTTGAAGAATCCAGAGTTTCTCCACTTAAAATTTGCAGGGGAATCTCGATATCCCATAATCTGTTTGTTGATGATATCATAATGTTTGGAATGTTATGCAAGATTACATGGTCATGCTACTTCGAGATCTTGGATAATTTTCAAAAAGCAACAGGCCTTCATATCAATTTTGAAAAGTCTGTCTTTTTTCATAATGAATCGAGCCAGGATGTGATTGATTGGCTGACGGAGCTGTTTGGAATCAAAGCCCATCCTATCAGGCTAGGGTTGAAATATTTGGGCTTTCAGCTAAAAGCCGCAGGTTATAAAAAGGCAGACTAGGGATGGATTTTAGACAAATTTTACAAGAAGATTTCCGTATGGCAGTATAGATATCTCTCTCTCGGGGGCAGAGTGATCCTCGCCCAGTCGGTTTTAAATCAGTTGATGGTATATTGGGCTCATTTATTTGCCATCCCAGCAAGCATAATTACGGCAATGAATAAGCTCACGGCGAACTTCATATGGGGAGATCAAGTGGGGAAAAAAAAATACCATCTCGCATCTCTAGCCAGTATTTCCAAACCAAAGAAATGCGGAGGCTGGGGGCTTTTAGAATTGAAATCTTTTGCCAGAGCTTTACTATGCAGGACTCTATGGAGAGGCATTTTCGAGGATGGTCCGTGGAGTAACATTATTCGTTTCAAATATCTAAGAAGGAAGAAGTTGGCATATTGGCTCAGAAAGGAGCAATTAGGCTCTTCTAGGGGATCTCCTATTTGGCAAAGCCTTCGGAAAATTGGCAAATTTTTTCTGGAAAATTTATTCTGGCATTTCCAAACAGGTAAAAATATTCTCATTGGAAAAGACTGTTTTATGGGTGGTGCTGAAGTGATTGAGATTCAGAATTCTCTTCTAGACTTTCTCCACAGGAAAGGTATATTTTACTGGGAGAGTCTTATTGCTGGATGGAATGGCCCGATTCCCCTATGGAAGGAAGCTGAATGTATGGGGATGCCTTTAGACATAGCTTTGCAGTGGGACCAAATCAAAATCCAACTCAGGAACTGTGGAATTTTTCGTTCAAAGGAACATGATGATCTCATTTGGAGAAGTTCAAAGGTTTTATATGTTGTCCAAGTAAAGGATGTTTACAAAGATCTGATTAGCAAACTACCTTCTCTCCTCAAACCCTCCTTTCCGCCCATTCTCTGGAAAACAGGATGCCCCTCAAAAATGATCCTGTTCTCTTGGCTGGCTTTTCACAATAGGAACCTCTCTTGGGATAACTTAAGAAAACGCGGTTGGCAGGGTCCGGGTGTATGCTCCATCTGTTGGGCTGAAGAAGAAACCAACTTCCACCTTTTCTTTGATTGCAAGAAGACTCGTCTTCTGTGGTGGAATCTGGAGAATACCCATGGTGTACAGCACATGTCTCATTCTTCTATTTCTGATGCTTTTTTATGGTGCAGCCTTCAAAAGAAATCATGGAGATCAATCTTCATCATTACGGTATGGTGTATATGGAAATGGCGCAATAAGGTTGTCTTCAATGGTAAGGTCTCCCATCTCATGGAAATTATCTCCACCATCTCTTCTATATTTGAATCGATCCCGCAAAGCATATCCAAGGATCCAGATCAGAAAGAAAGTGTGAGTCAGCAGGACCTGTCTGCTATGCCGAGAGCCTTCTTCGACGGGGCTGAACAGGATGGCCAATGTGGCTGTGGGGTTTTTATTGTGGTAAATGAAAATTGCCATTATCATCTTTTTTGGAATGGAGGGAGTGGTTCTAACAGTAAGGCGGAAGCGATGGCCCTTGCTGGCCTTCTTCATTTTTGTCTTTTTGTCAATCTCCAGGATGTTTCCATTTTTGGTGATTCTAAGGTCTTGGTTGATGGTCTTCGTGGTAAGAACATCATAAGGAAACCGCAGCTCTCTGGATGGATTGATAGGATTAATTTTTTATGGAACAGATCTAAGGGTGTGTCCATTCGTCACATCAAGAGGGATCTTAACCAAGCCGCAGATGATTTATCCAAAAAAGGGCTCCGGATGGCTCCAGGTTTATGGTTCTTGCAGGTTTCTTTTGAGGGCAATATTATATCCATTCAGGACTTCCTCCCTCCTGATTTCTAACCTTCTCTTGACTCTGGCTCTTTCATCTTTCTCTGGTTTTGTTTTCTAGTAAGCTCTGATATTTCTCTCTGGTCGCTGAAGCTTTGCTTTTCCAGTGATCGCAGGTTCTTCATGAGTGTTTACATACTCCTGCTGCCGGAAGCAGTATACCAGGATCCGTTTCTTTTTGTTGCCTTCGATTTGCTATGGACTGCGAGTCCTCTATAGTTTCAGTCCTTTATTGTCTGTAAATTTTTGGTTTCATTAGGCAGTCCTGTTCAGATGCTGTTCAATCTTATTGGGAGCTTTTTTGGTTTATGCCGATCCTATTTTAGGCTCATATATGTGGAACAATTCCGTCTTTCAGTTTTGGTCTGAGCCTTGGTGATAGATCTTTCGTATGTTTTTATATCATGTATATGAAGAACAACTGAACTGATATAATGTTCTTGTTTATATTTCTGATATAAATGCAATATAGCTTTTTCGACCTGAAAAAGAAAAAAAACTTATAGAAATGAATGGTAACACTCGTGAAAAAGAAAAAAAAAATTTGATTGGAACTACTTTAAATGACTAGTGCTTAATGTACATGGTGTTGGCATTCATAATTTCTACAGGGAGTTAAATCAAATTTTTTGATCCATTTCTCATTGTTTAAGTGGAAGAGAAAAGTTTGGCCGCTAGCAAAGAAATTTTGTTCCAAAAGTGACAATGCACACATGCCAGCAATCGAACTTGTTTTAATGTTACTTGCGGCATACCTTGCAGTAGTTATAGAATACTAGGAACTTATGGCCAAATGCACGAGGCTATATAATCCAAAAGGCAATAAATAGATATATAATAAATGTGAATTCACAAAATGCAGTGACATGCAATCAAGAATATTATCGTAATTATAGTACATATGAGACATAACTATCTAAGTGTTACAATTGACAAGGAAGCTTAAACCTCTATAACAGTTTTTACTAAAGTAAATGTTGGTTCAATCCTCACTCTCTAGAACACCTTTGGATCAATAAGACAATTGTTCAAAGCATTAAGAATTGGAAATGGCAATCGTGGAAAACTATGCAATGTTGCAGCTTCTTATAGTTGTGCAACAATATAAAAAAAGACAATAAGCATCCTTGTATTTGTTGAAATGGCTACTATTGAACTAATTGTTGGTTGCTTGAGTAAAGAAGGTGAAAAGGCCTGTGTGCTTAAAGAATAGGAAGATAGTTTGGGTCAATCTTCTTTTTATTAACAATCAATGATGTGGATGGGACACTTATGTGTGGTGAGAATCATTCAACAAGAGATGTCTTCATATGCCAAATTAAAAAAAAATTGCACAATTTTTTTTAAGAAGGCAATTATTATTGTAAGAGTAATTGATCTATTTAAACCCCATGGATATGATGGACTTATACATGCACTTGAGCATATTTTCAATATGGAAGACTTACTCAACACTTTGGAAGAAAAATAGCATTATCGTTTACAAAGAAATGATGGCATGTAAAATCACTTATCAATAGTGAAAATGGTGTCTTTTGAGGGATCTTAGAAGAACCTTGTGTTGCTTTTAGGGAAATCTTTAACTTCATGAAATTTCCCATGGGTATTGAGATGTTGTCCCATGCCTATACCTAATTAAGAATGGAAGAAATATTCGACAGGGGATCATGTTCCATGTACCTCAGTGACATGTTACAACCTTTCTTCAGACTAGTAAGTACTTATCCTTGCTATGAAGTCGTTCATAGACAATATCAAAAATCACACACTTCACATGTCATCATATTTATACTTGTAAAGAATATGAATGCCACTAATTTACTAGAGGCTTAACAAAACAATGAAAGGCTAGGAAATTGCATCAGTCAAGAAGTGGGAAATTGGATATAGACAACTCTAACTAGTTCTAGTTTTAAGTTATAGGTGGCATTTTTACCCAAATACAAAAGTATAAAGTGATACAACCCAATATCTGGAACATAATGAGGATTATGCTACAGAAGTTGGCATTGAATCATTTACAATTGTTTTGAAAATACAAATATCATGTAATTTGGAGCTTTAGACCATGCTACACCTACAACTAAAGATAGAATATATGTAAATGAGTGGAAAGCCAACTATCCTAAGTTGTTAGACAATGAGAACTTTTTACATATAGAATGCATGGTAAACTGACATGGTTGATAGGCTAATTCACTAAGGATGTTTCTAGATGATCTGTATGTTTTGATGACGTCTTCTAGAGAAAGGTCATTCCTTTGATCACTCATATAAGGGTGACCAAGGGAAAGGTGGATATATGGTTTTCTGGAATCACCAACACCGAATCATCTTAGACAACTATAGACTCTTGCTAGCTTGATATGGCTAGAATGCATGAGACAATGCCTCAATGATAAGGCACTTATATACAATATGTGCTTTACTCATTGACTAAAGTTTACCTTCTACAGTTCTTTTTGTTATTGATTGTGCATTACATGGTTGTTTTTGCTCTTTTGGAACAAAGTATGTGTGTGAATTAATTATTGCTAGTATTAATCATGTTTTATTACATGTCTTATCAGGTACGATGGTGATTGTATTGAACTGTACACACATCAATGTGGGGCATGATGAAGACCTTTGGATCCTATTAATGCATAAGGAATTGAGGGTGCCATAGAATAAAGATATCGATGTAGCATATGAATAGTGAACCTGCAATTTACTAATTGCAAGTATGAAGGAATTAAGGATATATCACATGTGATAACATTTCTTGCAAGTTTTAACTATAATTCAATGCATTGGGGACAATCCAAATTGTAATGTGTGTGTATATGTGACATTAGGCTGGTGAGCCAGAATGTGGAATAGGCTAGGAGCTTGAAACTCACTGAGGCAAGTGTGCCTTTGTATGTATATACATGTGAGGCCAATAGGGCCAAGTTATAAATATGGTTTAGGACGATATGCCTATATAACGGGCATAAGGACCTTGATTATCAAGCTAGTGAGTCGAGACATAATTAATTAGGTTGGTGAGCCAAGAGTTGCTTCTGAGGTGGTACACCTATGTGTATGCGTGTCTATGTGTTGGGGCTCGTGTGCCCACATGGTTATGCTCTTATATGCTATGAGGTTAAGAGGCCTTGTGAGGTAAATATGTTTAATTCATGCATATTAATAAAAACATAATGACTATAGGTGGAACTAGACAAAATAATACGAGGCGTCGATGACTCCACAATAGGAAAAGGCATCGTGATGAAAAGGTAATATTATAATATTATAATATAAATAAAATATAAATATGTATAGAAAAAGGGGGAGTTGATTACTCAATTATTCATTTAGATGAATTATTCAACATTCAATGATGGATGGTTATGGACCAGTCGGTGTGCCCTGTGCTTGTGTTCTAGAACTGATTGGGAATTTTAGTCAGTGAGTCATGTGCTTAGACTTTAGAACTAATTAGAGTTCTTGTGAACTCTGTTTCTAGCAACCAATAGGCGAAACCAGTTGGGAGCTGTTTTGGTTCTAGTAAGCCTTGTGCTTAGGTTCCCGAACTGACTAGGAGCCGAGTTGGTTATTGCCTGGAAGGGTGCCTAGAAGCCTTGGAAGCAACATGAGCTCCTAGAAGTCTTATGTTGAGGAGTTCTTGGTTGGGCATAAGGTGCCTTGGAAGGTGGGCATTGTAGAGGCACTAGCAAGGCGTGAAGAAGGGCATGGCACTTAGGCATAGGTTTGGGGAAGCAAAGCACAGTGGTTAGAGTCATGATTGTTGGGTTGGTGTCTTGGCCACGAATATGTTGTTATTATTGGTTTACTATTGCTCGTGGAGTTGAGGCCCTAGCTAGGGATAACTTAATGTTGATAGGTTACGAACCATGTGGCCTATGGTTGGGAGGAACATTAGAGGTCCATAACAACCAACAACATTCATAGATAAGTATTCAAAAACTTGTTAATGTTTTTCTGTTCCATTTATATATGTTTTGAATTCTTGTGGTTGACTGTGCTCAATTGTATGTAATGGTTAAATCGTGCATGTATTTTTGATATGTTTGAAATTAATGTAATTAGCAAAATGAATCTGGTCAATTTGTATATATATTTTTGGTTTAATTTTGCTTGGAATTTTGGGTGAAACGGTAAATATTGGGGTTTGTGTGAGTGACGTCATCGAGGGGTGGTTGGGGAAATTACAATTAATACCTACATTTATGTGGACAATACTTTAGTAGGTTTCAAGTATTACTGGAATTTAGGTGACAATGTTTCTACAATCAAAAGCACCTCTATTACATAACAATAATTTGCTAGCCACAAACAATGTTAGGTCTTAGTAAATCTCTTTATCATGAAACAAGGATTTATTACTACAAAGCTTACTCTCAACTTTATAAATAGGAATTAGTGCTCTAAGGTGTACTGCTAACACTTCCTCAAGCTACCTCTAACCAAAGACATGAATCCATGTGCTTATCTAGTTCTTAGTAACCCTACGACTAGAAGAAGGGACTAGGATTTAGCTCCTATGAGACCTCAAGTAGTGGATGATCAAAGTAGTGTCAACTTTAAGACACCTAAACTGCCCAACATAGTTTATCATGTGAGATGATTCATCACTATTATTCTAGAAAAACCATACTCCCTGAATTGTCTTACAATAATCCATAAAAAGAATAGACTTATATTCCTACCAAATTCCTTTAAATATTAGACATATAACTCATCCATAAAGGAATAAACTTATGTTCCTACCCAATACCTTTAAATATTGGGCTATTAAATCATTTTCTTACCTCTAGAGAAAATTGAATCCTAACATCTTCTCTTATAAATTATGATTGCTTTATAATCTATAAATGTAAACCTTTTCCATGCCAATCCATTGTTATAATAATGTTACCATGACTCATCATCGTAAGGCCGAAAGAAAATATATTTTCTTGGAGTCTGAGATCACAACTTGAGTTTTCGGTGGTCTCGGGTATCTAGTCCTAGATTGAACTTTGAGTCTTTGATGCATGTGACTTGTGGACTCTTACATATATTAAGGTTGCTAATTCTGCATAACCATTTTACCAATGAAAAAAATAATGTTCCACTTTGAGTTTCTGGTGGTCTTCGGTATCTAGTCCTAGATTGAACTTTGAGTTTCTAATATATGTGACTCGTAGACTCTTACATATATGGAGGTTGCTAATTCCCCATAACCGTTTTACCAATGACAAAAAAAAATAATAATGTTCCACTAAGATATCATTTTGTTGCGAATAATATCTCATAAAAGATTGATATAAAGTTTGCTCCAAACAAAACACGAAGGCATTTTATGTGCCCCGGGAGGAGATTCCTCATGTGATCTCTTAGGGCCGGGCATCGATTTTCTAATGATGTCAAGCAAAAGTCAATTTGCTTTTGTTTATAGCGTTATTTCCACGCATTTCACGCACCTTGGGACCAAGAAGAAAAAGTGTGGAAATTCTTAAAAATCACCGGTAGGCATAAATAAGCATATTGCGTTTTAAGACCAATAGCTGTGTCTGTGATGACATTTCCACCATTGATGGACCGCTGCCGCGCGGAGCTTGTTATCCCTCCTTGCAGCTCACAGGATTAGAGTAATCAGAATAGCTATTCATATGCCAAGCAATGTCGAAATAATCGGCTTCAAAAAGATCTACATACAAGGTACCAGTTTTGGGTTTTGGCTTTCCCCAAAGTTTAAAATCTCTGTAAGGCGTTTTTTCCACTATCTTTTCTGGGTTTTTGCTCGGTCCGTCTATCAATGACAATAATTAAATGGGGATTATTGTAGCCTAAAAGAGAATGCCCGAGGGTCTCCCTGGCCTTGAATCTATAGAGGATTTGTTCCAGAAATAGGAGTAGAGTCAGGAGCCCTTGCAATCTTAAGTTCCAGATTAGCTCCCTAGGTTATATTGGGATCAGGTAGATTTGACCTTGGGTTTTCCCGTAGGATTGTCTGTTAAAATGATAAAGAGTCAGGGGAATTGAACTCTTAGTCTCATATCGTAGCCCACTAAATAGTATGAGTGGAGATAATGCAGTTTGCAGAAATGATCTAATGTATATCCCCATTGCATTGGATGTCTGTGAGAGTAATGTCAATGGACTGAACTTGGGAGATTGGCCACCATTTGTGAAAAAGTCCTTGAGCCACCATTTAATGTTCACTTTGTTCCTGTTTTGAAACTATATTTGGATTTACAGAGCTGGTTTCCCCATTGAAGACTTGTTGCGGCAAACCAGACTATCTTGGCCATCAGCAACACCAGCACTCATATTTTATACCTACTAGCTATCCAATGGATTTGAGTGGTACTGAATTGACAGTAGTTGGGAATTCTACATTCAGTAATATGCTCATTCCCAGCCATATGTGGCAATGTGCTTTAACAGTATTGTCTAAATTCTTAAGATGCTTCAGCATGTGATATTTTTGAGTATCTAGGCAAAAGTGGCATGTTCAAGATGGAGGGTGGCAAGGGGAAAAGAGGCTCAGCATGGTGTTTTCGGCAGCAGTTTAAGAACAAGGCCAAAAATAGGGTTGATGATCTGCAAGGAATGTTTACTGATCTTCAGCAGGCAAGGAAAGAGAATCGCATGACTGATGTTACTCTCTTGGAGGAACAAGTTCACCAGATGCTTCGTGAATGGAAAGCTGAATTGCATGAGGCATCACCTGCTTCCTCCTTGCTGGTCATATTTTAACTTTTTTCTTTTATTTCTAACCTTTGGACTATGGAATTCTTCTTTGTCATTTAGTAATTACAGGCATGGTTTCTTAGGACTCATTTGGACATGATGTTGCAATTAAGGGCTAATCATAGACAAAAGTTGTTCTGTGAACAGGCAGAAAGCCTCAGCTCTTCAGAGCTGTCGTCGGACATGAAGCGTTTATTGCAACTTCACGAAGAGGATGATGATGCAAGCAGTAGTCCTAAAATTCAGCTTGATGGATCAGCGCTGCGGGCAAATAATACTGCTGACTACCAAGCGGTATGATTTTCTCAGAGTGACATAATGAAGATATTCCTGTGCTTTTTACGGGCCTATTTTATACCCATTATTTCTGGTTGTACTTTTTATGGAAATTTTTATTCTTTACAGGATTGTCTTGTGGATGACTTGCATACACCGGAGCAAGCTTTTGAAAGGGTTAGTAAATATACAGATATAGGGGAGGAATTACATCAGAACAGTTACCTTCAAACATTAGAGCAATTACCTGCAAATATCGAGGAGCAAGAGAAGAAAAATTATGTACAAACATCAGAGCATTTGCCTCCAAGTCTTGTGGAGGGCTTAGAAGTGACTGCTGGTCTTCAAGGTGGACAGATCGATTTTCATCAGGATTACATACCCGTTGCACAACCTATTTTCACTTTGAATGGCGAGGAAGAAACATCACCAATTTTTCATGGTCCACAGCCTGGACTATGCCCTCCACCAGCAGCATTCTTAGGACCCAAGTGTGCTCTTTGGGATTGCTCGAGACCCGCTCAAGGGACAAAATGGTGCCAGGACTACTGTAGTAATTTTCATGTGACTCTCGCTTTGAGTGAAGGTGCACCTGGAATGAAACCTGTTCTGCGTCCTGGGGGAATTGATCTGAAGGATGGTCCGCTCTTTGCTGCCCTTAGTGCTAAAACACAGCAGAAAGCAGTTGGTATTCCTGAATGTGAAGGTGCTGCAACTGCCAAGTCTCCCTGGAATGCACATGGTATGGTTTAGGTCTTTGCAGTCTGCATGATGGTTCTTGTTGAATGTCTCTAGGTTATAGTATCAATAAGTTAAAAAGCCAAGACATGTCTAGTACATCGTGTGAATTTCATGACTTAGACCAATACTTCTTTTGCAGAACTTTTTGACATACATGTGCTTCAAGGTGAACTGGTGAGAGAATGGCTCTTTTTTGACAAACCACGACGGGCTTTTGAAAGTGGAAATCGAAAGCAACGTTCATTACCAGATTATGGTGGCCGTGGTTGGCATGAATCAAGGAAGCAAATCATGAAGGATTTTGGTGGGCTGAAGAGGTCGTACTATATGGATCCTCAGCCATCTACTCAGTTTGAATGGCATCTTTATGAATATGAAATTAATGATTGTGATGCTTGTGCCCTTTATAGACTGGAGTTGAAGATGGTCTGTTCAAAGAAGAACACTAAGGGTAAGGTTGGGGGTGATCCTCTGGTTGATTTGCAGCATCAGTTAGGTCAGCTATCTGCAGAGTTATCCTGGGTAGCAAAATGAAGTAACATAGGGTTAACAAAAACAGTGAAAAAGAATGGTAGCAACTACTCTTATTCAGCCTTAAATCAGGTTTCTCCTATCGGCAAAAAGATTGCTTATGGGGCATGAGTGCAGCATGGTTATTTTGTTGAAGAAACAAATGGATGCTATGCAACTCAATGAAAAAAGGTATATATAGGTATAGATGTATCAGTTTGCCCTTCATGACTGACATTGTGTGCTTGCTTACAGACATAGTAGCATATAGCATTTTCAGAATTTATCGATATTCTGACTTTTAAGGTCCAGAATGTTTCATGTTGATTGTTATATGGGTTATTGACCAAGTATAGTACATTGTATCATTATTCTCACTATTTCAAAGAGAGGATATTACCAATGCTATATGAAGGGTTTAATGAAATCTGATGCAAATGCTGTTGTTCCATTTTCTCAAGCAAGTTATTCTGTGTTATTTATATTTTTATAAAATAGTTCTTAAAATAAATCTTGTTTCTTTAGAAGACACAATTGCCATCTATGGAACAGTTTTAATAGCTGATATCTCTTCACTCCTGAACCCACTGCATAGGCTTGAACTCTGTGTGACCCATGGTTCAATAGTTACTGTGTCTGCCTAGAAAGCTTTTACAAGCAGGCATGTCAGGACGGTATTTTTCTTCCGTTGAAGAGGGAACTAGCGGCACATTAATCCATACAATGCTATTTATGCAGTGACAATCGTTGATTAGATTTGCCATGTATTATGCTCACAATGAACACAAGACATGGAGACAAGGTGTTACTGCTGCTTTGTACAGAAGAGTTGAAATGTGATTTTAATTTATAAAAGTGGATTTAATTGCTGGCATTTTTAAGTTGATTTCAAGGAATACAGACATTTTAGACAGTAGATAATGGGCATTTCACATTACAAGAGCTGTTTGTGAGAGACTATTCCCTGGGTGATTCCTAACCTCCTAAATATAAATTCCTGTTGATGTTAGAGATGTTAGGAGGGTGGAAGTGTTGTCTAGCCCTTTTTTGTGATATCTTTTTAACATTCTTGAACAGTTTGAACTGATATGAAGAGAGCCTTTTGTGAGGACACATTTTGTGTGACATTAAGATGCCACAACAGTGCTTTACACTTTGGGCTCCTTATCTTCCTGCAATTCCTTTTCTAAGGAAAACCTCATGGGACCCACCCCTCTTCCTCGGGACAGAGGGTGGTCAACTGGCAACCACAATAGTGGTTGCTAACCCTGAGGTACATGACTGGATTTGAGCTTATGACCAATGACCTCTTTGTTGGTAACATGCCCTGGAAAGATGGTTCAACTGATTAAGCCAACCCTTGAGGTTATCATCCTGCAATCTTTCTTCCATTAGATAGAGATTTGGGAGGCAAAATAAGAACATATTGCTCTTTTGACAGCTTCAGCACTGATGAGAAAACAGCATTGGTAGCAACCCTATTGTCTGTGCAAAATCATTAGCGATGTCAGATTCCCCATTTGACAAAATTGTCAAGGTGGCTTTTGATCTCAACCTTAAGATCACGGAGCAATGGAATTTTAGATATACCAATATTTACTCCCAATTTTGGTTTGGATTCCATTTCACAAATATCCTCCCAAGGATATACCCCAATACCTTGTAGAGAGTCTTCAGAAAACAAGTTTAAAACTTTAATGTTCAACAGCGAAGAGTAGTCTGCCTTTTAAATTGCAACTCTTAAAGAGTACTTCATGATAACACGACCTATCAACTGCATCTTAAATGTTGTCTTCTATTCCAAAGGGCCTATAACTGAACAGTATGTCATGATATTATCTTGGCTTTACTCTGGTAAGGTACTAGTCTTATCAATAGATGTAACATTAACAATACCATACTTCAATATATGTGTGTGTGTGTGCGCGTGTGTTTTCATTTGACCTATTTGAGCTAAGATCCCCATGTTAAACATTCATATTTCTTCATGGTTAATATGGACATTGTGACATATGCTAATCTGATTTTACTTAATTTGTTTAATTTCCAACTATGAGTGTGATGCAATTACTTTTAAGATGGTTTTGATGATTTTTGCATATGTAGTATATAAATACTAACGTGATCCCTGAAGGCTAAGTGCAGAAATTCGATCTACGTAGGTAAAGGTTATCCCAGTTATTCATGGTTCCAACAAACTTTATGGCAACTGAGATTCTTAAGGGATCTTGTCCCTTCACCACCTTCAAGGCTGCCAAGCACTTGGAAGCAACAATAAATGCCTCAAAACAATTTGATATTTTGCTAGTCTAGAGGATCTAAATTGAATTGCAAATTCCTTGGGCCATTAGCTCTGCAAATTCATTGGGCCTCTTGCTATAGATTGAAGAGAAATTTATGGAGAGTGTCCCTTGACTCAGAGAACATCCCGTTGAGGTGGAGTGTTGTGATTTTCCAATTGATTTCAGGGATCCTCAAGCCATACACAATTTGGGAAGGTTCTAAATGCATGAGAGAACTTCCAAAATTATGGAAAAGCATTTGTATCAATAGTGGGTTTTCGAATTCCCCATGGGGGAATTCCTGGTCATTTTTGTATTTAAAGAGGGCACGGGAACTCTCATAGGTTAGTTAGAAGGAGTTAGAATTCATTCTCTTTTGATGAGAATACCCTAAATTCGAGTTTCTTCATAATACATATTTTTCAAGTGTTTCTTATTGTAACAAAGTTTTTCTTTTGAGAGATTCACCCCATTTGCTTGTTTCGAGGTTTGGGCCCACTTTGAACCTACAATGGAGGTTGAATCCTCTCTACATATAGATTAGACACTGTTGTATTATTTTCTTTTAATGGTTGTGATTTTCCATACCACGTTTTAACTTACTAATTTATTCTTTTTAGCTTGGTATTTTCCTTTACAACATTCCTTTCGTTTCATGTGTTTTGTTTACTGCTTTTACTTTATGGTACTTTCAAATATGCTTAGTGGAGCTTCTGTGATTGCTAATGGTTGTAAAGATTGAATGCTTTAGTAGCAGCCACCAAGAGCCTAATTTCATTGATACATTCACGTAACTTTTCACTCAAGAGGAATGATCTAAGACCTCTCTTTGCCAATGAACATTGCCAAGGGAGTTAAGAGTGAAGATCATGGATTCAATAGAATGAAAAGCCATGGGGATGAATTGTCAAAATTAGGCATTTGTTTGTTAATGTAGATTAGATGTAGTTAGTTTCATATCATCAAGAAGAATATAATGCATTTTAATAATTTAAGGCTTTGTAGTGGCATACATAGTGCATAGCATTTCAGAAGGTTGCAAGATATTTGGGTTGATAATTAAAGTGAAGTTAGACGTTTTAAAGATACATTGTTGCAATTCTTTGGTTGAATACTTTTTGGTGTCGTTGTGAGGGAGGTATTGAAACTACATTAGGATGATTTTTCTTAGATTATGATTATACGTTGTAGGGGCAGTCATGGTTGAAGGTGACGTATAACCTTGCACACATCTCTACATGGCTTTTTAGCATCAATACTATAGATATTTCTTGCAAACACTTTTTGAAAACTAGTACAAGGTGAGCAACAAATAATCCAATAGAAAAGGAGGCAACTTCACTGACGCTGCTAAGGTAGAGCAGATGAGCAACAAAGTGCGTTTCATTACTTGGGGAAGGCCAAAATAGCCATGTAAATTACTTTCATGTATGTCTTCTGAGATCCTCTACATTTCAATTACTTTCATGTATGTCTTCTGAGATCCTCTACATTTCAATTACTTTTGGGTGTAAAAATAAATCACTCTCCTTGCTACATTCTCAGCGTTGTAATTTTCTACCCCACTACACTAAAATAATGATAAATCGAAAATTATAATAAATTGGTCTAGTCTACAAAATATTGAGATGGCGAGTCCACGGAGCTCTTTAGAATGCTTTGCAGCTACACCTTGAATTTTGTGAAAAGCTAGGCCAAAACTGCCAAGAACACAATTAGGATAGTCATCTTTTGAGGTAGCAAATAGAGAGATTTTCAAAACTTGTTTGCAAGGCATATAGCCCTCTAGTCTAGTTTCCAATTGAACCACTTCTGTTGAACATCATATGAACAAGTTATGTCTGAAATAGTGATTACTTGTCCCGAAATTTGCACTGCTCAGAGTCTGCTTCCTTGACTGTTTCTTAGTAGAGATTTTACATACCAATTCAAAGTATCTTTCATGCCTGTTTCTAGTGTAAATATGTCCATGAATATACATTCATCTCCCACTAGATTCACATCAATCTGACATCAAACAAATTTTTTATACCAAAGTGTTGGTCCAAGTTGGAAATTGTAAATAAGTGCACATTGTAACTTAGCAGATTTCACATACCAAAAAATGCGTTACAAAAACCTGTTTCTACCGGAGATTTCCCCAGAAATGCACAATGTGAAGAGCTTTTAGATCCTCCAACAAAAAAATCTATAAGGGTGGAGGATATGCACTTCAGCATTATATAATAAAAGACGATAATGCAAGGACAGAGCAAGCATATTTCTCCTGCAAAGAATTATTAATTATTGAGGGCCTAAAGACCACAAGCAGATCAATGCAAAGACAAAATCTGAGGCAAATACCAAAGAACATTCAAAAGTTTTACAAGCCTTCAAAAAGAATTCCACGGTCAGAACCGTACCAGAAGGTCAATTCCAATGCATTTTGACAAGGGTTTCAAAGCAGCAAGCACCCTTTAACCAAATATTTATGCCATCCACGGGTATACGAATACAAATCATCAAGGTACAGATTCACACCAAAGAAGTTTCACACTTGTCGGTGCAAACATCCCGTTCCATTCTCTCATTTCACTTTTTCATTACATTCGCTCATAATTTTTTTTTTTCATTCGTACACCTCGTATGATTGAACATGCAGCCCAATCATTTTACTTGCACATTTACATTATATATTATTTTTCGACCATGTATACTTGTGGGTATACCTGTGGTAATGTTTCAAGCCTCATCTATACATCTGTAGGAGATTTAATACAAGGAGCTACAGGAAATGGATACTACTATAGGAGGTTTTCATCAGAAGCATACAAGCTACAAGAAAACAAAACTTTCTTGGCTCGTGATTCACTTTTACATAAGATATTGATAAATCGGACCTTCAAGGAGTATTTACAATTCAATACAAATCAAGTTTTTCAATGTATCTATGGCATGACAAATTCAATCAACAACATTATCATCATCAACATACATTCATCATCTGAGATTACTTCAAGGTACTTAGAAAAGGAGCAACAACAGTATTCAAATGGTCACTCACTACCATCAAAGACTTCAGAGCCAATGAGATTAAAATCCTTAAGCATGAATAATCCTCAAATAAGCTATGATGTTGGAATTTATATTTATTAAAGTTAATCAGAGAATCTTTGCCTCCACAGAAATAGATCCATGGCAACAGAAGGTCTTACACAACTTTTCGTAGATCCAATGGCGGGCAGTATAAACTCTAAAGTTGCATCCACCAACATTGCCCTCATCCCAAAAAAGATGAAGCTGAATCTTTCATGGATTATCGGCCGATATCTTTATGCAACATATCTTATAAAATTATTGCAAAAATAATTGCTGAAAGGATAAAAGTTTATTTATCTTCGCATATCTCATCTGAACAACATGCTTTTCTAAATGGGAGGAACATACAGGATGCAGTGGCAAGCACCCAGGAAGGACTATTTACTATTCAGAAAAGGAAAAGGAATGCAGCCATCCTTAAGATTGATCTCCAAAAGGCATACGATTGCCTAGAGTGGGGATTCCTCAGATGCTTACTGGTAAAAATTGGCCTTAATACTGGTATGAAAAATTGGATAATGGCGTGTGTCGAGATGGTGAACTTCTCGGTGATCATAAATGGCATCCCATCCCCTTTTTTCTCTGCTTCCAGAGGGCTCCGGCAAGGATGCCCCTTATCGCCTCTGTTATTCATTTTGGCAATGAATACTCTTAGCCTCCACATAAATAAAGCTGTTGAAGACTCCAGAGCTTCCCCGCTTAAAATCTGCAGAGGAATCTCGATATCTCACAACCTGTTTGTTGACGACATCATTTTATTTGGAATGCTGTGCAAGAATACTTGGGCTTGCTTCTTCATCATTGTGGAAAATTTTCAAAAAGCAACAGGCCTCAAAATAAATTCTGAAAAGTCTGCTTTTTTTCACAACAGCTCGTGCCAGGAGATGATCGACTGGCTGTCTGGTTTGTTTGGAATCAAGGCACACCCTATCGGACGGGGCTTGAAATACTTGGGCTTTCTGCTTAAAGCCGATAGATACAGAAAGGAGGACTGGGGTTGGATCTTAGACAAATTCCATAAGAGAATTTCCGGTTGGCAGTACAGATATCTTTCTCTTGGAGGCAGAGTGATCCTTGCCCAGTCGGTGTTAAATCAGATGATGGTTTACTGGGCACATTTATTTGCCATCCCTGCTAGCATTATCTGGGAAATGAATAAACTCACGACGAGTTTTATTTGGGGAGACCGTGCAGTGGGGAAAAAATATCACCTTTCGTCCTTAGCCAATTTATCCAAACCAAAGGCTCTCAGAGGATGGGGCCTTTTAGATTTGAAATCTTTCAACAAGGCATTACTGTGCAGGACTCTATGGAGGGGAGTGTGGTGAGCTCCAGTATTGTAGCAATAATGTTACAACTCCTGGGGCTTCCTGTCTCTCATTTTATCAACCCGGTAGTTCGTACAAACTTGGAAGCGACGGTGCTATATGCACAAGTACTAGCTCTTGTCGCAACTGTCACTTGGTCAGCTGGCACAAGTCCGCTAGGGCTCAAGCCAACTTCTATAGGCTCTCAGAAGAAGCTTGCTAATTGATGGACGAAAGCTAATCTCAAAGGAAAGCTATTCTACTTGACAAAAATGAACTGAAAGCAAATCAAAGCATGTAAACCTAGGAAACCCTAATTTAACTAGTCTGACCTCTACAATGCATGGAATGTAAATGCAACTTCTACCAATGCTGTCACTACCTTTGATAAATGAAAATGCATCATTCTAAACTACTTGCATCATGAAAGTTATGTTTTTGTATTTTCTTTTAAGTGTGTGTGTGATGATGGTGATCTTGAGCTAACTAGGGTTTGGTTGTGCAGATGGGATGGAGAAGGAAGGAAAGCGTAGGATAGGTTGGGGGGGCTAGGAGAGGTCCCTAGGGATCCTTAGCACCCATCCACAGAGGTTCCTCGCATTCAGCTGCTCAGCAACCGAGAGAGTGGCCTCCTACAGGATGGCTGTGGAGAATCCTACAGGATACTCTGTTTTCTACAGGATGTCTATAAATGGCTACAGGATGACCTACCGTGAGTGTTTGGAGTGATGGAGGGATGGTGAAATGGTAGAGGGAGATGTGTAAGGTAGGGATGAGGTTGGTGATGGCTGTAGAAGTGAAAGATTAGGATGGGAAGTGAGTGTAGGGAGGAGGATGGAAGGTGAAGGGCTATGTCAACGAAAGGCTAGAGAATGGGAACACGTGAGGAATGAAAGACTTGGTGAGGTAACAGAGCGGAGCAGGGGTCAAAGAGATGTCTGCATGCGTGATCAAGATGGAGGACAAAGTGATGGAACGAGAGAGAGAGAGAGCAGTGTAAGTGAAACAAATGATTATGACTGTTATTTAACCAAAAGTGTATCAACCTAAACTACTTGTGCTTGTAAATTCAATGAGCAGCAATCGAAATGTGAAAGAGAACGTGCATGAAGCTGTGGTAAGGAAGTGTGGTGCCTGTGTGAATCATGTAAAAGCATCTAACTTAACGTGTCTGTGTTGGCAGCAATCGTGGAATCAAGAAATGCGTATTTTTGGTGGTTATTCATGGACTTCACTCCAATCCCAGATGAGACGGCAGTGAGCCTTAACAACCTTTTTGTTGGAGCTCCAATCGATTATATCTATCCTCTGCTACACTAAGCAAATGGAAACAAATACACTATAAACAATCTCTTATCTAACTCATGAAAAAGACCAACTCATCAACCTGTAATTCGAATTGCATGTATAAATAGAAAGCTCACAGTGCTGAAAGGAAATGGAAACAACACTACAACAGAGGGGATCTATGGCTCTCAGGTTGGGCCCTAACCTGAGAGCTATAGTCTCCTTAAGAAAAACTCAGAACTAGATCACAAACTGCCTTCTTTATTCATAACTGATATCATGCCAAAATGGCTTACAAAAAGGAACGAAAACTGAACTGTGCTTCAAAACTACAATAGCAACACGAGAGTTTCAACCCCCTATCTAAGGCTAAAGCCTTCATACTTATACAAAAACAATGAGCCAACAAGTGTCCTACATTTTAGGAGCTCGGCTGTCCAACTAGAGTTTGACTGTTGATCCTGTAGGATGGACATAATCGCTGTTCCTGTAGAGCAGTTTATAACTGCTGTTCCTGTAGAACAGCTGGCCGTTTTTTAAGCTCAGAGGGGAGATGGGTTAGAGCTCGGAGTTCATGATGGGAATCACGAGGGATGTCCCTAGAACCGTGGACATCCTCTCCCAAAACCCGCAGTGCCACCTCGTTGTCTCCTTAACTCCTTTTTCATTGTCTTTTGCTCCCTTTTAATGCCAAAACCTGGAATCAACATGCATCAGTCACGTAGAGAAAGTGCCTACCCTTCTTCCTACAAACAACATGAATAAACTAAGAAATGCATGCATAAGCAATAAAAATGAATGGTTTGAGCAAGAAGAATAGGCCAAAATGAGCCCAAATTGTACCAAAATTGGGGCTCATCATCACCCCCCAGCTGAACCATTTGCTCATCCTTGAGCAACCTTGCTCCTGCTTCTCGTCCTTGGCCGAGGACTCGGGACTGGAACAGGCTCTTTCTTTTCTGCTTTTGATGGCCCTGCCTTCTCTGCCCCTGGTGGTGATGAAGGTGATGCTTCCTTTCCCTTTTCCATTTCCTTGAGTCGGGCTTCGGAAGGTGACTGGCCTATCTTTCGAGTCCAGGAGGTTATTTTTGGGCTCCCCTTTTCTGGGGTGGCTGATGTTTTAGAGGGGGTCCTTGGACTGAGTGAAGTAGGTACATCCCCTGAAGTGGTTTGGCTGCTGGGTGGAGGCTGTGGCTTGCCCGTGGTCATCCTCTTGCTCCTCCTGACTTCAGGTGGTAGAGGGGTCTCCCTCTCCCTTTTCGGTTTTGGAGGTGTGCTGAGGGCAGTTAGTGCCACTGCTGCCTCCTTCTCAAGAATGCCAGCCTTCTCTTTCTTGCGAATTGCTCTCTCGGAGCTCCTTGTAGAGGGCCTTTCCTTTTTAGACTTCGGGCTTCCTGTGGAAGACCCTGCTTTGCCCACTTCCGGGCTTCCTGTAGAAGACTCTTTCTTTGTCTTCGGACTCCCTGTAGGAGGCTGTTTCTCAATGACCTTCGAGCCTCTAGTAGAAGCCCCTCTTTCCAATCTCAGGCTTCTTGTGGAAGCCCCTGTCTCTGTCTTCGAGCTTCCTGTAGAAGCCTGTGGTTGCACTTTCGGGCTTCCTGTAGAAGCCTCTGTCTCCGTTTTTGGGCCTCCTGTAGAAGCCTGTCCTCCAATGATTTTCGGGCTTCCTGTAGAAGCCTTGGTTGTTGCTCTTGGGCTTCCTGTAGAAGCCTGCTCCCCACTGATCTTCGGGCTTCCTGTAGAAGCCTTTGTCTTTGTTTTCGGGCTTCCTGTAGAAGCCTGTTTTTGTGTTCTCGGGCTTCCTGTAGAAGCCTGTGCTTGCGTTCCTGTAGATGCAACTTCCGCCACCTTTTCTTTCTTGGCTGCATGGATTTTTCTTTTGGCTTTGCCTGCAGGAGCTGATGAGGTGCTTGGGCTGGCAGGGACCACCTCAGTTTCGACTGCCCTGCTTTTCAACCTCTGTTCCCTTGCTGACAGGATGGGGGTGTCTTCTTTGGCTCTGTCATCCTTTCCCTCCTCCTTCTCTTTTCGTTCTTTCTTTTGTGTTGGAGTCGGGACCTTTTTGCTTTTCCCTTTCTTATTCTTGGCTACGGGCTCTTCTTCTTCACCGCTAGAGGACCCTGTTTCTTCAAGCAACATTTTTATGTCCCCTTCTCTTGTTAAGTTCCTAAATGATTCCCATGCGAGGGGGACTTTATATGAGTGGAGAGCGTCCTCCACAAGCAATTTTATCAGCCCATGATGGGCTATCTGATCAGGGATTCCGTCCTTGAGCTTTGTAGAGCATTCTATCAAGGACTGCAGTAAAAAGTAAGGAATGCTCAGCCTCTGTGCTGCAGGGAGGTCAATCTGGTGTCTTAGTTCATTGAGCAGCCTGAAGTGATACGCATATATGATGCTGTAACGACCCTCACAGGTGATATATTTCATAATTTGCAAACTGACTTCGTTCCACGGTGGCAACAGGCTTGTCCTTTTCACCCCATTTTTGTCCTCTGTGAATGATTCTTCAGGTGGGAAGAACTCCTTCTTTGCTTGCTGGCTCTGCTTCCGCTCTTCTTTATCCCACGGCAGACCCATGGGCAGTTCCGTGACTCGACTTATGTGCTCTGGGGTGAGTTGGAGGCTGAGGCCTCGGAAGCTTACCGTGGCTAGTGTCGGTGATTTAGGCTTCAAGGCCTGCAAGAATTCCTCGGCTACTTCATCATCGTAGCCTCGTAGCTTATCACAAAAAGGCAACCATTGTGCTCTAGTGAAGAGCTCAACCACTGCCGGGTTTCTCCTTAATTTGGCGGGATCTGTGGGTTCTCGCCTGATAAACCCACCAGGCATGGCGAACACAGTGGTATTGACAAAAGGCGGTAGACACAAAGGAAATTCGGTCTTATAGACAGAGCATGCAATGAATTCACAAAACCACAGTCGAATTATACTGCTATCCTGTAGAAGCGATAGTATAGGCACGGTAATCCAATATCTTTTATGACCAGACTGTGAATAATGACCTTGCCACCTTTGAAAACCAATTGCGGAAGGAGTTTCAGGGTTACCTCTTTTCCGCCACCTTTTTCACGTGAAGACTTCACCTTCCTGTAGATACGGCTTCCCTGTAGATACTGCTTCCTGTAGAAACTGTTCCTGTAGGAGCAGTGCGCAGACTTCGGAGGGAGCTATAGTTGGACAGCGGTCGAGAGGTGCCTTACCAGCGTTCAGGTAGCCGAGAGCTTGGCGTATCAACATGCAGAGGTAATCAGAGGAGCTACTCGAGTCTTGAAGTGAAGTTGATGGATATACACGCTTAATCGAGCCGATTAGATTTTGAATCGGCGCAGCTCGTGGCGCGGGGGGTGAGTTGGCCCTGCCGGACCGTTGGGTGACGTCACCCATCATCCGCCTGCACATTCGCTTGCTGCCGCATTCATTCCCACAGATCTGCCGCCTCCCTTTTCGGTTAAACTCGTTGCACGGTTGACGGGACGGATCTTCACGTGCGTGCTGCGTGTGTCCTTTGTTGTGGCTGCCACCTCATCATCCTACTATCCCTTTACTAGCCGATGTGGCCAGTCAACTGGCCTTACGGCCGCTCAACCATTCACCTTTATGCCATGCAAAACAAATCAAAGCAATATCCATGCAATTTGATGGAGAGAAGGATTAGAACACTTACCTGCGCGCGTCTGCATATGATTTTCGGGTTTTTGGACGACGGATCTACCTGCTGCATGTAGCTTACACAGTCCGGAGGCTCGTGGTCACGGGATGCTGGCGCTGTGGTGGACGTTCTGGTTGCATGCGCCCTTTTTTGCTTGCAGATGGCTGGGCGATGAATGGCATCCACTCCTGCAGGTTTGACTGCTACAGGATTCCCGCGGGAGCCTTGCAACAGTCTCACCTCCTTGGGTGCATGCTGCATGCTGGCGGTTCTGGCTTCTCGATCACGACCCCAGTGCTTCTGATGCATAACGTGGATGTGGTATGGCTCTCGGTGCTTGGTTTTTCTTTAACAGACGTTTTTTCCACGAGAACTCATTGCTTTGTTGTGCTGCTGCAGGGATCTTGTTTGCATGGCGACGAGGATGGTCGAGCCAGATAATAGCAATGTTCAGGGATGCCATCAGTGGCATGCATGCATTCAATCCATTCCTCAGTCGCTAGATCTTCATTTAAAACACATTTCGGCCGTCGCAACCTTCTACAGGAAGTTTCCTGTAGAACACAGAGCTTCCTGTAGAAATTTTGCACTTTCCTGTAGAAGATCTGCGTCTTCCTGTAGGAAGACTGTCTGTTCCTGTAGAAAACTGTATCTTCCTGCAGAAGATCCAAATCATGATGAAAATTGCACATACCTTGAAAAACATTGTTATTCTTGGAGGAGGTGTTGATGACATCCTTTGATAGCATGATGAAGGCCCCTGGCTTGGAGTGGAGAGGCTTCTTCTTCTCCTCCATAGAACATCTGCATGCAAAACTTTTATTGTGCTTATTGTTTTTTTTCTCTTCTTTTTTCCTCTTTTTTTTTTTTTGAAAAGATAGCAGGGGCGCCCCAGAGAGGTTTTCACCCTTGCTACCTGCCCTGAGCGCCTCAGGGAGGTTTTCACTCAATGATCTTTTTTTTTTTTTTTTTTAACTTTCTCTCCTTTTTTTTTTTTTAAAGACAATAGGAGCGCCTCAATGAGGTTTTCACCCCTACTGCATGCCTTGGGCGCCTCAGAGAGGTTTTCACCCAAGGATCTTTATTAATTTTTTCCCTTTTTTTTTCTTTTTTTTTCTTTTTTCTTTTTTTTTTTTTTTCTTCCTTCAGGGCATGCCCAAAATGGAGGCAGAACCCTTCTCTATGACCAAAACAGATTTCTCCATAGTGCTGATAAACTCTTGTCTTGAGGGAGGCTTCATGTAGATCTTCAATCGGTGCCCATTGACAAGCATGGGAATGGCTTCCTCATCAATGGTTCGAATGAGGACAGATCCATTGTCATGGCACTGCTCCACTACATATGACCCTAGCCATCTGGTTCTCAACTTCCCCTTGAAATCTTTGAATCTGGAGTCATACAACAAAGCCCAATCTCCCGGCTGAAATTGCTTGTCATGGAGATGTTGGTCATGCCACACCTTCCTCTGAAGTTGAACCACTTCTGAGTGAAGGAGGGCCTACATGCGGTGCTCATTCAGTCCATTCAGCTGCAACAACCTTTCTTGCTGTGCATGGCTGAGATCTAAGTCCAGCTGAGCTGCCATCCTCAAAGTGTTATACTCAAACTCAATGGACAGCAAAGCTTTCTTCCCATAGACCAGCTCATAAGGTGTGAAGCCGGTGGTGGTTTTCCAAGTGGTGTTGTAAGCCCAGGTGGCTTCAACCAGGCGATCTGCCCAGTCCTTTCTGCTGCTGCTCACCACTTTGGTCAAGATCCCCTCTAATGCTCTATTGGTGACCTCCACCTGCCCATTTGCTTGAGGGTGATAGGGAGTGGAGGTTCTATGCTTGATCTTGTGATGAGCTAGGAGATCTTCAACCAAGTGGGAGGTGAACTGGCTCCCTTGATCGGTGACCAGCTCTCTTGGATAGCCAAACTTATAGAAGATGTTCTCTCTCAAGAACTCGGCCACTTTCTCTTCTGTTGCTGCTTTGATGGCTTTGGTCTCTGCCCACTTCGTCAGGTAGTCAGTGCACACAATGATGTAGGATCTTTGCCTCGAAGAGGGATTGATTGGACCCACAAAGTCCATGCCCCACTTCTCAAATGGCTCAAGAGTCACTTGAGGTTGGAGAGGCATCTCATCCCTTTGGGTTGGTTTTCCCATTCTTTGGCATTGGTCGCACTGGCTGACATATCTTCTGACATCTTGATGCAGTGTGGGCCAATAGTAGCCTGCCTGCAGAATCTTGAAGGCAGTTCTCTTTGCTGCAAAGTGTCCTCCACAAGGCCCATCATGACAGGTGAGGAGGATGTCAAAGACTTCCTCTTCCCTTACACAACGCCTTAAGATCTGATCGGGGCCAAGCTTGAACAGGTTGCCCCCAATCCATGTAAATGAGGCACTCTTTCTGATGATTTTGCTCTTCTCTTTTGAAGAGAGGTGCGGAGGGAACTGAGCTGAAACAAGGTAGTTTGCTATATCAGCAAACCATGGAGAGAGTACTGATATAGCAAACAGATGCTCATCAGGCATCTGATCATCCACCGTCCCATCTTCATCTGCAGACAAATCCAATCTAGACAAGAAGTCAACAACAACATTTTCTCTCCCTGGTTTATCAACAATGGTTAGATCAAACTGCTGCAATAAAGGTAACCATCTAATAATACGAGCATTCACATCAGGTTTATTCATCAAGTATCTAATAGCAGCATGGTCAGTATGTACAAAAGTCTGGTAACCGGTAATGTAATGTCGGAACTTGTTCAGTGCATGGACCACAGCTAAGAATTCCTTCTCGGTTACAGTGTAGTTCAGCTCGGCTTTGGACAAGTTTTTGCTAACGAAGTAAATGGCATATGGAAGTTTTTCCTCGACTTGTCCTAAGGCTACACCTATGGCTTTGTTTGAGGCATCAGTGTGGATGTGGAAAGGTAGGGCCCAGTTTGGACCTCTCAAGATTGGTGCAGACACCAACTTGTCCTTTATCTCATTCAAACTCTTCTGACAATCGTCAGTCCACTTAAACTCCACATCTTTTGCCAACAGACCAAACAATGGCGAGGCTAACTTGCTGAGGTCCTTAATGAATCTCCGGTAGTATCCTGCTAATCCTAAGAAACTCCGGACATCCCTTACTTTTTGAGGAGGTGGAACCCTCTTGATGAGGGCAATTTTGTTGGGATCCACCTGCAATCCTTGGGAAGAAATAGTATGGCCTAGCACGGTCCCCTCAGTCATTAGGAATTCACATTTTTCAGGACTAAGGGACAAGTTCATCTCAGTGCACTTGGTGAGGACCTTTCCCAAGTTGGACAATGCTTCCTGGAAGTTGGCCCCATAAGGGGTAAAGTCATCCATGTATATTTCCACTGCATCATGGACCAACTCCGAGAAGATGCTTAAGACAACTCTCTGAAAAGTAGCAGGAGCATTGCATAGCCCAAAGGGAAGGACTCTGTAGGCAAAGGTACCCCAAGGACAGGTGAAGGTGGTCTTATCTTGGTCTTCCGGGCTGATTTGGATTTGATTGTACTCGCTAAACCCATCCAGGAAAGAGAAGAACTTCTTTCCTGCCAGTCCATCCAACACTTGATCTATGAAGGGTAGGGGGAAATGGTCTTTCTTGGTAGCTTTGTTCAGCTCACGGTAATCTACACAGATCCTCCACTTCCCATTCTTCTTGGGAACCAACACTAGAGGGGACACCCATTCACTATCTGAGATGGGGTAGATGAATCCGACATCCAACAGTTTTTGCAACTCTTCCTTGACAATGTCCTTGAGGGCTGGATTCATCCTCCTCTGGGGTTGCCTAACTGGTTTACAATCCTCTTTGATGTATATATGATGGGTACAGACCGAGGGATGGACTCCTTTCATCTCCTTATAGCTCCAAGCAAAGGCATCTAAGTGGCTGGCCAATAGGCTACACAACTCTTTCTCCTGGGAAGGAGATAGGGAGGAGCTGATCTTTAATGCTCTCTCAGGGCCAAACTCCACACTTTTGATTCTGGGAGTGACAGGGTCGGTTGTACAGAGGTCCACTGAGGTGCTAGCTTGGGCATCCTCCACCAACTTCTCTAAAGATAGTGCACTGGAAGGTGGATTCTGGATCAGGGTCTCAATCAGATCATCCTCGGTAGGAGGGTCTCTTCTATTGGCTTCTATGGTACACAGAGGTGCTGAATACACCTCGTCTTCTTCTCCTTCTTCCAACCAGAGGGGTAAATCATGCTCTAAAGAAGGTTGGGCAGGAGGGTATAGGACAAGTTGCTTGGACATGGGACCATTCTTGATGGTCATGTTTCCTGCCCGACAACTTATGTAAGCATCTGCAGTAGCTAACCAAGGCCTTCCCAAAATGAGAGGGTATCCAGTAAGCTTGGCCTTTGGTTGCAGAACCAGAAAGTCTGCAGGGTATTCCCAAGAATCAATAGAGACCAAGACATCCTCCACAATCCCTTCGGGAGTCACGGTGGAGCGATCTGCTAACTGCAGTACTGTCGAGGTCTTCCTCAAGGAACCCTGAAGATTGAGTTTAAGCATGGTATCTCTGGTCATCACATTGATGGCTGCCCCCAGATCAATCAAGGTGTGGGGGATAATGGTGCCATTGATGTGAACATCTACTACAGGGCTTCCAGGATCTAGGTACTTTGGGCAGATGACTTGTCCTAGCATAAGGTCAGACAGTTGTCCTATGACATTGATAGTTGAGGCATCTTTCTTCCGTCTGCCTGGGTGCTTGAAACACTTCTCCTTAACCAGCTTGTTATATATAGGCACATCCTTGATGGCTTGGAGAAGTGGGATTTTTACACACAACTGCTTGAGCTCACCCAAAAGCTCATCTTCTTCTGGGTTAGGTTGTGTGGTGGCTGTTAGTCTCTCAGGAAAGGGTGGAATAGGCTTTGGTTCACTCTCCTGATGGTTTTCCTCATCCTCTGGGGGAGGAGGTTGGCGATCTGGAAGAGTCTTTCCAGATCTAAGATTGATCTCCTGGATCTCCACAGCATATGTAGGGCATGAGGTCTCCCCAGTATATACCTGCTGAGCCTGTCTATTGTTGGGGTTCGGGTTCGGTTGAGCAGGCATCTGAGGTTGCCTAGGAGGAGCAGGAGGTAAGCGCTGAGGTTGGACTGGTGGTGGAGGCAAAATGGCAGGAGGAGTGTTGTATTGGGGCCTCCACCCCGACTGAGGAGCACTCCATTGAGGCTACAACTGGGTATGTGAGTGATATGGATGAGAGGGAGGTTGAGTAGGATACTGAGGTGGATAAGACCATGGAGGAGGCATGGACCAAGAAGGATGAGCAGGGGGACCCCAGGAAGGCATAGGAGTCGATTGGTTGGGGTTGTAATAGGCTTGAGATGCCCCTTGCATCCCCTGCTGATAAGGTCTAGATCCTTGAGGCCTCCTTTGATTGATGAAGTAGAGAGGTTCAGTGGGGGCTTCAGTCCTTTGGTACATGGCTTTAAACCCAAGTAAGGTGGGACACTGATTGGTAGGATGGTCTTCCTCACAAACAAAACACACTTCAACCGAATGCAACGGGCATTCGTTCTTAGGGTGTCTTCTGGTGCACCTAGGACAGAAGATAGCCAAGGCTCTCTCAGCTTCTTCTTTCTTCTGCTGGATCCTGAATGTGTCCAGCTGCATGGCAATGGTCTGTCTCACCTCGCTCTTAAGATCTTCTAATTGGTCTGTAAACTCATGTTTGGAGAAGGGGACACTAGTGGAGAGGAGATTTCCTCTACCTCTTTTCCTAGCTGCCCTAGAATGATTTCGGAACACAGTCTTGATGTCCTCATAAGGCAGTTGGTAAATGTCCCCCCCAGCTAACATGTGAAGGGTGTCTAAGAGATCTTCAGGGACTCCACGGAGTAGAACCAACTTGAGGGATTCAGGGTCAAGTGTGCACCTGGCCCGTTTATAACTAAGTTGGAACCTCTCCTCATAATCCTCTAAAGACTCGTCATTCCCCATGGTCATTCGAAAGATCTCTCCCTTAGTTTCCTTGGACCTACAATAATCCCTGTACTTGGTATTGAAGGCTTGCTGCATCTGAGCCCAAGTAGCTATGCTATTCCTAGGTAATCCCATGAACCAGCGTAGGGCTGCATCCTTAAGGGTGGAAGGGAAAAGCTTCAGCTTTTGCTCATCTTCAGTATAGTCATAGGTTCTACAAAGGACAACAAACTCAAATAAGAAGGTATCAGGATCCTCAGTGGTCAGTCCATGGAAGTGAGGCAAAGCAGAGGGGCTAATGTTTTTCATTCTCATCTCCCCATTAGTCTCCCGGATGGGGAAAGCTCCTTCTATTCTCTCATCCTCTCTCCTATTATCAGCCATGGCTACAGATGGAGTGGTATCTAACTCTTCTTCTTCAAGAGGGTCTTGATGTATCTTCGGATGTTCACCTATAGGTTCCTCTAGGTCACGGTCACCAAAGAAGAGTGAAGGGTGACTCAGTGATGTGGTGGGGGTGTTTGGTAGGAATTTGCCTGATCTATCACGGTTCCTACGAGGCATGAAATGGAAAGGACTTTCTTTCTTTTGTTTTGAGTGCTTTTGCTTTTTCTTTGGTACCTGCAAAACTGAAACAAAGTGATCTACAACTAACTATATTGCTCAAATGAAATTGCAAAATTGGAAAGCTAATCTAGGAAAGCAGGAAATATTAATTTAGGAAAGCAGGAAATGCTAATCTAGGAAAGCAAGAAATGCTAAGCTACTTTTGCAAAAAGGGAAATGAAGTAAACTACTGAGCAGAAGTAAGAGTATGGAAGTAGAAGAAAAGCAACAATTACTAATACTTTGACGCTTCCCCGGCAACGACGCCAAAAAGATGGTGAGCTCCAGTATTGTAGCAATAATGCTACAACTCCTGGGGCTTCCTGTCTCTCATTTTATCAACCCGGTAGTTCGTACAAACTTGGAAGCGACGGTGCTATATGCACAAGTACTAGCTCTTGTCGCAGCTGTCACTTGGTCAGCTGGCACAAGTCCGCTAGGGCTCAAGCCAACTTCTATAGGCTCTCAGAAGAAGCTTGCTAATTGATGGACGAAAGATAATCTCAAAGGAAAGCTATTCTACTTGACAAAAATGAACTGAAAGCAAATCAAAGCATGTAAACCTAGGAAACCCTAATTTAACTAGTCTGACCTCTACAATGCATGGAATGTAAATGCAACTTCTACCAATGCTGTCACTACCTTTGATAAATGAAAATGCATCATTCTAACCTACTTGCATCATGAAAGTTATGTTTTTGTATTTTCTTTTTAAGTGTGTGTGTGATGATGGTGATCTTGAGCTAACTAGGGTTTGGTTGTGCAGATGGGATGGAGAAGGAAGGAAAGCGTGGGATAGGTTGGGGGGGCTAGGAGAGGTCCCTAGGGATCCTTAGCACCCATCCACAGAGGTTCCTCGCATTCAGCTGCTCAGCAACCGAGAGAGTGGCCTCCTACAGGATGGCTGTGGAGAATCCTACAGGATACTCTGTTTTCTACAGGATGTTTATAAATGGCTACAGGATGACCTACCGTGAGTGTTTGGAGTGATGGAGGGATGGTGAAATGGTAGAGGGAGATATGTAAGGTAGGGATGAGGCTGGTGATGGCTGTAGAAGTGAAAGATTAGGATGGGAAGTGAGTGTAGGGAGGAGGATGGAAGGTGAAGGGCTATGTCAACGAAAGGCTAGAGAATGGGAACACGTGAGGAATGAAAGACTTGGTGAGGTAACAGAGCGGAGCAGGGGTCAAAGAGATGTCTGCATGCGTGATCAAGATGGAGGACAAAGTGATGGAACGAGAGAGAGAGAGCAGTGTAAGTGAAACAAATGATTATGACTGTTATTTAACCAAAAGTGCATCAACCTAAACTACTTGTGCTTGTAAATTCAATGAGCAGCAATCGAAATGTGAAAGAGAACGTGCATGAAGCTGTGGTAAGGAAGTGTGGTGCCTGTGTGAATCATGTAAAAGCATCTAACTTAACGTGTCTGTGTTGGCAGCAATCATGGAATCAAGAAATGCGTATTTTTGGTGGTTATTCATGGACTTCACTCCAATCCCAGATGAGACGGCAGTGAGCCTTAACAACCTTTTTTTTGGAGCTCCGATCGATTATATCTATCCTCTGCTACACTAAGAAAATGGAAACAAATACACTATAAGCAATCTCCTATCTAACTCATGAAAAAGACCAACTCATCAACCTGTAATTCGAATTGCATGTATAAATAGAAAGCTCACAGTGCTGAAAGGAAATGGAAACAACACTACAACAGAGGGGATCTATGGCTCTCAGGTTGGGACCTAACCTGAGAGCTATAGTCTCCTTAAGAAAAACTCAGAACTAGATCACAAACTGCCTTCTTTATTCATAACTGATATCATGCCAAAATGGCTTACAAAAAGGAACGAAAACTGAACTGTGCTCCAAAACTACAATAGCAACACGAGAGTTTCAACCCCCTATCTAAGGCTAAAGCCTTCATACTTATACAAAAACAATGAGCCAACAAGTGTCCTACATTTTAGGAGCTCGGCTGTCCAACTAGAGTTTGACTGCTGATCCTATAGGATGGACATAATTGCTGTTCCTGTAGAGCAGTTTATAACTGTTGTTCCTGCAGAACAGCTGGCCGTTTTTTAAGCTCGGAGGGGAGATGGGTTAGAGCTCGGAGTTATTGATGGGAATCACGAGGGATGTCCCTAGAACCGTGGACATCCTCTCCCAAAACCCGCAGTGCCACCTCGTTGTCTCCTTAACTCCTTTTTCGTTGTATTTTGCTCCCTTTTAATGCCAAAACCTGGAATCAACATGCATCAGTCACGTAGAGAAAGTGCCTACCCTTCTTCCTACAAACAACATGAATAAACTAAGAAATGCATGCATAAGCAATAAAAATGAATGGTTTGAGCAAGAAGAATAGGCCAAAATGAGCCCAAATTGTACCAAAATTGGGGCTCATCAGAGTGTTTGAGGATGGGCCGTGGAGCTGTATTATTCGAGGCAAATACCTAAGAAGCAGGAGCTTAGCATATTGGTTTGGAAGAAAACAACTGGGCTCTCTAAGAGGATCGCCAATATGGCAAAGCTTACGGAAAATTGGAATGCTTTTTCTGGAAAATCTCACCTGGCATTTTCAATCAGGCAAATCTATTCTCATTGGAAAAGACTGTTTTATAGGCGGCCCTGATGCATCTGAGATTCAATTGCCTTTGCTTAATTTTTTCCACAGAGTTGGCATTTTTTTCTGGGAAAGCCTCATTGCAGATTGGAACAGTCCCATTCCCCAATGGAAGGATGCCGCTGTTATGCAGATGCCAGCAGACATTGCCTCTCTGTGGGACAATCTTAAAATGCGCCTCAGGAATTGTGGAATCTTTCGGTCAAGGGAACATGATAGTCTCACCTGGAGAAATTCTAAGGTATTATATCAGGTCCAAGTTAAGGAAGTTTATAAAGACCTGATAAGCAAAGCTCCTTCGCTGCTCAATCCGCCCTTCCCATCCATTCTATGGAAAACAGGATGTCCCTTAAAGATGGTTCTGTTTTCTTGGCTTGCTTTTCACAGCAGGAATCTTACTTGGGATACCTTGCGGAAGTATGGTTGGCAAGGGCCGGGGGTTTGTTACATCTGTTGGGCAGAAGAAGAGTCCAATTTCCACCTTTTTTTTGCTTGCAAGAAGACTCGTCTTTTATGGCGAATTCTGGAACAAGCCCATGGTGTCCAACTCCCATCTCTTCCTTCGACGGTCGATGCATTCTTATGGTGCTGTCTTCAAAAGAATACCTGGAGATCAATATTCATTATAACGGTATGGTGCATATGGAAGTGGCGTAACAAGGTTATCTTCAATGGTAAACCCTCCCATCTCATGGATATTTATTCCTCCATCTCCTCTATTTTTGAATCAATCCCGCAAAGTCCTCCTAAGATGCCTCTCCAAAAAGAGTGTGGGATTCAGCAGACCCAATCTGTCATTCCGAGAGCCTTCTTCGATGGGGCTGAGCAGGAGGGCCAGTGTGGTTGCGGGGTTCATATTGTGGTAGATGATTTATGTAGCTTTCAGCTGTTCTGGAACGGGGGCAATGGCTCAAACAGTAAGGCGGAAGCAATGGCCCTTGCTGGTCTCCTGCACTTTTGCCTCTTTCTCAATCTACAGAATGTTTCCATCTTCGGTGACTCAAAGGTCTTGATTGATAGTCTCAGTGGTAAGGTCTTTATTAGAAATCCGCAGCTTTCGGGATGGTTGGAGAGAATTAATTTCCTCTGGAACAGATCAGAAGGGGCATCCATTTGTCATATCAAGAGGGATCTTAATCAAGTTGCAGATGGCTTATCCAAAATGGGTCTCAGGGTGCCCACAGGTTTATGGTTCTTGCAGATCTCCTTTGAGGGAAACGTTATCCCCATTCAGGACTTTCTTCCACCTGACTTCTAATCTTGTTCTCGATCCTAGCCTCTCTTTCTTTCCCTGGTTTTTGTTTCAAGTAAGATGAAGGTTTTTTGTCTTGCTAATATGCTTTTCTAGTGATCGCAGGTGATGCCTCCATTTCCCTGGCGATGGTCGCTGTTTTTTGTCAGATTTGGATTTCTTTTTTGGATTTTGGTGCTCGTTGTGGGCTGCGTTGCCCGCCATAGTCTTTCCTGGTGTGGCTTGGAGATTTGTCAACGAAGCTGCTTCTTTGGCTTGTTTTGGCTGATTCTGTCCTGGCATATGCTGTTTCTATGCCAAAATTTTCCTAGGTTTGATATGGAGATTGATATGGAGATTGTCATGATGCTGTTTATTCTGGCCTATGCTGCTTCGATGGGCGGTTTTGGACTTTATATGTGGATCCTTTTTGTTTTTACTCCTGGCGCGTGCCTGGGGTAAAGTTTTTTATGTGTTTCTGGTCTAGAGGAGCTGTTCTTTGTGTAATATTTATATTTCTTATATAAATGAAATTTTGCTTTTTTCTGCCTGAAAAAATGATACAATTGTAGCGTTTTGAAAATGCATACATCTTCTTGAGCTCATGCGTATATTTTCTAGATCCATTTCACTATATCAGAGGTTTGAGTCCAATCAAGGCTATCATATCATATCTTGCAACAATGGAGCAGACAACAACTCACTAAGAACATACTCTCCAACATCTATTTTGAGTGTACATAAAAGAAAATGTAGTATAGAATTCTAAAAAACAGAGTGGAATTCTAAAGATAAAAAATGTAAAATTCAGTCTACAAAGAAAATGACAAATCAATATCCCATAATGTGGTTGCACACAAAGTTCGTTAAAATTCAAAGCAAAAAGGTTCAAAGGTGTTATATAAAAAATTAGTTAGTTCATAAGTTATTAGTCAAAGGGCATGATAAAAAATCATGCCCATTCACCAAAAGGCACCCAAGGTAGTATATAGCAAGGGCCTCCCAGAAAATGTAAACATCATCTATTCATTTATTATATATATATATATATATATATATATATATATATATATATATCATGGCTGTCAATTGTTAAATTCGTGTGTTCCATCTGGTATTAGAGGGGTTGATTCTCCGCTTGCAAATACACAGAATTTTGTGTTCTTCCACCACCTCCACCGTCGCTGCTCATCCAGATTTGTGGCACGAGGAAGCCACACTAGGTTGACCCTCACAGCCACTCCACCATAGTGCTGCTGCCATATCGACTGCCACATCCTCCGCTGCAGTTCGTCGAAGCAGCCGCCTACCGCATATGCTGCTCTACGCGACACCATTCCACTGCCGCACAACTCGCAATCCCTATCCCGCATAATTCCATCCCTGTCCAACCGTAATTCCGCTGTGCTCCATGTCATCTCCCCGCCGTCATGCTCCCTTACAGACGTCTTCTACTCTCGATTTCTGCCTTCCCCATATGCACCTGTCTCCCATCGAACCTTCGAACATTAGGTGCATACATATATATATATATATATATATATATATATATATATATATATATATATATATATATAAAAGGTTAATCCTTAAATAGTTATAAGTTCAATTATTTTTTTAATTAATTAGTATATAGTTTATGACTATGCATAATTTAATTAATTAACTTTAATTAATTATTATATAGTTTATAACTATACTAGATTAAATTAAATAAAAAAAATAAATTGTTCAAGTTAAGGAAGGAATTTTAAGCTTGCGGACAAATATACACCTCCACAAACTTGTTCAATGTCGTCGATGTCAATGGCCGATTTCAACAAAAAATTGATCGATATGGAGAATAGGATTACTAGGCACTCCGATGATTTCAACTGAAAATTAATCGATCTCGAGAGTAGGGTTATCAGACATTCCGACGATATCAAGAAGCTTCAGGATACGACAAATCGAATAGAACTACAACTCGAGCAGAACCATATCCAATTCGAAATGAATCATAATTAGACAATGACGTTGCTGAACACTTTGTGTGAAAGGAGGAAGGTTACACCCGAACAACTACTCCAAAATGATGGAGGTAATCAACAACACAATTCATCAGATTCAACAAATTCAACAGATTCTCATGAGAAAGCGAAGTCTCCAAAAAAATCATCAACGCACCATCAAGGAAATAGTAATGCGACTTTTTCAAATAAACAACTCTGGAATACATTCACCAATCAATACCCTCTTTCGCTCCACCATTAGCAACGTATCAACAAAAGGCAAAAATCGAGCTGCCCAAATTCGATGGGAACGAAAAATGTAGCGTTGCGTGGTTGAATAAAGCAGAAGAATACTTCGAGATTTACAACATCGACAATGATGACGAAAAGATTAGGCACGCTTCCATGAAAATGGAAGGAGAAACATATAATTGGTATATGTGGTGGAAGAAGACGACAATCACCATTAGTTGGAGAAAATTTAAGGAAGCATTCTTTAAAATATTTCAAGGTGTAAATGAAGAAGGGTTCTTTTCAACATTCATCAGATTGCGACAAAAAAGAAATGTGGATGAGTGCACTTGAGAATGGGAGACCTTAGCAACATGAGTACCTAGGTTATTAGAATCTCTTCTAATTCAATCATACATCTCCGGACTTAAAACTCATCTACGAGTAGAACTTGAGCTTCATGACATCATGTCAATAGAAGTAGCAAGACAAAAAATAAAAGCTGCTGAAAAGAATTTCAAACAGATACTGTGGTCAAAACCAAAAAAAGTATATTCGAGATGAAGAGTTGCCCCAGTCACCACATCGTCGTGAAGGTGAAAAATCTAATGGAGAAATGCAAAGGATAAAAGAAGGCAAATCCAAACACTGTGGTGAGAAGTGGGACCCTAAACATAAGTGTGCTAAAGGAAAAGAATCAAAGAACCTATATCACTGTGAAGCAACTAATGATTCGAACAATGATGAATCAGAGATAGAAGAAATAGAAGATGTCCCAAAATTCTCTCCAGAATTAGAGGACGAAAGTATTCCACAAGTGTCACTATTAGTTATGACAGGTATATCGCAACCCCAGACTCTAAAATTAAAAGGACATATAAAGAAAAACAATGTAGTGGTTCTCATCGACTCCGGTAGCACCCACAATTTTTTAGATGCAACCATGGCAAAGAGACTCAATATTTTCTCATTTCCCTTACCCAACATGAAGGTGATGGTCGCTGACGGTAAGAAGATTGAAAAGGTAGGGAAATGCCATAAGGTAAAATTGCATATTTAGGACTTTAATTTAGAATGATTCCCTGTTCTTCACTGTACCATTAGGAGGAGTAGATGTGGTCCTAGGGATCCAATGGCTACGAACCCTAGGCACCTATTCCGCCAACCATCAAGTACAGTTCATAAGCTTTAACTGGGAAGGGCAGAGGTACAAGTTATACAGATTCCAAGCACAAGAGAATTAAATCGTATCATCAATTCAGATGATGAAGATGATTCGAAAAGGAGCACCTGCTTATGTAGTACAATGTCACCAATTATAAATGTTATCTGCAAACATGATCAATGAAGAGTGACTAGAGATACAAGATCTAATTCAGAAGCATGAAAAGGTATTTCAAGACCTGCCTATGAAAATGCCTCCTAACAGGGAAATTGAGCATACATTAGAAGTCAAAGCAGGGTCAGACCCCATCAACATCAAGCCGTATCGATATCCACATCACCAAAAGATGGAAATTGAGAGATTAATCCAAGACCTTTTAAAGTGTGGGATCATCTCAAAAAGTAAGAGTCCGTATGTTGCTCCAATGGTATTGGTAAGGAAGAAGGATGGTTCATTCAGGCTATGCATTGACTATAGAGGATTAAACAAAATAATGATTAAAAACAAATTCCCAATTCCCTTTATCGATGAAATGCTCAATGAACTACATGGCACAAAATACTTGTCAAAACTGGACTTAAGGTCCGGCTATTACCAAATCAGAATCAGGTTGGAAGACATACCAAAAACGACATTCCGAACACATGAAGGTCACTATGAATTTAAAGTAATGCCATTTGGGTTAACCAATGCACCAACAACGTTCCAAGCCACTATGAACGAATTATTCCATCCATATCTTACGAAGTTTGTATTAATATTCTTTGATGATATTTTAATTTATAGTAAAACTTGGAAGGAGCACTTACAACATCTGGATAAAGTTATTACACTACTTAAAAGAGCATCAGTGCTGCGCAAAAAAATCCAAATGCACCTTTGGAAATGAAGAAGTAGAATACCTCGGACACATTATATCCCATGAAGGCATAAAAGTGGACCCTAATAAAATCAAATCTATAAAGGAATAGACCAAACCAGTTAATATATCCAAGCTAAGAGGGTTCTTAGGATTCACTGGATATTACCGAAGATTTATTAAAAGCTATGCACATATAACTGCACCTCTGACAAACCTTTTAAAGAAGAATCCATTTCAATGGGACGAGGAAGCGGGAAGGTGTTTTGAAGAACTAAAGGAAGTTATGTCTAATGCCCCGGTATTGGCAACTTCAAATTTATCTAAACCATTTATCTTCGAGTGTGATGCTTCTGATTCGGTATAGGCGCAATGTTAATGCAAGAAGGGCATCCAATGGCTTTTGAAAGTAGGAAGCTCAATAAAAGAGAACGTCTTAAGTCCACACACAACAAGGAAATGCTCGCTATTATGCACGCACTGGCTAAGTGGAGACAATATATTTTGGGAAGTCAGTTCTCCATACGAACAAACCATAACAGTCTCTAACATCTCCTTCAACAAAAAACACTTTCCAAAGAACAACAAAAATGGATTGTAAAAATTGTTGCCTTTGACATGGAGATACTAAATAAAAGGGGGAAAGACAATGTAGTAGCAGAGGCCCTGTCTAGGAAAGATGAAGAACCAACACTACTTGCAGTCTCGGTTGTTGTTCCTGAATGGTTTAATGAGATTCGAAGTGAGTATGCTAAGGATCCAAAAGTAACTACGATAATCAATATCCTTCCTGACAACTCAAAATTTGAATGGAAGAACGACATTCTATGGTACAAAGGAATAATCTATTTGAATTCAAATTCCAAGTTTAAATCCAAGATACTCAAGGAGTCACATGATTCACTGTCAGTTGGCCATGTAGGATTCTTTAAAACTTACTACAATACACGTCAATCATTCTTTTGGATGGGGATGAGTCGCGATATTAGCAGAATGTGACACATGTCAAAGAAATAAAAGTGAAAATATTATGACACCTGGATTACTTCACCCCTTAAACATTCCGAATCAGAAATGGGAAGAAATATCAATGGACTTTATTGAGGGATTACCTGTATCTGAAGGCAAGGACAAGATTTTCATAGTGGTCGACAGACTCACCAAATATGCTCACTTTATGGGAATAAAGAAATTAGACTCAGCTAAACAAATTGTTGAAATATTTTGCATATATATATATATATATATATATATATATATATATATATATATATATATATATATATATATATATTACACGGTTTTCCGAAAGTCATTGCGAGTGATAGAGATGCCAAATTCAAGGGTAATTTGTGGAGGGAATTGTTCAACCAATTGGAAGCCTACTTACATTGTTATGCTACAGAAAAACAAAATAAGTGGGCTTAGTGGTTGCATCTCGCTGAGTGGTGGTATAATTCTACTTATCATAAGTCAGCGAAAATGACTCCATTCCAAGATTTGTATGGATATGAACCTCCAAAATGGAAGGATCTAGCTACCGTCCAAAAAAATCTTTTTGTTGTTAAAAACCAACTAGAAGAAACGCAAAAAATCTTCCAAACCCTAAAAGAAAAATTGAATAATGCTAGGAACCATATGAAGCAACAAACAAACCAAAACAAAACCGAAAAAGAATTTGAAGTCGGAGAATGGGTATTTGTCAAACTCCAGCCATACAAACAGTTGTCCTTGAAACAAAAAGGAAAAAATAAATTGGCACCGAAGTTCTATGGACCATATCTAAAAAGATCAGCCAAGTTGCATATAGTTTAAGCCTTCTAGAGAAAAATCGTGTTCACAACGTCTTCCATGTCTCCTACCTTAAAAGGGCACTGGGTGACCATCAATCAGTGCAAACAACACTTCCATCCCTAGATGATGAAGGAAGGGTAATTTTAGAACCAGAAGGTATCATAATTACTAGAGAAAGGAAGCTTCAATCTCATGTAATCAAGGAATACTTGATCAAGTGGAAGGACTTACCAAAAGAAGAAGCTTCTTGGGAGACTGAAGTGTTTCGTCAAATTACGTATGCTTTGAGGACAAAGAATTATTTTGAGAGGAAGGCAATGTTATATAAAAAAATAGTTAGTTCATAAGTTATTAGGCAAAGGGCATGATCTTTGCCAAGAGGCACCCAAGGCAGTATATGGCCATGGCCTCCTAGAAAATGTAAACTTCATCTATTCATTTATTATATATATATATATATATATATATATATATATATATATATATATATATATATCATGGCTGTCAATTGCTAAATTCGTGTGTTCCAAAAGGTCATATAGATGGAACATGTTGGGTCCCTATAATACTAGTGATTACCCCATTACTATTGTAGTTTTACTCCTTATTAATATTGTCGTGCCCCTATTATCCACATATTGTTATTACTGTGCCCCATAGAATTCCTCTATTGTTATTTTTGTGGCTTTATATTATTATTGTTAGGTCGGTTGGGTTATATTGTGACTCCTTAGACTCCTATATATAGAAAGGAGGTTTTGTCATTTGAATCATCCAAGAATTGTTCATTTATGTAATGTAAAGGAGGTTGCTCCCTCGAAGAGGCTGAATTCTAAGGCGTTGATCTATCTTTTCTATCTTTTCTTGAGCTGGTTTCATAACATTTGGTATCAGAGCTTTGGATTCTAGGGTTTCGCTGCTCCAAGCAGGTCATCGTGGAATTTTCGCTATAACTTTTTTTTTGCGACGTTTCAGAAGTTGCGAAAAAAATCAATTTGAGAAGAAATAGCACTGAACCTCGGGTCCAAATTTCAGAGCTTTTAGCGCTATATTTGCGGAGATATGATTTGAGGAAGTTGGTCTTTTTGCAGACTCCTGAATTACATTCCAAACAGGTGACCTGGGGAAAATTGTCATAACTTTCTCTCTAGGGATCGGATTGAAATTTCGTAAGAAGGTACAAAAATAGGACGAACTATAGTTTCTTGTATGCATTTTTCAGATCAAAAGGTTGAAACAGTGACTCGTGGTACGTCATACAAGTTTGCTCTACTAAACTAGTATATAATCAAGTCACTGTGGAAGATTTCGCATAACTCTTCCTTGGAGAATCCAATTTGGGTCAGACTTCTGGCATTGGAAAGAGGACACAGAGGGTTACTGCAGGTCACAAATTCAGAACTAGATGATTGGAAAGTACAGAGATACATCAGAGGCAATATCGAACTCCTACAAAGTGAAAAAAGGTGTGTAGATTTTCTTAAATTTTTGTTTAAGTTTGGTTTGAAAATTTATTTTGAAGGAATTCAAAGGGCATAATAGAGCATTATTATCGGTAACTGATGCCCCGAGGAAAGAAAATTCAAACACCTAGTAAGGAACCTGAAAGCTCTAGCATGACTCATGAAGAAGAAGAAGAAATGCTATATGATATATAAAAATTACAAGAACAAGTGTAACAAGTGTCACTTGCACAAAAAGAAACATAATCTAAGATGGATGGTTTAAGGAAAGATGTAGAAGCTAAGATGGATTGTTTAAATAAAGGCGTAGAAGCTAAGATGGATGGCATGGAAGCTAAGGTGAATGGCATGGACGCTAAAATTGATGGCATGGATGATAAGATGGAAGAATTGAAGATAAATATGAATAAGTTGCTACAAGAAATGGTCACCAAGGGTGAAAGGGTACTAAAGGAAACTCAGGATGAGAATGAAAGAAATGTTAATCATGATTCCATAGACTCGAATATTGGATCGAAGACTCACCATATTCCAAAAATCGATATGAGGAAGTTTGATGGCAAGGATCCCGCCACATGGATATTACAGATGGAGCAATTCTTCGATCTCAATAATGTGCAAAACACACAAAAGGTACGTATGACAACTTTATATTTGGAACCAAATCAGTTTGTATGGTATCAATGGCTTTGTTCTCGTACACAATTTATCACTTGGGCAATTTTTACGGAAGAATTGATAGCACATTATGAGGATACAAAAAGCAACACTTTTTTTAGCCAATTGATAAGTCTCAAACAAAAGGGTTCAATAATGGAGCACATTGAGGAGTTCCAAAAATTGAACATAAGGGTAAAAGATATTCCAGAGGAGCATATGATTGATGTGTTCATAGGGTCTTTAAAGGATAATATCCAACATGATGTTCGCCTTTGGGAACCTGATTTATTAGAGAAGGCATTCAGGTTAGCAAGAAAAATGGAAGGCAAAATTATGGCAACTAGGAAGCATACCCCTCACAACTATAAAGACGGAAGTGTTGTTGCCCCTAGTCTTCCACAACCTATAAGGTTGAAACCACAACAATTGGAAGAAAAAGGAGCAAAAGGGCTTTGTTGCAGTTGTGATAGCAAATACACTAAAGGTCATAAGTGTGATGAGAAGAAATTATTCTACATAGATTGTGAAGAGGAAGAAGAAAAGGAGCAAGAAAGGTCAAAAGAAGAGGATATACTCCAGGAACAAAGCCTAGATAAAGAAGAAATGAATCCGACCATATCTTGTAATGCATTGGCGGGAATTACCACTCCTCAAACCATCAAGATAGAAGGACAAATCAAGAAGAAAAAGGTAATAGTGTTGATTGATTTAGGAAGTACTCACAATTTTATTCATTGTAAGGTAGCAAGAGAATTGAATTGCTTCTTATATCCAGCACCAGAGTGTCAAGTGATGGTTGCAAATGGAGGAACAATAAATTTCTCGGGAAAGTGCCATAATATCAAGCTATCCATGGGAGAATATGTATTGACTAGCCCAATGATTTCCATTCCAATGGGAGGTGCTGATGTTGTACTAGGAGTCGAATGGCTACAATCCTTGGGTACAATAGCTTTTAATTTTCAAGAAATTTTCATGAAATTTTCTGTGGAAGGAAAGGAAGTTGAATTAAGGGGTATTGCAGGGAAACCAGGAAAGATAATCAGCTCTAACAATATGACAAAGCTTCTAAAAAAGGAACAAAGAGGTGTAATTGCACAATTATGTTCGCTAGATGTGTCCACAGTGGAATCATCTATTTCTCCAGATCTCCAAAAAGTCTTGGACAATCATTCCAAGGTATTTGAGACTCCCAAAGGTCTCCCACCTATTCGTGATCATGATCATGCTATTCATCTGATTCCGGGAAGTGTTCCTCCAAACATCAGGCAGTACAGATATCCCTATGCCCAAAAGAGTGAAATTGAATGTATGGTTGCAGAAATGCTAGAGGCTGGTATAATTCAACCAAGTCAAAGTTCTTTCTCTGCTCCAATTATATTGGTGCACAAGAAGGATGGATCATGGTGCATGTGTCGGATTATAGGGAGCTCAACAAGCTCACTATTAAAGATAAGTTTCCCATTCCTGTCATTGATGAATTACTGGATGAATTGCATGGATCAATTTACTTCACCAAGTTGGATCTTCATTCGGGATATCATCAAATCAGAATGAATATTGAAGACATTCCGAAAACAACATTTAGAACTCATGAGGGTCATTATGAATTTTTGGTCATGCCTTTTGGCCTTACCAATGCACCTTCAACATTTCAAGGTTTGATGAATTCAATTTTCAAACCATTCCTTAGAAAATTTGTGTTAGTATTTTTTGATGATATACTAATCTACAACAAGTCTTGGAAGGATCATGTTGAACATGTTGACAGGGTGCTACAACTATTGGAGGAGAAGCAATTATATGCAAAAAGATCCAAATGTTTCTTTGGAGTACAAGAGGTGGAATATCTGGGTTATATTGTATCTCATGAAAGAGTTAAGGTAGACCCTAGCAAAATTAAAGCCATTAAGGAATGAAAAATTCCCACATCCATAAAGCATCTGCGAGGATTTCTCGGGTTGACAGGGTATTATCGCAAGTTTGTTAAGAATTATGGGAGAACAGCAGCACCTCTAACAACATTATTGAAGAAAGATGCATTTTCATGGACTCCAGAAGCAACAAAGGCATTCGAACATCTTAAAGAGGCAATGTGCCAAGCACCGGTCTTAGCTACACCGGACTTCATAAAAACCTTTATTGTGAAATGTGATGCTTCAGGAAATGGAATTGGTGTTGTTTTAATGCAAGATGAAAGACCCATTGCTTTTGAAAGTCGTCCAATCAAGGGAAAGGTTTTACACAAAGCTATTTATGAGAAGGAAATGTTGGCAATACTCCATGCACTTAAGAAATGGCAACCCTACCTAATGGGAAGACACTTCAAGGTAAAAACGGATCATGATAGCCTTAAATACTTTTTTGAACAAAGATTATCCTCTGAAGAGCAACAAAAGTGGGTCACAAAGATGTTGGGTTATGACTTTGAAATCATCTACAAAAAAGGGAAGCAAAATGTGGTGGCAGATTCACTCTCAAGAAAGGATGAGGATGTGGAAGCATTGTTGTGTGCCATTTCTATTATCCAACCAGATTGGATAAATGAAGCAAGGGAGGAATGGAAGAATGACGAAGAAGTGTGGACACTTATTCGAAATTTACAACAAGATACCAGTATGTCTGATACATTTAGCTAGAAAAATGATTCGTTATGGTACAAAGATTGCTTATACCTCTGTAAGAATTCCCATCTAAAACAAAATATTCTTATGGAATTGCACACTTCTCCCTTAGGAGGGCACTTAGAATTTTTAAAAACTTACCACAGGGTTAAGAAGGAATTTTTTTGGGATGGCCTTAAAGCAGATATTCAAAAGTTTGTGGCAGAATGTTTGGTTTGCCAACAAAATAAAGTTGAAACAATTAAGACACCGAGTCTATTACAACCTTTACCCATTCCAAGCCAACGTTGGGAGGAGGTTTCAATGGATTTTATCACAGGTTTACCCAAGTCTGAGGGAAAGAGTGTCATCATGGTGGTAGTTAACAAACTTACTAAGTATGCACACTTTTGTGCATTATCACATCCATTTAAAGCCGGTACAGTTTCTTCTGCATTTATGGAAACAATTCAAAAGCTACATGGAAACCCAAAGATTATTGTAAGTGACAAAGATCCCATTTTCACTGGAGATTTTTGGACAGAATTATTTTCTTGTCTTAGTACTTAGTTAGCTCATAGCTCATCTTATCATCCTCAATCTGATGGGAAAAATGAGATAGTAAACAAATGTTTGGAAGGATATCTTCGTTGCTTTGTATCTGATAAACAAACACAATGGGTCAAATGGTTTCCTCTGGCTGAATGGTGGTATACCACTTCCTTCCATACAACAACAAAAATGACCCCATTTATGGCACTTTATGGGTATCAGCCACCATCCATCACATCATATTTAAGAGAAAATTCTAAGGTTCAAGCAATGGAACATCACATTGAACATCAACAACAAGTCCTCCAACTCTTAAAGGATAACCTCGTGTTGGCACAAAATAGAATGAAACAACAGGAAGATCAACATCGTAGCGAAGGAAGTTTTGATGTAGGTGATTGGGTATTCCTACGGATACAACCATATAAGCAAATGTCCCTCAAGCAAGCTAAGAAGGATAATAAATTATCACCAAAGTATTATGGTCCATACAAGGTGTTGCAAAATATTGGTACTATGGAATACAAATTGGAGCTTCCTGCAACTTCTCGATTGCACCCAATTTTCCATGTTTCATGTTTAAAGAAGGTTATAGGCGACAAGTTCCCAGTTCAAACAATATTGCCAGAACTTGACGAGGAAGGAAAAATTATATTGGAACCAAAAGCAGTCACAGAAACAAGAACTCGACAACTATGAAATCGATCAATTTCGGAGTATCTTATCAAGTGGAAGAACTTATCCGCTAAAGATTCCACATGGGAGGATGAGAATTTTATACAGAAGCATCCAGAACTTCTCAAGCGTTGAGGACAACACTTTTTTGAAGGAGTGGGGCATGTTGGGTCCCTATAATAGTAGTGATTACCCCATTACTATTGTAGTTGTAACCCTTATTAAAATTGTTGTGCCCCTATTATCCCCATATTGTTATTACTGTGCCCCATAGAATCCCTCTATTGTATTTTTGTGGCTTTATATTATTATTGTTAGGTCGGCTGGGTTATATTGTGACTCCTTAGTCTCCTATATATAGAAAGGAGGTTTTGTCATTTGAATCATCCAAGAATTGTTCATTTATGTAATGTAAAGGAGGTTGCCCCCTCGAAGAGGCTGAATTCTAAGGCGTTGATCTATCTTTTCTATCTTTTCTTGAGCTGGTTTCATAACAGAACATACCAAACAATACGAGACTCAAGTGATGGCTCATAATTTTCATTAACAAGTTCTAGTTCAAAAAATATGAAGAAAGCAATCTTAGAACAATTAGCAAATTAAGTACAAGTTTCAAAGTGGCATGGTAAGCAATTATTACTGTTTGCAAAGGATCACCACTCATTTTTCTCATTTTGAATTCAAGAGAATCACATTTGTTGCCAGAGGGTATTGTTGACCACTCAAGGGTCAAACACATGAAGTGTCAGAGATTCCATGCCAAAGCACATCTCATAACTTTCCATCATGTTCAGAAAGTCAGGATTTTCAGAAATTCTTCATCATCATGCAACTTTTGGTCATCATGTTGTAATTCAAATTCTACAGCCTAGTGGGGATGATGTAAAAATGATTATAGTATGATGAATATAAATCCATGTAACACACCTAGGTAGCTTAAGATTTTTGCTAAAGAGTTTTCACTCTAGGGAGTTTTTTTCATTAGCTAATTGTTCGTGTTTGTCAACACTAAATAATTGCTTAAGTTTTTCTCCCACACATCCCCAAAGCTAGGGTGACGCTTAATGGTGAGGTCTTCAACGAGTCCTAGTGTATAGAGTCAATGTAAAATACCATACTAGATCATATCTGAAGTTTTGCAGAATTTCATTGTGTTTAGGGGTTAGTTTTTAATTGTCAAAATTTCTTCACTAAATGAGATTTTTATGTAATATTTGATGTAAAATGTAAAAAGTGTTGTCTATAGAAGTTGTAGGGGGTATGAGTGCTCAAAATTAGATCTCAACACCTCAAATTTTTATCTAGACACACTTTGAGGATGGAAAAATGTCTAGACCCCTCAAAATTCACATTTTCTAATTTTTGGCAAAAAGTGACAAATAATTAGTCGGAAATTAGCTAGAAAATTAAAATGAGATAAAAAGAATAATTCTCTCCAAGTGAAAATTATAAAAAAATAAGATGTATATTCGCAAATACTAAAATTAAATCAAATTTATGGGAATTCCATTTTCCAAGAAGCAGTGGTCTAAGGAAAAATTCGATGGTCCAAGGAAAAAGACCCACCACCTAGAAAAAATCAAACTTCTAAGGAAGATGGTCCATAGAATTTGGATTGAATGAAAGTTTTTTGAGACAAAGGGGATACAAATATTTTTATGGTCCATAATTCAAAATTTGGTCAATCCAACTCCTCTATCTATAAAGGCAAATCGAACTCCTTCATCTAGATTTGCGCTGATGATCAAGAGAAGAGATTATTTTGACATGGATCAACCTTGGGACTAGCCATTTTCTCAAGGAAACTAATCGTTTCACTTGGAGTGAAGACATACTCTCATATTTTCTATAAATTGAGCTCTAAGCTCCTCATTGTAATAGATGAAAAAATTCGAGCTCTTGGCTAAGTGAAGCTCCACTGGATTTGTAATATTTTTTTCTGAGTAATAAAAGAAAGTCTTTGGGGAAAAGTTGTGCTGTTATTCTTCAGGCTTTTATTGTAATGTTGTTTTAATTTATGTGCTTCATATTCTACTAATGTTATAACTTGTTCTTTCTTTTGGTCAAGTAAGAATGGAGCCTTCTATTAACTGAACTAGTACATTACATATGTTACACGTCTATGCAAGTGCAGAGACCAAAACAAGAACTAGCCTGTTGTGGGAATGCCAACAATAGGAAACAAACCAAAGCCCCCAGAATTTCAAAACCTATTAAACAGGAAGGAGTGTTAAAAACCCAAGGGCTCTTTGTCATCCACAGACAACTGAAGGGCATCCGCTAAGCTCCAGACCATTGCTCCGGACCCGACGATAGCAAAAACCTCAGTTAAAAAGTTTGAAGACCACCCTTCTGAAAAAAACGTCGGCTCTTTAACGCCGTTGATCTTTTCAAGATCTAACGGTCCCATCACTTCCCGACTTCGAAACTTGCCCTCTTCTATCAACCGTCGATCTCGGTCCACTAGATCAAACGGCTCACATGATTTTCGCACGGTTAACTTGCGCACCCCAAATCCACCTGAAAAGCGGTTTCCCTCTCTCACCTTGCTGCTACGTGTCACTGTGTGAGTGGAATTGGAGCCAAAGGGGAATTACCACTTACTGCCTTTCCTCTGCCCGAAATCCACTCGTGGGTTTCTCCAACCCGCTACTACCAACCCGGACCCGACGAAAACACAAACCATAGTTCTCAACAAAGTTTGAAATCCGCCCCACCAAGGAAACATCGACACCTCTCCACCGTTGATCTATTCAAGATCCAATGGTCACAACACTTCCCGACTTCGAGACTTGCTCCTCGTTTGTCAATCATCGATCTCACTCCCCCAGATCTAATGGCTCACACATATTTTGCACGGTTAACTTGCGCACTCCAAGTTTGCCTGAAAAAACCGGTTTCCCTCTCTCACCTCACTGGTACTTGTCACTGTGTGAGTGGAATTGGAGCCAACAGGGAAATACCGTTTATGGCCTTTCCTCTGCCCGAAATCCACTTGTGGTTTTCTCCAACCCGCTTCTGCTCGTTAACTGTCGGGTAACTTCATCGCCCAAACACCATAGATCTATCTCAACCTAGATCTATCAGTCCAGAATCAGTCCTCACACCACTGCATCCTTGGTCTTCCTTCGCTGATCTCAACCATCCGCTCAAATCCAATGGAATACTAATGCCAATATAATCTGCGGACTGCTACCAAACAACAAGAAAATAGTTTAGGCTTCCCTATCCTCTCACCTGTCTCCTGAGCCTCTTCGATCCATCCTGTCAATCCATCAATCCCTATCTTTGGCAGCCTGACAAAGACAATCCTCTAACAGTTTCCCTGTGGGTAACAACTCCCAAATGTGCTGGGTGTCCCTTTCCTTATTAATCACTCCTTCATTCACCAGATGATCAGCTAACATGTTAGCTTTTCTTTTCACATGGACAAAGATTACAATTCTTAAGGTTTGCAGGTGGGTATGGATACAGTGAAAGACCTGCAATAGCCTCTAGTGTTTTGAATCTTTATCAGGTGATGTACCATTCCATATTTTCTTGGCCGCTCTAATAATCAATTCCGAATCTGCTTCAATGATGACATTGTGTGAATTTGAATCCACCAAAATTTCCAAGCATTGCTCTAAGCCCATGAGTTCCGCCATGTTATTAGTGGCCTTCCCTAGGTGGCCATGAAATATCTCCTTTATTTGACCCTGTTCATCTCTTATAACACCCCCAAAACTAGCTAACCCTGGGTTGCCCTTAGATGCTCTGTCTATATTGACCTTTAAGAAACCATGTGGAGGAGGCTTCAAAATATTTATATCTGCATTTGTTTGGTTCACACCCTTGATTATGCTCTGTGTGTTGAAAAGTGTGCCTGTGAATGTTTCTGATTCTGTAAATTGATGATCAACGTAGAGGAGATTATGTATTATACATGTTCCGCTTATAATTGTATGATCAGGATAATCTCTGTGAATATGTGTTAAATTATTCAAAATTTCTACATGGTATCAGAGCTAGATAATTGTAGAAAAAGTTTCTACATGGTATCGAAGCTGCTTGATTTGTAGAAGAGATTTTTACAGGATATCAAGCGACTGTTGATCATCAGATCTACTATTCATGAAGTGTTTACATTCTATTTCTTCAGGCAGAGTCTGTAATCGGGCCAGGTAGCCTCTGGATTCATCCTTCCTTTGGAAGGTGAGATATCCGGTGAATGCCCATATAGTCTGTTATCACTTAGAACTAAAGAAATTTTTTTATGCATATAGTTGTTTGTCCTAGTCCAAGTACAAAGGTCTGTGTCAAGTTGATTTCGTTTTATATGTCTTACTTAGGATTTGAGTGTTAAAGTTCTTAACTTAAACCATACTCGACTCCCATTGGTTCTGATTCATCCATCATTGTTCCATAGTCATGTCTTATCCATGTCCGAGTCATCGTGTCTTTTAGTGATTTCGCAGCATAAATCCCATTGGCCAGTTTCGCAGCGCAATTATGGTTTAGCAATTTCGCAGCGCGTCATGATTAGGCCGTTTCGCAGCGCATTATTAGAATTTCAAACTAACAGCGCTGCGAAATCATGGATTCGTGCTTTTTGCAGCGAATCTTTCCTGAAAGGTCAAGTCTGTTATCCGAGTCATCAATTGTGTCCACTCATGTCAGTTTTTGTATCTCTCGTATCACGTTTGAACACTCATTTGCCGCTATCCCACTACTAGCTCTGTCAACATGCACAAAAATATCATTCCTAAGGGATTTTACCGTGCATGTACTTAATGATAGTCGTAAGTGCTGCATGAGTGACAAAGAATTTGGATTTCAAGCGAGGCTGTTTTCAAGCGAGCCTGATTTCAAGCGAGGCTGAATTAAAAGGAACTGAACTACCATTGCAACTGAAGCTGTTAGACTCTGTGTGTGTGAAGATTTTGAAAGGAAAATGGAGAGAAAAGAGCACAGATCCGGTAAATGCCAGAGGACTGAACCTGAGGGCTTGGATATAGCGTTAAGGGATGAAGGCATGAAGAAAGCATTCAAAGATGCCGGCTGCTGGAACTTTTGCAAGAAGCTACAAGGAGGACATGCGCAGGTAACCAAAGAATTTGCGCTAAATTTCACTGGTTTAAATTCAAAGATAGCTATGCTAGAAGTCCAAGTTTCTCTAGAAGCCATAGCTGCTGTGACAGAGATCCCACGAGGACGGGAAGAATGGTTTAAAAATTTTAAGTTTGATATGAACCCTTGTAAAGAGTTTTTAAAAGAGGCATATGTAAATGAAGACTTAACAAAAGCAGTGCCCAGAAATTATGTCAAGGAACATTATGCTCTTCTTCTCACCTGCATTCAGAAATACTTGACCTGTGAAGGAAGGTACAATAAGGTCTATTCTTACCATTTCAAACTGCTCTTGCATTTCACGGGAAAAATCTCCATAGACATTCCTTTTTATTTGTTTCGCAATCTGAGGAAAATGTGTGATAAAGTGCAGCTAAGGAAAGAGGACTGTGAAACCTCTTTGTTTCATCATGGTTTGATTAAGTTGCTAGTGTTAGATGGCCTCCAAAAGATAGGCAGAGACTGGAATTCGTTTATTTTCATGGCTGGATTTCAAAGCAAGACTGGCCTTACACCACAACCAGCCAGAGAATTAACAATAGCTGAGCTCCAAAAGGAAGCAAGAGCTAAAAAGCAAACCAAGACACAGCTAAGCAAACCAGTGAAGCCACTAATCATTCAGGATCAACCTCAGCAATCAACAAAGGAAAAAACTCATGATAAGAAGACTGTTCCTGAAACAAGTAGAGCTGAAGCAGTTTCAAGAGTAAGGACAAGAAGCCAGATAAACAAAGAAAAGGGTAAAGCCATAGCTGTTGATGAGAGCCCAGTGTCTAAGGCAAGCTTGAATGATTTATTACAGGCCATTGAATTCGAGCAGTTTGAACCAGTCCATATTGATTTGACACAGTCATCACCAGAAACTGCCAAGAAGTCTAAAGCCTCAAAAAAGCTCAAGTTCGATGAGCCAGGTGAAGAATTCATTTTAAAACCCAGAAGACCTATTACAAGGAAGCAAGTAAAAGAAGCACTGTCAAAGATAGAGGCAATCGAGAGAGTTAGGCAAAATAATGCAAGCAGAACAATCATCACATCTCAAGAAGATAATATAGCAGTCATGAAGAGCCAATTAGAAGCAGCCCAATATGAGATTGCCAAACTGAAGCAAGCAGTTAGAAAGCATGCAGATGTGTATACAAAATATCGTAAAGCTCTGTGGGGTGGAACTGAAACCTTTCAAAACCAGTTGAATTCAGTAGTTGATGGCCATGCACAATTTCACACATGGACAGTACCAGCCATCAAAGAGGCCCAGTTCGTTAGAAAAATAAATATGCAATTAAGAGCTGAGAATAAAGCTCTGAAGAAGAAGATTGAAGACCTGAAGGTACAGCTAAGCCAGTTAGCTGCCAAATGAATTTTCTTTTTCAAAGGGAGGTTTTGTTCCAAGTTTTTGTCAAATTTGCTTAGTCTTACTGTTTTTGAAGACATGTAAATCCCTGCTATTATATGAAAAGTCGAAGGGAGTTTTGGCAATCAAATGTTTCGGTGATAAAGGTCTCGGGTAAAGGCATGCTGTTTTAAATAATTCAGCAGTTTCGTAGCGCGCTACGAAACTGCTGAAGGTGATGATTTTAACACAGAACATGCAATATTTGTATTTTGAGCGAAAATTTTGAAAAGGAAATGCCAAAAGGGTATACAAGATATCAGCGGGAACGACAATAGCCAATCAAAACAAGACAGGTGGAGGATTTAAAAAGGTGGAATATTTCAACCCATTTTTAAAGTTCTGTGATATCCCCGTTGTCACCGTTCAAGAGGTAGCAAATATTTTGCATACAAGGACCTTTTGCTTGCACACATGTCAATCGATGCAGCTCACAACACATCCAGAACGTGGCAGTGTTCCATATTATGGGTTATTAAAGGCTAGAAACATGCTTGGTACATTCGAGCATTTTGAGGAAAACTGGAGCCGAGAAGTAAGGGAAATCTCCTAATACTTCTGAGCAGTTGAAAGGTTCAGCGTTCAAGATCACTATGGAGTATTAAACATCCAACTCAGCCAAGTCGAAAGAGGACCAGGTGTCAGAGAATAAGAAGAAGTCCTTATGCATGCAAAATGGAGTTAGAGTCATAGTTAATTTAGAACTCTTAAACACTACAGTCAGTTCCTTATTGTAATTATTAGTTAGTTCAATAGCTAATAGGTGTCATTAGAGGAAGTTATCGAGTTCCCCTTATGCTGGAGGAGGAAGCTCGAAGTAGTTAGAATAAGGATTCTATATATAGCTAGAACATCTATGTAATGAGGGTTGGAGATTTTATAAAACAGAGTACTGTTTTGGCTTATGTAGAAAGACAAAGTTCAGTAATACAATAGAACTGTTTTTCTTCTCAGGATTCATAAAGTGTTTCTATGTTTAAGATGTGTGGTTTACTTTATCCTTGATTTATTTTACAGTTGCATAGATGTGTAATCACTCAGAATTCACTTATGCTGCTCTGATTTCCTGTACACATTCATGAACTGTGGTTTTATAAGAGTTGTGTTTTGAACATTTAAATGCCACATGCCCTGACTTCTATGTAAAGGCTGTATCATTATTTGCTGAGGTTTTATTGACTCCATAGGCCCAATGGAAACTTATGTAATGTTTGTCCAACCTTCATATTTGTCACTGTTATTTCACAAGAGTTAGCCCTCTTATTATTATTATTTTTTTTTAATCAAAAATCAATAACCTTTTGAGAGAGCCCTCTCAGGCTAAGGAGGCTAAACCTTAGTCAAAAGATTGGTTTGAAATAGTTACTTGAAGTCTTCCTGGTCAGCAGCCTTCCAGGGTCTGATTTTGAGATAACATAGTCAATCTCTATACAAGAAATATTGTTTTCTCACGAATTCTAGATCGGAAGCGGTTGAGTTTTGTGCTGGTGGAATTCAAATTTAATTCCAAAGCAAGAGATAAAACTCAGAAACATTAAGTGTGAGAATGGAGACAGTATGCCCCAGTATCTCACAAAGTTCACCCAATGCCAGGATGAGCTGGGAAGTGTGGGGGTGACTGTCGGATGAGGATGGTGAGTCTAGCACTCCTTGACCTTCCTAAGAGTTGGCATAGCTACCAGGACTCAGTGAATGGAAGGGAGAAACTGCCAAATTGGGAACGACCATGGTCGGATTTGATGCAAGAGGAGATTAGACGGAGCACCAGAGGCAGTTCTTCATCTATGCATGACGAGGAGAACTTTGCCTTAGCAAGTAAGGTGAAGAAGGGGAAGGAGAAGGTTTCTCTTTCTGAATCTTGTTCTTCCAGTGATGGGAAGAAGGTTGACAAGTCGAAGGTGAGATGATTTCATTGTCATGAGATTGGTTCACGGGTCAGGAACCTGTATGCTCTTGAGGTTCAAGATGCATGCAAAGCCTTGAGTAGCGAGGCAACTGATGGAGACTTGGTGGTTGAGAGGGAGCGTATATTACCTCTCAACATGCAGAGCCAAAAGAAGTCTCAGACGATTGTGGAGGAGCCATGATTGGTGCAGCAGCTTCGGGAGGTTGTGGAGGAGCCACAATAGGGGAAGCTGAGAGGAGATCAAGTAGAGACATCTACTCATCCAGAGACCTCCAGTAGGGGGAAACTTCGAGCCAGGTGGGCTGAGGGATCACATGCATCCATACCTCCAGGTAGGAGGTGGGTTGATGTGGATTGATTGTCCCAAGGAGGAGGGGCAGGATCCTTGAGGTACCCAACCTCTTGGATGAGACCTTGCTACGGGAGCCCCAGATGTGTAGTAGCAGGAACTGACTGATTGGGTAGAGACAGATGTGGATGGATCGGCAGAGAGAGCGACAATGTAGGGAATCCCACGACAGCGCATAGCTAGCAAGCTGTAGTAATGCGAGAGGCAAAATGTTTTGCACAGTGCTAGGTGGCACAGAGAGGTGTGCAATGGTGCGAGATGCATGGAGATGTTGCAGTAGTGCAGATGTCAGAGAGGGAGCACTTTTCAGCACTAGGTAGAGCTTCAACATCAGAGGATGTTTCTAGCCCAACAGGGAGGTCAGTTGGGAGGTGCAGTGCAGATGCAATGCTGGGAGATAGAACCAACAACAGCACAGATGCAGTTAGATATCAAAGTGATAGAGGCTAGAGTAGTCAGATACTGAAGAGCACAGAGATGCAGAGTTTTAGTTGACAGAGGCAATAGCAGTCAGAGACTTTGATGATAGAGCAAGTGGACCGGCCAGATGTGTTGCATGGAGAATATTCCAGAGTTACAGGATCGGGTTTGAGAGGAAGCCTTTCTTGTTGAGAGGTAGTGTTGAAAAGTGTGCAACAAGAAATGCTTGTTGAGAATGCAACAAGATGATGGAGCTTAGTGGAAAGGAGTCGCCTTCACTAAGTGGGCTCGCAGGCAAATTATGGCGCAAGTTCTATTTTTTATCACAGTGTGGATGATCACAGTGTGGATGATCACAGTATGAGTGATCACAGTGTGGGTGACCACAGTGTGAGTGATCACAATGTGAGTGATCAAAGTCTATTTTTAGACTGGCTGTCAAAAATAGAAAAGTCAAATATTATTGTCTCATAATAATATTTGGACTATAAACTTGATCTTATTCTCTTGGAGCACTTCAGGATGAGCTATGGATGTGGTACATGCAGATCCCAGAAGGAAATACGTGGTTACCTATGGGATGAATAATATTTGCATGCAGGACTTCAGTTAGAACTCAAGTGAATTGAGTTTAGTGGACTGGAGGTGCAGTTGATGGAGTTGTGTTCAGTTTAGCCTTGTTAAACTAGTTGTATTTAGTCTAACTGATCAATAGACTAGAGATGAGTTGGGTGAATTAGTTATTAATTAATTCAGTTGCATGTCAGTGCATGTTCAGTTCAGCAGGGACAGGTGTTAGAGAATCAGATTGCTATCAGTTGTGACTATAGCCGTGCATGATGATTTGCACAATAAGAGGGATTGAGTATGCCAATGAATTGGCCAATATCAAGAATTGTAGCTTGTGCTCACGTCCAACAGAGTGTGAGTGATTATTTGCAGGTCAAATACGAATTTGGTAGGCCATTCTCATCAGTTCTTGAGCAGGTATTGAGCTGGAGAGGCAGGCAAGCAGCGGGGGAGATTTGGAGATCAGATCTGAGCTGTATTGTGTGTAACAGGTGGAGCTGGTATTGGATTGCTTGTGATAAGCATTGTACTTTGTAATGTTACATGATTCAATCAATATAATATATAGATAGTGTGGGGTTTTTAGCGAGATGCTTTCCCCGGGATACATACTGTGTTAATGAGTTTGATTGATGCTTCTATGTGTGCCTGTGAATGTTTCTGATTCTGTAAATTGATGATCAACGTAGAGGAGATTATGTATTATACATGTTTCGCTTATAATTGTATGATCATGATAATCTCTGTGAATATGTGTTAAATTATTCAAAATTTCTACACTGTGGGCCTATAGATTGAAGACCCAAATGCAGTAGAGTACACGCATCTTGGGGCAGAGGAGGGTCCTTAGAGAGTTCCCTCAACAAGCTTCTGACTATGTCTTTGAGCTGCCTTAAAATTTGGTCAATTATGTGCTAGGGCTTGCTTGCTTTGTTCTTGAAGATCCGACTATTACGTTCTTTCCAAACATCCCAGATGACAAAGCCTGGAACTAGAGTCCAAGCTTTATTAATGATTTCATTCCCTGAGAAGTTTTTCCTCCAATTCTTCAAAGTGTTGGAGATGCTGAGTCTATCCCTATCAGTGTGCCTAAAGATTGAGGCCACCCATTCCCACATGGTAGAGGTGAAAGGGCAGAGGTTGAGAAGGTGATCCATCATCTCCTCTTGTGAGCCACAAAGGTAACATTTGGATGGTCCAGTGAAGCCTTTTTTTAGGAGATTCTCCCAAGTTAAAATTTTCCTTTGATGAACTAGCCAAATAAATAACTTTATTTTCATCCAGTGGGGGCTCTGCCAAAGATTCTTCCAAACTTGATCAGGGTTTATGTAGTTAAATCCTGTTACTACCTGTTTAGCTTCTTTGAGGTTAAAGTTTCCTTCAATGTTCTTTCCCCATCTTATTTGGTTAGGCAAGGAGGATACTAGAATCCTCCTATGCTATAGATCTTGAGCAAGAGAGTTAGCCTGGGCCTTCAGAGGGCTCTCTTGACTGTGGCCTAGATCCTTCCAAATTCTCCATTTTCCATTGTTCCTTACCTAGTCCCAGAAGTAATTTACCATAAGTAGACCTTTGTTGTTTATGTCATTCTTGAGAGCTACTAATTCATCCTTATACAAGTTGGGTTCCTGTTGCCAGTTATCCTCCCAAAATCGTGCTAGGTTCCCAACTCGAATCTCCCAGAAACTATGTTGCTGAACAATACCTTTATTTTCCCAGGCAAGGTTCCAAATGTGGGAGTCCTTAATATGGTCTAACATTATAATGTGATCCTTCTCCTTGCCAATTATTGGCATATTTTTGTTTCCAAAGCTTAGCCCAGGGAGTTGCCATTCCTTGATCCACCTCCACCAAAGTTTAGCTCCTGAAACTCTGCTGAGGGTTTCAGGATCATGAAGCCCCAAGCCACTATGGCTCTTTGGTTTGCAGATCTTGTCCCAGGCTACTAAAGCCCATTTCTTTTTCTCTTCTCCTCTGCCCCATAGAAAATCCCTTTGTATGCTCTTGATCTGTTGCTTAATTCCTTTAGGAGCAGGAAGAGCTAAGAACATGAACATGGGAATCTCCTACAGGATAGCTTGTGTGAGCACAAGGTGCCTCGCCAAATTTAAAGACCTACATGTCCATTTTCTGATCTTGCCCTGAAGTTTATTTATTATTGGCTCCCACACTTCCTTGCTTAGAGGTTTATCTGTGAGAGGCATGCCTAGATACTTGGAAGGTAGCTGGTCCCTTTGAAACCCAAGAATTCTAGTGATGTTTCTATGAATAGCAATGTTAGTGTTAAAGAAAAAAGCTTTTGATTTGTTTAGGCTTACCTCTGTACCAACTGCCATAGCAAAGTCATTTAAGATATGTTTGATCGTTCTGGCTTCCCTGACTGTGGGTATGCCTTGCAGCATTGTGTCATCCACAAATTGTTGATGAGTGTTTGCCGATCCATCCAAGGTGAGTTTGATACCCTGTATTCTTCCTTCAGCATTTTCCATTTTAATCACTTTGCCTAGCCCTTCCATCATGATAACAAAGAGGAAGGGTGAGAGCAGATCCCCTTGTCTGAGACCTTTGGAGGGTGTGAAGAGTCATGAAGGAGCACCATTAAGCAGGATGGAAAAATTGGTCGTGGTAACTAGTGCCATAACCCATCTTATCCAGTTTTGGTCGAAGCCATAGGCTCTTACAACTACCCTTATATAAGATCAACTTAGCTTGTCGTAAGCGTAGGTCCAGCTGAATGATCATACCAGCTTGTTTGTTGCTTTTGAGAGAGTGTACCACCTCATGAGCTTGGATGATGTTATTGAGGATTTGTCTTCCTTCCACATAGCCCGTTTTCTCCTCTCAGGTGAGAGTTGGTAAAAGGGGCTTGAGTCTATTAGCGATCACCTTGGAAATAATTTTATACACCACATTACATAAAGCTATGGGTCTGAAACCGAAGTCATGAATTTTTCTTGTTTTGGGATCAAAGCTATGAAGGAAGCATTAAAAGCCTTCAGAACCCTTCTGTACCTTCTTGAGTCTTCCACCACCTCAAGGATATCCTGTTTGACTGTTTTCCAGCAGGCTTTGAAGAAGTCTACCTTGAACCCATCCGGGCATGGAGATTTTCCATTTTGCATTTCATTGATCACTTCACTTACCTCCTCTTCTGACACTGGCTTGTTAAGATTGTGGTTGTCCTCTCTGGTAACCAGCCGAGGGATATACAAAGTGAAATGGTTGATGAACCTGGATCTATTCTCCAGAGGTTCCTCTACTATACTAAGGAAATGTACAAGGACAGATTCCATGTCTTTGTGAGAGACGAGTTCTCTCCCTTGAGAATCTTTGAGCTTTGTGATTCTGTTGTGTGCCTTGTGATCCATGGTGGATTTATGAAAGAACTTCATGTTTCTTTCTCCTTCTCTAATCCACTATATCCTTGACTTCTGTCTCCAGAAAATCTCTTCTTGAAAGCACCGATATTCCCATTCTTCCTACAAAGAATCAGCTAGCTTTTTATGCTCCTTGGTAAAGCTCTCTGTGATGCTATTCTACTTGATCTCTTGGAGTTTCTTCTCAGCTTCTCTTTTGGCTTTGAAGATATTTCCAAATTCCTTTTTGTTCCAATCTTTAAGCCTGGCTTTGATAATGTTTAATTTTATGTTAGAGTAGGAACATTCTAGTGCCTTGAATGTTCAGATCCTCTCTCCACCATTTGTCAATATTACTGGTGAATTCAGGGTGAGAGAGCTAGGCATTTTCAAACCTGAAAGGTCTGTTTCTTGGTGTACCCATAAAAGTGGCTTCCAGCTGTACAGGCCAATGGTCCGAACCTCCAAAGGGAAGAATAGAAGCTGTCATGGCAGGGCCTAAGAGAAAGAGGTCCTCTGAAATAATAAATCTATCTAGTTTAGAGGCGACTTGTGAAGCCCCTCCCCTCTTGTTGTTCCAGGTGAAGGTCCCATTTATTGTTTCAGTGTCCACTAACCCCATGTTCATTATGAAGTTTTGGAAGGCCATGGAGTCTCTACCTAGCTGTTTGATACCACCTTTTTTCTTTGTGAGAGATCTTATCATATTGAAATCTCCTGCAATGATCTAGGGCATATTAGGGTGTCTTGCTCTTAGTTCCTCAAGGGAGGTGAGAAGCTTGAGTTTGTCTTCTTGCTTTTAAGGTCCATAGACATTTGTGATCATGTATATCTCCTTATCGCCTAAAGGTTGACACACCAAAGAAAGATAGTTCCTAGATGCCTCAGCATCCAAGATTCCAAATTTCTGGGGATCCCATAACGTGAGAATCCCCCCCACTGAGTTTTTTTCTTTAACCTCTAGATAATCATACTTTATTAGCCATTTATTATGAATTTCTCTAATCTTATCCATCAAACATTTTGTCTCCTGAATAAAAACCATATCTGGTTTTTCTTCTTTTATTCTATTACTGAGATTTCTTTGTTTCCTTCTATTTCCTATGCCTCTAATATTCCAGGTTGTGAGCTTCATTAAGAAAGGTTTGTAAAGGAGTAACTGGTGAGATCTTTCATCTTACCCGAGTTAATAAATAGTTTCCCACATTCGTTCAACAACTCAATCTCTCTTTTTCTTCCTCTTTTCCTGCTTGGGTTCTTTGGAGATTGTGCCTATGTCTCCTCCATCATTTTGACCCCTCTATGCTCCTGTCTTTCATGATTTCTTTTGACTCTAGATCCCTTCGATTGTGATCTCCATAGGAAGAGCTGTTGAACCCTATCATATTCCTCTTTTGGCAGGGAGTCCACTCCTTTGGTCGTCCCTTGTTCCAGAAATTTTTATAGAAAAAAGATTTTCCTTATCTAGAATCTCCTGCAGTTCATGGTCCTCCATTCTCAGCTCACTTGGAGTCATCTCATAGTCCCTATTTATCTCCATAATATTTGGCAGGTCATCCTTTTGCTGGCTGTTTTCTATGATGTCTTCCATGCTGTCATCCCTTTCCTTCTCAATGATAATGTTCTCCATTTCCTGGTTTGTTTCTTTGTTTCCTTCTTCTTATTATAGGATCTTAAAGCTATTGTGGCTTGGTTGTCTTTCCTCATTGATCTTCTTTTGCGGCCGTTTTCTGCCTTTCCCTTTTCCCCCAACCTTGGTAGAACCATCAGGATTTTTATCCATAGTGGTTTTCACATTTCTACCCATGTTGTTTGTTGGGCAGTCTCTATATAGATGCCCATGCTCATGGAATTTGTGGCACCTAAATGGGATATGCTCATAGTCCACTGCCTGCACCCATTCTTCATCATATACTTCTAAAATTATCGCGTTCGGAAGTGCTCCAGATAAGTCCATTTCCACACATATCCGGGTGAAGGTTCCTTTCAGAGTTGCATATGAGATCTTTAGAAAATGCCCCAGTTTGTTGCCTATTGTTTTTAGAGATTCCGGTAGCCAATAATCTAGAGGAAGGGAGTATAGTCTGATCCATACCGGTACCGATGTGAATGTCTCATGTTCCGGGACAAATTTCATCGTCCATGGCCACATGTAGAGGCCTGCAGCAACGTAGAAATATGGTCCTCCTTTGAACACTCTGTCTTTATCATCTAGGATTGTGAATACTACTATGAAGAAGACCTTATATCCCAGATGAAGGCGTATTTCCCCCTTTGGCTTCTAGTGTCTCCTTATCCATACGTGCAATGCCCTCTCCGTCGGCCATATCCCCATGAATTTGCATATGATCACATATTCCGTCATATGATCCCTATGCGCTTGTAGCTCTAGGTCGCTTAAGATGACCCGAGGAATAATGTTCGACTTGGGTTTACAGACCCCAGTTGTCCTTATGGAAGTAGGTTTTTGACTACTACCCCCTTTCTCCTTCTCCTTACTAGCTTCCTGCTAATCCCCTTCCTGTTCATGAGGTCTGTTTCTTCCCAATATTTCTATGTTACTTGCCTCACTCCATAGGTTTCTTGAAACGTTGCTTTCCCGCGTCCTTGCTTCTATCCGTAACTACTTGACTGTAGGAGGGAGTATCACTCCCCCCTGCGCATCCCGCCAGGTGCCCAACATCAAAACCCTAATGCCAACCCTAGGTCAAGTTGCAGAGCCTCTCCCCGATTTCCTCTTGCTATCGCAATTGTAACAAATCCATTCAAGGGAGAACCCACTAATTTTATAACTAGTTATTTCCATTTGTCATTTTGATTTATTGGTGTATAATTATCTTGCATCATTATTTGGATTGGAAAAACACTTTAGATTGGGCATATATAGTGGGTTTTCGGTTGACTCCCTATACTTCCTTCTCACTATGCTATCTAATCCCTGTGAATCTAAGAAATATTTTTGGAAGTGTGTAGAAATTAATTTATTGAATCAGACCTTGAGCACTTGGGGACATCTTCGGCTAAACTAACCAACTCTCAAGACATAAGAGCTGAAGAACCCACATTGGCACATCTCAAAGACTTATCACACTATTTTTTTTTGAGGGAGTTTTCTTGCAATTTGCTCTAAAGGAAAATTTTATTTATCTTCAATTTTCTCCCATTTTAAAGCGCTGTTGTATTACTGAATAATATGTTATTTTAAGAGCTTATTCCTACTAATCAAGAAGTGGAGTTGTACTCATACTTCTTAGATCTAGTAGATTTGTAAATTTGTAGATATATTTTGTAAATAGATCTAACCCTTGCATCTATAAATTTATTTACTTGTATATACTTGTTTCTAGTCTCTTTGGCTTGTGTAGATCTAGCTCAATTTGGAGGGTTTTATCTTGGGTTTCCTCCATAAATATTTCTTGTAGGTGGATCGTTGGGATATCTAAGAGAAATTATTTTTTTTGGAAGATCAATCACCCTTGATTGTGGCTATAAAAGCTCTCCTCTTATCTTCTTTTGTGTATACCCTAGATGGCTAGGGTTTGATAAAGTTTTGAGGTCTGATTTGGTAGGAGAATCACCTTTGGAGCTTGGAATTCCAAGATTAATTTTTTTGAAGCTTGATCTATATTTTTGGAGGGTTGTTTTTCATTTTTGGAGACTATTTCTCCCACAAGCAAGCATAGGAGGCCTTTTCTAGCCTCTAAAACGAAGGGTTTTAAAGATTTTTGTTTTTTTTTGCAACTTTAAGATTTAAAATCATATTTTTTTGGGTAGTCACAGGAATTTTTGGCCTTTTTTCTCCTTAGCCACAAGCCCAAGAGGACCTATGTGCGAATGTCTCCAAATGAGGCCTTATAGTAAGAAAATCAAATTTTTTGAAGGGGTTTTTCATCAAATTTTGGAGGAGATTTGATTATTAAGGCTTGTAAATAAAATTTGTAATTTTTTTTAAGCCTTCTTTCTCCTAGGTAGTGATGAAATATGTCCTTTTGGGCAACTAGGGTTTGATTATAGTTGGAATAAAATTGTTGAGGAAATTCCTTGTAATTCATTGTTAAAAACCTTGTATATTTCCTCATAAAATTTTGTAGCTTTAGCAGAGGCATTGGTGTTTTCAAAGTTTAGATTTGTAAGCCCTCTTCAAGATCTTAAAGTCTTCTCTCTTGTTTCAAGAGGGTTTCTCTATTTGTAATCTAATAATAAAGAATTTTTCCTTAGGGGAGCTTGGGATTTAATCCCATGGTATCCCATCTACTTATTTAGAGGGAAGACTTCTTGTGGTAGTGACTAACTACGTAGTTTAATTTTCATTTCTTTGTTCTCATAGATCTAATCTATAGCTTGATTTTCTTGCTTTCATTAGATTCATTTGATTTTTGTTGCATCTTGGATTTAAATCTCTCACTTCATTATTTGATCTAGAATTCATTATTTACTTAATCTAATTGATATTGCAATTTTATTGGCTACTTGATCTAGTTTGCATTTGAGTAGTTCTTGTCTTGATCTCATATGTATTCTAGTTAAAGTAATATTTTCCAAACAATTAGATATAATTAGCAATCTCATTTTCCATCATCTACTTGTGCTTCATTGTATAATTCTCACTTGCTCTATTTCTCTTAAACACTCTTAAAAGTATCATAAGTGAAGTGACATTCTCAAACTAAGCAATAACTCACTCCACATTAAGAGCATTGTCTATTGAAGCACTTGTGTTTATATCTAATCCACTTTATTTCATTGAGTAGTCTTTACTTGCATCGTTGATCATTGTTTAAAAGTTAATCTCATTATAATTTTTTGCTCAAAGTATTTATCATAATCTTGATTGTAAGTGGATTGGTATTTCACTCTTTGAAGCATCTTGTTCTAAAATTTATCTCATTGAAGCATTCTATTAACATTTTCATCTCATTTGCATATTAGATCTAGGTTTTTATCTCTAAAATTTACTTCCAAGCATAAGCTTGGTTGATAGAAATTTTAGGACAACCTTCCCCAACTTTCATTCAATTTGATAAATTTGAGTTTGGAGAAAAGGTAAAAACACGTGACCTCACAGTTCTCTTGCATCCGAGCCCTTGTAGGAATGAAGGCACATGGCTTGTCAAGGAGCCTAGGTGGGTATCGTTAATGATAGACTGAGCGCCTTCTCGTCCTATCCTTATGGTAGTTCACCTTAGTCCTTACCAAATTTTGAGAAATTTAGTGGAAGTCTCACCATAGTTTAGGCATACAATTAAAATCAACCAAGATCACTTGCACTACACATTCACCTAACATTGTCTCATTTCGCCTTTTGTTGATTTGTGAGCATTTCATCCTACTTGCAATAGTGAATTGCATTGTTCTTGTACTTGTCATTTGAATTACTTCTATTGGATTAAATTACAAGTTTTAACTTGCAAGTATTCTTATTGTTCATATCTCAATATTGTGTTATCATCTTGTACTAACACTTGTCTTGCAACATTGCCTATCTTGTAACTTGATGATCATTTTACTTTGCAAGTATTGTTTAAAGGCACTGATCTCTTATCTTGTTGGATGCCATATTAATCTCATAGAATATACATCTTTAAAATCTATACTTTAAAATTAATATTTAAGTTATAATCAAGTTAAATTGAATGGTAATTGCCTTGCCCTTTGTCTCCTAGGCTTATTGTCTTCAACAAGTTTTCATTTAATAATCATATTTAGGGACTACCCCCCATAGCTTAGCTAGGAGAAAGGTTAAACAAAGAGTGTTGGGAATAAGTGACAAACCCTTCTTTGAGCGTTGTGCCTTAAAGACTACACCTTGTGGGGTTGAAGTTTTTTCCCACATTTACGTGTACATCTTGCATGGAAACATTTTCTGGTGCCATTGCCGAGGATAAGTCTTTTTGTTTTTGGCATATGACATCTTTGACTCGGCATATGACACATTTCCTGGCACCATTTCCGGGGAGAAGTTTTCTTTGACTTGTTTTTTCAACTAACTTTTGGTTTTAGCATTTTGGATCTCTAGAGCTAGATTTTTGTTCGAGTGATGATTCCACTTATTTCATCTTTCACAAGAGTGAATACTAGAAAGAATCCAAGTAGCTTGGTTAATCCCACTTTGGATATTGAAAAGTTTTTTAGAGTGCGATTAAAAAGGCTCTCTTCTCGCAAACTTCTTGTTAATCTCGAGCATGAAGCCATTTATGATATCCATAAGTTTTTCAGGGTCAAGCTTAATAATACATCATGAATGACATGTTTTTCCCCTATAAGTTCGTTAACATTCAATTCTATCTGCATGATATTCTGGAAAAGGTCATCGAGAAGTTGCCTTCCTTTCAAGGTAATATAGAAATCAATGCCAAAAATCATGTTAGGAATTTTAACCTTTGCGTGAGTAAGTGGTGTATTGGTGCTAACTATAATCATGAGGATGTGAAGATGAGGCTCTTCATCCTTTATCTCGAGGAGGATGCTTTGAATTGGTTCATAGAGTTTCCTGATAGTAGGTTTGATTCATTTCAATTCATTATTAGTGCATTTGACGATAAATATGGAGATAAAAAAGAAGAAAGAAACTTACTTAACACTATTAGTCATATGAAGAAGAATGAAAATGAGACTATGGAGGAATTCAATAAGAAGTTCAATGATATTGTTAAAATTTTTCCTCAAGATTATAAGCCTCCCGAAAAGTCTCTTTTGGTGTATTATATTGATGCATTTAAAACTGATATTTCTTATGAGCTAAGACACGCTAAGCCTAATGACGTGAAGGCTACCCAAGATTTGGCTGAAGAATTGGAAAAAATGTAGGAAAGCATCTGGGAATTCTGAACTTATGTGTTTTTCTAGGGGTCCTCATAAGAATGAGTCAAAAGGTAAAGAAGTTAAAGAAACTAAAAGTGATCCTATTAAAGAATTAAAAAACTCATAAAACCATGCAAGTTGATCATGTGAATTAGATAAATTCCTTTCAGAATCATTTAATTAATGTGGAGAGGTCTCAAGGAAATAAATTGTAGAATAATAAAAGTAATAATGCATGGCAAAAGAGGGGATCTCCTAATGAACAAAGACCGCCAAATACGCTTGAGTCTACCAATTTGGTTGAGCAAGCTCCACCTTATTGTAGACCTTGTGATTCCCTTCATGATGAGGCTACATGCCCTATTGTGAAGAGAATTATGGATAGTGGAATGGCGGAGAAAGGTGATCAAATTAATGTTGTTTGTAAAGAACATCACTTGTCTATGGAGGATTGGATGGAGGCTGTGGAAAAAAGTCATGATGTGAAAACACTCCAATCTTCTTATAGTATTAATAATTTTAATGATGAGAAGGACATGGTTACTGAGTTGTATGGTGAGAAACCCTCTCCGGAACAGGTCTTGGAGATTGTGAAGGACAAATGATTAACTTATCAATAGAAAAATAAGGAACAAAGTGAGACTCGGATTGCCCCTAGAGTTTCTTACCCTGGTTTAAATATTGAGTTGGGAGGCTGAATAAATAATGCAAAAATCTTGGTTCCTGCCATAGAGATATTAAAGATTCCCTCTCCAAATTCTAAGTTATTGAAGGTTATTGATGCTCCTTGAATTAATATTTCTCACGGAGAAAGTCCTAAAGAGGATGCTCCAGTGTATTTTCAAAGTGTGGATCTAGATAATAAAGATCATCAACCATTTTATGTTACCTTTCTTATTAATGGTTATCATTTCTATAGTTTCATGTTGGATTCAGGTGCATCAACTTGTGTCATGACCAAGAGGGTCATGGAACAAATTAACTTAAGAGTCTCTATACCATATCACAACATCTTATCCATGGATTCCAAGAGGATTGAAGTTCATGGTTTGATCAAGGACTTGCAAGTTCATTTGTTTGTTTATCCTAATATAATGATTGTTATGGATATTGTTGTGATTGATGTGCTTAATGCTTGGGGTATGTTGCTATCAAGGAAGAGGGCTTTTGATCTAGGAGGGAGTATTTAGATGAATTGGTCTTATTCTACTATTACCTCACCTAGAGGTGGTTTTTTTAGACTTGATAGGGAGCCTGAAAGGAGATTTCATGTGGAAGACCCCAAGATGCCAAATGATGAGATTATAAATGAAAGCATTGGGAACTATTCTGTCTTGTCTAACTCTATAGTTATTTTGAATGAAAAAAAATGATGGTTTAAAAAATCAAGGATGGCACATGTATTTCGATGGTGCATCCTCTAGGCATGGTAAAGGTTTTGGAGTTGTGCTTAAATCTCCCATTGGTCATATTTTTAGATTTTCATATAGATTGGAGCTTGAAGCTGCCAACAATGTAGCTAAGTATGAAGCTCTTTTTTGGGTCTTGAGTTAGAAATATATTTAAGGGTTAAGCTAGTTAGTATCATGGGATATTTTGACCTTGTTGTTATGCAAGTTAGAAATAAGTTTTCTTGTAACAATGATAGGCTTAAGAGATATCAAAATGTGGTCTGGGGTGACTATAGAAATTTTTGATGCTCTTAAACTTGAGACTGTCCCTATAGAAAAGAATAGGCATGCTGATGAGCTTGCAATAGTCGCACCCATATTGAAAATTTGTGATGGAATGGTGAATGATAAAGTTAAAATGGAAGTCATTTTTATGCCTTCATTTCCTGATTATGTTGAACATTGGCGAGTGTTTAATGATGAAAGTCAAGTAGTTCGCTTTTTGAATAATTTAGAAGAATTCGAGGATTTTAACATTGGCTATAAGGAGGAGGGATGTAATTATACTAAGAATGATGATGCAACAAATCCTACTCCAAAAGGTCAGGTAGCCTTGGATTGACTCTTTGATAGGCATGATGCCACAAAAATGAAAGAAGAAAAGAAAATTGATCCAGGGGAGTCCATTGAAGTAAATATTGGTACCTCTGATGATTCAAAGGTAGTAAAATTTGGTAAAGGCGCTAGTGAGGAAGAAAGTAAGAAATTGATTAAATTACTTCACGAATATACATATGTCTTAGCATTTTCTTATGATGAATTAAAAGGTTACGTGGAAGATGTTATGGAACATACTATCCCTTTGAAGGATGAAAATTCTAAACCATTTCATAAAAACTTAGGAAAACCAATCCTAAGTTAACCCCTTTTGTTAATAAAGAGCTTCAGAAGATACTTGTAGCTGAAATTATTATGCAGACTCATCATTCATCATGGTGTTCAAATTTGGTGATTGTTAGGAATAATTTGGATCAATTAGGCTGTGTTGACTTTAGAAACTTTAACATAGCGTGTAGGAAAGATAATTATCATTCACCTTATATGGAGACTATGTTGTAGAGGGTAACTAGTTCATGCATGATGTCATTATTAGATGGTTTCTCAAGTTACAACAAAGTCTGGGTTAACAAAGAAAACTGGCATATGACAACTTTCACCACACCATGGGGATTGCTTGAGTATATTAGGATGCCTTTTGGGTTGACCAATGTTGGAGAAAATTTTCAAAGGGCTATGGGTTATGCCTTTAAGGGTTTAATTGGTAAAACTTTTGAAATATATGAAGATGATCTAGATGGTATTAGTCATATACATAATCTTAGGCATATCTTTAATAAGTGCAAATAATTTGGGATTTATTTGAATCTCGCTAAGTACATGTTTGGAGTAACTGCGGGTAAATTACTTGGTCACATCATTTCTAAGGATGGGATCAAGATTGATCCTAAAAGAGTTGAGGCCATTTAGAAGATTCCTTTGCCTCATAATATTAAATCTCTTCAATATTTCCTTGGAAAGATCAAATTTCTTAGGAGGTTTATTCCAAACTACATGAAGATTGTTAAGCATATTCAGAGTCTATTGAAGAAAGATGCGAAGTTCATATGGAAATATGAAAGAAAGAAGGCTTTTCATGAAATCAAGGGCTTGATCATGAAGACCCTTGTTTTAGTTACCCCAAATTATTTGAAGGAGTTTATGAATTTTTCTTTCACTTCAGAGGATACTTTTACAGGTGTTTTGCTTTAAAAGAATAAGGAAGGTCTTGAGAAGTCGATCACTTTTATGAGTAGGTAATTTGAGAGTTCTGAGTTAAGTTATAGTACTATGGAAAGTGAAGCTTATGCCTTGGTCAAATCTGTTAAGCATTTATGGACTTATGTGGGATATTATAAAGTAATTACTTTTGTTCCACATTCTATGATTTCAGATATATTAAATTAGATTGATTTCTTAGGTACTCGAGCTAGATGGGTCACAAAGATTCAAGAGTGTGATTTGGAGAGTAGACCCACTAAGCTCATTAAGGGCCAGAGATTTGCTCAGATTTTGACAGAAGGTAACGAGAAGGCTTTGGGTCTTATTTCAATTGTCATAATGATTCATCAAAAGTTTCAACTTCACCTGAGCTTCAAAGGTTAGGAGAGCTTGAATGGTATAAAGACACCATTTATTATTTGTAAAACATTACATATCCTAACTATTTAGCTTCTCATAAGAAAAGAGATCTAAGGTTAAAAGCAACTAAGTGTTGCATCATGAAAGATGGTCTTGGATGGAGAAATCCTAAAGGTATAATACTTAGGTGTGTAGATGAAGTTGAAGAAAAAAAACTTATTTCAGAGTTTCGTGCAGGATTTTGTGGTGGTCATTACTCTATAAAGACTACTGACCATAAAATTATTAGAGTTGGTTATTATTGGCCTTCGATTATTTCAGATGTGCAAAAGTATGTTAGAAGTTTCCAAGCTTGTAAACTGTTCACGGGGAAGCAATAGTTAGTTTCCTTGCCCTTACAATCAGTGGTTGAGGCTCCTTTTTAGCACTGGGGTCTGGATTTCATTGGAAAATTTAGCGAAAATTCTAGTAATGGCCACTCATGGATTTTAATTGCTACTGATTATTTTGCTAAGTGGGTCGAGGAAATTCCTACGAAGAATGCTACTGAAAAGGTTGTTATGGACTTTATTGAAGATAATATTATTACTCAATTTGGGGTCCCAACTAAGATTACCATTGATAATGTCAGCACTTTTAGCTCTTTATAGTTTTCATATTTCTATTTCAAGTATGTCATTATTTTGTCTCATTCATCAAACTACTATCCTCAAGCTAAGGTCTTTCTAAATCTAGTAATAAGAATCTTATAACCATTATAAAAAAGAAATGAAGTATACACTATGTGTTGACAAGATTACGAAAAATAAAGCTACTGGAAAAAGTCCCTTTGAACTTTTTTATGGCTTGGATGTAACTCTACTTGTGCACCTTAGGCTTCCAACTTATCAACTTCTTCAAAATTTCTCTTCTGATAAGGATGCTGTGCGACATAGAATTGATCATATAGTGGAGTTGGATGAAACTCATAGAAAAGATTTTGATCGTAATTGTAAATATCAATCTAAAGAAAAATTTTGATAAATCTTCTCGAGTTAGACCTTTTCAGGTTGGAGACATGGTACTCCTATGGAATCGTAGGAATTAGAAACCGAGAAATCATGATAAGTTTGACAACTTATGGCTTGGACTTTACATCATTAGTGGATCTATTGGACCAAATTCATTTCACTTGAAAAAGTTAGATGGAGAACCACTTGAATTACCTATAAATGGTTGAATTCTCAAGTTGTTTTAAAAAGATGACATCTGATGCCATAGGGCATCCTCTGTATTTTATCTCTAATCCTACTCTTTGTCATTTTAGTTATTAGATTAGATTTCATTTCAACATCTTGATTTCATGTCATTAGATTAGATCCCATTTCATGTCATTATAATAACTTTTACTTTAATTATTAGAATAGTTTTCCATTCCAACATTTGATTTTATATGATGATTTTTGATTTATATTTAGATGGATACCGCTAATGTAATTTTTGTGGCTTGGATGCAAATTTTGGATTCTCACATTGCTTCATGAAGAAACACGTCCCCATGTGGAGCTAGATGTTGACAACTCAAGGGTCAACCATATAAAGTGTCAGATATTTCATGCTAGAGCACCTCTCAGAACTTTCTATCATGCTCAAAAAGTCAAATTTTTAGAACTTCATCATCATCATGCAACTTCTAGTCATCATGTTACAATCCAAATTCTATAGCCCTATGGGGATGATGTAAAAATGATTCTAGTATTATGAATATAAATCCATGTAACACACCTAGGTATCGTAATATTTTTTCTAAAGATTTTTCAATATAGGGAGTTTTTTTACCTTAAGCTAATTATTCGTGTTTTCCCCCACATTTCCCCCAAAGCTAGAGTGAGGCTCGATGGTGAGGTATTAGGTGAGTCCTAGTGTATACAATCGATGTAAAATTCCATACTAAATCACATATGAAGTTTCACAGAATTTGATTGTGTCTAGGGGCCAATTTTCAATTGTCAAAAGTTTCTTGTTGAACGAGATGTTTATGTAATATTTGATGTAAAATGTAAAAAGTGTTTTGTATAGAATTTGTAGGGGGTATGAGTACTCAAAATTATACCTCAACATGTCAAATTTCTATCTAGACACACTTTGAGGGTGAAAAAATATATCTAGACCCATAAAAATTCACATTTTCCAATTTTGGAAAAAAGTGGCAAATAATTAGCCAAACATTTGTTGGAAAATTAAAATGAGAGAAACATAAAAATTCTCTCCAAGTGAAAATTATAAAAAATAAGATGGAAATTCCCAAATACTAAAATTAAATCAAATTTATGGGAATTCCATTTTCCAAGAAGTAGTGGTCCAAGGAAAAATTTGACGGTCTAAGGAAAAAGGCCCATGACCCAGAAAAATCGAATTTCTAACGAATATGGTCCATGGAAGTTGGATTGAATGAGATTTTTTCAAGACAAAGGGGATGCAAATATTTTATGGTCCAAAATTCAAAATTTGGTCAATCCAGCTCCTCTATCAAGGCAAATCAAACTCCCTCCAGATCTGTGTTGGTAATCAAGGGACAAGATTATTTTGATATGGATCAACCTTTGGACTAGCTGTTTTCTCAAGGAAACTAGCCGTTTCACTTGGAGGGAATATATTTTCTCATATTTTCTATAAATTGAGCTCTAAGCTCCTCATTATAACACACGAAAAAATTCAAGCTCTTGGCTAAGTGAAGTTCTGTTGGATTTGCAATATTTTTTTTGAGTAATAAAAGAAAGTCTTTGGGCGAAAAGATGTGGTGTTATTCTTTAGTCTTTTATGGTAACGTTGTTATGATTTATGTGCTTCATATTATACTAATGCTATAAATTGTTATTTCCATGTTCGATTTGGATTTATTGGTGTATAGTTATCTTGCATCATTATTTAGATTGGAAAGAAACTTTAGATTAGGCAAATCTAGTGGTTTTTCAGTTGAACCCCTATACTTCCTTCTCACTATGCTATCCAATCCTCGTGGATCTAACAAATATAAGTTTCAGAAGTGTGTATAAATTAATTTATTGAATTAGATCTTGAGCACTTGGGGACATTTTCGGCAAACTAACCAACTTCCAACACGTAAGAGTTGAACAACCCACATTGGAACATCTCAAAGACTTATAATATGACTTTTTTTTGAGGGAGTTTTCTTGCCATTTTCTCTAAAGGAAAAAAAATATTTATCTTCAAATTTCTCCCATTTTAAAGTGCTATTACTAAATAATCTGCTATTTTAAGAGCTTATTGCTACTAATCAAGGAGTGAAGTTTTACTCATACTCCTTAGATCTAGTAGATTCATAAAGTTAAAAATACATATTTTTAAATAGATCTAACTCTTGTGTCTATAAATTTATTTCCTTGTATATAGTTGTTTCTAGTCTCTTTGGCTTGCGCAGATCTAGCTCAATTTTGGGGTTTTTATCTTGGGTTTTCTCCATAAATATTTCTTGTAGGTGGATCGTTGGTACATTTAAGAGAAATCAAATTTCTTTTGGAGGATCAATAAACCTTGATTGTGGTTATAAATCCTCTCCTCTTATCTTCTTTTGCATATACCATAGATGACTAGGGTTTAATAAAGTTTTGAGGTCTGATTTGGCAGGAGAATCACCTTTGGAGCTTAGAATTTCAAGGTCAATTTTTTTGAAGCTTGATCTATATTTTTGGAGGGCCATTTTTCTTTTTTGGAGACTATTTCTCCTAGGCATAGGAGGTATTTTCTAGTCTCTAAAACAAAGGGTTTTAAAGATTAAATTTTGTGACTTTAAGATTTAAAATCATATTTTTTTTGGGCAGCTGCAAGCATTTTTGGCCTTTTTTCTCCTTGGTCGCAAGCCCTAGAGGGCCTTCCTCCTTCTCCTAGGGTGAAATTTTTCTCATTGGGCCGTCTTGCAAGAAAATTGAATTTTTGGAATGGGATTTTCGTCAATTTTTGGAGGAGATTTGATCATTAAGAATTATAAATAAAATTTGTAAATGTTTTTGGAGCCTAGGATGTGAGAAAATTTCTCCATTTGGATGGCTAGGGTTTGATTATAATTGGCATCAAATTTTTGAGGAAATTACTTATAATTCTGTTAAAAGCCTTGTATATTTCCTCATGAAACTTTATAGTTTGAGGAGAGACATTGGTGTTTTCAAAGTTTAAATTTGTATGCCATATCCAAGATATTAAAGCCCTCTCTCTTTTTTCAAGAGGGTTTCCCTCTTTGTAATATAATAATAAATAATTTTTCCTTAGGGGAGCTTGGGATTTAATCCCATGGTATCCCACCTCCTTATTTGAAGGGAGGAATTCTTGTGGTTGCAACCAACTTCTTAGTTTAGTTTTCATTTAATTTTCATCTTAGATATAATCTATAGCTTGATTTTCTTTCTCTCATAGATTAGTTTGATATTTGTTGCATCTTGGATCTAATCTCTCACTTGGTCATTATTGGATCTAGAATTCATTATTTACTTGATCTAATTGCTATTACAATTTTATTGGCTACTTGATCTAGTTTGCATTTGAGTAATTTTTGTCTTGATCTCATATTTATTCTAGTTAAAGTAATATTTTTACAAACAATTAGATCTAATTAACAATCTCATTTGCCATCATCTACTTGTGCTTCATTGTATAATTTTCACTTTCTCTATTGCTCTTAAGCACTCTTAAAAGTATCACAAGTGAAGTGACATTCTAAAACTAATTAATAACTCACTCCAAATTAAGAGAATTGTCTGTTTAAGCACTTGTGTTTAGATTTAATCCACTTTGTTTCATTACGTAGTCTTTAAACTTGCTTCATTTATCATTGTTTAAAAGCTAATCTCACTATATTTTTGTGCTCAAAGTACTTATCATAATCTTAATTGTAAGTGGATTGGTATTTCACTCTTTGAAGCATCTTGTTCTAACTATATCTCATTGAAGCATTCTATTAACATTTGCATATTAGATCTAGGTTTACATCTCTAAAATTTACCTCCAAGCATAAGCTTGGTTGATAGAAATTTTAGGACAACCTTCCCTAACTTTCATTGAATTGGATGAATTTGAGTTTTGAGAAAGGGTAAAAACGTGTGACCTCATAGTTCTCTAGCAACCAAGCCCTTGTAGTAACGAAGGCACATGGGTTTTCAAGGAGCCTAGATAGGTATCGTTAATGACAGATTGAGCGCCTCCTCGTCCTAGCCTTCTTGTATTTTATCTCAGTCCTTACCAAGTTTTGAGAAATTGAGGGGAAGTCTCACCATAGTTTAGGCATATAATTAAAATCAACCAAGGTCACTTGCATTACACATTCCCCTAACATTGTCTCATTTCACATTTTTTTTATTTGTGAGCATTTCATCCTACTTGCAATAGTGCATTGTATTGCTCTTGTACTTGTCATTTGAATTACTTCTATCTCTTTAAAGTACACATTTAAGTTCTATTTTGCAAGTCTTCATATTATTTTATATTTTTATATTTTGACTTCATCTTGTACTAACACTTGTCTTGCAACATTTCCTATCTTGTAACTTAAGGATCATTTTACTTTGCAAGTATTGTTTAAAGGCATTGGTCTCTTGTCTCTTATCTTGTTGGATGCCATAATGATCTCAACGAATATAAATCTTTAAAATCTATACTTGACAATTAATATTTAAGTTATAATCAAGTTATATTGAATGGTAATTGCCTTGCCCTTTGTCTCCTAGGCTTGTTGTCTTCAATACGTTTTCCTTTAATAATTATATTTAGGGACTACACCCCATAACTTAGCTAGGAGAGATCTTTGGGAATATCTGACAACTCCTTCTCTGAGAATTTTTCCTTAAATACTACACCTTGTGGGGTTGAAAACTTTTTACACATTTATGTGTGCATCTTGGGCAACAACAGGTATCTAAAAAAAGTGTTTCACTTTATCTCAGGCATACAAAAAAACATAATATCTAAAAGTTGCAAATTTACTTTACATATTGAGTTAAGACAACATGTGAAATTTAAAAACAACCTGCATCCAAGCAAATGATATGCATGAAATCACTATTTTTCAAAGAAATATCTATAGGGTATTACTACACAAAGAGCAAGAAAAAATTATACCTTTGATGAGTACACTGACATTTCCAATACAATCCGAGAGAAACCATAAAGATTCATTGAATATGTTTTAGAAATGGTTTCCAATATCACAAATGCAAGTTTCGCTTCCCTTTCATCATTTCCAACTCATTTTAAACTTCAAATTTTTATTGAGGGCTTGTAAGTTTTTTTCATTAAATTCATCATTCTTTTCAACTTCACACTTAGTCATTCCATTTTTATTCATCCATCTTATTCATCTTATAATCCAATTCATTTATTTCATACCAAAATCATCAACATTTATTCCCATAAGCTTCATATATCGACTCCATATCCCATTTTCGTACTTACCTGAACTGCTACAGAAGTCTACAACTGCATGTACTATGTGAATTTGCACTTATAGGTAACTATAAGAGACTAACACTAAAAAAGTGTGCATCTATAGGAGATAGAAAATACCGAAATATGCACCTATAGTGACATTCAGAGGATTGAAGCTACAACATATACCTACAAAAGTGTGCCCTTGCATACACATAAATTTCCAACACTATACAAGCAACTACAAAAGACAAAATATTCAACCTCAAGTCAGAGAAAACCACATCATCAAAATGGCCTACTATAGGAGACACAACACTTTGTTATTCAAGCTTCGTCTGATAATCCAAGGAATATCAAACATGCCACATCATATAAAATACTATAAAATTCAATTTGTAGCATGCAAAATCATAACTATCAGAGATATCACTGGGAAGAGGTACATTACATCTCTTTATTTTAAGAAATTATGATTTTTATATACACATCATGTACCATATTGAACTAATCCTCCACCCATCAATCACCCTAACTTCCCTCAACCAATAACCCTAAATCCTATCTGTGTTAACATAGACGTTGAAATATTTAGTTTGGGGGAGGGGGATGGGGAAGAATTTCATTGTTATACGATGACAAATAATGATTAAGATGAGGTAACCCTATATTAGCTTTAGTCATCAGAGAAAAAGGTGGTAGTTATAAAACCATAATCAAAGGCCCATGAAGTAGTAACTAAACTGCCATCAACAAACTAAAAATTTGAATTTGCTAAGGTATAATACTGGAGGCATAACATTAAAAGACAAAAATATAAAAAGAGAAGTAAACTTTGAAGAGTATTTTGAGCCAAAGAGGAGAAATTTGAGATTCTAAAAGTATAAATATGATCTCAAGCTAAAGAGAGTATTAGTTTGCGTGCTTTAGTAGGATAAATTTGAAATCTAAAAGGACCCCAAGCTAAGGAGATTGTCTTAGCATTCCGAAGGAAAGTACACTGAGTTTTTGAGAAGCCCAAAATTTTGAGACCACCAAACCTTCCCATGGAGAATCAAAAAGTTTAGCAAGAATATGACTTGCAAGGGTAATCGTAAGGAAAAATTAAAGGTGGAAAAATATTCAACATTACCTCCATGGACAAAAAGAAAGAAATTTGCTTTATTTTTATTTTTTCTCTCATCAAAAAGAGTTAAATGACTAAATGGTTAGAGCGGAATCACTGGGTCCACTTAGAAACTTAGATTTTATTTTTGCATGAGTAAATGAGTGGACTGAACACATAAATATTGTAATGATTTCATTTTGAGGCAAATATTTTGTTTTTGCATAATACCCCCAATACAAGATAATTAGTAGGATATTTTTGACCAAAAGAGGATGATTATAGAGAAATTGTCCAGTTGTTCATATTTTTTTCCTAGATTTTAAGCAGTGATAGTGGGTTGATGTTTTGCTTGGCTCTTACTCATGACTTGAAATCATAGTTTGAAATTTTTGCAGGGTGTAAATAAACAATGTTTTTGGTACTAGATTGGAATTAGTGTAACTATCCAATCTAATCATTTTCATGTCTAAATTGGTCTGACTGGTGGCACAAAACTAGAAAAGATTGATTTAGTACCGAACATACCTTTTTTCATTGAACCTGTTGGTTATGTACAATGCAACCAATGACCCTATGGATGGAAAAGAGAAAATAAAACAATAATTTATGAGTGGGGCAACCTAATATTCAACCCTAAGGCCTATTAATGCTATGCAATTAATGGTAATGTTAAATTCTTAAAGTAATCCAATTTTTTAATATTACCATTAATTGTCTCAATATGTTTGAGAGTGGTTCCATCCTCATTAGATTTCATATGGAGAAATTATATTTTTAGATCCCACTCAAAATCCAACAGACTTAACATTTATTAAGATTTCGGTATTGGGGTGATTGCAATGTTTCCATTGGATATTTTCAGGTAGGAATGTATGGAACTAACATTTAGTCAATGACACAAATCCCTCTATATACCTTGATTTTAGTGGCATTGATTTTTGAACTCCTCTATCATGACCCTAGTAAAAATGTATCCATCACTCAAACAAAATCTTGATTTGACATTTCAACCTTTTCTATCTTTTTTTAATGCTTAGAGGGTGATATTGATGACACTGATCCCAATATAGGCAATGATTTTGATGAAATGTAGTAATATGTCATAGCATGGTTTCTTTTTAATGCTAGAGGCAATTTAGAGCCTCTTTGTTGATGTATTTTTGGTTGATCTGTTGCACTAATTGCCATTTTGATTATATGCACTCTTACTTGTTATATAAATGAGAAATTTTGTATATTTATGTATAAATGGTTTGGATTCATATGGATGAACATGGTATATGCGTTTTTCTTTAATTTTTTAATGTTTTATGTATTTTTTGGTTGATCAATTTTTGGTGTTTTTTTTCCTTAGGTTTTGGACCGGTTCCCAATTACAAGGGGTGGGGGCCATTGTTTTGATGACTGGTTTGGTTCTAATAACATTGCAAAGGAGATATTAATCTATCCACCCTAAATTTTTTATCAAAGAATATTTACTTTTAAATGGGACAAATAATTCAATTACAGACCATTATTGGGCCCATCACCCAAACTGTAGCATATGAGTTCAGAGCATGAAAAAAAATTAGTTTTGGGGGAATTGTTTGTTGTATAGAGGTGTGAAAAACCTCTAGTTTGGAGGCAATGATGGGTCTCTACATTCATCATTTTATGGCCCATATTATGTTTACATTTGATCTATTTTCTCCTAAACCAAGATCCCTTTGTCAAACATTCATACTTCTTAATGGATAATATGTACATTGTGCCATATGCTTCTCTAATCTTACATAATTTTATTAACTACTAAGTATAAGCACGATGTGTTTACTCTTAGAGTGATTTTTAATGGTTTTAATGATTTTTGCATATGTTATATATGAATTCTAATATGACCCGTAAAGGCTATGTGTAGAAATTCTATCTACCTAGGTAAAGGTGATCCCCCTCATACTTGGCTCTAGGAAAACTTGATGGAAACTAATATTTTTAAGGGATCCTGTGCCACCTTCAAGGTTGCCAAGCACTTAGAAGCCATAACAAGCACTTTGAGAAATTTGACCTTTTTCTAATCTAGAGGATCCAAATTTTATTACAATTTCCTCGCGCCATTACAATTGCATATTTATTGGGCCTCTTGCTACATATTGAAGAGAAATTCAGGGAGAATATCCCCAAGATCAAAACACATATTTTTTGAGGTGAAGTGGCATGATTTTACAACTGATTTTAAAGCTCCTCAATGTAGCCATGAATTGGAGAGGCTCTAAATGCATGAGCTAACCTCTAAAATTGTAGAAAAACATTTGTATGAGTAGTGGGTTCTCCAAGGGAATTCAAGGTAATTTTTATATCTAAAGAGGGCATGGGAGCTCTCATAGGTTAGTTAAAAAAAGTTAGAATTCATTCTCCTTTGATGCAAAGACTGGAAATTTGAATTTCTTCATAATATAATGTTTCAAGTTAGTTTTGTTGTTGTGATAATGTTGTTCTATCAAGGGATTAACCCAATTTCTTGTTTTGGGGTTTGGGTCTATTACCCAACAAAATGAGTAACCCTATAAGAGAATAATTTTCTCCTATATTGGAAAACTAGCCATCCAATAGCCCTACACATTGCTTAGTGTTGATGATATGCCACATTTGTTTACCATTTGCATGGTTCATTCATCTCTAACCATTTTACATTCCTCTTGAATGAACGTAGGATACCAACAAGAAGCTCAACTAATAATACAAAGCTAATAACGAGGATTTCAATAAGCCAAGCAAGTGCAATGATTGGAGTATCGATTGGTTCATATCTGTAGGCCGGTGGTAAGAATATGTGGGTTTAGGGGCTTGGTAAATCTTATTATTCGAACTAATATGTTTGGTCCTATCCAACCCCATAGGAACGAATGAACCACCGCAACATATATAATATATTGGGTTATTTCATTCTTTCAGGTAAGTGAATTAGGTTTATTCCCCTCAAATCGCCAGCTAGAAGGTAAGGTGCGAAGCTGCTTTCTCGACCAAAGAGAGAGCAAGGTTATACCCTCTATTTATTACCCTCCAAGCCATCCCTCCTCACCTTCCTACCTCAAGTGAGCAGTTTCTCCTCACTGGGGATTCCATCCATGCATCTTCCTTCTGGTGAGGTCTTCTTTGTCTCGGCTAGCAGCAGCGATCCTCTATTTCTTCTCTCCCTCAGAACTGCTAAACATAAGGTGAAACCACAAGGTTATACCTATACCTACCTTCCCCTCAACTATAGGGAAGGTATAACCTCTTCTAGATTAACCATCATTGCTAGACATTGCACACTTGCAAAACACGCTCAATTTTATGACTCGAAAAAATAAGGTGGGTGCGATGCTGGCTACAGGGAAGGCAGGACCACAGCTAAGGTCTGGCTTAAGCTTTAAACAACTATCTGTCTGTAGCTCCGTAGCTTTATAGCTCTGAGCTATGTTCGGGGGTGTGTGTGTGCGAATGGCTCTCATGGTGCCCCATGCATGTCTGGGGTGGTTGTACTTTAACCATTTTGTAATCAAGTGCTTTTATTTGTGCTTTGGGCCAATTATAATATGAGTAAAGGGGTTATCTAGATGATTGATCGATTTTTATTGTAAAATTATTCTCTCACACTATTGGGGGGGTTAGTATTTAGACCTAGTCTAATGGGACCTCCTCTAAGGCCTTAGCGTTATAGTAGGGGCACTACTTGGGAAACTTGGATTGAAGTAGCGTGTCCATAACCATTCCATACATAACATATTTTATCACTCCCTTGATAAAACCTCCATCCTTTTGGTTAGCTGTCATTGTTTCATTGGGATTTGGCACTCACACATCCACATCTTTGAGTAGGGTCATTTTTTTTTGTCCTGGAGGTTGATGAAACTAGAAGAAAAGGAAAAGCACAAGATGGCCACAACAAAACAAAAAATAAAAGTTAAAATCAAAAATATAGATGGGACATAATTAGCATGTGGGAAAAATCCTAACATGAGCTCTACCCCCCTCATTAGCCATCACCTAGTTCCTGAGCATTAGATGCTCCATATCATCATAAGGAACCCTTGCGTTTCCCAACCATGATGAGTGAGAAATTGAATCATCTTAAGGGGTAAAATAAACTATATATCTTAAAAGATAACTTTGATCTTTGAGCTATGCACCATGTAATTTTTTTCAAAAAGAAGTAAAAGGCACACTAGAGGGGTGGAAAAAATAGGTTGAAGAAAGGAGTAAGTTATGCCTCCAAAATTTCTCCCTCCATTAAATATATACACTCAGGATGTGGACCTTCATCAGTTGGTCATATGACAATGGAACTTGGCCATGGAGTCATTCTCCTCTGCTGCAACCTATCCTCACTAACACGTATGAATTCACCTTGGAAATGTCACCTCTCCTTAGGGGTTGGAAGCACCTAATAGGGTTGATTACCTAGCCACTTCTACAAAGGTAGGGAACACTTTTACGAGACTTGATTTATTTATATATTTCAAGGTGATCCCAATTCGAAGTAGTACCATGTCCTTAATAACTAAGTATGGTCCACTTATATGCATCTATGGTTATTGTCTCTAATGAGTGGTTTCTTTTAGTTTAGTTTGAGATAGTTTTTCTAGCTGGTTTTGCAAAGACCAACTGAGGCCTTGAGTGTACACTATTCCACTCTTACTCCACATGATGACGATGCCATACTACACTTTCAGAGAGCATGATGACCTTATAGACACAATTTTACCTTCTACAAAAGAGCATTGGGCACTTTGATGATCCTGACAAATGATTGACCCACCCAGAACACCCTCATATGACATAAAAATGAGTTCACATTTCTTGGTATTTAGGATTCTTGATGATGTACCCAACATTCCCCCAAACTGGCTTTGACACTACTTAATGGGCATACCTTGATCTAGAGGCTAGATGATGATGATTATCTCCAGGATGATTAGGCAGGGCTTGTGTTACCTCATGGAACCCCAACTTTGGAGAGAGAGTACACTAATTTGTCAGATGGCACCCATGAAGATGATGCATAGAACCTAGAGATAGATTTTGGACACACGAAGATGTTTTGATGCTTGATTTGAGGATGATTCCTCAAATTTTGGTTGATCATGAAACTTGGAGACACATATTTCTCTTACATTACACTTTGGGATCATTTTTAGCCCTAAAAGGGCATGGAATCATGCTTAGAGAAACCGTATGGTTCACACTTGTGGGAAAATGTTGGCATATTTTATTTTGTTGGGCTATCAGGGTGGCTTGTAACCCATTTTATTTATGTCCATTAAAAATAAAACTTGTTTATGGGCTTTTAGTTGGATTAATGGAAGTGATAGGCCTCCTATAAAGGGAGGATCACCCCATTCATTTGTTCATCATTACATGTATGGATTTTTGCCTCCTTAGAGAGATTGACTTAGCCTTTGCTAATTTCTACTTGTGGATATGTGATCTTTTTTGGAACTATCACTATTGGAGACTAGTTTGTGTATTTGAGATGTCTTTTTAGGATTGAAAGAAGGAAATTTCTTGTAAAATTTATAAGTATAAATGCATATCTTTTATGATTTTTGATGTGATGAAATTTTGTAAGTTTTTCTATTGTACCTTGTATAAATGCATATTTTTATTACAAAGTGTTGGTAAATTATTATATGTCAAGTCTATTTTCCTTGAATTCCCTAGAAGAACTCATGGAGAGCTTTCTTCTAGTTAATTTCTCCCAAAAAAATATATATTTAGGGTTTGAAAGTGAAAACTAGGGTTTTTCCCCCTTACTGCATGCATGAATTTGATATCTCTTAAATTTAGCCCCTAAGATTCCATCATTCGATTGGGGAAAGGCACCAGGATCCTTGTGGTGGTCAAAACTCATTGAAAATTTTATATTTTTCTTCCTTTTATATTTTCCTAGGCTCTTTAAGGCAAGCCGCTGGGGCTAGGGCAAAGGGAAGAATTCAACTAGGATTATTTGAAGAAAGTCGTTGGAGATAATTTGGATTTTTTTCATCTTGATTGACCTCATGCACTCAAAATCTAACCTCTTTCATGGTGAAAATTTCCCTAGTAGGGTTGACATCATCATCCCTACGTAACTTTTGCTCTAACAAACCTTAATCCTATACAAGGCTTCAACTTAGGGCTTACTTGAAGGTTTTCCATCACCCATTACTGATATCATCATTAAGTAAACCTTTTATATATGCTTTCATGTCTACATACACCTTTGTGAAGCCACACCTTGAAACCCTAGGTATCAAGAATTCATTTTAAAGGCTTGGTTTATGGTACACTATTACTTTATATAGAGAATTGTACCTTATTCCATAAAAGAAGTAAATTTCTCAACCTTTCACACTAGAATACCCTTAGGTGATAAATTGGGAAGCCTACCATGTGGTGAAATTTCACTAAATATCAGGAGGTGGAATGTGAAGGTGGTAGTGGAAACCACCTCATTGTTACATCTTGGTCTAACTCTTGCCATGTGAGGCCTCTCACAAGGTCTATTAGTTTTCAAGGCAATATTTCTAGCACCATTACTAGCAAAAATTTGAGTTGACCTCCTCATTATTCGAAGAATAAGTTTCATTCATTTTTGGTGAGAATATCAAATAGAATGACAACATAAGTTCTCACCTAGGGACTCCATTATCATGAGGGAGAATACGCTGAATTGATTCTCACTTACCAAAGAAGAAAAATGACTCCCTTGGGATCCCTAAATTAGATAAGTTAAACATGGAGGGAATAGTTAGATATTCCACTTAACTTGGAAGGAATTATAGGATACCCCCACCCCTCGCCCAAAAACCACAAATGGTTAACATTATATCACGTGAATAACTCTAAGGATCAAAGAAACATTTACAATATTTTGAAATAGCCTATTCTTCTCATTTGAATAGAGAAACTAAATATGATGTGATTATGACTATTTTATTTATCCTTGAAAGATTATGCTAAGGAATAGTTCCAATCCCTACTCGATAAATGTGTAAATTCATGTAGTGACCTCACCAAATCCTTCACATTTAAATGAATTGAAGAAAGGGATACTGTGGATCTATATAAATATTTCCTCTTGGTCAAGAAAGATGAACTTGAAAATATTAGATAATTCAATCAAATATTAAATAACCTGATAGCTATGATACTTGAGAAATTAAATCCTCTTGGATGAGCTGGTTCTCTCATCATACGTCCAATAATTTGTAGGAGAATTAACATACTTCATGAGGAAAAAGAAGCCTACAAAAATTTTTCAGGACCAAGATGATGCCATCCAAGTATATGAATTTATAAAGAAAGAGCTTGTGGAGTCTAGGACAATTTGTGTGTCTCCCATAGATTTCATCAAAAACGTTGAAAACATATTTAGATAATGGATCCCTATTGTTATGAAAAATTACAATACCATAGTTACACAGGTTAACAAGATAGAAGAGGATCAAATCCTAGAGGAATCATCTCTAAAAAAGAACCATGAAGAACCCAATATAGATGAAACCGATACACCCATTTTTTATATACTCAAAATTTCAATGGAGGACATCCACCATTTTTCATATCCCTTGAGATTAATGGTTTCTTTCTCCACAATTTCATGCTTGATTTAGGGGCATCCACTAACATTATGCCTTTGAAAATCATGAAGCAATTGGGATTAGAAATTTCAATTCCATATACAAGTGTGTGTGGGATTGACTCCAAATTTGTAGAACTATATGGGATAATTAAGGTTGTATTTGCGAGCTTACGTGGGCATCCTAAAAATAAGATACTTATGGATGTAATATTTATTGATATTTCAGATGCTTGGGGGATGTTACTATTCAAAAAGTGGGTTGCTTCCTTGGGAGGCACTATACAAATGGGTTTTTCACACATAAAGGTTCCCATGGGAGATAATTCTTATGCTTTAGTATTTGTGTTCCTATCAAACCGTCCTTTGGTTGAACAACAATGCACTATCTTTGATAAAAACCAAGAGGAAGAATGTAGATGTAGAGAGGAGGATATCCAAAAATATTGATTCCTCTCAGCAAGAAGTGGATGGAGTATAGTACTTTTATGGGGCATGCTCCAAGTCTAACGCAAGGGCATGAATTGTCTTGATATTTCCTTATAAGAAGCATATATTTTATTATTCCATTCTTCCAATTATTACCCACAAGGAAATAGTTAGGCTAAATCAAGTAATAAAAACCTCATAACGATTATCAAAAATATTGTGGGTGATAATAAGAAGAGTTGGGACACTAAAATCAATTATTTCGTATGGGCTGATCACAAAACTGTGAAGGCATCAACAAGGTTTAGTCCTTTTCAACTTTTATTTGGAATGGAGGCAAAGCTCCCCATCCAATTACAATTGTTTTTATTAGAATGCTTTAAAACTTATGCAGAGCAAGGTGACATTAGGCAATTTATAATTGATGAAATCATAAAATTACATGAGTCTTGATACCCAACCCTAGACCAAATGGGTAAGAATCAAGAGAAAATAAAAAAATACATTTCACTGAAAAGTTAGGCTAGAGAATTTGAACTAGGAACTATGGTTCTATTGCGGGACAAAAGAAAGGAGAAACCCATAGTTCATAAGAAATTTGATAAGTTCTAGATGGGACGCTACAAAGTAATTGACCCAATGGGTGTAAAAGCGTACTTCCTTGAGACCCTTGAAGGAGAAACCATTCCATTATTTGTAAATGGCCAACTCTTAATATAGTACTTTCCTAGTATAATTGATGCATGTTAGATGAATATTTGTATTGAATTTATGTGATGATTTTTTGTGTGAGCATCCCACTCATTCATTTTTCATGTTGTTGTGTTTCATTCTAGATTAGATTGCATGTAGCTAACATTTTCTTTTTAGTATGGATTTATTGTATCATATAAACATAAGGGTGACAACCATCATCCTATACACGTGCAAGCAAACAAGTTGATTTGAGTGTATAGGTAATAGGTCTATAAACCTATGGATTGTTGGGATTCTCATGAGCTCCCCATTCAAGCATATGGATCATGCACTCTATGGTGGGCACATATCTATGAGTTAGAGCTAGAAGTCACCCACCAAAATGGGTAAACCTTCAAGAGAAAATTTTTCTGCCATCTGGGTTAACCATCCAACTAGAAACCCTACACATTTCTCAATCATGATGATATTCCTCTTTCCTCTTCCATTTGCATGAGTCATTCACCTTTGACCATTCAATAATCCTCTTGAATGAACGTGGGATACCAATCAGTAGGTACTTTAACCATTTTGAAATCAAGTGCTTTTACTTAGCGTTTTGGGCATTCCAACATGGATAAATGGTGATTTGGATGATTAACCAATTTTGATTGCAAATTATTTCTCTCACCCTACCTAGGGGGCTAGTCTTTATCCCTAGCTTAGTGGGACCTCCTCAAGCCATAGGGTTATAGGATGGGAACTACTTGGGAAACTTGAATTGAAGTAGCGTGTCCATAACCATTCCATACATAACATATTTAATCATTCCCTTGATACCACCTCTATCCTTTGGGTTATCTATCATTGGTTCATTGTGTTTTGGGAATATTTAGTGTTTCTGCAAACACCTAATCCTCTAGATCTAGTAGCTAATCTAGAAACAATAGTCAAAGAAATCTTAATTTTTCCTATAAACAACAGATAAGATAAGGGATAGAGAACCTACTTGTAACTTCCGCTTGTTCCTTATCTCCCTTGACTGATTTCACTACTCCTTCCCATACTTAAATCACTTGAGAAGTACCTGCACAACTTACAGAAACAAAAACCTGTCAAAGCATAATGATCTATTGTTCATAAATAGCACGGAATCGAAAGCATGATATACACATGAATGCATTTTACATAAACACAAACATAAGGGAAAAATCTTGAAAGCTTTATTGATAAGAGGAAAGATTACAACCAATGCGAGTTCGATCCAACGTCATCCTTCCAATTCAATCCTTCTTCACCTCATGAAAAGCATAACATTCCAACAATATCACAATACTTGCACTCAATCCTAATCTCATACCACCAGCATCTCCTTGCAACTCAGTATTTTTTAGCCTCTAGATCTCTTGGATGAGTGATCTATTTATAGATGAGTGAAGGAGGTTGGGTCATCAATGATGATGATGAATGCCTTTCTATTTTTAGAAATTGGTTCCATGAAAGAGGGAGATAGGAGGTTGATGTTTCCTAATTCCTTTTGTCATCCAAGGGCGAACTCAGAGGGCAGGTGGCACTTGAGAAACTTCTATAAGCTTCCAGTGGATAAAGAATCTTCAAACCCTCATGGAAAATTTTCTAAGTTTGCTCATCACAGGCTAAGAGGGACTAAGTGCAGTGCATAGTACCCAGTCAGTGTAGCCCCTGTAATGCATTGCAGCCTGATAGAAGGCTTCCTGCACTAATCTCTTTAGGAGTACTTTTTGGATGCTTTCTGTGATGGAACATCTTTGGGAGTAAGGTATTATGATGATTAACTTCTTTAGGGTAGAAATTACCTGCATACGAATTCTAAAACACAGAAAATAAACAATGTGAGAGCATAACACATAAAACACATATACATAGAGATTTTCCCCTGGATCCCAAAACCAAGACTACCAGCTTGATTTTTCATTATTTTCCTTTCAATGTTACAATACATATTTATACATGCCAAAGAATCCAATATCATGGGTCAAAAACCATCACGTCCAAAAAACATGTGCGAAAATCATGCACAAAACCATAGGTGGGTCTGCCCAACCTAACATAGGGTCCAAAACCAAAATTTTCCGGGGCGCTGCCCCGAACCCCATAAAGTGGGGTTACGGGTACACCTCAAATCCCCTGTGACCCCCCCACTCTAACCCCTAGTCAGCTACGTGGGATAGTCATGGAAAGAATATAACACAACCCAACATTCTCCCACTTGTTGTTTTCTTTCCACAGGGGGGCACAAGAGAGCTTAGTCATTTATCCAGCCCTGCAATGCCCATTGTTTCTCTACACCAAAAGAACTTCTTAGAGCTCACAGATTTTGTTAATGCATCTGTAGTATTCTTCAAAGTGTCCACCTTGACCAGCAACACCTTTTTGTCTTCTATCATATCCCTCATAAAGTGATACTGAACATCAATGTGCTTTGTCTTTGAATGATATGCCGGGTTCTTTGCCAAGAAAATTGCACTTTGGCTGTCACAGTCTATCTTTATAGGTTCCTGTACTAATCCCATACTTGAACACAATCTCTGCAACCAAACTACTTCCTTGCTTGCATGAGTGGCTGCCATGTATTCTGCCTCTGTAGTTGATAGTGCCACTACATATTGTTTCTTACTCATCTAATTGACTGCACCTCCAAATAGGTTAAACACATACCCAATTGTAGATCTTCTCTAATCCAGATCTCCAGCCCAGTCTGCATCAACAAAGCCAGGAATTTCCAACACTCTGTACAATCTTGGTCTTCCTTGGTAGCACAAACCATAATCACTAGTGCCACACAAATACCTAAAAACCCGCTTAACTGCTATCCAATGCTCCTTTCTTGGTTTTGACATAAACCTGCTCAATACTCCCATTGCATGTGCAATGTCTGGTCTAGTACAGACCATCGCATACATCAAGCTACCAACTGTGCTTGCATATGGAACACGGGACATGTCCTCTTCCTTTTCTTGTGTCTTGGGACACTGTTCAACAGATAACCTCACACCTATAGGAATAGGAACCTTCATCGGTTTACTATCGTGCAAATTAAACCTCTGCAGTATTGTCTTGACATACTTCCTCTGGTTTAACCAGAGCTTCCTCTTTGTCCAATCTTTTTTAATTTCCATGCCCAAAATATAGTTTGCAGCACCAAGATCTTTCATGTCGAATTTGGAGGACAATTGTGTCTTCAAATCCTGGATAATTTCTTTGTCATTTCCAACCAGCAACATATCATCCACATACAAGACCAGATGAATAACACGATCACCAATATCTGATACCACATCCTTGGTGACTGTTTTAACCCATACAGAGACTTCTTTAACTTGCATACCAGTTCTTTCTTACCCTTCATCGCAAAGTCTTCAGGTTGCTTCATGTAGATTTCCTCTTCCAGATCCCCGTGAAGAAATGCTGTCTTCACATTCATCTGTTCTACCTCAAAATCAAAAGCAACAGCAACAGATAAAAGTAATATAATAGAAGTTACCTTGGCAACAGGAGAAAAAATATCACCAAAATCAATTCCCGACACCTAGGAATAACATTTTTCTACCAACCAAGCTTTGTATTTGTCCACTTTTCCTTCTGCATTTGTCTTCTTTTTGAACACCCATTTGCTGCTAATGGGTTTCTTTCCAGCCGGAAACTCCACCAGATCCCAAGCCTCATTTTGTGCAAATATGCCATTTCATCAACCATGGCATCTTTCTAGAGTTTTCCATCCTTTGAATCTACTGCTTCCTTCACAGTTCTGGGATAGTCATCAGTAATAGATAAAGAAAAATTTGAACAGAAAGTAGATGGACTATACCTTTCTGGCTAACTTCTTTCTCGAACTGATCTTCTCACACCCGGAGTTTGTGGCTCTTCATCTTCTGATTCCTCCTCTGCTGTAGAGTCTGATTCTTCCTCCTTAAGCTCAAACTCTATCTTCTCAGGTTCCTTTGGTTGGACTTCATATTTAATTACATCTTTTACCTCTTTGAACACCACATCTCAGTTGTACACAACCTTTAGTATGAATGGGTTCCAAAGCTTATAACCCTTTAAACCATCCTTATACCCAATAAAGATGAACTTTTCAGATTTACTATCCAAATTGGTTCGTTTCTCTTTTGGAACATGTACATATGCATCACATCCAAATACCCTTAGATGTGAAAGAGAGGGTTTCTTACCAGTCCATACCTCTAGTAGAGTCTTATCCTCCAACGCTGATGAAGGTGAGCTATTGACCAGGTAACATGCAATATCCATCACCTGTGCCCAGAATTCTTTTCCTAACCTGACACCACTGAGCATGCTTCTTGCCCTTTCCATCAACATCTTGTTCATTCTTTCTGCAACTCCATTTTGCTAAGGTGTATATGGAGTAGTCTTCTGCCGTGATATGCCACACTTCTTACAGAATTCTTCAAATTCCTTGCTGCAAAACTCTCCACCATTATCTGTCCTTAGCACCTTTATCTTCTTCTCTGTTTTGTTTTCCATCAAAGCCTTAAATTCTTTAAACCTATCAAAGAATTCATATTTCTTCTTAAGGAAATATATCCATGTATTCCTTGAGAAGTCATCTATAAATGATACATAGTACACAGACTTACCCAGTGATGGAACCTTCACAGGTCTAAACATATCACTGTGCACAAGCTCTAATATTTGTTTCGCCCTCTTACCACCAGAGGGGAAACTCACCCGATTCTGCTTCCCATATACACAATTTTCACAGAAATCAAAATCCATAGAACTATTACTCATACCTTCTACCATACCTTTACCATACCTTTACCATGAAGTATTCGAAGGACCTTTTCTCCAATATGTCCAAGCCTTTGATGCCACAACATGGTCTTCTCTCCATAGACCACTAGATTTTCTACTCCACTTTCAGGAACCACAAAACTATTGCACCCATCAATAACAGTTCTACCTTACAGTTTGTACAGAGTTCCAATCCGAACTCCCCGCATCAATACGAGTGCTCCCTGAACCATTTTGCAGGTATCCTTCTCGAACACTGTTTTTACACCTGCATCATCCATCTTGCTTACAGAAATCAGATTTCTGGCTAATGCAGGAATATGTAGAACACCTGGAAGCGTTCTAACCCTTCCACCTTGTAGCTTCAACTTTACTTTTCCACGACCAATGAATCTAGCCTTCCTGTCATCCCCCAAGAAGACATCACCACCATCATATTTCTCATACTCGTAGAACCACTTTCTATGGGGAGTGAAGTGAAAGGATGCACCTGAGTCAATCAACCATGCCTCATGATCTACATGTGTACTTGAAGAAGCCAAGTACACATCCCCACCTTCATCTGAGATGGTTTTCACCTTTGCAGAAGGAGCATCATTAGATCCATTTCCTTTGTCAGGAGCTTTAGATTTACAGTCCATTTTAAAGTGGCCTTCCTTTCTGCATTTCCAGCACACCACCTTTACAGGTTTTCCTCGAGATTTAAATCTCCCTCTAGATTTAGATCTCCCACTCGATGACTTATTTTTGTTTCTGTTCTGGGACCGTCCTCGTACAGACAAGGCATCACCATTCTGGCTCTCCATATTTTTATGTCTCATCTCCTCTATCAAGAAGGCTGAGACTATTTCATCAAACTACAAGGAAGTTGCATTGCTACCTATTTCATTAACCAGACTATCCCACGAATTTGGTAGAGAACACAAAAAATTGATGCACTTATCTTCATCTGAAATTTTAATATCAATAGATGCTCACTGACTTACCACAATATTAAATGCATTCAGATGCTCTATCACTAAGTCTCCATCTTTCATCCTCAAGATATACAACTTTTTCCACAGGAACAGTTTATTCACCAAAGACTTAGATTGGTACAAAGTCCCTAACTTGTCCCACAAAGCCTTTGTCGTAGCTTCCCCTGATACATTCATCAATACTAAATATGAGACACACAATCGTATTGTGCTCTTTGCCTTCCGATCCAACTTCTTCCATTCTTCATTGGTCACTCCCGTTGGTTTAGTACCCGGATCTGCCACGATCCACTGATCTTTATCCACCAACAGATCCTCCATCTTGAGTTTCCACAACTCAAAACTCTGACCATTAAATTTCTCGATCTCTATCTTTCCACTGCTCACCATCTTCTTTCACCACCAGAATTGATCTCATAGATCTCCCACTAAACAGGGTCTACCGCAGGCCCGAGCGAAACCCCTCAGCAACCCTTTGAAGACAAAACAATTCCGATACCAAATGTAGGTTTTAACCCCGCACAGAAATTACCTGCATACGAATTCTAAAACACAGAAAATAAACAATGCGAGAGCATAAAACATAAAACACATATACACAGAGATTTCCCCTGGATCCCAAAACCGAAACTACCAGCTTTATTTTCCATTATGTTCCTTTCAATGTTACAATACATATTTATACATGCTGAAGCATCCAATACAATGGACCAAAAACCATCGCGTCCAAAACCATGGACCGAAAACCATCGCGTCCAAAAAACACGTGCGAAAATCATGCACAAAACCATAGGTGGGTCCGCCCAACCTAACATAGGGTCCAAAACCAAAATTTTCCAGGATGCTACCCCAGACCCCATAAACTGGGGTTACGGGTACACCTCAAACCCCCTATGACCACCCCCCCCCCTCTAACCCCTAGTTAACTACGTGGGCTAGTCATGGAAAGAATATAACACAACCCAACACATGCAACAATTGTATTAGGGGTTGATGAACTCTAATAATATCAACCTGTAAGTTGGGGTTGATATGCTCAAATGAATCTGTAACAATTGCCCCCTAAAGCATGAAGTCGTAAATATCTATGTCGGGTGAAATGCTTTATCATGAGGATAGGAAGTTTCGAAATGGAAGGCGACCTGCATCAATTACAATACAACACATCATGATAATTTGATTTTTTCTCATGAACTAGCTGAGGGAGGCATTCCCATGCTCAACTTATAAACTTTCATTACATGTACATAGATTAGATAGTCGTCTACAGATATAGACTTATGATTCTACAGATATAGATTTGTGATCCATGATTAGGATGACCATCTGTGTAAAGCCTTTGTACATTTGATTTGGTACTCCTGAATATATCGCAGCCCAGATGGATGAAACTAGATCCGGGGTCTTCAATCTCATTCAATATTCACTCAATGTACAAGTCTAACCATGTGAATAGATGTTCTGAGGTCAAACATGGAGAGACATTGCCTGATTACCAGCCAATGATGTAAGCTGTTAACAGACGCGAGAGGGATCACTGATAATAAAGATGATCCTCAAGGTACTACAGTACATTTTGCATGGTGTGAATAAATCATTTGATGTTGAACACCATGCAAAATCTTTCGGTCGAAGGCCATTGATGTCAACCTGTCACTAGAGGCGAGAAACCTGCCATTGATGTATGCAAGCTTAAAAGTACTGAAAGGGTGTTTCTAAGTCAACTTCTTGGATGATGAGCTGATTTCGACAAGAAGCGACTCATCATAGGAGTGCCTTGATGTATCCCATATCTACGACACAAAATGAAATAAATGATTTTGGAGATGAGAATCGACTGACGGCACAAGTTTCAGGAATGGTGGTCATGAAAATGAAGGTTTACAGTATTGCAACGGATGAAGCTTTAACTGGATGACTTCTCTTGAACATATCAGCGACATTGAGATGAATTGGTAGCATTGACTCAAAACAAAAGTGATGGATGGTGTGGTAGACCAACGGTGTGATAATCATCAAACTGAATGACCCAACCCAACTAGTCACGGAGATGAATTGAAAGTGTCATGTTCAAGAGCGACTCACTACCATAAAGTGTTCTCAGCTTTTTTCCGTTTTCCCCAGTCATTTCTGACTAGTACCTCTTTATTTTTATCAAGCTTGAGAAGGATAACATATGATTGTTGTATAATTCCACCCTTCAGGTGAATCCATCGCTATTTAATGTTTTAATGAGTCTAGCGAAGGTGAAACTCGGTCTTGTCTAGATGGACAAGTTTTCGCTATTTAAAGTTTTTAACAAGTTTAACGACAAATATAACTCAGTCCTTTTCATGTTTAGAGAGTCTTAAAAGGGACTAAAAGGAAACTCCACAAGTTCTTTTTCGTAAATTTGTCTCTCAAGCCCGAAAAAGCATAAAACAATACAAGAGAGAACCTATTGATCATGTTCGATCAACGAGTACCTTTTTTGTAGTTAATCTATCTCAGCCCGAAGAAGGGTTAAAACTATACTGAGTAGATATCGGTTCTAATACATTAACGAGCTAGAAACGACAAGCACTCGACAATCTTTTCATGTTTAGAGAGTTTGAAAAGAGCTTAAAGAGGACTCCATTTTGAGGAACAAGTGATGTCTAGGGTAGCAACTGCTTCCGGTGATGTTGAAACTTCTCAAAACATGCTGATCTATGTGAAGAGGTTGGTTAATAAGACCACTCATTGCAACTGTTCCTCAAAAAAGGTAAAACAACCAAGTGAAAGCGTATGATTGGCCAAAGGGATGGTGGCGATGGAATGAAACAACCAAGGCTCATCTTATAGAAAAGGATGATAGAATGGCAATCACAAGGGTTAAAATGGAAATGGGTTCATTTTTAGACAAGCTTGAACCATAGGGAACTATGCTTGGATTCAGTTTCATGTTTATACAAGCTTGAAATGAAAAACTATGCTTGAATTCAGTTTCATTTTTACACAAGCTTAAAACGAAAAAAACTATGCTTGAATTGGTTTACATGCCCCCAACATAATGAAAGGGAGAGTCTCCGGAAACCATATGGAAGTCATTGTGGTGAAGCAGGACGGTTATCCAACAGCTTTTCGGCTTCATCCAGATAGACAAAGGTGAATGGGATGATTCCTTTCACATAACCTACAAGGAAAATTAACTTTACCACTAGGTGCATGCCCCCCAAGCTTCATTACATTCACCTAAGTAGATTACTTGTGGCTATCAGGTGGATGGAATGAAGGTTCTCTTACGAGATCAAGTGAAAGACTCGACTTAGAACTGTGCTCCAGGGGACCTTGTTTCATTTTTAAAAGAGCTTGACACAAGACAAGGAACTCTACTTTGATTCCTTGTTTCATTTTTTAGCGAGCTTGACACAAGACAAGGAACTATGCTCATGGACCTATTTCATTTTTTAACGCGGTTGAAACAGTAAAAGAACTATCCTCATATTCATTGTTTCATTTTTTAACGAGGTTAACACATGACCCGGAAGTATCCTCATGGGAGCTATTTCATTTTTTAATGAGGTTGACACAGTAAAATAACTATCCTCATAGATGTGTTTCATTTTTTAACGAGGTTGACACATTAAAAGAACTATCCTTGGACCCTTGTTTCATTTTTTAACGAGGTTGAAACAAGACAACGAACTATCCTTGGACCCTTGTTTAATTTTTTAACAAGGTTGACACAAGACAATGAACTATCCTTGGACCCTATCACAACTTATAAGACATCATGAAGGAGAGATATGGTTCCAATGCCCCCAATACATGAAGTACAACATCACTAAATTGATCGTTAGTTGATGTAGGTATGGAACAGGTTGCCACATAATTAACCTGTGGCGGGGATGATACCATTGTTATGAAAGGACCACTTAGGGAAGATGGTTGACTGGGAGCTATATTTGGACTGGGAAATGAAAGCTGGTCAATGGTGACAATTATGCCTTCATGCGGGAAACACATCACTCGAAAGAGTGCAATAGCTCCCATGCCATAAACATAGTTGCACCCAAGAAGTAAATTGTAATCTAAAGGGTCTAGGACTACCATCACATTCAGATAAATGGTTTTTTCTCCCAAAGTAATGGGTAACTGAGGGAGGACCCCTAATGGTTGATTGGTTCCTCTATTAAAAGACAACAAATTCTGGGTAATTGGCACAAGCGGTGGTGAACCGAGTGCTTGCCAAGTAGTTGAGGAAAGGATGCTCATTGATGCGCCTTCATCTATAATGGTGCTAGATACAATCATATTACAAACTTGTACTATGATATGGACAGGAACATAGGAAGGAAGGCAGAATCCTTCCAGTCGATTCCGATCAAAGCAAGTGACTAGACTACTTGGAGGGGGTACCGTAGAAATGAGAGAATTAACCCCTTGAGTTACGAGAGCGGGAGGATTTTCCTCCTATATTGATGGAACAGGAGGATTATCCCCAAGCTCATTTGAATCTGAAGAAACAAAAAGAACTTGAGTGGTATCATGTTCACTATTTTCGGGAAGGTACAATTTACTGAAGGTGAAATCGGGTCAACTGTTATGTCGAATTATTGATTTAGGTTGGGTATAGACTCATAGGATTCACTTTTAGAGAGAGTTGGTTTGACCGATGGTTGATTTTGGTCAGTTAGTTTATCAACTAGTGAAGGATTAAGGGATGGTTTCCTATAACCAGATGGAGATCACTGCAGTGAAGCAAGACGATTATCCAACACTTTTTTGGCTTCATCCAGATAAGGACAAAGGTGAATGGGATGATTCCCTTCACATAACCTACATGGAAACTTAACTTTTCCCTTCTTTCCATGATCTTTACTACCACTAGTTGATGGTGTATCACCAACATGATCTCCAGAAGTAGATGACATTGGATAATGTGAACGGGAAGACCATTCTTCTAAGATCCGAAGAATATCAGGACAATTTCGAAGAAGATGGTCTCCCGCACAAAATTTGCATGGATATCAAAATTTGTGAGGCTTGACGGACGATTTCTCATCAGATGTTGCATTCAAAGCAATGGTTGATTTGTTGCCCCTCTGCTGAATTTGTTTCTTCTTCTTCTTCTTCACTTTCTTCTTCCTCTTAGCCACCTGGTTACTAGTACCAATACTTTCACCAGGCGAAGAGGAAGAAGGGGAGGAAGAAACAAATGAGTAAGAAGGAAAAGGGTCGACTTTAGGATCAACTGGAGGTTGATTTTGTCTAGTTGGAGGTGTACTCGATTGCGGAGAAATCACGACATTTTGAACTAAGGAGGTTGAAAACAACCATACTGGAAAGCCAATGGTAAATCCTGGAAGGGACAATGTAGCCATATATGGAGCACCATTCCAAATGGAGGAAAAGGACTAGGATTCCCATAAAAGGGAATTCCTTGATTGGTGGACTTCGAATTTGTCGCCATATGTTTCAACCTAATATCAAATAAAGAGCTAGCGTGGAGGATGTTATCCGTGGTCAATTAAATTTTTATGACACTAGAACATAACTTCTCTTTTTCATTTTTAAAGAGTCGAGAAAAAACAAAAGATGACTCTAGTCGCTTTTGATGTTTAGTGAGCTTGAAAAGACAAGTGCTTAGATGATCCTTTTACAGTTAAAGAGTCGAAAAGAAACGAAAGTGACTACTCTGGAGATAATAGAAAAGAGGTTTTACCAGATAATCAAAAAACTGCAATATACACCTTGGTGATAAATGAAAGAGAAATGACCAAGGATTTTATGTATGGAAAACAATCTTCCTGAATGCTGTGTTCAGTGCGTTGCGATTGGTAAGGCGACAGACTCGACTTCCTAGGGATAAAGGATTTAAACCTATTGGGGTCTCCCACTATATACTCAATGGTATAGGGAGCACAAGTTTTTACTAGCACTTATTGAATTAGAGAGGAGGAATCACCCAACCTCAGTGAAAACGACAACCACTAGGTTTAAAGATGCTGGAACATGTCTCTAGCCTAGACACCTCTAGATGTTTGCATTAAGTTCCAATGCATTGTTAGGTTAATTGATTTAAATTTTAAGTTGATCTTCTTTAGAATTTTCCTTTCAAGGTTCACCACATGATTTTTTTCGAAATTCCTAAGAATGCAGCTAGAATGAGAAGCACTCTTTCCATTTAATTTCAGCAATGAAAATCCTAGCTATGAGGAATAGAGCATACAGGTACTTTCTGAACAAGCAACAAAGAGCACAAACAAATGCAATTCCCTAAACTATTCCTTTCAATCATTCACAAACTCTTTTCAATGCAAATGCATGTATTTCTTTTCAGTTTCTCTTAATGTTAATGATGCAATAAGAAAAACTAATGCACAAACGATTCAAAACTCTTTTCATAAAAAAATGACGATTTGTGACAATTTCTTTTAAAGGGAAAGGAAGACTCTACAACACTTCCGATTATAAAGAAATGAAGATTTTCGACACTTTAAATGAAAATAAAAATCAAATGCACACATCAATCAATCGATCTTTCATGAATGAAGACTTTACGATAATTCAACTTTCGAAAGAAAAGACAATTTTACGAAACTTTCTTTCGACAAAGATCAATCAACTATATTCTAACTTTGACTATAGACTAATAATGACAAAGAAAACATTAAATAAACATTAATCAATCTAATCAAAGTAGGGCTGGATGGTTAAGGAGATGAAAAGACTGTTTTCAGAGATAAGACATCATTCATATTCAACAGGCAATTCAATCAAAGATGAAAAATGACAAAAACTTTAGCCCCTAGATGGGAAAAATGATCTTCAAGAGATCAGCGCAGGTTGTGGTGATAGACAGTGCATTGAATCGCTCTGTACCAATTTGGGAACTGAATTGCATCGTAGGTCTCAGTTAAGGATAGTGCGATGATTACAGTGAGCAATTTTGAAGGTGTTTTTGGCTCAAATTTGATTCAATTTTCAATGGATTAGAATTGAATTCAATAAACGACAGTAAGTCTTGTATATTGGAATGTTTTAAGAGGCTACTTAGCTACTAAAAAGGGAAAATGTTCCCCAGTGGAGTCACCAATTTTTTTTGGGAATATTCAGTGTTTCTGCAAATGCCTAACCCTCTAGATCTAGTAGTTGATCTAGAAACAATAGTCAAAGTAATCTTAATTTTTCCTATAAACAACAGATAAGGTAAGGGAAAGAGAAACTACTTGTAACTTCCGCTTGTTCCTTATCTTCCTTGACCAATTTCACTGCTCCTTCCCATACTTAAATTGCTTGAGAAGTACCTGCATAACTTACAGAAACAAAAACCCATCAAAGCATAATAATCTATTGTTCATAAATAGCATGTAATCAAAAGCATGATATACACATGAATGCATTTTACATAAACATAAACATAAAGGAAAAATCTCGAAAGATTTATTGATGAGAGGAAATATTACAACCAATTCGAGTTCGATCCAGAGTCATCCTTCCAATTCAATCCTTCTTCACCTCATAAAAAGCATAACATTCCAACAATATCACAATACTTGCACTCAATCCTAATCTCATACCACTAGCATCTCCTTGCAACTTAGTATTTTTCAGCCTCTAGATCTCTTGGATGAGTGATCTATTTATAGATGGGTGAAGGAGGTTGGGTTATCAATGATGATGATGAATGCCTTTCTATTTTTAGAAATTAGTTCCATGAAAGAAGGAGATAGGAGGCTGATGTTTCCTAATTCCTTTTTTCATCCAAGGGCAAACTCAGAGGGCAGGTGGCACTTGAGAAAATTCTAGAAGCTTCTAGTGGATAAGGAATCTTCAAACCCTCATGGAAAATTTCCCAAGTTCACTCATCGCAGGCTAAAGAGGGACTAAGTGCAATGCATAGCACCCAGTCAGTGTAGCCCCTGCAATGCATTGCAACCTGATAGAAGGCTTCCTGCGCTGATCTCTTTAGGAGTACTTTTTGGCTGCTTTCTGTGATGGAACCTCAATGGGAGTAAGGTATTCTAATGATAACCTCTTTAGGGCATGCAACATCTATATTAGGGGTTGATGAACTCTAATAATATTGACCTGTAAGTTGGGGTTGATATGCCCAAATGAATCTGTAACACATTGGGATTTGAAACTCACACTTCCACATCCTTGAGTAGGGACAAATTTTTTTCCTCACGCGTTGATGTAGCTAAAAGAAAACAAAAATAGTAAGATGGTTGCAATAAAAGAAAAAGAAAAGTTAAAATGCAAAAGTTGGTCAGGACATAATTAGCACGTGGGAAAAAGCCTAGCATGATCTCTATCCCCCTCATTAGGCATCGCTCGGTTCCTGAGCGTTAGATAATTCATCTCATCATATGGAACCTTTGCATGTCCCAACCCTGATGAGCGATAAACAAATTCATTTTAAGGGGTAAAATAAATGCTATATCGTAAAGAACGAGATTTGATCCTTTTGCTATGCACCATGTAAATAATTATAAAAAGTAAGTAAAAGGAACACTAGAGGGGTGGAAAAAGAAGGTCGAGGAAAGGGGTAACTCATTCCTTCATGATTTCTTCCTCCATTATATCTATACAAGAGGATGTGGATCTCCATTAGCTAGTCCCCTATCCATGGCAATTGGTCATAGATTTCTTCTCCTCCTTTTGCACCTATTCTCACTAACACTTATGAATTGAGTGTTGAAATTGTAAATGTCACCTGCCCTTAGAGGGTGGAAGCATCTAATAGGGATAATTACATAGCCACCTATACAAAGGTAGGGAACACTTTTACAAGACTCAGTCTAGTTAGATATTTGAAGATGATCCTAGTTTGAATTATAAATATTCCCTTAACAGTTAAGTATGATCCACTTAGATGCATCTATGGTTATTTTCTCTAAGGATTGGTTTATTTCACTTGTGTTTGAGATGAATTTTCTAGGTATTTTTGCATAGAGTAGCTGAGGTCTTGAGGGAACTCTATTACACTCTTACTACACATAGAGCCTAGGACATACTACACTTTCAAAGAGTAAAATGACCTTTCAAATGCAGTGTTTCCCTTCTACAACAGAGCATTGGGAAATTTGATGATACTTATAGATGATTGACCCCCAAAACACACCAGATGATAGAATGTTGAGATCACTTTTCTTAGCATTAAGGATTCTTGTTGATATACCCATCATGCCACTAGGCTAGCCTTGACACTACTTTATGAGAATGCATTAATATGGAGCCAAAGTGATGATGATCATATCTAGGATTATTAGGTAGGGCTTGTATTACCTCATGGATTCCAAACACTAGAGAGAGAGAGTACACTACATTATCTAAATTGTTGTAGGGAAAAGTATCCGACTCGGATGACCCTATCCCACTCTAAGGGTGATAGTACCTCAGCAACAACTGTAAAGAAAACTACTTAAGGTTTACTTCTTTACGAAAGCAAGAGAGAATGAAGAAATGCACTAACCGTTGCCTTGCGCTTAATGTCGAATCCAAACTCTTCTCTTTGCTGCTTGCTCCCAGCTCCTTGCTCTTTTGCTGGCCCAGCTACAATGAGATCCTGCAAAATAACAAAGAAGGAAACTACAAGAAGCATGCAATCATAACTGATTCAAGGATTAGCATAAATCAAATATACAATTATCACAATACATCATTGAAACAAGTGCATATAGAAGAACCTCAATAGCTTTTATTAATGGAAGAAGTAAAGTTCTGAGAGTGTTACAACCATTGAAGGCCCCAATCCAGCAACACCTCCCAGCAGAAAGAATTTCTCCTCTTCACCTCCTTCAAGCAATCACCCAATAGTTCTATAGTGAAACCAACATCATATCATTACTTTGCACAAAATTCCAGCCTCCTGAGCTCATAGGAGAGAGCTCAATATATAGATGAATTGAGAAAGGATGAGTCAGCTTGCAACTGATGTGTAGCTGCCTTGTGTCCTCTCTCTCTTCAGTTGATCTTCAGTTCTTGAGTCCACTTGGAGAACCTTGCTTCCACTTGGAGAAACAGAGCCTCTGACTCATCACAAGGCGAAATCCCTGATCCAAGTGTCATTTTTGGAAGATTCCAGAGCAATGACTCAGTGGGCCACTTGTCCCATCTCGCTTAGCGCAGGTGGTCTTTGTTCTACCTGCTTTGCAACGCAGGTACACCATGGAGGAGTTGAGTTTCAGCGCAGAAGCCTAGTGGAGCACCTGCTTTGATTTCAGGATTGCTTGTTTTTGAGTGTTTTCAGGTGGAGAACTGATCTGAGAGCTGTTGGTTTGCTGATCTTGTTCCTCTAGGGGTAGGAACATCATGTTTAGGGACTTTGGATCCCTTGGATTATTGACAATTCATGCCTGATGCTGCAAGGCACAAAATTGTCTATAACAGATGCCCCCTAAAGTATGAGGTCGTTTATCGGGTGAAATGCTTTATTAGGAGGATCCGAAGTTCATTCAATCTGCTGAGAAGTGTCCTGTAATAAGATACAATACAATACATTATTTTTCATACTTTTTCATGATCTAGCTGAGGCGAGCATTCCCATGCTCAGCTTTATAAATTCATTTTGGTACATAGCACAGACGATCGTCTGATGATAGACTGATAATTCTCTGCTGAAATTATCATCCTTTGAGAAGGATGATCATCTGCTGCAATGATGTACATATCAAATGTCTTTATATCCTGAATATATATCGCAGCTCGGATGGATGAAACTAGATCCGGGGTCTTCAATCTCTTCCGATCTTCACTCGATGTACAAGTCGATCCATGTGAGAATTTCTTGAAGTCGAACATGGAAAGACATCGCTTGATTACCGGTCAATGATGTAAACCGTTAACAAGTGCGAGAGGAATCACCGATAAGGATGATGACCCTCAAGGTACAGCAGTACAATTCACATGGTGGGAATAAAGGACTTGGCGTCGACCACCATGTAAAATCTTCTAGTCGAAGGTCATTGATGTATACCTGTCGCCGGAAGTGAGAAACTTGCCATTGAGGTATGCAAGCTTCAAAGTACTGAAGGGGTTGTTCCTAGATCAACTCCTTGGATAATGAGCTGATGTCGACAAGGAGCGATCCGTCAAAGGAGGGCCTTAATGAATCCCACATCAGTGACACGGAACGGAGCTAGTGATTGTGATGAGGTGAAAACAAACTGTGATGTATGATTCAGGGTGGCGGTCATGAAATGGATGAAGGACAATGTATGGCAGTGGATGGGACACGGTTGACTCTTTGCAGAGCAACATCTCTTGAACATATAACGACACTGATGTGATGGATTGGTAGCATTACCCCAAATGTGGATGGTGTGGCGAGGACCATGGTGATGAGACCGGTGAATGAAACAACCCAACCCGATGTGATACGGAGGACAAAGTGTCATGTTCAAGAGCGACTTGCTACCATTAAAGCTGTGAGGTTCTCCCAATTTTTCCCCAGTCATTGCTGACCAATACCTCTTTATTTTTATCAAGCTTGAGGAGGATAACATATGCTTGTTCTATAACCTGCCCTTCGGGCAAGCCCATCGCTATGTTTTAACGAGCCTAGCGATAGGGAAACTCGTTCTCGTCTAAAGACAAGTTTGTCGCTATTTAATGAATTTAACGAGTCTAACGACAAGGATAACTCGGTCCTTTTCATTTTTAGAGAGTCTGAAAAGGTACATAAAGTCAACTCCAGAATTCCTTTTTCGTCATCTAATCCCTTAAGTCCGAAAAAGTATAAAACAATACAGAAGGGATGAATTTTCGATTGCTTTAACGAGCCGAACAAAACAAGCGCTCGATCTTTTTGTGCAATAATCCCTCAGGTCCAAAAAGATTAAAATCTAGAGGAGGGATAGCTCTTCCGGTTGTTTAACGAGCTGGAAGGCCAAAACTCGGCAAACTTTTCATATTTTACGAGTCAGGAGAAAAGATCTCAAAGAAGACTCATCTTTTGAGGAACGAGTGATAAACAAGGATAGCAGCAGATTCCAGGTACAGGTTGGAATTTTCCAATCACGGCAGTGTCACAAGGATGGCTAAGTGAAATCACTCTTCGCAGCTGTTCCTCAAAATGGGTAAACAAACATATGGAGATGAACGATTGGCCAAATGAACGGATGGAGGTGAGACTGCAAGAACACGACCAAGGGCTTTAATATGGCTGTCAAAGGTTACATTTACCAAGGTTATTTACCGGTTCATTTTTTCTGGGTGAGCTTGAACTCTAGGGGAAGATTGCTCACAACTTATGTTTATTTTTTAATGAGCATGAACTATGTGCTAAAACTGCTCGGATCTTGCGTTTATTTTTTAACGAGCATGAACATTGCTAAAACTGCTCGAATCTTGCGTTTATTTTTTAACGAGCATGAACTTTGCTAAAACTGCTCGAAGATAAGTTTGCATGCCCCCAGCATAATAATGCAAATCGAGGTGCATGCCCCCCAAGATTCATTGCATCCAACTCGGTGGTTGGAATGAAGGTTTACCTCGGGGATTTGTTTCATTTTTTAATGAGGTTGATACAAGATAGGAACTATCCTCGACTCCTTGTTTCATTTTTTAACGAGGTTGACACAAGATAAGAACCGTCCTCGGAGCCCACTGTATTTACAGTATTTCTATTAGGGCGATGATCCATGCCGACAAAATATTTAGGAATCTTCCGAATCCAACCAGAAGATTGGATTAGATTTCATTTTGTAGGTTTCCACCGTGGCCACTCTCGCCAGATTATTTGGAGGCGGTAGGGCGAAAGTACCCATTAAGGCAGGGTCTTTTAGGAGGCCTACTCCGATATTTTGGAGCGAATGATTCCTTCCATGGATCATTGGAATGCTTCCCGTAACTTGTGGACTGCCGGGGAGAAAAGTTTGTTGGTCGACGATTGTAATTCCTCCTTGGAAGGGAAATGCAATCTTCCTGAAGTAGGTCGACACAACTGCGGCCATGGCATAGATCCATGGTCTTCCAAGTAGGATGTTGTAATCGAGGTTTCCATCAATTACTTCAACATCAATTCCTACTGTTTTGCCCCCCAGTTCAACTTGCAAGTTACTTAAAATCCCGTATGGAGTATATGATCGTCCATCAAATGCTTTTAACGTCGTTGACGATTTCGACAAGGGTGGTGAGCCTAAATCTTTCCAGCAACTCATCGACATAAGACATGTAGATGCCCCCTCATCAATAATTGTTCGATGAACAGTTTTGTTGAGGGCTTTCACTTGAATAAGGAAAGCTAGTTGAGCTGGTAATTGCGGGTCATATCCTTTATGATCAAAGGCCACAAGATTGGAATCCATTGGGCCAATCCCACCTATTGCTGATAATAAAGCTTGCTCTTGGGAGGGGTAATTTTGTGGTACCTCAAGTGTCGACATAGTGGACGGCGATTGGGCCAGGTCCTTTACTATATTATAATTCTGTGCTCCTTTGGCACGAGGATTAAATGTCGATTTGTGTACTACTCCCTTTGGCGACTTTATCATTGGCTCAGGAACGATGGGTGGCACAACTTCGGTCAAAGTTGTTGTTGAACTACTAGGTCGTTCATTAACCTTGTTGTTCGACAGCTTTGGATTCCCGTAATCTTTACTCCTTGTCAAAGCATTATTCTGTTGCTTTGAGGTAGACAACATAAGCACTTGGGATCCGGAAGCATTTTGATTAGCAACCAGATTTTGACTTGGATTAGGAAACGGATCAGTCAATACTGCTGGGGTTTCTGAACTCTTGAAGAGTTTCTTAACTTCAGCTATATGTGGACAGTATTTCGTCCAATGATCCTCATCGCATATATGACACCCTGCCGGGGGTTTCCTTTTTCTCCCTATCTTTTTCTTCTTGCCCCCTGGTTGCTTCAGTTTTTTGCCCTTGTCGGTCGACATGGCATTTACTTCCGAGGCAAGAAGTTCTTCATTTGCATTTTGACTAGAAATTTTGTGCTTTCCAATCATGCCATTACCGGCGCGAGTGTCATTGTTTGATTTAGGAGGAGGAGGAATAGAGAATTCCGGTCTAGAGGCGTCAGGTATTTTGTCGTAGAGCATGCCAGACTGAGTATAGACCAAGTCTAGATATTGCGCACGAGCGATAACTTGATCTTCCGTTACGACTCCTCCCTTTGCCACGTCTTCCGTTATAGCGGGAAGTAACGACTTGATAAACCATTCAGCTAATAGCTGATCAGGAACGTACATTTTTACCATCCTACGACGACGTCGCCACTCATGTATATGATCAGATATGTGGGTGGCAGTCGTCTGTTTGAAATTGGTAAGGAGTTCTGTTCCCGTTTCATACCTTATCGGTAATTGAAAATGGGTTTAAAAGGTTATGGCTAAGGTACTGAAGTTGTCGAACGAAGCTCTAGACAATTCAATGTACCATTTTGCCGCTGGACCCGTTAACGTCCTCTGAAAGAGGTGAAGTCTTATCGAATCATCATTTAGGGTGTTCGATGAACACCATAGATGGAATGTCATCACATGATTTGACGGATCTTCACCCAGATTTCCATTAAATTTAGGAATGTCTGATGGAAGTTTATGCGGAATCGCTGGCCACCAAGGGGCATAAGCAATTGGATCATTCGTCAGCCGGTTTAGATCTGGTAATTCTAGAGTTGCTACAAAGGGCAACTGTTGATTCAGGTTAGGCGAAGCATATCCAGGATAAGATGGAATCGCCTGAGCAGTGGGTCTTTGCATACCAGCATAATGTTGGCAACTTTGACAAGGTTGATGGGCATAACCATTATAGTATGGTTGCCCATTACTTACAAAGACTTGTTGCTCAGGTCCTTGACATGATTGCTGGAATGGCGGTTGTTGAGTTTGAACCAGCTCTGGTTGTTGGACCATTTGCTGATGCCCAATACTAGATGATTGACCAAGATGAGGAGTCACAGTACTTGTTTGATCCTGAGTCGCTCCAGATAAGGAGGCACTGACCTGAGGTTGCGATTGAGATGTCGAGACAAGAGGCTGTTGTATGGCAACCTGAGAAACTTGGGGTTGACATACAGTAGGCAGCGCTTGTACTTGCGACGCAATCACCATACCAGGTATAGTGGCAACATTCGACACAGGGTGGACTGGTTGCATTGAATATGCAACTCTTGGTTGCTGAGGCAGTATTGGTACCCATCTGCTGGATGTATTTCCAGTTTGACCTGAATTTTGTTGTAAACTCCCATATGGTTGTTCTCCAGGGGGGAACAATGAAAAGGCATACTGTCCTCCATATGGTGGCAATCCAGTACTTAAAGGGTAGATTGGCCTCTGAAGACACGTTGGATTGATTTTTTGAGTTTCAACATAAGAAATACCAGATGATAATCCGGACGAAGAAATAGGAACTAACCATGTCATCGTCCCTGATGGGACTCCGGCTTGTTGTTGATAACTTGCCGGGACAGATGGTATACCATCGAACATTGTTGGGATAGCAGCAGGAGGCTCTGCCGCTGCTGTGTCGGATGACACAGTCCTGGATGTCGACGGTTGTTCAGACATATCTAGTCTATCCAAGAGATTTTCCGCGACTCTACAAGAACTTACACTTGTGGTAGACTAACTTCGAAGATCAACGAGGGAAAGGTGATGATTATTCTGCTTAAAATAAATTTATTAACGACGCTTTAGACACAACTTGCTTTTTCATTTTTTAAGAGTCGAGAAAAAGCTAAAGATGACTCTAGTCTCCTTCGATGTATTAACGAGCCCGAAGTGACAAATGCTCGGTTGGACTTTTTCAGTTATAGAGTTTGAAAAAGGCCAAAAGAAACTGCTTTGGAGATCTAGGCAGAGGGTGTGCCAAACCTTTCGCAAAACCACAGAATACGTTTTACGGTACGTGTGGTCAATCTTCGTGAATGCTGTGTTCACTGCATTGCGATCAGTAGGGCAGCCGACACGGCTTCCTAAGGATAAAAGATATATGCCTATAGGGGTCTCCCAATATATACTCAACGGTACGTGGGAGCACAAGTCCGTATTAGTGCCACCGACTCTGAGGAGGAATCACCCACCTTCTTCGAGATCAACAGTCACTACGTTTAACGACGCCGGAACACGTCTCTAGCTTAGACCTCTATGTGTTTGCGTTATGTTTCAATGCGTTGTTAGGTTCATTCAGTATATTTTAAGTTGATCTTTTTAAAGTTTGCCTTTCAAGGTTCACCACGAGATGTATATGTCAAATTCCTAAATGCAGCCTAAGATGAGAAGCAAGCTTTTTCAAATCTTTTTGACTGATGAAAATCTTAACTACTGAGGGAAAATAAAGACATATCTTTTCACACAGATCATACAACACAAACTAATGCACTTTCTCCTAAATCAACATGCAAACTTTTCAAATGCAAAATGCACAATGCAAGTATTTCTTTTCTCTTTCTTAATGTTGATGTATTACAGAAAAAAAGCTGTTATATAACTTTGACTTCAATTTCAAGTGAAAGCAAACAAGCTTGTCCAAAATCCAAAGACACCTTAAGATTTACTTGTTTCGACACTAGAAATATCTGAAATCAAACCATATGACGAAAGCAAAAGACCAATCAGCTATGAACAGCAAACAAGCTAACTCTTAAGATCAGCAAAAATGCCTAACACAGGTTCAGATCTAAGAGGCCACAACAAGACTAGTTCACTTTTCGTTATGGGAAACTGTAACTGATGTAAGAAATACAAAAGAACAAGAACAGTTTCTTTATATAACCGAGGCGGAATAATGGTAAAGAAATGTTGATTTCAGATAGGTACTAGGACTGGTAACTGGCTGCAAAACTATAGTGAAAACAGGCAAGAAAAAGGGAGGAAACCCCAAATGCACAAGGCAAAATTGGGCCAACGCAGGTGCTGCACAGCCAGTCTGGCTCTCAGCGCAGGTAGCCCCTTCGGGACCTGCGTTGCAAAGCAGGTAGCCTATGTACTACCTGCTTTGGAAAACGAAAGTTGCGTTTTCTCAGTTTCCGGGTCACAATTTTCTCAAAAATTCACAGTTTTTGCTCAAATCAGAAGCTATCAGTCAAGCACACACTAAGGGATGACAAGGAAGATGAAAAGCTATCACTAAGAGCTTACAAGGATCCTTGTAGATCAGCTCTTCAAATCATGAACATGCTCAGAAATGAGCTAGAGTAGCTGCCCTCTACTTCGCTTTTGATATAGTCAAAAGCTTTTCGATTTGGTACTCTTTTGTTCAGGAAATGAATAGCAAAATACTACAAACAATCAAACAGATACGATCCCCAGTGGAGTCGCCAGTTTGTTGTAGGGAAAAGTATCCGACTCGGATGACCCTATCCCACTCTAAGGGTGATAGTACCTCAGCAACAACTGTAAAGAAAACTACTTAAGGTTTACTTCTTTACGAAAGCAAGAGAGAATGAAGAAATGCACTAACCGTTGCCTTGCGCTTAATGTCGAATCCAAACTCTTCTCTTTGCTGCTTGCTCCCAGCTCCTTGCTCTTTTGCTGGCCCAGCTACAATGAGATCCTGCAAAATAACAAAGAAGGAAACTACAAGAAGCATGCAATCATAACTGATTCAAGGATTAGCATAAATCAAATATACAATTATCACAATACATCATTGAAACAAGTGCATATAGAAGAACCTCAATAGCTTTTATTAATGGAAGAAGTAAAGTCCTGAGAGTGTTACAACCATTGAAGGCCCCAATCCAGCAACACCTCCCAACAGAAAGAATTTCTCCTCTTCACCTCCTTCAAGCAATCACCCAATAGTTCTATAGTGAAACCAACAGCATATCATTACTTTGCACAAAATTCCAGCCTCCTGAGCTCATAGGAGAGAGCTCAATATATAGATGAATTGAGAAAGGATGAGTCAGCTTGCAACTGATGTGTAGCTGCCTTGTGTCCTCTCTCTCTTCAATTGATCTTCAGTTCTTGAGTCCACTTGGAGAACCTTGCTTCCACTTGGAGAAACAGAGCCTTTGACTCATCACAAGGCGAAATCCCTGATCCAAGTGTCATTTTTGGAAGATTCCAGAGCAATGACTCAGTGTGCCACTTGTCCCATCTCGCTCAGCGCAGGTGGTCTTTGTTCTACCTGCTTTGCAACGCAGGTACACCATGGAGGAGTTGAGTTTCAGCGCAGAAGCCTAGTGGAGCACCTGCTTTGATTTCAGGATTGCTTGTTTTTGAGTGTTTTCAGGTGGAGAACTGATCTGAGAGCTGTTGGTTTGCTGATCTTGTTCCTCTAGGGGTAGGAACATCATGTTTAGGGACTTTGGATCCCTTGGATTATTGACAATTCATGCCTGATGCTGCAAGGCACAAAATTGTCTATAACATAAATGACACCCTTGGAGATGACATAAGCCACCTAGAGTTGGATTTTGGACACATGGGGATGTTTTGAGCCTTGATTTGAGGACCATTCCTCAAATTGTGGTTGATATTGAGAATTGGAGGCACATATTTCCCTTACGTTTCAATTTGGGAGAATTTTTAGCCCTAAAAGGGCATGGTGTCATTCTTAGAGAGGAATTATAGCTCATATGTGTGGAATAATTTCGACATATTTTATTTTGTTGAGGTATTGGGTTGGATTGTAACCGATTCACTTTACGTCTACTCAAAATAAAACTTTTTAAGGGGCTTTTAGTTGGATTATTGGAAGTGATATACCTCCTATAGAAGAAGGGTTACTCCATTCATTTGTTCACTTGTATGGTTTTCAGCCTCCTTAGAGAGAGCTTGAATTAACCTTTGCTACTTACTACTTGTAGAGATTGTTGGAAATACCGAGAGTGGGGGTGAATCAATATTTCATTGCTTTTAACAATTTTTCACTTAGTTAACCTTGATATTGAATTGACATCGCTTAATCAATCATACACAATATATGAACATAGAGATCAAAGTGAGAGTTAAAACATGAAGAAGAAACACTTGAAAATGATATTAAATTTATTACAACCATTTGTGAGGACAACAATCCTTTGCAAGCAACAAATTACAAAAACAACATGCTCCAATGTGTCAAGAAGACGAGGACACCAATCCTCAACAAGCACCAACTTAAAACTATTTTACTATTCAAGAGATGGTATTTAGGATTATAACTTGTTAAAAATAAGGTATACCCTCTTGGAAACTTGTACCCAAATCAGACTAGAATTCAACCTCCATTAGGACTAACCTAGTCTCCAACAAAGCTTTGCTTCCAACTAGAACATGCCTTCAAAATAGTATTGAAAATCAACCTCAAATAGGGATATAAATTGGCCTTAGTAGGAATAATTTTTACCATTATTCAAAAAAAATATACCTTGGCTTCAAATATGGAAAAAAATTATTCCAATAGCCCTTGTACTCAGCCTCCTAACACACCTATACTTGGCCCTACAAAAGGCCTGAGATCATCCTTCTCCACCCAAGAATTTGAACCTCAAACTAGCCTTGAAATTCAGATTAAAACCTTCAACACTCCACCCTTAAAATAGACCTCAAAAAAAACTAGAAACCATTCCCAAGAACAATGCCAAAAACCATTCAAAATATGTGCCAAAACACTTCCACAGAAAGCTACTTCAACTAGGCCATCATTTTACTTTTGGTTCGTGAGGTATGAACCTCGAAATTATTCTTTTGTTGCTCCAAAACATACCAGAATTCCACTTGAGTGAATAACCTCAATGAATCCTTATCAACACCTATATATAATGCATCATACCCCTAAAAATATGGCCGACTTGCCCACTGGATGGGCGACTCCTGGTAGGGTATTAGATATATAGCTGAATATCTTCAAAAAATTATATCTCCTCAGTCATGAGGAGTTAGAGGGAGTTACATATACCATTGGAAAGGTCTCAAAATATGATTTCCAATAATATATATCGCTACCATTTGATTGGAATAAAAATGCATTGAAAGATAGGGTATCAAAAATATCCAAAAACAATATTTCCAGAAGGCATGCCATATATCTTTGGAAAGATATCAAAACCTACTATTTGAAAATGTAACTTTCTTTTTCTTTTGGGCAACCTTTGACATCAATAAAAACCATTTTCAACAATCTCCCCCTTTGTTATTGATGGAAATAGTTTGATATCTACTTCTTCCGATAACTGTTACCCTTGTCTACGTTCTCTTCATACCTGTTGTGAGCTGCTCCCTCTTTCTGAATTATGTTGCCCTTTGACATCAATAGAAAAGTGTGCTCCCCTTGTTTGTAACTTATCCTCTATATCTATCACAGAGGATTTCCTGTGCTCCCCCTAAGATTGATCTCCAATCTAGTGTCAAATCTAGAAGTTTGTCTCCATCGATTAGAACATTATATGAGAAAATCATATGTAATTAACTTTACTACTGCAAAGAATAATTTTACTGTTGCAATAAAATCCATGATTCCTTCATTGTATAAAGGAGTGAATTAATTTATTTAGAAAATCCTTATGAAATCTGCTTGTGAAGACCTCCCTAACATTATTCCTTTCCCTTAACCTCATTATATCAAACTTGCTGCACTCATATATGTAGCATTTTATTAGATCTATCACATGGTTCTTTCCAAAACTTTTCCAAATCCAAATCTATGTTCAATTTCACGAAGGTTCCACACAATGTTATCACTCAATAGATAGTAATAGTACAGATTCTTCACAAACATATTAACAAATTTATTATTCTATATATACCACGGACCATACTTTAAAGAAGATTTGATCAAGGGTACAACCTCTTCAATTTTCCAAAAAATTGAGTATCTAGTTCACTAATGACCTTTGGAAAAAATGTTGCGTCCATATGATATGTTTTGTTCCACTGGTAATCTTTAAATCAAGAATGTGCCTTTATTTCATAATCACTTTTGTTCGAATCCTCTGCTCTACATAAAAGTGAAGTTTACTAATAAGGTCAATCACTAGTTTCATGAGCATCCACTACATCTACAACTGTCTAGGAAAACATATTCCCAATTTTTTTACTATTTTTTAGTTGAATCTACTAAATTTTTCCATATCAAGTTTGACATATTTCAAATGCTTGTTCTTCACAAGCGGAGAAAAAAAATATTTTTCTGTCCTTGAGCTTTTATCTGCAACAACACATTCTAGGAGAGAGATTTTGGTGTTCTTAGCATCAACTACTCGTCCACTGGACTTCTCACCCTTCTTCCTTTGTATATCTTGCATTTTTTCATCCATCCATTGTGCTTGGAAATGAAAATAGATTTATTTGAATGAAGCCATGCAACATTACATGGAACAGAATGAAAGTTGTGATTCAAATGAATAACACTCAACTTCTCTTATTCTTTAGTATCAACCCATCTCTTCATTTCACTTTTCCACAGGATCAATAAGTTTATCCATCCCATTAATCCCTAGTGTTCTAGTATTAATAAAAACCTTTGAATCCTCTATACAAAATGTTGTTTGTGACCTAATTCTCCCATCATGGAAGGAATCGAGGCCAGAAAATGAATGCTTGTTCAAAGGTGATGTCCTTCTTTTCATCGCTCCTCCTTCCATGAAAACATTGAGAACATTGTTTCTTCTACTTTTGGGAACTCTGTAGTTCAGTATTTGGTTGCTAGATTTCTCTAGTTTGGTCGACTCACTTGGGGATTTATTTGATGTAACCAGTATATTGGACGATTGATCCATGGTTGTTGATTTTAGCCTCACCCAAGAAGTTTTCCTCTTCTAGAAATTTCAGGTGAGTTTTCCAGTTCACTTGAAGAAGGTCCATTCTAAAATGCCACAATTTGCTTATAGATCCAACAGATGCAGTGACTTCTTATGTTGTTTTTTATCAGACCCTTATCTTTGTCAAACTTGATTTTGTATTTTTTGATTTTGCTAATTGATAATAGCTTCTTCAAAAGAAATGCATCCTTCAGTTTGACATTTGTGTCCAAACTCAAACAAAACCTTCTCCGTTAAGTTCTTGTGCTACACTTGTGTCGTTTCAATATCCATTGGAACACACAAATTTTCATCCATTAGGCTCTTGAACACTCAAATTTGTACACCATGTGTCCGGTTGTACTATAATCTATGTACAATGATTTGCTTGATTTGAATTTTTACATTTAAGGGGTTGGAAACAATTATCTTGACATTTCTGCTTCTTCAAGTTTGGACTTTTCAGCTCCATCTCCCACTTTATGTTTTTGTTTAATGTACTCCTTGAATTCGTTCCTTTCCCTACTTCCTCAACAATTTTTTTTCTTCTCATCTCTTTTCATTAATTATGTAGTCCAAATATCATATTGCATAGTCCAAAATTCCATTTATTTATCTTCCTTAAATCACTCAACCTTGCATACACTTGAAGAAGCTTTCATTAACAATTCAAACCTGTCTTAAGCATACAAATCCATCTTTGGCTCTTTCTGTTTTATTATCCATAATTTTGTGAAATTTTCTTTATGCCTGGTAGGAAGATTTTGTTCCTTGATTTTTCTAAGGAGACCATATCACGCTATGTCTTCAATCATGTGCTCTATATCCAAAGTTGTGGCATTTGTAACATTATATATTGTACTTGAATGATGGATTGAATGAACTATGATTTCTACTACTGTAGCCATTAGGACCTATGATTTGATAGTCTACAAACTTGTTTCTGGAAGTTTGATAAGGTCCTATATTACTTACACAATCACTCCGGATGTAGACGCTACAATACCATGTTTTATTTCCGAAGTCTGTACATGAAAAATAATGACCAAGAAAGATAGATTTATACTTGATTGAGAAGAATTCCCTTGATGAAGTAGTTCCTTTGAAGTTATTATGCTTTGAAGAGGATATAATCTTTGATTCCTTTTGTCTCTTATTTCTCTACTTCTTGAGTTATGCATGAATTCCTTGAGAGAATCAATAAAGCTTATTTATGTAGTAGCTCTTCCAACCTCATCCTGATCTCTTCTCTTTATTCCATTGTGGTTGTGGCTTTGAATACAACATTACCTTAAGGATTTTCCTTAATTTTATTTTTACGATGACTTAACGCTTGCATCTTCTTCTTTTTTGTATGAAAATCGTCCACATAACAAACTTGGCCTATTTTATCGTATGGTGATATTTTCCTACTAAGAATGTCATCTAACATTTTGAATGTTTCTAGTCCTTGTTGAGATTGTATACTTCATTCCTTAATGAGACAATCCCTATGTCAAGTTTCTCACAATTTTCTTCTTTTTCCTTTATCTGGATTTTCATCTCTTCTTTTCTCTTTACTTCTTCTATTTGAATTTTCAAGGAGATGACTTCTTCATATTTTTTCTCTCTCTCTTTTTGTTTTTGATCAATTTTTGCTTTGAGTTTCTCATAATCCCTAACCTTTTCAATCAACTGAATCGACAACATATATTCCTTCTTTCCTTCTTGCTTTGCTTGACATATCGTGATGAGAACTTATATTTCATCAATTTATGATTCTTCTCTTCAAGGATTTGCAGATGCCCTTTAAGCCTTATATTTTCTTTTAGGATTCTCACAAATTTTTCTTTAACATTAATGGTTTAACCTTCTTGTAGATATGACTGTCTCTTCTGATTGTCTTCAACTTGTTTACAAGGTTCTATATTCATGGATATGGAGGATACTTCTTTTGGGGGTTTGGATTCATGACTTATTGACTTTTCCATTTATTTTTTTGAGGCCTACTATCCAACTATTAGGCTATGTCTAGAGGAACCAACTCTAATCCCAATTATTTGAAATAGGGGGGGGGGGGGTGGGGGGCGTTAATCAATATTTCGTTATTTTTAACAAATTTTCACTTAATTAATCTTGGGACTAAATTCACATTGCTTAGTCAATTATCCATAGAGTATGAACACAAATTTAAAAGAGAAAGTTAAAAAATGAAGAAGAAACACTTGAAATCACTCTTCAATTTATTACAACCATTTTTGAGGACATAAATTCTTTGTAAGCACCAACTTATGAAAAATAACAGGATCCAACCTATCAAGAAGATGAGGACACCAATCCTCAGTAAGCACCAACTTACAACTACTTAACTATTCAAGAGACAATATTTATGCGTAGAAATTGTTGAAAATAGGGTCTACTCTCCTAGAAACTATACCCAACTCAAATTAGAATTCCGTTGAAAATGCAACAAGAAAATCCTGATTTAATTTTGTCCTTGAATTAAATTAGGAATAAAATTGTAATTCCACATCACAAGACAACTTGTATGAGTTAACTAAGTTAATTTGACTTATTTGGCTTAGTATATTTTAGTTTAGGGTCTAACTAGAGTCATGTAGAGTGCCTTCTACTTTATAAGAGCGCTGGTTGAGTTTATTTTGAGTTGTAATTAATTAATTCAGTTTAACTGAGTTAAAGTGAGTTAAAATAGTTCCAACTGATGAAGGAATTAGTAGGAGGTAAAAAAGTGGGGTGTTGCTTCATGTGTTCAACCAGTTAACTGATGATTCACTTATAAATAAATCATGCATGACATATATGAGAGTTAACCAATTGAAATTGGAGTTCAAGGGCAGTGTACTGTCAGTTGTATAATCATTCGAATTGTACAGGTGGTGCATGTAGTCAGAGGAAGGCCTATGATGATTGCACAATTCATATTGAGGAATTTCCGTAACTAATAGGTGGTTAATTCCCAAGGAAACAACACAAGTAAATAGGGACTTGGGAAAGCAGAAAATTGGTTAAGTATTGGCCTATGCTTGTCTAGGAAGTAGTGAGACAGATATAGATAGTGAAAAGGTTTCTCGAGATTGAGAAAAGCATTGTACTCTTCTCAAATTTTCTGACTAATGTAATATATAGATAACAAGAGTTTTTAGCTATGAATTTCCCTAGGAAATCATTGTGTAATGTGTTGATTGAATTATTTCTCTTGTATTCTTCATGGTTTCATGATCGTTTCATTGTTTCCGTTGATGAGTAGAGTAGATTCAAGTCTTTTGTTTTAGAAAATCACATAAGCAGTTTGAATCTACAAGGAATTTCTACATGGTATCAGAGCATAAATCACTCTAGAAGAGGAGAATATGAGTTTGTCTTTTGTAGGTGAAATAAAATTTGCAGTATCATTCTTCAGAGTCAGAAGGATGTCATTATACGAATTGAGACTCAAATATGCCCTTGAAGGTAGTTCGAATTATATTGCTTGGAAGGACAAGATGGAGACAGTATTGGAAGACAACGAGATGAAGGAATTCATAAACAATGATATTCCTAAGCCTCAAACAACAAATGATCAAGATATGGAAGAGTGGAAGAAATGTGTCGCAAAGGTGAGAAAGATCATACTAGAAGGAGTTCGAGAACATATTGTCTCGAATCTCCACAGGAAGGATACACCATATGGAATTTGGAAAGCCTTGATCAACTTGTTTTAGAACAGTAGTGACCACATCAAGTTTGAACTACGGGACAAGCTTCAGAAGATACATATGGAGAAGGGTGACACAATACCATAATACTTGAGCAGATTCACCCAATGTCGAGATGCACTTAAGATTATCGATATTACAGTTACTGAAGATGATATAGTGAGCCTAGCACTTATAGGCCTTCCCAAGAGTTGGCACAACTACCAAGATTAAGAAAATGGGAGGGAGCATCTACCAAAGTGGGAGTGTTTGTGGTCCAACTTGGTGTAAGAAGAGATAAGGCAAAGCACCAGAGATGGAACCTCATACAAGCATGATGATGAGGAGAATTGTGCCTTAGTTGAAAAGGTGAAGAAAAGGAAAGGAAAGAAATTCCAATCCAAAGGAGATTCCAGTCAGGGTGGAAAGAAGGACTTATTGAAGATTAAATGTTTTCATTGTCATGAGCTAGGACACTATGCCACGAAGTGTTTGCACAAGAAGGTCGACAAGAATCCCGCAGAAGGAGCAGTAGGTGAAGCTCTTGCTTCACAATTTGAGTTGGATTTCACACTTATTGCATGCATGGTGACATCGATGATGTGTAGTGTGTGGTATATGGATAGTGGAGCCTCATTCCATATGACCGAGAACAAAGAATTTTTCAGTGACTTGGAGGAGAAGGAGATGAAGGTCCAAAACTGTGGGCCCTATTTGGGTAAATTGGTACATCAACTTCCTAGGGTGATAACTTTGGCATACAATATCCGTTTGGCTATCATAATACCTCATTTCAAAGATCTCGAAGAGGAGGTTGAAAAAAATCCAGAAACCTAATTTGGGAATTTTCCAATCTCTCTGTTTTCCCTAAAACCATATTTTAGTCCCTCAAAATGACTAGGGAAGTTTAGGACCCAAAAAACTTCCAAAAATAGTAATTTGTGCTACGATTAAGGAAACTGAAAATAAACAATGTTGGGGGTTGAAGTGGAATAGGTGGGTGGCCACCAATATCCGCCTGGATTAGTCCTCCCCCCTTAGGAAGAAATGGTCCCCATTGCATTGAGTTCCTCCATGAGATGGGGAAACTTCTGCTAAACTTGGTCCCTGGTGAGCCACTTACCTTGGTGCAGAAGTTGGCCAAGTTTGACAAACCGATATAGTTGGATCTTCTATTGGCGAGTGCTCTTGATATGTGTGTCCATGATCTGATCAGTTGTGGCCTATTCCATGCAGTCTGGGTTTAACTTGGTTGGTGTGAGTTGTTCTGCAATGTCTGATGTGTCTAGTAATGGGGGAAAGTATGGTTGAAGGTGGTTCACATTGAACACTGGATGCAGGCTGTGAAAATTCGAAAACCTGAACCCTATTGTAGCAACTGGAAATAATTCTCCTAATTGTTAAATTGATTTTTAACAATTTATTTACTATTTTCTATAGAAAATATTGAATCAATCACACTGCAACCTACATAAATAAACCGTGGAAGAAATAAATGCTGGAAGAAATACTAGCACACACACATAAAATGACAGTTATTTCTGGACCAATGTACCCAGAAAAACCCCATCTTGGGAAGAATGGTGCAACAAGTGAGGGCTTTATTATTATGTAGTAGTGAAATAATCTGAGTACAACTAGATGCCAAAACTGGTAATCCTACAGAGAAAAATTGGCAATAATATGGAAAGTAATTTTCCTCACCCCATAGGAAATTTCCCAACACTACTTCACTTCATAATTTCAGCCTTCTGAGGCACTGTGTCAGCCTCTGTGCTACTTTGCATAGTAACTTTGGATAGACGGCTTGCCTTTCGCTGATTCTGATGAAGTCGCTCTGCCTTTTGTTGACCAAAAAGACTCTTCTCTGGCACTCTGGGACTCCTTCCTGGCCTATGGAACTAAAAACATCAATATTCCTCAACAAATCAACTTTTCCTCTAGAGGCTACTACACAACTCTGCGTTAGCCTCTTTGTGGCTCCCTTACCTCTCTCCAAATGAACTCACTAGAACTGTAATCCTTCCTCCAAATTCACTTTATTTTCCCCTCTCTCACTGCTTCGATCTCACTGGTTCCCTCTCCAACAACTGACTGTTGCTACTCTGGAAATTGATCTGCTCATGAAATTAAACTGTTGAAGTGATTTCTCCAAGCCCCATCAACTTCTTCTTATAATCCCATGTTGAGACTTCAACTACCAATATTAGATATTAATCAGTGGCTATGATTAAGTTGAAGTCGATCCGTGTGAGTTTCTAGAACATTTACACCTCAACTTAATTAATTCTGATTAATTAGTCATATTCCCTAAGTTTAGAATTAGGAAATATATTAAAAACTGACTAATAATCTAATTAAGTCATTTCTAGGAAGAATTTCTAGAAACAATTTCTGGATTTTGGAGATATCATGCATTCTAGCCTCTCAATAAAATTTCAAGGCTAGAACACATCTTATGCTACAAATACTAACACATGACAAGGAATGGTGGAATGTTGAGCTCGAAAGAATTCCCCTCTAAAACTTTAGTGATGGTGTAAGGCTCGTAGCAAGGCGCTCCTTCTGCAAATGTAACCAAACTTTGTCGCCCACCTGGAACTTGTGTGGAATGTGATGTTGATCATGACGCTACTTGTACTTAGCATTAGATTCATCCAATATGTCATGGACCTACTGACGAATGTGATGAATGCACTCAATGAATTTGTTAGCCTTGTCAGCTTCAGACTAGACATGAGATGAATCTGCCTAAGTAGCTGCAAATGGTATGGCCACATCAATGGGACATAGTGGTTGGAATCCCAAACCCACTAGAAAGGGATGTGACCAGTTGAGCTGTGGAGAACTCTGTTGTAGCTATGTTGGACATAGGGGAGGATTTCATCCCATGTGCATGGATGCTTCAAGTTGTACATATGTACAATGTGTACGATCATCCTATTGATGACCTCTGTTTGGACGTTATTTTGGGGGTTGAAAGTCGTGTACTTAGTGAGTGTGGAGCTATAAAAAGGGTCTCTTTCACCTCTAATTACCTCACATTAGTTGTCAATCCAGGAACATTTTGTTATTTCAAAGAGTGTCTCAGTCTGAGGCTATCATTTGCCAGAGTAATGCTAGTAGTACAATGTTTAGAAATACAAGAGTAAACGGATGCTTGTTTACAACAAATGACTTCAAAAGTTTAAACTACACATTCAGAAAACTAAGCAATTTATCAGTCAAGGGTTCAGTAGCAGTGACTCATCCCTTTGTAAATTGATGTAACTAAGGTAAATCAAAGAACAAATCGTGGATCTGGGAGCCAGGTGGTAAATGTCAATGCTCACTACAGCCCTGGATCGTTCTTCACACCAAAATAACAAAGAATAGGAAATAGAATGACAGATACGAAATGGAAAAACGAAATAAGAAATGGAACGACAAATCTGAAGTGGAATAGAAAACCTGAAATAGAACAACAAATTTGAAATAGAACAAAAAATAGGAAACTATAACAACAACTAAGTCTAGCAAGCAGTAACACCTTAGTCTACAAGATCAAATGCACGAATCGTGATCTACAGGAATCAAACGGAAATCTTTCACTCTTAAGGATGAATTGAACAACACACCAAAATGGAACAACACTGATCAATGACGAACTATAGAATAGTACTTCAAAACTATATATGCACACAACACACCTTAATAATAACCTGATCTCAGTAAACCAGTTATCACTCTCAATTATAAAAGATTACGACCGTGTTTCAGAATGGAACAACAATGTCTATAGATCCACAATCGCAAAGAACATAATCGCTAAGATGAATTCCGTAATACCAATGAATAAGTGCATGACATAGAGGCTCTGTAATTGAACAACAACAATATTCTGTAAAGACTGACAATATTATATCAACACTTAGAAGAACAGTGATACGTCGCAGAGTCAATGCAATAGTTCTGTCTCAGTAAAGTAAACATAACAGAGCATGTGATGTAAACTAACAAAACACATCAGATTACCAAATAATGCTGATAAGCAAACCACGCATAAGCCAAATGTAATAGTACAGGAGCAAGTGTCCTCCAGCATCGGGCCCTTAGCCTCCAGGGGTACACCGCTTGAAATTACTCCAGACTCAGGGATGGCATAGCAACCGAGTTTGTATTAATGCATAAAATATAATCACAATAGATCAGTTTTCAACGAGACTCGATGATCAAAGTTCCAATCTTCAGAGAAATTACATAAAACATAAGGATTTGACACCTCGAGCTAACAGTGCTGCCCCTTTTATAATGATGAAGGCGGAGATGTCTAGGTGCAAAAATAGTTAAAGCAACGATCCCTCAGGATCAAAAGATCCTGAGGGATTCGCCGAACCGTTAGTTCTCAGTTATCTCTTTTCCTTCTTGCGCCGAGCCGACATCTCCACTTCCTTTCCAGGCCTGATTCACTTTGATTTGTTTTTCCTTGTTTGCATACAGTTCCCCGTCAAAGGGACAACGGTTAACCCGACTTTTTTCTTTCCTTCAGAACGACAGTCTTTTGTTTTCCCTTCTTTCTGCATAAGAAAATGACAATTGTCAGTATTTCCACTTTGCACTTTAATCTCACAGGTTTTATTACAATTCCTTATCATTTTCCTAGTTCATGATGCAAAAGGTTTGTAAGTTCTAATGAAAATATGCTGAAATAATTACCAAAAAATACCTTCTTTAGTACTCCACACACCCCCTTGCTTACCCTTTTTCATGCCCTCATGAAAACATTATAGTTGACATGTAAGGCAGTGAGAGAGTAGGTTGGCGATGGAATCTCATGTGGAGGTCTACAACCATGATGCATAACTAAGTGTTCAAAGAAATGGCCTATCTGACCTTCAGGCATCTCATATAGGGCTTGGTACCCAGGTTTAGGGTGCTAAATAATTGGACTCCGGAACCTATATCCTAACCAGGATGGCCTTGCCCTCAAAATGAATTCGCCATAGAGGTGCAAGCGGTCAGCAACTAACTTAAAATTTTCATACTTAAATGGCTCCCTGAGTTGGATATTCGGATTAGAGATCTGATATCGAAATTTAGCTGCATCAATTGCAAGGTCTTTAATAGTGAAAAAGTATTCTATTCCTTGCTGATTGATTGTTGTGTGAATGGGTCCTAATGCTTCAATTACATCTGGAGTCTTCATGAGGTTCCTATGTTCTCTCCACAACTGTACTAGATTCCTAGGCTCAGCTCTTACCCACAAATCTAATCCGTTTTCTTGCCTTTGGAAAGCGTTATAGTCTTTAAGCCATTTAATTTGATTAACCCCAAATGAAATAAATGCCTGCAATTGGATATCCCCAACAAAAGACCCAGGGTTCAGCTCAGTCTCCTGGTCTAATACAAGGTTATGTAAGTAAAACTCACACAGTAGTCTTTGAACTTTTACCTCGTAGTGCTTACAGCAGTTTATGAAATCATCGAGGGTGTTAATTTGTATGGGAACACCTGCTTTAACAACCTTTATTTTCAATTGCAAATATCGTTCCATTAAAAACAAGGAATAATTCTTAGCAGGGGCTCTACATGCTAGGACGTCATTGTACAAAGAACATAAGGTATCCATCTGCTTGATAACTATATCTAACCTACGAGTTACCTTCGCGACTTTTTCTTCTTCCCTTCGCCACCCTTCAAAGGCCTGGCTTTCGGATAGATTGACGTTCCTAAGCTGTTGTTGAAGCTCTTCATACCTTTCCCAAGGGACCGTTTGCTCTCTGAGCTTTTCTGTTGCTTGCTAAGCTTGCGTCAAACCCTCCCGTAGGGTTTTCATTTTCGGATCCCTTTCCCATGCGGCGGTGGAGACCGGGAGTTTTACCTGAATTTTCCTATTGTGCTGTTTTGAGTTCATGACCCTTATCACTCCCGAGGGTGGTGCCATTGTCTGAATTTCCTTATCGCAGGTCAATCTATCATCCATTTCTATCTTAACGTGGATATCAGGTGAATGTTGTTCCTTTTTAATTTGAATAGCAGGTTGCTTCTCAACAACATTTGGAACAACATCCCGCTTTTCGATAGGGTTTTGAACAACAGGGTGGACTCTGGTCCTCCGATCCTTTGTCTTGAGGGGTTTTGCTGGATCAATTGCATGTTTCCTCCCCGAAGTCCTTTTTACCCTTTTCCTTGCTTTCAAAATCCTGATTTGCTGTCGAAGCTGGACTATTACATTCAGTAGTCACTGCTGTTCTTTCCGTAATTTCTTAATTTCCTCAATTTCCTTAGAAGGAACAACAGATTGTTCACTGCGGCCTAGACTATGATCAATTCCCTGATTTTGTTTCTGGGGTGCTTCTTTGTTGCTCTGGGGCAAGAACCCTAGCTGGTTCTATTATTTCTTGGGTGACTTCCTTTTCTGCCCCCCTGCCTCCGAAGTTTCTTCTAGTGTCGTCTAGCTAGGAACGGATTGTTCCTGTTCTGCATCTCCTGTCATGTTTTCATCATGAACAGGCTGACTCTCCTCTTCTCCTTCCTCTGCATGTGATTTTTTAGGTGCATTTCCCTCCTGAGCAGAGTGTTCTTTTGGTTCTTATTCAGCATTGAGGTCTGATGGGCTGGAATATTGGCCATATTCGCCCATATTGGCCAAAACTTTGGCCAATTCATCTTCTATTAATGGATCCTGCACTGGGCTGCCTTCCTGCTGTCCCGTTTCCTCCTCCTGCTCCGATTTATCAGTTTCTTCCTCATTTTCTCCTCCCTCGTTTTCCTGCATTACTTTTTCATTGTTTTCTTCTTATAATCGTGGGGGTTGCTCATACCCTGTATCTTTTATCTATACCGGTTGGCTGGTATTTCCTTGGGGCTTCTCCAACCTCCCTCGTAGCCGTGCTAGTTGGGCTGATTTCCTTCGTTTTTCTGGATGCTCAGGTGTACTGGTGGCATGTTTTCGTTTCGGGGATGGTGTTGTCAACCTTCCTTCTATTATGGCAATTAGCTCTTCCCAACTGCTCTGCTGCTGGGTAAGGCTATGGCTGGCTATTAACCTTATCAACCCATGATGACTAACAACTGATTCTACATGCTGTGCCTTTTTCATGCTCCGTGCAACATCATGCAATAATGAATTCAAGAATGCAGGTAAATTTACAGAGCATTTTTGTTTTAACAAAGCTAAAATTTTAAGGTGCCGTGGTCTTACCACGTCTTTCCTTCCTTCACAGGTGATGTAGCTTTGAATGGTCCTTGCCAATTCTGCCCATGGTTCTCCTAATGCTGCTGGTAGAACCCCCTTTCCTCTAATTGTCAGGCTTTGGCCTTCATCCTGGAAGGTTTCTATAATCTTCTGCAATCTCTCCTTCTTTAGCATCCATACAGGCCCAGTGGCTGGCAGTCCCGAGACCTCTACGATTATGTCATCGGTGACTGCTATGTGTCTCCCCCTCACTGTGGAGTGATCCTCTTGCAAGTTCTGTAAGAATTCAATTGCTACAGTCTCGTTGGATTCCTGTAAGCGATTGAAATAAGTTAGCCACCTGGCTCTTTCCAGGATTTCCCGTGCAGCATCAAAGACTGTTAACACCAACGGTTCTCTCCGAATCGACCTCCCTCCCATGTTTATAGTTTTGCTGTGAAATCTTAGAATTTTGACAATGGAACGACAATTGTTCAAACTGTTAGAAACACAGAGAGGCTGATAGACGCGAGAATCAATCAAAATCTAATGTTGCGGAATATACAATGGAAATGGCTTAGGAACAGCAAGTCATGCAAAGAATAAAAAATAGTATACCGTTGAGCCGTGCTATTCCCAAGTACGTAGTTTCCTAAATAGTGGTCTGACATGTCATCCAAGGAATGATGAGGTTAACCTCCCCCCTCACAATGTGATAGGCCGTCCCGGCTGTCAAATAAAGGAGCGACGTGTCGGTCTGTTCTGAAGCAGAGTCATAAAGGAACATCGTATGGTAATATGCCATGTTTACAAAGGTAGCAGATTACCAAAATCAAGGCGTCAAGTTGGATCGCTTAATATGTAAGAGACTGTTGTGATATGATGCGAGGCTGGGAGGATAGGACATCTGCTGTACATACTGAGTCTCATGCGGTCATTGTCAACTGCTTTGTCATGATTGGTGATAATAGATTTAATGTGTTGTATGGTTCGGAAAATAATATGCATTCATCTTATATGATTGATTACTAAGGTATAAGAAACAGAGGGGTGCTAATAACTACCTATTAATGTAAATAATGTGACTTCAATACCATTAGCAGTGCTCTGCTGCCGACAGGTGTCCATAACCTTGGTAGAGTTGTTTATTTCACCCATGGAACCATGATCCTTTGTGTATGCTTAGGAGGTGTTGTGTGATGTCAAAATGTAGGCCATTATGCTGGCTTGGTGACCAGTTAGCCATAATGCCATTCACGAGGAAGGAGCAAAAGGTGGGCATGCCGGCTCGTGATGAGACCTCCTGTTCCAAGGGTTCTTTATTTGATATACCTTTTGGACCATATCCCTGGTGTGGTGGCCATAGTGGGAATGCTACTTCACTTTCTTCCTCATGATCATGGTAGGCTGGCTCTTGGTGAGACCCCCTATCCTGCATTTGACAACTTCATATAAACAAGTCAGTTTGCTCTTTTTTATCTTCTTTTTTCTTTTTCATAAAGTACTATCCCATTTATACACAAAGGGTGGTTCAACACTCCTTAAGAGTGGGAATGGTGGAAGAAGTCTTAACATCTCAATAGGAATATATAAACCCTTTTCTCTTATTCCTGAATAATAATCAAAGAGGATTTAAAAGGAACCAACATGATAAAGATAACCAATCAGAGCAGAGTTAGTGAAGCAATGGCAACAAAAGAAAATAGGTAAGTGTGTCCTTCCCTCTGTCCTTTTACCAATCCAGAGCAATTTCTTATAAAAATAATGATTTTATAATTCACCTGATTTCAGTATGTTGTGATTTTGTATCCATTGCATAAGTGCATAGCTGTATTCCAAAAGACTTGAAAGAACAGGAACAGTAAGCATCCTTAATTTAAAACAGCAAGGGGAACAAGCATAAGTAAAAGGAATACGAGGATGTTGTTGCTTCAAAGAGGAAGAGAAAAAGAATACAAGTGGTGTTCCTTTTAGAAAAAGGAACAACAAAGATCAGAAATGATGTTCCTTTGGAAAAGGAACAAAAAAACACACAAATGCCATTCCTTTGGAGAAGGAACAACAAAGAGCAAAATTGCTGTTCCTTTGGAAAAGGAACAACAAAAATCGAAAATGTTGTCATTTGGAAAAGGAACAGTAAGACAAGCAAGTGCCGTTCCTTTAGAAAAGGAACAACAAAAATCGAAAATGCTGTTCCTTTGGAAAAGGAACAACAAGACACACAAATGTTGTTCCTTTGGAAAAGGAACAACAAAAATAAAAAACGTTGTTCCTTTGAAGAAGGAACAACAAGACACACAAATGTCGTTCCTTTGGAAAAGGAAAAGCAAGGCAAAAGTGTTGTTCCTTTGGAAGAGAAACAACAAAAATCGAAAATGCTATTCCTTTGGAAAAGGAACAACAGAAAGAAAAAATCGAAAATGCTGTTCCTTTGGAAAAGGAACAACAGAAAGCAAAAATAAAGAAAAAGAATCAAAATTAAAGCAAAATGACGACCGATCCAACAGGTGCTGCTCCTTTGAAAAAGGAACAACAGAACAAAAAAATGCTGTCCCTTTGAGAAAAGGAACAACAAAAATAATAACATTGCTGCTGGTTCAAAACGTAACGGCAAAGCATTTGATTCAAAAATATGTACAAAAACAAAAGAAATTATGTACAAACTGTGAAAAGAGATAAATTAATTAATGAATCTCAGGTGAGGAAGACTTCTCTCCCTCCCCCAAAATTTCCATATCAGACTCTTGGCGTAGCTGCTGGCAGAAGGACTCCCGAGTGAGTGGTTTGCGATAAAGGCGAACTCGGTGGCCATTTGCCTTGAAGGCATATCCATAACTGTCAATAGTGATTATAGTAAGAGTACCATTGTCATGTACCTTCTGGATTTCGTATGGTCCCAACCAATGAGTCTGGAGTTTCCCGGGAAAGTCCTGAAACTTGGAATCATTCAAAAGTGCCTAGTCTCCTTCGTGGAAGACTTTATTTTTAATGAGAGCATCATGCCATTTAGCTCGCTGCTGTTGGATAAGTGCAGTATTTTGGATTGCAGAGAGCCTAATTTCATCGAGTTAATTGATCTGCTGCAATCGATTAATCTGTGCCTCTGTTAAATCTAAACCAACTTCCTGTGCTGTTCATAGTGTTTGGATTTCGAATTCTATGGGAAAAATGGGTTGCTTGCCAAACACTAACTGATAAGGTGAGTAACCAGTGGTACTTCTCCATGTTGTTCTGTAAGCCCACAGTGCCTCTGGTAGTTTGGCAGCCCAAGCACGTCTATATGACGCGATTGTTTTTGTTAGGATTGCTTCTATTATTTTATTGCTACTTTCTACCTGACCATTTGTCTGTGGGTGATATGGAGTAGTGATTTTGTGCTGGACATGATAGTTTTTGAGTGTTGCAGCTATTTTGTTCCCAACAAACTGTGGTCCACCGTCTGTAATTATATCTCTTGGAAGGCCATAATGCACAAATATATGGAACAAGAACTATATGACAGAATATTCTGTAGCTGTCGGCAACGCCTTTGCCTCAACCCATTTGGTGACATATTCTGTTGCCACCAAAATATATGTTTTCTGGTTTGAGGGTGGGTTAATTGGTCCGACAAAATCAAGGGCCCATCGTTCGAATGGTTCAATGACTAATTGTGGGTTCAAGGGCATCTTATCGGACTGACCAGGGCATCCTGCTCTCTGGCAAATGTCACAAGCTTGGACGAATTTCTTTGCATCTTTGAAAATTGTAGGCCAATAATACCTTGTTTGCAGGACCTTATGTCTAGTTCTGCGATCGGCGAAATATCCGCCACATGGTCCGTCATGGCAGGCTTTTAAAATGTCGAAGATTTCATCCTCTCGAACACATCTTCTAATATGCATGCCTGCCCCTGTGTGGAACAGGTATCCTCCAACCCACGAGAATCAAGCACTCTTCTAAACAATCTGTTTCCGCTCATCAGGGGTTAGATGTTTTGGTAGTTTACCTACTGCTAGGTAATTGGCAACATCAACATACCAAGGTGTTTGAACAACAACATCAAATAGATGCTTGTCCGGAAATTGATCTTCAACTGCTACTGCATTGATTGGCTTTGGCATTCTTGAGAGAAAATCGGCTACAGGATTTTATTTTCCAAGTCGATCCTTGATTGTAATATCAAATTCCTGCAATAAAATCAGCCATCTAGTTATTCTGCCATTTGTGATAGGCTTGTTTGCTAAATATTTGATGGCAGAATGATCTGTATACAAGATAACAGGGTATCCAGTAATGTAATGTCTAAATTTATTGACAGCATGTATTACAGCTAAAAATTCTTTCTCAGTAACAGTGTAATTTAATTCAACAGGGGATAAATTTTTGCTAATATAATAAATTGCATATGGTTTTTTATCCTCTTCCTGCCCAAGGACTGCTCCAATGGCTGTATCTGAGGCATCAGATGATATCTGAAATGGAAAATCCCAATTTGGTCCTCGAAGGACTGGGGTTGTGGACACAAGCTTCTTTAGATCCTGGAAAGCACGTTCACATTTTTCTGTCCAAAGAAAATCAATGTTACCAGTTAGTGCATACAGAGGTGTAGCAATATGCGAAAAATGTTCTATAAACCTCCTATAATAACCAGAAAATCCAAGAAAACTGCGTACCTCCGTTTGAGTGGTAGGAGTGGGAATAAGCAAAATTATTTGGATTTTGGCTGGGTCTACCTAGTCTACCTAAATGCCAGCTGTTGAAATATAGTGTCCAAGGATAAGTCCTTCAGTCATCATCATATAGCAATTTTCATGGCTTAAACAAAGCCTGGTAGCAATGCAGCGTTGTAGGAATTTTTGCAGTGTATCCAATGTTGGATCGAAATTGTCTCCATACGGTGTAAAGTCATCCATGTATACTTCAAGTCCTTAATTTATTAAGTCTGCAAAAATGCTGAGGATAGCCCTTTGGAATGTGGCAAGAGCATTGCATTAGCCAAAAGGTAGAACTCTATAGGCAAATGTTCCCCAAGGACAAGTAAAAGTGGTTTTGTCTTGGTCTTCAGGGGAAATCTGGATCTGATTGTATCCACTGAAGCCATCCAGGAAAGAAAAGAATTTCTTTCCTGCCAAAGTGTCTAATACTTGGTCGATGAATGGGAGAGGGAAGTGGTCTTTTTGTGTTGCTTTATTTAGTTCTCTGTAGTCCACACAAATTCTCCATTTCCCATTCTTTTTTGGTACCACCACAAGCGGAGAGACCCATTTACTATCGGACATAGGATAGATGAAGTTGACATCTAAAAGTTTTTGAAGTTAAACTTTTACCACATCTTTTAGATGAGGATTAAGTCTCCTCTGAGGCTGGCGAACAGGTCTCGCATCTTTTTCTATGTAAATGTGGTGGGTACATAATTGAGGGTCAATTCCTTTCATATCAAGATAGTCCCATGCAAATTCTTCTTTATATTTCCTCAACAGATGGATGAGCTTCGTTTCTTGTTCAGAGGTGAGGTTGGCATTAATGTTCAAGGTTTTTCCCGGTTCGATTTCCACAATTCTACTATTTGCAACAGAGGTAACAGGTATTGTTTGATCATGTGTATCTTTAAGAGAATCTTCTTCTAATTCATTATCGAATGCTGCCTCTATCATGTGATACTATGTGCGGGATCTGGATTCAGTTTGACTAATAAATTTATTAATGGCATCGTTCTCTGTCTGATCTTTAAAATCAAGTGCCTCTTGTATAGTTAATGGAGATCTAATGTTGTCAGTAAGGTATGATACAAGGTGCTTATTAGTTTTGATCATTGTGACACTTGGCTGTGCTGGAGGATATAAGGCTAAGTTCTTGATGTTCGCTCCCCTCGTTATGGCCATATTACCTTTTCGGCAGCCAATATAGGCATCGTCAGTTGCAAGCCAAGGTCTTCCTAAAATCAATGGGTGTCCATCAAGTCGGCTTTTGGGATTTATTACCAGAAAATCAGTCGGATATTCCTAGGAGTCAATAGATACCATGACATCGTGTAGCATGCCCTCTGGCCTAACCACAGATCGGTCAGCCAGCTCTAACAAGGTAGAGGTGGTTTCTATAGATGTAATGCCTAGCTTTTGGTAAGTAGTAGTTGTTAAGATGTTAATTGCAGCTCCTAGATCAACTAAGGCATTAGGGAAGGTTTGACCATAAATTTGTACGGTGACTATTGGATTTCCTGGGTCTTCGTATTTAATGGGCGTTTCTTTTCCTGATAATAAGTCAGATAGAGTGCCAACTACTTGGACTCTTGGATTATTTGCTTTATTCCTCCTTGGTTTCTTTACACACAATTCTTTGATAGTATTTGCATATATCAGAATGCCTTGAATGGCTTGGAGGAATGGAATTTTTATGTACAGATTTTGTAAATCTCCCAGAATGTCAATACCAGGATATTGTGTAGGTCGAGGTATGATTAATCGTTCTGGGAACAGGGGAGAGGATGTGGTTGTTTGGTTATGAGTTTGTTGTTTGTTCACATCCTCTTCTTGTGACAGATGTTCTCTGGATAACTGATTTTCAACATGGGCTGTCCTTTCTCCCTTAGTTTCAATAATACGCCCAGATCTTAACTGAAGATCATTACACTCCCTCAGATCAGCTCCTATTTCTGATGTTTCTATTATTTGGATAGATTGGACCGGTATGTTATTTGGATTGGGGTTGGGTTGGGCTGGGAGTTGCAGTCTCAGATTAGACTGGGGATTTTGTTGTAGGGCTGGCAGTGTAGGTTGAGGGAGCGACAATGTTCCTACTGGCTGATGCATCGGTCTTTGCCAGTTTGTCTGCTAGGCTGAACTTTGTGAAGTAGGTGGAGTCCATTGTGGTGGGTATGCGTTACTTTGCAAATATGGTGGAGTATAGGGAAAATTCGGCCAACAAGATGGGCTTGCCTGATTCAGCCACGGGGTTGATGAAGGAAATGACTGAGGTGACCAATTTGGGGTCGGGGGTTGGGATTGACTTTGCCACATATTATATTGTTGAGCATTATATTGCGGAGACTGAAAAGAAGAGGTCAGGTTCGAAAACATACCAGTTTGTCGTGGCTGCCACTGACGGCGCTGGTTGAGCAAATATACCGATTCTGGCTCTTCTTCTGCTTCCTTATATACTGATTTTAATCTGGTAAGTGAGGGACAACTTTCCGTAAGGTGATCTTTTGTGCAGATGGCGCATGTTTAGACTGCATCTAGTGGACACTCCTTATGGCTATGTTTCTTCCTGCATCAGGGACAGAAGATTGCCAAATTCTATTCTACCTCCATTTGCTTCTGCTTGGCCTGCATAACATCAAGTTGTGTAGTTAGCATCCCTAGTATATCAGTTTTAAAATTTTCCAATAGATTTCTAATTTCTGCACGCGTGACTCCTTTTGTTGAAATTTTATTATCTCTTACAAACCGATCATGTTCTGCCGGTTTCAATCTTGTGCTGCCTCTCGAACTCTTGATACATAAGTCAAAAATGTCAGCAAAATTTTCCTGATAAATATCTCATTTTCCCATAATATTTAATGTTTCAATCCATTGTTCCTTCATGCCCCTAATTAATGCTGTTTTTAAAACATTATCAGGTAAAGGTAGTGATGCATAAGGAGATCTTTGAAGATTATACTGAAAACGTTCCACATACTCCTCTAATGTTTCATTTGGTCTAGCTACCATTTGGAATATTTCATCCTTCAGTTCTCTAGACCTACAATAATCCTGATATTTCTTTAGAAAAGATCCTTTCATTTGATCCTAGTTATTTATAACCCCACCACCTAATGCTATAAACCATCTTAAGCCAACCCCTTTTAATGTAGAGGGAAATAATTTTAGTTTCTGGGGGTCATTGGTGTAATCATATCCCCTACACAACACATCGAATTCAAATAGAAATGCATCCAGATCTTCTGATGTAAGACCGTGGAATGTAGGGATATGTTGAAGAGGTATTGCTTTCATGGGCGCATTTGCTGCAGTATCCACTATGGGGTATTGTAATGTAGAGGTTTGGGTGTTTGGCTGGTTTTGAGCCATTTGGTCGAATATATGCCAATAAACTTCTGGGATATCTAGGAGGGTATTCCTAGGTTGAGAAGGAATGGATTTAACAGGAATGGCTTTAATAACACTTCCTCTATCTGGGATAATGAGAGTGCCTACTGTCTGAGGAGATTGAGTTTCTTCAACAATGATTTTTGCAGCACTTCCCTTGTCTAGGCTGTTTAATGGCTGAGTTGTCCCAAGAGGAGACCTTGGTTCCTCAGTTTCCCATGTTTCTCCTCCTCCTTCACAAAGATTGTTGAAATTCCATTCTTGCAATAGTTCTGGAGTAGAATTTTCAATTTCTTGAAAGTCCTGCTCTTTAGTTTGACTATGCACCTTAGCAAAGGCTACAGATGATGATCCTGTGGCCTGAAGGGAACTATTAGGTTGTCTAGAAATAACTTTTCTGGGTCCTACTGAAGGCTGAGATTCTACTTTCTTAAAGATTTTGTCTATGAAGGTTGATCGGCCAAGGGTCACCAGCCCCTTAGATTTTTCTGGCTTGGGTAGAGGTTTGAAATTCTTTTCTGGCTTTTTCTGCTTAGTCATGCAAACAAATCAACTGCTAGATTCTACCCAAACAAAATAGCAACAAATATGTAGGAAAGCGGGTAGGGGAGCAAGGCTATTACATGCTCCATGTGTAGGTTCTTACCTTCTGTTTTTAAAACCCAATTCTTCCCTAACAGGTTCTTACACTACTCTGGAAAAAAAACAAATGGCTACACTCTTTCCCCGACAACGACGCCAAAATGTGGAGCTATAAAAAGGGTCTCTTTCACCTCTAATTACCTCAAATTAGTTGTCAATCCAGGAACGTTTTGTTATTTCAAAGAGTGTCTCAGTCTGAGGCTATCATTTGCCAAAGTAATGCTAGTAGTATAGTGTTCAGAAATACAAGAGTAAACGGATGCTTGTTTATAGCAAACGACTTCAAAATATTAAACTACATATTCAGAAAACTAAGAAATTTATCAGTCACGGGTTCAGTAGCAGTAACTCATCCCTTTGTAAACTGATGGAACTAAGGTAAATCAAAGAACAGATCATGGATCTGGGAGCCAGGCAGTAAATTTCAGTGCTCACTACAGCCTTGGATCGTTCTTCACACCAAAATAACAAAGAAATGGAAATAGAATGGCATATACAAAATGGAACAACAAAATAAGAAATGGAATGACAAATCTGAAATGGAATAACCAAATTGAAATAGAACAAGAAATCTGAAATAGAATAGCAAACAGGAAACTGTAACAACAACTAAGTCTAGCAAGCAGTAACACCTTAGTCTATAAGATCAAATGCACGAATTGTGATCTATAGAAATCAAACGACAATCTTTCACTCTTAAGGATGAATTGAACAACACACCAAAATGGAACAACACTGATCAACGACGAATTATAGAACAATATTTCAAAACCATATATGCACACGACAAACCTTAATAGTAACCTGATCTCAGTAAACCAGTTATCACTCTCAGTTATAAAAGATTACGACTGTGTTTCAGAATGGAACAACAATGTCTATAGATCCACAATCGCCAAGAACATAATCGCTAAGATGAATTCCGTAATACCAATGAATAAGTGCACAACACAGAGGCTCTGTAATTGAACAGCAACAATATTCTGTAAATACTGAAAGTATCATATCACACTTAGAAGAACAGTGATATGTCGCAGAGTCAATGCAATAGTTCTGTCTCAGTAAAGTAAACATAACAAAGCATGTGATGTAAACTAACAAAACACATCAGATTACCAAATAACGCTGATAAGCAAACCACGCATAAACCAAACGTAATAGTACAGGAGCAAGTGTCCTCCAGGGCCGGGTGCTTAGCCTCCAGGGGTACACTGCTTGAAATTACTCTAGACTCAGGGATGAAATAGCAACCGAGTTTGTATTAATGCATAAAATAGAATCACAGTAGATCAGTTTTCAACGAGACTCGATGATCAAAGTTCCAATCTTCAGAGAAATTACATAAAACATAAGGATTTGACACCTCGAGCTAACATTGCTGACCCTTTTATAATGATGAAGGCGGAGATTTCTAGGTGCAAAAATAGTTAAAGCAGCGATCCCTCAGGATCAAAATATCTTGAGGGATTCGCCGAACCGTTAGTTCTCAGTTATCTCTTTTCCTTCTTGCGCCGAGCCGACATCTCCACTTCCTTTCCAGGGCTGATTCGGTTTGATCTGTTTTGCCTTGTTTGCATACAGTTCCTCGTCAAAGGGACATCGGTTAACCCGGCTTTGTTCTTTCCTTCAGCACGACAGTCTTTTGTTTTCCCTTCTTTCTGCATAAGAAAATGACAATTGTTAGTATTTCCGCTTTGCGCATTAATCTCACAAGGTTTATTACAATTCCTTATCATTTTCCTAGTTCATGATGCAAAAGGTTTGTAAGTTCTAATGAAAAGATGTTGAAATAATTACCAAAAACATACCTTCTTTAGTACTCCACAGTGAGCTTGGTATCCAACATCGACCAAAGACTTGACCAAAATGTACTTAGGCACCTGTTGTCGTGATCTAAGATAATGGATTGTGGGATCCCAAAGTGTACCCATACTCGTTCAAAGAAGAGCTTAGCATTGACTTATACTGTGATACTCTTCTTGCAGGCCACTAGAATGGCCATCTTAGAGAATCTATCGACAACCACGAAAACAAAGTCATTTCCATGCTTAGTAGAAGGAAGGCCTGACATGTAATCCATGAAGATGGATTCCCAAGGTCGAATAGGAGTAGGAAGAGGAGTGTATAGGCATTTATTCTTGATGGTTCATTTGGAAATGGCAGAGGAAGTGCAGGATTTGATGTACTTCCCAACATCCTATCGAAGGTTTGGCTAATAAAACTAATTCTTCCGCACTACCACTGTTTTCTCTACTCTGAAATGTCCAGTGACCCGACTGTAGTGCACCTCCCAAATCATCTTGGCACACTCGCTTGAAGGAAAAAAAAGGTGTCCCAGGTTGCATAACAATGCATCCTGGAGGTGAAAATTTGGAACCTGCTTGCATTCTAGCAGCATCTGGTATGTGTTGCCGAATTCTGGATCGCTCTTGTAACGCTGTTGCCACCCCAAAGTCTTATGCCCACAAGGGTTGTGCATAGTGGTCAGCGCCATGACCAACGGTCGGTTGAGGCAATATGCAACATTATTGGTGCTACCCTTCTTGTACTTAATGTTCAAATGGAACTGTTGTAGGTATGTGGACCATTTATGATGGTGATCATTTTTCAACTTCCCTTATGTCTGTATGAATTGCAGGGGTCGGTGGTCTGTGTGGATGAACGTTTCCTTCCCCAAAATGTAATGCTTCCATTGTCGGCAAGCCTGCAAAATGAAATACGTCTCGTTTTCATAGGTGGGATACTTTTAGACTGCATCTGAAAGTCTCTCACTGTGATATGCCGCTGGATGCCCTTGATGAGTAAGAATTTCACCAATAGCATACTCGAAGGCATCTGTCTCAATCTCAAATGGTTGTTACAAGTTTGGTAAGGTGAGCACTAGTGCAAAGTAGAGGCGGTGCTTCAACTCGGTAAATGCCTTTTGTTGGGATTCATACCAAAATAACTTTTCTTTCACTTCGCCCTTTGTGACTTGACTTAAAGGTGAAGTGATATGAGAGAACCCCAACATGAAGCTGCGGTAGAAATTGGCAAGATGCACAAAGTTGCAGAGGTCTGTTAAAGTGGTTGGAACTGGAAAATACCGAATGACTTGTATCTTGGATGGGTCCACATGAAAACCCTTCTCATCAATGATTTACCTTAGATATTGAACCTGGGTCATACCAAAAGTGCATAATTGGCACCCAACTTGTGTTTTCACAGGGTTTGGAGGACCTGTTGAATATGGTGGAGGTGCTCTTCGTAACTCTAGCTAAAGATCAGGATGTCATCCAAATATACCACCATGAATGAGTTGGTGAAGGGTCGCAAGATGTAATCCATTAGCCTCATGAAGGTTGTGGAGCCATTCGTCAACCTGGAAGGCATGAACAACCATTCGAAAAATCCCTCCTTGGATTTGAAGGAAGCATTTCACACATTAGAGGGTTTGATTTGTACCTAGTGATAACCAAAATTCAAGTCAATATTGCTAAAATATTTTTTCTCACTTGAGCTGGTCTAGAAGGTCATTAATCTAGGGGATTGGATACCTGTTCTAGATAGTGACCTTGTTCAACCCCAGATAGTCAATACAGAGTCTCCAGGTCTTGTCCTTGTTATCGATCAGACTCCCATAGGGTGATGAACTTAGCCTTATGTGCCCTTTATACAAAAGCTCCTGAATCTTCCTCTTAATTTAATCATTCTCCAGAACATAGCATCGATATATCAGTCCATTGGGTGGCGGTGTGCCCGGGGTCATATTGAAGGAGTGCTTGACCTGACAGTGTAGATATAGCCCTTTTAGCGAGGTGAAAATGTCCATGTACTCCTTCATGAACTTGTCCATCTACTGCTGTCATGCGGGGGAGCCCTATCTAGAGGCTATGGTCATAATCTTCTTATTTCCCTAAGGGTGAATCATAAGGAAAAAAAGTTTCCCAGTTTGGGAAATGATCTTACTGCATTGCTTCACAATGATCAAAGAGAGGGTGGTAGGCAGTGCTACCTCCGGTGTCCTGTGAAATTTATTTCCCAAAGTAATAATAATAGTGGGAGGCCTAGACTCATACATGACATGCCGCTTCCATAAGGTGACAATATTGGTTGATATAAAGATCTCGTCCTTGGTGAACCCATTTGATGGTGTATTGATGTGGGTGTGTTATGGTCTTTAGGTCCAACTGCTTCACAAAATTTGTTGAAATGAGGTTCTTTTGCCTCTCGCCGTCGATAATGAACTGCATCGGAGAACACTTCACACACATCTGTGAGTAGAAGAGGCACTCCCCCTACTTTGGATCTTCAGGCTCATTCTTCTTGTCACACCAAGAGGTAACTCCTCAAAGAAAATTGTGATTTTTCATTAAGACTGATCATAGATATATACATGGAGGGAGAGACTCTTAGGCTTCATCTCCCAGTGTCTCTTCATATTCCAATTCTCCTTATTTTCTATTTACATTATTTTACATGGATTACCTAATCCCAAAGATTAGGTGTCAACATTCCCCCCCTTAATATAAAGGGATGTTGGTGAGTCCAAGCATCGTTCTGAATCTTTCGAACTTTTCTCTTCCAAGCGCTTTGGTGAAGATGTCTGCAATCTACTCATTTGTGGAACAATGGCATAGGTGAATTGTCTTGGCCTCAACATGATGTCGAATTAGATGGTATTTTGTATAGATATTCTTTGTTCAATCATGGAACTTTGGGTTCTTTGCCAACTTTATTACAGAAGTGTTGTCAATCATGAGAGGATTTGAATTCACTTGTTTCTCCTACAAATCTTCCAGAATTTTTCCGAGCCACACAATTTCATTTGTTGCTTCAGCTGCTTTCACATATTACACCTCAGTTGTGGAATCTGCTGGAACTGATTGTTTGCGTGAAGTAGATACCCTCCTAATCCACGAATCATAACATAACCTGAAGTAGATACCCTATTTTATTTATCTCCATTGAAGTCTGAATCAGAGTATCTAATCAAGCCGAAGTCGCCCACCTATGTATACTTAAGTCCAAAGTCTTGAGTTTCCTTCAACTACTTTAAAACTATTTTCTGCAGCAGACCAATGTACCTCACAAGGATTTTTCATAAACCTAGAGAGGATTCCAGCGACAAATGAAATATTTGGTGTTGTACTAGTCAGGTAGTTGAGACTTCTTACAAGTTGTCTATACTTTGTTGCATCCCCAAATTCTTTTCCTTCAGTGGATGTGAGCTTTAACTTCTGTTCCATTGGAGTAGTCAAAGGATTGCACTCAACCATGTCAAACTTGTTCAACAAATCTCCAATGTACTTCTTCTGAGAGAGGAATATAAACTTTGGATATTGAGTTACTTCAATACCAAGATAATAGTGAACATACCCCAAGTTTGTCATTTCAAAACCTTTCCTCAATTCCTTCTTTATGGATGCAATATAGCTCTCATTGTTCCCTATCATAAAAATATCATCTACATACACCACAAGATATACAACTGTTTTTCGAACTTTTTTAACAAACAAAGTTGCATCATCAAGATCATAATGTTTGAATTTGAGTTTCAGAAGATGCTCAGTTAACTTCTCGTACTAGGCTCATGGTGCTTGCTTGAGGCCATACAAGGATTTTACAAGCTTGCATATTTTATGTTCCTAACCCCTCACAAAATATCCTTCTGGTTGGGACATAGAAACATTCTCTTTCAGATCTCCATTCAAGAAAGACGTTTTTACATCCATTTGATGGAATTTCCAACCGTTTTGAGCTACCAAGGCATAAAGTGTCCGGATGGTAGCCCATTTTGCTGTGGGGGAAAACATCTCCTCATAGTCGACCCCTTCCTTATATGTAAAACCTTTTGCCACAAGCCTGACTTTGTGCTTGTCAAGTGAGCCATCAACTTTTTACTTGTTCTTGGAGACCCACTTGCATCGTATTGGTTTGGTTCCCAATTGAGGATCAACCAACTTCCAAGTGCCATTCTTTATCAAGGCATCATACTCTTTTTACATCACTTCTTTCCATTCATCATGAGAAACAATTTCTTTGAAGTAAGTTGGTTCAAAATATGTAGAAAAATTTAGTTCACAATCAAAAGAAATATCCATATCAATAGGTGAATTATAATTGTCTACATCACCTCCATTTTGTTTGGTTTCTTGTTCCTATCTTTCAAACCTCATTAGGATGAACACTTTCAAGTGTATTTTTCAGCCATTTTGGAGGACCTTTCTGAGATGGCCAAGGATTCTCAGTTGACTAAGTTGGGTTGAATCAAGATTTAGTCTTCCAATTTTTTCAATCACATCACTCAAAGAGTCACCTGGATCAGTGGTTGGAGCTTTATGTGGGGGAGAAAGTGCTTCAGAGGAAGATTCCATAGATTTATCCAGTATAGGAATCCCCCCTTCAAGATGTGGAATCTCATTATCAAATTCTCAACAACATTTTTAGCCTTATAAGATTCAAGAAATATCACATCTCTAGATACTACAAACTTCTTATTAACTTCATCATAGAGACGGTATGCTTTGGAGGTATTTGAATACCCCAAGAAGATACAATTATGAATTATTGAACCAAGTTTGTTTCTTTGTTCCTTAGGTATTAAGGCATAACAGGTGGAACTAAATACCTTGAGATTCTTTACCGAAGGAATGTGGCCATACCACATTTCATAAGGATTCTTGTTTCTAATAGCATTAGATGGACACCTATTCTTTACATACACATCACATAGAACCGCATCAACCTAAAACATCAATTTTACATTCTTGAAAAACATCATGGAACATACCATATTTAAGATTGTCCTATTCATTCTTTCATCTACTTTGTTCTGTTGGGGATTATAAAGCACAATTGTTCGATGTTTGATCCCATGCCGACGAAGATAGTTTTTAAATTCATTTGAAATGTATTATTTTCTAGTGTTAGTGTGAATAGAACCAATATGAGATTGTGCATCATTTTAAATCCATGCATGAAAGTTATTGAATGTTTCAAAAGCATCAGATTTTTTCTTCAATAAATAAAACCAACACATTCTGGTGTAATCATCAATAAATTTCATCATATATTTATTTCCATTTGTAGAAGGAACAAACATTGGGACAAATAAGTCTGAATAAATAAGTTCATTTTTTCTATGTAATCTGGAATGTGAATCATGAAAAGACTATTTTCTATTCTTTCCTACAATACAAGCATCACATTGCTTAAGTTTCCTAAGAATTGTAGGCAAACTAGTAATACCACTTTTATTCAACATACGAAGGTTGTCATAATTCAAGTGTCAAAATCTAGTATGCCATAAAAGACTTGATGGAAATGTACGTTCATCATAATGAGGATTGTATGAAAAGCTTTGTGCATGAGAAGAGGTACATTGTAGCTTTAGAAGTCTTTATTCTTATTTCCTCATCATGACAAGTGAGTAATCTGATGCTTTTCTAACCTTGACCTTGCCATCAAATATATGAATGGAGTGTCCTTGCTGGTAGATGTGGACCAAAGACAAGTTTTTATTGAGCTCCGGGAGGTATAGAACATCATGTAAAAGAAAGTATGGAAGACCATCTAGTTTTAGCTTGATGGTGCCAAGCCCTGATGGCTCGCGTTTTGACTTATCTGCAAAATATACTTGCTCCATCAACATTGTCAGTGAATTCTTCAAAAAATATCTCCTAAAATTAATGTGTCAAGTTTCTCCTGAATCAAAAAACCAATCATCTTTCTAAGAAGAAAGTGATGCATTAAACAAGTCTTCAGTTACTCCATTATTATAATGTGCCACAACATAGTGAGCGAATTCGGGTGCTTTACCTTTTCCTTTGCAATTGGTTTTAATTTTACCTTCATTTCTTTCCTGCTCAATTCTATCCCAAGGAAACTTACATGTGGGTGCATCATGTCCATCTCTATTGCAACGTATTCAATAAATATCGGACTTTTATCTTTGGAACTGTCTTCCCCCCCTACCTCTAAAATTCCTTCTTCCTCTTCCTCTTCGTCCACCTGTTCCTCTAGAAGAATCTTGTGCATGATTCTTCTCTCTATGTGCAAGACACACAACTTCTTCAGAAGACTGAGGCACTATTTTCTTCCCAAAAGCCTTCTCTCTCTCAACAAACTTCTTCTCAAATGAGTCAAAGGTAATCTTTCCACTTGCTTGGAATGATTCAAGATAATTTGAATAAGTGGGATATAGTGCCTAACATAAGCTATGAGAGGAATGCCTATGTCAACATCAATGGTTTTTTATATCATGCATAATGGATCTTACTTCTGATGCTCAAGAAAGAGGGTCATCATTTTTTAGTTCAAGGCTGAACAATTTAATCATCAATTAGACAACTTCAAGTTAAGAGTGCGAGTCATACAGTTCCTTCAACTTATTTAAGGCATCAAAAGAATTTGAAAAATTTAAAATATGACGACTCACCTCTTCATTTACAGATGCTGCAATCAATTCATAGGCCTTGCCGTTCTTATTTCCCAAATGGAAATATCCTTATCTAAATTGGGATTTGCAGGTTCATTATCTCCTTCTCCTACACAAAATCCTTTCCACAACTCATTGAAAATGATATTTTGTTTTATCTTCCTTGACCATTCATGATAGTTATATTTTCTAAAGAGAAATACTCCAGCAATAGATATTAATGAATGCATTTTAAAATCTATGTGCTATGTAAAAAATGTATTCTACTAGCAATATATTATGAAAAAATGCACTTCTAGTGGTAATTTTGTAAAGAGAATATAATTATGGTTTATATATAGATGGAAGAGGTATTATTTGGGGATGTGGTATATGGGGGGAGGGTGTATATGGGGAAGGGTGTATATGAGAGAGGGAGGTGTTAACGCGCAGGGTTATGAACCGTGGGAGGTATTATTTGTCTGGGCATTATATGAGGGGATTGTTAAGAAATGATAGTTGGTTGGAAGGACTGGTGGTGTAGGTGAAACCAATGTGTGGGAGGACCAATGCCAGGAATGAGAGAGACAAAGTTATATGGGCGGGGCTATATGTATGACCGCGAGTCATGTTATATGTATGTATCACACCAAAACAATCATGTTAACACAATCATTCTAACATATACAGAAAGGTGCGAGAGGACCAGGTTCGTATGTCATACCATGTTAGTTTGGTGGTATGCGAAGAGGAAAGAGCGGTGATACCACGGTGTGAGGAGTTAGTATAGCATTATGAGGAGCGGTAAGTGGTGGTATGGATCAGTGCCAAACATTATATATTATGATAGTTTTCATATATTTGTGGTATGGGGAGGAGTTTATATGGGGAGGATTGTAGCCAGGCATTAACCAACTGCAAGTAATATGACCAACCGAGAGATGAGTGATATGGGAAGTTTTCATATATTATAACTTTGGCAGGTGATATATATCAACTTGAGTAGGCGGTGTTATAATATAACAAGATTAATGCAACATAGTGGTTTGTGGTGAGTAGCAGTGTGAGGAGGGTGATGTATGATATATATATATATATATATATATATATATATATCAACTTGAGTAGGCGGTGTTATAATATAACAAGATTAATGCAACATAGTGGTTTGTGGTGAGTAGCAGTGTGAGGAGGGTGATATATATATATATATATCACGATAATACCATTAACATAGTCAACACAACATTCACCACAACGTAGATAAATTAACACAGTCACAGTAACACTGCACTGATAATACTACATTGATACTCAATATTAAACACAATTACACCATACCACAACACCTCTAGGAAACATCTCCAGGTAGCAACCAAACCACACTTCCGCTGTGCCACACTTCCACACCTCCAGGAAGCATCTCCAGGTAGCACGTCCAAGCAGCAACTTGTTAACTATCGGAACAAAAGGACCCCTCACATGCTAGTTAGATAGAATGTAAAGGGACAAAGGATAATGGCATATATTAACATATATGACAAACTACAAAAAATTGGCAGAAGGGAGTTACAAGGATAGAAAGAAAGCCAAAAATAGAGGTTGGGACCTATGCTTTAATACCATTTCATGCCAAGAGGTAACTCCTCAAAGACAATTGTGATTTTTCATTAAGATCGATCATAGATATATACATGGAGGGAGAGACTCTTGGGCTTCATCTCCTTGTGTCTCTCATATTCCAATTCTCCTTATTTTATACTTACATTATTTTACCTGGATTACATAATACCAAATATTAGGTGTCAACACTTCTAGATCTTGGTGGTGGAGATGGTGGCACTGGGCTCAACATCAATAATCTAATTCTCTTTTTCATTCCCCTTGTCGGGTTCTGACTCAGAGTTAGAACATGCATCTAATTCGAAAGCCTTCAACTCAGACACTAGTGACTACTTGGCCTGACACTCACTTGGGTTGTGAGTGGGGATCTTATGGAACTAACACCATTTTCCCATGTCCTTCTTTGTCTTCGTGGTGTTGTTCTGTGCTCGTGACTTCGGTGGGTTGTCCTAGGTCACCCCACCTTGGCTTTGTCCTTTATTCTGTGGTTTGGGAGTGCCTTTCCCTTGCTTCAGATTCACATATCCAAATTCTCGCTTCTTCAGTTTAAATTTCTACTCGATCTTGACAACATATAGATAGGCTGAGCTGAGCGAGGGGATGCCCAAGAACTCCATCTCATCTTGTATATTCTTGTGTAGAAAGTATCGATACTTGAGAACCAAATGTCACTCAGAATCCTTGATACCCAAATTTGTGCGAAGGGTATGAAAAATATTTGTGAACTCCAACACGTCTTGGTCCCTTCCTTGCTCAGCATGCTCCACTTGATGTATTTATCCTCATAGCTCCTGATAGGGTAATACTACTCCCTCATGTCATCCCAGAAAAATTCCAAGTGGGTTTGGCTGAAAATATTTAGGGCACACTCTCGTCCCTCTTCTCACAATAGGTTTCCCACCAGTCCTTGACATGGGTGGAGGCTTTGAGGAGTGCAAAAGTAATCTTTTCTTGGTTGGAAAAATCATGAACTAAAAATTATCCTTCTAGCAGATTTAATAATTTATCTATGGAATCCGCATCCATCTGACCTTCAAATATGGGGATGTCATTCTCTAACTTCATCCTTGAGGTAGTGTTTTTGTAACTATTTTATGATGAAAATATTCTGCACACAAGAAAATCAAGCAGAATTTTTTTTCCATATATAACTATACACAAACTAAAATTCCCTACCATTATATGTGTCTCAAGATATGATGCATATAATTTCATTCATTTTACTCTTTGATAATCAAGGGTAGGCTATCTCTAATCATTTCTAGCATAACGTATAAACTTATTACATCTAAAGGTCTAGGTTTAACTGCATCCGACCATCATGAAATGGCGTAGCTAGAGATGTCGACAAAATATTCAGAAGTAGGAGGGTGGGTCTTGTTATGTATTCTCTTCACCATATAATCTACATACAGGAAAACTCTCTATGTAGTAGGGTAGTTGATTTCATTGGTAAACGGAGGAATATGTGTCACTATCTTATCTGGATTTGGAATGTTTCCATATGCAAGCAAACATTTCCTTCTCTCCTTACTCTTCAGAACTCGATGAAGAACACTCTTGAATCTATTGTTTCTTCATACCTATTTACACCACACCAGAATGATCATGAATGAATTCTTAAAACCCCATTGATGAGATAACTTCATCTGTATTAAAAATAAGATTGAAGGGTGTATATATAACTAGAATCACTATTACCTAAAGAAAATCACCGATGTTGATCACAAGGGTGCCCTTGATAGGTTTTATGTCCACTCATTTGTCATTCTTGGGAACTTGGCGCCCTCCACTTTCATCTTGCCCCACCATTGTGATGCAGCTGCTTTCCTGATGCTCACATGCTCCTATCTTTGCTTGTGCAGTCATGGCTCTTGAATAATAGAGAAATTTAAAGGGCTCGTTTATGTTTCCAACGAACTCTTTTAGAAAATTACAAACTGAGGCTTTGGGAAATGAGGTGCTCAATAAATTCCGTCGTCTTACACAAGAATATCAATAGTTTCTCTAACACCCATTTGCAATAGTACCCCTCCAACTCTTGACTTTTGTGTCAATTGGTTCAAATAGTAAGAATGTTTGAATTGATAATATATGGAATAAGAATGTTTGAATGGATAAAATATGCAAGAAAATGGAGAATGCTAAACTTTTCAAGATTTTACAAATATTTTTTACAATTACCATTGAAAAGGCATTAGAAAAGAATGATAGAGGAAAATGATTGAAATTATAATTTTTTATTATTGTATTATCTTTCAGTGTCTTTCTCAAATACTTTTATTTTATTTGCATTGTATTATGTCAATAATTAAGATTCTACGATTATAACCCAATAATTCTTCTATTTAAAAAAAAAAAAAAAACCAGAAACATCCAAATTTCAACGTATTTAGATTTATTAACACCCTAAATATTGATCAATAGCATATATAGGATGATTTATTGCTTTATTTGCATTACAAACAATATTTACAAATCTCACTTCCCTATACTATGTTAGGTGTTCACCTCCATAAAGATGAATGGTAGTGTAGGACATATCCATTTGTAAGCTTCCTCCAAGCTTAACACAACAAGATCTTGATAATAGAATACCAAATTTAGGAGGAATGTTTGTTACTGCTATATCCATCACTATACTTTTCATAGGAATCTAGGCAAGGGTGATAACTAAATCTTTGATTAACCGAAAACATGGTACCTTCTTTGAATCACATGTATATAAGTCATGATAGGTACATCATAAATTTAGGCATTAAATTGTGAGAAGCACCAAAATCAAGCATATAGTTGTACAAAAAGAAATCATGAATCTTTAATGTGACATAAAAAAGTGGAGCTCTTTCATCTACCATATCCAAACTAGGCCCAAAAACCATAAATGGCTTCTCATCTTATAGGCTAATCACATCCCCTTCATCATCTACACTTGAAGTCGGTATCCATTTGGAAACTTGCTACTTATAACCTAGATTTCTTGAAAGTTCAGATAAAGGAATTTGAATTTTCACCCTTTCTAATTCCTTTTCCACATTAAAAACAAGAGGGACATATTTTTATGTAGTAGATTGGCGTTGTGACTAGATTTGCGGTTGAAAATATGGAGTTTCAACAACTTTATCTTATGGGACATCAAAGGTAACCGTTTTGACAAGTCTACCTGGGCTTTGTCTGGGTCTCAAGTCATATCTCCTATTCAATTCAGAAATAATAAATTAAGAAAAAGCTTGATATTTAGAAATTTCAGATGATTCTTTATTCTGAACAAGAGGCTGAATTTGATTGATAAGAACAATAACATTTCCATATGGTTGGTCAATAAAATATTTGATATCATCAGTCACAACTGGAATTACTTCGTCAGGATCTTGATCATAAATCATTTATGGAGGTTGAATTTGTTGGTCATTATTTTGCCTTTCTCTATGCAAAATTTGTGGTTGAAAATTCTCTGGTATTGTCCTGGAGGTCTATTTACCATCTATTGGGATACTCTTGATTATGTTTCCGTCCTTGAAATTCGATTGGAAAAATATATCAATAATGAAGTGATCTCATCAATTTTATGTTCCTCTTCTTTATTCTTTGATGATGAACAACTTTCTTCTTTAGCTTTCAATTTCCTCTCTAATTTTTTCTGCCTTTGCTTTCAATTTACTTGATGCTGCCCTATCAGCTTCTACCTCAATTGCATTAGTTTACATATCTACTAAAGTTTCAGATTTTCTATCTTAACATTAAAGCAAAATCATCATTGAATCCTTTAGAAAATCTAGCTTTAGCTGTAGTAAATGGAGGCTTACAATTTGGTGGCATCTTATTGTAAATATTATTAAAACTTTTGAAAAATTCTACAACAGGTTCACGAGGATTCCTTTTTAAATATTCAAATTCTGTTAGGTAATAAACAAGATCTTTTTTAATTCTGCATTGTTTTATGAAGATGGTTGTTAATTTTGCCCATGAATTTACAGAATTTGGACGTAACTTCCTGAACCAAATTCTAACATTTCCCTCTAGTGATTGGACAACCAGTCTCATATAAACATCTTCATGCTTTATGTTCATATTGTTTGCAAAATCAAGAAATGCAGACAAATGATCTTCTGCTGATGGTCTTGCTCATGCATCAAATCCTTATGGTGGATGTTTTAAATATCCTTATGGAAATTGATGAACTTGATTTGTTGGTGGAAGTAGAAGGATAAGTATGTATGAAAAAGGAAATAAAATCAATAGGTTTAAGTTTAGGCAACTAAATTTCAAGCTCATCTTTTGTGTCCGATGATTATGAAAGGGGAACAAGAATCTCAAAATATTTAAGTTAATGAAATAACAAAGTAAATTGTATATCTACTCCCTTAGAAAGGATTTCTAAGACTTTAGGTGGTAAATATGATAATTCAACAGGGATATGAATTGGTTGAAAAGGCTCAAACTCTGAAGCTATTTCAGGATGACGAAGGGTATAAGTAGAAGCTTCAAGTCTACTTCTGAGAGGGACAATTCTCACAAGTCTTTTTGGACCTGATAATGGAGTGAAAAGATGAGGATCAGAGTGAGATCTAATATGCCTGCGTGAAGCCAGATTTATTTTATGAAGTCGCTAGGTGAAGGATTTTAGCCTGATAACCTCTTATTCACCATTAGGAGGTGATTATTATCGTTGTCTTAGGGAAACAAACTTCAAACTCCATTCCCCGATAAAGGCGCCAATTTGATGTTGTATTTTTGGAGGCAGTTCTAGGCTTGGGAATTGTGCCAAAGAATCTAAGTAAGGGATTTCATTTAATTTGATGACCAATGAATCAAACCATTAACACTTGTACAACCTAAAAGCTTTTGAGATTTTCAAAGTGTTGATTTTCACTCCTAACAACATATAATCCTTCAATTGATTTTGACAAAGGAAAGGAGAAGATATATGATAATTAAACATTCATTCTGAATACTTAATCAATCAGATATAGTAGATGCATGTAGAGAAACATATACAACCAACACATATACATTCAAGAGATGATAGAAGGCAACAATTAAATGATGCAAAGGTACTAATTTAAACAACCTGTTCAATTAGCTAGTCTCAGTGATGATGATAACTTTGCAGTGGATTGTCAGGGAAGTTAATATTTAACTTAGCCTTACCCTAACTCGTATGTTACCTTGAACATATGATGAAAAACAAAAATGAATACACCAAAAAAACTCACATGAACACACTGCTGTTAAAACTGAAGTCAAAATCCTTTGATTATCTTCAAAAACTTCCAGAGAAGTACAATGATGTTTTTTGGCTATCACAAAGGTTCAAACCTCTTTACTTCGAATTACAATGTATATATAGAGTGTAATTCAAAAATATCTAATTTAATACAATCCTTTACAAAAAATAAAGTCTTATCCAAAATAATTTGGATATATCTAATTAATACAATTTAAAAATAGAAATATGAAACTGAATCTAGAAAATCAACACACTATTTAAGGGTGTTGTTTGCAACTACTGCCTCAAAATTTGTATCTTCTCTTTGTGCTCCTGTCTTTGCTGTACTGACACCTGAAAAACTGCATGTTGTTCCTACTTTTCTACGCTGCTGCCTAAAATTTTACATTCGATTCATTCTAGAAGTTCGAGGAACTTATCCCATTTGTCATCAGTTGGACATGAAAATTTAATTACCTTCATGTAGGCTTCATCGACTTCTGTATACTTCTCAAAGGTTGGCTTAGTAATGAATAAATGATGGACTTCATGCAAGATAAATAAGTCATATTCTAAAACTTCTATAAAAGCTTTGTTACTTATGATCCCTTTTACCTTAGCAAATCTTAACTTATTTGATGCTATGTCATGTAATTTATACTAGTAATTCTCAAGTGGATAATTTGGCCACTAGAATCCCTTAAATATGGAAATAATTTTTGCTGGAGGATAGATTTTTTTCTGTGGAATTTTTTAAATCGAACTTCCAAATTCTAACATTTATTTTCTAGTTGCAACGTTTAGTTCCTTTTTTTCAATACCTTTTTAACCTCTAGGACTACGCTTGTCCTATCTTTAATTCCAATATCTTCAAGTTCATCTTTTGTCTTTGAGTTCAACACTTTAATGATCCTTTATGCTTCTCCAAGTTTATGATCCAATTACTCTTTAACTTCTCTTATTATTTCCTTTTCTTTATGTACCAAATTCTCTTGTTAAAAAATTATCTCAATGGATGTCCACATCTTTGAGATGGTTGTTTTAATATCTATTTAGATTTTCTTGTTTGATTCAGTTAATTTTTGTGCACTAATTGACTCATCCATGTACTTTTCAAGTTGTTTAGTTAGCTTGAAATTCTTCCATACCTCCGAAATATATGCATTATCTGCTTTAATTTTATTTCTTCCATTCTCTACAAGGATAATTTCAATTTCTCTATTTCCTCATTTCTTAAGGGTAGATCTCCCATGGCCTTTGATAGATTTTTAGTGGCTTCTTCACTCGTTGATTCTATTTGTAATGTAGAATTTCCTACACTAGTTTGTTTTTCCTTCTCTTTCAAGAGATTTTCCAAATCTGCCTTCTTTTTATGAATCTGAATATTCTATTCAACTATCATCTTCAACATATTTTCTTTCTCTTTCTCGAGCTGCCCCACTTCCTAAGTTTGGGGATGTTCTATTGTTGGTAATATTAGCTGATTTCTTAGTGCTTGAATGTCTGCATTCCTATTTTTGATGATCTCCTCGGCAACATTAACATCATTAGGATCTAGTCCTAATTTTATTACCAAATCTTCTAATGATTTTATTCTAAGACATATTTAAGGTTTATTTCTTAGCTTGGAATGGGGAGCTAATTAAGAGACAAATATCACTTTTACAAATCTCTTTTTAGCAAGAAACACCGATTATTCTGTCCCATTTGTCTTTATTTATGAATGCATGTATAAAAGTGAGAATTTCACACATCAATGTTTCATTGTAGAGGAATTAAAATGTAAGTTTTCAATGTGCTTAAAGTTTTAAAATAGTGTGTAGTGATTTGCATGTAAATCAGTGTGAGGAGCTTTGGTTGTGCAGAGATTTCCACACAATGAAAGCTTTGCAAAATCAAAGCTCTGCAGAAATCTAGTTAATATTTTAAAGGTTTATTTCCTATCGTGGGCTGGGTAGCTAAGTAAGAGGTGACTATTAATTTTACAAATTTATACACTAGTAATGCACTTATTGAAACTATAGCTTTAGCGTTTTATTAAACTCATGAGATTAGTCATACTTTTACCAATTAAACTTGTTGCTACTTTGAGTGTCATGAATAAGAATGGTAATACAGTGTAAAAATCATCAAACCCAAACATTTAACAACTCTAATAATAATAAAAAATCCAATAATCCAGAAACCTCATCGTTTCTCTCATTATTTGTTCACGTGGATCTCTTCATCATCTCATAAAAAAACCTTAGAAATATTTACTAGACTTGTACGCAGATTTTCTTGTGTGGAGATTTGGAATTGATGCTAATGCAATTCGGTAATTGTAATCAATGTGGGAGGGGCTTGATGAAAATGGAGTATGGTTTCCTCATTTTCATACACAACATAATGCAATCAACGGTTCAATATCCTTTTGGCGAATGGATGAATCGACACATAATTAAGGACATAAATGCTATTATCTATAAACTAACATCGATATAGTAGTGTATACGATTATTGACAACCTGTAAGCTAGTTTTCATTATCAAAAAATATTCACATTTAAATTTTTCATACATGAAGTAAATTATTTCTAAATTTTGATTTTTTTTTTTAAATTATTTCCACCATTTCTCTGAAATGTCAACTTTGTTGTTTTTGAATTGCTATTTATTCAAAATTATCCATCAAACATATTTCACACACATAATAGTCACAGATAATGGAAACGAAAAATCATAAAATTGGTACTATCAATAATTATCCTAATACCAAAAATCTTGAACCTTTCCAAGTATAATCTGGTTTTCCAAAAATCAGTGTCAAGTTTTCTAAAAATCATGTTATAATTTCTACTATTTTCTTAGCAGAACTGTAGCTCATTTAGGCTATGCAAATCAATTCTACTATTTCCAGTAAAGGTCGACTTTGTTTATTGCAATTGTCTTGTAAAATAGATTTCACACACAAAATCGTAATAGGTGTTGGTTGTTTGTGTATCGATAAATATATACCTAAAGCATAGTGAAAACATTGCTAATTGATAAAATATTTTAAATGTGCAAAGAAAAATGGCTATGAGGGCAAGGAAATAAGATGTTTGCATTGATACGATTAACTCAATTGCGCTTATCGATCAAAGTTTTTAGTGTTCGGTTGCGTATCAACGATATGTGAATTTGTCCATGGAGAAGAAGAATAGTGATAAGATTTGGTCAATCTACCAGATTAGCAAATGCTGCATGCATTCCACAAGTATTTGATTTCATAGAAATATGTTATTTTTGTATAAAGAAATTTCATATAAAGACGAAAATAATTATGCTATAAACCAATAATACTCCTATTTATTTGACTTTAGAGGCATTCAAGTGCATATTCAAGCTACCGATTCAGGATATGCGCTTAAATTTGACAAAAGCGAATAGTTTTTTAGATTAACAGGCACGTGGATGGAACATCATAAAAGAGTTCATTTTTCTAGTTTCTGAGGTTCCTTCTGATATTTCCTCTCTAGATATTACTTTGTTTAGAGAACTGGTTAGAGAGTTCTACTGACTGTATGTTTATTTAATGGGCCAAGAAACTACAATGTCTATCCCAAGGCCCATTCTCTATGTGCTCCATTATTCATATAAAAAAATTGTGTATTCAACTGGGCTGATATTGTTTCAAATAGATTGGATTTTCAATTAGTGAAGGTTTTCAAAAGTGATATATTATTCACGGTGGCATATCTAATAACAACCCTCACCTTGAGTCATGTCTTTGATGACTTGCTTCTTAACCCTAACTTCAATTTTAACGAAGAACCAATGTAGTTTTTCTATCCCATATTATGGAGGCGAGAAGCTATTTCAATTTTTTGTCTAATTCAAGATATTTTTGTAAAGCAAGTTATTTTCATTATAACTAGACAACAGCCCCATCGAATATCTAGGGAAGCACAAGTTTTCCTCTGGGGAAAAGGGATACATGAAGAAAGAGGAGAAAATACCATTATTTCAGTTTATGGGGTTCGAGGTAAACCACTATTGCTTCCAAGAATTGTTATGGATAGGTATTTTGTTGCCGAAGTTTGCATGCAATATTGTGATTGGAAAGTTAAATTTAAACAAAAAGATAAAAAAACAATTTATTTTTTTCCCATTTACTGTTGGACGAGTAACCGTGAAGAATGCAAGACACCTTGTAGACCTTGCAAAGTCTTTGCATTGTTTTAATTTAAAATAAGTTGAATCCCGACAATACGTTGATCCAGAAGGCCTATTTATTACACATCTAGGTACTATAAAATGTGAAAGGTTATTGACAAGACATGCAAATGAAAGCGAGAAGAGTTATAGTGATTCAAGCAATAATCAAGAACAAAGTATTAGTACTAGAGAAATTGTTGAAGAAGCGAGCATCAACACTGAAACAAAGGGAAAAAAAGAGGTGGACAACCTGCACAAGCTTTAGTTTGCACATATGGAACTACTCTAGATTCATCTTCGAGTGAAAGAAAATGAAAATATACTGAAACTAAAAATCTAATTCACGATTAGCTATCAATTGGTAGGGATGGCAAGGAGCCTCATCAGACATTTATTTTAGACAGAATACACAAGAATGAATTGGAAAAATCCAAAAGTACCCTTGAAACAAGTAACAATCAAGAAGTTATCAATGTGGAAATTGAAAGTGATTCACTACTTGATTGGGTTAGTACTTATTTGAACGAAAATCACTAAATAATGAAGCGAATTTCCAAAAAAAATTCTAATCTCGATGATCGCTTTGTCACTTTTCAAGATACAAAGTATAACATGGATGATAAAACATTGAAACGTGAAAAAGTAAGGACTCATAAAAAAAAATGTTATTGGTAAATTAGAAATGAATGTTCATATGTCTGGAATCATAGCCACCGGTGTTATGAGATTCCATGAAGCTACTAGTAATGTGCTTGAAGTGTTTATTGAACAATAGAAGCAAAGAACCTGGTATTGAAAGAAAAATTAGAAGAGCTCGAAAATGCTTTAAATTTGGGTCCTTTGTTGATGACTTTAGTCGTAATACGACTCTACGATCTACAATTCCCACTTCTAGCACATATCATAGATCTATTAGAGCTCTAAAACTCATTAATGTAGTGAAACATCATATTGTCACAAATATATTCCAGAGGTTAGAAATCATTGTACATGCTTGGTAGGAAATTTCTGATCTACTATGGTTATCACAGGAAATCGATTCATTTCTCGATTTGGTGAGGAGAAATATTAACGAAGACAAGTGTTTCATTAACAATGACTTTATTTTATTCAAAGGTTTAAATTGTTTTATGATCTAGACAAGAAAAATAAAGAATTGAAAAATGCTAATAGAATGAGGCAAATCAAAGCTAGATGGTACATAAGAATCAATAGACTAGAAAAAATTATTTATGAATGCTAGAGCATAAAGAATAGAAGTAATGTGTTTCTATTGGAAATGCAACTTGTGGAAGATCTAGACGGCCCACACATCATATAGAATTATGAATTGATCACAAAATATACACTAACATTTGAATTGGAAAAGATAAAAGAGTCAATGGAAAGACAATATGATGATAAGACTGATTTTACTTTAGAAGAAATTAGAAAATGGATAGTTTGTTAGTATTAATGATTAGAATTATGTCTTATATTATCAATTACAAGAAGAGGTCATGGAGATCACAAAGTAGTTATTCAATCAACATGTTAAGCCACAGATTACAATGGGTCAAATGAAATAATTCGTTGAAGCTAAGTTGAAGACATTGGTTCAAAAAACCATGGATGTGATAGACATTTCATAGTGAAACAATTATTGTATATGATTTCACATATTGTATTCCTTAAATATTTGCATATTTGTTTTCTGTTTACTAGTATTTAGTCATCGAGATTTGCTAATTTTATTAATATCACCTAGTCTAGTTTCTCAATGCAGTTTCTTGTTTTCTTTTGGAGTTACCTCTTTCCATACTATAGTTTACAAGAGCCAAATCTAGGAGCAAGTAGTTAAACAAAGGATGCCAGAATAACATAGTGAGTGAGCCAATGAATTGAGCCATTAAGCATTGTCATTACCGATATAAGTGATTCCCGCTAAGAATCAGGGTTCTTAATGCTTTGCATAAGATCTTGTATGCATATGTATTTTTTCCTTTTATTTTAATCATAACTATGATGATTGAAATTTGAAAATTGATACAGTTCTTGTTACTGTGATTTTATTGCTTAATGTTAGAGACTTATGCTTTGAGCTCTTGTATCATGTCATGGATACATATATTCCAGCAACATGAAACATGAAAGTAGTTATGTTTGCTATGAAATTTGAGTAATGTTAACTATCTTCATATTTTAATTTGTATGAAGTGTGATGCTGTAGAAAAGGATTTTATTACATTTTCCTCATATCTCTCTACTGTGCATAATGGAAGTTATTTACTATATTTTGAAATGAAATTGGTATATTTATTTTATGTGATTTCGATTTTGATTGGTTTATTGTGGAATTACACAACCTTTAACCAATTAATTATTGGTGAAGATTTGTATGGAAAGCTTTCATTGTGCAGAGAGAATTCATAAACAATGGACAATTTTTTTGTCATGTTTCCCTATAATTCTAAGACATACTGTTGAGTAGATACATGTGCAAAGTGCAGAGCTATTAACAAAAGCTATATGCGGAGGCAAGAAAAAGCGTTGAAAATGCTTCATACAATAAAAATTTCGACTCCAATTTTGCAATCCGCACTAGATTCATATTAACATTAGACTATTAGTAAATAAATATGAACATTAGACTATTAATAAACATCAACGTCAAACATGGGTGATCTCAAAATTGAATGGAGGTTTATATTGCGTCGATCAAGTCAATTAGTAAGAATTTATACGTTAATATTAATCTTTTAATGCTTTGAGAATCGTAACGAAAGATTGAAAGCTTCTTCCACATAATGGACTTCATCGACAATCTTGTATATATGAATTTGTGTTAATTTTGAAAATATACATTAATATTAATATTTTAGTGCTTTGAAAATCATGATTTTAGATTTTAGATTTCATACTTTAATGCTTTGAAATAATTCCAAGTCTAACAATAGTGCTAGATGATAACCAATTTTTCGTATATATTGAACTGGGTTCCCAATGAAATCTTGTTAACAATGTGAATGAAATTTCTCACTTCAGAATTAAAAAACAAAAGCTAAATACCTTTATTGTAATTATCAAGTTTTCTTAAGAGGGATAAATAGTGTACGGAGGATTTCCGGTGTGAACAAGCAGTGTGGAGAGCTTTCTGCACATCGAAGGTTCCATGTAAGAAAATCTCCACACAAGTCTAGAAAATATTTTTCATGAAACCAATTGAAGCCTATTGGATCTGCTAGTTCTTACAATGCATACATGGGCCACTTTTTTTTTTACATAGGAAAACACTACCACAGAAACAAAACCAAGACATTACAAAAACGCTAACTGTGGACCTTATTTGCTAAGTCTGCAAAAGTTTTAAATGCAAAATAATTTAAAATTAATTTCACCTATGAAAAATAAAATCTTCACACAGTAATAGCTCCACACAAGGAAAGCTTCGCACAAGCAATCTCTGTACATTGAAATATAACAATAACATATAACATTAATAGTTTAACATTAGTTTCGTCCCTATTGAATAATGTTACCTATGAATACCCTATTCTCCCACACATGCCCCATCCTTCACATAGTCAAAGATCTGCACAATGAAACATGATAATATTCATCCACACATCCTTCAGTCTACAATGATTCATAGCTCTATAAAATTACAGCTCTACGCAATGGATCTTGTTAGCTGTAGAGGCAATGACTATGTCGTGAATGTGAAAAAAAATTCCCTATCCACACAATGAAACATAATAATAATAGCAGACATTAATTTCCATATGCATCCCCCATTCTCCCGCAAGTAGCCCATACTGTGCACTGTAAAATCTCTACACAATGAAACATAATAATATTGACCATTTATCTCCATGTTTCACCTTCATATAAGCACATCATAATGGAAATGAGTTTAAAAATAAACTATTTTGTCGATAAATAATATGACAAATTGACTTAATTTGTGATGTAAGGAAGAAATAGGTCCATTCACATAAGTAGTTTTTGGTCTTCATCTTCCTTCTCCCACACAGACCCTGTCATCCACAAAGGTTCATAGCTCTATAAAATCGCAGCTCTTTGCAATTTCTTTCCTGCATAGGGTTCAATGTTCCCTCCTCACACTGCCTTTGTAAAGGACCTACAAGAGTGCCAATTCTAGCACCATTGTGTAGAACAATAACACATTGTTAGATAATTCACAAAATCACTAACAGATGGCACAATAAAATCCAACGAGAACTCTTTCATGAAAATCCATATTGAAGGACATCGCATGAACAAACATGTAATGATTTGATTGATTCATTGTAACAACATTTCTTGAAAATTTGGCATACCTTTAAACTGTCATTTAGTGTAATGTGCTCCTGTAAAAAAAAGAAAAAAAAAACCTTAGTCTCTAAGACATATCGTTGAATAGCTCTATTTTTTTTTTGTTCAAATGTAAGTAGCCAACAATGATGTTGCTTGCACACTTCAGCAACAAAATATGTATCTAGAACAAGCTTCAACAACAACAATGACCTATCTTCAAAACACTAAGTTTTTATAATCGTATTACTTTCTCTTTCCTCATGTTCCCTTTTTCCAGATAGGAAAACCTTAGCTACTGCATAAATTTGAGGAGGCACTTGTCCAATTACCATGAAATAAACTTGTCTTACAAACACATCCTGAATTGAACAAATATTTAAAAAATCTTTATGCTTTCACAATATAGAATACCATAATGGCATTTTTTTCTCACCAAACATCTACTTTGAAGTAATGATCTTTGGTTATTTTTACCATGTTCCATTGTTCAAAGCTTTTGTTGTGAGGATGTATGATCGTGTGCTAGAAGGGGGAGTAAGGTTGTTCATTCAACTAGTTCCCTGTCTCATTTTCCCATATTCCACATTAAATTAATATTTCAAAGGTATTTCTGCATATTTCTTCACTTATGACACTTTCACATATGACAATAGTAATAATAATAATTCCAAAGAACAATCTTATTCACATTATACAATGATACATTGAATCAAATTTATTTATTAATGCTAAACTATTATTATAAGTAGCAGTTTTTTCATGAACAAAATGTGTTAACAACTTCCTGCTTCGTTGGAAACTATAACACTTCCCTTGTAGTCAAAATCTGTTGATTATTGACTTTTTTCTTACTACAATTATTCCTATTTTCACATCAAACTCCATTTGCTATCTAATATATATATGTTCAATATTTATAAGGTAACATGAAAATTGTAACCACTAATTTTGGTGTGTTTCCGGTAGAAGCATGTACTAGGTGTTCATCATGCAAAATTTTTAGCATACACATTACGAATGCATGTTAAATTACTTTTCGGATGAGCTAGTTACAAATAGAATCCTCATGTCAATTGTATGATATTTCTATGGTAGTTGTACACTGTAAGGGATTATTGTTGCAATCTCATTTGGAGTGAAAGTGTAAAACATGTAGCATTATTGACAAGTAAACAATGAATTGTTTGTTCTATATGTGAGTAGTTAGAACACTCATACAATATACGATATAGTCTTGTAGAAATGATGTACAAAGTTCAAATACCACATAATTTGATGATATTAAACACATTTACACAAAATGTGTGACTTTTGTATAGTTCTTATGTCTGAATTACTTATGTGTTATGAAGTTAGAACCTCTTATTTGTCTTATTTCTATATATTTGATCTAACTCATATTGTCGTAGCAGTGGGAATTAACACAAGCAAAACAAATACCATTAAGGATAATGATAACTTTACTAAGAGGTATGTTTCTATTCTTTTAATTATACTTTGATTGTATTTGCATTACACATTTCATTGTGTGTAAAAGTAAAACTTTTCAATTTCCAAGAAACATATGACACCTAGAGATTCAAATTCAGAACAACAATTACAAGGAAAAATGTACTTTGAACATTTCTATAAAACATTTGTATTTACTAAAACTAAAATCTATTTAGAATTTATGTACAGTAATAATAACTTTGTGTTATTGTATTCTGTTTTAATTAGAAAATACTAGTATCAATTATAATGTCCTTTTAGGCAATGATTTTAGTGTATTATTTGTGAACATGAAAAAGATATCAAATTTGAATGATGTCATAGGAGAGATGGATAAGAATGTAGAGATAAAAATGAGAAGTACTATAAAACATATACCACGACAGAAAAACAAGACCAACTAAAAAAATGAATAAATAAAGGAAAATAGGTACTTTTTCATACGTTTAATTAATTATGTATGATATTTTCTCTTTCTCTTTTTTTTTGTATTTTTTAAATTTATTTAAATTCAGTGCTCATTACTAGGAAAAAAAAATTGAGTCTCTGCCATTGTTGATCAAATATATTTGTAACAATATAACTAGACGTATTTTTCAAGGTGTTTTCTTGGTTACATATCGAACAATTTTGAATAAAACAAACAACACAAAAGTAATGCTCTGTGGAGACTTAACAAATAAGAAAGTGGAAATGACAATAACATTGCTTGTGCCAACGTAGTTAATCAAACAACATGAGTTAAAACTTATTGCAAATGTTGGTGTATTTATTACATATTTCGAAATAATTCCAAAGCATAATTATGAAAAAATCATTTGCTTAAATATTTTAAACAATGTACAAAACATTTGTCTTGTTTGTGCATAGTACTGATTCTTTCCAAATATGACAATTACAAATTTGTCACTAATGATGATGTGTTTCCAGTAGGCACAACCTTTGTTATTGCAATTTTAGTAACACATACAATAATGCAATATGTACTAGAAATCAAAGACAACAATACAAAATAGGATAGGGAAACAATAAGCTTTGATTTATTTGAGCGTTTTATTGTTACGAAGTTATTGTCCATTTGTTTTTTTTCACCAAGAAAAACCAATTTTCATTGAAATAAAAAATGAAGTTACATATGCATTCAGGAAAAAGTTATTCTTCATTTGCTATATGACTTACATGTATTGTTTTAGAAATTTTGCATATGTAACAAGTTCAAGTACACTAAAAATTTATTTCGACATGTGTTTCAATTCAACGTGAATTGCAACAAAACGTCTTTCCACTTATCTTGCTAAAAAATATAGTTAGAAAAGAAGAAATATTTTTCCAAACTTCACAGTCGACATTCATGTGTCCATTAAAAACAAGAAAGAAAGACAAAAATCTAAGAAACTTGCTTTCCTCGCCAAGTTGAATATTCACGGTAAACTATATTATAATTTTTAATATAGATATAAATATAGAAAAGGAAATAAAAATACATTTTCTTTCATGTTACTAAGCCTCTATTTTCTATCTCAATTTTACAATACTTCCAAGGGTACCTGACAGTGATTAGTTCATATATGAATCCATTCGAGACTACATTTTTGAAATGCAATACACCAATTATAAGTGACCGAAATATGAATAACTATGCTTTATTGCATCGTTTGTGAGCAGGACTCTTGATTCCTTTATTTCCATCAGTTAAACTACATCATACATGCAAATGACAGGACTGGAATGCATTTTACCCTGAGGGGTGTAGAACAAGAAAGAGTATTACCTACACTATGAAAAATTTCCTACAGGCAATACTATGTAGACAAAACAAATGTTATTGAAACCTTGTATTTCAAGACACATGGAACACTTACAATAAATAATCAAAACATAATTATACGTATACAATGATGATTTTTTTTGTTTGCATTGTCCAACAATCTGGTAAAAATATAATTAGCATTGCTGGCATTTCCTAACATCCTAACATTTCCTTAAAGTTTCTGGTTTGCATTTTTGTCAAACAAATGTTTCATTTTAATGGATACTTGGGATTTTATTACACATTGTCATTGAATATACTATACTTATGAGAACAAAATTAGCAATGTAATAATTGGAGAAAACAAGGAAATTTCTTCTAATAATGTAAATGCTACTATGATTGTAAAAGAATGTATTTCATTGAAGTATTTTGTTCCGACTCTATGTTTTGCGCTATGTTATGTTGTCTTTTCTTTCTTGTAGTCTTGTTTTTAACATATTTTTATTGATTTATCAAATTTGCAAGTTTTATAACTACTAAAACTATATCACAAGTTGGTTACACAACAATTTTCTTTACTAATTAATGGACTCACAATCACAATTTTCTTTGTTTACAATGTCAATCTGTTAGGTCCTTATACTACTAGTGTAGCCCCTTATTGTTATTAGTGCAACCCCCTTATTGTATTGTTTTTCCCATGTAGTCCCCATGTTGTTATTATTGTGCCCCATAGAAGCCCACTATTGTTATTGTTGTGCCCCTACAATATTATTGTTATGTAGGCTCTAATTATATTGGGACCACTTAGACTCCTATATATAGAAAGGAGGTATTGTCATTTGTATCATCCAAGAATTTTTCATCTGTGTAATGTAAAGGAGGTTTCCCCCTCGAAGAGGCTAATTTTAAAGTCGTTGATCTATCTTTTCTTCTATCTTATGAGCTGGTTGCATAATATTTGGTATCAGAGCTTTGGATTCTAGGGTTTCGCTGCTCCAAAACAAGTCATCGTGGAATTTTCGCTATAAACTTTTTCTATATGAAGTCTCAGATGCAAAAACAAAAACCCATTTGAGCTGAAATAGTTTTGAACCTCACATCCGAATTTACGATCTTGTCTTGCTATATTTTCAAAGATATGATCTGAGGATGTTAGGGTTTTTGCAAGCTCCAGAATTCCATCACAAACTGGTCATCATGGCATGTCGCTATCATTATTTTTCTATGAAGGTTCAGACTCTGGAATTAAAACCCATTTGAGCTGAAATTATGATGAAGCTTGAGTCCAAATTTCATATCTTGTCTCGCTACAGTTTCAAATATATGATCCACGGAAGTTAGGGTTTTTGTAGGCTCCCAAATTACATCCCAAATAGGTGACCTTGGGAAAATCATCATAACGTTCTCTCTGAGTATTAGATTGAAATTTTGTAAGAAGATATAGAAACAAAATAGACTTTAGTTTTCTTTGCATCATTTTCAGGTTCAAAGGTTGAAACAGTGACACGTGGAACTTCATACAAGTTCGCTCTACTGAAAAAGTGTATAATCATGTCATCTTGGGAGATTGGGCATAACACTTTCTTGGAGAATCTAATTTTGATAAGACTGGTGGCATTGGAAAGAGGACTCAGAGGGCTACCATAGTTCGTAGTTTTATACTTTGGAGATCCAAAATTTCAGAGATACATCATATTCAATATTGAGCTCCTATAAAGTGAAAAAAGGTGTGTAGTTTTTTTTTTTTTTTTTTTTTTTTTTTTTTTTTTTTTTTTAAATTTTGCATAAGTTTAGTTTGAAAATTAGTTTGAAGGAATTCAAAGGGCATAGTGAAGCATACTTATCATGAATTTATGGCCTGAAGAAAGAAAATGGAAACACCTAGTAAGCAACCTGAAAGCGCTAGCATGACTCATGAAGAAGAGGAAGAAATGCAACATGATATATCAAAATTACGAGACCAAGTGCAAAAAATTTCACTCTCAAAAAAAGTAACATAAGCTAATATGGATGCTTTAAATAAAGATGTGGAAGATAATATGGATGGTATGAAATACAACATTGAAGATTGGAAGAAAGACATGGAAGGTTGGAAGGAAGGTTTGACAAAGTTACTACAAGAAAGGTTTCCTAATGGTGAAAAGGTAGTAAAGAAAACACATAATGAGAACAAAAGAAATGTTAATCATGATTCAAAGAATGAAAACATTGAAGATTTGAAGAAATACGTGGAAGGTTTTAAGGAAGGTTACAAAGTTTCTACAAGAAAGGCTTCCTAATGGCAAAAAGGTAGTAGCGAAAACTCATGATGAGAACAAAAGAAATGTTAATCATGATTTCATAGACTCTAACATTGGAATAAAGACCCACCACATTCCAAAGATCGATATGAGGAAGTTTGATGGCAAGGATCCCGTAACATGGATACTACAGATGGAGCAATATTTCGATCTCCATAATGTGCAAAACACACAAAAGGTACGCATTGCAACTTTATATTTGGAACCCAATCAGTTTGTATGGTATCAATGGCTTTGCTCTTGTAAACAAATTGTCACTTGGGAAATTTTTACAGAAGAAATGATAGCACATTATGAGGATACAAAAAGAAACACTTTTTTTAGCCAATTGATAAATCTCAAACAAAAAGGTTCAATGGTGGAGCACATTGAGGACTTCCAAAAATTGAATATAAGGGTAAAAGATATTACAGAGGAGCATAGGATTGATGTGTTCATAGGGACATTAAATGATAACATCCAACATGAGGTTCACATTTGGGAACCTGATTCATTAGAGAAGGAATTCAGGTTGGCAAGAAAAATTGAAAGAAAAATTATGGCAACAAGGAAGCCTACCAATCACAACTATAAAGATGGAAGTGTTGTTGCCCCTAGCCTTCCACAACCTACAAGGTTGAAACCACAAAAATTGGAAGAAAAAAGAGCAAAAGGGATTTGTTACAGTTGTGATAGCAAATATAGTAAAGGTCATAAGTGTGCTGAGAAGAAATTATTTTACATAGATTTTGAAGAGGAAGAAGAAAAGGAATAAGAAACATCAAAAGAAGAGGATACACACCAGGAACAAAGCCTAGAGAAAGAAGAAATGAATCTGACCATATCTTGTAATGCATTGGCCAGAATAACCACTCCTCAAACTATCAAGATAGAAGGACATATCAAGAAGAAAAAGGTAATAGTGTTGATTGATTTAGGCAGTACCCATAATTTTATTCATTGTAAGATAGCGAAGGAATTGAATTGCTTCCTATATCCAACACCAGAGTGTCAAGTGATGGTAGCAAATGGAAGAGCAATAAATTTCTCTGTAAAGTGCCATAATATCAAGCTATCCATGGGAGAATATGTGTTGAATAGTCCAATGCTTTCCATTCCAATGGGTGGTGTTGAAGTTGTACTAGGAGTCTAATGGCTACAATCTTTGGGTACGATAAATTTTATTTTTTAAGAACTTTTCTTGATTTTTTTTTTAAAAGGATAGGAAGTTGAAATAAGGGGTATTGTAGGGAAACTAGGAAAGATAATCAGCTCTAACAACATGAAAAAGCTTCTAAATAAAGAACAACGTGGAGTAATTTCACAATTATGTTTGCTAGAGGTCCCCACGTAGAAATCATATATTTCTCCAGATCTCCAAAAGGTCTTGGACAATATGTGTTCCTCCAAACATCAGGGCTTATAGATATCCCTATGCACAAAAGAGTGAAATTAAACATATGGTTGCAGAAATGCTAGAGGCTGGTATAATTCAACCTAGTTAAAGTTATTTCTTTTCTCCATTTGTATTAATGCACAAGAAGGATGGATCATGGTGCATGTGTCTATATTATAGGGAGCTTAACAAGCTCACTATTAAAGATAAATTTCCCATTCCTCTCATTGATGAATTATTGGATGAATTGCATGGAGAAATTTACTTCAACAGGTTGGACCTTCATGTTGGATATCATCCAATTAGAATGAAGAATGAAGGCATTCCGAAAACAACATTTAGAACTCATGAGGGTCATTATGAATTTTTGATAATGCCTTTTGGCCTTACCAATGCACCTTCTACATTTCAAGGTTTGATGAATTACATTTTCAAACCCTTCCTTAGAAAATTTGTGTCAGTATTTTTTGATGATATAGTAATCTACAACAAGTCTTGGAAGGATCATGTTCAACATGTTGATAGAGTGCTTAGACTATTGGAGGAGAAACAATTATATGCAAAAACCTCCAAATGTTTCTTTGGAGTACAAGAGGTGGAATATTTGGGTCATATTATATCTCATGAAGGTGTTAAGGTAGACCCTCAAAAACAACAATTTCTCCAACTCTTAAAGGATAAACTCAGTTTGGCACATAATAGAATGAAAAAGTAGGTAGATCAACATCACAACGAAATAAGTTTTGATGTAGGTGACTGGGTATTTATACGGCTACAAACATATAAACAAATGTCCTTCAAGCAAGCTAAGAAGGATAATAAATTATCACCAAGGTAATATGGTCCTTACAAGGTGTGGCAAAAGATTGGTACTATGGCATACAGATTGGAGCTCCTTGCATCTTCCCGAGTGCCCTAACTCTCCATGTTTCATGGTTAAAGAAGGTTATAGGTGACAAGTTCCCAGTTCAAACAATATTGTTGGAACTTGACAAGGAAGGAAAAATCATATTGGAACCCGAAGTAGTCACGGAAAATATAACACGATAGCTACAAAATAAATCAATTTTAGAGTATATTATCAAATGGAAGAACTCACCTGCTGAAGATTTCACATGGGAGGACGAAAATATTATACAGAAGCATACAAAACTACTCAAGCATTGAGGACAACACTTTTTGAAGGAGAGGGGCATGTTAGGTCCCTATACTACTAGTGTAGCCCCTTATTGATATTAGTGCAACCCCCTTATTGTATTGTTGTGCCCATGTAGTCCCCATGTTGTTATTATTGTTCCCCATAGAAACCCATTATTGTTATTGTTGTGCCCCTACAATATTATTGTTATGTAGGCTCTGATTATATTGGGACCACTTAGACTTCTATATATAGAAAGGAGGTATTGTCATTTTCATCATCCAAGAATTGTTCATTTGTGTAATGTAAAGGAGGTTTCCCCCTTGAAGACGCTGATTTTGAAGTGGTTGATCTATCTTTTATTTTATTTTATGAGCTGGTTGTATAACACAATCAATACAATATTCTTTCTATTAGAAAATTTATTTCTTACAAGATTTAAACAAATATCTAAATAAATAGTTGCAATATAGAGCTGAAACTAATTTATAAATCGAATAAGAAATATTACAATATAACTTATAAAACATGTTATATTTATACATACGTCTCTAATCCAGAATAGTCCAATCTGTTTTTTTTCTTTAACTTTGTCGAGAATATTACGATACATAGCCTTTAACATATACTCAATTTCAAAATTGGTTCAACAAATAGCAAAAATTGGTAAAGATTTCCTTACTAATTAACCATTCTTTTTGGACATTAATGCTTCTAGTGATTATGCTACCAGAATAGAGAATTAATTTATCTATTCATGTTTTTCAAGAGCTCCCCTGACAACATTTTTATTCCATCTAGTCCATCTTTGAATAAGCGTTTGCTGAAGTTCTAGTATTTTATCCACTAGCATTAAAATATCTTGACTAAGCATAAAGATATCTTGGGGTAGCATTGAGAGATATTGGATCTTTGTATGTACCTCTTCCTTTGCGCTCCTGTCATTGTTTCTTTGGGCCATTTTTTCATTGTCAGTGACAAATTCAAAATATGAGAGGTAAATTATAAAGAAAAACCTTAAAACACTTAGCATTTTCAGACCATTAACATTGAAAAAATTAACATTAACAAATTGATTTAACACAAAACAGGCCTACATATAATATGCCAACGGTAATAAGTCATCTATATCATGATTTGACATCTAATTTTTTAAATGACATTTAACTACTATCGATTTTAATGCTATTCATTAAGCAATGATCGTCATCAATATGACTACTAATTATTTGTGTAATATTTAATCAGAATAGTCTGTTTTCGAATCTGTTACTTCATATCATATACAATTTCATTAAATTCCAATTTGACATAGTCCAATTGATACGATTAAATTTCATGATTGAATTGTTTTACATGCTTTACAAATCAATATCGTGATACTATTTTACTAATATGGTAAACCACATTTTATTTTGAATAACTAAAGCTCTTATTCCAATAAATAAAATATTTTCCATATTTATTCACTGAACCAGTGCATATTTAGCACATTTAATATGTAGATTTTCCTTATTATCGACAAACTTTTACTTTGTGGAATGCGAAGTGATTTTAGATCTTAGACGTCAATTTGTGATTTTGATGCCTTATTTCCTTTGTCGCATTATCCAAATACTAAATGAACTTTTTTCACATAAATAAGTAAATTAGGTAAAATTTTATAACCTCGAATGGTTTTTGTCGTTTTCCCTTAAGCTAAAAACTAGCATTACAAAACTATTATAAAATTTCTTGCACAATAAAAGCTTTGATTACATTGTGAAAAACCATCCTGCTATGAACATCACTAGAAAGCTATGACTGAATAGCACGATCCATTTCCATGTTTCACTTTCATATAGGCACAATAGAATAGAAATGAGTCTCAAACTATTTAGTCAAGAAATAACCTTCGAAATATAATGAATTTCCCATCGAAGAAATGGAATCAGGTCCATTCACATAACTATCATCTGGCCTCCAACCTAATGTCTAATACATAAACTATACTTCCTCTACATATTATCTGTTTACGACTAACCTTTATGACTACTAATATGTAGATACAAACTAAGGATCACTTTTAAAAGCAATATGTATTATTCAATTCACCCAAAAAATATCGAAGGAAGTATCTTATAATATCAATAGATACGATTTTATTGATTTCAAACATGTAATCATTACACAATGTATCAAAGTAGATGTTATTAAGCATTTCAAGAATAACATAAGTGTCTATCGATTTGCTCCATAACCATTAATATGATTTCTAATCATTAATTAATTATTCAATGCTAGGTGCAACTTCCAAGTTTTCACATATTCGTAAACATTACCGTCTTGAAAGAGTTTTTTCATCTAACACGCTTGTAATTTCTCAATGTTATAGTATCAAATGCTTCCAATAGTTTATACATAAGATTACAATAATTCTGTAATCAAATATGTTATAAACAATAATGTTATACTGTGCAAATAATGAGTACAATATGTGATATTAAATTCAATAAATGAAAATTGATATTGTATATTTCCTATGAAGTGATCGTGTAATATTTTATATTAGATTTGAACTTTTCCACACTGAGTCTCTGCACTGAAGAAAAGCTCCATACGTTAAACAAAGCTTCTTCTCAAGGATATTCTAGCGATATTCAAGAATATGAAAATATGCATTATTTATAATTAAAATATTATGGACAATAAATATGGATGATTCAATACTAAAATATTAGCAATAAAAGCATTATTTATAATTAAAATATTATCAATAATATCATATGAGTCTATTGCTTTCCTAAGTGTTATTGAAAAAAATAAATATGGATTATTTGATACTAAAATATTTGCAATAAAGGCCTTTAGTGCAAAATCTGTAGATCCGTACAATGAAAGCTCGAAATCTTCTTTCACACAATGTAGTTTCTCCGCACTTCCAAAGATGTGACTAATTTCATAAAGGCAACCATAAAAAAAAAGTGTTTTTCTCCAGTGTTTACCTTGGTGTTATTGTGAACAACAAATACCATTATTTAATACTAAAATATTAGGAATAAAAGCCTTTAGTGCAAAGTGTGGAAAAAATGTGGAAATTTGTAAAAGTAATAAACTATAAAAATATTTACTGGGCTTGTGTAGAGTTTTTCTTATGTGAAGCTTTCACTGTGCCAGTCAAAATCATGATATCACTTCAATTCAGATTTGAGAGATAGAAAACCAAAATATAGAGATATGCATTATTTATAATTAAAATATCTCGCAAGGTAACAACTTCAAATATCAATGATTGACCGAAAGGTGTTATTTAGTATGGAAGTAGTTGTGTGGAGCAAGTTGTGTGAAGGTGGTTGTGTGTTCTCATAGGTGGCTCCTCAGAGAGTGTTATTGAGTATGGAAGGAAGTTCAATGACTGAACATACTTTTCTTTTGAAGTTTACCGATATCTATATTTTCAAAATATATCCATAAACGTATGAACATTCTTGCTATTTTTTGTATATTTTCTACATATTCGATCCATGCCATTAATGATATCATCCTCTGTATTATAGTTCCTTGCATATAGCTCAAAAGGAGCATTGCATTTTGTTATACAAAATCTATGACTATGGACAAAAGTGTCATCCCTAGGTCTAGTGGACTGACCTAGAACAACAAAAAGCAAGGACTATAATGTATTCCTTAAAGTAAATGGACAATGGGATGAAACCTACCTAGAATCTTCCATAAGCTTCACTCCTTTCTTGGCTTGTACACTCCAATCCTAGCTTCGATCACTATAATTAGAACCTTCATAATCAGAAAACACAAGCCAAAGATATATGACATCTATGCAACATAATCCAATCACTTCATTTAATAGATCAACATGGTATTGAAATACATGAAATCATAACATCACATGTAGGAAAATAATGTGCTTGTATTAATATAAATGGAGAGAGTTACAACAAAATAGAGGATTTGATCTTGTAGAAGAGCTCCTCGAATTTGACTTGTCCTTCCTTGTCACAAAGTGTGCCTCTATGTCACCCTAATGCATGGAATAATGATTCTCACAACAACAACATGAGGGTAGAATCTATCTCCAAAAGCCACCCTCTAGCTTTTGGATGATGATAAATATATAGAAGAGGATGGTAGGTTAGGAATTATTATCCATTTACCAATATAGGCTTGAGATCCACTCTTGATGGGAGGATGAGCTCAAGGGATAAGGGGTGAAATATCCAAGGTAGGATAGGATAGGATTCGAGACTTTCATCCAAGGTAAATGGTTATAACAACTCCTAGAATCTTCTGGAAGAGGAAGATTCATGATTCTTTTATTATCCCAAATTTCTAGAATCAACACACCCCTAGAAAGGGGTAACCTATTGGTGATCAACGCAGGTCCATAGACGGTCAACCTATTGGTGAACGTAGTCTCTCAAGGAAAAAGGGTGTGTTGGGCCTTAAAATCACTGAAAGGAAGAAATTAAAGGCAAAAATTCAAGGATTAGGGAGAGTCATGCTTAGGGATTCTTGCAATGATGTTGAAAAGGGGTAAAAGGATTTTGATTGACCCAATTAACAAACCTATTAACCAGATGTGAAAAAATGGCCTATAAAAAATTCCCCCCTAAAGCATAAAGTCATAAATGGAAATTGATGAATGAAGTGCTTTACCTTGTGATAAGTCGGGATCAAGAACAACCATCGAGGTCATTATCTGTTACAATAAATTTACAACATGATGTATTTATTGAGAGAGGCATACCCATGCTCAACACATAAGCTAACATTACATGTACAATGATAAAAAGAAGCATCCACTGATGAAAAAAGGTGGACCCATGACTGGATGACTATCGATATGATCATAGCCATCATACTTTGTGATCTTGTATTAATCCTCAAATCATAGCCTGAATGGTTGGAACTATATCTAGGGTATTCTATAGCATTCACATGATCATCCAATGTACGAGTCTAACAATATGAATCAATGAGCTGGAGTCGAACATTGTAGACACCATCTAATTACCACCCAATGATGTAAGCATTTAATAGACGCAAGAGAAACTATTGTTGATTTTAATGGCTCTCAAGGTATTGCAGTACAATATGTATGGTGTAAATGAATGAGTTGAAGTTGAACACCACACATAATTTGTCGGTCGAAGGTCAATGATGTAAATATGTCGTTGAGAGCAAGGAAACTTTCCATTGATGTATGCAAGAACCAAGGTCTCGAAGGGTTGTTTCTAAGTCAACTTCCTAGATAATGAGTCGATGTCAACATGAAGTGACTTGTTGTAGGAAGGCCTTGATATATCCCCCATCAACAACACGAAGCATGTATCATTATTTGAGATAGAATGATGTTGATACGGAACTGGATCATGAATGAAAGACATGGAATGAAGGCTTAAGAGTATTGTAGAAGATATCAACTGAATGACTTCTCTTGAACACACTGGTGACATTGGATGGAGTTGGTAGCATTGAACTAAAACCATAAATGGAGGCTTTGAAAAGGTATGATGAAACAAAAGAACATAAAATTTACTAACCCAATAGACACAGAGATGAAGTGGAGGAGTGTCATGTTTAGGAGCGACTCGCTTCCATTAACAATTGGAGTACGTAGTTTTCCCAATTTCCCAACCATTGCTAGTCCGTATCTCTTTATTTTTGACAAGCTTGAGGATGATAACATATACTTGATCTTGTAAGTTCATCCTTTTGATGAATCCCTTTGAGTATATTTAACGAACCTTGAGAAGGAGTGGTTCTGTCCCGTCATGATCAACAAGTCAGGATGATAGAAGTGCCTTCCCCAGGCTTGGTGGAATGACATAGAACAATAGAAAGAAAGGATTATAATTTATTCCCTAAAATAAATGGAAAATGGGATGAAGCCTACCCGTAATCTGTCACAAGCTTCGCTACTTTCTTGTCTTGTATGCTCAAATCCTAGCTCCGATCGCTATAATTAGAACCTGCACAATAAGACAATACAAGCCAAAGATCTATGACATCTATATAGAATAATCCAATCACTTCATTCAATAGATCAACATGGTATTGAAATACATGAAATCATAACATCACATATATGAAATCAATATAATCCTTGTATTAATAGAAATGGAGAGAGTTAAAACCAAATACAGGAGTTGATCTTGTAGAAGAGCTCCTCCAAGTTGACTTGTCCTTCTTTGTCACAAAGTGTGCCTCTAAGTTACCCTAATGCATGGAATAATGACTCTCACAACAACAACATGAGGATAGAATATATCTCCAAAATCAAACCTCTAAATTGGGGATGACAGTAAATATATAGAAGAGGATGGTAGGTTAGGAATTCTTATCCATTTACCAATCTAGGCTTGAGATCCACTCTTGATGGGAGGATGATCTCAAGGGATAAGGGGTTAGATATCCAAGGTAGGATAGGATAAGATTCGAGACTTTCATCCAAGGTAAATGGTTATAATAACCCTTGGAATATTATGGAAGAGGAAGCTTCAAGATTCTTTTTATTTTTCCCGAATTTCTAGAATCAGCACAACCCTAACAAGGGGAAACCTGCTGGTGATCAGTGTGTGATCAACATAGGTACAAAGAGGGTCAACCTGCTAGTGAACGTGATCTCACAAGGTAACATGGTGCACTGAGCCTTAAAATCACTTAAATGAACTAGTTAAAGAAAAAAATTCAAGGATTAGGGAGAGTCATGCTTAGGGATTCTTACAATGGTGATGAAAAGGGGTAAAAGGATGTTGATTGATCTAGTTAACAGGACTATTGACCAGATGGTGAGCTCCAGTATTGCAGCAATAATGCTACAACTCCTGGGACTCCCTTCTTTACTTTTATCAACCCGGTAGTTTGTAACAAACTTGGAAGCGACGGTGCTGTATGCACAAGTACTAGCTCTTGCCGCAGCTGTCACTTGGTCAGCTGACACAAGTTTGCTAGGGGCTTAAGCCAAATTCTATGATTTCTAAGAAGAAGCTTTTTAACTGATGGATGAAAGCTAACTTAAAGAAGGCTAATCTAGTTGCAGAAAGAAACTGGAAAGCTAAAAGGAAACGTAAATCCTAGCAAACCCTAATTCTACCATCTAACCCTATTGATGCAAGAAAGAGGATGCAAGCTACTGAAAGAAATTTCATTTACTTCTAGGAAGGTAAGTACATGTATCTAAGCTAATTCTACAATAACATCTGGAAAAAACATCTTTTTGTATTTTTGAATAAGTTGCCAGAGTTATTATGCATATGATTTGACTGTTTTTGGCTGTGCAGAGGTGGATGGGCGAGAAGGAATGCTTGGAGGAGGTCAAGAAGGTTCAGAGAGGTCCTAAGGGGTCCCTAACACCCTTCCATAGAGTTTCACCGAGGTTGGCTATCAAGAAACCTCACTCGTGAGCCTCTACAGGAAGTCTGTAGGGGTTCTACAGGATGTCTGTGATTTTCTATAGGATGTTCAGAAGTGAGATTTTGGTGGATGGATGGAGAGGAAAACGTGAAGCAGTGAGTGTGGAGGTAGGGTGAGGGTTGGAGATGGTCCAGGACTTGGTGGATGGAGTTGTGGACAGGTGTAGATGGCTGGATTTGGTTCAAAGAAGACTGCAGCAATGTTACACAAAACTGGGGTTATGGGAGAAAATGGCAACGTGAGTCAAGGATTCTGAGTGGAGGGTGGAGTGGATGGTGCTGATGGAGAATAAGTAGATGAAGGGGTGGTACAGGTGCTCTGCGAGTCTTTTTTCCAATCTGAACCAACAAAGACTTGTAAATTCAAAGACCTAGTTACGTTGACCTAATCTGTGCTTGCTGTCAGTAAAGAGAATGATCAGAAGTTTGAAATGCAATGAAACCATGTATTCTAACTCATGTAACTAAGCAAGCAAAAGTCTGAACTTGTAACCAACTTCTACACATGAAAATCAAACACTAGTGATTGCATGGCAAAGAAAAATCAGTGTTTTTGTGGGCAGCAAAGTCACCCTGATCCCAGCTCCTGATCCCATTGAGGGAGAGGTGAAACCAAAGATGTTTGATGGCCCTTTTTTGAAGCTTTTCCTTGTTAACAACCTATCAACTAAATCTGAGCATCAGAAGTCTTTATAACCATTAACATTGACCTAGTTAATCAACAAACTTTAATCTACTTAACATAAATGTTTTTGCAAATGCATAAAGAACAACTAACAATACATAATGGAGGCCTTAGCACTCGGGTTGGACCCAACCCCAAGAGTTGCAGGCTCCTATAAAGAACTCAAATCTGGTGCCAAGTAAAGCTACTTCTCATTATTCAAAAATAATCATCATATGAAAGTTGTACAACAGTAGCTACAAGAAAATAGGCTGAGCAAAATGACAACACTATAGTGCAAAAATACCAACAGTTCCAAAAGTAAACTACGAAGGCTGAGGCCTTCCTATTTGTACAATACGAGGGGGCTAGCAGCCCTCCTAGATTCAAGGGACTCAGCTGTCCCAACTGCTAGTAAACAGTCACTCTTCCCAAAACTGCTTGGCTGCCTTTAAAACTCGTTTTGGTGGCCTGTGGAGCTCGGAGTTGAGGGTGGATATTTCGAGGAAGGCTATTTAATGCAAGAGACAACCTCCCTACGAATCCTCACCTCAAGCTTGGCTATCAGCTGACCCATGATTTCTTGGTTTTTCTCCAAAATTTGTCCAAAAATCCTGAAATAACCACGTATTAGCCTCCTAGGTAGAGTGACCACCCTTATTTGTTCAAATAACACAAACATACTAAAAAACATGCATAATCTATGAAAGATGGAGGATTGAACAAGGACAATAAGGCAAAATGAGCCCAATAAGTTACCCAATTTAGGGGCTCATCATCACCCCCCTACTAAATCGGTTGCTCATCCTCTGAGCAACTAGTCCAGCTCATCATCCTTGATGGCTTTGACTGCCTTCCTCAAGTCCCAGGCCTCTACTATGATATCCTCTTCCCGGTTGTGGAATCCTACCTTCCTTTCCACTTCCTCCAATTGTCTACCTTCCTCTTCTTCCTTCACTCCTTCTAGAAATCCCAGAAGTAAAGGAGGACTGAATTTCAAGCCAATCCAATTGGCCTGCAAGTTCTACATCAATTGTTTGTAGAGAGGTACCCTTTCCAAGGCCTCCCTCATCCTAGTGGGAGAGTGGTATTCCCTTATCTTCAAGCTGTGAGGCAGTGTGTTCCACCGCCTTGTGCAGGCATGCATGCAGTTTTCTCCCAACAGTCTCTCCATGTCCTCAAAGTGGGAAATGGCTTGAGCCTATTACTCAATGTATTCTGGTAGCTCCTGGGGACTGCTGGCCAAGTGCTATTGGGCGCTTATCACTGCTGAGGGGTCATCCGGCTCTGCTCTGATCATGAGAGGCTCAGTGAGCTCTCTGCCTATGATACTGCAGACCTCTGCTACTCTCTTCTACTCATGGCTCATCCAAGAGGCCATGGCCATAAGCTGGACATCTCCTATCACCGTGTTGGGATCCCATGCTTTCATGTCCAAAAGGGTGAAGTTGTGCAAGTAGAACTCTGATAATTTGACCCTATCCTCAGATGAACTACTGCCACATAGAGCTGCAAACTGATGATAGTTTTGAAAAGGGGTGATGCCCCTTTGAGCCAAGGTGTTGATTTGAAACTGTAACCATTGGTCCTTGAGGTATAGGGCATAGGATTTGGTAGGCTGCCTGCACTGCAGAGCTTCCATTGCCCAGCTGGCCATGCAGGCCAGTTGGGCCTCCTTTTCTTGCACCTGCTGTTTCAGAGAATGTATCTGCAATTCTTGTTCCTGTAGCTGTTGGTTCAGTGCCTCAACTTCAGTCGGCGTCCCTTCCTTTCTCTGTTGTTCATAAGGGGTATCTGTGGCTATTGTGGGCCCCTCCTATTGTTGTTGCTCTCCCAAGATATGAGGCCTGTCTTCCTCCCCTTGCCCCTGTGACTGTAGCTGTCGTTTGAGCAGCTCATTTTCTTCCTATAGCCTGACCCGCTGGCTGCTCTCCACATGTCGTACCATAGTCAATTCTCTTCTGGCCTCCTTGAGCTGATCCTCCATAGGACCTATATCTTCGACTCCCTTGGACTTAGCGATTTTCATCCAAGTGTGGGTCCTCACTCTCTCTTGCTCTAGTGTAAGGAAAAGTGGCACTGTGAATTTCTAAGGAATGATCTTTCCGACCTCCAAGAAATTATAGTAGGAGCCCAAGCTGCGTTGGGGGCTAGGTTCCGTAATGTGTTCTACCTTTTCTTCCCTTTGAGGTGATTTGGCTGCCTCACCTTCCATTTTTTCGTTCTTCTTGAGCCTGGCCAATGTTTCATGTAGAATAGTTTTAGCATCTTGTAGAGAGGCTTTTGTGTCCAACATTTTCATTCTCTCCCTCCAGGTGGATGTATTCGGGCTTCCCCGCTCATAAGTGATGGATGCCTTGGAGGGGGACCTCTCCTTTTGTGTGGTAGGGGTGTCTACAATTGTGATGGTTCTTTGGACGGTGGCCGGGGTCTGCCAGTTTTAATCCTCACGCTCCTTATTGCCTTAAAATATAGTGGAAGCTCCCTCTTTCGCTTCTCCTTTTGCTTGGGAGATGTGCTTAGGGTGGCTAGCACAGATGCTACCTCCCTAGATAAAATCTCAGGCGATTTCTCCTTCTGCTGCCCTTTCCCTAGACTTCTTGTAGAAAGTCCTGTAGTGACCGTTTTCTGGCTTCCTGTAGAATCAATTTTCTGGCTTCCTGTAGAAACAGTCTGCTGGCTTCCTGTAGAACCAGTCTTTATTGATTTGACTTGCTTGGCTGGGGGTGCCTTCTCTTTGAATTGTGCTGTGGTTTCCTTGGGTGTGCCCTTACTTGTTTGGACTTTTTCAGTCCTCTTTGCCCAGATTTGCAACCGCTTCTCCCTTGGCGTTTGTGTTTTTACTCCACCCACAGCTTTGGCCTCAGCAGCCTGTCCTTTTTCTTGCTTTTCCTCTTGCTTTACCTGTGGCCTTTCCTGTGGTGGTCTGCCCTGGGTTTTGTTACCCTTAGCTTCCTTACCCTTAGTTTTCATCTCTGCCTCAATATGCTCCTATTCCTCACTGCTGGATGAAGTGGGTTCTTCGGCCAGAGTCCGGATATGATCATCCTTTGACATATTACGAAAAATCTCCGAGGAGATAGGGACAGTATAAGTATGGAGGGAATCTTCTACTAGGAGCTTGATAAGCCCATGATGAGCTAACTGGTCTGGTGTCCCCTCCTTCATTTTTGTGCCACACTTAATCAATGACTGTAGGAGGAAGTATGGGATGCTCAATTTTTGTTCTGAGGGAAAATCCATCTTATGCCTGAGCTCAGTTAGCAAGCGGAAGTGATAACCATACACAATACTGAATCGCCCCTCACAGGTAATATATTTCATAATCTGAAGGCTGACCTTGCTCCAAAATGGCTGAAGGCTGGCTCTCTGGACCCCATTCTTATCCTTTGAAAAATGTTTTTCCAGTAGGAAGAATTCCTTTTTGGCCTTTTGGCCCAACTTCCTTTCCTCTTTATCCCAGGGTATCCCCAATGGCAAATAAGTGACCCGACTAATGAGTTGTGGGGTGAGTTTCAAGGTCAATCCTCTGAAATTTATAGTGGCCAGTGTTTTTGATTTGGGCTGCAGGGACCTTAGGAACTCCTTTGTTATTTCATCATCGCGACCTTGAATTCTGTCACAGAAGGTCATCCAATTGGCGCGGGTAAACAGTTCTACCACCTCGGGAGTTTCCCTCAATTTTTTGGAATCTGAGGGTTCCTTTCTGATAAACCCTCCTGGCATGATGAAAACACTCGTGTTTTTGGCTCGAGCTCTGGTTAGAATGGAAATTCTGATATGGTTTCCTCCTTTGATTCTCAGGACAAGGTTTCTCAACTGTTTGTATCTCCCCTTTCACCAATTTCTTGGCTATACTACTGCTGCTGCCCAAAACTCGACTTGTCAAAAGGAAATTAGGCTCTCACAGACAGGGTGTAGAGCTTGTTTTTCTATTCCATCCACATAACAGTCACAATTTTTTTTTATATGTGCATAGGTGAGCCTTACAGCGGTTTATCGTTCATGGAGAGAATTGGTTAACAGGAACCGTGGAGGAAAATGTGATGCAGAACATTTGAAAGAAATTCCATGTATCATATAAGCAAACCACCATTCTTGACCCACAGGTAGACTGGCTTTAATTTTTCCCACTTCAAACAAGCTAATTCACCACCTTTCGAAATATCAAGCATGGGAATGGCGTGTTTGAGCCTATCTCTCTTCTAAATTTCCAATTTCGACAAAGAAGATATGGGTTTCTTTGCTCCGGGAGGTTATGTTGTGATTTCTGTAGAGCTCCTTCCTGTAGAGAGCTTTTCCGGCTTCTGGAGGACGTCACGGTGCTTCTAAGCAAGCCTAGGACGCGGGAAGATTTTGAACCGGGCTGAGAAACTTGGGCTAACGAACTGTAGAGGAGGATGATGCTCACGTTGCTGAAAACTGTTGTAAGCGTAAATGACAGTGATTAATGTGAGTGCTCTGGATGAATGATTTTGAAATACGGTGCAATTCATGGCGCGAGGGGTGAGGTGTCCAGGCCGAGCCATTAGACAACGTCACGACCATCATTCCCGGCGTGTCTCTGACCGCCAATGTCTATCTCCGCCATTACCCGCTGTCATCCCTGTCAGTCCGCCGATTTCACTGCAAATCTGCTGATTTTCCCCGACTGGACACTTCCCACGTGTCGGCTCCACATCCTTTTGGCAGAATCGAGCGTAACCAAGCTTGTTCAGATCCCACGAGGCAATTCTACTGGCTGTGGCTGGCCAGTTGACTGGCCATTGCATTCGTTCAATCCGCACCATTCACAGATATGCAGTGTTCATAGTATAGCTTATGCAATTTGACGAAATAAGGTTAGGCACTTACCTGTGTGGGTGTGGACATGTTTCGCAGGTTTCTGGACGTGGAACGATGGCTTTGCTCACTACTGCTTCGTGCACAGGCATTGGAATTCCTTCGTTCATTGGTTGATGCTGGATGTAAGGCTTTCAGGACCCGGTGCTCTGGTGGTGAACGTTGCATGCATGGCCCCGTTTTTCTCAGCTGTCGAGGAGGTGTTCACATTTACGCAGAGCTGGTTGCATGCCTCTTGTGTTGATTTCAACTGCTCTTGACTCCATAGTGTGTATTCCAAGCGGATCAGCTGCTACAGGATTCCTGTAGGACATCCTATAGCTGCTTCTCCTCCTGGGCTGCATGTTGAAATGGGCACGACTATGGTCACGGATGAAGGGTCCTATTGGAGCTTTTGACAGGTAGGGTGTGTGAGCCTTTGAACGCTTGATTTGTCCTTTGGGGAAAAAAATATTCACTCTTAGGAAAACAAGGCTCTTTGCATGACTGTGCAGGAATTCAAGACCAGATCGCTGCATGGCGGTGGAAAGTGATGAAACCGGTGATGGATGGAAGAGAGGGGTGGTTGCAAGCCTCATCACCAAACCTTAAGCTTTAAATCCTTCTCCAGAATCGATTTTGGCCTGCCCAAAGGTTCTATAGGATGTTTCCTGTAGAAATGAAAAACTTCCTGTAGAAAGCCCTGAAACTTCCTGTAGGAGGTTGAATCTTGACCCAAATGTGTCCAAATCCTGGAATAAGTGTGTGGCCATGGAGGGAGTGTCAGTGAGGATGCCTGGTAGCTTGGGATGGACCCCTGTCCTTGATTTGCGCGACCCTCTTTACCTGCATTATATCCCTGCAACCTGCAATAATTTCAAAGATCAAACCTGTTTTTTTTTCTTTTTTTTGGGAGACAGCAGGGGCGCCTCTATGAGGTTTTCACCCCCACTATCTACCCTGGGCGCCTCAAAGAGGCTTTCTCCCAAGGATATTTTTTTTCATTCCATTTCTTTATTTTCTGAAAGACAGTTGGGGCGACTCCATGAGGTTTTCACCCTCACTACCTACCCTGGGCGCCTCAGAGAGGTTTTCATCCAGGGATCTTTTTATTCTTCCTTTTTTTTTTTTTTGGTTTTGATGATCAAGGTGTGGCTGGAATAGAGGCAGAACCTTGCTCTATTACCAGCACTGGTTTTTCCACAGTTTCAATGAATTCCTGCCTCGAGAGGGGTTTCTTGTAGATTTTCAGTCGATGCCCATTGACAAGCATTGGGATGGCCTCTTCATCAATGGTCCTGATAAGGACTGAACCATTGTCATTGCATTTCTATACTGTATATGGTCCTAACCATCTTGTCCTCAGCTTCCCTTTGAAATCCTTGTATCTTGAGTCATACAGCAATGCCCAATCTCCCGGCTAGAATTGCTTTTCATTAAGGTGTCGGTCATGCCATATCTTCCTCTGGAGTTGAACTACTTCTGAGTGGAGGAGGGCCTGCATTCTCTGTTCATCTAATCCATTCAGCTGCAATCATATTTCACGTTGAGCATGGTTGAGATCTAGGTCCAGCTGAGCTGCCACCCTTAATGTATTGTATTCGAACTCTATGGACAACAAAGCTTTCTTCCCGTAGACCAGCTCATAAGGTGTGAAACCAGTTGTAGTCTTCCATGTGGTGTTGTAGGCCCAGGTGGCCTCAACCAGGCGATCCACCCAATCCTTTCTGCTGTTGCTCACAACCTTAGTCAAAATCCCTTCCAATGCTCGATTAGTGACTTCCACCTGCCCATTTTCTTGAGGACGATAGGGGGTGGAAGTCTTGTGCTTGATCATGTGATGCACGAGCAAGTCTTCAATCAGGTTGGAGGTGAACTGGCTTCCTTGATCTGTGACTAACTCTCTTGGGTAACCAAACTTGTAGAAGATATCTTCCCTCAGAAACTCAGCCACCTTTTCTTCTGTTTCTGCTTTGATTGCCTTCGTTTCTGTCCACTTGGTCAGATAGTCGGTGCACACAATTATGTAAGACCGTTGCTTTGAAGGAGGGTTGATAGGACCCACAAAATCCATGTCCCACTTCTCAAATGGCTCGAAGGTCACTTGAGGTTGGAGAGGAATTTCATCCCTTGGAGTCAGTTTCCCCATCCTCTGACATCGGTCACACTGGCTGATGTATCTTCTGACATCTTGATGAAGAGTAGGCTAATAGTAGCCTGCCTATAGAATTTTGAAGGCAGTCCTTTTTGCTGCAAAGTGGCCTCCACAAGGTCCATCATGACAGGTTAGGAGGATGTCAAAGACTTCCTCCTCCCTAACACAACGTCTCAAGATCTGATCTAGGCCAAGTTTAAACAGGTTTCCCCCGATTCAAGTGAACGGGGCACTCTTCCTTACAATTCTGCTCTTCTCATTTGAGGACAGATGCGGAGGGAACTGTGCTGAGACCAAGTAATTTGCTATATCAGCAAAACATGGAGAGAGCACCGAGATAGAAAATAGATGTTCATCTGGCATCTGGTCATCCACTGTTTCTTCTTCACCTGCAGGCAAGTCCAATCTAGACAAGAAGTTAGCAACAACATTTTCCTTACCTGGCTTGTCGAAATTGTCAAATCAAATTGCTGTAACAAAAGTAACCATCTAATGATACGAGAATTGACATCAGGCTTATTCATTAAATATCTAATTGCAGCATGATCAGTGTGCACAAATGTTTGATAACCAGTGATGTAGTGTCTGAACTTGTTTAGGGAATGGACTACAGCTAGGAACTCTTTCTCGGTTACAGTATAGTTCATTTCTGCATTGGATAGGTTTTTTCTAACGAAGTATATGGCATATGGAAGTTTCTCCTCAATTTGTCCTAAGGCTACCCCTATGGCTTTGTTAGAGGCATCAGTGTGGATGTGAAAAGGTTGGGCCCAGTTTGGACCTCTCAAGATCAGGGCGGACACCAGCTTATCTTTCAATTTGTCCAGTGCCCCTTGACATTTGTCAGTGCATTTAAACTCAACATCTTTCCCTAAGAGTCCAAACAAAGGCGATGCTAGCTTACTAAAGTATTTAATAAATCTTCGATAATATCCTGTTAAGCCTAGGAAACTCCAAACATCTCTTACCTTCTGAGGAGGTGGAACCTTTTGGATGATAGCAATTTTGTTAGGATCCACCTGTAACCCTTAGCGAGAAATGGTATGTCCTAGCACGGTCCCTTTAGTCATCAAGAATTCACATTTTTCGGGACTGAGGGACAGGTTCATCTCAATGCACTTGGTTAAAACTTTTCCCAGATTAGTCAATGATTCTTGGAAGTTGGACCTATAAGGAGTAAAGCCATCCATATAGATTTCTACCAAATCATGGACCAACTCAGAAAAGATGCTTAATATTGTTCTCTGGAAAGTGGCAGGAGCATTGCATAGCCCAAAGGGAAGGACTCATTAGGCAAAGGTACCCGATGGACAAGTGAAGGTGGTTTTATCTTGGTCTTCCAAGCTGATTTGGATCTGGTTATACCCGCTGAACCCATCTAGGAAAGAGAAGAACTTCTTCCCTGCCAGTCCATCCCAGACTTGATCTATGAAAGGCAAAGGGAAATGGTCTTTCTTGGTGGCTTTGTTAAGTTCTCGGTAATCTACACAGATTCTCCACTTCCCGTTCTTCTTGGGCACAAGCACTAGAGGCGAAACCCACTCACTATCGAAGATAGGGTAGATGAATCCTGCATCCAATAATTTTTGCAGTTCTTCTTTGACAATGTATTTAAGGGCTGGATTCATTCTCCTCTGAGGCTGCCTGACTGGTTTAAAATCTTCTTTGATGTAGATGTGATGGGTACAGACCGAAGGATGGACTCCTTTCATCTCCTTATAGCTCCAAGCGAAAGCATCTAAATGATTGTTCAGTAAGTTACACAGCTCCTTCTCCTGGGGAGGAGATAGGGAAGAGCTGATCTTTAAAGTTCTTTCGGGACCAAACTCCACATTCTTAACTCTGGGAGAGGTTGGATCAGTCACACAAAGGTCCACTAAGGTGCTGGCCTGGGCATCTTCCACCAATTCCTCTAAGGATAGTGCACTGGGAGGAGGACTTTGAATCAAAGTCTCAATCAGATCATCCTCAGTTTGAGGGCCTCCCCTAGTGGTTTCTACTGTGCACAATGGTGTAGAGTAGACCTCATCCTCCTCTTCTTCTTCCAACCAGAATGGTAAGTCATGTTCTAGCAGAGGTTGGGCAGGAGGGTATAGGACTAGCTGCTTGGACATAGGACCATTTTTGATGGTCATGTTTCCAGCTCGGCAACTGATGTAAGCATCCACAGTGGCTAACCAAGGCCTTCCCAAAATGAGGGGGTATCCAGTAAGCTTTTCCTTTGGCTGGAGGACCAAGAAGTCCGCAGGATACTCCCAAGAGTCAACAGAGACCAAGACATCCTACACAATCCCTTCGGGAGTCATGGTGGAGCGATCTGCCAACTGTAAGACTGTCGAGGTCTTCCTTAAGGAACTTTGACGGTTGAGTTTACGCATGGTGTCCCTGGTCATCACATTAATGGCAGCCCCTAGATCAATCAAGGTATGGGGGATAATGGTGCCATTGATGTGGAAATCAACTACTGGACTCCCAGGGTCCAAATACTTTGGACAGATTACTTGCCCCAACATTAGATCAGACAATTTTCCTATGACATTGATAGTCGAGGCATCTCTCTTTCTCCTGCCTGGGTGCCTGAAACACTTCTCCTTAATCAATCTATTTTATATCGGTACATCTTTGATGGCCTGGAGAAGTGGTATTTTCACACAACTGTTTTAGTTCCCCCAAAAGTTCAATCTCCTCTGGGTTTGGTTGTGTGGTTACCGTTAGTCGCTCAAGAAAGGGTGGAATGGATTTGGGTTCACTTTCCTGTTTGTCTTCCTCGTCCTCTGGGGGAGGAGATTGGAGATCTGGAAGGGTCTTCCCAGATTGCAGGTTGATCTCCTGGTTGTCTACAACACAGGTAGGACATGTTGTCTCCCCAGTGTATACCTGTTGGGCCTGTCGGTTGTTGGGGTTCGGGTTCGGTTGGGCAGGCATCTGGGGTTGTCTTGGAGGAGCAGGAGGTAATGGTTGTGGTTGAGCCGGTGGTGGAGGTAGAATGGCGGGAGGAGAGTTGTATTGGGGCCTCCACCCCAGTTGAGGTGCATTCCACTGAGGCTGTGGCTGGACATGTGAGTGAAATGAATGAGCAGTGGGTTGAGTATGGTATTGAGGTGGATAAGACCATGGAGGAGGTGTAGACCAGGAAGGATGAGCAAGGGGACCCCAAGAAGGCATGTGAGAAGATTGGTTGGGGCTATAATAAGCTTGGGATGTCCCTTGCATCCCCTGCTGGTAAGGTCTGGGTCCATGCGGTCTCCTTTGGTTGAGGAAGTAGAGAGGTTCAGTGGGTGCCTCAGTTCCTTGGTACATGGCTTTGAATCCGGGTAAGGTTGGGCATTGGTTTGTGGGGTCGTCCTTCTCACAAATGAAACATACCTCTACTGAGTGCAATGGACACTTGTTCTTAGGGTGCTTCCTCGTACATCTGGGATAGAAAATGGCCAAAGCCCTCTCAACTTCCTCTTTCTTTTGTTGGATTCGGAAAGTATCAAGTTGCATGGCAATGGTCTGTCTCATCTCACTTTTGAGGTCTTCCATCTAATTAGCAAACTCATGCTTGGAGAAGGTAGTACTAGCTAAAAGCGGATTCCCCCTACCTCTTTTCCGGGCTACCCTAGAGTGGTTTCTAAACATAGTCTTTATGTCCTCATAAGGTAGTTGGTAGATGTCTCCTCCAGCTAGCATGTGAAGGGTATCTAGAAGGTCTTCAGGGACTCCTCGGAGCAGAACCGACTTTAGAGATTCAGGGTCAAGTGTGCACCTGGCCCGTTTATAGCTGAGTTGGAACCTTTCCTCATAGTCCTATAAAGACTTATCATTTCCCATAGTCATCAGAAAGATTTCTCCCTTGGTTTCCTTTGACCTACAGTAATCCCGGTATTTGTTGTTAAAGGCTTGCTGCATCTGAGCTCAAGTAGTGATACTGTTTCCAGGTAACCCCATGAACCAGTGTAATGCTGCATCCTTGAGGGTAGAGGGAAAGAGTTTCAACTTTTGCTCGTCTTCTGTATAGTCATAAGTTCAACAAAGGACAACAAACTCAAACAGGAAGGTATCAGGGTCTTCAGTGGTCAATCCATGGAAATGAGGTAAGGCTGAGGGACTTATGTTCTTCATTTTCATGTCCCCATTAGTCTCTTGGATGGGGAAGGTACCTTCTATTCTCTCGTCATCGTTTCTACCATTTTTGTTGTCAGCCATGGTCTTAAAAGGAATGCTTTCTTGCTCTTCTTCTGTTATAGGATCTTTGTATATCTCAGGAGGTTCACCTATAAGTTCTTCTGGATCACTACCACCAAAGAAGAGAGAAGGTTGACTCAGTGAAGCGGTGGGGGTGTTGGGTAGGAATTTTACAGTATTATCTCTGTTCCTATGAGGCATGAAAGGATTTTTGGTTGTTTTTGCTTTTTTCTCTGCTTGTACCTGCAAAACTGAAACAGATGGAATTGCAACTAACTAAAATCTATCTTGCAGAAATGAGAATGCGGAATTGAAATGAAAGCAGGAAAAGACTAATCTAGTTTGCTGAAATAAAATTGCGAGAAGGAAATACCAGACTACACTTGCAAACTTGAAATTCTATTTTATGCTTGCAGAATTTAAAAGTTAATCTATGAAAGCAGGAAATGTCTAATTTACTTTTGCAGAAATGAAATTGCAGAATGGAAATGAAATAAACTACTTAGCAGAAGGCGAGAGTAGGAAAATAGAAGAAAAGCAGCAATCACAAATACTTTGACACTTCCCCGGCAACGGTGCCAAAAAGAGTGGTGAGCTCCAGTATTGCAGCAATAATGCTACACTTCCTGGGACTCCCTTCTTTACTTTTATCAACCCAGTAGTTCGTAACAAACTTGGAAGTGACGGTGTTGTATGCACAAGTACTAGCTCTTGTTGCAACTGTCACTTGGTCAGTTGGCACAAGTCCGCTAGGGGCTTAAGCCAACTCCTATGAGCTCTAAGAAGAAGCTTTTTAACTAATGGATGAAAGCTAACTTAAAGAAGGCTGATCTACTTGCAGAAAGAAACTAGAAAGCTAAAAGGAAACGTAAATCCTAACAAACCCTAATTCTACCAGCTAACCCTACTGATGCAAGAAAGAGGATGAAAGCTACTGAAATAAATTCCAATGACTTCTAGGAAGGTAAACACATGTATCTAAGCTACTTCTACAGTAACATCTGAAAAAAAAAAAAAAAAAAAAAAAAAAAAAAAAAAAAAAACTTTTTTGTATTTTTGAATAAGTTGCCAGAGTTATTATGCATATGATTTGACTGTTTTTGGTTGTGCAGAGGTGGATGGGCAAGAAGGAATGCTTGGAGGAGGTCAAGAAGGTTCAGAGAGGGCCTAAGGGGTCCCTAACACCCTTCCATAGAGTTTCACCGAGGTTGGCTATCAAGAAACCTCACTCGTGAGCCTCTACAGGAAGTCTGCAGGGGTTCTACAAGATGTCTGTGATTTTCTACAGGATGTTCAAAAGTGAGATTTTGGTGGATGGATGGAGAGGAAAAGGTGAAGGAGTGAGTGTGGAGGTAGGGTGAGGGTTGGAGATGGTCTAGGACTTGGTGGATAGAGTTGTGGACAGGTGTAGATGGCTGGATTTGGTTCAAAGAATATTGAAGCAATGTTACACAAAACTAAGGTTATGGGAGAAAATGGCAACGTGAGGCAAGGATTCTGAGTAGAGGGTGGAGTGGATGGTGATGATGGAGAATAAGCAGATGAAGGGGTGTTACAGGTGCTTTGCGAGTCGTTTTTCCAATCTGAACCAACAAAGACTTGTAAATTTAAAGACCTAGTTACGTTGACCTAATCTGTGCTCGCTGTTAGTAAAGAGAATGAATAGAAGTTTGAACTACAATGAAACCATGTATTCTAACTCATGCAACTAAGCAAGCAAAAGTCTGAACTTGTAACCAACTTCTACACATGAAAATCAAACACTAGTGATTGCATGGCAAAGCAAAATCAGTGTCTTTGTGGGCAACAAAGTCACCCTGATCCCACTAAGGGAGAGGTGAAACAAAAGATGTTTGATGGCCCTCTTTTGAAGCTTTTCCCTGTTAACAACCTATCAACTAAATCTGAGCATCATAATTCTTTCTAACCATTAACAGTGACCTAGTTAATCAACAAACTTTAATCTACTTAACAGAAATGTTTTTGCAAATGCATAAAGAACAACTAACAATACATAAAGGAGGCCTTAGCACTCGGGTTGGGCCCAACCCCAAGAGCTGCAGGATCCTATAAAGAACTCAGATCGGGTGCTAAGTAAATCTGCTTCTCATTATTAAAAATAATCATCATATGAAAGTTGTATAGAAATAGCTACAAGAAAACAGGCTGAGCAAAATGACAACACTATAGTGAAAAAATACCAACAATTCCAAAAGTAAACTACGAAGGCTAAGGCCTTCCTATTTGTGGAAGGTAGAGAAAGAGACAAGAATTCTCATTCAAACCTGCTAAAGAAGCCACCTCTATCTCTGTATTCCATCTATTATTTTCTCTTCGCATTAATAATATGGAGTTGAATTCAGAAAGAGAATGAAAAATAGCCCGTGTTGGGTGATGTTGCATGTGGTGAGGGTGGTGAAACGGGTATGGCAATGGGGGTACTGATCGACTATGGGCTGACTGGCATAGAGTACAAGCCATTGAGTACAAGCATAGAGTACAAGCATCGACTCTTGGATCTACTCTTGTGATCGAGTACCGGCATCGACAAGCGGCATTGACAAGCACTGACTAGCTGCACCGACCATAGGTAATAAGCGGGAGGATAGATGGGGCAATTCAGGTGTGATAGAATACAAATCCAACTTTCTATTCATTTGTGGATCTGGGCAGTCTGGGAGTGCCGGTGGTTATCCACCTCGGATCCTCTCTTCTCGAGAATCCATACATCCCTTATCAGTGTATGGATGGCTATCTCTCGGGCACAGGTTGAAGTTTAGCCTAGATGTGGAAAATACAACACCTAACAACGCATATTCACAGACCAAGAACTACGGGATCACCCAGGGCTCAATTGGACAATCTTACGGGCAGCCTCGGTGCATTTACTGGAGAGGTATTCTCGTTATATATGATTCACCCACTGAGGGATCATATGCAATGGAAGGGTCATCAATACGAGGGGGCTAGCAGCCCTCCTAGATTCAAGGGACTCGGCTGTCCCAACTGCTAGTAAATAGTCACTCTTCCCAAAACTGCTTGGCTGCCTTTAAAACTCGTTTTGGTGGCATGTGGAGCTCGGAGTTGAGGGTGGAGATTTCGAGGAAGGCCATTTAATGCAAGAGACAACCTCCCTACGAATCCTCACCTCAAGCTTGGCTGTCAGCTAACCCATGATTGCTTGGTTTTGCTCGAAAATTTGTCCAAAAATCCTGAAATAACCACATATTAGTCTCCTAGGTAGAGTGACCACCCTTATTCGTTGAAATAAGACAAACATACTAAAAAACATGCATAATCTATGAAAAATGGAGGATTGAACAAGGACAATTAGGAAAAATGAGCCCAATAAGTTACCCAATTTGGGGGCTCATCACCAGATGTGACAAAATTTCCTATTACAGATTCCCCCTCAAAGAACAAAGTCATAAATAATAACTGATGATTGAAGTGCTTTGTCTTGTGGCAAGTCCAAATCAAGAACAATCAGTGAGATCATTATCTATTACAATACATTTACATCATGATGTTTCTACTAAGGGATGCATACCCATACTCCTCATATAAGCTAACAATACATGTACAATGATCAAAAGACACGTCCAATGATGACAAAGGGTGGAAAAAGCTACATTGGTGAAACAGGTCACTCCCTGCAGATGAGACTCAAGGAACATGGAGCTGATATTAAGAATGAAAGATCTCGTACTTCAGCCTTGGCAGAACACTCCTCAAAAACTAAGCACCATGTCTGCTTGGAAAACGCCTCAATTATCGCTAGGGAAGAACAACATCATAAGCGAAAGATTAGAGAAGCTCTTGAAATTATCAAGCATCCGCATAATCTAAACAGAGACAATGGTATGGAGATTAGTGGAAGCTGGCTTCCCCTAATCAGAGAAATTAGGGTCACCAATACTTCTCAGGTTTAGTATTCGGTGGTAGAATTACCTCTCCCTTTCTATTCCTAGTAGTTAGTAGCCTCGCTTTAATAATTTAGGTATAATAATAATAATAATTAGTTCATAATTAAACATTTACAATAGTTATTATGATAATAGCTTTCACTATTATCATTAACTATTATTATAAATCAGGATTATTAAGTATTAATTAAAATCTATTAATTAGTTAAAATATTTTAATTATTAGGTCCTCATATTAATTATCAATTAATAATACTAATTAATTAATTATTACTAATTGTTTATATTGACTCTTAATATTATAATATAAAAAATTTAATACAATAATTATTATTATTAATATTAATACATTTCAAATAATTTTAACATTTATACATTACACTAATAATACTCTAAAAAAAAATTAAAATTAAAATTAAATAAAAATATTAGTATTAATTAATATTATTATTATTAATTATTATATCACTGATAATAATAATAATTATTAATTAATTAGTAATAATTATTATTATTATTAATTAATAATAATACTAACAATTAATATTAATAATAATTATTATCTTAGATTAAAAATAACTAATTATTAATAATATTATAATACATTATACTAGGATTATATTATTAATATTAATTATGATCAATATTAATAATATTAATATTATTTATTATTATTAATTATAATAATTATGATTATTTATAATAATAATATTAACAATGGATACTAATAGTAATTATTAGAATAAAAGTAACTAATTATTAATAATATTACAATTAATTAATTAATACTAATTATGATTATGATCAACATAATAATAATTTATATTAATTAAATTAGCTCATCAATAAATTAATAAAAAATTATTAAAAAGAAAAATCAACATTCATCTCAATTTACTCTCATCATTAATAAATCAAGACTATTCAAAAGGATAGCCGACATTCTTCTCAAAATTCTCTCCTCATTACTATTTAATCTCTTAAATGAGCTCTTCTTCTATCAAGCATTCAGGAAACCCTGATGATGGATCCCAGTTGGGATTTGAAATGTTGGCAGAAAACGGTTCTTACTGTGGATTCTCCGAAAACTGAATCAATAGACTACTGGCTACTAACATGTGGATGGAATGAAGGTTCATTTATGAGATCAAGTGAAAGACTCGACTGGTAATTTACGATATCTAATCAAAGACTCGAATTGTAAGGGGATATGTTTCATTTTTTAACGAGCTTGACACAGGAAAAGAACTCTACTCATAGGATATTGTTTCATTTTTTAACAAGCTTGACACAAGAAAACCAACTTTGCTCATGACACCTTGTTTTATTTTCTAACGAGCTTGACACAAGACAATGAATTATGCTCATGTGACCTTGTTTCATTTTCTAATGAGATTGACATAAGAAAAGGAACTCTACTCCGAGAACCTTGTTCCATTTTTTAATGAGCTTGACACAAGACAAGGAGCTCTACTTTGGGACCTCTAGTTATATTAATAATGGCTCCTAAGAGACCATGACTTCCAAGAAGCTCTCTCACCATATGGGAGAACAATGCTTTGGAAGGGATACATATCAAAGGATCTAAGGGAAAGTGTAACACCCTCCTTACACATCTACCCAAGTAACCAGCCAACTAGGGTAAACATGCGATGAGAAGCTATTATGATTGGATTCAACCTCCTATGTGATTTTAAGGAAGTGGAATCAACAGAGCACATCAACCAACCTATCCACATCAGAAACAAAAACCTCATAAGACAAGTTAGCCACTCAGACATCCTGTCCCTGGGTCCCGTTGATGTTTTCGACATCTTACGCCTCATTCGCTCCCATGCTATAGGCAAGAAAGCGTCTAGAAACCAAAAGTCACTCTCACAGATTTTCCTGCCAGTGAACAGAGACTAAATTTGTCAGTGCTATGTCAACGACTCTTAGATTTGAGCCTGTTATAGACATTTTTGTGCCCTACAACTCCAAGCATGAAATGTCCATAAACCAAGGGCTCCTAAGTCCCTAAAAGTGTTGTTCTAACCCCTAAAGGAACAAGGTCAACAGATTACAGCTTCTCCCAAAAGTTCTCCACTAGAAACTGCTCAGAATTGGTCAAAACAGGATCATTGCAGCTGCTCCACTGGCTAGGTGCGTTGCATCTCACCCAAATGCACTGTGAGGGTGCGTTGCATTTCAAAACTCCCTTCTGTAGGGTGCGATGGGCGAGAAATGACAAATGGCAGTGTCATTTCGCGAGGTGGAGAGGCAATGGAAGCTTCCAGAATCTTCTCCTGTGACACTTGCCTCACTAAATTCAACCAAGGATGAGTAAGAGGCCCTCAGTCTCCAAGTGGAAGCAAGAACTGACAGAGAGAAGACACTAATCAAATCACAAGCTGACTCATCCTCCTTACAGATATCTATATATGGATCCCTCATCCCAGAGATCCAGAGACTGGAATTTTGCATATTGTAAGGAATTGTTGTTGTTTTCTAGAGACAAACATCAGATTGTTGGGTGATTTATGCTTTGTTTGAGGTGAAGAGGGGCTTCTTTGCTGGGAGGTTGATGCTGGGTCGGAACCACTGGTTGTAACTCCTCCTGGATCTTTTCTTGTTTATCAATAAAAACTATTTGAGTTCTCCTCCATGCTTTTGTATCATTGATGCTTGTTACATTTGTATGGTTAACTTAAATCTGATCCTAAGTTGTTTATGCATATAGATCCATGTCTTTGTATAGTGCTCTTCTTCTGTGATCTTACAGGTACTTTGTGAAGCTGGGCATGCAAGGGAGTAGGTAGCTGGAGACTATCAAAGAAGAGAGGGATTGGATCAAAGGATTAGCGCAAGACACAGGTTGGTTCTTTCTATTCCTCTCTATCTATAATTCATAAAGGAAATACAAAAGTAGTTTTTCTCTGTTTGTTTCTAAGGCAGCTGTCACACCTTAGTGGGATAGAGCAGTTCTAAATAGACACTTTTCCTTGTAACAAAATGGCGACTCCGCTGGGGAATGTCTAATTAGTTTGTTTGTGTATCTTTCTTTGTTGTTTGTTTCATAAACTTATAAGTAGCTTTCGAACTGCATTTGCCATAACAAATGCAAAGTAGATAACTGCTGCTTCAATCCATTCACTGGATCTGTTTATGATTTAAACAGCTGATTCACAAACTATCTGATTTTCCTTGTGATAGCTCTTAGATCCTCCTTAGATCTACCCCTGATTGTTGCATTACTGATTGATTTTTACTCGGCCAAAAACCAAGGACTAAACTGCAAACTGTGACCCGGAACCCGAACAGAGTCTCGTTTCTGGCCCAGCGCAGGTAGTGTTCAGAGACCTTGAATTTCAGCGCACTTCCCGAAGGGGCAACCTGCGCTGCATTTCAAATTCTCTGTGTTACAAGTGCGCTGGTCAGACTAGCTCTGTGCAGTTGTGGTTCTTGTGCTTCATTCTTTCCAGTTCTATCCCTGAATTTTGCTACCTCTGATTAGTATATGTCTGTTTGAAACCTATTTTCCTTGCTATTATTTCGCCTCCTTTGTACAAAAGAACTGTAGATGTTTTTGTGTGTTTGTTGAGTCGTTTATAGTTTTCTATTGCAAAAGTAGAATAGTCATACTGTCGTCCTTTGATTTGAATCTGTCGCAAGTGTCGATTTCGATCATAGGAGAAAGTTTGATTGCTATTGATGGTCGATTATACTGTTACTATTGCCTTTGGTCTGAATTTGTAATTTTCTAGTGTCAAGAACGAGTGTTCATTTCAAAATCGTAAGGTGTCGTAATCATCTCTGTTTTTGATTTCGAAAAATAGCTTGTTTATATTTGTCGCTTGAAAAGAAATTCAGATTTGTACATCAACTTTCTTTTTAGCATCAATACTAAGAAAGTCGAAAACAAATACATGCATGTGCATTTGCATATAGACAGTCTGTTTGGCTTGATTTAGGAAAGTGCATTTACAGTGTGCTCTTTGCTCTTTGTGAAAAGATTCTGTCTTTCTTTTCCCCTAGTAGCTAGGATTTTCATTGCACAAAAGAGATAAAAGTTTGTTTATCATCTTTAGATTGCATTTTAGGAATTACATCTACATCTCGTGGTGAACCCGAAAGGCAAACTTCATAAACAAGATCAACTTAAAATAAATTCAATGAATCTAACAACGCTTTGGAACTTAACGCACAACATTTAGAGGTCTAGGCTAGAGACGTATTCCGGCATCGTAAAGCCTGGTAACTGTTGTCCTCACTGATGGTTGGGTGATTCCTCTACTTTGAGACGATAAGTGCCAGTACGGACTTGTGCTCCCACGTACCGTCGAGTATATTTTGGGAGACCCCTATAGGCTTAAATCCTTTATCCTTAGGAAGCCATGTCTGCCGCCCTATCGATCGCAATGCACTGAACACAACATTCGGGAAGATTGACTGCCGTACCATAAAAAGTATTCTGCAGTTTTGTGATTGGTTTGGTACTCCCTCTACCTAGATCTCCAGAGTAGTCCCTTTTGTTCCTTTTTAGACTCCTTAATGGAAAAGGTCCATCTGAGCACTTGTCACTTCAGGCTCATTAAAAATCGAAGGCGACTAGAGTCATCTTTTGTTTTTTCTCGACTCTTAAAAACTGAAAAAACAAGTTGTGTCAAAGCGTCTAAAATTCATTTAATTCGGAAATATACTTCCCCTTTATTCTAGTTGATCGAGTAATCCGCAATCGTGGAAGAAAGTCAATTGAAACCCCGTCGTTCGCGGAGGCTTACGAGTCAACCGTCTTTGTCTCCGGAATCGAAACCAGTACGGACAAAGCGAACTCGTTTAACCGGTTCCAAATCTCCTATTAAAGTTAGAACAAGTGTTCCAAAGACATCAGAGACTCCGGTTACTCCAAAAATTTCTGGAATCCCTGCCTCTACAGAAGAAGTTCAGCAGCCACAGAAGGATAGTGATACTGATCCTAGTCTGAGAGTAAACACTTGTGTTACCTAACGAGTTCCATCTACAACCGGTTCGGAGAGTCTTACTCTTCAAACATCTGTCGCTGCCGATTTCACACCTTCTTCGGCATCAGAAATATTTTATGGACCTGACGGTCTTCCCCTTCCACCTGGTTTGATTGCCATAGAAGAAATTGTAGAAGATCCTCAAACAAGTACTCCAACGCAATTTGGAGTCGGGATCACTCTATATCCTTCTTCGTCGGAAGTTAGTCTACCACCAGCGGAAGCTCCTGTAGAATCGCTAGGTAATCTTTTGGATAGACTACAAATGTCTGAACAACCGTCAACATCTAGGATTGTGTCATCTGACACAGCGACGGCAGAACTCCCTGCTATCACTCCGACAATGTTCGACGGTATACCATCTGTCCCGACTAGCTCTCAGCCGCTAGAAGGAGCCCACTCAGGGGCTATTTCGATAGTATGGTCTATTCCTGTTTGTTCATCCGGAATAATATCTGGAAACTCTTATGTTGAGTCTCAACAAATTGATCCATTTGGAAGTCAAATTGGGCAGTCCGACCCCCAAGGGCAAAGCATTCCCTTAAGTTCTGGATTACCACCGTATGGGGGGAAGTATGCCCTTTCATTATCCCCTCCGAGAGGATATCCATACGTGAGTTCACAACAACATTCAGGTTATACTGGAATTACCTCAAGCGGTTGGGTACCTATACTACCTCAACAACCAAGAGTTGTATATTCGATGCAACAATGCTTACCTATGTCAAACATACCGACTACGCCAGCTATTGTGACGGTGTCGCAAGTTCAAACGCTGCCTGTCGTATGCCAACCTCAGGTTTCTCAGGTTGTAATGCAACAGCCCCTTGACCCTGCAACTCAACCACAATCGCCGACTAGTGGAATGACATAGGTTCAGACGGGTACAATTACCCCTCATCTTGGTCAAACTGTTAGTATCGGTCAACAGCACATGGCTTCACAACCATGGCTAGTACAATACCAACAACAGCAATTCCAACAAGTATACCAAGGTTTTGAGCAACAAATCTTTGCTAATAGTGGGTAGCCGTACATTCAAAACGGTCAAAATCAACCATTTTATAATGGTCATGCCCACCAACCTTACCAAAGTTACCAGCATCAAATGCATTATGCTGGTATGCAAAGACCAACTGCTCAGGCAATCCCATCCTATCCTGGGTATGCTTCACCTAACCTAAACCAACAATTACCCTTTATGGCAACTTTGGAGTTACCTGATTTAAACCGGTTAACCAACGATCCAATTGCTTACGCCCCTTGGTGGCCAGCGATTCCGCATAAACTTCCATCAGATATTCCTAAATTTAATGGAAATCCGGGTGAAGATCCATCGAATCATGTGATGACCTTTCATCTATGGTGTTCATCAAACACCCTAAATGATGATTCAATAAGACTTCGCCTCTTTCAGAGGACATTGATAGGTCTGGCGGAAAAATGGTACATCGAATTGCCTAGAGCTTCGTTCGATAATTTCAGCACCTTAGCCACAACCTTTTTAACCCATTTTCAGTTACCAATAAGGTACGAAATGGGAACAGAACTTCTTACCAATTTCAAACAGACGACGACCACTCACATATCTGATCATATACATGAATGGCGACGTCGCCGTAGAATGGTAAAAACGTATGTCCCCGATCAGCTCTTAGCTGAATGGTTTATCAAGTCATTACTACCTTCCATCACAGAAGATGTGGCAAAGGGGGGAGTCGTAACAGAAGAGCAAGTTATCGCTCGAGCACAATACCTGGACTTGATTTACACTCAGTCCGGCACGCTCTATGATAAAATACCTGACGCCCCTAGACCGGAATTCTCAATTCCTCCTCCTCCTAAATCAAACAATGACTCTCATGCCGGCGATGGCGTGATTGGCACAACAGACACGAAATCGAAAAAGGCTACATCCAAAAAGGCCCGTAAGATTTCAAGTCAAAATGCAAAAGATGAACTTCTTGCTTCGGAAGTAAATGCCGTATCGACAGATAAAGGCAAAGAAACCAAACAACCAGGAAGCAAGAAGAAAGGCAAAGGGAAGAAGAAGAAACAGGAGGAAACGTCACCTGAAAAATCTTCTTCAAACCCTCCTGGAGATAGGAAACCAAAAAATCCATGCTTGATATGCGATGAGGATCATTGGACCACAAGTTGTCCACACAGAGCTGAGGTTAAAAAATTCTTTAAGAATTTGAAAACTTCCACAGTGTTAACTGATCCATTTCCAAATCCAGGAACGAATTTGGTTGAAAGGGAAAATGCTTCCCCGTCTCAAGTGCTAATGTTGTCGGTTTCAAAATAGCAAAATGATGCTTTGATATCGACAAGGAACAAGGATTATGGGAATCTACAGCTATCGAACAACAAGGATAAAGATCAACCAAGTAGTTCGACAACTTCGATAGAAGTTGTGCCACCCACCATTCCTGAATTGGCGATAAAACCGCCAAAGGAAGTAGTACACAAGTCGACATTTAATCCCCTTGCTAGAGCGGCACAACATTATAACATAGTGGAAGATTTGACCCAATCGCCATCCGCTATGTCGACTCTTGAAGTACTACAAAATTGCCCATCCCAAAGGCAGGCTTTATTGTCGGCCATTGGTGGGATTGACCCAAAGGATTCCAATCTTGTATCCTTTGATCATAAAGGATACGATCGTCAATTACCAGCTCAACTAGCTTTCCTTGTTCAAGTGAAATCCCTCAACAAAACTATTCATCGAACGATTATTGATGAGGGGGCATCTACATGCATTATGTCGATGAGTTGCTGGAAGACTTTAGGATCTCCAACCTTGTCGTGATCTTCGATGACATTAAAAGCATTCGACGGAAGGACATATACCCCATATGGTATCCTAAGTAACTTGAAAGTCGAACTAGGAGGGAAAACGGTAGAAGTAGATGTTGAAGTCATCGATGGGAATCTTGATTACAACATACTACTAGGAAGACCATGGATATATGCCATGGCAGCTGTTGTGTCGACCTATTTTAGAAAGATTGCATTTCCCTTTCAAGGAGGGATTACAATTTTCGATCAACAAAAATTCCTCCCCAATGGTTCTCAAGTTACTGGAAGCATTCCCATGATCCATGGAAGCCCCCATTTGCTTCACAATATCGGAGTAGGCCTACTAAAAGATCCTATACTAATGGGAACTTTTGCTCTTCCACCTCCAATCAATCTGGCGGAAGTAGCGTCGATAGGAACCTGCAACATGATATTTTCTAAAAATATCTCAGAAAACGATATCGACATGGATCATGCAATGGTTTTTCCCCCAATCCCAACGGAAATATTGTAGCAATCAATGTTCCTAGCATGGGAGGCAAACCCAAATCAACGCTCATCAAGCGTTTGGATAGATAGGTCCAGAGAATATGGTACCCCTTCAGATCCTTGGTCGCAAGTGCATGTCACCGACGAAGGAATTGTCCAATCTATGGTAATTGAAGGGACACCATGGAATGATTCCCACCATCGTTCCCTTCTTCCGGATTGTGGAGAAGATAATCAAGATGACCTGTATCATCCTTCAGTTTTTGAATTCCTATCAAATACTGTAAACACGGTGGATTCCGAGCGAAACTTGTCCAATATTGAAGAGACTATCGCCATAAATATCTCAACTAAAACAGATGTTGTAGAGAATATTCATGTCGGCAAATGTTGTTCTCCTTCAGAACTAGAGATATATAACGCTCTTTTTCATGAATTCAGAGATGTCTTTGCTTGGTCATATGATGAAATGCCAGGCATTGAATCGAGTATCGTTGAACACGAAATTAAGATGTATCCAGATGTCAAACTAGTACGACAACGGCTACGGCAGGTGCACCCCAAGAAAGCCGTTGCCATTAAGACAGAAGTTGAAAAACTTCTCCATGCTGGTTTCATCTACCTGGTTCCTCTAACCGATTGGGTATCGAATATTGTCCCTGTTATGAAAAAACAAGGAACAATTAGAGTGTGCATCGATTATAGGGATGTAAATCAAGCTTGTCCAAAGGACAAATACCCTACACCCTTCATTGACCAGATAATTGATGAATGCACTGGATGCGAAATCTTTTCATTCATGGATGGATTCTCTGGGTATAATCAAATAAATATCCGCCCACAGGACCAGTCAAAGACTGCATTTATTTGTCCGTGGGGCACATTCACATATCGAAAATTACCCTTTGGTTTAAAGAATGCAGGGGCGACATTTCAGAGGGCAATGAATTATGCCTTCCATGACATCAAAAACATCGTTCAACCATACCTCGATGACCTTCCGGCTCATTCGCGAAAGCGGACTGATCACCCGCAGCATTTAAGAGCGATATTTCTACGTTGCCGACACTACAAGATACGACTCAATCCACACAAATGTGTATTTTGCGTCAGTTCTGGTCGTTTACTTGGCTTTGTAGTCTCGAAGGACGGGATTCGTCTCGACCCATGTAAGGTCCAGGAAATCATAAATTTGCCTCCACCTTCGAATTTGCTTCAGATTCAGAAACTCCAAGGGAAAGCGAACTTTCTGAGGAGGTTCATTCCAAATTACACCGAACTTGCTAAAGGTTATACACGTCTTTTGAAAAAGGAGGTACCCTTTGTCTGGGATCAGGTTGCGCAAGCTTCCTTTGATGCTTTAAAAGATTCCCTAATGAAAGCATCATTAATGTACGTCCCTGATTATCAAAAAGATTTTAACCTGTATCTGGCTGCAGTGGATACGACCATCCAATGGGTTTAGTTCAAGAAGTCGATGGAATTGAACATCCTATATATTATTTAAGTAAAAACTTAAATGATACAGAAAGCAAATATTCTTACGTTGAAAAGCTAGCACTCGCAGCTGTTCAAGCGATACAGAGATTTTGACACTATATCCTCTTTCGGAAAACTACCATTCTATCAGATTGTAACCCCATGACTTATATACTGTCACGACAGTTGCTGGGGGGCAAATATTCAAAATGGATAGCAATCCTACAAGAGTTTGATCTGGAATTTGTAAAATCCAAGTCAAAGAAAGCTCTAGTTTTCGCAGAATTATTGTGCGATCTCCCATCGTCGTCCAACGATGACACGTCAGAAGAAACAATTGTGGATGAAAGTTTGTTTCTGATATCTTCAAGCAATGAGTGTTATGGAGATATAATCATTTATCTCCAAACTCAAAAATACAGGCCAAACACCTCCCACTCCGAACAAAAACGTATTCGATACCAAGCAAAAGACTACATGATCGTCGATGATACACTCTACCGTCGTGGTATCGATACAGTTTTGAGAAGGTGCCTCACCCATGAGGAGGCCGAAAAAGTCCTGAATGATTGTCATTCAGGCGCGTGTGGGGGACATCAATCTGGATATGCTACGACACAAAAAATCTTACGAGCAGGATACTTCTGGCCAACGCTGTTCAAAGATTGCATAACCGCAGTCAGAAGTTGCCATGCTTGTCAAATTTTCGACAGCAAAACCAGTAGACCACCCGCACCTCTGCAACCAATAGTTGCTATTGGGCCATTCGCCAAATGGGGCATCGATTTCATGACATGTAACCCCACCTCGATCGGGGGGCATGGGTACATCATAGTCGCAGTTGACTATTTTACCAAATGGGCCGAGGCGATGACTGCATTAGATAATACTGGTGAAACAACTGCCCTCTTCTTTTTTAATCATGTAGTCGCCAGATTCGGCATGCCGCAGGCTATAGTCACAGATCATGGATCGCATTTTCGCAATCACATGATGGTCGAATTAGCTACCAAACTAGGGTTGTCTCACGACAGCTCTACTCCATATTATCCGCAAGCCAACGAACAAGTTGAAACAATCAACAAGGTCCTCAAACGCATGCTGCAAAGGATGATTGGAGTTCACAAAAGAAGATGGCACCTAATCCTGTACTCAGCTTTGTGGGCTTACCGAACATCGGTAAGGAATGCAACCGGGTTCACACCTTTCCAACTGGTATATGGCCTGGAAGCAGTCTTACCAATCCAGTGTGAAATCTCGTCTCTCAAACTCACAATTGATCTCCTCCCCGAAACTTCAGAAGAAGAAGCTCATTTCTTGGAATTAATCCAATTGGATGAAACCCGTCATGATGCCACTTTGGCTAACGAAGCCCATAAGAAACGAGTCAAGGCGCAGTTCGAAAAAAATGTCAAACCCCGTGTCTTCTCAGAAGGTGACTTAGTCTTGCTTTACGACCAAGAATCCGATAAATTGGGAGCAGGTAAATTTAAGTCTCTATGGATGGGCCCCTATATTGTTAAACGAGTGTTAGCAAAAGGAGCCTATGAGTTAATGGATTATGACGGAATTCCGCTGGCACAACCTCATAATGGGTTGTACCTCAAGCGTTACTATGCATAATGGTAACCTGTGTGCTTTTGTTATATTTTTGTTTTCGCTAAAGTGTTTATTTTGGTCAAGTAATCCACTTTTTACATTTGTTGCAGATGTCAAACCTATTGGAATCATGTGTTGGATATGCCGACGGAGCGAGTCGTAGTTCGCAGAACCTATCCTCCGCAGCCTGAGCCATTTTTGATCCAAGTGGCGAGTTAGTAAGTTTCAGAGGTGTATGTATTGGTCGATCAATGAATAACATTGCTGAATATAGCGTGTTGATAGAACTTCTCTCTGATGCCATCACACATGGTATACACCGACTAATTGTCAGGCTAGACTCACAACTCGTAATACTACAACTCAATGGTATATATTCCGTCCGAAACCCAGCTATTTATCGCATGTTCCTAAGGGTTAATATTTTGGAAAGACAATTTGATCTGATTCAATATCAACATATTTCCAGAAACTTAAACACATTAACTGAATCATTAGCAAACTATGTGTTAGATAGACATTTGCAACATTTATAAAAAGAAACACATCATCAATGTTTTACATGTGGATCATTTAGCTCAATGAAAATAAAACTCCGAAAATCAAAAATATATACAACTTTTTATGGTTTACACATAATGTTCTGTAACCAAGACAAAATCGGTCAAATAACCCAGAAACTCAAAATACTAGGGGGCACCCTAGTCTAATGATGCTCGTGATAGCAAGTCACAGCCTGTGTGATCATGCATAAGAGATGAGTCCATCGTCTAGGCACACCAGTAGTATGCCGTTGTAACTGCAAAGGTAGCTCGTCAGTCCTCACATCTGGAATACCGAGAGTGAAGCCCTCAACCTGCTCCTCTAATGCTATGAGAGTCTCGGCCACATCGAGGTCACAAAGAATAGCCCTTCCGACGGCCTCTCCAGCTGGGGCAGCAACTGGTACTCTCAGGCAAACTACTGGACGAACAGGACCAACATCTGCATGTACACATGAGTTTGATTAAAGTCTTGATAGAATAAAGCACAAGGACATTATAAAACGATAAACAAGAATATGGTCAAAGATTTTACCAATGGCACCCCATTGCTCGCCATCCGGAAGTACTAAATCTGGATCACCCCGGAAGTCCATGCCAGTGTATGGATACTAAGAATAAACCATCTCCTGACGATCAAACCACCTGAAGAAGGTATCAGAAAATGAAATTTGAGACTGGCCAGCATGCCTAGATATATGGTCAACCCATCTCTGCATACGTGGTTCAGTAGGAGAAGGTAAATCGAGTGCAATGTACTGCGGCTGCATCAGTGGTATCTTCTCCAAGGCAAAGGCGGTCAAAATAGAACCATACCCAAAGTTCTTCAACCTCCCGCTCTTTATCTTGGTCAACTATTCTTTCATCACAAGAAGTACTGCGTCGCACCAGTTGAACACCTTCAGTTGGAGGCATTCCAAGGCATGCTGCATGTAAGATTGGTTGGCTACATGAAGAGCCGCACCACCGGCCATCCTACCAAAAGTAAACAGAATAGTCCTGAGGGACCTGTCAGTGACATCACGGATAATGATCTTGCCGTCTTTACTCGGCTGAGATCCTTCTCTGCAGTACCGACAGACATAATCTCTCACAGAATCGCCTCCTCGAGCCGAACTTGACAAAGAGATGGGGGCACCCCGCCTCGACAAGCCAGTCAAGAAATAGATGTCTACTACAGTCAAGGGGATAGATTTGCCCCTGATCTGGAAAACCTGATTGGTAGGATCCCAAGCATCGAGAAAATACTGCAGTAAGTTGATCTACTGTCTCATGCTAGAAATGCGGAAGAACTTCAGCAAGCCACAGTTCCGCAGCGCGTTCACTGTAACTGGATCATGTAGGGCAAGCATGTCCTCTTCTTCATGCTCACGTTCTCGCCATGTAATGGTCATCTTACTCCAAAGATCTCTGAAAAACAAACAAGAGAGGAGTTAGATCCTGATTTTGGTAAGAAATAGGCAAATTTTCCATCAAAAATTGTGCATCAAATTCCCTTTTTACGCCCAACGCACCTGCAGCAGTGTTCTAGGTGCGTTGAATGTTAGATAGCCTTTAGACAGGCCAACATTCAACGCAGTTTTCGATACACTGAGGGTGCGCTGATGGCAGAACGAGTTCTTTAAACCCCAGGGACTCAGAAAATCTAGGAATCAAGCTCAAAATACAAAATGGAAACCATGAAATGAAAGAGCTCAGGTTTAGCTCCTACCTGGTCCAGATGGCGCCGAGAATCGTCCACAGAATCTCCCGAAATCAGCTGATGAAAATCAAGGGGGAAAAGCACCTCCAAAGCTCCAACAAACCAAGTTCAAATGAAATGGTAAAATGAGAGGTAAAAAACACTTTTTCATTACTTTTACGTAGTTCAAAGTAAAATATTAGTGTTCTAACTCATTTTCAACCAAATATTGTTCATTTCTGACTATTTTGATGAAGCAGTTGAAAATACAGTACGATCTTTGAAAGGACAAAGCTATTTACGGTAAAATCAAAACAAGACCATCTAATCGAGCAGTTTTAGCACATAGTTCAAGCTTGTTAAAAAATAAACATAAGACATGAGCAAATGTTTCCACCCGCGTTTAAGCTCATTAAAAATGAACTATTCCTCGGTAAATAACCATCGTGAATGTAGTACTTCAGCCGTTAAAGCCTTGGTCATGTTTGCACCGTCACCTCCACTTTTCATTGGCCGATCATTCACCTCCATTTGATTGTTTACCCATTTTGAGGAACAGCTGTGAAGAGTGATTTCACTAGCCATCCTTGTGACACTGTCGTGATTGGAAAATTCCAAACCTTACCTGGAATCAGCTGCTACCCGTTTTATCACTCTTTCCTCAAAAGACGAGTCTCCTTTAAGCTCTTTTCAACTGACTCATAAAATATGAAAAGATTGTCGAGCCATTGGCCTCTCCAGCTCGTTAAAGGGACATGAAATGCTATCCCTCCTCTAGATTTTAATCTTTTTTGGACCTGAGGGATTATTACACAAAAATATCGAGCGCTTGTTTTGTTCGGCTCATTAAAACTATCGAAATTTCATCCCTTCTGTATTGTTTTATACTTTTTCGGACTTAAGGGATTAGATGATGAAAAAGGAATTTTGGAGTTACCTTTACGTTCCTTTTCAGACTCTCTAAAATTGAAAAGGACCGAGTTATCTTTGTCATTAAATTCATTAAAAAGATTAATAGCGACAAACTTGTCTTTAGACGAGAACGAGTTTCACTATCGCTAGGCTCGTTAAAACATAGCGATGGGTTTGCCCGAAGGGCAAATTATAGAATAAGCATATGTTATCCTCCTCAAGCTTGAAAAAAATAAAGAGGTACTGGTTAGCAATGACTGGGGAAAAATTGGGAAGAAAACTCAAAGAAACTTTGTTGGTAGCAAGTCGCTCTTGAACATGGCACTTCCACTCCGTGTCCGAGTCGGGTTGGGTTGTTTCATTCACCGGTCACATCACCATGGTCACACCATACCATCCACATTTGGGGTTAATGCTACCAATCCATCACATCAGTGTCGCCGATATGTTCAAGAGAAGTCATCCAGAGAAGTCACCTGTGTCTCACCCACTACCATACATTATACTCCATTCTTTCATGACCGCCACCCTGAACCTTATATCATCAGATCGTTTTCACCTCCATCAAAATCATTTGCTCCGTTCCATGTCATTGATGTGGGATTCATTAAGGCCCTCCTGTGATGGATCACTTCTTGTCGACATCAACTCATTATCAAAGAAGTTGATCTAGGAACACCCCATCCAGTACTTTGAAGCTTGAATGCCTCAATGGCAAGTTTCTCACTTCCGGCGACAGGTTTACATCAATGGTCTTCGACCGAAAGATTTTGCGTGGTGTTCGACGCCAAGTCCTTTATTCACACCACGTGAATTGTACTGCAGTACCTTGAGGATCATTATCATTATCGGTGATTCCTCTCGCGCTTGTTAACAGTTTACATCATTGACTGGTAATCAAGTGATGTCTTTCCATGTTCGACTTTAGAACATTTCTCACATGGATCGACTTGTACTTCGAGTGAAGATCGGACGAGATTGAAGACCCCGGATCTAGTTTCATCCTTCCAGGCTGTGATATATATTGAGGGAAATGAAGACATTAAATGTACGTCATTGCAGAACAGATAATCATCCTACCAAAAGGATGATGGCTCTATCAGAATCATCAGTCTACACTCAGACGATTGTCTGTCCTATGTACATGAAAATGAATTTATAAAGCTGAGCATGGGAATGCCCGCCTCAGCTAGATCATGAAAATAGTATGAAGATAATGTATTGTATTGTATCTTATTACAGGTCTCCTCCCAGCATTGAAGGAACTTCGGATCCTCATAATAAAGCATTTCACCCGACACTAAAAGGTTAACGGCCTCATACTTTAGGGGGCAACTGTTATAGACATTTTTGTGACCTACAACTCCAAGCATGAAATGTCCATAAACCAAGGGCTCCTAAGTCCCTAAAAGTGTTGTTCTAACCCCTAAAGGAACAAGGTCAACAGGTTACAGCTTCTCCCAGAAGTTCTCCACCAAAAACTGCTCAGAATTGGTCAAAACAGGATCATTGTAGCTGCTCCATTGGCTAGGTGTGTTGCATCTCACCCAAATGCGCTGTGAGGGTGCGTTGCATTTCAAAACTACCTTCTGTAAGGTGCGATGGGCGAGAAATGACAAATGGCAGTGTCATTCCGCGAGGTGGAGAGGCAATGGAAGCTTCCAGAATCTTCTCCTGTGACACTTGCCTCATTGAATTCGACCAAGGATGAGTAAGAGGCCCTCAGTCTCCAAGTGGAAGCAAGAACTGACAGAGAGAAGACACTAATCAAATCACAAGCTGACTCATCCTCCTTACAGATATCTATATATGGATCCCTCATCCCAGAGATCCAGAGGCTGGAATTTTGCATATTCTAAGGAATTGTTGTTGGTTTCTAGAGACAAACATCAGATTGTTGGGTGATTTATGCTTTGTTTGAGGTGAAGAGGGGCTTCTTTGCTGGGAAGTTGATGTTGGGTCAGAACCACTGGTTGTAACTCCTCCTAGATCTTTTCTTGTTTATCAATAAAAACTATTTGAGTTCTCCTCCATGCTTTTGTATCATTGATGCTTGTTACATTTGTATGGTTAACTTAAATCTGATCCTAAGTTGTTTATGAATATAGATCCATGTCTTTGTATAGTGCTCTTCTTCTGTGATCTTACAGGTACTTTGTGAAGCTGGGCATGCAAGGGAGCAGGTAGCTGGAGACTATCAAAGAAGAGAGGGATTGGATCAAAGGATGAGCGCAAGACACAAGTTGGTTCTTTCTATTCCTCTCTATCTATAATTCATAAAGGAAATACAAAAGTAGTTTTTCTCTGTTTGTTTCTAAGGCAGCTGTCACACCTTAGTGGGATAGAGCAGTTCTAAATAGACACTTTTCCCTGTAACAGAGCCACTTTTTCAGGCCCAGAGCCCAGGTCACTGCCCAAAATGGAATAATAACTCAGTAACAGTAAAAGAACAGGGAAACAATGATGCAAAATCAATAAGTTGAACAAGACCTCAATCGGATCACTACTAGTCATGATAGAGATTTCATCAAACATATCATCAACTTGTAACCTATAGGTGTAAACAACATAATTAAGTGTAGGGACCTCATACTTATCTGAGAATCGCTATGAACCATTGTTCCCTCATGCCATTTGATGCATTATCATCTATTAGGCCATAGATACATTATTCATTCATTTACAAGTAAAAATATGTTTAGAGCCATACATAGATGCTATCATAAAACACACATATAACCAACATAATAACAACATAAATACTCATGAAAGTATAGCCATATAGACCACATATAATCCATCAAAATGCTCATAGAAATACAAGGATAAATAACTTTTCATTAATGATGCAAAAACCAAATCGGGATGGGACTTCCACGTTCCACCTGACCTTATAATGGCTGAGCCAAGTCTCTCTTTAGCCATTCACCCTCGTGCCATATTCCAAGCATGAATGTGGGACTCAAACCAAATGAACCAACCATGGCATACTGAGGCTAAACCACCTCACACTCATTAATAGAAACTTGGCTTTACCGTAATCCATCCTAGATCACTAGGCCAACACAATGAACACATCATAACAAGCTTTATCGTGATATCCACCTAATCACTAGGCCAAACAAGCATGGATTCAACTAGATTTCTCCTCCTAAAATGTGAGGAATTTTCCTATCTCCTAGTCTCTCAGGATTTACCGCAATGTAAACTCAAATCAATAGGCCCTAAACTGAGACCCACCCTCTAGGCTTTACCGCATATCCCAAACCCAAGATTACTAGGCCAAACAAAGAGGAAACCACCTCTTGGCTTTACCATATATCCTGCCATTCACTGACAAGGATTCCTAGGCCCACCAAGGCAACACAATCCTAGATTTACCACAACCCATAGTCTGGCTCAGGGGTCACTAGGCTAGTGGCTTTATTGTGATCCACAGTCTGGTTCAGGGATCACTAGGCCATGTGCTCTATCATTCGAAGATCCACATCACTTAGCTTCAAATCCATCACAATCTATCTCAATCAAAACATGAGAACCCCATCACACCATGAATATCAGAAAATGGCAAGGCTAGGATGAAAAACATTGTTACACCTGGAAAAATCCATACCACAACAAAAATGAACCACATGAAATACCATGCATGCCAAATCTAGAAAGGAAAATACACATGAAAACCAATACTTGTAATGAATCTTGTTGTAGTTGCTTGATCCTGCCTTTCCTTGCTTCATATTTGCTTCCTCTTGCCTTCTTTGCCTTTCTTACTGTAATGCCAAAATGCTCCAAGAAAACTCAAAGTGTCGAAGAGTGAGAGAGAGAGAAATAATAATGAGAGAGCTCCAAAACTCAACTGACAAAAGATTACCAACTGATCCTTAGAATCCTTTTTATGAATGAGGCCTCTATTTTCTTCATTTTCCATTATTTTCCTTCAATTTCTTCCTCACATGCAACCTATGACCTTTCACCTCCTTTTCTCCCAGTTTCCATTATTTTCATAAAAAAATGTGCCAAAAATGCCATTTTGCCTTTCCAAAGCCTTAACCATTGCATTTCCAAATTCCTTAGCCAAAACAACCAAATGAACACCCCCTAGGATGTCTTGCCCAACATTCAGCTTGGAACAAGTGTCCCATCAACCGTGGTTATTATTTTTGTGTTTATTAACTTTTATTACATGGAATTTTCACCAGAGTTGTTACAAATTCCTACCCCTTGGGGAACACCGTCCTTGGTGTTAAACCACACCAAGACCTCAACAAAACCACTAAAAAGCAAACATACTTCCCATGGAGCTTTATAACATAGCTCAATGTAGTATTTACAATGATCACCCTGTTGAAAAACAAACCATCGTGAAAACATAACAACATGAAAAAGTAATAACATGATACCCATACTACTTATTAGAGATTTATAAGCTAGCTCATGACAATATTTACATCCATATACATATGTACATATAGCAACATCACGAAAAAATACCAAGACATATACCCAAAAAATCATACCAAAACTTCTTTACCTCAACCGAAAAAAAAGGAAGGATACATAGCTCACATTTGATCCACTATCTCCCATGTATCTTCATCCAACCCAAATTGATTCCGCTGCACTTTAACTTTCTTGATTTCTTGGTTCCAGAGCATGAGCACCTTTTTCTATAATATACACTGAGGCTCTGGCTGTAATTCTCCATCTGGTTCCACCTACAATACAGACCAGTTAATCACATGATCAACATCCTTAACATACTTCTTAAGCAATGATACATGGAGAACATAATGAAAGTTTACTATCGGAGGTAGTGCAAGTCATTAGGCTACTAGCCCAATACTCTCAATGATACTGAAGGGTCCAAAAAACTGTGGTTCCAGCTTAACACATGATCCAATCCATAAGGAAATTTTCTTCAGCTTGATGTGCAGGTACACTTGTTCCCAAACCTAGAACTCCTTGAACAACCTGCTCTGATATGCATAACTCTTCTACCTATCCTGTGTTGCCTTTAAATTTTTCTTGATCACTTGCATTTCTTGTTCCATGTATTCCAACATATCTGGTCCAATCAATACCATGTTAAACAGATCACTCCAATTGATGGGATTATTGCAACTCCACCCATACAATGCCTCAAAATGACTCATCCTCAAAGACTCTTGATAATCATTGTTGTAAGAAAACTCTACCAAGGGGAGGTACTCTCCCCACTTCTATTGCTGATGCATTAGATACATCCTCAACATGTCCTCCAATATCCTATTGACCCTCTCTATTTATTCATCTTTTTACGAATGATAAGATGTATTGAAGGCCAACTATATGCCCAAACCTGCAAGTAACCCCTTCCAGAACTTGGAAGTGAACTTTACATCACTGTCTAACACAATCTTCTTTTGAACACCATGCAATATGACACGTCTCGGATGAATACATGTGCCACATTCTTAGCTGAGAATGTATACTTCAATGGAATGAAGTGTGCAACTTTCATCAACCTATCCACAAAAACCATGATGGAATCATGTTGTCTCACTATCTTCGGCAACCATGTAATGAAGTCCATCGAAATGACCTCCCATTTCCACTCTGGAATCATGATCAACTGTAGAAGTCCACCTAGATGTTTGCACTTTTCCTTCACTCATTGATAGTCGAAACACCTAACCACAAATTCTATTATGCCCTTCTTCAAATTCGGCCAATAATATAATTTCTTCACTATAGCCAATGTCTTCTGATAACCTGGGTGACCCGAATATGGTTTCGCATGAAACTCCCTCAAGATCACCTTCTTGAGCTCATTGTTATCTGGAACATATATCTTGTCTCTAAATCTGACCAATCCATCTGTTGTAAGACAATAATCCATACCTTGTGCACATGAACCTGTACCTATACATGTACCTGTGTATAGTTTACATGTACCACTAACTGTACTTGCACCTGTACCTATACATGTACCTTCACATGCACCTGTACCTATCCTACCACCTGTACCTATACTAGTACCCTGCTACAACCTATGCATAACCTCCATATACCTGACATCCTACTGACCTGCCTGCAAGATCCTATCACGCAGATTTGTCCCATAGGAGATCATAACAGCCAAGTGATTTACCTATACATGCCTATTAAGAGCATCTACCACCATGTTCTCTTTACCTTTGATGTACCTAATATCGAAATCAAACTCACTAGTCATTGCCAACCATCTAGTCTTTGGGGCGTTTAGATCCCACTTGTCAAAAAAACATTTCAATGCAATATGATCACTCATAAGTGCAAACCTCCTGCCAAGGAGATAATGTCTCCACATATTCAATGAATGTATGATCATACTAACTCCAAAGCACGTGTCGAGTATTTCTTCTTGTGCTCATTTAGTTTTCGCGACTCATAGCATACCAATTGTCCATCCTGCATAAGGATTCCACTAAGTCCTCTCTTGCAAGCATCTGTGCATACTACAAACTCATTGTCCAGATTTGTAATCTATAGCACTGGTGCATGTGTCAACAAATGCTTAAGCTAATCAAAGCTAGCTTCACACTCTACCCATTTGAACTTCTTACCTTTCCTCTGCAATGATGTGATAGGATAAGAAATCTACGAGAAGTTCTTGATAAACATCCTATAATAGCTTGCCAAATGCATGAAAGATCTCACCTCATCCACATTCTTAGGAGCTACCCAAACCATGATGGCTCTTATATTCTCTAGATCTATTGCAATGCATTCCTTTGAGACAACATGTAATAAGTAATGTACCTCATTCTGAAAGAAACTACACTTGCTTAGCTTAACATACAACTGACGTTCCCTCAAAAACCTCAACAATGCTCCTAAATGCTCAGCATGCTCTTCCTTATTTTTAGAATATACCAGTATATCATCAATGAACACAATAACAAACTTACCCAAATATGGATGCAACACACTATTCATCAAGCACATAAATGTAGCTGGGACATTATTTAACCCAAATGGAACAACAACAAACTCATAATACCCATACCTGGTCGTAAACACAGTCTTGTAAATTTCCTCCTCTTTGATGCATACCTAATGGTATCCAGATCTCAAGTCGATCATCGAGAATGCTACTACTCCCTTTAGCTGATTGAACAAGTCATCAATCCTTGACAACGAGTACCTGGTCTTGATGGTTACTTTGTTCAACTGCCTGTAGTCAATGCATAATATGAGAGTTCCATATTTCTTCTTCACAAACAAGACTGGTGCGCCCCAAGTTGATACACTTGGCCTAATGTATCCCTTGTCCAACATTTCCTTCAACTGTAGCTTTAACTCAACTAACTCAAGTGTGTTCATCCTATAAGGTGCTTTTGATGATGGCGCTGCCCCTGGCACTAACTCAATTGAAAAGTCTACCTCCCCATGAAGTGGAAACTCTGTATTGTCCTTAGGAAATACATCCTGAAACTGCTGCAAAAATGGGTGCCTGCTCAACACATCTACATCCTCAACCTCCTTACCCTTATCACTAGAAATGTTTATTGCAAACAACATACACCCTTTCCTGTGGTTAAACGTTGCTTGCGTAACTGTCACCATCCTAACTGATGTGGATTTCTTCTTACCTTGCAAGACTCTTAGCTCTCCATTGTCATCAACACACTCAATAGCTTTGTCATAATATTCTACCTTGGTTCAATGAAGATACAACCAATCGATGCCCAAAATGATATCTAATATAATGCACTGCGTAAACCCCCATACTTAAATTCAAAAAGAGTCAAGGGATCTCTACTTGAATGGTTCATGAGGCACAATACTTGCTAAGGTTTTGCAAATGGGGTAGCAAGCTAAGTGGGCTTGATTGTGGGGAAAACTCCACAGTTAAGCGCGCTTGAGCCAGAGGAGTTCTGGGATGGGTGACCTCCTGGGAAGTCCTGGTTACCGGGTGCAAGCCCCGGAAGTGATGATTGATGCTATGTGATTCATTTCACTAGTTTCAATCCGACTTCTTCACCCCTGTGAGCATCACCCGATGCAATGAGTGCTAAGTGAACTATTCAAAAATCATGAGAAATTAGTCAGTTACGACTACCTCTCATGGAAATGGTCATACGTGAATGACTTACTTAACGCATTTGAATCCCAAAATGATATCTAATATAATGCACTGCGTAAACCCCCATACTTAAATTCAAAAAGAGTCAAGGGATCTCTACTTGAATGGTTCATGAGGCACAATACTTGCTAAGGTTTTGCAAATGGGGTAGCAAGCTAAGTGGGCTTGATTGTGGGGAAAACTTCACAGTTAAGCGCGCTTGAGCCAGAGGAGTTCTGGGATGGGTGACCTCCTGGGAATTCCTGGTTACCGAGTGCAAGCCCCGGAAGTGATGATTGATGCTATGTGATTCATTTCACGAGTTTCAATCCCAATTCTTCACCCCTGTGAGCATCACCCGATGCAATGACTGCTAAGTGAACTATTCAAAAATCATGAGAAATTAGTCAGTTACGACTACCTCTCATGGAAATGGTCATACGTGAATGACTTACTTAACACAGTTGAATCCCAAAATGATATCTAAAATACTATGTGATCCCAACATTAGTACATTTAGATGTGTTGCAGTAGGCATACCATTCAAATCAAATGCACAAGCTCTTACCCAATGATGCACTCACTTCTTGGTACCTATAGCCAACTGCACTAACCAAGATTCCTTACTCAAACCACACTTATCCACCAAGTCAGGACTAACATAGCTATAATTAGATCCAGGGTCAATCAAAATAGAAATAACTTAATCACAAATCTTACCATCCATCTCAATGATAGATGCCTTTTGCTTGCCTGTTGTCCACTACTACATAGATACGAGGAATTCTCTGCCCTACATCCCCAACAGTCTGCACCTCTTGTGCACTGTATATCTGAGGCCTACCACCCTGATTCTTTGGAAAATATCTCTTAAGGTGTTCCTTTCCACATGTCCAACACTCCAACTGACCAGTACCAACACCTCTATGTCGCTGCTGCGACTCATCTCCCTGTTTAGCTGCATTAAACTTCTTTTGCAGTGCCACATTTTATTTCTCATCTGCATGCTGAGGCCTTGTCCTCTTATGCTACCATCATCCTTTACCTTTGTATTTTCCCTAACATCCTTGCTGAGATTGATTGTTACACTTTGATTGTTCATAGAAATTCTTCATTTTCCCAATAACTTCCTCAAGTGACTGAGGCTTATCATACTCAATCTTATCTCTAAATGCTAATGGTAAACCACTAAAAAACGTTGAAATTTAACCTTCTCATCAGTAAGATATGGTACATACCTCAATAAATCCATAAAATTTGTCTTGTACTCTTCATTTGTCATTGATCCCATCTTTAACTCATAGAATTATTTGAAATTACTGTCATAGTACCTCTATGACAAGTACTTCATCTTGAAAATCCTCTTGAACTCCTGCTAACTCAAATCATTTGTCTTGATGTCTCTGACCCACTTAACATCTTCCCACTAAATGTATGCTTTACCTTTCTAGTTGAAGATTGCTACTTTGACCTTCATGTTATTTGTGTACTCATGAAACTCAAAGAATTTGTTCACCACAAGTATCCAAGCCTATGCATCTTCCAGCTTCTTCACATATCCATCAAAAGTAGGTGGCTTCACTTTATTAAACTCATATGGAAAATATCCCCTATCATTCCTCCTGTAAGGATTATAGCGATGACGATCATGAAGTCTATCAGACCAGAACTAGAATAGTAGTACCTCTACTCATTGCCCCTCCTATTCGCAATGTCCAAAAACCTGCCATCTCTCACTATATCAGATCTATATGACCTATGTCTACGAGGAGACCTATTGCCAGATGCTGCATTAGTTCTATCCTCTTGTCCATGTCTAATCTGAAGCGACCCTTGTCACTGCAAGTCTGAGAAAATATGAAGGAGTATAGAATTAACCTGTGCTTGCTTCTCTTATGCCTGTATGATCCAATTATTATCTACCTTACAACTCCTTATCTCTTCCTTCAAGTTTCTCAGTGTATCTGCCAAATCAGAAGAGTGCCCCACACCACGCTGCTCATTTGATGCATAGGGAGATTCTCTATAATCTACCACCCTGCTAGCCATTTGATCTCTTTCTCGTAAAGCATAATATGTTAGATAAACCAAATCACAAAAAATCAACGTACCTTAGTATGATTTGGGAAGGTTACCTTGTCTAAAAGATCATCAAATCAACGTGATACATGTATAACATAATCATAACAACATATAAACATATAACAAGTAAGTGCATCAACGCATAAATATCATTCTAGCTAGGGTCCAGTCATCAATGCAAGGCCATATCAAAAATGCATTCTATGACCTCATGCATGACAACAACCATTACTCCATTGTACACATTGCCACAGGAAACCATCAACATGCATAAACAATGCAAATTCAATTACACATACACATAAACGCATGTAGTCAAGCATAAGTGATCAATTCTTGTAATCAACCTACAATACTGATACATGTAATCAAACCTACAAGCATGTAGCCTAACATACAAGGATGTAAGTAGGTGACATAAAATAAACATGTAAGCGACATATAACAATATGTAACCAGTCATATACTCATGACGATGCATTCCACAAAATCAACATCAAATTCTCCATAACAACCTTACTTCAACCATAATCAATCATCAAGCAAATGTAACAAGCACATGGAATGCAAGTGTAGGAGACACACATGCCATTGAAATGCATGCATGACCAACGCACATCGCTCATCCAGTCCGAGGGGTGAATCATGCTTTGTTACCACTCTGTAACACCCTCCTCACACATCTACCCAAGTAACCAGCGAACCAGGGTAAACATACAGCGAGAGGCTACTATGATTGGATTCGACCTCCTATGTGACCTTAAGGAAGTGGAATCGATGGAGTACATCAAACAACCTATCTATATCAGTAACAAAAACCTCAGAAGACATGTCAGTCACTCAGATATCCTGTCCCTGGGTCCCACTAATGTCCTGGATATCTTAGGCCTCAGTTGCTCCCATGCTATAGGCAAGAGAGCATCCAGAAACCTAAAGTCGCTCTCATAGGCTTTCTTTCCAGTGACTAGAGAATAAATTTGTTAGTGCTATGCTAGCGACCAAAGAATAAATTTGTCAGTGCTATGCCAGCGACTCCGAGATTTGAGCCACTTTTTTAGGGCCAGAGCCCAAGTCAATACCCATAATGGAATGATAACGAAAGAACAATAAAATAATAGGGAAATAATGATGCAAAAGTAATAAGTTGAACAAGACCTTAATTAGATCCCTACTAGCCCTGACAGGAATTTTGTCAAACATATCTTCAACATGTAACCTTCACATGTAAACAAAAGAATTAAGTGTAGGGATATCATACTTATGTGAGAATCGCTATGAAGCATTGTTCCCTCATGCCATTTGTTTCATTATCATCTATTAGGTCATAGATACATTATAAATTCATTTACAAGTAAAAACATGCTGAGAGCCATACATAGCTGCTATCAGAAAAAACACATATAACCAACATAATAGCAACAAAAATACTCATGAAATTACAACCATATAGACCACATATAATCCATCAAAATTATCATAGAAATACAAGGAGAAATAACCTTTCATTAATGAAGTAAAAACCAAACCCGGGATGGGAATTCCACATTCCACCTGACCATATAATGGCTCAACCAAATTTCTCTTCATCCATTCACCCCCGTGCCATATTCCAAGCATGAATGTGGGACTCAAACCAAAAGAATCAATCGGGGAATACCAAGGATAAAACACCTCACCCTCCTCAATGGAAACTAGACTTTACCGTAATCCATACTGAATCACTAGGCCAACACAATGAACACATCATAACAGGATTTACTGTGATCTCCACCCGATCACTAGGACAAACAAGCATGGATGCCATCAGATTTATCCAACCTACACATTGAGGAATTTTCTCGTCTCCTAGTCTCTCAGGATTTACCGCAATCCAAACCTGGATCACTAGGCCCTAAACGAGACCCACTCTATAGGCTTTACTGCATATACCAAACCCAAGATTACTAGGTCCAATGGAGAGAAAAACACTTCTTGGCTTTACCGTGATCCAAATTCTAGTTCAGGGACAACTAGGCCATGTGCTCTATCATTTGGAGATCCACCTCACTCAACTTTGAATCCATATGGAAATCTAGCTCAACCAAAATATGAGAACCCCATCACACCATCGCTATCCAGAAATGGAAAGGCTAGGCTGAAAAAAACTGTTACACCTTGTAAAATCCATGCCACAACAACAAAGAACCACATGGAATACCATGCATGCCAAATATAACAAGGAAAATACAAATGGAAATCAATACTTGCAATGAATTGTGATGTAGTTTCTTGATCCTACCTTTCCCTTCTTGATCTTTTCTTCCTCTTGCCTTCTTTGCCTTTCTTACTCCAATGCCAAAATGCTCCAAGAAAACTCTAAGTGTCGAAGAGTGAGAGAGAGAGATAATAATGAGAGATCTCTAAAACTTAGCGTACACAAGTTTTCCAATTGATTCTCAGAATCCTTTTTATGAATGAGGCCTTTATTTTCTTCATTTTCCATTAATTTCCTTCAATTTCCTCCTCACATGAAACTTGTGATATTTCACCTCCTTTTTCTCCCAATTTCCATTATTCTCATAAATAAATGTGGCAAAAATTCCATTTTTCCTTTCCAAATCCTCAACAATTTCCTTTGCTAATTTCCTTAGCCAAAACAACCAAATGAACACCCCCTAGGATGTCTTGCCCAACATTAATCTTGGAGTAAGTGTCCCATCTATCGTGGTTATTATTTTTTACTTTATTACATGGAATTTTCACTAGACTTGTTAGGGAAAGATCAGGTGCCAGTGCTCCTAGTACATGACCCACTACATCATCGACTAGATAATCAGTAGACATGGGCATGGAACTGGTTGCCACATAATGAATTTGTGGTGGGGGAAATACCACTTGCATATAAGGACCATTTAGTAAAGTTCGTTGATTGGGAGTCAAATTAGGACTAATGAATGAAAGCTGGTCAATGGTCACGATTCTTCCTTCATGTAGGAAACACATCACATGAAATAGTGAAGAGACAAGAGGTCCCATGTCATAAACATAGTCATGCCCAAGTAGCAAATTAAAATCAAAAGGGCCTTTGACTACCATCACATATTAATGAACAATCTTTCCTCCCAAAGTAATAGGCAACTGAGTAAGGATCCATAATGGTTGACTAGTTCCTTTGTTAAAAAGCAATAGATTCTGGGTAATTAGCATAAGATGCAAAGAACCTAAAGCTTTCCAAGTAGTTGAGTAAAAAATACTAATAGATGCGCCTTCGTCTATGACTGTGATAGGTACGAGCACATTATAAGCTTGTACTATGATATGGAAGGGAACATAAGGGCGAAGACGATATCTTTCCAGTTAACTCCAATCAAGGGAAGTGACCATACTACTTGGAGGGGGTGTCGTGGGAACGGGATCTTTGTGCAATGGAAACGAGAGGATTATTCCCTTGTGCCGTAAAAACATGAGGATTTCCCTCCTATATCATTGGAATGGAAGGATTGCCCCCCAATTCATTGGAATATGAAGAAATGAGAAGAACCTGAGTGGGATGAAGTTCATTATCTACGTGAAAGTTACGATCAACTGAAGGTGGAATCGAGTCCACCATTTTCTAAACCAATCGCTGGACAAGAACAAACTCATGAGATTCATATTCAGAGAAAGTTGGATTGATTGGATTCAGATTCTGATTAATCACTTCATCAGTTAGTGGAGAATTGGGATAAAGCTTTCGATAGTGAGCCAGAATACGAGGCTGAGAAGTTGTAAGGTTTTCCAACACTTTTAAGGCTTCATCCATATAAGGACAAAGGTGAATAAGATGATTCCCTTCAGATAACCTATAGGTAAACTTGACTTTACCTTTCTTCCCATGGACCTGACTATCACCAGTTGAACATTTGTCATTAGCACGATCTCTAGAAACTGATGACAAAGGTTTATGTGAGCTTGTATACCACACTTATAATATCTTGGGTATACTAGGAAAATCTCCAAGAAGGTGGTCACCCTTACATAACTTGCAAGGGAATTTAACTTTGCGAGGTTGATTGGAAGATTTGTCCATACTAGTTTCATCAGTATAAATGGTTGCTTGGTTTCCCCCCTGTTTATTTTGTTTCTTCTTCTTCATCCTCTTCTTCTTCTTCTTCTTCTTCTTCTTAACTTCTTGGTTACTATAATCAAGACTTTCACTAGGCAAGGAGGAAGAAAGGGATGAATCAATAACAAGTGAAGAAGGAAAAGGATCAACTTTAGGATCAACTTGAGGTTGATATTATTTAGGTGGAGGAGGACTTGGTTAAGGACAAGTTTGGACATTTAGAACCAAGGAGGTCAAAAATAACCAAACTGATAAACCAATGGTAAATCCAGGAAGGGACAACGTGGCCATATAAGGAGCACCAATATTCGCAAAAGGAGGAAAAGGACTAGGATTCCTGTCAGAGGGGTTTCCTTGATTGGTAGAATCCAGAACTATCACCATTACTCTCAACCTAAGATCCGACAAGGGGTTGTTCCACAGGGAGGATGTTGTTTCGTGGTCAATTAATTGATTTTATAAATTAAAGACACAAATAAAACAAATGGGTAACTAGGAAAAGAGTATTACCAAGCAATCGTGAACTGTAATATACCACCTTGGAGAACCAAGGATTTACATATGGGAAATAAATCTCCCCGAATGTTGTGTTCGATATATCATGGTATATAATGCGTTTGACTCAGTTACCTATTGCGAGGATAGAAACCTATGGTGGACTTCCAAAATATACTTGACGGTACATGGAAGTGCAGTCCGTAATAGTTCTTTCTAATGCGTAATCATTCGATGAGTGTTCCCATATACTTATCATGCGTGGAGCACCATCCAATATACCTAATGGTATGCGGAGAACGATATGATACACTTACGTACGTGGAACAAGGTATCACCCCCAGGATACAATGCTGGAGAACAATGACAACTCCTACGTTTAACAACGCCTGAACTCGTCTCTAGCCTAGACCTCTAAGTGTTTCCGTTATTGTTACAAATGCTCCTTTGGTTGATTCAGTGAATTTTAATGTTCATCTTCAATTAAGTTTCAGTTTTGGGTCTCACTGCGAGTTTCACCTAAATTCCCAAAAATGAAAGCTAACATGAAGAAATGAAATCTTTCACTTTCAATGAAAATATATCTAGAGGAGGGAAGAAACAAACAATATGCAACATACAAAATGCATCAAATAATATGCAAAGTGAAATTCCATTTCAACGTAGTTTTTCTGATACTGATGCACACACAAAACCATATATGCCAATGCAAAGAGATTTTTCTTTTTGATTCCACTTAATTTTCAAACTAAGATGGATGTCTAATTACTGATAAAAACAAACTTTTCAAAACATTGACTAGAACACCAATTCATTCAAGCACTAAATGATAAAAAAATCAGTTCATTAATGCCATAATGATAAGAACAAAGGGAAATATAAAAAAATACTTATCAAAGGCACTCAAAACTAAATGAAAACCAAATGGAGGCTTCCGAGAGACCATAAGGCACTCAGGGAATCAAGGAAGAGCAGCTAGAACAAAGTTGAACAAAGAGAAAATCAGACAAGACAAAATTTGTGCATGAACAGGGACCAACACAGGTGGTGAAAGGGCACCAGTGTTCTGTAACACAAGCAAAGAGAAGGTTCAGGAGCATTGTAACGCTCTGTCACTAGACCAGAGGGAGTGCTAATCATGGGATGCAAGGTTTCGACACAACGATCGCAATTGAAACTCAATGAAAGGTCTTCCTAGGTCTATTCTTGACTGAGTAAGACAGTGAAGGTCTGAAGAAGAGGTAAAAGAAGAAGTAAGGACAAGGAAACCACCAAGGGAATACACCAATCCCTAGTGGAGTCACCAATTTGTTATACAGAATCTACGACTGCGAACATAAATGTCTTACCTAGGTATGGTGGACTAACCTAAAATAATAGAAAGCAAGGACTATATTGTCTTCCTTAAAGTAAATGGACAATGGGATGAAGCTGACATGGAATCTGTCGCAAGTTTCACTCCTTTCTTGGCTTGTACGCTTCAATCCTAGCTCTGATCATTATAATTAGAACTTTCACAATCATACAACACAAGACAAAGATCTACGACATCTATCTAGCATAATCCAATCACTTCATTGAATAGATGAACATGGTATTGAAATACATGAAATCATAACATCGCATATAGGAAAACAATGTACTCCTTGTATTAATAGAAATGGAGAGAGTTACAACCAAATATAGGATTTTATCTTGTAGAAGAGCTCCTCCAAGTTGACTTGTCCTTCCTCGTCACAAAGTGTGCCTCTATGTCAACCTAATGCATGGATAATGACTCTCAAAACAACAACATGAGGGTATAATCTATCTCCAAAATCCAACCTCTAGCTTGTGGATGACAGTAAATATGTATAAGAGGATGGTAGTTTAGGAATTCTTATCCATTTACTAATTTAGGTTTGAGATCCACTTTTGATGGGAGGATGAGCTCAAGGGATAAGGGGTGAAATCTCCAAGGTAGGATATGATAAGATTCGAGACTTTCATCCAAGATAAATGGTTATAACAACTCCTGGAAGCTTCAAGAATCTTTTATTTTTTCCGAATTTCTAGAATCAGTGCACCCCCAGCAAGGGGCATCCTACTGGTGATCAACGCAGGTCTAGAGAAGGTCAACCTGCCGAGGAACACAGTCTCTTAGGGAAACAAGGTGTGTTGGGCCTTAAAATCACTTAAATGAAGCAGTTAAAGGTAGAAATTTAGGGATTAGGGAGAGTCATGCTTATGGATTCTTACAAGGATGATGACAGGGGGTAAAAGAATGTTTATTGATCTAGTTAACATGCTTATTTACCATATGTGACAAAATGGCGTATAACACATTTGATAAGGATTCTTCACAATAATATCATTGTTTTCTCATATGCTACAAACCCTATTTCCTTATTGTGAGATTCGTCAATTACATCAAAAAATATTAGCTCTTCATTTACATGTGACAAGTTTTTTTCATTATGCTTCTATACATCCCAGTTTCTGTAAAATAGGTATGAAAACAATGGTTCTAGTGGAGCATAATTATTATTCAGGAACTTATTTTTCCAGCTAACGACTTCAAATGTAAATGACTCACCAAAAGGCATTGTTGATTATGAAAGTAGCTACGTGGAGGAAGTTGTGTGAAGGTGGTTGTGTCTATGCGGAAGTGACTACATAGTGAAAGCCCCACACAGTGAAAGTGGAACCTTTGCAAAAGAAAATCTTTGCATAAGACTAGTAAATATTTTTAGAGTTTATTTCTTAATGTCATGTCCCTAGTTAATCATTTATTTCAAAGCATGTAAAATAAGAATTTAGGAACACGTGGCATTGATTTTTTATCTTTTTAAGGAAGACATCTAAACTTAAGAACTCATTAACACCTGGTGTTTAAAGTTTTTAAATAGTGTGCAGAGATTTGCATCTAAAACAATGTGTCTAGTAAATATTTTTAAGGTTTATTTCTTAGCATTGGCTCCCTAGTTATTCATTTATTTCAAAGCATGTAAAATTAAGCATTTAGGAACATGTGGCATTCATTTTTTCTTTTTTCTTTTTAAAGGAATGCATCTAAACTTAAATACTTATTAACACCTAGTGTTTAAAGTTTTTAAACAATGTGCAGAGCTTTGCATCTAAATCAATGTGTCTAGTAAATGTTTTTAAGGTTTATCTCTTAGCATCGGCTTTCACCCTAATCATTTATTTCAAACCATGTAAAATTGAGCATTTCGGAACACATGGCATTGACTTTTTTCCTTTTTATTAAAAGGAAGGCATGTAAACTTAAGGTTTATCTCTTAGCATCGGCTTTCACCCTAATCATTTATTTCAAACCATGTAAAATTGAGCATTTCGGAACACATGGCATTGACTTTTTTCCTTTTTATTAAAAGGAAGGCATGTAAACTTAAACACTCGTTAACAGACAGTGTTTAAAGTTTTTAGACAGTGTGCAAATCTTTTCTGCGCAGTAAAAGCTCCGCACAATCATGTATTTCAGTTATTTTTTTACTCAATTATAATGAGTACGTGTCAAATAAACAAGCTTGAAAGCTTTGTGCAATGTTTATTAAAATAATAAATAAACAATTTTTTTTAAATAATTATTTTAAAAAGTATTCATTGATTAATAACAAAATTGAATTTCAGTGACTTACCATAAAGAGTTATTGAGTATGGAAGGTGGTTATGCATGTGCAGAGGTGACTGCTTGGAGAAAGTGTGTGTAGGTGGTTGTTCGGAGGAAGAATGTGCAGAGAAAAAATGCATATGCGCAGAGATTTCACTGTGTGGAAATCTTTGTGCAAGGAATAAGCAAGACAACTAACCTCTGACTCAATTGTAACAATGATTATTTAATATTGTTAAATCTAATGATTGTTATACATAGCATGGTTTTTATTAAAATCACAGCTCCACACATGAAAATCTTAAGGTTTACTTGTTAGCGTGGGCTCCCTAGTTAATCATTTATTTCAAAGTATCTAGAGTTAAACATTTAGGAAACAATAATATGGACATTGGCACTATTATTGTGCTATTTTACCCATTAATGCTAAAAATGACGCCAAATATCCTCACTAGTAAATATTTTAAAGGTTATTTCTTAGCATCGACTCCCTAGTTAATCATTTATTTTAGAGCATTTAAAATTAAGAATTTAGGAATAAGTGGCATTGATTTTTTTCTTTTTCTTTTTTGAAAGGAAGGCATCTAAACTTAAACACTTGTTAACACCTGGTATTTAAAGTTTTAAAACAACCAACGGATATTTGCATCTAAAACATTGTTTCAAGTAAATATTTTTAAGGTTTATTTCTTAGCATCGGCTCCCTAGTTAATCATTTATTTCAAAGCATGTAAAATTAAGCATTTAGGAACATGTGGTGTTGATTTTTTTTGTTTTGTTTTGAAAGGAAGACATGCATACATAAACACTCATTAACACTTGGTGTTTAAATTTTTTAAATAGTGTGTGAAGCTTTGCATCTAAAACATTCTTTTGAGGAGCTTTTCTGCATAGTGAAAGCTTCGCACCAGCATGTAATTTAGTTATTGTTTTACTTAATTGTAATGAGTACATGTGTCAATTAAAAAGCTTGAAAGCTCTGTGCAACATTTATGAAAATAATAAATAAATAAAACATTTTTTAAATTATTATTTAGAAATATATTCATTGATTAATAACAACTTAGAATTTCAATGGCTGACCATAAGGCGTGATTGAGTACGAAAGGTGGTTGTGGGTGTTCGAAAGCGACTTTTCGGAGAAAGAGTGTGTGTAGGAGGTTGTTCGAAAGAAGCGTGCGTGGAGAAAAAATGCATGTGCACAGAGCTTTCACTTTGTGGAAATATTTGTGCAAAAAACAAGCGATACAATCAACCTTTAACTTAATTGTAACAATGATTATTTAATAGTTTTAAATCTAATGACTATTATACATATCACTCTTTTTATTAAAATCAAAGCTTCTCACGAGAAAAACTTAAGGTATATTTGTTAGCACGCAATCCCCAGTTAATCATTTATTTCAAAGCATCTAAAATTAAGCATTTAGGAAACAGTAACACTGATATTGACACTTCTATTGTGCTATTCTACCTAATTATGCCAGAATTGGTGCCCAAGCTTCGCTCAAATCTAGTAAATATTTTGAAGGTTTATTTGTTAGCATCCGCTCCTTAGTTAATCATTTATTTCAAAGAATGTAGAATTAAGCATTTAGGAACACGTGATATTGATATTTTTTTTGAAAGGAAGACATCTAAGTTTAAACATTCATTAACACATGGTATTTAAAGTTTTAAAACAGTGTCCGAAGCTTTTCATCTAAAACAATGTGTCTAGTAAACATTTTAACGGTTTATTTCTTAGCACCAACTCTCGAGTTAATCATTTATTTCAAAGCATGTAAAATTAAGCATTTATGGCCAAGTGGCATATATATATATATATATATATATATATATTTGAAAAAAAGACATGTAAACTTAAACACTTGTCAACACACGTGGTGTTTAAAGTTTTTAAACAGTGTGCAGAGCTTTGCATCTAAAATAGTTTGCGGATCTTTGCTTATGTGAAACTTTTCCACATAGTGAAAGCTCCACGCAATCAAAGCTATGCAAAATCATGTATTCCATTTATTGTTTCACTCGATTGTAATGAGTATTTGTATCAATTAACCAAGCTTGAAATCACTGTGCAACGTTTATTAAATAATAAATAAACAAATTATTTTTTTAATTATTATTTAGAAACTTATTTATCAATTAATAACAACTTCAAATTTCAATGAATAAGGATAAGGTGTTATTGAGTACGAAATGCGGTTGTGCATGTGCAAAGGTGACTATTTAGAGACAAAGTGTGCACATGTGGTTGTTCGAAGGAAGTGTGTGTGGAGAACAAATGCATGTGGATAAAGTTTTCTTGTGTGGAATGATTTATGCAAGGAACTAGAACAAATGCATGTGCATAAAGTTTTCTTGTGTGGAATAATTTATGCAAGGAACTAGCAAGACAACCGACCTTTGAATCAATTGTAACAATGATTATTTAATAGTGTTAAATCTAATGACTATTGCACATAAAATGCTTTCTATGAAAATACAAGTTTTGCACAAGCAAAGCTTGATATTTATTTGTTAGCATGGATTCTCCAGTTAATCATTTATTTTAAAGCATCTAAAATTCAACATTTAGGAAATAGTAATAGTAACACTGACTCTATTATCGTGCCTCTCTTCCCAATGATTCAACAAATCTCCAACTAATATTTCCTTGTGCGAAGATGACTCTTAATTTTGCAAATTTCCACATACTATAGTTTTATTAAATTCATGAAAGTAGTCATATTTTTACTAGTTACATTCGTTAACACCTGATGTTTAATGTTTTTAAACAGTGTGTTGAGCTTTGCATGTAAAAATATGTGTGAAAACTCGCTGATGTTGAATGTTTCTAAACAGTGTGTTGAGCTTTGCATGTAAAACAATGTGTGAAAATTTTCTTGCGGGGAGTTTTTCCACACAGTGAAAGCTCCACACAAGTTTAGTAAATGTTTTTAAGGTTTATTTCTTATCCGGAAAGCTTAGTAAAAGTCGTCACAAAATGAAATCACTTTCATGCATTCCAATTTTTGTTTTACTCGATGTCCAAATGTTGTTTTACTCGATGTATTGAAGCTTGTGTGGAAAGATTTCATTGTGTAGAGAGTGTGTAGAAAGATTATTGTTTTCATTATGCAGAATTTTCTTTACACTATGTACAATCTTTAATCAATTAATTAGCAAAAGTGGTAGAGGCAAGAATTAGTAGCTACTAATCTTGTTTAGATTTAAATCAAAAAAATGATTATACTTCCCTTCACAGAGACTCTACTATAAGGCACTATTTCTGCTACTTTATTAATGAACGGTAACTTCGATTTATTAATGAAGGTTAACTTCGATTCCTTATCTGAAAGTCATTGTCTTTGTAGTTGCACAAACATATAGTGTCAACCAAATCAATTTATAACTATTATCGTTCATATCGTAACAAAAGTCGCCAAATCACCTATCATCCAACTCAAAATTTTTCACTCTTTTACTTCGTCCTTGAGGTAGTGTTTATGTAACTCTTTATGGTGAAAATATCCTGGTGCAAGGGAAATCAGCCACCGATATTTTTCATAGATAACTATATACAAACTAAAATTATCTGCCATTATATCTATCTTGGGATACGATGCAGATAATTCAATACTGATTCATTCAATTTACTCTTTCACAATCCATAGTTTAATTATGGACCGTTTATAATCATTGTTCTTTTAGAGCGTATACAATTATTACATCTAAAGATCAAGGTTCAGCCGCGAATGATAATCATGAAACGAAGTAGATAGAGATATCAAAAAATGAAGACTCATCACATGAGTCTGAAGATTTCATTACAAACACTGTAATTTATACACGAGTCTAGACGTAGAAACTACAATGATTATCATTATTTTTTACTTAAATTCAATAACTCCTATGGATTATTAACTCCCCGCTCATTGACACTGAACTCGTAGTCATATGAACAGGGATGGATGAATTCGTGATTAATATTCTAATATCTTTCCTTAATCACCACCTAAATGTCAATATTCATGCTGGTTTGAGTCTCAATGGCTTAGAACAGTACATAAAAAAAACTTGATAATATGGCTTTCATTTTTACCTTCTTGCTAAAGGGTCCATGCTTGTTCATTTGTTGGTGCAGTTTCATCTTCACTTTTCTTACTATAAGATAGTGGTGAGCTTATCAACTTTTTCAACCTCTTTAATCAACTTTGTTTCTGCAAACATGGTGTCCTACATTTGATTTGTGTATGGAAGTAGGCATCTCTTCTCACCAAACAACCACTCATCAATAAGATGCTTTTTATGGATCAGATTGAACCACTCTTAATAATTCTTATAAAATTTGACTTCATACATCTCTCTGCATTAGAAAGAGTTTCTTCATAAAAATATTCATATTCTACATCAATGATTGTTTCTTCATGATCACATGTTTCAATGTCAATTAAAAACACACATTCATCATCCATCATTGCAGTCTCAATGTTGTCATTTTCAGTTTCAAAATCAATCATAAAAATGAAAAAACAATTATCATTTTCAACAACACTTTCATCAACTTCATCTTTCTTACTCCACTTCATGTTGTACTTTATTTCAAGCATATCCCAAAACATTTTTGCGGATCACATACTACTTCACCAAATTCATGCATCACATATACGAGCTGACCTGTGTGTGTGGCTGTTGAAAAGTGGTCGTTTCTAGCTGAGTTGAGTGTGGATTGTATATGGTTGTTGTAAGATGAGAAGACAACCGAGTCCGTGTGGCATCAGTTGAATGTAAAAGGAGCCGGAGCAGCATAGGAGACCATCTTGAAATTGTCGTCTCTCCTGGAGGCCGAGGGCGTAAAGGAGCTCGATAACTCATGCAAGAGAGAGAGAAGTTGTCTTCTCGATTAGGGAAATTGCTTTCGAAAGGAGTAATTCATTGTGTTTTGTGTGCATTGAGATCCGTGGAGAGGGTGGATCGAGCCACCTGGAGGAGAAGAAAGTCATTGTTTAATTGCAGTCGAGCCTGAATCTGTGTGTTTAATTGCAAACAAGGTGGAGGTGCATGTTGGATAGTGGCAGAAAATCTGTTGTCGATTGAATCTGTGGACGAAGTCAAGTTATGTAGATGTCGACAAAGTCTTAGGGAATAGTAGGAGAGTGGGTCTTGTTATGGAGTCTCTTCACTATATAATCTCTATACAAGAAAGCTCTGTAAGAAGCAGGGCAATTGATATGAGTGGTAAACTGAGGAAATATCCTTACATAACATAAATTATATTTCTCTAAAAAAACATTATTAAATATTAAATATATATCTAATAAATTAAAGTATCATAATTATAAATATCAATTATCAACGTGTAAGAAAATTGTATTTATATTTTATATATTTCTACAATTTTAAATATAAAGGGTTTTGAATTCCAAATCACATACTTTACCTATAATTTTATATCATGCCCATTATCAAGTCTCCACCAACATGAAACTTTGAGGCATGAATCCATTCTATAACCGTTTAATAGTTCTAATAGCTAAATGAAAGTCCCCTTCTAGGTTTTTGAAATACCTTGGATTAAGCTGCTCTGAGTCCCTATTCTAGAGCGACGAATTTTTTTGCAACATTATTGTTGTTGATGCCCATAGAGGAATGCAATATTGAAAATGTTGGGTGTGGAGTCTGATTATCTTCTATATTCAAAGGTATCGCCACATTGGACCCCAGTTCGAAATGGGGGCGGCAACGCCGCCCATAAAATATTCGCTGCAGGGGGCGGCTGCCCCCGAAGCTAAAAACAGCTGTAAAATTGCCTTGTAAAAGTATAGTAATTTCTAGTCAATCTGGGCCGTTCATTAGGCAGATGATCTGACGGTAGAACTTATGTTTAGTTTAGGGTTTTTTGCCCTAGAAGGCAACCCCTCTCTTTGTATGAGGGTATTGTATTTGAGGCTGTGTGATAGATGTGTATTCTATGAGCGGGAAATAGAGAGGTGAGACTGTGAGAGAAAACAGAGGATATTACAGCAGATCTGCTGTAGGTTGTGTCTCTTCATTTTGCTGGATAATAGAAAAGAAGGTCTGGCTGTTCAGGGTGGACGTAGCCCAAACTGGGTGAACCATGTATATCTGTGTCTCTCTTGTTTTATGCGCTTTCTGTGTTTATATTTCTGCAATATTTTATGTGTTCTATTGCTCCATAATATATAATTTTCTAACAGAAAACAGGTCTCCACAGTGATTCTTGAAGACGCCACCGAAACCATGATTTCCTTTAGCAGCGCCATCAAAATTATATTTAGCGAAGAACTGCGAGGAAGGAGGCCAAAGTGTCTAAGAAAATGAAACAAGAACTCGGGGGAAGGAACAGGGTTGGGAGTCGATGGAACGAGGGCAAGAGCGCAGATGGAAGTAGATCAGTCTTCACCCGACCAACTTGAGATAAGAGTGGATTCTCTAATATTTTTTACGATTCGACCCCAAGTTTCTTCTGAAGTACTTGAAAGCCCTTTAAATATTGTGTTGTTCCGCCTTTTTAGATAGACCATGGACTAAAACCCGAGGGCAGTATCCCAGCATTGTTGATTATGGGGTTTTTGAATACTGTGCTTCTCCAAGAAGAGAGGGTTTTCGTTATGTTATGAAGAGGGTGACGAATAGATTGCCTAAACAACATGGCTAGTCTGGTCCAGTGATATTCTGCGTGAGAGTCTCCTTTATGAAGACAATCCAATGTTAATGTTTGCTTGTGAACCTGCAACCAGTGATCAAATTTGAAGGGCAGGTCTTAATTTCATTTAGAAGGGCATATATTTAAGTCGCACTTCTATAATGAAAAGCATAAAAAAAAAAGAGCAATTCAATCGACAACAGTAAATTATTTTCAAATTTCTTTTTATTTTTTCACAAGAGAATGGTGGAACAACAACCCCATGGATGTTGTGTATAAGGCATCTCTGATATGAGCCGCAACTAATATATCAGATGCATTTACCATTAATGGATAAACATGAAACCTATATTCCTGCTCCAGTTCAGATAAGGATTAATTTTGTAGGAAATTTTTGTGACCAGCACGTTCAAGCCAACATACAAGTAGCTCAATCAAATTTAAATTTGTTGCGTGAATGAAAAAATTCAGTAAAATTCTAAACAGGTTTAGGATTCAACAAAAGAGTGTACAAAGGTGTATATGTTTTTGGTATCTCCTTTTTTAATATAAAAACTACCAGGAATTGGGAATCCACAAACAAATCAAATCCAGTATGTTAGGAACCCTGTTGAATGTGCTCCTCTCCAAGCATAAATCATTCTTAAACCTTGCTTGACAGGGGTTTGCTGAATGATGAATCTATGCTCCTCTCCAGCTTAAATCGTCGTGAAACCTTGCTTTGGGCAGCCTTCAGCCACAACCCAGTGAAATTACAGACCTAATACATGGCCCATATTGACATCTAGTCGCTCTCAATTGAAACTACCAAATGTAATGGTATCAAAGGGTAATTGTGACATAATAATTAATAAGAACTTCCATCATATGCACAATTAGAAAAAGCAACTCAAAAAGAAACTGTTGTTTTTGAAATGGGAGCAACTAAGAAATTGCCAAATGTAATGGTATCAAAAAGGTAATTGTGACATAATAATTAATAAGAACTTGCATCATATGCACAATTAGAAAAACAACTCAAAAGGAAACTGTGGTTTTTAAAATGGGAGTTTCTGAAATGAGATTTAAGTTTTAACATGAAAAGAAATTTACAAATTCAACATTCCTAAAATTCTAATTTCAGAAAAATGAAATTTAAAAAAAAAGGTTGACAATTTGACAACACTTCATAAAAAAATTTAAGATATTATTCCAATTTTTTTTTTAAATGACAAAAATCAATTTTTAAATTTTTTTTGACTGGTAAAATTTTCTCCCTACTTCTTTGACGTGCCAGAGACCCTGTGAAGGGCTCTGACGTGTTCAATTTTGATCCCTGTCTGCAACCACAAGAAATGAGCTATCTTCGGCGAGCATCTTAAGTCCATTACAGATATCCAGAATATTCTTGAATCCTACGAATATGGGAAAGGTCAAATTTCCTATTTAGCCTATGTCTTTCGATATAGGCATGGTCTAATAACGTGGAGTAGTTGTCCGGAAAGTTATGGAAATTCCAGTGATATTTAGAGAAAATCCAGCGAGGATTTTTGTATATCCAAGTTATAGTTGTTAAACTTCAAAATTTTAGGTGTCTTAGACGTTTTTGATGGTGCTGAATCCATTTCCACTATCAAAAACACGATTGAAACACTGCATCTACAAGATTTTTTGAAAAATTTTAACCTGAATTCTGGCCACTTTTGGCGATCCGGGCAATTCCTCCGCCTCATTAGAAGACTTCTTTCAAAATAGTCTGAAAATCCACAATTAATTTATGAGAATTTTTAGAATATTCCAAAATCCAATAAATATGAATGAGGTGAATATTTTTCATTTTATATCTTTAAAATTTCAAAATACTCTGGGAATAGACAATCTACTTAAATTCAACGATTTTGAACTATGAAGTTCCTTACCATTTTAGTAAACAATATTTTATCAGTGAAAGGTTGGTTGTTAATTAAAGAATGAGCTACTTTTGGCCATGAATTTCCTTGCCATTTTAGTGGACCAGATTTTATCATTGGGAGGTTGGTTGTCAGCAATAATGAAAGAATAAGCTTCTGGAACATAAAAGACTTTTGTAAGCTTATATTTTAACTTTTAAATTATTAATATTTTTTATTGTAAAATTAATAGAAAATATTTTGGTAAGATTTTAATATAATTTTATTTAGAAAATACTAAAAATTTTGACAAAATTTTAATAAAATTTAGTAATTTTTTTAAAATTCAAATTATATTTTATATGTTCTTAAATTTTATATATAAAAATTTAAATTTCAAATCACATACTTGACATAAAATTTCAAATCATAGCCATTATCAATATATGAGAAAAACATAATTCAGATCCGTTTTGGAAAAGACATATTAAAGTATGACTTAATTTATTTATTTTTAATTAAAAAATCCATTGATGGGTTAGAAAAGAAACATAGTACCATTTATTTTTAATTAAAAATTCCATTGATTGATTAGAAAACATAGTACATCAGTAACTTTCTTATTGTTGTTTTCCACTAGGGAAACCGGGTGACTTTACCCGTCCTTGAGATTGGTTGTCAGCAATAATTAAAGAGTAGGCTTCTTGAACAGAAAAGATTCCCGCGGGCTTGTACTTTAACATTTAAATTAATTGTATATAGCATTTCACGTTTTAAATTATCCATTTTTTTTAATTAATTTAGATATTTTAGTTTTTAAATTATAAAAATATCTTTATTAATTTTTTAAAAGAATTTATGTCTAATTTAAACAAAATTAATGCAGAATGCAAAATATTATATTTTTCATTAATAGTAAGTATGTTATTATGGTTTTTTTATTTATTCATCTCAAAAATATATGTAAAAAATGTTTTATAGTTTTTTGTGTTGTTTTAATTTGTTATTTTTTTTAATGTATCACAAATTTTGAGAGCTTATATTCTTTTAAATATGGTTTAGGGTTGTTTGGGTTTTGTAATTTATTGAGTGTTTTTGGTAGCAATTGAAATTTTATCACAAAATTTTCCTTTCAGAAGCATTTCGGTACTTTGTTTATTGTTGTCCTATAGTATTTGTGACTTCGAGAGATTTAGAATATTGTAATTTTATCACGTTTTACAAAATAGTTTTGGTAGTCACTTAGGTTGTTGAATAGATGTTTTAGCTAGTTTGTTAAAAGATAGAAGAATTTAGGGTTTGATATTTCTTTGTATGCAAATATCATAATGTGCTCCTGTGGAAAATATGAAGAAATTTTTTATTAGAATGCAAATACTTCTCATTTTCTTGGGCTATAATGTCTATGCAAAGAGCAGTGTTGTCCCCAATGAAGTGGTACCCACACATTTTCATGTGTGACATCTCTCATAGATTTAAAAATAAATTTATTAACTTTTTTAACAAACATTGAACACAACTATTAAATATTAAGTTCCAAATAATTTGATGCCATGACTATTTATTAAAATTTTCTCCATCTCAACATATTACATTCCAAATTAATTCATATAATGGAAATATTGTTCCACTATGATTACAATGGATTTGAATCCTTATGTTTGCTTAATACGCATTAAAATTCAAATCTTTCTATTTACATTGTGTAGAGTCAAGTATAAATGAGTATGGCTACTGAGTTTCTTCATATATCTTAATGTTACTTTAAACCCAATGCAATATAGTTTTTATAGAACAATACAAGACCAAATTAAAAGCCCTATTTGAAACAATGTTTTCTTTTAAAAGAAAGAACTGTCTAAGGAAATAATTTTAAAACATGAAAACAGTTTAATTTGCACAAAATCTCAAGTTGCCCAACCAAGCAATCCCGGGGAAACATATATTTCTCAAATAAACAAGCCAATTAGATTTAAAGATAATAACCATCTAATTATAAAAACATGATATGCAAAAATATTCTTGATTTAAAATAAAACATACATTGAGGAATTTAGACTTCTGTCATCCATAATATTGTAAGATAATCTTCGGCAAAATTACATAACCAATCTTTTGTCGACGCGTTTCGAACCAACCAGTGAAAACATATATTATTAAAAAAATCTACTCAGAGACCATGGAAAAAACTACAATAAAGCAAGGGAAAATTTTTATAATAACTATGTTTTTTTTACTTTTAGTGCTCAAAGGACATTAATTTTTGTCTCACCGCCTTCTTATCCGATCATGGGAAAGAATAAGGTACATAGAAGTCCACATATTTTGTTGAAACATGGAGATGGTTAGTGTTACTGATGAGAATAATCCTAGCTTACTCGTCCTAAAACCAAGTTAATCAAATTTAATTTTTTTTATAATATTAAATATTAATTGAAATAATTAATATTTATAATTATGATACTTCAATTTACTAATCATATATTCAATATTTAATAATATTCTTTTTAGATAAATATAATCTACCTCAATAATTAGAGAGCAGGCTTTTTGAAGAGAAAAGACTCGCGCGGGCCTGTACTTTAACTTTTAAATTATCAAATATGTTTTCTAGTGTACTTTAACTTTTAGATTATCAATTTTTATTTTTTATTTTTTTTTACTAATTTCAATAATGATGGTAGTTATTTTAAATTTTAAATTTTAAATTATGAAATTATTTTTATTATTTTTTCAAAAAATTCTTTGTTTAATTTTAAATAAAATTAATGTAGAAAATTTACTTGGTCTTGAGGTAGATTATATTTGTCATTTTTTTTTATTAAATATTAAATATATGCCTAGTAAATTGAAGTATAATAATTATAAATATTAATTATAAATATTAATTATCAATATGTAAGAAAAAATTATTAAGAAAAAATTATTTATATTTTATATAGTTTTATAAATTAATTATCAATATGTAAAAAAAATAATTTATATTTTATATAGTTTTATAAATTTAGATATAGAGTTATGAATTTTAAATTATATTTTTTATATAGAATTTTATACCATGACTATTATCCATTTAAATTGTTTTGGGAGAAACATATATATATATTTATATATTTTGGTTAATTAAAAATTATTGATTGATTAGAAATATATCGGTTTCTTTTCTTATTATTGTTTGTTACTAGAAAAACCATATTTTTTTTGGTTAATTAAGAAAATTATTGATTGATTAGAAATATATCGGTTTCTTTACTAGAGAAACCATACTATTAAAAGAAAAAGAGTTTTTTAAAACCAAAATTAACATCATAAGCTAGAGGATTGACAATAAAAACACAATTGACATGGCTATCATGGATACTTGAACATGTCATGGAAAGAGGGTGTGTTAATATAAAAAATGAAGACTCAAATCAAAATATTTGCAGATTCAACATATGGTTTATTTATACATAAACCCAGTCAGAGAGTCTACAAAGGTTTAGCAGATTGTCATTTACTTTCTACCTAAACCTGCAGAATATTAAATTTTTATTGACTGTAACCGAAAATCTAGAATGTATTAGCATCCTAGTTATTATTTCTAACACTTCCCCTTAATCATGACCTAAATGTTAACTTCTTTGACGGTCTAAGTCTCACCTAGGCTTAAAACCATGACTTAAATATTTCATTTTGACTTTCTTTGCTATAGTATATTGATGCAACTTTTTCTTGAACTTGTTTCTTCCAACTTATTTCTTTTTCTTACTCGAGATCTTTCTGGTTGCATTGTCGTGGTCATCATCTAGATCTTCAACAATAGATTCCCATATTAATTGTTTACACCTTGATTCGTGAACTACGGGAAACTCTTCAATCGTAAGATCTTGTAGAGTAAATTTTGGCTCCGATCATCAATAGCATCACATTGTTTTTCAAAAATTTATTCTAACCCAAAATTACGCTGAGACCCAAAAATGCTTCCAAATAGACTCATGAAAAAGTAATCAATAAAAAAATCATTGTCAAAGAAGTCTAAAAATATATGCATATTGCTTATTCACCACTTTACCTCTGCCACAAAGAAAAATACACATCCACAAAGAAAAATACACATCAAACAAGACACTTTGGAGGTCTAACCACTCTCCCACACAAATCTTACCACCGCCTTGCAGCTGCTCCACAGGCTTTCAATACACAACACCTCAATTCCTACGCAGCACCACAACAGGCTACACAACTCAATCCTTGGGCAACTAATTTCTTAACACGGGTTAACAACGACAATACTTTCTCAAGGCACCATTGCACCATTACACACTTAGATATTCCTTCAACACGCACATGAGCTAACACTCAGCCACGCCACATAACTTCACAATCTTGTCTACAAACAACCTTCCCGATTAATTGTAACTATGCAACAAGAAGCAGACAACACTGGCTCACGACTCAATAGTCGTGACCCAATAGTCTTAGGACAACACAAAAATTCACAATGATCCCACACTTCGACTACACCTCCAGGATCTCACAGATGACAACGCCCAATAATTACGCTCCCACGCACAAAGATCAACAACTCTTCCAACAACTCTTTGGCGTTGGGCTCTTCACACGCAACAATAGTCAGCCCTTTACATTTCACTACTAGTTCAACCATGAGGATCTACATTCAGTTCTCAACACACAACTCCTGGACGTTCATAACGTCCACCAATGAACCATGGAAGCAGGGTTCTTTCATCGATAAAAAAAAAAAATGGAAACTCAACCTTAGGGACAGGAGGCACAAAACGACCTCATGACTCTCATTCATAGATCTCTCACAGGAAATGTGATTTCCTTGTTCTCACTCTAAAATTAATGCCCATTAACTCTTCAATTGAGCAATGACATAGGAGTTCATCCTTTTCTGCAGATAAGTCTGCTCCATTGCAACAAAAGAATTCGTTCCTCCCTACCAGTGATTTTTTCCGCCTTTTAATGATCCCCTTTCACCAGCAAATTTTCCTCTCCAGGAATTCGCTCCTCCCTTGGAAGCGATCTCATCGGCCACTAATTTCTTCGAGTATCTTTATCACGGGAATCTTCCCTTCGATGTCTCTTCTCAGATCGATGGTTTCTCAGAGAAAAACATAAGATAAAAACAAAAAATAGCAGGTGTGGATGCTGCTCGAAACAACTTCAACGCCATGGAGCATGAAAAACAACTCAATATCAACACTCTTTGAGTCTCAATTGTGCGACTCTATAACATAGTGACACACCAAAACTTTACATAGACAATCTCTCACATTTGTCTTCTCCTCCCGAGATTGAGCACTCGACATGTTCTATCAACAACAACAAATGCACAGAATTGTTGTGCTTCTCCACTCACAGTAGCCAACGATTTGGACATATTGGTGCGCATCTCCATGTTTCCACTAAGGTCGTGAGTTCGAGCCTCTTTCGCGGCTGTACATGCAGCCTCCGTAAATTAATGCGCACCTCAGCTCACAGTCACCAATGACTTTCTCCTCCTCCCGTGGCTTGAATTTCTCAGGCACACTCGACAACAACTATCCATAAATTGATCACAAATCAGTCATTTATTCATGAAATGGTAGCATGGATCTGCAATACGAGCCTATGGTTCCACTAGTTTGATAATCAACACCACAGTGGTGACCCAAAACCCCGCAACAACTTCACATATGTTGGTCGGTCCCAGCTAATCACAACACTAGGATTTTCAACGAACACTCGACTATAGACACTTCTGACATCTACAAACACTCCTCTTGGTCTAAACTCCATCGGCTCTGATACCATATTAGAAATGAAGACTCAACACAAAACCCTTGCAGATCGCATTCAACATATGGTTATTTATACATAAACTAGGCTTGCAAATTGCATTCAACATAGGGTTATTTATATATAAACCTAGTTGGAGAGTCTACAGAGGTTTTGCGGATTGTCATTTGATTTTTACCTAAGTTACCGACTATTAATTTTTTTTATTGACTTTGACTGACAATCTAGAATGTACTAACATCGTCGTGATTATTTTTAACAGTTGGGGCAGGTTCCATTAATAAATTCTTTATAATTGTTTCAGGTGGCAAGGGGATGGTCCTTTACCTCTCCTCGTGCTGGTGAGATGGTAGTGGAGGCCAACCCCGTCCCCTTTGGCCCTTTTGAGGTGTTTACACCCCAATCGAGGAGATCTGCCCTTGCATTGTCTCTATGAAAAGATGCTCCGTATCTTTGGATATAAGCTTTGACCCTTTTGAGGTGTTTACACCCCAATTGAGGAGATCTGCCCTTGCATTGTCTCGATGAAACGATGCTCCGTATCTTTGGATATAAGCTTGAGACAATCAAGGATAAAGGTGGAAATGTGAAGCAAATCCCATGGAGCCATCACGCTGAAGTTGGAACCTGAGTAGCCTATGTTTGCAAGAAAATATGCAACCTTTTTTCCCTGTTAGCCTCACGTGCATTGGGATGGTGATTTGTATTTTATTGAGGAGCTCAACAATTCTCAATGTATAATTGGCAAGTTTCCAACAACATGAAATTTTATGAGGCTTGGATCCATTCTATAGTCGTTTAATAGTTCTGATAACTAAATGGGAGTCCCCTTTCACTATAAGTTTTTGAAAGCTTTGGGATTGAGACGCTCCGAGTTCTTGTTCTATAGAGAAGAACTTCGTTGCAACATTATTGTTGTTGGTTTCGATAGAACCTGTGTTGGGTCCCTATAATACTAGTGATTACCCCATTACTATTGTAGTTATACCCCTTATTTATATTGTTGTGCCCCTATTACCCCCATATTATTATTTCTGTGCCCCATAGAATCCCTCTATTGTTATTTTTGTGGCTTTATATTATTATTGTTAGGTCGCCTGGATTATATTGTGACTCCTTAGACTCCTATATATAGAAAGGAGGTTTTGTCATTTGTATCATCCAAGAATTGTTCATTTATGTAATGTAAAGAAGGTTTCCCCCTCGAAGAGGCTGAATTCTAAGGCGTTGATCTACCTTTTCTATCTTTTCTTGAGCTGGTTTCATAACATTTGGTATCAGAGCTTTGGATTCTAGGGTTTCGCTGCTCCAAACAGGTCATCGTGGCATTTTCGCTATAACTTTTTTTTCTGTGACGTTTCAGAAGTCGCAAAAAAAACCCATTTGAGAAGAATTGGTGTTGAACCTTGGGTCTGAATTTCAAAGCTTTTTGCGCGATATTTTTGGAGATATGATCTGAGGAAGTTGGTATTTTTGCAGACTCCTGAATTACATTCAAAACAGGTGACCTGGGGAAAATCATCATAACTTTCTCTCTGAGGATCGGATTGAAATTTAGTAAAACGGTACAGAAAGAGGACGGACTGTAGTTTCTTGTGGCTGTTTTTTAGATCCAAAGGTCGAAACAGTGACTCGCGGCACGTCGTACAAGTTAGCTCTACTGAACTAGTCTATAATCAAGTCACTGTGGGAGATTTCGCATAACTCTTCCTTGGATAATCCAATTTGGGTCAGACTTGTGGAATTGGAAATAGGACACAGAGAGCTACTACAGGTCACAATTTCAGAACTAGATGACTGGAAAGTATAGAGATACATCAGAGGCAATATCGAGCTCCTACAAAGTGAAAAAAGGTGTGTAGATTTTTTTAAATTTTTGCTTAAGCTTGGTTTGAAAATTTGTTTTGAAGGAATTCAAAGGGCATAGTAGAGCATTATTATCGGTAACTGATGCCCCGAGGAAAGAAAATGAAAACACCTAGTAAGGAACCTGGAAGCTCTAGCATGACTCATGAAGAAGAGGAAGAAATGCTACATGATATATCAAAATTACAAGAACAAGTGCAACAAATGTCACGCTCACAAAAGTTAACAGATGCTAAGATAAATGGCGTGGAAGCTAAGATGAACGGCATGGAAGCTAAGATGGACAATTTGAAGATAGATTTGAACACAAATTTGAAGACAGACATCGCAGATTTGAAGACAGATTTGACTAATTTTCTACAAGAAATACTTACTAATGGTGAAAAGGTAGTAAAGAAAACTCATGATGAGAACAAAAGAAATGTTAATCATGATTCCATAGACGCTAATGTTGGATCGAAGAATCACCACATTCCAAAAATCGATATGAGGAAGTTTGATGGCAAGGATCCCGCCACATGGATATTACAGATGGAGCAATTCTTCGATCTCAATAATGTGCAAAACACACAAAAGGTACGTATGGCAACTTTATATTTGGAACCAAATCAGTTTGTATGGTATCAATGGCTTTGTTCTCGTAAACAATTTATCACTTGGGCAATTTTTACGGAAGAATTGATAGCACATTATGAGGATACAAAAAGCAACACTTTTTTTAGCCAATTGATAAGTCTCAAACAAAAGGGTTCAATAATGGAGCACATTGAGGAGTTCCAAAAATTGAACATAAGGGTAAAAGATATTCCAGAGGAGCATAGGATTGATGTGTTCATAGGGTCTTTAAAGGATAATATCCAACATGATGTGCGCCTTTGGGAACCTGATTCATTAGAGAAGGCATTCAGGTTAGCAAGAAAAATGGAAAGCAAAATTATGGCAACTAGGAAGCATACCATTCACAACTATAAAGACGGAAGTGTTGTTGCCCATAGTCTTCCACAACCTACAAGGTTGACACCACAAAAATTGGAAGAAAAAAGAGCAAAAGGGCTTTGTTACAATTGTGATAGCAAATACACAAAAGGTCATAAGTGTGCTGAGAAGAAATTATTCTACATAGATTGTGAAGAGGAAGAAGAAAAGGAGCAAGAAAGGTCAAAAGAAGAGAATATATTCCAGGAACAAAGCCTAGATGAAGAACAAATAAATCCGACCATATCTTGTAATGCATTGGCGGGAATTACCACTCCTCAAACCATCAAGATAGAAGGACAAATCAAGAAGAAAAAGGTAATAGTGTTGATTGATTCAGGAAGCACCCACAATTTTATTCATTGTAGGGTAGCAAAAGAATTGAATTGCTTCCTATATCCAGCACCAGAGTGTCAAGTGATGATTGCAAATGGAGGAACAATAAATTGTTCTGGAAAGTGCCATAATATCAAGCTATCCATGGGAGAATATGTATTGACTAGCCCAATGCTTTCCATTCCAATGGGAGGTGCTGATGTTGTACTAGGAGTCCAATGGCTACAATCCTTGGGTACAATAGCTTTTAATTTTCAAGAACTTTTCATGAAATTTTCTGTGGAAGGAAAGGAAGTTGAATTAAGGGGTATTGCAGGGAAACCAGGAAAGATAATCAGCTCTAATGGCATGACAAAGCTTCTAAAAAAGGAGCAAAGAGGTGTAATTGCACAATTATGTTCGCTAGATGTTTCCACATTGGAATCATCTATTTCTCCAGATCTCCAAAAAGTCCTGGACAATCATTCCAAGGTATTTGAGACTCCCAAAGGTCTCCCACCTATGCGTGATCATGATCATGCTATTCATCTGATTCCAGGAAGTGTTCCTCCAAACATCAGGCCGTACAGATATCCATATGTCCAAAAAAGTGAAATTGAACGTATGGTTGCAGAAATGCTAGAGGCTGGTATAATTCAACCGAGTCAAAGTTCTTTCTCAGCTCCAGTAGTATTGGTGCACAAGAAGGATGGATCATGGCGCATGTGTCCAGATTATAGGGAGCTCAACAAGCTCACTATTAAAGATAAGTTCCCCATTCCTGTCATTGATGAATTACTGGATGAATTGCATGGATCAATTTACTTCACCAAGTTGGATCTTCGTTCGGGATATCATCAAATCAGAATGAAGATTGAAGACATTCCAAAAACGGCATTTAGAACTCATGAGGGTCATTATGAATTTTTGGTCATGCCTTTTGGCCTTACCAATGCACCTTCAACATTTCAAGGTTTGATGAATTCAATTTTCAAACCATTCCTTAGAAAATTTGTGTTAGTATTTTTTGATGATATACTAATCTACAGCAAGTCTTGGAAGGATCATGTTGAACATGTTGACAAGGTGCTACAACTATTGGAGGAGAAACAATTATATGCAAAAAGATCCAAATGTTTCTTTGGAGTCCAGGAGGTGGAATATTTGGGTCATATTGTATCTCATGAAGGAGTTAAGGTAGACCCTAGCAAAATTAAAGCCATTAAGGAATGGAAAATCCCCACATCCATAAAGCATCTGCGAGGATTTCTTGGGTTGACAGGGTATTATCGCAAGTTTGTTAAGAATTATGGGAGAATAGCAGCACCTCTAACAACATTATTGAAGAAAGATTCATTTTCATGGACTCCGGAAGCAACAAAGGCCTTTAAACATCTTAAAGAGGCAATGTGCCAAGCACCGGTCTTAGCTACACCGGACTTCACAAAAACCTTTATTGTGGAATGTGATGCTTCAGGAAATGGAATTGGTGCTGTTCTAATGCAAGATGAAAGACCCATTGCTTTTGAAAGTCGTCCAATCAAGGGAAAGTTTTTAAGCAAAGCTATTTATGAGAAGGAAATGTTGGCAATACTCCATGCACTTAAGAAATGGCGACCCTACCTAATGGGAAGACACTTCAAGGTAAAAACGGATCATGATAGCCTTAAATACTTTTTAGAACAAAGATTATCCTCTGAAGAGCAACAAAAGTGGGTCACAAAGATGTTGGGTTATGACTTTGAAATCATCTACAAAAAAGGGAAGCAAAATGTGGTGGCAGATGCACTCTCAAGAAAGGATGAGGATGTGGAAGCATTGTTGTGTGCCATTTCTATTATCCAACCAGATTGGATAAACGAAGCAAAGGAGGAATGGAAGAATGACGAAGAAGTGTGGGCACTTATTCGAAAGCTACAACAAGATTCCAGTACTTCTGATACATTTAGCTGGCAAAATGATTCGTTATGGTACAAAGATCGCTTATACCTCTGTAAGAATTCCCAGCTAAAACAAAAGATTCTTATGGAATTGCACACTTCTCCCTTAGGAGGGCACTCAGGATTTTTAAAAACTTACCACAGGGTTAAGAAGGAATTTTTTTGGGATGGCCTTAAATCAGATATTCAAAAGTTTGTGGCGGAATGTTTGGTTTGCCAACAAAATAAAGTTGAAACAATTAAGACACCGGGTCTATTACAACCTTTATCCATTCCAAGCCAACGTTGGGAGGAGGTTTCAATGGATTTTATCACAGGTTTACCCAAGTCTGAGGGAAAGAGTGTCATCATGGTGGTAGTTGACAGACTTACCAAGTATGCACACTTTTGTGCATTATCACATCCATTTAAAGCCAGTACAGTTTCTACTGCATTTATGGAAACAGTTCAAAAGCTACATGGAAACCCAAAGATTATTGTAAGTGACAGAGATCCCATTTTCACTGGAAATTTTTGGACATAATTATTTTCTTGTCTTGGTACTCAGTTAGCTCATAGCTCATCTTATCATCCTCAATCTGATGGGCAAACTGAGATAGTAAACAAATGTTTGGAAGGATATCTTCGTTGCTTTGTATCTGATAAACAGACACAATGGGTCAAATGGTTGCCTCTGGCTGAATGGTGGTATAACACTTCCTTCCATACATCAACAAAAATGACCCCATTTATGGCACTTTATGGGTACCAACCATCCAATCACATCATATTTAAGAGAAAATTCTAAGGTTCAAGCAGTGGAACATCACATCGAACATCAACAACAAGTCCTCCAACTCTTAAAGGATAACCTCGTGTTGGCACAAAATAGAATGAAACAACAAGCAGATCAACATCGCAGTGAAAGAAGTTTTGATGTAGGTGATTGGGTATTCCTACGGCTACAACCATATAAGCAAATGTCCCTAAAGCAAGCTAAGAAGGATAATAAATTATCACCAAAGTATTATGGTCCATACAAGGTGTTGGAAAAGATTGGTACTATGGCATACAAATTGGAGCTTCCTGCAGCTTCTCGATTGCACCCAATTTTCCATGTTTCATGTTTAAAGAAGGTTATAGGCGACAAGCTCCCAGTTCAAACAATATTGCCAGAACTTGACGAGGAAGGAAAAATTATATTGGAACTAGAAGCAGTCACAGAAACAAGAACTCGACAGCTACGAAATCGATCAATTTCAGAGTATCTTATCAAGTGGAAGAACTTATCCACTGAAGATTCCACATGGGAGGATGAGAATTTTATGCAGAAGTATCCAGAACTACTCAAGCGTTGAGGAAAACACTTTTTTGAAGGAGAGGGGCATGTTGGGTCCCTATAATACTAGTGATTACCCCATTACTATTGTAGCTATACCCCTTATTTATATTGTTGTGCCCCTATTACCCCCATATTATTATTTCTGTGCCCCATAGAATCCCTCTATTGTTATTTTTGTGGCTTTATATTATTATTGTTATGTTGGCTGGATTATATTGTGACTCCTTAGACTCCTATATATAGAACGGAGGTTTTTTCATTTGTATCATCCAAGAATTGTTCATTTATGTAATGTAAAGGAGGTTGCCCCCTCGAAGGAGGTTTCCCCTGTAATAACGAAAACATGGTCTCCACAATGATTCATGAAGATGCCACTGAAACCATGATTGCCTTTAGAAACCCCATCAAAATTATATTAGTGAAGGAATGAGGGAAAGGATATCAAAGTGACTAAGAAGATGAACTCTAGGAGAAGGAACAGGGATGCGTTGGAAAAACAGAGGGGACAAAACATAAATTCACACATAAAACACACGAGCTGCGTCTCTTCTATTGATCACACAAAACTTGATACTTAAAATGAACCCGGTGAAGGGTATTTAACCTTTTAGAGTAGCGACTTGCCTAAAATATCTTACATGCACACGCACTTAACTTAGTTACATCACACTCTAAATAAGGATTGCACTTAACTCTTCATCCATCACTTGACTTGACTCAATGCTCACTTGAGATGCTTCGAGTCCCTATTCTATAGCGAAGAACTTCGTTGCAACATTATTGTTGTTGGGGACAATAGAGCCTGCAATAATGAAAACAAGGTCTCCGCAGTGATTCATGAAGATGCCACCGAAACCATGATTGCCTTTAGAAACTCCATCAAAATTATATTTAGTGAAGGAATGAGGGAAAGGATATCAAAGTGACTAAGAAGATGAACTCTATGAGAAGGAACAGGGTTGTGTTGGAAAGGCAGAGGAGACAAAACATAAATTCACACATAAAACACACGAGCTATGTCTCTTCTATTGATCACAACTTGATGCTTAAAATTAACCTGGTGAAGGGTATTTAACCTTTTAGAGTAGCAACTTGCCTAAAATATCTTGACATGCACACATACTTAACTCAGTTAAATCACACTCTAAATATGGACTGCACTTAACTCTTCATCCATCACTCCACTTGACTCAACGCTCACTTATATGATTCTCTAATTCTAGCTAACTCCACATACGAGAGTAATTACAATTTCTAACAGTCCCCCTTAATAACAACCGTATGACTCAACTATGCCTGCTAGGCTTACAATAGAAATTGACTCAATTACCACTAACACATGCCTGTTGGTCTATGTCTCAGCGAGGCTTACAATGACTCAAGACTTACACAATTTTCCATTTTTTTTCTCTTCTTCCAAATTTTATATCCTTGAAATTGCTTAATTCTCTATTGTGGGTTCTTGTTGTAGGCTCCATATTCCTTTACTTGTTGTTGCTGCAATTTTTCTTTGACTTTTCTTGAATTTGTGCTGAAACACAATCTAATCTTGTCTACTACACCTTCCTCTTCAAATATTCGTTCAACCATGAACTGATGCCACAATATTGCATCTTCAACCTGTCTTCTTTGCTCTTCTTCTTACGCTTCATATTCCTGACTTCTTTTCTCCCATATTTGTTGATAGCAAAATCTTATCTCTGCTTGACTCCATTGCTAAAAAATTGTTTCAATGCATTCATCTTTGTCTTCAAAAACATCCATATCATTCTTTTCACTTTAATCATTAGGTATTGCTGTTTTTTTCCTATAATCTGCACATTCAAGATCATCATTCACCATTTCATTCAATTCTTTTATTCCAGCTGTTGCTTTAATACTTGCATCAATTTGTTCTATTGGTTTTTTAATCCATTCTTCAATGAGTTTCAAATCTGCATCAAATTTATTAACAACATTGCTTTCAAGTTATGCTCCCATGCTATTTTCAACACTTGCATATTTATAAAAAACAATGTTAAAAATATCTTTAATATGACTCTCTTCAATGAGAGCTTCCTGCTCTACATATGCTTTCTTTTCAACTGCATGGAGGTTGTCTTCCACCATTATGCTATTAGTGGATATTCTCAGAAAAAACTCTTCAATCAATTTATTCTCTTCTTGATCATCAACCGCTGCTAGATCATGTACTGTTTCATGAGCAGTTCCAATGCTTCATATTTTGTTGATACAATGGCAACTTTAATCCTCAATGTTTCATCAAACATTGCACTTACCATATTGTCATAGTCAATCCCTGTTTCAAAAAAGAAACCAAACATAACATCAACATAATGTGGGGTATCTGATCATGCATGTGCTCATTGTCAATTTCATTGACAATTTCAACTTCACAAACATAACATCAACATAATGTGGGGTATCTGATCATGCATGTGCTCATTGTCAATTTCATTGACAATTTCAACTTCACAAAAACCATCAACTGCGGTTGGTTGCACCAATTCACATCTCACTTTGCAATGATCATCCACATGTGTTTTGTCACAATGGGATTCACCATCATTTGCTCCATCCACATTGTAGTGGAGTCCTTGAGAATTTATATGCTCTTGCTCTACTTCACACGCAGAGGCTCATGCTTCTCTCTCTGCAATATTTACTGCATCTTCTTTAGCCATATGCATGCTCGCATAATGGGTTTCAATTTTATGGTCTTGACAACCATCATCCACTTTTGAGTGGGATTCTCCAATCTCTGTTTTCCTCTCAGAGTCTTTCTCATCTATTCTCATATCTCTGGCTGACTTCTTTTCTTGTGACATAACCTGTTGCTGCATGTCACTCTTCTTTGTGCCAAACCCTTCTTCCAAGATCTTCCATGCTTCCTTGGAAGTTGTAGATTTTGCTACCTTGCACAAGCACTTCTTATCTAATGCATGTTTTATAAAGTTCAATGCTAAAGCATCGCATACTTCATCATATGGGTTATTAGAATTGTACTCAATTAACTCTTTAGCTCGAAGAAAAGTTAATATCTTGATAACCCAATGATCAAAATATTTACCTGTAAACAACAAAGGTGGTAGAAAATCAAAGCTACACCAATCACCCTCGATTTCTTCTTTGTCTTCTGCTAGACTTCTCAGTTCCTCAACTACAACCTGAACCTCTCTAACCATGGCAATGATATTTGCCTCTTCTTTTTGATTTCTTTTCTTAATATGATTCAGTTGCGCTTTGCGACCCATGATTGCGGTCTTTCCTCTATTTTATAGATTCTTTCTTGATTGCATGAGGCTATCTTCCATATCACCCTCGAAAAAAATATGATTTTCAATATGCGCCTCCATAAGGCACAATCTTCACTTAAAATGATGTCATGCTTGACAAAAAAACCAAATAATTTTGTAGACCAACGGACTTTACAAAGCCCTAAATTCTCTTACCAAAAACCCTTCAAAAAAATTGTTTATACTATATATATATATATATATTTCATAAAAAAATACCTTTAAATTTCTTTTTATCTTCCTTCCAGAAAAACCCTCTTGCTGCAATTAATCCTGGCTAATAAAACTTTTTAATTTCCAAGCCTTTGCATTTTAAAGCAACTTTCGAATCAACCAATCTTTATAAAACTTCTTTTTAATTGTCACGTATTAAAAGGAAATTTAATGAAACAAAAAACTACTTGACTTTCACTTAAAAAAAAAACTTTTAAATTTGAGCCCTCAGTTGACTTTAACATGGGTTCATGGGTTCTCATGCTCCTATTTCAAAAAAGATTTTTTTTTTTTAAATTCACTCCACCTATATAAAGGAGCCTTAGTATTAAAAACCCATTTCAACATATAAATACAAAATTTACTTAGTACTTTTTAAAAAATTATGCACTTCGGTCTAATAATGTGCCGCTTGTTACGATGGGCCGCGTGCGAACCCCGTTCATGGCAATCAAGTCCCGCATTATTCCTCTAATGCCACCAACACAAGATTGGCTCACGTGTATACAAAACACGGTAATGTTGGAAATTCTTTGCTAGGCCCATGAGCATTATAACGCCTTGAGTACCACGGTAAGGTGCATTATATTTCAAATAAGAGGAATAAATATTTCTTTTCTCTCTCTCATGGATTACTGTTGATCTGATTATAAGATTTTAGACAATTATTAAAGTATTACAGACTCATGTGCATGGGTATCCCTATGTTACTTTGTGCAATGGATTGATAATATTGCGAAATACATAGATAATGAAGCAGTTAAAGAAACATAATAGAAAACACACATAAACACAACAAGTTTAATATGGAGTTCACCCAAAACTCCTAGGCTACGTCTCCTAGTCCAGCCTTCAGTGGTGGCCTCTTTATTATTTCTTTATAAGCAGAGTTTTAAAACAGTATGAGCTCAATTTGAGTCTCAACACACAACAGATACAACAACAAGAGTTTTGCTTGAACCCCTCAAGCCTCTTTGAGTACACAGACTCACTCTATCACTCTACGTCTCTGTCTTCGCTCTGTCTTAGCACTGCCTATTCTATTTTCTATCAATTTGTGGCTTTAAAGCCAATCGGCATTGTTTTTTCATTTCACCTTCTTGGGCTCTCTAGCTTCTCGACCTTTGTCCGCTTAGATCCCCCTCTGAGCGTTAGCAATCATTGCTAAATGATTTCAGGGATGGTGGCCACCTGTTCTGTAACGGAACGGGTCATCGTGCCTTTGAAATCCTTCGAAATCGTCGTTCTATGTTTACACAGAGAAATACATTCAAACAATATTTATCGGACTTCAAAACTCCATAATTCTGCCTTATACTCCTATCGGATCCGCCTTTATGTCAACATCGCATCTCCACCGTTGATTTGGGAGACCCAGATCCAACGACTGTGGTTCATTTCGGGCGGCCCTTTCGTACGGGGGTTAACCGCCCGATAAGGGTGGTTTTCTCTATCCTTAGCTTGGACACATGGCAGCCAATGTATGGGATAGGGCAGAGCCCAGCGAAAACCATTTACCGCCTTTGGGCCTCCCGAAATCCTGCTTGTATTATGATTTCCCTTTGTATAAAAAAATACATTAAAAACATTAAAATCCCGTAAAAATGGCTTTAGTCAAATTTGAAATAATATATTTTTTCATTCGCAAACCCTTTCGGGTCCGAGTTTCATCGCATTGGCGCCTCCTTTCGTATTTCATTCAATAAACGAAATACGCGAAAATACACACAAACTGTTTGTTGGGCGGATCTCAAAACATATGGAATATCGTTTATATTGTTATCGGGTCTGGCTATCACGGCGCATATATGTATGTATGTATATGTGTGTGTGTCCTCTCCTCTGTGTAGCTTCGATGCGAATTTGCGATGCGACTCGTCACAATCGCATGTCGCATGAGCCCTTGGTCGTTGGTAAATGCTTCCATTGTAATCTGCCGATGCGATATGGTGGTGCAACGTGGGTCATCGATCTGCGTGCTTGATCGACGCTCCCTGTTGACCCCGCCGATCACAATCACATTTCCATGTGGTCTCCCACCGATAGCCTTCCTTTGCTACTGCCGATTGCGATTTTCCGATCGGATCTGGACCATTGATCGGCCAGAGCTGACAGCTCTGATGTAAAGTTTCTTTAAGCCTGCAATAAGCCTTATTTTACTGATTTCTTCATTTTTTTTGCCTACTGATAGTATTTTCTGCCTTGTCTAAGAGTTCATCCTTTTGCGATTTGTTTTGATTTTTGAAGACTTAGAGGGTTTCTAGAATCACGCCTTCCCATTGAAAAGGCTTTTGGACCACAAAAAGTTGGTTTTTAAGCATCAATCAAGTGAGGATACAACTTCCTCACTTGCCCAATCTCTATCCATCTTTCATTGTTTGGTTTTGAACCTTTGCGTCCGATTCTGAGGTACTCAACATCCCCTCTGCGCGTAGTTCTCACCTTCTTGTCCAGAACTGTATCTTCCTGCAACTCATTGAGATATTCAGGCAACAGATCATTAATAGAAGGTAACTGACTTTGCTCTTCGAGATCTTCAATCAATGAAGGTTCAAATAGTCTCAAGTTCTCTGCATTAATTACTGAATAGATGTGCATGTAAGCTGGCAAATCAAGGCGAAAAGCATTCTCACCAATTTTCTCAAGTATCTTGAAAGGCCCATACCTTATTGGCTTCAACTTCTTACCTTCACCTTACATTCTGTCTTTGCTGATGTACAGTCAGACTTGATCACCAACTTGGAAGCTATGCTCAATTTGATGCTTATCATGCCTTGCCTTGTACTTGGCCTGGCTCTATTCCAGCTGTTCCTACACTGCCTGGTGAATTTCTTGGATCTGTTCAATGAACTTAGTTGCTTTGTCCACATCACTGTGTCCATCAACTGCTATGTCTTTACTAAAGACAGAATCTAAGGGATACCTTGGTGTAAAACCAAAACAAATCTCAAAAGGAGATCTCTGTGTAGCAGAATGTTTAGCACGATTGTAAGCATGTTGCACATAACATAAATGTTCATCCCAAAGCTTGGGATGCTTGCTGCAGTAGCCCCTGAGCAACTGGATCACTGTCCTATTGACAACCTCTGTTTGGTCATCTGTTTGTGGATGAAATGTTGTGCTCTTATTCAGTCTAGTGTCCATTAATTCCCACAGACTTGACCAAAACTTTCCGACAGATCAGGAATCTCGATCAGATACAATAGAAGTGGGTAACCCAAAATGAACCCATACATGCTAAAAGAACAACTTTGCTGTTTGTTCAGCTATAATCTGCTTGTTACAAGGTATTAAAATACACATTTTGCTGAACCTGTCCACAATAACATATAAATAATCATGACCTTTTCTAGATTTTGGTAGTCCCCCAATAAAGTCCATGAACACTTTCCCAAGGATGAGAAGGAACTGGAAGTGGAGTGCACAAGCCTAATTTTTTATTGCTGGGTTTGCTTCTAGCACACATGGTACACCCTTTAATATATCTAGAAACTGTTTCATGCATTCTTGGCCAATAACAGAATCTTTGCAGCTGTGCAATTGTTTTACTCACACTAAACTGACCTGATATTAGAGAAGTATGTGCTTCTCGGATTATATTAACTCTTTCAGTTTGAGGAATGGATAACTTTCCCAAATGTTACAAGAGTTGGTCCTTAATATGGTAATCCAATTCTCCTACTTGTTTTCCATGACTTAAAGTTGCAAATACATCTTTAAAATCTACATCTTGAGCATATTATTCAATGTAGCTTTCATGCAATACTGAGTTATGCTTAAGTATAGTAGATGCATTTATGATTGGTTTGGACAACATATCTGACAAGATGAAACTGTTGTAGAAAACCCATCCACCTATAGTGTCTTGATTGCTGCAATTTAGTTTCTGAGTGCAAATACTGAAGTGGTTGATCAATATGTATAATTTTTGCTTTGCCCAATAGGTAATGTTTCCACTTTTTCACACTCTGTACTAATGCATACAACTCTTTATCATATGTGGGATAATTAACTACTGCAGAATTAAATGTCTTAGAATGATAACATATGGGTTTACCATGTTGCATCAACATTGCTCCCATGGCATAGTCACTAGCATCTGTTTCAATCTCGAATGGTCTTTGAAGATCTGGCAATGCTAGTACTAGTGCTGTATTAATTTTTTCTTTCAAGGTGTCAAAGGCTTTTTTCCGTTTGCCTCCCCACTGAAACACCTTGTTCAATCCTGTCAAAGCATGTAAGGGACCTACAATCAAGGAAAAGTTAGCAATAAACTTTCTCCAATATTGTGCTGCTCCTAGGAAGCTCCTAACTTCTGTAGCAGATTTGGGTTTAGGCCAGTTCACAATGACTTCAACCTTAGAGGGATCTATCTTCAATTCACCACCCTCTACAATATGACCCAAATAATTCAAAGATGTTTTGACAAATTCACATTTTGATAACTTAACATAGAGATTTTCTTTTGTCAAAACATCTAGAGTCTGCTTTACATGCTTCAAATGTTCTTCTCATGTTTTACTGAAAAAAAGAATGTCATCTAAGTATACAATTACAAAATCATCAATAAAAGGTCGGAGTACATCATTCATAACTCTCATGAAAGTGGCAGGAGCATTAGTTAAGCCAAAAGGCATAACTAGCCATTCATACAACCCTTGCTTTGTTTTGAAAGCAGTCTTCCATAAATCTTGTTCTGCAACTCTGACCTGATGGTAGCCATTATGCAAGTCCAACTTGGAAAAGTAAACAACTTCTTTCAACTGATCTAGTAGATCATCTATGCGAGGAAGAGGATAACGATTCTTGATCGTTATTTTATTCAGTGATCTGTAATCAATGCACATCCTCCACGAACCATCTTTCTTTCTCACCAACACGATTGGAGATCTGCATGGTGATGTGCCTGGCCTCATGAACCCTTTCTCAAGCAACTCCTGTACCTGCTTCTTGATCTCTGCATTCTCTATAGCAGATAACCTGTACATTCCGATGTTAGGCAATGGAGCATCTTGCTACAAATGAATATCATGTACAATTTCCCTTTTGGGTGGTAGACCTTTAGGTTCTTGAAATAGGATATCATATTCTGAAACAACTTTTTCTAAATCAACTTTCTGTTTAGCATCACAACCTTCAAATACATTGGTTTTATCAGGGGTCTTTTCCTTTACAACCATTAGTAAAAATTGCTTGCATGAATTTACAATTCTTTTCATCTGCCCTGAGTTTATGAGAGTGTAATTATTTTTGAGTTTATGAGCTCTTATAATATATTCTATTCCATCTTTGGTGAGTTGACACTTATTTTCAGCTCTATAGAAAATGGCTTTTCTATCATACAAGTAAGGACTTCCTAAAAAAATTCCACATATATCCAAGGGAACGATATCTAACTCAACCTCATCTACAAATGCTGACCCAAAGGAAAACATAAGTTTATGGTGTCTAGTCACTTGTAGCTTTGCTTTATCACATACTCAACCTAATGGATATGGTTTCTTGTGAGGTGTGGCTAGTGGTCCCAACTTCTTTGCAATTGCTTCAGAAATCAAGTTTACCTGTGAACCACTATCAAATAAAGTATCAATCTTTTGATATTTGGAAATAACTCTAATATGAAAAAGCTCATGTCTTTTCCTCTCATTTTCTTCATTATCATTAGATTGTGCAGAATTACTAGTAGATGCTTCATAATTTTTACCTTTTATACTTGTAGTTGTGACTGTTGTTTCATCACCTGAGTCTGACCCCAAATATTTCTAAATAGCAGCAACAGTCTTATTCTTCTTGCCACCGAACTTCTTGGGTTTCAGCTCTAGATGCAAAGACCAACAATGTTCATCATCATGTCCATCCTTCTTGCAGTGAGTGCATGAAGGTTTGTCTTTCTGTACAGCGTTTGCCTTCCTCTCTTTCCATTTCTGCTTCCTCTTTTCCTTGTTCTTGCTTGCAATGGGTTTTGATGATCCCCCAATCTCTGGGTTCACATTCTTGCCTCTAGCCTCTAGATGTGTAGCCTGAATTGATACCTCATCTATGTTAGTAGGGTTAAACATGAGAATGGTGTGCCTCAAATAGCTATGTAGACCACCTATATACTTCAACAAAGTTTCAGGTGAGTCTAGAGAAATTCCTAGAATTAAAGCTCTTTTTCTAAATTCCTGGGTATAGCTTTGTACACTTTTCCCCTTTAATTGGTGAAGATTTTGCCAACTCATCATGGCTTGCTGCATATAAGCTAGTGGATAGAATTTTTTTTAATGGCAGAAACAAATTCACTCCAGGTAGAAAGAATTTTACCATGATTCTTCAAATAAGCTTGTGTCCTGCCTTCCCACCACACTAGGGCAGTTCCTCCAAGGCGAAGGCTGGATAGCTGAATATTTCTCCTTTCTGAATCGATGTTCTGCACCCTGCAATATACATCAATCTGTCTAATCCAGTTATCTAGATTTTCTGCATTTAATTCTCCATCATATATTGGCAAATCAAATTTTACATCTAATTTAATCAAAGGGCTAGAAGGAGGTGTTGATAAAGGAGGCTCTTTCCTTTTCCCTTTTCCTTTAGAAGGCCATCTAGAAGAGGTTCTTTTGTTCGTTTGTCTTGTTTGGAGGTTGAAGTATCTTCACCTCTACCTTCCTTAAATTCTCGATACATCTCTTCTACCATGGCTCTCATGGTCATGAAACTGTCCATGAACTGAGAGTCTAATTCCAAGGGAATTTCTTTTACCATTTTCATCCTAGGATATACTCTTCCATTTTTTGGGTTAGTCTCAACCAATTCTCCTTCTCTTAATTTGAGCTTTGACCTAGTTAACATTCAACAATCTAGCACAAGCTTGTATAACCTTAACAAACCTAAAGCTCTGATACCACTTGATCTGATTATGAGATCTTAGACAATTATTAAGGTATTACAGACTCATGTGCATGGGTATGCCTATGTTACTTTGTGCAATGGATTGATAAGATTGTGAAATACATAGACAATGAAGCAGTTAAAGAAACATAATAGACAACACACATAAACACAACAAGTTTAATATGGAGTTCACCCAAAACTCCTGGGCTACATCTCCTGGTCCAGCCTTCAGTGGTGGCCTCTCTATTATGTCTTCAGAAGCAGAGTTTTACAACAGTATGAGCTCAATTTGAGTCTCAACACACAACAGATACAACAACAAGAGTTTTTCTTGAACCCCTCAAGCCTCTTTGAGTACACAGACTCACTCTATCACTCTATGTCTCTATTTTCGCTCTATCTCAGCACTGTCTATTCTGTTTTCTATCAATTTGTGGCTTTAAAGCCAATCGGCATTGTCTGTTCATTTCACCTTCTCGGGCTCTCTGGCTTCTCGACCTTTGTCCGCTCAGATCCCCCTCTAAGCGTTAGAAATCATTGCTAAATGATTTCAGGGATGGTGGCCACCTGTTCTATAACGGAACGGGTCATCGGGCCTTTGAAATCCTTTGAAATAGCCCGTTGATCTACGCACTTGATCGACGGTCCCTGTTGACCCCGCTGATCGCTATCACATTTTAATGTGGTCTCTCGCCAATAGCCTTCCTTTGCCACTGCCAATTGTGATTTGCCGATCGGATCTGGACCATTGATCGGCCAGATCTGACGGCTCCGATGCAAAGTTGCTTTAAGCCTCCGATAAGCCTTGTTTCACTAATTTCTTCATTTTTTGGCCTGCCAATAGTGTTTTCCGCCTTGTCTAAGAGTTCATCCTTTTGCGATTTGTTTTGATTTTTGAAGACTTAGAGGGTTTCTAGGATCCATTTGGATCAACTATTGATCCGCTCTCCCTAGTTCTTTGTGATCTCACTCTGATACTAATTTGTTAGAAAAAAAAAGAGGCAAAACATAAATTCACACATAAAACACCCGAGCTGTGGCTCTTCTATTGACCACACAAAACTTGATACTTATAATGAACCCGGTGAAGGGTATTTAACCTTTTTGACTAGCAACTCGCCTAAAATATCTTGACATACACAAACTTAACTTAGTTAACTCACACTCTAAATATGGACTTCACTTAACTCTTCATTGATCACTCGACTTGACTCAATTCTCACTTAACTGATTCTCTAATTTTAGCTAATTCCACATGCGGGAGTAATTACAATTTCTAACAGGCTGGGAGTTGCTGGAATGAGGGAAAGAATGGAGAGGATAGCAGTTTCAACAAGTGAAGTAGACTAGCCTTCATCTGAGATAAGAGTGGATTCTCTAATATTTTTGATAATTTGATCCCAAATTTCTTTTGAAGTCCTTGAATGCCCTTTAAATATTGTATTGTTCCGCTTTTTTCAGATAGACCATAGAATAAATCCTGAGGCCAATATCCAAGCATTGTTGATTATGAGATTTTTGAATACTGTGCTTCTCCAAGAAGAGAGGGTTTCTGTTACGTTGTGAAGAGGGTTACGATCAGATTTCCTAAAAAACATGGCTACTTTGGTCCAGTGATATTCTGCATGAGATTCTCGTTTTTGGAGACGATCTCATGTTCATGCTTGCTTGGTAACCCACAACCACAAGAAATGAACTATTTTTGGCCATGAATTTCCTTACCATTTTAGTAGACTATATTTTATCATTGGTAGGTTTGTTGTAATGACTCAACAATAACTAAAGAGTAGAGTCTTGTACTCGCATAATACGGGGTCGATCTCCCACGACTTCCAATATAATATCAAAGTGTAACCACACCACACCTAACCATGTCACATAATGCCACACACATAAATGGAGGTTTGAACATATGGCCTGAGAATAATGACTTAACTGTGCGTTCCCTTACCAACAAGCTGCACTCAGGGGCTCGACTTTAACTTTTAAATTATCATATGTTTTTTTTATTAATGTAGATTTAGATAGTATTAGTAAATATTTTAATTTTAAATTATAAAAACATTTATACTAATTTTTGAAAAAACTTTAACTTGAAATTAATTAGTTTTAAATATAAAATAAATTTAAATGGTAATTACTCTTAATTTTTAAATTATTAAACATTTTTATTTGTTTTCCAATTAGGAGAAACAACCGTACTTTTCTTAACCAATTAGTTTTAAATATCAAATAAATTTAATTGGTAATTACCCTTAATTTTTAAATTATCAAACACTTTTATTAGTTTTCAAATGATAAAAAACAACCTCAATCTTTTTAAGTAATTAGTTTTAAATATCAAATAAATGTAAGTGGTTATTTTTTTTTAATTTTTTAATTTTTAAACATTTTTCTTAATTTTCAAATTATCAAAAATATTTTGTTAGTTTTTAATGAAGCAATTGTAATAATAGATTTATTTGTGGATCATTATTAGTTGAATGTACAAGGTAAGTTATAATGTTTAACTTTTGAAAAATAAATATTTTTTGTTAATATTATTTTAAAAACTATTTTTAAAACATTTGATTGAACAATAATTTTAAGCCCGTCTTTGCACAAAGAAGCAACATGTAGACCATGCCTCAAAAGTTTTTCTACCATAATTTCTCTATATAATTCATGCCATCATTTTTACATATTTATGAAGTGATTTGTTATAGTAAAGCTTCATAGAATTAACTTATATTAATTTAGCATTGATGTCAGTTCTAATTTTTAACTTTTAAAAGTAAATATATAATTTTTGTGAGAGCATAATTTCTAACTTTAGTAATAATGACAACTTTTCTAAAAGTATAATTTCTAATTCTAGTGATACCATGCAACAATTATTAATTTTGATAATGTTGATAATTACAATTAGCCTTTAAATTATCAAACATTTTTATTAATTTAAATAGTTTTTTTAAATGATGGTAGTTATTTTTAGTTTTTAAATAATCAAATACTTTTATTATTTTAGATAGCTATTTTATTTTTATAAATTATTTTTATTAATTTAAATAAATAATTTTAACAATGTAATTATTTTTATTAATTTAAATATCAATATGGAGTATCTATTTTTTATTTTTAAATTATCAAATACTTATATTAAAATAGGTCGTTATTTTAGTTTATGGGGGAAACTTAAAGATATTACATAATATGTAAATTGTAATATAATTTATATCGCTTTTCCTTTTGAAAAAAAAAAAATTCTAAAATTCAAAATTTTAATCTATCAAATTTACTTAAAAAATACTTAGATAATTATTTTATTTTTGTATTAATTTAAGTAGTTATAATATTACACTGTTATTTTATTTTTTTAATGTTATATTTATTTTTAATTTTTAAATTATCAAACACTTAGATGGTTATTTTTTTTTAATAATTTAGGTAGTTATAATTTAGATGATGTTTTAACTTTCTTTATTAAGTTAGGTTATTTTATTTTATTTTATTTTTAATAATTCAGGTAGTTATAATTTAGATGATGTTTTAACTTTCTTTATTAAGTTAGGTTATTTTATTTTTTTAATAATTTAGGTAGTTATAATTTAGATGATGTTTTAACTTTTTTTTATTAAGTTAGGTTATTTTTTTTTTTAATAATTCAGGTAGTTATAATTTACACAATGTTTTAACCTTTTTATTAAGTTAGATAGTTTTTTTTTTGGTAGGTAACCACTTATGGGGATTTGAACTAGTGACCTATAGCAAGGAGTGCCTTAACAGTGCACCCATCCACCGTCAATCCAAAGTCCCGTGGGCAGTTACATAGTTAATTTTTTTTTTTCTCCGTAAATACTAATTCTATTAAAAAAGGTGAAAAAATATATACAATGAGGTCAAGACCTCAGAGGAGGCCGAGGCCATTCCTCCACCAAAAATTCAGAGACATAACAGTTCAGGCCTTCAGCCAGATTTACAATACATACTTCCAAAACTTGACTTTGGTCCTTTACATACTGACAAAATTTACCAGGACTCCAATCATCATAACCTTCATTGACCACAAAAATAGAGTAGCAACTGGCATAGCCATTTTTAAGACAGAAAATAAAGCCTGTGTTGGCTATTGTGACTGCCTGGAGCATGAGAATGAACCAGACATAGACATCTAACTTCAGACTTAAAGACATAAGACCAAAATTGCATAGCATATAAGCTAAAAGGCTACCCGGCAGAAAGGAGCTGTGATTAATCTGCATGACCTGGTAAAGCTGGCGTATCCTCTTTGACCTGGCTAGTAGAAGCTACCCAGGTCACGAGACCGTCTTCGTCCAGTGCCGGCGCACCTCCATCAGGATTAGTAACCAAATTCAAAATACTAACTGCTCTTTGAGATGGCCCGCAAACTAAAGCATCTTTCTGAGTTGGATCAGGCTGCTGAGGCGCTTCCGAAACAGGGGCATCCTCTTGCATGTGGTCCGCATGAAACACTATCCCTGTCATGTCCCCTAGCAGAACACTATCATCCTGAGAATGTGAGGAGGCGGAAGGAGTCGAACTGAGCTGGCTGCTCTCCTCCTCTGAGACAAATATGGTAAAATTTACTGTCACCACAGGCCTGTTGAGCCGACTTTGGAATGTAAACCTGGAGGTCTGGTATGAATTATTCGGGATAAACCTATCTTGATCCAGAGGCGGAGAAGAAGGAGGAGCTAAGGCAATGGGAGCAACATTCTGAGGAGCAGGTCGAGAAGGGCGACCTCTGTTCCCTGAATGACTTCCACGACGCGGGATTCCTCGGCTGCGAGGCATGAATACAGAGGCAAAAGAACTGGGAGAACGATTGAAACAGAGCAGACCAGAAATAGAAAGAGCGCTGAATAATTCAGGGCGATCCCAGAGCCAAGCTAACATCCCAACACGAAAGACCAGACAAGAGATCTGAAGCGGCTTTGCTTCATAATGAACAGAGTCATTAACTGCGACAGGAGCGTTGAGCGGATCCATGCCTATGAGCCAAATTGTGTACAGTGCAGCCATGCTTGCATTGATGATAAACCAAATTCGAGACTGTTCCGAATTTAATACCTCTGCCTTGAACTTGATACGCCATCCTACGACGCGTACCCTGCATACCTTCCGCCTGCCATCCGTCAGGCCAGATGTCCGTTTGGCGGAGTCCATCATTGAATGTCGTTGGAGTCACCCGCATCCGGGTAGTTACGTAGTTAATTTGATTATGTAGTTATGGTGCATTTATTTTTAATTCTTAAATTATCAACTATTTTTATTGAGGTTATTTTATTTTATTTTATTTTTATAAATTTAAGGTTGTACTTATGTGTTATATGTTTTAGAATTGGTTGAAATCACATTCACAGTCAACCAAAGTCCGGTGGGCAGTTACGTAGTTAATTTGATTATGTAGTTATGGTGCATTTATTTTTAATTCTTAAATTATCAACTATTTTTATTGAGGTTATTTTATTTTATTTTATTTTTATAAATTTAAGGTTGTAGTTATGTGTTATATGTTTTAGAATTGGTTGAAATCACAAATCTGTGCTGTGAATTTTTGTTAATTTGAATGTCGCAAGGACTTTTTAGGGCGTTGAATCTACATATGCAATAAAAAACTAAATATATATGATGAAAGATTATAATTAGACCAAATTCTAATCAAAATATCCAAAACACAATATTTTTTTAATGGCCTAGCTATTTTTATTATTTGTTGTTGTTGTTGTTATAGGCTTAACTTTTGGCTTGAGAAATGGTTTCGCAGGGCATCTAAGTGGTCCAAATCACCAAGGGATGGATTTTTGGCCATAAAGTTTTGAACTAGTGACCTTCACATTAGGGAGTGACTTAAGTATACACCCCAACGCCATCTATTCTATGCCTCGTGGACATTTTTTTATTAAATTTTAAATTATGTTTAGTTTTTTTTTTTAACTAATTTTTAAATTTCTGTATTCAAGCTTCTGCATTCCATAATGAATTAAGGAAAGTCTTTCGGTAGAAATCACATAAGAGAAATTTTTTGCCGATGCGTTTTGAACCAACAAGTGTGGTTCATCATCAAGATCCAATGAAGAGGCACACCATGGCAAAGGCTTCATCTGGTCCCGATGATGAAACACACTTTTTAGACTTCATCTGGTCCTGATGATGAACCACACTTATGAAGAGGCACACCATGGCAAAGGCTTCATCTAGTCCTGATGATGAACCACACTTGTTAGACTTCATCTGGTCCTGATGATGAACCACACTTATTGATTCGAAACGCGTCGGCAAAAATTTTCTCTTGTGTGATTTCTACTGAAAGGCTTTGCTTAATTTTTAAATTGTCAAACAATTGTTAATTTTAAATTATTATTTTATATTTTTATCAATTTATTGATTATTTTAATTTAAGTAACTATTTTTTATTTATGTAGTTATTTTTACTAAACCGTTAGTATTACAGATACTTATCTTCTTTACGTTTTTGTATTTTTATTTTTAATTTATCTTTAATTTTCATTTAGATATAAGAATTTCAAATCCATTACATTATGTTTTTGAGCACACGTCTAGAGCTAACTAGTATAGTATAGCTCATCCAATAGAAGCTTAAAGTCCGAAACTTTAATTTTCGTTATGGGAAGTACTTAGTAATTAATTACTAATTTTAGGTAGTTATTTTTAATTAATTAATAATTCTATGTAGTTATTCTTAATTAATTAATAATTCTAGGTAGTTATTTATTTTTATTAATTTAGTTAATTAGTTTTAATTAATTAATAATTTTAAATAATTATTTATTTTTATTAATTTAGGTAGTAATTGTCATTATTTGAGGTGGTTCGTTATTAATTAATAATTTTAGGCTATTATTTTTACTTAATTAATAATTCTACGTAGTTATTTTTAATTAATTAATAATTTTCGGTAGTTATTTATTCTTATTAATTTATGTAATTAGTTTTAATTAATAATTCTTGGCAATTTTTTTTTTTTTATTGATTTAAGTAGTTATTTTTAAATTTGATAATTCTGAGTAGTTATTTACTTTTATTAATTTAGGTTACTTATTTTTATTAATTTAGGTTGTTATTTTTAATTTTGATAATTCCGAGTAGTTATTTACTTTTATTAATTTAGGTGTAGCTACTTATATTAATTTAGGTAGTTATTTTTAGTTAATTAATAATTCTAGGAATTTTTACGAAGTTATTTTTAGTTAATTAATAATTCTAGGAATTTTTAAGTATTTATTTTTATTTAATTAATATTTATAGGGGTTATTTGTATTAATTTAGATGGTTAGTTATTTATTAGTGGTTATTTTTATTAATTTAGACAGTCATTTATTTGTTAGTGGTTATTTTTATTAATTTAGATAGTTAGTTATTTATTATTATTAGTTTAGGTAGTTGTTTATTTTTATTTATAGGTAGGTAGTTATTTCTTTCTATTAGTTTGGGGAATTATTTATAGTTATTTTTATTAATTTGGATACTTAGTTATTTATTAGTAGTTATTTTTATTAATTTAGATGGTTAGTTATGTATTGTTATTAGTTTAGGAAGTCATTTATTTTTATTAATATCTAGGTAGTTATTTATTTCTATTAATTTAGGGAATTATTTATTAGTGGTTATTAATAAAGAGTGGTTATTAATTTATTAATTTAGCGAACTATTTATGAGTGGTTATCAATAACGAACTATTTATTTTTATTAATAGAGGTTATTAATAACGAATTATTTATTTTTATTAATAGTAATTATTAATAAAGAATTATTTATTTTTATTAATTGTGGTTATTAATAACACACTATTTATTTTTATTAATAGCGGTTATTTTTATTAATTTAGATAGTTAGTTATTTTTATTAATAGTGGTTATTAAATGATATTAATAGTGGTTATTAATAATGAACTAAAATAGTGGTTATTTTTATTAATTTAGATGGTTAGTTATTTATTATTAGTTTAGGAAGTTATTTATTTTTATTAATATCTAGGTAGTTATTTATTTCTATTAATTAAGGGAACTATTTATTAGTGGTTATTAATAATGAACTATTTATTTTTATTAATAGTGGTTATTAATACTGAATTATTTATTTTTATGAATAGTGGTTATTAATAAAGAACTATTTATTTTTTAATAGTGGTTATTAATAATGAATTATTTATTTTTTAATAGTGGTTGTTAAATAATGATATTAATAGTGGTTATTAATAACGATATTAATAGTGGTTATTAATAATAAATTATTTAAGCAAAGTCTTTTGGTAGAAATCACATTTGCGAAATTTTTGGCCTATGCGTTTCAAACCAACAAGTGTGGTTCAACACCAGGAGCAGATGAAGAGGTAGACCATGGAAAAGGCTTAAATAGAGAGCAATGTAGAGACATAATTTCCAAGTAACGACTATATTTGAACACTAATATTTAAATTATAATATTAATTTATTAATATATTAAAAACAAATATGATTAAGTAATAGCTACATTAAACCACTAGTTTTTGAAATATAATATTTAAATAATGATATTATTTTATTAATTTATTAAAAAATATTAATAGGTAACAACTATATTAAACGGCTAGTTTTTGGAACATAATATTTAAATAATCATATTATTTTGTTAATTTATTAAAATATTAATAGGTAATGGCTATATTAAATGGCTAGTTTTTGAAAAATAAAATTTAAATTAATTTATTAAAAATAAATATTACTAGTTTTTGAAAAATAATATTTAAATAATGATATTAGTTTATTATTCAAAATTATTAATAAGTAATGGATATATTAAACAACTAGCTTTTGAAAAAAAATATTTAAATTATGATATTAGTTTATTAATTTATTAAAAACAAATATTAATAAGTAACCGCAATATTAAACAACTAGTTTTGAGAAATAATATTTAAATTAATTTAATAAAAGAAATAATAATAATAATAAATAAATAAATAAATAAAATAAAAGTAAAAATCTAAAGAAAGAGAGAAGTCAAAAGTTATGAAAACGAGTCAAGACCCTAATCGAGACAAGACCCTTTGATAAATAAAATAATTAATGGAAATAAAATAAACTAAATTAAAAATAATTAATGGAAAATAAAATAAAATAAAACAAAACAAATACACAAGTAAAAAAGAAAGATATATATATATATATATATATATATATATATATATATATATATATATATATATATATATATATATATATATATATATATATATATATATATATATCCACATAAAAGTAATCAATAAATAAAATAGGGTCAACAATAAAATATGAGGTTGAGGCCCATTAAATATAAAAAAAAAAATACTAAAAGGAATTAAGAACGAATATGATGATAAAATACATGAAAAACATGAAGGATCAAGAAAATAAACTCTAATGAAGAATAAATCAACAACAAATACTATAAAAAGGACACCAATACCTACATGGGTAAACAAATAAACAAAATAAATCCCAAAAAGAAGCCTAAAAACTAGGAGGACAAGACAGGGACCCAACTTCTACTAATATTCCAACCATCATCTCTATTCAAATTATTGGGTCTTTTTTCAATTTCTACAGCCTCCCTCAATTTACAATGATGGAAATGACTAACCCTAGCAACGACTTGGGCCTCCCAAATGCAGATGTGATGCTTAGATTTATCTGCATGCTCTCCCAAAGCTGAGGAGCAGGTCCTACCATGCTTGATGTCAGCGACATGCTCATGAATCCTTTGATTAATTAAGCGACCAGTCTCACCAATGTAGGGAGCATGGGATAACGTAAAAACCCTTCATATTCTTTGGGTCCACTGGGTCTTTTACAGATCTAAGGGAGCTCCAGATGTTATTTAAAGGCCTAAAGGTTGAAGGTACCTTATGTTTCCTTAGGATCCTCACAATCTTGTCAGTGGTACCTTGGAAAAAAGGAAGATGAACACCAAAAAATTGATCCTTGGTATCTTTCTTAGCCTTAGGACCTTTTTTCAGCTCCGAGGAAAGCCTTAGTACATTGTTGTCTACTATACCAATTATTAAAGAAAACACTTAGGAGATGTGATTTCTCTTCATTGAGATGGTTGTCATCAGAAACTCTTAAAGCTCTAGTCACTAAGGTGTTGAGAACACCAAGATTTTGAGCTGGGAAATGATGAGAATTAGCATGAAGATATTGTTCTGTATGATTTTTCTTACGAAATACCTGATGAGAAAAAGAGCCATCATCATTCCTTGAGAGGAGGACATCAAGGAAGGGAAAACTACCATTACATTCAAATTCCATGGTGAACTTTATAGAACTAGATTGATTGTTAAGATGGAGGAAAAACAGTTCCAACTTTTCTTTACCATGGGACCAGATGACACAAGTGTCATCCACAAACCTTTTCCACATCTTAGGAAGAAGACGAGAAGAAGCTAAGGCCTTTGATTCAAAATCCTCCATGAATATATTAGCTACCACAGGGGAGAGGGGGGAACCCATGGCGACACCACAAGTTTGCTCATAGAATTCCCCATCGAATGAAAAGAAAGTAGAAATAAGACAAATACCAACCAAATAATCTGTATCAGGATCTATGATGCGCTTGATGAATTTTATGGCCTCGTTGATATGGATACTAGTGTATAGGGAGACCACATCGAAGCTCACAAGATTGTCATCTAGATCAAGCTTGAAACTCTTTAACTCATTAAAAAACAATGCAAAGTCCTTGACGAAGGATTATGTATGGCCAACAAGGGGCTTAAGCTTCTGGGCTAAATATTTAGTAAGTAGATAAGTAGGACCTCTTATCGTGTTGACAATGGGTCTTAGAAGAACCCTTTCCTTATGAATCTTTGGTAGACCATAGATTCTAGGGGTAAGGGGGAAACTTTCAATAAGATTATGACTGAACGAGCTGACCAAGCTACAAGCCTTTATAGCAACAACCACACTTTTGGAAATATTATTTAGGGGATCCTTGTTGAGTTTCCTGTAGCTCCCAGTATTATGGAGGTGGTCCAACATCTTTTGACGGTAATCATCTTTATCAAGAATAACCACAATACCACATTTGTCAGCTTTGAGAACAATAATATTCTTATCATTGTTTAACGATTTGAGAGCATCAAACTCAAGTTTGCTCATGTTGTTCTTAGGGGCCTTTTTCTTTCTAAGGACAACCACACAGTCTTTACAAATGATATCTTTAGTGACATCTGGTAAGTCTCTAATACCATATTCAATGTCACAGATGATATCATCGACCAAGATCTTTCTATGAGCAAGAGAAAAATTTAAACCTTTCTCCAAAATACTAAAGATAGGGGGATATAAAGAAAATCTAGAGAGATTGACAACCCTATTACTAAAAGAGGAATGAAAATTAGAACAAAATTAGAATAAGACTCTAGGTTTGGATAATATTGTTTGTTCTAATTTTCTTTCCTCTTCTTGTAATGGGGTTGTCAACCTCTCTAGCTTTTCTTTTTATCCCCATGTCTTTAGTCTTTTGGAGAAAGGTATAATTTTTTCTCTTGCTCCTAGAAAGATCCCAGTCGATGATATCATCTGTGACATTGAATTTGGTATTAAAGACTTGCCATACGTCACTAAAGATATCATTCGTCAAGACTGTGCAGTTGTCCTTAGAAAGGAAAAGTCCCCGAAGAACAACATCATCAAACTTGAGTTTGATGCTCTCAAATAGTTAAAAAATAATAAGAATATTGTTTTTCTCAAAGCTAACAAAGGTGGTGTTGTGGTTATTCTTGATAAAGATGATTACCATCAGAATATGTTGGACCACCTCCATAATAGCAGGAGCTATAGAAACTCAACAAGGATCCCCTCAAGAAGATTTCCAAAAGTGTGGTTCTTGCTATAAAGGCTAGTAGCTCGGTCAACTCGTTCAGTCATAGGTTTATTGAAATTTTCCCTCTTACCTCTCGAATCTATGGTCTATCAAAGATTCATAAGGAAGGAGCTCCTCTGAGACCCATTGTCAACACGATAGGAGGTCCTACTTATCTTCTTACTAAATATTTAGCTGAGAAGCTTAAGCCCCTTATTGTCCATATAGAATCCTTCGTCAAGGAATATGCATCGTTTGTTAATGAGTTAAAGAGTTTCAAGCTTGATCTAGATGACACGCTTGTGAGCTTCTATGTGGTCTCCCTCTACACTAGTATCCTTATCAACAAGGCCATCGAAGTCATCAAGCACATCATAGATCCTGATACGGCTTATTTAGTTGGTATTTGTCTTACTTCTACTTTATTTTTATTCAATGGGGAATTCTATGAGCAAACTTGTGGTGTCGCCATGGGTTTTCCCCCTCTACCATGTGGTAGCTAATCTATTCATGGAGGATTTTGAATCAAAGGCCTTAGCTTCTTCTCATGTTCTTCCTAAGATGTGGAAAAGGTTTGTGGATGACACTTGTGTCATCTGGCCCCATGGTAAAGAAAAGTTGGAACTGTTTTTCCTCCATCTTAATAATTAATCTAGTACTATAAAGTTCACCATGGAATTTGAATGTAATGGTAGTTTTCCCTTCCTTGACATCCTCCTCTCAAGGAATGATGATGACTCTTTTTCTCATCAGGTATTTCGTAAGAAAACTCTTATGAAACAATATCTTCATGCTAATTCTCATCATTTCCCAGCTTGGTGTTCTCAACACCTTAGGGAACAGAGCTTTAAGAGTTTCTGATGACAACCATCTTAATGAAGAGAAAGCACATCTCCTAAGTGTTTTCTTTAATAATGGGTATAATAGAAACCAATGTACTAAGGCTTTCCTTAGAGTTGAAAAAGGTCCTAAGGCTAAGAAAGATACCAAGGATTGATTTTCTGGTGTTCATCTTCTTTTTGTCCAAGGGACCACTGATAAGATTGCGAGGATCCTAAGGAAGCATAAGGTGCCTTCAACCTTTAGGCCTTTAAATACCATCCAGAGCTCCCTTAGATCTGTAAAAGACCCAGTGGACCCAAAGAATATGAAGGGTGTTTACGTTATCCCATGCTCTTGTGGGACTCCCTACATTGGTGAGACTAGTCACTCAATTAATCAAAGGATTCGTGAGCATGTTGCTGACATCAAGCATGGTAGGACTCACTTCTCTGCTTTGGCGGAGCATGTAGATAAGTCTAAGCATCACATCTGCATTTAGGAGGCCCAAGTCATTGCTAGGGTTAGTCATTTCCATCATCGTAAATTGAGGGAGGCCCTAGAAATTGAAAAAAGATCCAATAATTTGAATAGAGATGATGGTTGGAATATTAGTAGAAGTTGGGTCCCTGTCTTGTCCTCCTAGTTTTTAGGCTTCTTTTTGGGATTTATTTTGTTTGTTTGTTTACCTATGTAGGTATTGGCATCCTTTTTATAGTATTTGTTGTTGATTTATTCTTCATTAGAGTTTATTTTCTTGATCCTTCATGTTTTTCATGTATTTTATCATCCTATTCATTCTTAACTCCTTTTAGTATTTTTGTTATTTGTTTAATGGGCCTTAGCCCCATATTTTATTGTTGACCCTGTTTTATTTATTGATTACTTTTTTGTGGATATATATATATATATATATATATATATATATATATATATATATATATATATATTTTTTTTTTTTTTTTTTTTTTTTCTTTTTACTTGTGTATATATTTGTTTTATTTTATTTAATTTTCCATTAATTATTTTTAATTTAGTTTATTTTATTTATCAAAGGATCTTGTCTTGATTAGGGTCTTGACTTGTTTTGATAACTTTTGACTTCCCTCCTTCTTTAGATTTTGACTTTTATTTTATTTATTTATTATTATTATTTTTTCTTTTATTAAATTAGTTTAAATATTATTTCTCAAAAACTAGTTGTTTAATATTGCGGTTACTTATTAATATTCGTTTTTAATAAATTAGTAAACTAATATCATAATTTAAATATTATTTTTCAAAAGCTAGTAATATTTGGTTTTAATAGATTAATTTAAATATTATTTTTCAAAAACTAGCCGTTTAATGTAGCCATTACTTATTAATAATTTTTAATAAATTAATAAAATAATATCATTATTTAAATAATATTTTTCAAAAACTAGTAATATTTATTTTTAATAAATTAATTTAAATATTATTTTTCAAAAACTAGTTGTTTAATATAGTCGTTACCTATTAATATTTATAGTCGTTACCTATTAATATTTTTTGATAAATTAATAAAATAATATCATTATTTAAATATTATTTTTCAAAAACTAGCCGTTTAATATAACCATTACTTAATAATATTTGTTTTTAATATATTAATAAATTAATTTCATAATTTAAATATTATTGTTCAAATATAGCCATTACTTATGTCTCTACATTGTTCTTTATTTAAGCCTTTGCCATGGTGTGCCTCTTCATCTGGTCCTCATGATGAACCACACTTGTTGGTTTGAAACGCGTAGGCCAAAATATTTTCTTATGTGATTTCTACCAAAAGACTTAATTCATTATGGATCATAGAAGCTTGAATATAGAAATGAACTATTTGTAATTCTTATGTGATTTCTACCAAAAGACTTAATTCATTATGGATCATAGAAGCTTGAATATAGAAATGAACTATTTGTAATTTTATTAAGATAATTAGATATTATTATTATTTAAGTAGTAATTTATTTTTTATTAATATCCAGGTAATTACTTATTCTATTAATTTAGAGAACTATTTAGGTTATTTATTTATTTGATTATTGCAGACCCATATCTCGTTCTCATTTAAAGCCACAATCATTCTTTCCATTAAACCTTTGACATTACTCTTCTCTTCGGTAATATGCTACTTTAAAGCATTATCTCTCAAACTTTGTTAAGGAATGTGGCACTATGTTTTTTGTTTACACCACGTAGAATGCAATTTAATGTTAACTTGGATTTCTTATCTGAATGTCAGTGTCTTTATTGCTGCACAAAGAGACAGTGTCAAGCAAATCAATTTATCAACAGAGAGATAATGTCATTGTCTTTTTTGATGCATAAAGAGATAGAGTCAACCAAATCAATTTATAAGTATTATCATTCATATCGTAACAGAAGGTAGCTAAATCTCGCATCAATCTTTTGCATCATCTACATCCAACTCAAATATTTTCATTCTCTCACTTCATCCTTGAGGTAGTGTTTCTGTAACTCTTTTATGATGAAAATATCCATCAGACAGGCAAATCAACCAGGACATTTTTCCATAGGTAACTATATACAAATTAAAATTCCTTGCCACTATATCTACCTTAAGATATGATGAAGATAATTTCATTCAGTTTACTCTTTGACAATCAATTGTACACCGCCTATAATCAATTATACTGTTATTACATCTAAAGGTGTAGGTTTAGCTGTGTCCAATGATCATGAAATGGCGTAGCCAGAGATGTCGACAAAATATTCAGAAGTAGGAGGAGGGTGGGTCTTGTTATGGAAAGCTCTGTAAGCAGCAGGGTAGTTGATGTCACTGGTAAACTGAGGAAGAAGTGTCACTATATTATCCGGATTTGGAATGCTGCCCCATGCAAACGAACATTGCCTTCTCCCCTTACTCTTCAGAACTCGATGCATAACACTCTTGAATATTTTGCATCTATATTAAACAATAAGATTGCAGGGTGTATATATAATAACCAGGATTACTATTACCTGAAGAACATCCCCGATGTTGATGACGAGGGCGCCCTTGATACGTTTGATGTCCAGCCATTTGTCATTCTTGAGAACTTGGTACCCTCTAGTCTTGTCTTACCTCACCAACATGATGCAGTTGTTGTCCTGATGCTCCCACTCTCCTATCTCTGCTTGTGCAATCATGGCTCTCGGATAACAGGGCAATTTAAAGGGTGCGTTTGTGCTTCCAATGAACTCTTTCAGAAAATTAGCAGGCAATCCGAGGCTTTAAGAAATGAGGCGCTTGGTACACAGTCTTATAGAGGAATATCAATAGCTTCTCTAACACCCATTTGTAATAGTACCCCTCCATTTCTTGACTTGTGTGTCAATTGGCTCAGATATTTAGAATTTTTGAATTGATAATATATGCAATATATAATAAGAAAATATATAAGAAAATGCATAATTTTCAACTTTTGAAGATTTAAGAATTTTTTTTAATGGAGTTTAAAGAATTTATAAATTAGCTTAGAAAATAGTGGAAATTTCTGTAATATTATGATAAAATTTAGTAGAAAATTTTGAAAATATGGGTTACAGGTGTCAAACTTTGGGATTTTGGGTGCCCTAAAGGTTCACTATTCAAACGCTCCAACATCTTGATTTTTTGAAACTTTTTTACCAAATTCTAGGTAGACAACACCATTTTTTTTTTTACAATTACCATTAAATAGATCAGAAAATAATAGCTTGAATGGTTAGATAAAAATGTTGATAATTATAATTTTTTATTATTGTATTGCTTTTTGGTCTATTCCTCAATTACTTTTCTTTCATTTCTATTGTATTAGGTCATAATTAATATTCTACAATTCTAATCTAATAATTCCTTTATTATAAAAAACAAATAACTAGAAACATCCAAATTCCAACATATTTAGCTTTTTTAACCTATTTAAAACTTTTATGGTTAACACGAAAATAAAATTAGCTTAAAATATTTTTATTCACATATGTCTATGGAAAGGATATACATAGGAACCTAGAGGTTACAGTGATCACAGTTGAAATCAAACCCATATCACATGAGTAATTTATGTGTTATATGTTTTGGTGAATATATACTTAAATTCATTATTCTTTTGTAAAGTAGATAAAGGTGAATGTGTTACTTTTCCATCTTTTCAACCATTTTCCAAAATGGATTGTATTAAGTATTTATCAATCTATCTCATACTATGGTTCTATTATATTGGGAAATATACATGAATAACATAGAATATATTTGTGTATAAAGGTCCTCAATGGGGGCGAAAACATGGCAATAAACGAGCCTCGAGGACCATTGAATCCCTTGCCATGTGTTGTACGAATGAAACATAGTGAGGACACACTACTACACCAAGGGAACTTTTAAGACAAAAGAAATCTTTTGCCTTAAAAATCACTTTTTATTTTAGTTATTTTACATTAAAATTTAATATCAATTGAATTGTCTTAAATATAAACTTTAAGACAAAAACAGTTTGAGACAAAAATATTTTAAAACAAAACCTTATATTTAAGACGAACATAGTTTAAGACAAAAATATTTTAAGACAAAAGCAGTTTGAGACAAAAATATTTTAAGACAAAACTTTATATTTAAGACAAAAATAATTTAAGACGAAAATATTTTGAAACAAAACTTTATATTTAAGACAAAAGTAGTTTGAGACAAACATTTAAAGACAAAACTTTATATTTAAGACAAAAATAGTTTAAGACAAAAACAATTTAAGACAAAACATTATATTTAAGACAAAAGTAGTTTGAGACAAAAATATTTTAAGACAAAACTTTATATTTAAGACAATGACCACTTTAGATAAAACCTATTTAATACAATTAACCATTAAGACACAAACATACCAATTTAAGACAATATTATCTAACAACTACAAAATTAACTCTCATAGTGCACCCTAAGTCTGCCAGCTTCTAGGCAACTATTGTCTTGCGCCTATATCGAGGTTGTTATTTTACTTACCATTCACGTTATCTTATATAAAGACAATGATTTGTTGGGCTCTTTGTTTTGTGGGGGTAGTCGACTAAGAAGAATGCAACAAGTTTTACTGACAAGATTTCTTGGACATCAATTCCTCTTCTGTCCCTTTCATATATGCTGATATGATTAGAGACAACTTGTCTATCATTGCATTCAGCAATACTACACAAAGGGGGATTTTAAGACAATATTTTAAGAGAAAAGAAATATTTTGTCTTCAAATTTTCAATATGATGCGATAGTAATAAAAGGTAAAGGTAAAGGATTAGGGGTCCATCTACTAGCATTTACCAAGTGGTTGGTTTACCATGGTTGTGAATTGATATTCAACAAAGGAAAAGCATTCTTGAGATACATAGCCACCGGGCAGGTGAAGCTGATCAGGGTTCGCGTTAAGAACCTGTATAAGCTAGATGTGGAAGACTGTGCTACATTAAGCACTAAGGCAAAGAAAGTGAAGGTCGCGATGTCGATGAACTTTGGCACAAAATACTTGGTCATTTGCATCATGGTACCTCGAATATTATAGAACAAATAACCACTGGCCTCCCTAAAGGAGCACTTAAGCAGTAGGATATATGCAAAGGATGTACGTTGCAGAAGTACATAAAATCCACATTCCATGATCAAGACAACAAAGCACATGCAGTCCTAGAAAGGATCCACTATGATGTTTATGGAACTTTCTCGACAACCTACACTGTCAAGCACAAATATTTTGTCATTTATATTGATGACTTCTCACAGAAGTGTTGGATCTTCTTCACATGGAATAAATATGAGACATTCTCTAAGTTCGTAGAATTCAAGACACTAGTTGAAAAAGAAGCTAGAAAGAAGGTGAAGGCTCTATTGTAGTGGCTGCAACACCCTCCAAAATTTTGGCCTGCACTTAAATTTCAGAGCCTACTATGGATATTGTGATTGATCGTTCCTTAGTCACTTATTGGTAAGTTGATGATCTCAAGCTCCCCTTTTCGATCTTAAGAGTCGTTCATGCTTTAATCTTTACATAGAATGTGTCATCTTTGGGCATAGGGGTAATCACTTGTCATGCAAAGGGAGGTTTGTTTTTCTTCAAGTAGAAATCTTTATGAGAATGGGTTGTCCTCACCACATAGACATGTTTCACACTCATTTCACACACTCTTACACAAGTGTTGTCTTTATCCTCCCAAAGTCTATAATCGGAGTCACACTTGTTGTAAGCTACCACAAAGGTTGTTACATTAAGCGAAGTATGTGTTATATGTTCTGGATGGTCTATGTTGTATCGCTAAGTTTTCAAGTGTGTGATCATAGTCAAGTTCTATCACTGTTCACATCAGTTCCACTGATCCCACACTTAGCTAAATTTCAGAGTTTCCTTATCAACCTAGCTTCATCCAACTTTATTGAACTACACACTTCACATATGTAACCCTCAAGCTTTCCCTTGACTATTGGAATTTTGCAATGCACAGAAATCCCAACCTCCCTTACCATTCAAAATTGCACAGTGGTTTCCTCCAATGTCCTTCCCTCAGCCGAAACCCACTGTCTCTAGAAACTGTGCAGTTTTGTCCCTTAACTACCCAGTCTGCCTTGCATCCTGAAATTGCGTAGATGTGTCCTCCCAGGGCCTCATCCCATAGCAGTGCCTTGCATCCTAAAATTGTGTAAATGTGTCCTCCCAGGGCCTCATCCCGCAACAGTCACTGCCGGCTGAAACTACATAATTATGTCTCTCACGTGCCACGAAAAAATATGACATGATAGATGACTCTCAAGGAGATGAGGAGAAAAAAAAGTAGACCAAGGAAACTAAGGTATGATAGAATATTGGGATTGCATGAAGACTCCATCTGATGGATAACCCTTTGGAGGCTAGGTATGGAAAACAAAGAACATCTTTTGAAATACACCACTTATTGTAGCTTAAAAGTTTGCTTATCATTTTTGTATCATTCTGTCTTCAATGACATGCATGGTTGCAAGAATTGAAAGTCATTCCATGTGTTTCCTCTACGTGTCTTTCTCCCTTTCACTTGTTTATTACATAGCTTAGAAGATGAAGAGTATTACCACTTGTTTATTTAAGCTATGGAGGTTGTGACTAGCGTGATCTTATGACTAACCAGGCACTATGCAAGGCATCCTAAGTGGGATGAAAGATATTTGATGATATGTATATAGTCAGTACACTCCTTTTCATTGCACCTTGCTTTGTATCATTCATGTACCCTCACTACTTGTCAGATTTGGCTACCTGCTACCAGTAGTCTCTTAGCTCTTTCCTGACAAAGCAGGGGAAGGAATTTCCTTCAACCTGATTTCTTCAAGGCTCTTCATAGAAAGTATAAAGCTAAGAGAAGGAGATGTGGAATCTCACTATCAAACTCTTGAAAATACTTTTCATGTTCGAATATATCCAAACAATTAAGCTGCCACTCAACAACATTGTCGATCTTGGAAGACTCAATAAAGATCACATCTCTAGATATTATAAACTTCTTATTCACTTCATCATAGAGATGGTATGATTTGGAGGTATGAGTACCCAATGAAGATACATTTTTGACTCCTTGCACTGAGTTTTTTAACCTGTTCCTTAGATATGAAGGCATAACATGAGGAACCAAAAACCCTGAGGTTCCTCATTGAAGGAATGTGGCCATACCACATTTCATAGGGAGTATTGTTTCTAATAGCAAGAGATGGACACCTATTATTTATATACACAACACATAGAACCACATCAGCTAAAAACCTTATGAACTTAACATGTGAACTATGCCAAGTTCATAGTGAAAGTAATACATTCCAATGAACTATGTGTTGAAAAATGCAACAAGAAATTCTCAATTTGATTTTTCCTTGATTAAATTGAAAAAATTCGAATTTCCACATCAACAGACAACTTGGATGATGTTAACTTGTGTGACATGGCTTGTGTCACCTATTTTACTTAGTACATTCGAGTTGGAGGAGTTAGAGCTTAGTTCTGCATATGCGATTGCTAATTTGTAGCAATAAAGGTCAATTATCTCAGGTTATTGTCAGTTAAACTAGTTCTAACTAGTGGAAGGTCATTCAAGCAGTGGGACTTTAGTCAAACTCGGTGGTCATCTAGTTAACTGATCAATCAACCCAAAATAGTTGGGGCATTAAGAGAAGTCAAGTTCCCTAAGATTGGTGGAGATTCCAAGGTAGTTTTAATTTCTTGTAGCTCACACAGTTTCAAGAACTTGCTATAACCATAGTGGAGGAGGTAGCTTGAATAGGAGCTTCTTGTGAAATTAGAGAGGGAATGATTGTTAGTAGCATTAATAGCCTACCACCAATTTGTTTTGCATCACACTTGAATGTTTTGGGCAGGGTTTTTGAGGGTGGATAATTTTTTCTGATGCTTTTTGGTCATGCACGTCCTCACTAGCTATCATGGGAGGTCTGTAATAGATCCTTGCAAGCACGTCCTCACTAAATATGTTTTGGGATGTCTGTACTAGGTCTTTAAAAATTTCTGTTTGCCAAGGCTTAACTACTTATGATGTTAGGTGCTCACAACAATCCAACAATTTATGGCACTCTCCAAATCACCATTCCTAAAAGGATCCAACAAAACGACTTTAGAGGAAGATGAGAAGGGCACACTTTGATTGGAACTAGCCTAGAACTAGTGGAATTGGTTGGTCCCAATGGTTTTAGAGTTGTATTAGTCTAGTTTGGTGGTTAAAATTGGCTAAGGTTGGTCTTGTATTGAAATGACCTTAAAACACCAAAGCCACTAGTTCTCTAATAAACTAACCAATTTTGAAGAATGTAGTGCAACATAGCTAATGGCCACCAAATAATAAATTTTTAATAAAAAATACTTAAAAGGAAAAAAATATCTTAACTGAGGGCCCTACAAAACCTAACCCTAGTAATTAATGGTAATATTTAATTTTTAAAGTTAAAGTAAAAGTTGACATTCTCCTTATCTTTCCTTTCTGAAAAGGAAAGATAAGGATAATGTCAACTTTTACTTAAATTTTTAATATTAACATTAATTGTTTTGGGTTGTTTCAGAGTGGTTCCAACTTCATTCAATTTTGAGAAAGTCAAATTTTAGATCCCATTTAAAACTTAGTGGTGATTGCTTGAGCCACTTCTTTATAATGAGTCCTAGACTTTGACTTCTAATTTTTCAGGTGCATTTATTGCATAATCATATTCCTCGTGATAATTTGCAGCAAAAGTTGATCTTTAATCCATTGCAAGCACTTGACCTAGCTTAGGGAACCATCAACTACCCCTCCCAAGTTGCTCCTCAAAATTGAAATTTTCTTTGTTAGCAGACATTCATTTTATCCATCAGATCATTTTATCCATTGTGACAGTCCAACAACACCCCTGCCAGCGTATGCTTGACAATCCATCTCATCTTTACTGCTACCTTATAAAAACTCTTAAATATTGTGTCTCCAATCTAAAAGAGGAAGAACCATAAATTGCCTTCTTGGCCCTCTTCACAACCCACAATATGTTTAGCTTCTCTCTTGTGCTTACACTCTAGTCTTCTCGCAGCTTCAAAATGGCGAATCTTAAACATAATCTCATGATGTGCATTCAGGGAGGCATAATTCACCCTTGCTTTGAATCAAATTACCCCCCTAGCATTCCCTTTACCTTTACATGCAAGCATATATTTTCCTTGTGGAGGACTGTTAAGCTTCCCATCTCTATTTCACCTCCCTCTCCTACCCTCATGAACCTGATAAGCTGAATTTAACCAATCTCACTGTATCTGAGATAAACAACCCATCCAACTGGGTAGATTGAGTTGAGACCCTTTTAGAAACTAAATCCATCCCTCCACAATGATATGTCCCTCTCCAACAACATCATCATGTTGTGTTCAAGATCTATCATTCCCATGATCACCATAAATTTCCTAGTCCTTCACTTACATCTTTGGTAACATCATCATTCAGATCACTTATACTTTGTTGTATTGTTTCTTGTGTTATGATTTCCTTTAATGGAAATATCTCCCTAGTAGGCACGAGTAACCAAATTCAAGTTCTTATTGAACTCTTGTGTTAACATACTTAATTTTCATTTTGACCTATTCGGTTTCAAATTCTAGTGTGGTTGGTTTACTGGTTGACTACTAGCATTCACCAAGTGGTTATTGATGATCATAGTTAGTTTAGAGTGAACATTGGACTTTGCCTTGAAAACCAAGCCCCAAGAATATGCAATTATCATGGAACATTTCAGAGCCCATACTAGTGGAAGGCCAATTGTGCAGTGGAACTTTAGTCAAACTCAATGATCATCCAGTTAACTAATCAATCAACCCAAAATAGCTAGTGCATGGAGAATTCTAGTTCCCCAACTCTGGTGGAGATTCCAAGGTAGTGTAACATCAATTGTAGACTAGCCTTGAGTGTATAGGTGTTGCATGCAATCAAATGATCAACCTTGGGAATTTCGCAATCCATTTTGTAAAAATTCCTAAATAATAGGGGCCTAATTCCTCAAGGAATTGCGTAAGGAAATATGGGCTCAAACAGAGGTAGAAATTTACTAAGTCTGGGTTAGATCTTCTCAGTGACCAGAGAGATAGGTTACTCACTTGCAGGTTGTGCTTAGTTGAAAAAATAAATTGCAATACATTTCTATTCATCATATTAATACAAACCGAGATTGAATTTTTTAGCATATTTCTTTCCCCAGGAAAAATTATGTGTGCATAAATTATAATAAATATCATATGATTTATTCTTACCTAGATGATGCATTGGTACTGGAGATTTATCATATTTTTGGTGTTATCTCCACTGCATTGGATGTAGATTTTAAATATCTTAGATTTATGCTCCAACCTTATGGAATTAAGGATTGGAGCTGACTTATAGAGAAAATCCACTATAAAATTTTATCATGGGCACGCAGGTGGCTCTAGGAGGCAAGTTGACTCTAGTTCGAGCAGTGCTTCAGAGCATCTCTGTATATTGGCTTCATATTTTTTGCTCTGCCTAAGAATATCAGTAAATGTATATTTTCGGCTTCATCTTGGCATGGGACAATGTGTCATAAAGGACAGAGTGGGCCGGGTTGTTGTTTACTCTCTATGGAGGCGATGGATGACCAAAATCATCTATTTCTTTGATTCTTCATAGAAAAATCAATTTGGAATGGTGTATTTAATATGTTGCATTTACATGCAGATTAGAACTACTCTTTTGTGGTTGATTGTATTCGAGACTGGATTATTGAATATAAAACATTTGGACCACTTCCAATATACATTGGGGTTTCGACCCAAAGAATGCATTACTGTCCCAAGCTCCTTTGTTGTGATACATCCACCTCCATCCTTGTCAAAAAAGCTAAAAGCCTCCCTGAACTTAGACATAACCTCCATCCCACATTCGTTTAGTAGATAAAACCCTTATCTCATTTTCTGACCATGCCAATCTACTCTCCATCCCATATTCTCTCATGAGCCTTGTGTAAAACACCATTTCATTCAAGGATGGGGATTTTGATGCGTACTCTAACCATATTTGTTAGATACTTCCCCCTTTTCTTGCTTATGGTTTCTTGAGTTGGCCTCCTCTAAATATGCCCTACTCTCCTTAAATTATTTGGAAGGTAGCCTTTGGCTGCTAACCCCATTTTACCGGAGATCCTTGACATTTCCCTTGAAATTTTGATTCAGGCCAATGATCTATTTTATGCCACTGAGTTGAAATCTTTAGATTTATTTGCCACATATTCATTCATAACCAAACACTATAACACTAGTTCTAAGAATCTTGTGGATACTATCACCACAATAAATGCATATTTTATTTTAGAGGAGACAAGAATTGTATATTTCCCTTTGGGACACTCCAAAAATATTTTGATGCACCCTATTTCTCTAACGCTCTAGTCTACTTTATGATCTTAATTCCAATTCCATGTTCATCCATGTGGATGCACTTTATGATGTTTTAGGACAACCTAATGTCCTTGTCAACTTCCTCTCATCTTCCTTGTCATGTTTTCTAGGACTTGTGTATCCAACAAGAAATTTGGGAGATGAATGCCATCAAGGTAGAAAATCAAGGGGGTTTCAAGTCATTTATTTAGGGCTCCCACTAGCATAGTCCCATGATATGATCCACCCAATCCCTAAATTGGGGTCTAGTGCTATTTCAATTAATTATTAGATGATCATGGTGGGCCATAATTCCAAGTTAAATGTTATGAATCTTCATAGGATATTATTGGAGATACTTGAGGAGACATATTTTTGGCTAAAGGGTTAAGGGAGGATTTTGACTTCAATATCAAACCATCAACCATATCCTCAACATTTGTCCCATCAACCATATCCTTAACATATCGAACCAACAATCAAGAAGACAACTGAGGTTAAGCATGGGCATCCTCTCTCGCCCACGTTCAGGATATATATCAATCTATGAATGCCTCTACACTCCAGCAACTATGCATCGATAAAATATTGTATTGCCCTATTGTCCACCAAGCGCTAGTTGCTTTAGACACAATTGCGTATACACACGGGTTCCCTTGAATGAAGTAGCGTATATGTATCTAAGTATGGAAATGAAAAAGTTTTATTGATCTGATAATACTGATTCACCCCCCCCTCTCAGTATTATTTCCAACAATGGATACATGTTGTCCCTGCACTGTACCTCTGATTGCCAAAATTGCAAAATTGGGATTTTCCATGTCAAAATTTTAATTCAAGACTGACCATGCATTGGAAGGCCATTAACACAATATTAAGACATAAAAAATTAATAAATGACACAATACCAAATACAATACATACATTGAGTTTTATCTCACAAGGTATCTAGGTGCTAATTGAGCAAGTTCACACGAAGAGAGAAAGGCAATGTCATGATACATTGTTCAATTTGTAATCAAGAGCATTATCTTGGATAAGGGAGAAGTAACATTTATTTTATTTCTCATATACAAAAGAAAAAATACGAAGCAATGCCAAATTCCTTTCATGAAGCAATGTTGTTGTAAAGGGTGTTAGAAATATGGTATTGTAGGCAAGACCCTCACACCATACTAGATTGTGTTAACCAAAGCATGTTAACCATGTCCAGTGATCTCAAATTTCATGAGCATGTTCAATGAGTGACCATAAATGAGGGGTGTCAGAGTGGCTAATAATCATAGTTTATAGTGGATGATTTTCATCGTACATAACATCCATGGTCCAAGTCATTTGTTTGGTGCCCAATGTTGGTGAATCATTGTATTGCATCATGGTAGCATATATTGCCTTTTTTAAAGCAAAAATATATTGAAAATAAATTAAGTTATGTCTCATGCAAATGTTCAATATTGTTGTGTTGTGAGTGGTTTTCATATTATATGTATCATATATCTATAATCACTTATTTCAAGCCTACTTTAAGAAATAAAGGAAGAGGTGCAGGGCCTTGCCATAAGGATGCTCACCAACTCCTCTCCTTGTAGAAATCTTTCAAACATTAGCCCATAAATCAAACACATTCCCTTGTTTCTCTAGTTTGGAAGCCCTTGGATATATTTGACAATGAACTCCTCCCAACAACTACTTTAACCATCTATTGAATGCCTTTGATTGGTATGTGTAAATGATTTTGATTGATTCTTGGAGAGGTGTGAAATCTAATTTTTCATTGACATAATACAAGCGCCAAATTTAACCCATGGTAGCCAAAATTTTAGCCTTACAACTCTCTCATTCAATATTAAATACTTCACTAATTAGTCGAGGGGTAATCTCCTTAACAATATATTAAATATTAGAAGCATTCATATTAATAGAAAAAATAAGAATAGTATTTAATATTAAGTTATAATGTAGGTAGTTGCCAAGTTGACATACGAGACACCCTTGTTTGTGACACAAGGGATGCCCTCCATTAACTGCTTTAACTATTTAATATATGGAGGTGTACATACCTTAATTTCCTTTAGATCCAATCTTGTGACCTTTAAAGAGGAAACACTTTAAAACAAATCGAACAAGTAAATACAAACTTAATTTGTATATGTATCAAAGTTACTTTGAGAGTTGCATGGCACACTTAATTTTGTATAGAAGCGAAGGGAAAACTTGAAGGGTTGATCACAACAAACATGTATGGTCAATGCCCTTGAAATCTGCACTTCTTGGCTGAAGACCACCATGTTTTCCTAAAGGCTCTATAAATTAGAGTCGATGTTGACAGGTTCGAAAGTTTGTAATGGGCTGCTAGGGTTTAAGCAGGCCTCAACGAAATTTATTGCCTCAATCAAGAAACCTAGTGAAAGAGATAGTTGTTCGGCCAAATCCATTGATATTTTTATATAGATCCAAATGGCACCTCCTCCCTAACCTAGTCACAGTAAACCAAATTAAACTTTGAAGTTCCACTTTAATTCTTCCCGCTAAGTTTTTACCACAATCTTAAGGGACCTTGGTAAAATAGGTTCGTTGGTGATTAGTTATGACATTCTGGTGTAATAATAATTGTACATACCATAGAGTACATAACTCCATGAGTTTGGTTTTTGTATTAGTCGGCATTGAATATTATTAATATTTCTCTAATCTTTAGATTGCGATTGTTCATATGTGGCAACTGGATATATATAATTAAATATGTTATTGGGTATCAATTCTTTATTTATTGAAACCCTTTGCTTCCATGCCATGGTCATCTCTTCAGCTACTGCTACAACAATATCTTCCTCTAAACATTAGAGTCGATGCTGATAGTTCTGAAAGTTTGTAATGGACTGCTAGGGTTTAACCAGGCCTCGATGAAATTTAGGGCCTCAATTGGGAAACCTGGTGAAAGAGATAGTTGTTCGGTCAAATCCGTTGATATTTTTGTCAGGATCTCAGATGGCGCCTCCTACCTAACCTAGTCACACCTAACCTAGTCACAATAAAACAAATTAAACTTTGAAGTTCCACTTTAATTCTTCCCGCTAAGTTTTTACCACAATCTTAAGGGGCCTTGGTAAAATAAGTTCGTTGGTGATTAGTCGTGACATTCTGGTGTAATAATACTTGTACATACCATAGAGTACATAACTCCATGAGTTTGGTTTTTGTATTAGTCGGTATTGAATATTATTAATATTTCTTTAATCTTTACTGAAACTATACTGAAACAACAAAATAACCATACTCATATAATGCCCAAGCTAATCATCAAAAGATTTAACTAGTGTCAGGTCTTTGGCATTGGAGCCCGACAACTCAGTTTGAGGCAAGCAAGGGATATGTTTCTCTATGCATGCAAGGAAAGAATTTTGTTGTTGGATTTGGTGTTGAATTAACTGAAATTCCTTATGAATTTCATCTGTAGGACCTGAAATGCTTGTAATACTCATTATCAAAGCCTTCGCTAGAAGGGTCTTCACCAACCAAAATATAAATAAAGATTGTTGGTACTAAGAGCAGCGACCACGGGTATGGCCCGGGTCTGGAATCATGTCCCCCAACTCCTCCAAGACTGGTCGTTGACCTGGTTAACAACCTTTACTTCCCATTCATCAATCGTCTGGTGGGCACGGGGGTGGGTATTAGTTCTGTATGCTCTGGAAGTTGCTAATATGAATCAAGTTCTGGTCCCATGTCCTTGACCTCTGTTAGCACAAGATTTCCCACTCCCACGGCCTCAACCTTGACGTCGCCCTCGACTTGCATTATGAGTGTGACCTCGGTGTGTGGTTGGGCGAGCCATGAACTTTGATTGATTTTTGTTGTATGGAGAATTAAAATGTACTAATAAGGCGGGGCCCCGACTTAAATTTTTCTCTTGCACCTAGAAAGATCCCAGTCGACGATATCATCTATGACATTGAATATGGTATTAGAGACTTACTGGACATCACTAAAGATCGTCAAGACTGTGTGGTTGTCCTTAGAAAGGCAAAGCCCCCCAAGAATAACATAAGAAAAACTGAGTTTGATGCTCTCAAATCGTTAAACGATAATAAGAATATTGTTGTTCTCAAAGTCGACAAAGGTGGTGCTGTGGTTATTCTTGATAAATATGATTACCATCGTAAGATGTTGGACCACCTCCATAATAGCGGGAGCTACAAGAAACTCAACAAGGATCCTCTGAAGAATATTTCCAAAAGTGTGGCTCTTGCTATAAAGGCTAGTAGCTTGGTCAGCTCGTTCAGTCATAAGCTTATTGAAAGTTGCCCTCTTACCCCCAGAATCTATGGTCTGCCAAAGATTCATAAGGAAGGGGCTCCTTTGAGACCCATTGTCAACATGATAGGAGGGCCAACTTATCTTCTTGCTAAATATTTAGCCCAGAAGCTTAAGCCCCTTGTTGGCCATACAAAATCCTTCATCAATGACTCTGCATCGTTTGTGAATGAGTTAAAGAGTTTCAAGCTTGATCGAGATGACAAGCTTGTGAGCTTTGATGTGGTCTCTATCTACACTAATATCCCTCTCAATGAGGCCATTGAAGTCATCAAGTGCATCATAGATCCTGATACGGCTTATTTAGTTTGTATTTGTCTTACTTCTACTTTATTTTCATTCGATGGGGAATTCTGTGAGCAAATTTGCGGTGTTGCCATGGGTTTCCCCCTCTCCCCTATGGTAGCTAATCTATTCATGGAGGATTTTGAACCAAAGGCCTTAGCCTCTTCTCATTTTCTGCCTAAGTTGTGGAAGAGGTTTGTGGATGACACTTTTTTCATCTAGTCCCATGGTAAAGAAAAGTTGGAACTATTTTTCCTCCATATTAACAATCAATCTTATTCTATAAAGTTCATCATGGAATTTGAATGTAATGGTAGTCTTCCCTTCCTTGACGTCCTCCTCCCAAGGAATGATAGTGGCTCTTTCTCTCATCAGGTATATCATAAGAAAACTCATACAGAACAATATCTTCATGCTAGTTCTCATCATTTCTTAGCTCAAAAGCTTGGTGTTCTCAACACCTTAGCAACTAGAGCTTTAAAAGTTTGTGATGAGAACCACCTCAAGGAAGAGAAATAACTTCTCCTAAGTGTTTTCTTTAATAATGGGTATAGTAGACACCAATGTATTAAGGCTTTCCTCAAAGCTGAAAAAGGTCTTAGTACTAAGAAAGATACCAAGGATCAATTTTTTACTGTTCATCTTCCTTTTATCCAAGGGACCACTCACAAGATTGCAAGGATCCTAAGGAAGCATAAGGTGGCTTCAACCTTTCGGCCTTTAAATACCATACGGAGCTCCCTTAGATCTGTAAAAGACCCAGTGGACCCAAGAATATGAAGGGTGTTTATGTTATCCCATGGTCTTGTGGGACTCCCTACATTGGTGAGACTGGTCGCTTGATTAATCAAAGGATTCGTGAGTATGTTGCTGACATCAAGCATGGCAGGATCTGCTCCTCTGCTTTGGCGGAGCATGCATATAAATCTAAGCATCACATCTGCACTGAGGAGGCCCAAGTCGTTGCTAAGGATAGTCATTTTCATCATCAAAAATTGAGGGAGTCCCTAGAAATTGAAAAAAGACCCAATAATTTGAATAGAGATGATGGTTGGAATATTAGTAGAATTTGGGTCCCTGTCTTGTCCTCCTAGTTTTTTTATTTTTTTTATATTTTATATTTTTTTCTTAAATCTATGTAGGTATTGGCATCATTTTTATAGTATTTGTTGTTGATTTATTCTTCATTAGAGTTTATTTTCTTGATCCTTCGTGTTTTTATGTATTTTATCACCCTATTCGTTCTTAACTCCTTTTAGTATTTTTAGTATTTGTTTAATGGGCCTGAGCCCCATATTTTATTGTTGACCCCATTTTATTTATTGATTATTTTTCTTTGGATATATATATGTGTGTGTGTGTGTATGTTTCTATTTTTGTTTATTTATTTTTATTTATTGATTTATATATATATTTATTTTGACTTGGGTATATTTTTGTTTTATTTTATTTATTTTTCCATTAATTATTTTTAATTTATTTTATTTCATTTCCATTAGCTATTTTATTTATCAAATGATCTTGTCTCGATTAAGGCCTTTACTCGTTTTTATAATTTTTGACTCCCCTCCTTTAAAGTTTGACTTTGATTATTTATTTATTTATTTTATAAACTAGCTGTTTAATATAGCAATTACTTATTAATATTTTTTTAATAAATTAATAAACTAATATCATAGTTTAAATATTAGTTTTCAAAAACTAATAATATTTGGTTTTAATAAATTAATTTAAATATTATTTTTCAAAAACTAGCTATTTAATATAGCCATTACATATTAATATTTTAATAAACTAATAAAATAATATCATTATTTAAATATTATTTTTCAAGAACTAGTAAGATTTGGTTTTAATAAATTAACTTAAATATTATTTTTCAAAAACTAGTCGTTACCTATTAATATTTTTAATAAATTAATGAAATAATATCATTATTTAATTATTTTTTCAAAAACTAACCGTTTAATATAGCCGTTACATATTAATATTTTAATAAATTAATAAAATAATATCATTATTTAAATATTATTTTTTTCAAGAACTAGTAATATTTGGTTTTAATAAATTAATTTAAATATTATTTTTCAAAAACTAGCCATTTAATACTGCCATTACTTAATAATATTTGTTTTCAATATGTTAATAAAGTAATATTATAATTTAAACAAAATTGTTCAAATATGGCCGTTACTTGAATTTATGTCTCTACTTTGCTCTCTATTTAATCCTTTGCCATGGTCTGCTTCTTCATCTGGTCTTGATAATGAACCACATTAGTTGGTTCGAAACGCATTGGCCTAAAAATTCTCTCATGCGATTTCTACCGAAAGACTTTGTTTAATTCATTATGGATCACAAAAGCTTGAATACAGAAATTACTACCTTATACGAAAGGGCCACTGCTATTAAAGTTCATCACTTTGAATGGTCTCACGTAAGGGTTTCCAAGTTGAAGATAGATCTGGATTTTCTAAAACGATGTAGAGACTCTTCCCTTGTTCCTCCGTTCACTCAGATTAAGCACCCTCTTAATAATTCTAGTGGCTATCGTATTTTTCTTAATGCTAGCATGGCATTGGTTCGTTTGGAGATTGGAAGGGTGAGAAAGGTTTTGGATTTCATTTCTCGTAATTTTTTGTCTCTCCATTTGGAACTTTCAAATCAGATCTCTACTCCCCTTTGGTCAAGGATCGAGGCATGCTTGGCTCTGAAATCTTCTCGTCTGGAAGAAATATGGAAAGTAAAGCAATCCAAGAAGTTCAGTAAGCTCTCAGAGAAATTCATCTCGCAACCTAATGAGTCTAGTTGCTTTCGTGGTCCTTCCAGAAGCAGAATTAATTCTAATCAAATCTCTGCTCTCCGATCTTGGGTTGACGGTGTTTCTCACCCTTCTGCCATCGAAGGTGAAGCTGGAACAATCTCATATTCACCGGGTCAGATTCCCTCAGGTTCGTTGTCTGTTAATTCTTCTTTGGTTTCTGTTGGTTTCAATAATAGTGGAAGTGGTTCTATTAATAATAATATTCAATTAAATAATAATAATAATAATAATAATAATAATAATTGGTTTAATAGTAATACTAATAATAGTGATTATATTTTCACCTCACATAGGAATAATAATATTAAGAATAGCAATAATAATTTATTTTTGGATGATGATAATAATAATAATAATAATATCACTGGACGTAATAATAATAATAATATTAATGAGGTTAGTGACTCTGTTTTCAATTCTGATAATTGTAATAATAATAGGATTGGTAATAAGAATCTAGGTTGGATCATATTGGTTGTTCTAATTTTCTTTCCTATTCTAGTAATAGGGTTGTTAATCTCTCTAGCTTTTCTTTTGATCCCCTTGTCTTTAGTCTTTTGGAAAAAGGTTTAAATTTTTTTCTTGCCCCTAGAAAGATCTCGGTCAATGATATCATCTGTGACATTGAATATGGTATTAGAGACTTACCGGACGTCACTAAAGATATCATTCGTCAAGACTGTGCGGTTGTCCTTAGAAAGGCAAAGCCCCCCAAGAATAACATAAGAAAACCAGAGTTTGATGCTCTCAAATCGTTAAACGATAATAAGAATATTGTTGTTCTCAAAGCCGACAAAGGTGGTGCTGTGGTTATTCTTGATAAATATGATTATCGTCATAAGATGTTGGACCACCTCCATGATAGCAGGAGCTACAAGAAACTCAACAAGGATTCTCTGAAGAAGATTTCCAAAAGTGTGGCTCTTGCTATAAAGGCTAGTAGCTCAGTCATCTCGTTCAATCATAAGCTTATTGAAAGCTGCCCTCTCACCCCCAGAATCTATGGTCTGCGAAAGATTCATAATGAAAGGGATCCTCTGAGACCCATTGTGAACACGATAGGAGGGCCAACTTATCTTCTTGCTAATTATTTAGCCCAGAAGATTAAGCCCCTTGTTGGCCATATAGAATCCTTCATCAATGTTGTGGGGAAAAATGCCTATGCAGGACGATCCTATCCACCTAAGGTGTGACAGAGCCTTAGCAACAAACAGATACAACTATTCTGGTTTCTTCCTTTATGAAATGTGAAAGAGGAGAGATTAATGGACTTACCGGTGTCTTCCGTTTGTCCCTCGATCTAGATCCTCTTCTCTTTGGATGTTCACAACTACTTGCCTCCTCGCTCGCTCAAGAGAACAACTACTTGATTCCTGCGAGATCACAAGAGAACAACTACTTGTGACAAGAGAACAACTACTTGCGACAAGAGAAGAACACAACACAAAGGCAAATATTCATATTCATAAATGATTCAGGATTAGAAGTAAATCAAATACACTAATGCAATCATACAAATACACCAGTATATAGGAGAAAACCAAGATAGCTTTATTGATAAATAACAAGGTTCAGGAAGAGATACAACCCAGAGGGCTCCAATCCAGCATCTCCTTCCCAGCAGAATGGAATTCCTATCTTCACCTCCCTTCAAAGCATTAAGCACCCAATGATTCCAGTCTCAAACCAACAACAATTCTTTGCAATAACAAAATTCCAGCCCCCTAGATCTCATGGAGGAGAGATCTATATATAGTTATTTTGGAGAGAGGATGAGTCAGCTTGAGATCTGACTAGTGTCCTCTCCCTCTCTCAGTTCTTGAGTCCACTTGGAGGTTCTTGCTTCCACTTGGAGATTTGGAACCTCTTACTCATCACCAGTCGAATTCCCTGAGGCAAGTGTCATTTTGGAAGCTTCCTGGCTTCTGACACCTTGAGGAATGAGTCTGCCACATGTCCAAACTCGCTCAGCGCAGGTAGCTAGTGTTGGAGTTGACATTCAACGCAGGTAGAAAGTGGAGCCACTGACATTCAGCGCAGATGGTCAATGGAGCAGTTGACATGATCCTGAATTGACTTGTTTTTGAGCAGTTTCAGGTGGAGAACTTCCGTGAATTGCTGTGGTTTGTTAGCCTTGTTCCTCTAGGGGTAGGAACAACATGTTTAGGGACTTTGGATCCCTTAGATTATGGACATTTCATGCTCAATGCTGTAAGGCACAAAAATGTCTATAACAGTTGCCCCCTAAAGTATGAGGTCGTTTATCGGGTGAAATGCTTTATCCAGGAGGGTCCGAAGTTCATCCATTTGCTGGGAGGAGACCTGTAATAAGATATAATACAATACATTATGATTCATACTGCTTTCGTGATCTAGCTGAGGCGGGCATTCCCATGCTCAACTTTATAAATTCATTTTTGTACATAGAACAGACGATCGTCTGATGGTAGACTGATAATTTTGGTGAAATTATCATCCTTTGAGTAGGATGATCATCTGCTGCAATGATGTACATGTCAAAATGTCTTTATCTTTCCTGAATATATATCGCAGCCCGGATGGATGAAACTAGATCCGGGGTCTTCAAAACTCGTTCGATCTTCACTCCAAGTACAAGTCGATCCATGTGAGAATTGTGCTGAAGTCGAACATGGAAAGACATCGCTTGATTACCGGTCAATGAGGTAAACCGTTAACAAGCGAGAGAGGAATCACCGATAATGATAATGACCCTCAAGGTACTGCAGTACAATTCACGTGGTGTGAATAAAGGACTTGGCGTCGAACACCATGCAAAATCTTCTGGTCGAAGGTCATTGATGTATACCTGTCGCCGGAAGTGAGAAACTTGCCATTGAGGCATGCAAGCTTCAAAGTACTGAAGGGGTTGTTCCTAGATCAACTTCTTGGATAATGAGCTGATGTCGACAAGAAGCGATCCGTCAAAGGAGGGCCTTAATGAATCCCACATCAGTGACACGGAACAGAGCTAATTATTTTAATGGAGGTGAAAACGATCTGTGACATATGATTCAGGGTGGCGGTCATGAATGGATGAAGGATAATGTATGGCAGTGGATGGGACACGGTTGACTCTTTCTGAACGAATTCTCTTGAACATATGGCAACACTGATGCGATGGATCGGTAGCATTACCCCAAATATGGATGGTATGGCGAGACCATGGTGATGTGACCGGTGAATGAAACAACCCAACCCGACTGTGGTACGGAGGAAAAGTGTCATGTTCAAGAGCGACTTGCTACCATCAAAGTTTTCTTTAGTTTCTCCCAATTTTTCCCCAGTCATTGCTGACCAGTACCTCTTTATTTATTTCAAGGTTGAGGAGTATAACATATGCTTGTTCTATAACCTGCCCTTCGGGCAAGCCCATCGCTATGTTTTAACAAGCCTAGCGATAGTGAAACTCGTTCTCGTCTAAAGACAAGTTTGTCGCTATTTAGTGATTTTAACGAGTCTAACGTCAAGGATAACTCGATCCTTTTCATTTTTAGAGAGTCTGAAAAGGTACATAAAGTTAACTCCAAAATTCCTTTTTCGTCATCTAATCCCTTAAGTCCGAAAAAGTATAAAACAATACAGAAGGGATGAATTTTCGATAGTTTTAACGAGCTGAACAAAACAAGTGCTCAATCTTTTTGTGCAATAATCCCTCAGGTCCAAAAAGATTAAAATCTAGAGGAGGGATAACACTCCGGTCGCTTTAACAATCTGGAAGGCCAAAACTCGGCAATCTTTTCATATTTTACGAGTCAGTTGAAAAGAGCTTAAAGAAGACTCGTCTTTTGAGGAACAAGTGATGAACAGGGTTAGCAACTGATTCCAGGTACAGGTTGGAATTTTCCAATCATGGCAGTGTCACAAGGATGGCTAGGTGAAATCACTCTTCGCAGTTGTTCCTCAAAATGGGTAAACAATCATACGGAGGTGAACGATCGGCCAAATGAAAAGTGGAGGTGATGGTGCAAACACGACCAAGGCTTTTATGGTAGAGAAGGTTACATACACAATGGTTATTTACCGGAATAGGTTCATTTTTTAATGAGCTTGAATGCGCCAAAACACTGCTCAATCTTATGTTTATTTTTTAATGAGCATGAACTATGTGCTAAAACTGCTCGGATCTTGCGTTTATTTTTTAACGAGCATGAACTTTATGCTAAAACTGCTTGTTTATACCAGTCATATGATAAGAGTGTCTCATTGGAGATGCTATTTTTTATGGAGCTTCATCTCACGTAAGCTTTGCCCCGGATCCTTTCGTTATGCAAGTTCGGAAACGACTAATCCTACGAGTTTAAAGGGTTAGAGGTCCTAAAAATTTAAAAAATAAATAGTCACCCCTTGCTTGCACTCCAAAAGGTTTGCATGCCCCCAGGCATAAAGTACGATTTCAAGGTTACCTCTACTTCACTTCCGCCAAAACATTTGTTTTAACGAGAGAGGCTTACCTCTTTCAGGTTACCCAAAGATTGTCTCGTTAATCTTTCAAACAAAACACTTCCTCGGCAATGTCTACCGAAATAGATAAAGGTGAGTGACGTAGCCCGCAAACTCACATAACTTTGACAAAAGAATCTTATTCTAGAACAACCCTCTTCCTAGACGGACGGGGTACGGACTAGTCATATTCTCCCGCGGAAACCTACCCTATACCCAAAGTTTCCCTACCGAAGCAAGCCAGGACGCATGCCCCCTGGGTTCCAGTCATATTCTCCCGGATTACTCGCGCTCATCAGGAGGACGGACCGTGGGTTGAGACACTTCTTGCGTGAATAGACCATTTAGGGATGGTATATGACTATTTGCGATGCGTGATCCGGGGAATGAAAGTTGGTCCACGAGCTTGACCATTCTTCCTTCATGCGGAAAACACATTACTCTAAAGAGTGATGAGACGATGGCTCCCATGCAATATATATAGTCTCGTCCAAGGATTAGGTTATAATCCAAGGGTCCTTGAATGACCATCACGTTCATTTGAACGGTCTTCCCTTTCAATGTTATGGGCACATTGGGGAGGATCCCTAAAGGTCGACTGGTTCCCTTATCAAAGCCTGATAGATTTCTCATTTCAGGCAAAAGCGCAGGCGAACCAAGCGCTTTCCAAGCAATAGAGGAAAGGATACTCACAGATGCCCCTTCATCAATAACTGTGCCAGCCATTACCATCCTGTATATTTGGACAATAATTCTGAATGGTATGCTAGCTGGCAAGCGGGGTCTGCCTAGTTGGTTCCAGTCAAAGGACACAACCAGGTTGCTTGGTGGTGGGACCGAGTATACGGCCGGATATCGCTCTGATGAACTTCCTTCCTGCGATAAAGTAATGGAGGCATTTCCCCCTTGATCATCAGAGTCAGTGCTGATGAAGAGAATTTGGACGGTGTCTTCTTTATTCTCTTCTGTGACGGTGTCATTCGAAGATAGAGTCTTTGAAGGAAAAACCGGGTCAACTGTCGTTTCAACCTTTAGACTTTCGTTAGGTATGGATTCAGACGGTTCATCTTCAATGGCAGGTGCTTCGGCTGACCTCCTGGGCGGGTCAACCGGGTTCTCAACTAGCGAGGGACTTGGCAGGAGTCTTTGATATCCAGGAGGAAGTTGCGCTTGTAAAATCGGGCGATCTTCCAGAACTCTTTTTACCTCGTCTAAGAAGGGAAAACGGTGGATGGCATGATCGCCTTCACACAGTCTGCAGGGAAATTTAGCTTTCCCGTTCTGTCCTGGGGCTTCACTCCCACTAGTTGACAGTGAGCAGTCGACATGGCTATCAGAGGTCGATGCTACCGAATTGTGCAAACGGGGGGACCAGTCTCTTAATATCTGGGGGATACAGGGACAATCTCTATAGAAGTGGTCTCCCTTGCATATGACACATGGCGATTTAGGCCTTGCGAGTGCTGTGTGTGGATTTTTGTCAGATGACACTTGTTTGCCCCCAGTCGCCTTGGGCTCCTTCTTCTTCTTCTCTTTCTTCTTCTTCTCCTTCTTCTCCTTAGGAACTCGGTTTTTTGATTTACCAGTTCCGTCAAGCGAAGAGGAAGGAGGAGAGGAAGATGAAGTAGAAGGCTGGGAGGCAACTCTTGTCTGATCTAACTGTTGACTCGACTGTTCAGGAATGGTGGTGTTCTGAACGACATTGGTTGAAAAGAGCCAGACTCGTAGGCCAATTGTCAGTCCTGGTAGTGACAATGTGGCCATGTGGGGTGCACCAACATCTCCCCAAAAGGAGAAGGGACTAGGATTTCCACCAAGGGGAATTCCTTCGTTGGTGTGCTCCATCTTTTCAACCTAAAGATCAACGCAGGAATAAAGGGTGATTGTTCCATTTAAAATAAATTGTTAACGACGCTTTAGACACAACTTTCTTTTTCACTTTTAAAGAGTCGAGAAAAAGCTAAAGATGACTCTAGTCTCCTTCGATGTTTTAACGAGCCCGAAGTGACAAATGCTCGGATGGACTTTTTCTGTTATAGAGTCTGAAAAAGGCCAAAAGAAACTGCTCTGGAGTTCTAGGCAGAGGGTGTGCCAAACTTTTCGCAAAACTGCAGAATGCTTTTTAAGGTACGCGCAGTTGATCTTCGTGAATGCTGTGTTCACTGCATTGCGATCAGTAGGGCGGCCGACACGGCTTCCTAAGGATAAAGGATATATGCCTATAGGGGTCTCCCAATATATACGCGACGGTACATGGGAGCACAACCCTACTAGCACTATCGTCCCTCAGGAGGAATCACCCACCTTCCCCGAGATCGACAGTCACTAGGCTTAACGACGCCGGAACACGTCTCTAGCCTAGACCTCTATGTTGTGCGTTATGTTGCAAAGCGTTGTTAGGTTCATTCAGTTTATTTTAAGTTGATCTTTTTAAAGTTTGCCTTTCAAGGTTCACCACGAGATGTATGATACAAATTCCTAAATGCAGTCTAAAGATGATAAGCAAGCTTTATATCTTTTCAACTTTGAAAATCCTAGCTACTAAGGGAAAAGAAAGACATCATCTTTTCTCAAAGAGCAATCAGCACACTCTAATGCACTTTTCCTAAATCCAACATGCAAACTATCAAATGCAAATTGCACAATGCAGGTGTTTGTTTTCCGCTTTCTTAGTATTGATGCCTACGAAGAAAGCTTTTTATACAACTTTGAATTTGCTTTTAAATGACCAATACAAACAAGTTCACTTTTTCGAAATCAGAGAAGATAGAAGAGATTTCAACACTTAACGATTCTCGAAATAAAGACTTGTTTTGACACTTAAAAGAGACAAATTCAAACCAATAAGAAAAATTAAATGTATAATCAATCTGCAAACATCCAATGAACTCTCTTCTAAGATCACAATCAATCAGATCTGAATCAAAGGCTACAGGATGACTACTTTACTCATGCAAAGGAAAATTGTAAATGATGCCACAAACACATAAAAACACTCACAATCTTTTTGTACAAAAGGAGGCAGAATCTAAGCAAAGAAAAGGAGTTATTTGACTGGTACCTATGCTGGTTAAAGGCTGCAAAAAACAAAGATCAAAACAGGGCAACAGACAGCAGAGAACCCCAGCTGCACAAGGCCAAACTGGTTCAGCGCAACCTCAACACTGTGGGTTTGACATTCAGCGCAGGTAGCCTTCTCGGGACCTGCGTTGAAATGCAAACTGCCTTCACAGCAGTTGCGCTGAAGGAGAAACTCTCGTTTCTCTTGGGTTCTGGGTCACAAACTGCTCAAAAATCAACAGTTTCAGGCCAAATCAGAAACACAAGCAAGGTATAATCAAAGGGATGCTTTGAGAGGGTACTAAAGACTATCACAAAGGATCATCAAATCATTTGTGAGTCCATTGTTCAGATCATAGACAAAATCCAGTGAAGGATCAAGGCAGCAACAGTCTACTTTGCAGAAGCAGTTCGATTGTTGCTGTTGAGTCTATGAAGCAAACAATGATGTAAACACAAATGAAATGACTAAAACAAATCTCCCCAGCGGAGTCACCAATTTTTTGTGGGGAAAAATGCCTATGCAGGATGATCCTATCCACCTAAGGTGTGACAGAGCCTTAGCAACAAACAGATACAGCTATTCTAGTTTCTTCCTTTATGAGATGTGAAAGAGGAGAGATTAATGGACTTACCGGTGTCTTCCGTTTGTCCCTCGATCTAGATCCTCTTCTCTTTGGATGTTCACAGCTACTTGCCTCCTCGCTCGCTCAAGAGAACAGCTACTTGATTCCTGAGAGATCACAAGAGAACAACTACTTGCGACAAGAGAAGAACACAACACAAAGGCAAATATTCATATTCATAAATGATTCAGGATTAGAAGTAAATCAAATACACTAATGCAATCATACAAATACACCAGTATATAGGAGAAAACCAAGATAGCTTTATTGATAAATAACAAGGTTCAGGAAGAGATACAACCCAGAGGGCTCCAATCCAGCATCTCCTTCCCAGCAGAATGGAATTCCTATCTTCACCTCCCTTCAAAGCATTAAGCACCCAATGATTCCAGTCTCAAACCAACAACAATTCTTTGCAATAACAAAATTCCAGCCCCCTAGATCTCATGGAGGAGAGATCTATATATAGTTATTTTGGAGAGAGGATGAGTCAGCTTGAGATCTGACTAGTGTCCTCTCCCTCTCTCAGTTCTTGAGTCCACTTGGAGGTTCTTGCTTCCACTTGGAGATTTGGAACCTCTTACTCATCACCAGTCGAATTCCCTGAGGAAAGTGTCATTTTGGAAGCTTCCTGGCTTCTAACACCTTGAGGAATGAGTCTGCCACATGTCCAAACTCGCTCAGCGCAGGTAGCTAGTGTTGGAGTTGACATTCAACGCAGGTAGACAGTGGAGCCACTGACATTCAGCGCAGATGGTCAATGGAGCAGTTGACATGATCCTGAATTGACTTGTTTTTTAGCAGTTTCAGGTGGAGAACTTCCGTGAATTTCTGTGGTTTGTTAGCCTTGTTCCTCTAGGGGTAGGAACAACATGTTTAGGGACTTTGGATCCCTTAGATTATGGACATTTCATGCTCAATGCTGTAAGGCAAAAAAATGTCTATAACAATCAAGGACTCTGCATCGTTTATTAATGAGTTAAAGAGTTTCAAGCTTGATCCAGATGACAAGCTTGTGAGCTTTGATGTGGTCTCTCTCTACACTAATATCCCTATCAACGAGGCCATTGAAGTCATCAAGCGCATCACAGATCCAGATACGGCTTATTTAGTTGGTATTTGTCTTACTTCTACTTTCTTTTCATTCGATGGGGAATTTTGTGAGCAAACTTGTGGTGTTGCCATGGGTTCCCCTCTGTCCCCTGTGGTAGCTAATCTATTCATGGAGGATTTTGAATCAAAGGCCTTAGCCTCTTCTCATCTTCTGCCTAAGTTGTGGAAGAGGTTTGTGGATGACACTTTTGTCATCTGGTCCCATGGTAAAGAAAAGTTGGAACTATTTTTCCTCCATCTTAACAATCAATCTTGTTCTATAAAGTTCATCATGGAATTTGAATGTAATGGTAGTCTTCCCTTCCTTGACGTCCTCCTCTCAAGGAATGATAATGGATTTTTCTCTCATCAGGTATATTGTAAGAAAACTCATATGGAACAATATCTTCATGCTAATTCTCATCATTTGCCAGCTCAAAAGCTTGGTGTTTTCAACACCTTAGCAACTAGAGCTTTAAGAGTTTATGATGAGAACCATCTCAAGGAAGAGAAAGAACTTCTCCTAAGTGTTTTCTTTAATAATGCATATAGTAGACACCAATTTACTATGGCTTTCCTCAGAGCTGAAAAAGGTCCTAGTATTAAGAAAGATACCAAGGATCAATTTTCTGGTGTTCATCTTCCTTTTATCCAAGGGACCACTGATAAGATTGCAAGGATCCTAAGGAAGCATAAGGTGGCTGCAACCTTTCGGCCTTTAAATACCATATGGAGCTCCCTTAGATCTGTAAAAGACCCAGTGGACCCCAAGAATATGAAGGGTGTTTACGTTATCCCATGGTCTTGTGGGACTCTCTACATTGGTGAGACTGGTCGCTCGATTAATCAAAGGATTCGTGAGCATGCTGCTGACATCAAGCATGGCAGGATTCGCTCCTCTGCTTTGGCAGAGCATGTAGATAAATCTAAGCATCACATTTGCATTGAGGAGGTCCAAGTCGTTGCTAAGGTTAGTCATTTTCATCATCGAAAATTGAGGGAGGCCCTAGAAATTGAAAAAAGACCCAATAATTTGAATAGAGATGATGGTTGGAATATTAGTAGAATTTGGGTCCCTGTTTTGTCCTCCTAGTTTTTCTTTTTTTTCTTAAATCTATGTAGGTATTGGCATCATTTTTATAGTATTTGTTGTTGATTTATTCTTCATTAGAGTTTATTTTCTTGATCCTTCATGTTTTTATGTATTTTATCACCCTATTCGTTCTTAACTCCTTTTAGTATTTTTGGTATTTGTTTAATGGGCTTGAGCCCCATATTTTATTGTTGACCCCGTTTTATTTATTGATTATTTTTCTTTGGATATATATATATATATATGTTTTTATTTATTTATTTATTTTTATTATCTATATATATATATATATATATATATATATATATATATATATATATATATATATATATATATATGTTTATTTATTTTGATTTGTGTATATTTATTTTTCCATTGATTATTTTTATTTTATTTTATTTTATTTCCATTAGTTATTTTATTTATCAAATGATCTTCTCTTGATTAGGGCCTTTACTCGTTTTTATAATTTTTGATTCCCCTCCTTTAAAGTTTGACTTTGGTTATTTATTTATTTATTTTATAAACTCGTTGTTTAATATAGTAGTTACTTATTAATATATTTTTAATAAATTAATAAACTAATATCATTGTTTAAATATTATTTTTCAAAAACTAGTTGTTTAATATAGCCATTACATATTAATATTTTAATAAATTAATAAACTAATATCATTATTTAAATATTATTTTTCAAGAACTAGTAATATTTGGTTTTAATAAATTAATTTAAATATTATTTTTCAAAAACTAGCTGTTTAATATAGTTGTTACCTATTAATATTTTTAATAAATTAATGAAATAATTCATTATTTAAATATTTTTTCAAAAACTAGTCGTTTAATATAGCCGTTACATATTAATATTTTAATAAATTAATAAACTAATATCATTATTTAAATATTATTTTTTTCAAGAACTAGTAATATTTGGTTTTAATAAATTAATTTAAATATTATTTTTCAAAAACTAGCCATTTAATATAGCCGTTACCTATTAATATTTTTAATAAATTAATGAAATAATATCATTATTTAATTTTTTTTCAAAAACTAGCCGTTTAATATAGCCGTTACTTAATAATATTTGTTTTTAATATATTAATAAATTAATATTATAATTTAAACAAAATTGTTAAAATATGGCCGTTACTTGAATTTATGTCTCTACATTGCTCTCTATTTAAGCCTTTGCCATGGTCTGCTTCTTCATCTGGTCCTGATGATGAACCACACTTGTTGGTTCGAAACGCGTCGGCCAAAAAATTCTCTCATGTGATTTCTACTGAAAGACTTTGTTTAATTCGTTATGGATCACAGAAGCTTGAATACAACAAAAAATTGATCGGGAGGATGCCTAGGACGGTTGAGCCCACAAGTCAGTCTAATTAAGGTGCCTGTAGGGTCTACAGGAACATAAACACAACAAAGAAAACCATTAATCCTCACTCTAAGGAACATATCCTCATTATCTTCTTGGATTTGAATTACGAACCCATCCCAATTCTCTTGAAGGTTCTTTTATGTCCGGTGCATGAATTCCTCATGAGAATAAGAAATATTAACCATAAGCCAGTCACAAATTTCCTTTCTCATATTGCATGGAAGTAGATTTAGAAACGTAAGGCTTTATCTTGTCTTCTATAAAAAAACTAAGAAGTGTCCATATCCCAAGGTTTCCAAGCTCTTGGGTAGTCAGGATTACTAAAATTAGTCAAGGGCTTCCCGTCGAGAGACCTCCCGACCCCCGATATGTATGAAAGAGGGTGAACCCCATCACATCCATTCATAGGAGGGATAAACTCTATATTAGTCCATAATGTCTTGTCTAGACTGACCATCCCCAACCATATACAAAACATATATATCACAGAAAGCATTGAATTCATAGGGAAGCCAATATGAACATACAAGGAAGGACTGAGAAGGAGAGGAGGCATCACACCTTCAACTTCCTGAGCCTGGGTGCAACTTCCATTTCCGAGAACTTCCCTAGAGAGATTCCTATGCCACTGAAAGCCTGCAAAGGAAACAAGTTTTCCAGTTGCTACAAGTCTGAACAAATTCAAATCCAAATACACAGAATACCCTCTCCCTCTGTGACTTAATTTCCTTGACATCTTATGTGTGCTAAGGTTTGTGTGGGGGTGGCCATGCCACCACCCTCACTATACCTTCAATAATTGTGTGGTGGTGGTGCGAATCCCACCGTGCTCCTCCTCTCGACTCTCACCTCGATCGAGGGTAATTCATAATGATGATGCTTGTTTTTTTTTCTTTACCATGGTGGATCGGTAACTCATTGGTGTGATCTAGGCTAGCCCTAGGATTAAACCTTCCAACTGCCACTATACCACTAAGAGTATATCTGATCTGCCTATAAGATGAATATACCAGGAATATATGACTTAGCAAGAGTTGAGACATCTCGTATTGACCACAAACATAGTAACTCCCTGGGGCCACCTATTCCTCTAACCTCATCACAACATGCTTAACATGTCATTTCAAGGAATTGAACTTAGGTGGAGAGGGAGTTAATGTCCTGTCTTAACCACTCGGTTAACCTTGAGGGTTAACTCAATTGGTTGAGTCCTTATTCTATTGTCTTACAATTGGCACTAGCTCACTTAGTTAAACATTACTTTATTTAGGAAGGGGTCTTGATTTCAAATCTCTTTGTCTCCTAGTAGAACGACCTAGTAATTGGCACACTGGGATGTTATCCTCTCCACCCATTTTGCTAATGAATTTATAATGACATTTTATATGCCATTCTAATGTGTTGGTTAGGGTTGTGACTTAAAAATAAAGAACTATTATAATTGTTTTAATAATGGAGTTTTATAAATTTTTTATATTAATTAAGATTTTTGATATAAATTTACAAAGATGTTTTATATTCAATGCCAATGTGTTGGCTAGGGTTGTAACCTAAAATGGGATTATGATAAGTGTTTTTAGCATGGGTTTTTGACTTATTAATAGGGTTTTATGTAAATTTGACATATTAATGATCGTTATGGTCTAAAATGAAGAAGATAATGTGTATATCCTTAAAACTTTTAATACACAAGTAGAGTGTGCTAACTAAAATTACAACCTAAAATTAATGGGATAAGGTGTTCACAACTTTACAAGAAGGTTGTACATGCAAATATAAAACATTAGTTAGGGCTATGAGCTAAATTCAAAAATGTGTTTGCCAATAAATATCAAATACAAATATGAGATGTTCGGTTAAAAAAAATTGAAAATATGAAAGGTTTGGTAAAAACATGATTGAAAATAAAAAATAAAGTATGGTTTATTTTTGAAAAAGATTAAATGTATAATTATCACATACTAATCAAAATTCAATTACAAATATGACATGTTTGGTAAAAACATGATTGAAAATATGACATATTTAGTAAAAGCATGATTGAAAAAAAAGCATGATTTTTTTTTTTTTTAATGTATAATTATCCCATATTAATCAAAATTATGATTTAATTCATAAAATTCAAATGAGTTAACTTTTCATATATTAACTATAATCATAATTTAGAATAAAAAATAAAACATATATTTTTATATTTTTAATTTTTTTAATATGCTAATTTAACAAATTTATTAATCTATAATTTTTCTTAAAACACGTAAATTAAAGTTATAATTAATCTCAATAATCATATATAAAATCATTAATGAGCTAGATTTGTGGACCTGCGAGCAAAGAGCCTAAATTTTATGGGTTTTTTAATTGTTTTTCTAATTCATGAGAAGCGTCGGACATATTTTTGGTTCATTTTATGAAGTGGTATTGGGAATAGAAGGGGTCTCAGGGTTATGCACAGTTTGATGTAGAGCTGGGGTTGTTGAGTGCAATGTGGATATGGGTTCTGCCCACCACTGCAATTTTTTTTTGAAACATTGCCTAAGATTGCATAAAACAAAAGCATTCAGATTAGGAGATTAACCCGAGAGTCACACAATGGAGGCCAGCAATGGTATGATTGTAGGTTCTCACAAGAGGAATGAGCTAGTTTTGATTCGCCACGATGCAAATATTGGTGTAAGTTTTTAGAATTTATCCTTTTGCTCTTTTGGATCCGGAATTTGGGCTTGTATCCTTTTGGATTTGCATAAGAAATTAAGCTTAGATTGTTAATAGATGTGGGATTCCTGTGATTTCTTTTACTTGTAAGGATTTGAGCAATGGGAAGCTTAGCAGAACAACATTAAGCCCTCTGCTACTTCTGTAGAGTTTGAGGTTGTTCTTCCACTGTTTTGGAACATATCTGGCCCCGGTTTCCAATTTTTAGGTTGGGTATTAACTAGAGGTAATGCTGGATGGAAAATTTTGGACCTGGATTTGAAAATATATTAACTTGAGACATTTCATTTTAGTTTTATCAGAGTACCCACTTCGTATTTTTGGTTGAAAACAATCCTACATTATAACTTGTTCTAGAGAACCCCTAATAGGGATTGGGCTTGGGAGTGCAATTGAGAAATGACATTGCGTTGATTTTTGGTTCGATAATACCTTAGAAAAATTATGGTAGTTGGGTTCCCAAAAGTCCAAGCTGAATTGAGTTAAGACTTAAAACAGAATAAAAATAAACACAATAAGCTGACAGTGCAATTTAATGATAATGGAACAATTATCATGAGCACACGAGACAACTCAATCGACCTTCTCTTTTGGTATTCAATAATAATTCTAATACAATTCAAGCTCACAGGATTTACAGACTCAGATCCCATGCCTTAAAGACTGATGAATGGTTGACTAGGTCAAAACCCTAACATGATCCTATATTGGGCTATCAATGGTCTCTATGATTCAGTAGAGCCGTGCAAAGAAGAGTGGCCCAAGTTGTAGATTTGATTTTTCAATTTTTGTTTGTTTGGTTTGTGTAATTGAGACTAGGTGTTTATTGGTGTGCAGGCGCAGCCTTTGAAGCACTTGAGCGGCCAAGTATGCCAGATTTGTAGAGATAATGTTGGTGTGACAACAAATGGGTTGCTATTTGTAGCATGCAATGAGTGTGGATTCCTAGTTTGTAGGCCTTTCTATGAATATAAGTTTAAGGATGGAAACCACTCTTGTCCTCAATGCAACATCAAATACAAGAGACACAAAGGTCAGCATATCTATATATATATATATATATATATATATATATATATATATATATCTATATATATATATTTGTTTTGGTGTTTAGCAAGTCATGGAAGCCCCACATTGCACAAAGGATATACTACACAAATGATGGTGGCATTTTTGCAGATCTGGATTATGGGCATTTTAGTCCAGTTGGTTGTTTTCTTAGCAGCCTCTGGGTAGTAACTGATAGCTATATTTAATATTGGGTGTTTTTCCATAGGGATTCCAAGAGTGGAAGGTGACAAGGAAGAAGACGATGTTGATGATTTGAAGAATGAGTTCAATTACACTCGTGGTGGAAGAGATGATAGGCAACAAATGGCAGAAGCGATGATGCAGTGGCAGATGCATAGGCGAGGGGAGGAGATCAATTTAGTTACCTCTTTGAGACGAATCCTCAGATTCCAATTCCTCTTCTCACAAATGGTCAACTCGTATAGTGTCTAATAACTTCTAAGAAAACTGCACTATCATTCTCCTTTAGCTACATCTGCAGTTGGAATTGGGACCTAAAATGTGACTGTATGGGCTACTATTTACAATCAATTTAGCTTGTATGGATTTAATTGTAATTGTGATTGTAATGCCTTTTGGTAGATTTCTGGGGAGTTTCAAGATGTCTCCCCCGGGCATGTGCAAGTCATTTGTGACAAAGATCTATTGCAATGTTCTGGCTTTGGCTTCCATGGTTGACTCATTAAGGAAAATTCTTGTATATTAATAGTCATTTAAATTGTTGTGTTAAATCGTTGCTCAGTGAAATCTACGCATGCTCTTGCTTCCTTGGCCTTTATTGCAATTTAGCTACATCTTGTGATTAATATTGTGGATAGCAAGAAATTATGTTAAAAATTCAAATGCCCTTATGGTGATTGTTGGAAGTTTGTGGTTAGACTAGTAACCATTTGGTATTAGGATTTCTATATTTTATTTAAAGCTTACTTTCGTATGAAGTTGAATATGTAATATCTGTGGCAAAGATATATGGCAATATTTTCGCTTTGGTTTTTATGGTTCCCTCAATAAGGAAAATGGTTATAAAGTAATCATCCATTTTAATGTTTTTTTTTAAATAGTTTTGCTTCATTCTTTGCATAGATCTTTGTAGCATCAACACAACTTCGAATAGTTTTCAAGCATGGATTGCTTGAATTTGTTTATAGCTCAATTTTATTTTCTATGTTATTTGACCTTTCAACTCAACTCACTTGACTTAATCTCATCCCATCTAATCATTTTCAATGCATCTTAGTTTCTTTTTGCTTTGCCAAAAGCCTTAGCCTAATAAATTTAGGCATGGGACTCTATATTGAACTAAAATAGTCGTTGACCACTTGAAATTACTATTAGATGAGGTGGAGTCACTTTTGAGTCTTTTTCATAGATTTTCCATTTGACAATTATTTCAAATCTGCCAGTGGTATCCTTTTCAAAATTGTTGCCATAAGCCTAGTTTTCTTTGCATTATTTTAGACTCGATTATCCAGCAGGCATAAATGAATGTTTATCTCATAGTGTCGACTTCTTTCAATAATATTGATATGGTGACACCCATTAATAAAAAATAGGGTTAATAGCTTTTCAGATGGGCCATTATTAGTTATAAATCAAAGCATGGTCGATAATGGTCTGGTTGGGCATGAGTATTGACACTACACAGATGACTAAATTCAAATTCATTAGTATCATAGGATCTTATAGGCTATGTCATGACCGATATTCTGAACACTGATTTTTATGTGCTTTGTATTTAATTTTATGTTTTGATTTTTAATTTTGGTTATAATATTATGGTTATGGTTAAGGTTGTAATTTTTTATTATTTAAATTTTTTTTTTTTAATGGGAAAATCGATTCAATACTGAGTTCATGACACACTTTCCATCTGGGGAGTTTCAAGATGTCTCCCCTAAGCATGTGCAAGTCACTGGTAGTGGAGATGGAAAGCGTGTTCACTCGGTCCCCTATGCTGATCTCAATCAACCAAGTATTTGAATTATTTATGTAATATCAATAAGCTTTGCTAATTATAGGATTAAATATTAAACCAAGTAAATAACAATATAGTCTTGAACTAGTCTTGGGATTTCGCTGGACAACTATGTTCATTTGGGCTTTGAACTGATTTACTTGAACAATCCCATCAAATTGGATCAATAGATTTCAGCTGCGACCAAGAATTTGAATAAACAAAATTATTAATTGACTAGAGTGACGTAAAAGATAAGTATCCAGTTTTAGATGTCTATCTGCATATTAATTACTTGCTTCTTAAGTAATGAAATATATGGTGTGGAAGAGAAGTTTCGAGTTTCAATATAGATTTGCAAATTGTTAATCCACTTCTTGCTGATACAGATGATGAAGATGAATCGCATGAATTCAACATTGCTAAAGAAACTACCGATGAAGAGAAGATTGAATATTCCATTGCAGGTATGCAAAATGGACATGTGCTAGTAAAGTATTAAACTGATGAGAATTGGTTAGTTTGCAAAATAACAAGTTTTTTTTAAAGATGAACCAGACAATAATGAAGAATGTGAGTGGACTTTATATTACTTCTCAAATATCATAAAGTTGAATCAATGGATTTCAGCAGCAACCAAGAATTTGAATGAACATGATTGTTAATGCAAGTAATTGGAATGGGGGTGATCGATCTAAACTTCTCCGTGAGAAACAAGCTCTGGAAATTTTACCACAACAAGAATCATCTAGTGAAGTTCAAGATGGTGAAGAATGCACCATACAGTATATTTCAACTACTTCTATTCAGGAAAATCTCATCTCACTTGTTAATAATGAAACTCACGAGTATGGGTTTAAGAATTCAAAAGCAATTGAAAGATATCAAGATCATGTAGTTGAAAAAGAAGAGCAAATTGAACAGGTTTCCAAAAGTGAAACTCACGATGATGAAGAATGAAGATCACATAAGAATTATAACAATAGCCAAAATGATGGTTGTCCCATGTTGTCTGATGAAGTTTCTTTGAAAGTTGGAGATCATCAACTGATTCATTCATCATACGATGAACCTCAAGAAGCTTATGAGAATATTCGAGTTTCAGATGTTGGTTTGCAACCTCATAACTCAACTATTGAGGATGAAGTTCATGAAGACAAATTTCATTATTCAGACAATGACAAACAATTTTATGGCCTTGATGAATTGTATGGTTCAAAAGTGGATAGTGTATGTAGTATGTCTAAGCCAATGCCTAGTTTTTCCCAGCATGCAGGTGAATCATCTGATTACAAGGTTGATGGGATTCATGTCCATGCAGAAATAGAGAGCAATACTTCAAGGGAGAAATTAAGTTTTCCATGCAATTATAATGAAATAGAACTAGACACGGTTGAGGAGATTGTTGATTCTTCAAACAATTTTGAAGGCAATATTGATGTGTTCACTAGTTCAGGTATGCCTTGACTCTATTCTAGTTCCCCTAGTATTAAGATTAATGATGTGTTCCCCCTACTATAATGATTTCAATACTCCATTAAACAAGCCTGACCTTACCGACAGTAATGATGTGTTCCTTGTTCAGGTATGGATGAATCTGTTCTTGAAAAAGCATTCACGACTGAGGAGACTATTCACACTAAAATCAATTATGAAGATAGTATTGATTTGTTACCTTGTTCAGGTATTATTCTTCAAGAAAAAAGATGGGTTTCCTTTGTATTTATAGTAATGATGTGTTTTCTCCACATTTATAAGTCTTTTTACTCCATCAAACACAACCCAACCACTAATGATCTGCTGCAATAATTCTAGAACAAATTAAATGAGCCAAGCTTCTAGATAATAATGATATGTTCCCTTGTTCAGGTATAACTGATTCTATTCTTGAAAGAGAGGTAGACATTTCAATCGATTTTGTAGACTGTAACAATGTGTTCCCTCATCAAGGTATGTATGATTTTGTTCTAGGTAAAACATGGACTGTCTCAATAATGATAGTATTGATGTGTTGTTCCCTCTGATGTAATGACTCTTGTACTCTTTTAAACAAGCCCAAACCTACAGACACTAATGACATGTTTCTTTGTTCAGGAATGGATGATTTTGTACTAGACAAACTCCTAGAGAGTCTTACAAAAGAGGTTTGTAAGCAGGAAATTCCCCAGTTAAATACTCCATTGAAGACCCCTGAGGTTACTGACGAATATAATATATCTCCTTGTTAGTCACTTTGTTTGGACTGGAATATAGTACTGCATCCAAAAAGCCAGATCTTGGACACTATGACGTGGAAGAGAAGATTCTAGTTTCAAATGTAGATTTGGCAAATAGTCCACTACTAGGAGACATAGATAATGAAGATGAATCACATGATTTGGACATTACTGAAGAAACTGCCGATGAAGAGTAGATTGCAAATTAAATTGGAGGTAAGAAAAAAGGTAATTTGTTAGTAGAGGATTAAGTTCTAGAAGGTGTAATGCAGCAGACATCAAACAGTGAAGCTCAAGCCGATGAAGAATGTAGTAAAGAGTATCTTTAGGAAAATCCCATATCACTTGTTAATGATGAAGGTTTAGAGGATAAATTGAATGATTCAAAAACCACTGAAGGGTATCAGGTCTCTGTAGTTGAAAAAGGAGATAATTGAACAGTTCTCCAAGAGTGAAACTCAAAATGCTCAAGAAATTGTATCTCCTAAGAACTACAATGAGGAAGCTCAAGAGGCTGTGAAGGATGAAGCTCATGAAATCAAGTCTTATTTTTCAGACAAAAGCAAAGTGTGTTTTGGCCTTGATGAGTTGAATGGTCCTCAAAAGGAGGAAGATGACAACCAACAGATTTACAAGAATGAAGCTTATGAAGGTGAATCAATGGATTGTGGCAACACTCCAGAATTAAAAAATAAGCTTCAATTTGATGCAGACAATTTGAATGGTGCTCATCAATTTGAACTCCTGCCAAAGGCTTTGTCTCTAGAAAATCTGTCACAGCTGGCATCATATAGTGAAGGTCAAGAGCCTGGGGAATGCAGTGAAGAGGAGCTTTTAGTTCTAAATGATGTTCAACAAAGTCACATCTCACTGGTTAATGGTGAAGCTCAAGAAGATAAATTGAGTGATCCCAAAACTAGCGAAGGATTTCATGACTCTATATATCAAAGAGAGGAGCATTATGAACTTGCTTCAATGGCTGAAACTCAGGATGTTGAAGAAACCATCTTTCACAAGCAAAATGATGGCTCTCGTGATGTAGTTTGGATGAAAGTGCAAAATCCTGAATAGGTATATATGTCCAACGAACTTCAAGGAACATATGAGAACATTCAAGCTTCAGAGGATGAAGTGCATCAAGACAACTTTTCAGACAATGGAAATGAGTTTTATAACCTTAATGAGTTGTATGGTTCAAATCCTCAAAAGGAGGAAGATGTAGTTGAGAAGATCACCAAGAATGTTCAAATTCCCTTAACAGATGGTGATCAAGTGGAACATGGATCTTACAATGTAATTGTGGAAAAGAACGAAGTTGAAGATGAAGCATATCAGGGAATGATTATTATTGTTGATGGCATAACTGATGCAAGTCCAATTAAAGAAAAATTGTTTGATATGGAAAACCATGGAAAACATGAGGGATTCATTGCCCCTGACAAAATTGAGGGAAAAGAGGATGACCAGGAAGAACAATATATACAGAACGGAGTTGAAGAGACACAAGAATTCAAAGTTGGAGAAAATATACAACTTGTGAAAGTAGACACAGTGGCCAGCAACCAGGAACCTTCTAACATGGATACTCCATTGAAGATGCCTATGCTTACAAAAGGCCTTGATATATCTCCTTGCTTGAATTCTTTGTTTGGACTGGACTTTAGTGATCCATTAGATAAGCCCAAGCTTATGGAGAGTAATGATGCATTATTTTGTTCAGGTATTGATGATTCTCTTCTAGAAAATATCTCAGAGATTGTTACAGAAGCTGCTTGCAAGCAGGAACTTTACCAATTGGATAATCCTTTGAAGACCCCTAAGGTTACAGAGGTATATAATATAGCTGTGGAAAAGAATGAAGTTGAAGATGGAGCATGCCAGGAAAGCATTTTTATTGTTGATGGAAACACTGATGCAAGTCCAATTAGAGAACAGTTGTTTGATATGGACAACAATGGAAAACATGATGGATTCATTGACCCTACCAAAATTAAGGGAAACAATGGCCAGGAAGCTGGATAGACCAAAATTTCAAAGTTGGAGAAAATACAAAGATTGTGGTGAGCAAGCACGAACCTTCCCAATTGGATACTTCATTGAGGATCCCTGAGGTTACGGAGGGATATAATATATCTCCTTGTTTAAGCACCTTATTTGGCCTGGACTCCAGTATTCCATCCAAAAGTTTAGAACTTAGAAAAAGTTACAATATATCCCCTTGTTTAAGTATGAATGAATCTCTTCTAGAAGAAAAGGATGTGTGCAATCAACAACTTTCCTTGGATAAGCCATTGAAGAGGATCGAACATTCTGAGGGACAAGAATATGATACCCTAGTGAAAAATCTTGAGCTTATAGAAAATGATGTGACATCAGAAACTGAATATTTGTCACTGCATGTCCCACTTGGAGACCATGTGTTTGTCATGGAGAAGGATGCTACGGTTTTGGAAGGGACAGAGCATTATGAAAGTATTCTCCTCACAGAAAATCCTGCAAAATATGGAGAAGTAGCTAAGGGTTCTACTATTTTGGTTGATATGAATGTTCCTAGTAAAGGGGATTCAAAAAGCACCAAACTTGTAGACAGAATAATGAATTTGAACAATAGATTGCAAACTTTGCAATTGGACTTACAAGGACAACTGCCAGAGTCATTCTATACTATGCCTTCTAGAAGGCTGATGAATTCAAAACGTAATGGAAGCATAGAGAAAACCAGAGATACCATTTATGTTTACAAGCCAAGGAAATCCATAGGAAGTGATGAGGCTATGCACAGTTCATTGAAGGAGAGTGGTGCTGAGCTGGTGGGACAACTTAGTTTATGGAAGCTATAGAATCTACACAAAGAAAATGAAATAGTAGCAAAGGATTTTGAAAAGGTAAGCTAGATTATGTATGAACTTCATATTTTTCCATCTTCTTTATTAGATTCATCTTAAGGAACATAGTACACAATCGGTGCACTGTATGTATGACATTTTTTCATTTTTTCTTTCCAATAGATAAGAAAACAATTTGTTTCACAGAGTTTGTCATCACCTACACTGGAACAGAGGATGGAATCTTTGGACACACCATTGAAGACACTTGGACATATTGAGGGCCATGATATATATCCTTGCTTGTACACATTATTCGGACCAAAATGTAGTACGCCATTGAAAAATCATGAGCTTACATAAGATAATGATAAGGTTGTTATTGGCACACCATTTGAAAATGCTCTGCAACAGCCATTAGTTACTGAATTAGGAGGAGTTGACAATTTTGGCAATGAATTGACATGGTTAGTTTATATATCCCATGAAAGGAGGCTTGGTTTCCAACAACACAAGAAAGCCAGTGCAATGAATGCATTGGTATATTCCTAGCTATGTACACATCTCTCTTTTTCTATACATTTCCTCATATGAAATTCATTAATTATTATGCTGACACTGATGATTGTTATCCATTGCTCCACTTAGGTCCAAGTGTCTGCTATCCTCACAAATGGCCTCTTTTGGTTGAACCTTGATTATGATCATTATATAAACAACAACTAAGCTATTCGTGAGGCAATGTTTTTTTCTAATCGACCCGGTTCTTGGGAAGAAAACTTGCTATGTATAGTTTTCTTAGAGATCGACACGATTGATATGCTAATCGTAACACTGTGTTCTTTGATGTAATCATTGATCAACACCCAAAATGTTTTCTTATATGCAATTATGAAATTTTCATATAATTTCAGCTTGGCATATTAATTTTGAAATCTTTGCAGATCACCTTGAGAGGTTTCGATGGTATCCAAGGGCCTGTTTATGTGGGTACAGGGTGTTGTTTTAATAGACAAGCACTCTATGGTTATGATCTTGTTCTCACTGAGAAGGATCTTGAACCAACATGTTTTCTGAGATGTTGCTGGGGATCTAGAAATAAGAGCAAAAAATCAAACAAAAGGTATGATGACAATAAGAAGAGAAGCAGGAAAACTGAATCTACTATACCCATATTTAGTTTGGAAGACATAGAAGAGGGTGTTGAAGGTGAGTTCATGTCCAAACCAGTGAATTTGTATTTTTTGACAACGCATTTACCCTTAAACATTATTCACCCTCACCCTTATTTTAAATTTCATATTGCAGGATTTGATGATGAGAAATCATTGCTCATGTCCCAAAGGAGCTTATAAAAAATATTTGGTCAATCACCAACATTTATTCAATCTACCCTTGTGGGAAATGGTGGTCTTCCACAATCTGTGAATCCTGCTTCTTTATTGAAAGAAGCCATTCATGTTATCAGTTTTGGATATGAAGACAAGTCAGAATGGGGAAAAGAGGTATGAGTAGAGGTGGATCTGTATCTATTTGATGATGCTGTGGATTTTTTTTAGTTCACTGAATTATTTTTTTCTATAGTGAAGTTGTATAAACATTTTTCTTGAATGTGCATAAATTCTCTTCAGAATAAGGCAACATTTTTTTTAGGCAACCAAGCACTAGGAAACTGTTCTTGAAGCAAATATCTAATATGAATGGGTTCTCATATTTTGTGCATATTGGGTGGATTTATGGTTTTGTTACAAAATATATTTTGACTAGGTTTAAAATGCATGCTCGAGGCTGGATTTCAATATACTGCATGCCTGCATGTCCTGCATTCAAGGGATCTTCACCAATCAATCTTTTAGATCATTTGAATCAAGTGTTCCGATGGGCCCTAGATTCTATTGAAATTTTACTAAGCAGGCATTGTCCAATTTGGTATGGCTACACCAATTGCAGAGGCTGGCATACATCAATACCATACTTTATCTTCTCACACTCCTCCCAATGGTTGCATATTGTACCCTTCCAGCTGTTTGTCTTCTTACAAGGAAGTTTATCATTCCTGAGGTAAGATTGTCAACCCTTACTGACCTTAATCTTGTCAAGATTTACTCACCTCTAATACAACCTGTCTTTTATACTTTTTTTGGATTTTGTTCTCATACAATGCTTCACATTTTTCCCCTGATTTTTATATTTATTTTGATCTGCAAATTAGCAAATTTTCAAGTGTGTTCTTCATATTATATTTTATTTCCATTTTTACAACTGCTATTCTAGAGCTACGCTGGAGTACAGTTGGCATCGATGAATGGTGGAGGAATGAGCAATTTTGGGTTATTGGAGGTGTATGAGCACATTTGTTTGTCGTCTTTCAAGGGTTACTGAAAGTTCTAGCGGGGATTGACACAAACTTTACTGTCACATCAAAGTCTTCAGATGAAGATGGTGAATTTGCTGAGATTTATGTTTTTAAGTGGACCAGTCTTCTCATCCCTCCAACTACTTTTCTTGTGGTAAATCTTGTTGGTGTAGTAGTAGGTGTTTCCCAAGCTATTAATAGTGGTTATCAATCTTGGGGTCCATTGTTTGGAAAACTATTTTTCTCTCTGTGGGTGATTGTTCATCTTTATCCATTCCTCAAGGGATTAATGGGTCGCCAGAACTGGACACCAACAATAGTTATTGTTTGGTCAATTATTCTTGCATCCATATTCTCCCTGCTTTGGGTGAGGATAGATCCTTTCACAACAAACACATGATCATCATCAAACACACAACAATGTGGTGTAAATTGCTAAAACCCCTGTTAGTGTTCATTAGCAACAAATAAGGAGGAACTAAAAACACATCCGAGGGCCAAGAATATCTCAAATTTGTTTGTATCATCTGTAGATAATAATATTTGAGAGGGAGGGGCTTTAAGCATATTGCTTTCTAGCTAGTTCCAGCATAGGGACTAAACCTTGTACTTTGTCTTTGATTGATAGTTAAGATTGTATGGTGCAGTTGGTTCTCTGTTTCAACCAAGACAGCTGAGGTTTACTTGAAGTCATGCCTATCCCAAAACTGATCTGATGCCACAGAATAGTGGGAAATGGATTATATGGTTTGATATTGAAGAATGTATTTTACAAAATATTTATTCATTTTTAAGTGACATTCCTGTCATGAACAAAATTATGGCATGTCTTAATTGAATATCATCTTTTTTTAAATGTGAAGTGGTCAATATCAAATAATTGTGTCATGTAGGAGCAGTGGCAGTTATTAAGATTTTAGGCATACACAAGTGCCTATGAAAATGGTAAATGTATGTTGTTTGTTCATTTCATAAAATACAATTATAAGTGCCTAGGAAAATAGTAAATATACGTTGTTCGTTTGTTTCATAAATTAATAACTATGTTCAGAAATCATTGACCCCATCTTTGATGACTCCATTGCATCCAAAATGTTAGTTCTGTAGTGCATTAAATAAGATGCATGTTTTGACCTAACCCTGAATCATCTAAATTTGAGATTTTTTTTAGAAGTCTTTGTTCTAGGTTTCTATTTAAATTTCAGTGAATGGCAGTTTTAACTCTGTTAAACTTTTTTATCAGAGAACTTGCTTAGCACATGATTCTTCATCTTTCTTTTGATACATTTAGCTGTCCGGTAATATTTCTCTGATTGTATAAAGAGAACATTATTGTTGGATGCCCAAGCTCTTCTTCTTAGACAATGTTGCAGGCTAAAGAGACAATGTCTTGGCCCCTTGTTGCAAAAGTTCCATTGGAAAGGAATTTTGATTGTTACCAGGTGTCATCTATCTCACCAAGAGAAGAATCTCTTTTGTGTGATATTTGTAGATTTCCAGAATCTACTCGATCAAACATGATTTGTGTTTATAATTACTACTCGGTAATCTAGCTATTCCTTCCTCTATTTTATTTTTATCTCTCTATTTACTGTAGTATTGTTACAGTGGATTATAGTGGGTATCTTAAAATTTTCATGTCAACATTATATTGCAGGTAGCAGTTCACCAAGATTACTATGGTATTTTAAGGAATTCTTTTGGAGGATGGTATTGTCAGCCATGTGAAGCTTTAAACTGGCAATACCAACTCCAAGGCATGAGGCGTCCAAATGTAGCTAACCATGGTATGCTTGATTGTGGTATGAATTTTGCTCTATGTGGTGGTTTAAGAGGAATACTGATGGCAAGTGGGTTAACGTATTTTTCACTAAGGTAAAAATTTCTGATTGGATGGTGTTCACTTCAAAAGAATACAAGAAGTTAATTATGCAAAATTGTATTTTTGATTTTAGCTTGTGTGTTAATGATTTGGTGAGGAGCAATATATTTTCTCCCTTATGGTATATTCATTTCCTTTGTGAACCTACAATGGTTGTTGGAGAATACGTTCAGGAGGGGTCAAATGGAGCTTGTTAAAGGGATGGTATGTTTAAATTGAGATGCTACTTCACTACCAGTAATGCATATAAGTGAGCTTGCTAAACTGTTTTGTTTTACTTGTTCTGTGCATGATTGTTGCATCTAGATTTTGTCTAGTGAGATGTTGTTAGAGACCTATATTAGCATCCCCAAAGCCCAACCAGTCTTTTTGAGAAGACGCAGGTAATGTAAAATTGTATTTTCTTGGTAGTGCGAGTCTTGGTGTTGGCAAAAACTATTATGATCTAGTTTCATGCCCCAATGTTCTCTTTTATTTGTAGTATCTTGTTACCTGGAGATGGAGGACACAATTACCATTATAGAATATAGTCTTTTCTAAATTTTGTTTGTTTGCTTCTCTTTGTCGAACACAAAAGCAAAGAGAAACAAGATTTGTTGTATCTAGATACAATCTTAGGAAGGTATTTAGCTTTTGTAAGATTGGATAGCTTCTTAAAGAAAGATCACAAAATGGTGTTAGATGTTAATGGGATGCAGAGAATGGATTGAGTGTTAGGCCAAGCCTTTCACATCCTTGTAAGATCACTGGGCTAGTTCAAGAATTTGTCCACCAAAAAGAGCTCCTAAAAGCTGGCCACTTTTACTATGTACAAAACATGCATTGATATATAGACCATTTTAGTCACTGGAATGAGTGATGAACGCCAGTTTAAAGGTGACTTGCAATCTCCACCTCATTATTTGAATTTTAGATATTCTTTGGAGAAAATATCGAAGTATTATTACCTCTAATAAAGGTGTTGGAGAATTGAAATTCAACCTTAGAAACTTCACTTGTAAAATATTTTCATTATTTCCCTTACGTAAGTTATCCATATGATATCAAATTTCAGGATATGTATTGTAATATACCCAAATTTCCACTTTGCAGATGGCTCAAATTTAACACATTTGTTGATTCAACAATTTATGGAAGGTACTAATTTTTACTAGGACATTTTTGAAAAGTGAGCAAGAGTAGTTGTTAGAAAGGAAAAATCAGGGTTTCATTTTGGCCAAGATGAATCCCCTACTTGGATGAATCATTCCCCTACTTGGCTGAATCATAAATGAAAGCTTATGAATCTTGGGGAGACTATTTCTTATTTGGGCAGGTCCTTCAGTAAATAGTGTTTCAGTTGTAGTTTTTCAGTGTTTGGTTGTTGGAGATGGATAATAGCTAAGTTTTAAAAAAGAAAACTTCAAGCTTGGAGTAATATTGACCTACTACCTTCCAAGAAGATTGCAATTGTTGATAAATTTCTAGCTGCGGGTCACATTGGTTTCTGTGTCTTTTTCTTTTTTTCTTTTCAAGTAGCCTATAAAATGCTGGAATAGGTACTCCAAAACTTTTATTGGGCAAGCAAGGTGGGGTAAAATGGATTGATATGGTGTCTTTGAGTTTTATGTAATTGCACTTTCCATATATTTCACTTGCTTATTGGCTTCCACATTCCCACTTTTATCGACGTTCCTTTGCACTTCTCGGTGCAATTTCTAGTTTTAAAATCAATGCCTATATATGCAATTTCAAGGACTACCATAATTCTCACATAATTCTTTAAAGGGTTCTAGCTCAATGGTAGAGCACCTGCTTTATAAGCAGGAGGTTGGTGGTTCGATTCCACTGTGTCCTAATATGAATTAATCAATGATATTGTAATTTATTTTTAATTAAATACTTTTAATATTGGTTTATTTCAATGGTGAGATATTTTTCTAGATTCATTATTTTATATTGTCTCTAAAGAGATAAAAGTGATCATGTATTATCTTTGAATGTAATTTTTTATTGTCTCTTGAGAGACAATAGTTAAGATCAAAGACATTGTCTTTTTAAAGACAATATGTCTTTAATTCCAACTATTGTCTCTAGAGAGACAAAATGCTTGTGTTATATATTGTCTTTATAGAGACAATATTTTAAGACAATTTAATTTGAGACACTTGCTTAAAGACAATATTTAAGACAATAGACAAGTTTTATTTTGTCTCAAGTTAAGACAATTTACCCAAATATTGTCTTAAAAACCCCTTTTGTGTTGTAGTGACACTAGCTTGGGCGGATGTATGCAAAGGCTCTAAAAATCACCAGGTTAATATTGTTTATTTGGGCATTAGTTAGAGATAATAATTGGTCTTTGGCTATGGGAGGAGCATTGCTAGTGGATATTTGTGTTCTTAGAGTGCAAGGTGGTCACTGGTTTCAACCACGTCCTCTCTTCCCTTTTGCAATGACATTGGAGCAGTGCATTGCAATAATTAATTGGTTCAATTGGGACAACAAATTTCTGTGGAGACTTAGCGTTTGGAACCCTGGCCCATCTTAAAAGTTCCAAAATGTGGAAGAATTCTTGAACCTGTGGAGTGGGTAGTACTTGGTTCAAAATAGAACCTTTGCAAGGGAGAGAGAGGGGCACCTTTCTTTTGTGACCAAGGTAATGCTTTCTTGCACTTTTTCTGTATCACAGTTCTCTAGTTGTGTTTTTGGTGAGGTTTTTAGAGGCTAGTTGGGGTTGGAGGTGGATACTCTTGTAGTCGATAGTCTGAATTTGGTGGTTTGGGACCTTGCATAATTGTACTTCTCATCTTGGGGCTCTGGACAAGCGGGTGCATCTATGGTGCATGTTGGGCTTGAGCAGTCGGCCCTAGGGGTCCTCCTTTGGAAGCAAGCATTGAAGGAAAGGGTGTTTAGTACCTTGGGATTGTGGCCTGGTGGGTGGCTGGAAGCATATATAGAGAGGTGGAAAAGGTTTTTTTGAACTAGATGAGGGGTCAGTGGCCAAACATTTGATGGTGGTAGTTACACATTTTTTCTTTCCATCAAAACAATGCTCTTAGTGCCAAACGTGGAGAATTAGGTCTGGTCTTGTGTTGGGGGTGAGTTAGTAACAAGGTTGTGGTGTATATCGTGTGGTGGTTTTAGACACATAAAAATGTAGTAGTGGAGTTAGGCCTCAAGGCCAGGGCATGGGGCATCAAGGGGAGCAACCTAATTTTGGCGAGGTGGTTGAACAATTGCCCAGTCTCTTACTTGGACATGTGGTTTTACCTTTGTCGTTCGATTCCTTAGAAGTACAAATAAACCAGGTGAATATATTAGTGGAGCAACTGGCTCCGGATCGTCATAATGATAAGAATGAGATCATAGCCTTCATGAATGACCTCAAATGTTGGATTGAATGACCTCCATTCAACATGGCCATAAGTGACTTTAGGGAAGGTTGGATCACCTTGAAGGGAGAATGGAACATGCATAAGCTCATGTTCATAAGGCTTTCCATTAATAGCATGACAACAGTCATGAGGACCATGTTCCGAGGAATATTTCATATTGAAAATAATTGAGGATTTTATTTTGATACTTGGTTTCTTCTGGTCAAGTTGGATAATCTATATGCGGGCTTGTACTTATTTTGCTACTTTTGTTAGCTATTTTTTGTTTTTACCACCTAGCTAATAAGTCTTGTAAGAATGAAGCTAGTGGTCTCCTTATGAAAAACACTCAACCATAAATCCTTTTTAATTTTGTATAAAGAATATTATTAAATTTGTAAAAAATAAAGAGTAATATTAAATATTAAATATTAAATAAATTTCTATATGAAAATAGTGAAATATCATAATAATAAATATCAATTATTATTATTTTCATTTTTATGTAAGAAATATTGTTTATATTTTAAATATAGTTTCGAATCTCAAATCATATACTTTATAGAAAATTTCAAATCACGACATTGTATGTTTAACTTTTTTTTTTTTTTGCAGAGAAATATATTTAAGTATGAGATATTTTCTTTTTATTATTAATTTAGATAGTGTAATATCCCCAAAAGACTTTATTTACAGTAGTAAGAAGTTTTAACCGTGTTAAACGAACTTAAGTTTTCATATTTAAATAGTAAGGTTATGTTAATAAAATAATATTATTGGAAATCATGCCAAACGTGTTTCACATATTAGGATGGTTAGTTGGTTATGGTAGGCGGTTACTTGCCCATAACCTCTCCTTTGAAATAAAAGGAAAAATACACCAATATGGTAGAGGTACCTGAGGTGGGGAGGAGAGATGACAACCATAGAATGATGGAAACCGTACTAATGGGTCAGACGAAATTCCTTGCATCTGGCTTGAACTAAGTCTGGTTAGGACTAGATAGTTACAAGCGTACTGTGCAAACCTGTATGTGAATATAGCACGGGGGGAGATGTGACTAAAGTCTGGTCTCATGGCTGGGAGGATTCAAGGCAATGATTTCCTAAGTTGAGTAAGGAACTAAAGCAATTGCAGTGGCGAGGAAATAGATAAGTAACTCTTTTGCAGTTGTTAAACAAATGTCAATGAAATAAGAATGGCTAGAAGTTTATGAATGTTCAAGTACTTTAATATTTATTAAATAGATGTCAACAAAATAAATGGCTAAAAGATTTATGCCTGAATAGTGCTCTTACTGGTAATAGGATTTCACAGCCAAGATTCAAAGTAGAATTATATAATCTGGAAATTTAGACATAACAATGAAAAATTCTAGATGATGCAAACAATTATTCTTACCACTGGAAGGAAATCTCATTATTAAGGGCATACAACCAGTTGGCACAACCGGGTACCGACTATAATTCCTATTTAACAGTGTCAATACTGCGACATGAGATACCAGACCTAGGGTTAGTTCTGGCTAGCTAGGTATTTGCCTGCCTGGAACAGTCCCCAGGATTTCTGATAACTTAACATATTATTTATAGTAAAAGCATACAAACTCATGGAGTGTAAACTCATATGCAAATGGAAAAGAAAAGAATAAGAATGCATGAAACACATAATATTCATAGCATGATTAAATTCATCCTAAATATAGTCGAAGTAATGGTATAACATTATATGATAAAATCGAAGAAAATAACGTAACCATTCAGATATGAAATACATACCATTCGGGAATCATAAATATATATACAAAATCTAAGCAATAGAGTGTTAAATTTGTGCTCAGGATTGTTATACAAGAAACTACCAACATGACCAATATCCATTAACAAAGTCGTTGTTCCATTAAAGACAAAAAAAATTTGTACATTTCTTCTTTATAGCAAATGATGGCATACAAGAGCCCTCAACAACCCATAACTACAAGAACTCATTATAACTATTCTTAACAAAGACTGTTTACAATTAAACATCAATATGATTGACTAATCCAGGTCGAAATGAAAAGTTCAACATAAATCCTCTAATACCCAAAATCCCAGAAGAGGAGAACAACCTTTGTAAGGATCATGTAGGTGTGTGCTTGTGTCAAGAGGATAGTTCCAATAATTCTGGGTGGTAAATATCCAACGAGAAGAACAAAGTAAGGAAAAGAGGTGATGCCTGTAACCAAACAAGAATCATGATTAGAACAGTGAAGGAAATTCTTCACATGCCTGGTTATAATATTAACAACTAATAATACAAGTATTACCTGTGTGGATACCTCCATAACATTGTAGATTAAGCAATTCCTTCTAAAATTAACAATTCACAGTGATTCAAGTTGGTAGAGGGAAAATCGAATAACTAACTAAACCCTCTTCTTGTCTTTCTTCTCTTCTTACCTAGAGAAACACAAACGGTGAGTGCCATTAGGCTCCAACTGAGAAATCTGGAAAGCCATGTTTGGTTAGAAGGAAAATAAATAATCACTTAGTAATCTCCAAAGACATTGCGTCATTAAATAATGAAATGGGGAAATACCTTAGCAAACTGGACACAAAATTAGAGTTTTGTATCACTGTGGAAGTTGGTGCCTCTTTGTAACCAAGCAACCCCAGAAAAATCTCCTGTATCAAACCTTGACAAAGAGCAATTGCCAGACCATGAGTCGTTTGAGCGAAATGGAATGCTTTAGGTAAGATTAGGGTAGACAGTTACCTTGACCCCAAGCCGAACCATCTCAGCTATAAGATAAGAACCTTACATACAAATTGTAGATTTGAGATGAAGTTCGAGGCACATGCCAAGTGTCCAGAAATGAGAACCATATCCAGAACTTTCCAGTGTTACCTTACAACTAAGCTGCCAATGTTGCATTATAGCTAAGCTAGTATTAATGCATTTGTGTGTGAGCTTACTACATTGCACTGTCTTTCCTTAATAGGATTTAAGTTGAACTATAAACTTAGAACATGATAAAAGTTTGTAAAGTTATATAAATAAATAATGAAAATACATAAAACCATATATGATGCGAAAAGTGTATAATGTAGAATGGTTATAAAACTATTTAATAATTTTTTCATTTATGTTTTTATAATAATACTATGATGTTGACTAGGGTGATTAAAAGTGGTATCAGAGCCATAGTTGCAATGGTGTGGCCTTTGGGATAGTTGAAGAATTAACAATGATTGTATGTTCACACAAATAGGGAGAGAGATAGAGAGGGGAAGACTGAGCAAGAAAAAATTGTAGATTGAAGACATTATGAGGAAAACATGATTTACTTTTGTGGGTACAAAATTGACACCCTTTCTGGAGGCTAATCCGAAACTTTGGGTGCAACTTGGGGAAGAAACATGTCATACCAACGCCACTATATTGGAAACAATAGAAGAACTAAAAAATGAAATGGCTTGGTTGTGGGTCGATAATGAGAGGTTGATGCAGGAATAAGAGAAAATCATGAAGAGTTTATATGATTGGAAAAATCAGTGACAACCCAATCCTAGTCCTGGAAAAGGAGGGTCCACAGGATATAGAAGGTGAAAACCTTGAATCTGAGGGTAATCAAGGAAATAAGGAAGAAGAGTTGGATAATGTGTCAGATCATAAAATGAATAAGAGATAGAAGATTGAGTTGCAAGGAGAGTTTAGAAAAATAAAACTTCTAGTGTTTGATGGTGAACTATTGGAAATAATACTGAGAGGGGGGGTGAATCAGTATTATTAAGTCAAATAATTTTTATTTCACACCCAGATCATATACGCTACTTCAGTTAGAGAAAACCGCATATATACGCAACTTCAGATAATAAAACCTGCCTATACAATGCAGACTTATAATTTAATGTATTCTACAGATGTTGATCATTAATATGTGCATAAAAGTCATATAAACAGTAACTAGGAACAGTAAAAACAGAGCAGAAGACAATCACACACAAGAACACAAGATATAAGGTGGAAACCCAATGTGGGTGAAAACCACCTGCTACAATTCATCTCTATCTTCTTTTAATTAGAAACTTTTTTTTACAATGATTCTGTACTGGTGCAGACTTATACTAGTACGCAGGCTGCAACCTGCAGAGAGCTACAACCCTCTCTCGTTCTCCAGCTTCTCCTGGAAGGGAGCTACAACCCCCTTAGCTCTTGTACTAGCTGAGATACTAGTATGTAGGTGCTGACCTACAGAAGGCTACAACCTTCTCTTTTCTTCCAGGGACCACGTTTCATCAATTTTTAGACTGGATCCATGAATATCAAACAAACATCAAGTATATGTGCATCAACCAATCTCCTTTCCACACAACTGCTAAATCAACCAATAACTTCTCAGAATGCTGTAATCAGAAAACAATACTAGTAACCAGACACCAATGCTGAACCCAGAACACTGTAGTAATCCACAGTAGCAGCTAAAACAGATTTCAAGAGACGTACGCTACTTCACTGTGTATAAACCTGCGTACATACGCAACTGAATCAAGGTCAACCAGCGTATACGCTTTCTTCACTTGCTGAACCTGCGTGTATATGCGTCTTTGCAGAGCGGAACCTGCGTATAGATCTATAAAAGACAATTCACCCTTTACACTTAACCAGACTTCAGTTATATTCAGATTATCAGATTTATAGATCTAATTATGCACCGATTATAACAGATCAAATCACAAAAAGATATTACTTTTCAAGCCTTGAGATCTCGACCCATCAATAGAACTTATCTATCTTGTAATGCTTAGGTTCCTCCTTGATTCAGATCCAGCCACACAAACCAATCACTTGCACGTCTTCAGATATTCAATACATCAGATTATCCTTGCCTAATGATCTCCTTCCTCTTTTATAGTCTTAGGCCTTTCACAATACCACGGTCCAAAACCATAACAAACCAATACTATGGACCCAATACTTGGGATCAACACATCTGACGAGATACTATGGTCCAAAACCATAGGTTCAAATACCAAGGACTAAATACCACGGACTAAATACCACGGACTAAACATAAGTTCTCCCACATGTACGTGCTTTTCCTTGCGTGAAAGTGCGTGTATACGCATACGTGACTTTGGAACGTCTAACCCGTGTGTATACGCTGCTTGATCACGATGAACTTGCGTGTATATATTTTTCTTCACTCTGAGAACCTAAAACTGAGATCTATTACCAGAGTGAGTTGCCATCAAGGACAACACCTATGCCACACCTGTGCCATAGCGCCAAACCTGTGTCATAATGCCAACAAGAGGAAGACTGAGCAAGAAAAAATTGCAGATTGAAGACATTATGAGGAAAACATGATTTACTTTTGTGGGTACAAAATCGACACCCTTTCCGGAGACTAGTCCGGAACTTTGGGTGCAACTTGGTGAAGAAACATGTCATACCAACGCCACTATATTGGAAATAATACAAGAACTAAAAAATGAAATGGCTTGGTTGTGGGTCAATAATGAGAGGTTGATGCAGGAATAAGAGAAAATCATGAAGAGTTTATATGATTGGAAAAATCAGCGACAACCCAATCCCAGTCCTGGAAAAGGAGGGTCCGTAGGATATAGAAGGTGACAACCTTGAATCCGAGGGTAATCAAGGAAACAAGGAAGAAGAGTTGGATAATGTGTCAGATCATAAAATGAATAAGAGATAGAAGATTGAGTTGTAAGGAGAGTTTAGAAAAATAAAACTTCTAGTGTTTGATGCTGAACATGAAGAGGCTACTGAAGCCTGGTTAATTAACATGAACTAGTATTTTAAATTGTATGAATACGATCATAACCTGAAAGCTCGATTGGCGATTTATCAATTGCAAAGAAAGGCTACTCTCTGGTGGGAGAAGATAAAAACTGTGCGGGGCATTAACGAATATAATGTAACGTGGGAGAAATTCCAGAAACATTTTAATGATAAATACTTGACTGAAATATTTTACGATGAAAAAGCAAAGGAGTTTCATGATATTCAATTAGGACATATGACTATGGATGAGCTTATCACCAAATTTATGTCCTTGTTACGATACATCCCATACATACGAGAAGAAAAAGAAAAGGTTCATCAATTTATCAACAACTTACCTGTATTTATGAAGGAACGACTAGAGTTTGACAACCCAAAGACCATGGATGAAGTCATAAGAAAGGCGCATATATGTTATCAGCAAACTAGGAAGAAGACGGATGGAGGAAAAATATGACCTCAAAAGAATGGGTCCAAGTTTTCGTCAGGTACAAAAATAAATAGACTTGCCAACTTTAAGGGAACCTACAAAAATTAGTCGAATAAGAATATTGTAAAATTCCAGCAAAAGTATAGATTGCCAAATGAAACAAAGAACCAAGACCAACCAAATAAACTAGAAGTGGAGTCAGCAACCATACCACCATTACAATGATGGGGATGTGGGGGACCGTCATACCACAAAGGAGGTGATCAAGTTGCACACATTCAAGAAGCATCAACTGTGGGAGAAGTAGAAAGAAGTCTCCCAAGGATTAATGCTACCCTGGAAGATCATCAAGTGGAATATCAGCCCACAATGGTGGAGCTGGAAGGCAAGATCCTTAACAAAACCATATCCATTTTGATTGACCCTGGGGCTAGTTTAAGTTATGTAACTCCCTGGGTGGTAGAAAAATTTTGTTTGCAATCAGTTAAATTCAAAAACCCATGGTTGGTACAAATGGCCACGAGGGCCAAACAAAGAGTGTTGGCCAAAATCAATGATTGTCCAATAGAATTGGCAGGGAATCCAATTAAATTAGATTTGAATATTTTTCCTTTAGGATCCTATGATGCCCTAATAGGCATGGTTTGGTTGGAAAGCCATTGGTCCCTTGTCAACTGTAAAGATTAAGCTATTAATTATTTAAGTGACAATGGGGTGAGGCAAGAAATTCAAGGAGTCAGAAGACCCCTAAGTTAAGATCCACAACCGCTTCACAGTTGGCCAAGTGCATTCAGAAGGGATGCCAGATCTTTGCAGTACAAGTGGGATACTCTAATTCTAAGGAGAAGAATAGCACCTTGGAAAATTTATATGTGGTGAAAAGTTTTCCTGATGTTTTTCTGGAGGACATTCTTGGTCTGCCCCCAAAGTGAGATATAGACTTCACAATTTAACTAATTCCTAGGGCTACTCTAGTATCCCGAGAACCTTATTGTATGAGTGTACTTGAACTAACCAAAATTAAGACGCAATTACAAGAATTGACAAAAAAAAAGTATATTTTGTCAAGTGTATCACCTTGGGTAGCTCCTGTACTATTTGCAAAGAAAAATTATGGAACTTTTCGGCCATGTATCAATTATAGATAGTTAAATAAGTTAATAGTTAAAAATAAATACCCCCTGCTCTATATTGATGAGTTGTTTGATCAAGTTAATGTTGGGTTGTGTTATATTCTTTCCACGACTAGCCCACGTAGTTAACTGTGGGGGTTAGACGGGGGGGCGGAGCCCCCCCTTTGTTGCGCCGATTGTGCAGTGGGGGGGTCAGAGGGGGTTTGAGGGGGTGGTAGCCCCCCTCTACAGGGTCCGAGGTAGCGCCCAGGGGAATTTTTTTTTTTGACCCTATATTAGGTTGGGTGAACCTACCTATGGTTTTGTGCATGGTTTTCACACATGGTTTTGGATGCGATGGTTTTCGGTCCATGGTTTTGGACGCGATGGTTTTTAGTCCATGGTATTGGATGCTTCAGCATGTATAAATATGTATTGTAACATTGAAAGGAATATAATGAAAAATCAATCTGGTAGACCTGGTTTTGGGATCCAGAGGAAAATCTCTGTGAATATGTGTTTTATGTGTTATGCTCTCGCATTGTTTATTTTCTGTGTTTTAGAATTCGTATGCAGGTAATTTCTGTATGGGGTATAAACCTACATTTGGTATCAGAGATATTTTGGCTTCAAGGGGACGCCTTTATTCCTGAGGGGTTTCGCTCGGGCTTGTGGTAGACCTCGTTCAATGGGAGATCCATGGGATCAATTCTGGTGGTGAAAGAAGATGGTGAGCAGTGGAAAGATAAAGATCGAGAAATTTAATTGTTAGAGTTTTGAGTTATGGAAACTCAAGATGGAGGATCTGTTGGTGGATAAAGATTAGTGGATCACAGTAGATCCAGGTACTAAACCAACAGGAGTGTCCGATGAAGAATGGAAGAAGTTGGATCAGAAGGAAAAGAGCACAATACGATTGTGTGTCTCAGATTCAATATTGTTGAATGTATCAAGGGAAGCTATGGCTAAGGCTTTGTGGGACAAGTTAGGGACTTTGTACCAATCTAAGTCTCTGGTGAATAAACTGTTCCTACGAAAAATGTTGTATAACTTGAGGATGAAAGATAGAGACTCGGTGACAAAGCATCTGAACACATTTAATACTATGGTAAGTCAGTTATTATCTATTGATATTAAAATTTTAGATGAAGATAAGTGCATCAATTTGTTGTGTTCTCTACCAGATTCATGGGATAGTCTAGCTATTGCAACAGGTAGCAATGCAATTGCCTTGCAGTTTGATGAAATAGTCTCATCCTTGCTGACGGAGGAGATGAGATGGAAAAATATGGAGAGCCAGAATGGTGATGCCTTTTCTGTACGAGGATGGTCTCAAAACATAAACAAAAATAAGTCATCGAGTGGGGGATTTGAATCTAGAGGCAGATCTAAATCTCCAGGAAAACCTATAAAGGTAGTTTTCTGGAAATGCGAAAAGGAAGGGCACTACAAAAGGGACTGTAAATCTAAAGCTCCTGAGAAAGGAAAGGGATCTGATGATGCTCCTTCCGCAGAGGCAAAAACCACCTCATATGAAGGTGGGGATGTGTACTTGGCTTCTCAAGTACACATGTAGATCATGAGGCATGGTTGATTGACTCAGGTGCATCCTTTCACTTCACTCCCCATAGAGAGTGGTTCTGCGAGTATGAGAAATATGATGGTGGTGATGTCTTCTTAGGGTATGATAGGAAGGCTAGAATCATTGGTCGCGGAAAAGTAAAGTTGAAGTTGCAAGGTGGAAGGGTTAGAACACTTCCGGGTGTTCTACATATTCCTGCATTGGCCAGAAATCTGATTTCTGTAAGCAAGCTGGATGATGCAGGTGTAAAAATAGTGTTCGAGAAGGATACCTGCAAGATGGTTCGGGGAGCACTGGTATTGATGCGGGGAGTTCAAATTGGAACTATGTACAAGCTGCAAGGTAGCACTGTTGTTGATGGGTGCAATATTTCTGTGGCTCCAGAAAGTGGAGTAGAAAATCTAGTGGTATCTGGAGAGAAGACCATGCTGTGGCATCAAAGGCTTGGACATATTGGAGAGAAGGACCTTCGAATACACCATGGTAAAGGTATGGTAGAAAATATGACTAATACCTCTCTGGATTTTGATTTCTGTGAAAATTGTGTATATGGGAAGTAGGATCGGGTGAGTTTCCCCTCTGGTGGTAAGAGGGCAAAACAGATATTAGAGCTTGTACACAGTGATGTGTTTGGACCTGTGAAGGTTCCATCACTGGGTAAGTCTATGTACTATGTATCATTTATAGATGATTTCTCAAGGAGTACATGGATATATCTCCTTAAGAAGAAATCTGAAGTCTTTGACGGGTTTAAAGAATTTAAGACGTTGGTGGAAAACCAAAGAGAGAAGAAGATAAAGGTGTTGAGGTCAGATAATGATGGAGAGTTTTGCAATAAGGAATTTGAACAATTCTGTAAGAAGTGTGGTATAGCACGGTAGAAGACTACTCCATACACACCTGAGCAAAATGGAGTTGCAGAAAGAATGAACAAGATGTTGATGGAAAGGGCAAGAAGCATGCTCAGTGGTTCCGAGTTAGGACAAGAATTCTGGGCAGAGGCAGTGGAGACAACATGTTACCTGGTCAACAGATCACCTTCATCAGCGTTGGAGGATAAGACTCCACAAGAGGTATGGATTGGTAATAAACCCTCTCTTTCACATCTGAGGGTATTTGGATGTGATGCATATGTACATGTCCCAAAGAAGAAAAAACCAAGTTGGATAGTAAATCTGAAAAGTGCATATTTATTAGGTATAAGGATGGTTTAAAGGGTTATAAGCTTTGGAACCTAGTAACAAGGAAGGTTGTGTACAACCAAGATGTGGTGTTCAGAAAGGTGAAAGATGTTATTAAACATGAAGTCCAACCAAAGGAACTTGAGAAGATAGAGTTTGAGCTTAAGGAGGAAAAATCAAACTCTACAACAGAGGAGGAATCAAAATATGAAGAGCCACAAACTCCGGGTGTGAGAAGATCAGTTCGAGAAAGAAGACAACCAGAAAGGTATAGTCCATTTGCTTTCTGTTCAAATTTTATTTTATCTATTACTGATGATGATCCCAGAACTGTGAAGAAAGCAATAGATTCAGAGGATGGAAAACTCTCTAAAGAGGCCATGGTTGATGAAATGGCATCTTTGCACAAAAATGAGGCTTGGTATCTAGTGGAGTTGTTGGTTGGAAGGAAGCCCATTGGCAGCAAATGGGTGTTCAAGAAGAAGACAAATGGAGAAGGAAAGGTGGAGAAATACAAAGCTCAGTTGGTAGCAAAAGGTTATTCCCAGGTGTCGGGAATTGATTTTGGTGATATTTTTTCTCCTGTTGCTAAGGTAGCTTCTATTAGATTACTTATATTTGTTGTTGCTGCTTTTGATTTTGAGGTAGAAAAATAGATGTGAAGACAAAATTTCTTCACGGGGATCTGGAAGAAGAGATCTACATGAAGCAACCTGAAGGCTTTGCGGTGAAGGGTAAGAAATAATTGGTATGCAAGTTAAAAAAGTCTTTGTATGGGTTAAAACAGTCGCCAAGGATGTGGTATCAGAAATTTGATACATTTATACGAGGAATTGGCTTCACCGGAAGCAAGGAAGATCACTGTGTGTATTTTAAATTAATTGATGACCATGTTAGTTATCTGGTCTTGTATGTGGATGATATGTTGTTGGTTGGAAATGACAATGAAATTATCCAGGATTTGAAGACCCAATTTTCCTCCAAATTCGACATGAAAGATCTTGGTGCCGCAAACTATATTTTGGGCATGGAAATTAAAAGAAGTCGGGCAAAGAGGAAGCTCTGGTTAAACCAGAGGAAGTATATCGAGACAATACTACAGAGTTTTAATATGCAGGATAGTAAACCGATGAAGGTTCCTATTCTTGTATGTGTAAAGCTATCTATTGAATAGTGTCCCAAGACACAAGAAGAGGAAGAGGATATGTCCCGTGTTCCATATGCAAGTGTAGTTGGTAGGCTGATGTATGTGATAGTCTATACTAGACCAGAAATTGCACATGGAGTGGGAGTATTGAGCAGGTTTATGTCAAAACTAGGGAAGGAGCATTGGACAACAGTGAAGTGGGCTTTCAGGTATTTGCATGGCACTAGTGATTATGGTTTGTGCTGCCAAGGAAGACTAGGATTGGACAAAGTTTTGGATATCCGTGGCTTGTTGATGCAGACTGGGCTAAAGAACTAGATCAAAGAAGATCTACAAGTGGGTATATGTTTAATCTATTTGGAGGTGCAGTCAGTTGGATGAGTAAGAAGCAATCTGTAGTGACACTATGAACTACAGAGGCAGAATACATGACAACCACTCATGCAAGCAAGGAAGCAGTTTGGTTGCAGAGATTGTGTTCAAGTATGGGGTTAGTATAGGTAGCTATAAGGATAGACTGTGACAACCAAAGTGTAATTTTCTTGGCAAAGAACTTCACTTACCATTCAAAGACAAAGCACATTGATGTTCAGTATCACTTTGTGAGCGATATGATAGAAGACAAAAAGGTGTTGCTAGTAAAGGTGGAGACTTTGAAGAATACTGCAGATGCATTGACAAAATCTGTGAGCTCTGAGAAGTTCTCTTGGTGTAGAGAAACAATGGGTGTTGCAGGGCTAGATAAATGACTAAGCTCTCCTATGGCCCCGTATGGAAAAAAAACAACAAGTGGGAGAATTTTGGGTTGTGTTATGTTCTTTCCACGACTAGCCCACGTATTTAACCGAGAGGGTTAGAGGGGGGGCGAGGCTCCCCTTCGTTGCACAGTGGGGGGGTCATAGGGGATTTTAGGGGGTCACAGGGGATTAGGTTGGGTGAACCTACCTATGGTTTTGTGCATGGTTTTCGCACATGGTTTTGGACGCGATGGTTTTTAGTCCATGGTTTTGGATGCGATGGTTTCCGATCCATGGTATTGGATGCTTTGGCGTGTATAAATATGTATTGTAACATTGAAAGGAATATAATGAAAAATCAATCTGGTAGTCCCGGTTTTGGGATCTAGGTGAAAATCTCTGTCTATATGTGTTTTATGTGTTATGCTCTCACATTGTTTATTTTCTATGTTTTAGAATATGTATGCAAGTAATTTCTGTACAGTGTTAAAACCTACAATTAAGGGAGCTAACAGCTTCTCCAAATTTGATCTTCGATCAGGGTACCATCAGATAAGTATAAAATAAGAGGATATTTGTAAGACAACATTTAGAACTATATATAGGCATTACAAATTTGTTGTCTTACTTTTTGGATTGACCAACGCCCCTGCAACTTTCATGTGTCTTATGAACAATATTTCTCATCAATATTTAGATAAGTTTGTATTAATCTTTATTGATGATATACTAATATATTCCCGAAGTATGGAGGAACATAAAGAACACTTACGAATTGTATTGCAGACCTTAAGAGAACATTAATTGTATGCGAAATACAGTAAATTCAATTTCTTTAAAGAAAAAATTCAATATTTGGGGCATCTCATAACCAAAGACAGAATTGCAGTAGATCATGAGAAAATAAAAACCATAATGGAATGGCCAATTCTGAAGAATGTGGTTTACATCAAATCGTTCATGGAATTAGTCGGATACTATTAGAGTTTTTTTAAAGGATTTCAAAGGTATCATACCCCATCACCTCTCTGTAGAAAAAGGGAAAAACCTTTAAATGGTCAGCAAAATTCCAAAATAGTTTTGATCAATTGAAGCATTTGCTAACTACTACTCCTATTTTAAGTATTGCAGATACAAATAAAGAATATTTCATGTGCAATGACACTTGCAAGGAAGGTGTGGGAGGGGTATTAATGCAAGAAGACAGAATGATAGATTATGAATTGAGGAAACTAAAAGAGCATGAGAAGAAATATTCAACTTATGATTTGGAGTTAACCGCGGTGATTCATGCATTGAAAATGTGGCGACATTATTTACTGAGGAAGAAGTTTTTGCTAATGAAAGATAATCATAGTTTAACTAATTATTTTAAACAACCTACCTTAAACTTGCGATAAGCACATTGGGTTGCCTTTTTGAGTGAATTTGACTTTGAAATTAAGCATTTAAAAGGAAGAGAAAACCGAGTAGCAGATGCATTGAGTTGGAAATTAAATTGTGTCTATGAACTTTCATTTAGCAAGATAGAAGTGGAATTTAAAGAACAAATCCGAGAGGTTGCCCAAAGAGATCCATAATATAGATTTCTATGGCAACAAGCTCAAACTATGAACATCAACGAACAAAAAATGAGATTTGATATAAATAAAGAAAATTTACTAATTTATTAGGGTAGAATGTATGTGCCTAATCAAAAGAGTGTTAAACAATTAATTATTGATGAATATCATAGAAGTCCTTATGCAACTCATCCTGGTTATAAAAAATTGATCACTTCTTTGAGGAAATAATATTTTTGGCTAGGCATGAAGAAAGAGGTGGCAGATTACATAGCTTACTGCTTGGAATGAAAACAGGTAAAAGCTGAGCACCAACATCCAACCAAGATACTTCACCCATTGCCTATTCCAGAATGGAAATGCGATACTATCACGGTCGAAATTATCACGGCTTACCAAGGAATAAGAAGCAGAACAACTCTATAATCATAGTGGTAGACAAACTCAGCCCATTTTATTCCTATTCAATCAACTTTTAAAACAATCCAAATCGCTAACATATTCATGAAAGAAAATTTTAGATTGTATGAAATACTGAAAGAAAAATTTTCTGACCGGGATGTAAAGTTTACATCTGTGTTGTGGAAAGCTCTCTTTGCAGGTTTGGGCACTTAGATACAGTTTAGTACAACATATCACCCTCAGAGAGATGGGCAAACAAAACGAGTAAATCAAGTGATCAAAGATATGCTGCGAATGTATGTAATACATCAACAATCTAAATGTGAGGATTACATGCATTTAGTAGAGTTTGCATAGAAAAACAATTATCATGCATCTCTGAAAATGAGTCCTTTTGAGATGTTGTACAGATGGAGATGTAGAACACCAGTTAATTGGGGAGGCATGGAGGATAAATTGATGCTAGGACTAGAAATGTTAAAAGAAATGGAAGAGGCGGTAAAGAAGGTAAGGGTAAATTTAAAAGCTTCCCAGGACCGACAAAAGATCTATGCCAATAAGAATCACAAACATGAAGGGTTCGATATTGGGGATCACATATATGTACAGGTTAGGCCAAAGAAAAGTACATTGCAATGGGGAAGTTGTGGTAAACTAGCACCCTGTTTTTCTAGCCCCTTTCAGATTTTAGCTCATGTTGGACCAGTAGCTTATTAGTTAACATTGCCAAGTCACATTCACGTGCATAATGTTTTCTACGTTTCTGTATTAAAGAAATATGTATATGATCCTAAACATATAATCAATTGGAAGGATATATAGGTAGATTGGAAAATGATGTTGTACGGTTTAAATAAAGTTACTTTTTAAAGATAATAGACTGAGTCTAATATAATTATTGTTGGGTGTGTAGGTCGAATTGGAAGACAAATTCCTGATTGAGCCATTTCATATGCTTGATTAGAGAGAAGACACACTATGGAAGCGATCATTCACCCAAGTTAAAGCGCATTGGCAACAATTTAGTCTAGAGGAGGCTACTTGGGAGGATGAAGAATTAATGAGAGAAGCTTACCCTAGCATGTTTGGGCAGGAATAAACATCAGGACGATGTTTGGTTTAAGGGGGGGAAGATGTAATATCCCCGAAAAGACTTTATTTACAGTAGTAAGAAGTTTTAATTGTTTTAAATGAACTTAAATTTCCATATTTAAATAGCAAGGTTATGTTAATAAAATAATATTCTTGGAAATCATGGCAAATATGTTTCACTTATCAGGATGGTTAGTTGGTTATGGCAAGCGATTATTTTCCCATAACATCTCCTTTGAAAGAAAAGGAAAAAGTCACCAAAATGGTAGAGGTACCTGAGGTGGGGAAGAGAGAAGACAACCATAGAATGATGGAAACCGTGTTGATGGGTCAAACAAAATTCCTTGCATCTGGCTTGAACTATGTCTGGTTAGGACCAGATAGTTACAAGCACACTGTGCAAACTTGTATGTGAGTATAGCACGGGGGGAGACGTAGCCTAAGTCTGGTCTCATGGCTAGGAGGATTCAAGGCAATGATTTCCTAAGTTCTGTAAGGAACTAAAGAAATTGTAGTGGCAAGAAAACATATAAGTAACTCTTTTACCGTTGTTAAACAAATGTTAATGAAAAAAGAATGACTAGAAGTTTATGAATGTTCAAGTACTTTGATAGTTATTAAATAGAAGTCAATGAAATAAATGGCTAAAATATTTATTCTTGAATAGTGCTCTTACTAGTAATAGGATTTCACAACTAAGATGCATAGAATTATATAATCTAGAAATTTAGACATAATAGTGAAAAAATTTAGATGGTGCAAACAATTATTCTTACCACTGGAAGGAAATCTCATTATTAAAGGAATACAACCAGTTGGCACAACTAGATACCGACTATAATTCCTATTTAACAGTGTCAATACTATGACACGATATACCAGACCTAGCGTTAGTTTTGGCTAGCCAGGTATTGGCTTACCTGGAACAGTCACCAGGATTTCTGATAACTTAACATATTATTTATAGTAAAAGCATACAAACTCAGAGACTATAAAATGATATGCAAATGGAAAACCAAAAAATAAAAATTCATAAAAAAACATTAACATTCGTAGCATGATTAAATTCATCCTAAATCCAGTTGAAGTAATGATATAACAAACTGTGATAAAATCAGAGAAATAAACTTAGCCATTCAGATATGAAATAAATACCATTCGGGCATCATAAATATATATACAAAATCTAAGCAAGAGAGTGTTAAATTAGTGCTCGACACTGTTATATAGGAAACAACTGGCACAACCAATATCTATTAACAAATTCGTTGTTCCAAAAGCCCTCAACAACCCATAGCTACAAGAACGCGTTGTGACTGATCTTAAAAAAGATTGTTTACATTTAAACATCAATATGATCGACCAATCTAGGTCAAAATGAAAATTTCAACATAAAACCCTCTAATACCCAAAACCCCAGAAGAGGAGAACAAACTTCAGAAGCATCATGTAGGTGTGTACCTTTGTCAAGATGATAGTTCCATTAATTCTGGGCGATAAATATCCAGTGAGAAGAATGGAGTAAGGAAACGAGGTGATACCTGTCACCAAACAAGAATCATGATTAGAACGGTGAATGAAATTCTTCAGAACCCTGGTTATAGTATTAACAACTAAGAATACAAGTATTACCCGTGTGGAAACCTCCATAACTACGTAGGTTAAGTACTTCCTTTTGCCATTAACAATTCACATTGATTCAAGTTGGCAAAGGGAAAATCGAATAACTGACCAAACCCTCTTATTGTCATTCTTTTCGTCTTACCTGGACAAACACAAATAGTGGTTGCCATGAAGATCTAACTGAGAAATTTGGAAAGCCATGACTGGTTAGAAGGAAAACAAATAATTGCATAGTAATCTGCAAAGACATCGCGTCATTAAGCAATGAAATGGGAAAATACCTTGGCAAATTGGACGCAAAATTAGAATTTTGTATCACTATGGACATTGGTGCCTCTCTGCAACCAAGCAACCCCAGAAAAATCTGCTGTATCAAACCTTGATAGAGAACAATCGCCAGACCATGAGTCGTTTGAGCGAAATGGAATGCTTCGAGCAGGGTTAGGGTAGACAGTTACCTTGACCCTAAGCCGAACCATCTCAGCCGTAGGATAAGCACCTTACATCCAAACTGTAAATTTGAGACAAGTTTGAGGCACATCCCAAGTGTCCAGAAATGAGAACCATGTCCAAAACTTTCCAGCATTACCTTACAGCTAGGTTGCCAATGCTACGTTACAACTAAGCCAGCACTAACACATTTGTGTGTGAGCTTACTACATGGCACGACTTGTCCTTAATGGACTTGAAGTTGAACTATAAACTTAGAACTTGATACAAGTTTGTAAAGTTATATATATATATATATATATATATATATATATAACCATATATGATGCAAAAAGTGTGTAGTGTATAATGGGTATAGAACTCTTTAATAAAAAATTTCGTTTATTTTTTAATAATACTATGATGTTTCCTAGGGTGATTACAAATAGTGATGGTAGTTATTTTAATTTTTAAATTCTGCAAATATTTTCATTAAATTTTCAAAAATATCTTTTCGAATTTGAAACAAAATGAATGCAAAAGTTTTGGGCTATCTCTCTTTTTAGTAGTTAATTTTAATTATAAAATAAATTTAAGTAGTACTCAGTTTAGAATATTTTTATTAGTTTTCAAATTAACAAAAAATTCTTGTTACTTCAATGATTTTTAGATATTTATGAAATGATTTTGTATTGTAAAACTTCAAATTAATTAATATTAATTGAACATTAATCAATACAATATAATTTTTAATTTTAAAAATTAAATATGTAATTTTCATAAGAACATAATTTCTATCATTATTTTAATGATAAGGACAAATTTTTAGTAAGGACTAACTACTTTATTTCAATTATTAATTTCAGATAAATGTTGGTAGTTAAATTTATTTTTTAAATCATCAATTATTAATTTTAGATAAATGATGGTAGTTAATTTTATTTTTTAAATCATCAAATATTTTTATTAATTTAAGTAGTTTTTTTTAATGATGGTATTTATTTTTAATTTTATATTATTAAATATTTTTATTATTTTAAATAGTTATTTTATTTTTATTAATTAATTTATATAATTATTTTATCAATTCAAATAAAGAAATTGTGTTTGTCAAGTTGTGTGTGATCTTGTATTTAAGCCATCAAAATCATCAGGATAACCATAACCCTTAACTGACTGTATTTTTTTAGCATGTCTCCTCCCCAGCACAAGGCACAATAACCTTTGCGCTGTTTGATCCAGGGTCACCTTGGTTACGAGACCCATTCAACTAGTTGCGACTTTATCAATTTAAATAATAAATGAGCTAATGAGACTTGACTTTATCAATTAAAAAAAATATTTTTAAGTGTGTAACCATTTTTATCAATTTAAATAATTATACGGAGTATAACTATTTTTTATTTTTAAATTGTCAAATACAAGGAGTTTTTTAAACTTTTTAATGTTATATTATTTTTAATTTTTAAATTATCAAACAATTTTATTAATTTAGGTGGTTATTTTTTTATTTATTAATTTAGGTTTTTATTTTAATTAATTTAAAAGGTTATTATCAATTTTTTAGTTATTTTTTTATTATTAATTTAGGTAGTTATTTTAATTATGTAGTTCTGATATATTTCTTTTTAATTTTTAATTAGGTTTTTATTTCTATTTATTTATTAATTTAATTTAAGATTATAGTATAGATTTTTAGAAATTTATTCCAATAAAAAATTTGAATAGTAAACTCTTTATAATTAAACAATTATGGCATATATTTACCCATCTATTTTTAATTAATAAAAGTTCTATTACTTTAGGGAGTTATTTAGTTCATCTATTTATTTTATTTCGTTTATTGGGTTATTGCATAAACCTATCTTCTTTTGATTTAAAGAGATAATCATTGTTTCCATTCAACTTTTGACATTACTCCTACCTTGCGCAATACGCTACTTTAAAGCCTTACATATCTGAAACTTTGTTAAAGAATGTGCCACTTTGTTTTTTTCCATACCATGAAGAATGCAACTAAATGTTAACTTGGATTTCTTATCTGGTTGTCATTGTCTTTGTTGCTGCACAAAGAGATAGTGTCGTCCAAATAAATTTATCAACAAAGAGATAATGTCATTGTCTTTGTTGATGCACAAAGATATAGTGTCAACCAAATCAATTTATAATTATTATCATTCATATCGTAACAGAAAGTAGTTGAATCTCGCATCAATGCTTTGAATCATGCACATCCAACTCAAAAGTTTTTATTCTCTCACTTCGTCCTTGAGTTAGTGTTTCTGTAACTCTTTTATGATGAAAATATCCTGCGCAAAGGCAAATCAGCCACGAAATTTTTCCATAGATAACTATATACAAAATAAAATTCCCTGCCATTATATCTGTCTCGATATATGATTCAGATAATTTCATTCAATTTTCAATTATAGACGGTTTATAATCATTGTTCTAGCATAGTGTTTAAAGTTATTACATCTAAAGGTCTAGTTTGGGCATCAGTTGGAGATAACGGTTGGTCTTCGGGTATGGGAGGATCATTGCTAGTGGAGATTCACGTTCTTCGAGCTTAGGGTGGTTACTGGTTTCAGCCATGCCTTGTCTTCCCTTTTGCAATGACATTGGAGTATTCCATTGCACTAATTAGTTGGCTCAATTGGGACAATGAATTGGTGTGGAGACTTAGCGTTTGGAACCCTGGCCTGTCTGTAGAGGTCCACAATGTAGAAGAATTCTTGAACTTATGAAGTGGGCAGTGCTTGGTTATAAACAACACCTCCACGAGGGCAATATAGGGGCACCTTTATTTTGTGACTTAGGTAATGCTTTCTTGCACTTTTTCTGTATCTTAATTGTCTAGCTGTTTTTCTCCTTAGGTTTTAGAGGCTAGTTGGGGTTGGAGGTGGATACTCTTGTAGTTGATAGTTTGCATTTGGTGGCTTGGGACCTTGCATGGCTCCAGACGAGTGGGTGCATCTGTGGTGCATGTTGGGCTTGAGCAATCGACCCTAGGGGTCCTCTCTGCGAAGTGAGCATTGAAGGAAAGGGTGTTTAGTACGTAGGGCTTGTGGATTGGTGGGTGGTTGGTAGCATATATAGAAAGGTGGCACAAGTTTGTCTGAGCCGGATGAGGGTTCAGTGGCCAGACATTTGATGGTGGTAATTAGACATTTTTGCCTTGCGTCGAAATAATGCTCTTGGCACCAAATGTGGAGAATTGGGCCTCGTCTTGTGTTGCTGGTGAGCGAGTAACAAGGTTTTGGTGTATATCGTGTGGTGTTTTTGGGCACAGAAAAATGTAGTGGCAGCAACATAGAGTAAATAGGGGAGTCGGGTCCCAAGGCCAGGGCAAGGGGAATCAAGGCAGTTGTCTATAATGAGACTTTTTGGAAGCCTTTCTGGTGGGTTTTTCCGGTCAAAATCAGGCAGCAATTTATTGGAATCACAAGTTTGATAGCTAGTTTCTGCACAATCAAAGCGTCCCAGGGGTTTTTTAGGGTGCTGAATCCAAATATGCAGTTAAAAAACCATTTTAACTGCAACAAATCAAGATTTAACCTCAATTTCTTCCGCCAGATTCCATCACCGAAATCTCCAAAAAATCGCATTATAGACAACTCCGGAATCAAGAGGGGCAACCTAATTTTGGTGGGGTGGTTGAACAGTGGCACAGTCTCTCCCCTGGACATGTGGTTTTACCTCCATCGTTTGAATCTTTGGAAGAAGAAATCAACCAGGTGACTGTATTAGTGGAGCCGCTACCTCGGGATTTTCATAACGATATCAATGAGATCATAGCCTTCCTGAATGACCTCAAATGCTTGATCGAATGACTTCCCTTTGAAGTGGTCAGAAGCGACTTCGGGAAAGGTTGGATCACCTTGAAGGGAGAATGGAAGATACGGAAGCTCATGTTCACGAGGTTTTCCATCATGAGCCTGACAATAGTCACGAGGACCAAGTTCCATGGAATATTGCGTACTAAATATAAATGTGGGTTGTATTTTGATACTTGGTTTCTTCTCGTCAAGATGGACAATCTGGCTTGTACTTTTTCTACTTTCGTCAACTTGTTTTTGTCTTTACCACCTAGCAAACAAGTCGGTAGAAATGAAGCCCATAATATGTTTATAAAAACCACTCAACCATATATCTTTTTTAAGGGTGTATAAAAAATATTATTAAATTTTTGAAATACTAAGATTATTATTAAATATAAAATAAATAATTATTAAATAAATGTAAATGTAAAAATTGTGAAACATAATAATTATAAATATCAATTATTATTATGTTAATTTTTATTTAAGGAAATTTGATTTATGTTATCTATATATATATATATTGACAATTTATATAGAGAAAGTTTTGAATCTCAAATCACATATTTTATATACAGAATTTCAAATCACAGTTATTGTGACTTCACTTTTATTTTGTTGCCGAGAAATAGATATTTTTAATTTTTAAATTTTTAAGTATTTTTTATTAATTTATATAGTGATGGTAGTTATTTTAATTTTTAAATTGTGAAAATATTTTTATTAATTTTCTAAACATATTTTTGTTAAATTTAAAATAAATTTTGTAATTCTTTACAGAAGCATAATTACAACAATAAAATTGTTGGTTGATTATTATTAGTTGAATAACCAATGTAATTTATGATGTTTTACTTTAAAAAAAAAATATTAAGTATTTAATATTATTTTAAAAAGTTGTTGAAAATTAATTATCGAAGCAATGAAATATATAATTGCAGAAATATATAAAGGAGACATATATACATGGTTCACCTAATTTAAGCTATGTACACTTAAAAACAACCAGCCATTCCTTTTATATTATCTAACAAAATTAAGAGATACAACATATAGTTGATCTTTTGTAATTTCCTCTTTGCTTTCACACATTCTCCTCTCTGTCACTCAGAATAACAATAATACATAGTGGCAATACAATTCCCTATAGGGCAAAAATCTTAAATTAACATAACTTTATTCTCAGATCATCGGCCTAATAAACAACTCAGATTGATTACGCAATAGAATATTCTACAAGAAAATTTTTCATCTATTTTTAGTTTTGTGGACGTTGCTCCGATAGGTGTCACCCATACAACTATCATATGAGATGCGTTGCAACCCCATTTAAGAATTGAGATCCAACGCCTCTTAGGCCTATGAATCAAGAAGATAATCAACAATTATTTTTAAAACATTTCTTTCCACCTTGAATGTTTTATTGTATACTTTACACAAAGTAGTGCAATAACTACCTCACAAGGTTTTATCATAATTTCTTGATATAGTGAATATCAATACCATGATTTATAAAATGATTTTCTATTTTGAATCTTCACATGAATTAACCAATATTAATTTTTTGTTCACACCACGAAGAATGCAATTGCAATTAAATGTTAACTTGATGTCATTGTCATTAATTTTTTTGTTCGCACGCCGAAGAATGCAATTAAATGTTCACTTGGATTTCTTATCTGGATGTCATTGTCTTTGTTGCTGCACGAAGAAATCAACCAAATGTTAACTTGGATTTCTTATCTGGATGTCATTGTCTTTGTTGCTGCACCAAGAATGCAATTAAATGTTAACTTGGATTTCTTATCTGGATGTCATTGTCTTTGTCTTTGTTGCTACACAAAGAGATAGTGTCATTGTCTTTGTTATGCACAAAGATATAGTGTCAACCAAACAATATATAATTATTATCATTCATATCGTAACAGAAAGTAGTTAGATCTCGCATCAAACCTTTGCATCATCTACATCTAACTCAAATATTTTCATTCTCTCACTTCGTCCTGGAGGTAGTGTTTCTGTAACTCTTTTATGATGAAAATATCGGTCAGAGAGGCAAATCAGGCAGCAAACTTTTCCATAGATAAAATTCTCATATACAAACTAAAATTCTCTGCCATTATATCTGTCTCAATATATGATACAGAGAATTTCATTCAATTTTCAATTGTAGACCATCTATAATCATTGTTCTTGCATAGCGTATAAAGTTATTACATCTAAAGGTCAGTTTTAGCTGCGTCCGATAATAATGAAATGACGTAGCTAGAGATGTCGACAAAATCTTCGGAAGTAGGAGGGTGGGTCTTGTAGGGATTCTCTTCACAATATAATTTCAACAAAGGAAAGCTCTGTAAGCAGCAGGGTAGTTTATGTCGTTGGTAAACTGAGGAAGAGGTGTCACTATCTTATCCGGATTTGGAATGCTGCCATACGCAAACGAACATCGCCTTCTCTCCTTATTCTTCAGAACTCGATGCACAGCACTCTTGAATCTGTTATTGCTTAATACCTATTTACACCACGCCAGAACGGCCATGAACGAATTCTTAAAACTCCATTGATGAGATAGTTTCATCTGTGTTAAATAATAAGATTGCAGGGTGTATATATAATAACCAGAATCACTATTAGCTCAACCTTGATAGGTTTGATGTCCACCCATTTGTCATTCTTGAGAACTTGGTAGGGGAAGGACGCCATTACCTGTAAGCCCTCCCCTCCACCTCGCCTACAGCCAGTGAACTGCATGGGGAGTCGTACGACAGGTGTCCGCCGTGGACTGCCACATGTTGGGCACCGTGTCAAGCTTTCAAAACACGCTTCCGCACCATCTCAAGGGTTGTTTCCGCCTCATTTCTGCGATGTGTTGTTTCCCTCTTGTTTTTCTGTTCAGGTCCAGTTGTTGGGCGAAGCCCTCCACCGACGATGGCGCGGGATGGCTCCAGTACCTGCGCGCTTCATCCACCATGGTTGCACTGATGTCCGTCATTTTTTGCCGATACACGTCCATGGTTGGAACAAGGTTTCTGTCTTTCTTGTGGTTTTCCGCCTGCAATTGTTGGTCATTCTGGACCGTCGGTGGTTTAGGGTTTCCTTGGTGGTGGTTTAATTCGCGCTATTTGTTGTTTGGGGAGGAGCCAGTAGCAGTTTCAGCCAGTTCGAGGTCGAAGGTTGCATTTACAGGTAATTGCAGGTTTTTGTGTTTTTTGTTTGGTTTTTTGGTTTTTTTGTTGTCCAATTGCTAATTTCCAACTTGTTGCAGGTGTGGCGAGCTCCGGAGAAGGTCTGGCGAAGGTGTGGCGAGCTCTGGACTTGGACATGGCTTCTATCCGGTAGGATTTCAATCCTACTAGCCATTTTTGATGTGTTTTTCAACACAAAACACCTTACTGGAATTTTTGTTAACTTTTCATGGCAGGTTTTGAGGGTTTAGGGTTTTGCAGGTTTCCCATCATGTTTCCCATCAGGGATTTTGCAGGGTTTGGGGTTTTGGGCAAAATTCTAATTTTTTTAAGGGTTTAAGGTTTCTGCTGCTCCTCTTTTCAGCGGCTTACCTCCTCTTCTCTACTGCCTGTAGCAGCTTCCCTTCCCCTAGTCCCCTACGGTATGCAACTTCCCTTCTTCTGTTGTGCAGCGACCTCCCCTAGTCCCCTATGGTATGCAGCTTCCCTTATTTTGTTTGCATAGTGACCTCCCCTAGTCCCCTACGGTACGCTTCTGTCGCGACGAGCGAATTCTACTGCACAACAGAAGAAGGCAAGTGGGTTTCCTCCGTTCATATCTGGTTCGTAATTTGTTTATTCCAGCTAGAAAGGCGGCCTATATTATATCAGGGTATTGATTTAATGCGAATCAAACTGTATTTGTCTGCAACTAGGTTTTTTTTGGGTTGATCTTCAATTATATTCAGTCTGTTGCCTGTGCCTTGTGCATGCATTATTTTTTCATATTCTCTACAAACTTAAATTTTTCAATATTACTGGATGATGTGGTGAAAAGGAAAATCAACTTTTGTTTAATCTTGCTCTGTATAGTACTCAGATTAGATGAATTTTATTTATTTTTCCTCAGACATGGCTCATACCCAAATCCATGCATATCATGCACCAACGTTTTCACCGGGGCATAGGAGGTTTCCACCGAAAAGAGGGTCTACTACAACTTAGGGATTGTACAATTATTGTGTTACCTTGATTACTTTTTCACATCGAGGAAATCCTGGTAGCGCTATGATTTTCCAGTTTGTGATTTGATATTGGTCTCTATCCTAGATTTTGCTGGGCAAATGGTCTGAAAAGGACAAATGGGAGAAAAACTAATTCTAGGTTAAGTGTATAGGCTAATCATCTCGAGAATTTGTGCAATTCTCAGCTTAGATTCAGGACGTTTAAATCAATGGCACCATGGGTTTGTTTTGGTTGTCTGAGCGACATTGATATGGATTCAGATAATGAGTATTCCGTGGACTGTTAAATTTCAGGTGCCCATTTTGGCTTCAATAGTAGAAATTGGTATTCTGCTCAGGATTATGGCCCTGCTACTTCTACAGAAGCCAATAATTTGTTCATATCCTACTTTAGATGGTAGGTTCAGGCCTTTGTAATTGATAGTCTCATAGGCTTGCGTCAGCCACGTATGCTCACTATTGATGGGATTTTGGATGATGGGCAACAAGGACTGTTACATTTCAGTGGACCATGTTGTCTTTAATAACCCAGAATTCAAGGGATATGATCTTGCTACTTGTTGGGCATGTGTGAAAAATAAAGCAACTGCATTGCCCTTCCCTTCCCTCTGCTTCAGCCCCTACCTTTCTTCTTCCTCCATCTCCTTGCCGATGTCCCTTCCTCCTTCTGCCTGTTGCTGCCTTCAACCCTGTCGTCTCCTCATTTCATTAAAAATTCCCTGTGGGAATGAAACAAAAGATAAAACTGAGGCTTGTGAAAATCCTAATTCCCAGGGTTTCCTCCGTGAGTTTCTTGTGAAAAGCCTAATTCCCTCACTGTATTTACGTGACAATGGGGGCTATCTTGAGTCTTGACACAAGGGGTTATATCTCAACTGGTTGTCACTGGTTTCCTAAGTTGGCCTCTTATGTAGTATAGTTAATATTGTCTTCTTCTCTTGACAGGTAAGCCTTGAATGTGTAAGTTCATAACTACTCCATGTTGCCTTAAAGTTAACATGGTCACTTTTTCCTTCACAATGAATACTTCCCAATTTCCAAACCTATAAGGCCCTAAACATCTAATTTCCGTCAGTTCCACTTACCTTCTGCACATAGTAAATGAAATTACCCTATTCAGTGACCATTTAGACCGAACCTGATCCGATTTTGGGAGGAATTTGGTGGGGACACTGTAAATTGCAGAACATATGAATAACAGAGAAATAAAGCAAAGGTGATCTGCAGAATTGAACACAAACAATATTGCAGCGAAAATGAATCTAGATTGATAGAGAAATTGAGTACAAAAGGTATCAATCTTTGAGAAGAGATATACAACTAACCTTATTGATTCGTCAACCTTATCACAAGAGGGGAAAATTTCCATTTAGCACTATGAACAAGATAAAATGAATAGACGACGAGTTTGGATTTGGTGTGCCATTTATGTCGATGCAACACTCCTGGGAGGTTGTAGTTTAACTGTAATATGTTTTGGGAGGTTGTTTTTCAAACTTTTTAGTCAAATATTGAACAGAAAACTATTATATGTTTTGGGAGGTTGTAGTTTAACTGTTATATGTTTTGGGAGGTTGTAATTTAACTGTTATATGTTTTGGAAGCTTGTTTTTTAGACATGTTTAGTCAAATATTGAACACAGAACTTGTATATGTTTTGGGAGGTTGTAGTTTAACTGTAATATGTTTTGGGAGGTTGTTTTTCAGACTTTTTAGTCAAATATTGAACAGAAAACTATTATATGTTTTGGGAGGTTGTAGTTTAACTGTTATATGTTTTGGGAGGTTGTAATTTAACTGTTATATGTTTTGGAAGCTTGTTTTTTAGACATGTTTAGTCAAATATTGAACACAAAACTTGTATATGTTTTGGGAGGTTGTAGTTTAACTGTAATATGTTTTGGGAGGTTGTTTTTCAGACTTTTTAGTCAAATATTAAATAGAAGTTTGGAATGGTATCATACTTATTTGTCCAGAAGAAACTTGTTACTGGCAATCGTAATTTTTATTTGTAAACTTTACACGATTTTTGAATATTTTTATTTGTAAACTCTACACAATTTTTGAATATCTTAAGTTTCAGATGCATTAAAAATAAATTGTAAGCCAAAATGTTTCTGTCACAAGAAAAAGACACAATCCATCCAAAATCCACATCATAATGTGGTTACAACCAAAAACATATGACGCCCTTATTTTTTATGACCCTGAGAATCTTGTAAGATTTCTACATTATAATAGACTATAGATGTTCCTTCTAAAATGGATTTTGGCTACAACATCACACACATTATGAAATAAAACAACCTAGGTTGTAAGCCAAAATGTTTTTGTGACAAGAAAAAGATACAATCCATCCAAAATCCACATCATAATGTGGTTACAACCAAAAACATATGATACCCCTCTTCTTTATGGCCCTGAGAATCTTGAGTGCCAAAACTCCCCGAGTTACCTTCTTGAGCCAGGTAGGTTGGCCTACCTGTCAAGGGTTGATTAGGAAATGGTTGATTGCTGCCATATGATTGATTCCAATTTGCAACTTCCAACCATGGAGGTATCGAGTACCCATACCTCACATTTTCACTACTGACCCCTCCATTAAGTGGAGGTGTGTAATGAGCATACATAGAATTGACACCAACTCTGGTAGGAATAAGGCAAGTGGGTAAACCCTCAATTTGATAGTGAGGAACTTGAATGTTTATGATATCTTGGAATAATGTTGTATTATCTGCAATGGATTCCAATGAGTTTGAAAAAATCCTGGTTTCATCAGCTATTCTTGTATCAATGTCAACCATATTGATCATCCCTTATTCCTTTTCAAGCATTTGTTGTGCCTTTCTTTTTTCCTTTTCCTATCTTGCCATTTGTTTTTGTTGGTCCTTAACTTGCCTTGCTTTATCTCTTTCAATCCTTTCATCTGCTTGACATTGCGCTGCAACAATCCTTGCTGCCTTCTTCTCCTTAACTAGATCCTTCTTTTTCTGTTTTAATTCTTGCATTTCAAATTTATTTTTTTCAGACTCAACTAACAGGTTTATATAGTCCTCTAAGGTGAGTAACTGTGAGCTTTGGCCCAGACGAAGACTACCCGGTGCACCTTGATTTTTTTTCATTGATACTCTCTCTACTGGTAGCTTTAGGAACTGGCCAAGTGTCTTCTCCACCACTCCCACCTGCATGTCATTACTTGGTACTTCCCTTTTAGTATCTGATGGAACTGATTGAACTATATCATTATCTTCATTTGATGCCTCATTATGTGCTTCATCTTCTTCCATTGATCTATTGTCCACAAAAAAGGAACAATTTCACCGTTCAATTCTACTGGTTGTGAGGGCATGTTCATGCTTTCTTCATTGGTTGCTGAGACACTATGTGCATTCATATTAATCATTGCTTATGCTAGCCATGAAGGTGGGGTTACTTGGCTTGGCAATGTCAATTGGTCATTGTCAATTGCATGTTCAGCAATGTCATTAACAATATCAGCAACAGGAGTTTCATGTTCTTGAGTTGGTTGAATGATCTCCATGTTATTGCGAATTTGTTCATGGTTATATTGTGTTTCACATACAGTTTCATCATCTTCAGCATATAAGTGTCCTTGAGATAGGGAAATCATATTGCCAGCTCCAACAACATCATCTTGGTCATCTACTTCTTACACTTCAACACGTTTTTGGGCATTCCCTTCTTCCTGAGCATCCACATGAAATGCTTGGCTACAACTAGTATCATGCATAAGAGCATCATAGTTCAGTGGCGAGATTCATGTCCTCCTAAAGCCAGCCTTGATATTTGATGGTGTCAAGGCCCTTTTAAAAGCTTTACTTGCAAGCTCTGCTAGCTCGAACCTTTTCACCTCAACCCCTGGATTCTTTTCCATCCATGCAACATGCTCCAACCTGAAATAGTTCTTGAAAGGGCCAAACACACTAACATCAAGGGGTTGCAGTCTGTGAGTGGTATGAGCGGGCAATGTCAACAGGTTGATGCCTAAATTGTTTGCTTCCTCAATTGTTTGTACAACCATGTGGCTCCCATGGCCATCTAATATCAATAGGTGTCTGTTATTAGGCGAGACGCCACCTGGTACCGATGCAGCAAAGTGAAAAATCCAACTTAGAAACAATTTTTTAGTCATCCATGCATGGGGATGTGTAGCCATGCATGCACCTGGTTCACAGTTATGTATATAGTTTTTCAGTTGATTTTTACCTTTGAATAGATAAAATCCTGGGATTGAAGTACCAATTGCATTGACACAACATAAAATAGTTATCCACTCCCTACTCTTAGGCAAAATCTTTGGCACATTTCGGCTCCCTCTCTTGGAAATTACCCGCATGCCACAATTCCTCCCTGCGTGTAAACCTGTTTCATTATAGTTCCTTATATGGTCTACTCCATAAGAATGTTTATCGTAAGCACTAGAAAGTGTGTCATAGAACTTTTGCACAACTGCAGGGCACAAATTTAATGCTCTGTCTCTGTCAAGGCCCTCAGTAGTGTGCAATACAAGTTCTGGATGCCATTTTTTAAACCCAAGCCACCATGATTTACTAGAAAACCCATCTTTGAATGGGTTTGGCCTCCCTTGACAGATTTGAGCAACTGTGGATTTGAGTTGTATCAATTCTAACCCATGTCCCAATTGGGCCATCTCTTTACACCACTCAAACACCTCGGCCTCCTCCTCCTTAGTCATAACTGTAAGAGGCCCTCTACGTTTTGTATGAGTCAGTCCATTTATCCAATAATGTATTGATGAGGGAGGAATATCATGTTTCTTTGCAGATGCCTGAACTGAGTATCCATTAAACTCTATGTTGTCAATTGCAACTAACATTTGTTCTTTTGTCCATCCTCTTATAGCACTGATCTTTTTAGTTGAACTTTCCCCTTAGACTGTTGTTGACGGTGGTTCTGTGGCTGATGGTGTGTTAACATCAGCTTCCATCACGTGGTCATCCTCAACAATGTTCCCTAGTGCATTGTTGACATTGACATCTGCTGTCATGTTCTCATTAGATGATGTGCATCGCAGCTGCGCACCCCTTGTCACTCTCTTGCCATTCTCCTTGTATGAGCAACATAACTTCCTTTTGCCATAGATGCAACAACTTGTAAAATTATTGCATGAACTTAGACATTAGAATATTTGTAAATTAGGCTTTCATACAAGACAAAAATACTTCTGCTTTATTACAGGAAATTATCAACATGTATGTTAGTATCATTGAAAAATCAAATATACAGAATCATTTTGTTGTATGTCTTCAAAATTATCAGTGATTATTGTTTTGATAACTTGTCTTTACACTTAAAATACCATGACTGTATTGATTGGTTTTGTTATGCATTTCCCAACAGAGCTCTTATTCAGTTTGACTACTTAAAATATTGTTTTGTTGTTTTGTTGTTTTCTGTAAGTGATTAGCTGACATTGGAATATGTATTATTACAGAAGTCGAAGATTACAAATAGAGTTCATGCCTTAGCATCCCTTTCTCCAAACTTGTCCTTTGACCACATCCCTACATTTCCACTACAGTGATGTAACTGGATGGAAATGGAAGAAAACTTAGATTTTTAGTAACAGCCAAATAGGAAACCAAAAGCCAAATTATCTTGAGTTTCTAGCTTAGTCGATTTTGATTATTACATTCTGAGTCTCTCCATTGACCTTTGTTCACCTATTTACACAGTGTTTTAGTAAAGGCATAAGCAAGAGAAATGTGCACATATATTTTGTTTCACTCTGCCTCGTATCATTTGCTAGTGATATTGCACATGCTAGCATCATTAGAACCATGGCTATGGCCAAGGAAGAAGTTCCTTCACATTCAGTTACTCTATTGATCACAACTTGTGATGTTTTGGTTATCGGTAGTTATGTGCATAAAAAGCCTTGAATCCATGCTTTCATCATGTAGAGAAATAAATGCTTGATAATGGGGTAACTGAAATAAAGGAAAAGTTGGATCATGTTTCCAAGAAATCTTCTCAATTATAATATTTCATAGATTTGACTTCCAAAAAATCGAATTGCATTACTTCGTAGTCTCTCATTGCAAATTACAACTTTCTTTTGCCTCAGAAGATGGGCAGAAAGCTAGGAATAAGTAGGACAAAAAGCCAAGGAAAAGAGGAAGGCCTATGACCAAAAAGCGAAAATATCCAAATCTAGACAAACTTGATCCATGTAGCACAAAAACAAAATGATAGTCAACACCCATAATTTGCATGACACACATAACATTGGTTTCCAGGTGATAGATCAAGATTAAAGTAAAATCTTGTCCTAGGTCATTTGGAGGATAGGCAACCAAAAGCCAAATTATCTTGAGTTTCTAGCTTAGTCGATTTTGATTATTACATTCTGAGTCTCTCCATTGACCTTTGTTCACCTATTTACACAGTGTTTTAGCTAAGGCATAAGCAAGAGCAATGTGCACATATATTTTGTTTCACTCTGTCTTCTATCATTTGCTAGTGATATTGCACATGCTAGCATCATTAGAACCATGGCTATGGCCAAGGAAGAAGTTCCTTCACATTTAGTTACTCTATTGATCACAACTTGTGATGTTTTGGTTATCGGTAGTTATGTGCATAAAAAGCCTTGAATCCATTCTTTCATCATGTAAAGAAAGAAATGCTCGATAATGGGGAAACTGAAACAAAGGAAAAGTTGGATCATGTTTCCAAGAAATCTTCTCAATTATAATATTTCATAGATTTGACTTCCAAAAAATCAAATTGCATTACTTCGTAGTCTCTCATTGCAAATTACAACTTTCTTTTGCCTCAGAAGATGGGCAGAAAGCTAGGAATAAGCAGGACAAAAAGCCAAGGAAAAGAGGAAGGCCTGTGACCAAAAAGTGAAAATATCCAAAGCTAGACAAACTTGATCCATGTAGCACAAAAACAAAATGATAGTTAGCACCCATAATTTGCATGACACACATAACATTGGTTTCCAGGTGATAGATCAAGATTAAAGTAAAATCTTGTCCTATAAGAATGTTTTTGACATCCTTGGATTAAGAAAATAACGCCTTCAATTATATAAATCACAAAAATTTTTCCATATCTGAGAAAATGAATATATAGAACGTGTTCAAGAAATATACATTGGATGGGTTGGGGAACTTTTAAGATAACCTACAACAGTAACTATTTTCAAGAGCTTTATGATCTGGTGGTGGAGTTAATAAAATGTGGTCATGCATATGTTGATCATCAAACCAAGAGAAGTAAAGGAGTATAGAGAGGAAAAGATAAATTCTCCATGGAGAAATTGACCTATTGCAAAGTCTTTAATGTTGTTTTATGAAATCTAAGTACTCTATTTTCCTTACTGTATGTTTTCATCTAAATGGACAACAGTATTTTCCTTACTGTATGTTTTCATCTTATAACTCGGTTCCCCTTAACAGTCTTTTTGTTACTATTTATTTTTGACATATCCTTGTGGTTATATCTCAGTGCTCCTTAACAATATTTCCCTTATAGTCTGTTTTCATATGATCCTCTTGGTTATATGCCGGCGCTTCTTAAGTAGTAGTCATTTGATTATGATTTTCAATAAAATCTTGCCGAGCACATCAATACGTCTATAAGTCTGAACATAGAAATAGAAATAGGTGAATTGTGAAATAGAACTGTAGGCTGTGTGTTTATTTTCATGAAAGCGAAATTGAATTTGTAAGAAGGTGAATCGTGAAATAGAATTGTAGGCTGTGTGTTGATTTTCATGAAAGTGAAACTGAATCTGTAAGAACTCTGATAAATGAAAACAGAACTGTAAGAAGAATGTGTTGTAATTGATATAACTAACCTAGATATACAGGAAACTGTTTTGTGATGTTGTCTTCAAGTTTTCTGAATAGTTTGAAAGCATAAGATGCAACTTCAACAGTGGTTGAACTTCTTTTATAGTTTTTGGCACTTGAATTTAATTGGTGGACATGGATTGCAATGGCTTCATTTTGAATGTGTGGTCTGGATTTAATTTGATGTGATCTAATGGTTGGGAATTTGTTATTTGTTGATCCATGTGCTTTGATCTGTTTTAATGAGAAATAGAGTGAGTTGGGTGTCATTTATTGCAGTTATTGGATTTGGGTGTCATTTATTGAACAAAGTGGGTTTAAATGTTATTGGGTTGGGTGTCATTTATTGAACATAGGGGGTTTAGTTGTTGAACAACACAGTAGTTATGGCTGACATACATTCCCTTTTATTATGTGCAGGTATGGATATTTATTTGGGATACAAAGATTCAATTCTGATGAGTGGGGGTTGAAGTGGCTGCTACTTTGTACTTTTGGAATAGACCATTTTGGAAGCATTTATGGTTTTATCTGTTTTCTAGTTGGGTCAATATGGTTTGCACTCTTAAGTATTAAGATACTATTTATGGACAGTTGTGGGCCCAGTCAATGTATGGGGAAATTTTGGACATAAATTAATACTTATTTATACTTAATGTTATTTATCTGTGTTTAAATATTGGTTGCAAAAGTCTCAATTTCTAGTGGTTTGATGGGACTAGTACTATATCAATTACTGGTCCCTGCACAACATTAGGAATCTCTCCCCTACCCTCCACTCTTATCTAGCCCCACCATCGTGATGCAGCTGCTGTCCTAATGCTCCTGCGCTCCTATCTCTGCTTGTGCAGTCATGGCTCTCAGATAACAGAGCAATTTAAAGGGCCCATTTATGTTTCCAATGAACTCTTTCAGAAAATTAGCAGGCAATCTGTGGCTTTGGGAAATGAGGAGCTCAATAAATTCTGTCGTATTACACAGGAATATCAATAGCTTCTGTACCACCCATCTGTGATAGTACCCCTTCCAACTCTGGACTTGTGTTTCAATTGGCTCAGACATTTAGAATGTTTTTATTGATAATCTATGCAATAAGAATGGGTGAATGGATAAAATATAATTTTAATTTTTTTAAGATTTTAGAATTATTTTTAACCATTACCATTGAATGGATGGAAAAAAAGGGTTGGAATTGTTTGAGAAAAATGATTAAAATTAAATTTTTTAATTATTGTATTGGTTTTCAGTGTCTTCCTAAAATACTTTTCTTTCCTTGGGATTGTATTATGCCAATAATTAATATTCTAGGGTTCTAATCGAATCATTTTTTTGTTATCGAAAAAAAATATCCAGAAACATCCAAAGTCCAACGTATTTAGGTTTTTTAAGCTATTTAAAACTTTGATTATTAAAAAAGAAAAGAAAAATTATAGGTTAAAATAGTTCTATTTATTTGTTTATATAAAAAAAATATAAATAGGAATTTAAAGGTTATAATGATAACACTTAAAATTAACTTCATATTACATGAAGAACTTATAGGTTATAATGATAACACTTAAAATTAACTTCATATTACATGAAGAACTTATGTGTTATATATTTTGGTGAATATATACTTAAGTACAATATTCTTTCGTAGGGTAAATAAAAATGAAAGTGTTCTTTTTCCAATTTTTTAACCTTTTCCAAAATAGATTGTATTGAGGATTTATGAAGCTATCTTTTGTAGATGTAAAGATGAAAGTGTTCTTTTTCCATCTTTTTAATCCTTTTCCAAAATGCATTATATGCCAAAATGGATTATATTAAGGATTTATGAAACTATCTCATACAAGGGGTTCTATTATATTGGGAAATATAGATGCATAACATAGATTACATTTGTGTAGAAAGCTCATTGATGGGTGTTATAAACATGGCAATAAACGAGCCTCGAGGGGCATTAAATCCCTTCCCACGTGTTGTATGAAGGAAGCATAGCGAGGACACCTAGAACTCGCAGGGTTAATATTTGTTCGTTTGGGCATCAGTTGGAGATAACGGTTGGTCTTCGGGTATGGGAGGAGCATTGCTAGTGGAGATTCACGTTCTTGGAGCGCAGGGTGGTCACTGGTTTCAGCCCTGCCCTCTCTTCCCTTTTGCGATGACATTGGAGTATTCCATTGCACTAATTAGAATTGGTGTGGAGACTTAGCGTTTGGAACCCTGGCCTGTCTGTAGAGGTCCAGAATGTAGAAGAATTCTTGAACTTGTGAAGTGGGCAGTACTTGGTTCTAAACAACACCTCCACGAGGGCAATATAGGGGCACCTTTATTTTGTGACTTAGGTAATGCTTTCTTGCACTTTTTCTGTATCGCAGTTGTCTAGTTGTTTTTCTCGTGAGGTTTTAGAGGCTAGTTGGGGTTGGAAGTGGATACTCTTGTAGTCGATAGTTTGCATTTGGTGGTTTGGGACCTTGCCTCATCATACTTGTCTTGGGGCTCCAGACGAGTGGGTGCATATGTGGTGCATCTTTGGGCTTGAGCAATCGACACTAGGGGTCCTCTCTCGGAAGTGAGCATTGAAAGAAAGGGTGTTTAGTACGTAGGGCTTGTTGCTTGGTGGATGGTTGGCAGCATATATATAGAGAGGTGGCACAAGTGTCTGAGCTGGATGAAGATTCAGTGGCCAGGCATTTGATGGTGGTAATTACACATTTTTGCCTTGCATCGAAACAATGCTCTTGGCACCAAATGTGGAGAATTGGGCCTCGTCTTGTGTTGGTGGTGAGCGAGTAACAAGGTTTTGGTGTGTATCGTGTGGTGGTTTTGGGCACAGAAAAATGTAGTGGCAGCAACACCGTGTAAATAGGGGAGTCGGGCCCCAAGGCCAGGGCGAGGGGCATCAAGGGGAGCAACCTAATTTTGGTGAGGTGGTTGAACACTGGCACATTCTTTCGCCCGGACAGGTGGTGGACACGTGGTCTTACCTTCATAGTTTGAATCTTTGGAAGAACAAATCAACCAGGTGACTTATTAACGACATCGATGAGATCATAGCCTTCCTGAATGACCTCAAATGCTGATCAAATGACCTCCTTTTGAAGGGGTCAGAAGCGACCTCATGAAAGGTTGGATCACCTTGAAGGGAGAATGGAACATACGGAAGCTCATGTTCATTAGGCTTTCCATCATGAGCATGACAACAGTCATGAGGACCAAGTTTCATGGAATATTGCGTACTAAATATAAATGTGGGCTGTATTTTGATACCTGGTTTCTTCTCGTCAAGATGGACAATGTGGGCCAGTTTGTACTTATATTTCTACTTTCATCAACTGGTTTTTGTCAACAAGTCTCATACGAATGATTGTCTTTACCACCTAGCCAACAAGTCTGATAAAAATGAAGCAGACAATATGTTCATAAAAACCACTCAACTTTGTATTTGACAATATGTTTATAAAAACCACTCAACTTTGTATTTTTTTAAAGGTATATTAAAAATGTTATTAAATTTGTAAAATATGAAAATTATTATTAATATAAAAAATTTTAAAATATAATAATTATAAATATCCATTATTATTATTTTAATTTTTATTTAAGGAAATTTGATTTATGTTATAATATTTTGACAATTTTAAATTGAGAGAGTTTTGAATCTCAAATCACATATTCTATATATAGAATATCAAATCACAGTTATTGTGACTTTAGTTTTATTTTGTAGCGGAGAAATATATTCTAAGAATGGGATATTTTTAATTTTTAAATTATCAAATACTTTTTTATTAATTTATATAGTGATGATAGTTATTTTAATTTTTAAATTGTGAAAATATTTTTATTAATTTTTTAAAAATATTTTTGTTAAATTTAAAACAAATTAACAAAATTTTTCTTGTAATTCTTTACAAAAGCATAATTGCAACAATGAAATTGTTGGTTGACTATTATTAATTAAATAACCAATATAATTTTTGATGTTTCATTTAAAAAAATAAATATTAAGTATTCAACGTTATTTAAAAATATGGTTGGAAATTGATTATAGAAGCAATGAAATATATAATGGCATAAACAACCAGCGATTTTTTTATATTATCCAACAAAATGAAGAGATACAATATATAGATTATCTTTTGTAGTTTCCTCTTCGCTCTCACACATTCTCCCCTCTCTATAATTCCCTATAAGGCAAAAAATCTTAAATTAACATAACTTCTACCGGCCTAATAAACTACCTAGATTGATTACGCAATTAGAATATTTTACAAGAAAAATCTTCATCTATTTTTAGTTTTAGGGGGTTGCTCCGAACCCGAGGGAACTCATTAAAAGTAGGGTCGCCCAGATCTATGAATCAAGAAAATAATCAACAATTATTTTTAAAACATTTATTTAAACAATAAATTAAATATTTTATTGTAGCCTTTATACAAAGTAGTGCCATAACCACCTCACAAGTTTTTTGTCCTAATTTCTTGATATAGTGAATATCAATACCATGATTTATGAAATGATTTTCTATCTTAAAGCTTCACATGAATTAACCAATATTATTTTTTTGTTCACACCACGAAGAATGCAATTGCAATTAAATGTTAACTTGGATTTCTTATCTGGATGTCATTGTCATTAATTTTTTTGTTTGCACTCCAAAGAATGCATTTAACTGTTAACTTGGATTTCTTATCTGGATGTCATTGTCTTTGTTGCTGCACGAAGAATGCAATTAAATGTTAACTTGGATTTCTTATCTGGATGTCAATGTCTTTGTCTTTGTTGCTGCACAAAGAGATAGTGTCATTGTCTTGGTTGATGCACGATGAGATAGTGTCAACCAAATCAATATATAATTATTATCATTCATATCGTAACAGAAAGTAGTTAAATCTCGCATCAATCCTTCGCATCATCCACATCCAACTCAAATGTTTTCATTCTCTCACTTCGTCCTGGATGTAGTGTTTGTGTAACTCTTTTATGATAAAAATAAAATATCCGTCAGACAGGCAAATCAGTGTTTGTGTAACTCTTTTATGATAAAAGTAAAATATCCGTCAGACAGGCAAATCAGCCAGGAAATTTTTCCATAGATAACTAAATACAAACTAGAATTCCCTGCCATTATATCTGCCTTAAGATATGATGCAGTTAATTTCATTCAGTTTACTCTTTGACAATCAGTTGTACACTGGCTATAGTCATTGTTCTAGCGTATACAGTTATTACATCTAAAGGTCTAGGTTTAGCTGTGTCCGATAATCATTAAATGGCGTAGCTAGAGATGTCGACAAAATCTTCGAAAGTAGAAGGAGGGTGGGTCTTGTTATGGATTCTCTTCGCCATATAATCTCCATACAGGAAAGTTTTGTAAGCAGCAGGGTAGTTGATGTCGCTGGTAAACTGAGGAAGTGGTGTCACTATCTTATCCGGATTTGGAATGCTGCCATACGCAAACGAACATCGCCTTCTCTCCTTACTCTTCAGAACTCGATGCACAGCACTCTTGAATCTGTTATTGGTTAATACCTATTTACACCACACCAGAACAGCCATTAATGAATTCTTAAAACACCATTGATGAGATAGTGTCGTTTGTATTAAACAATAAGATTGCAGGGTGTATATATAATAACCAGAATCACTATTACCTGAAGAACATCCCCGATGTTGATGACGAGGGCGCCCTTGATAGGTTTGATGTCCACCCATTTGTCATTCTTGAGAACTTGGTACCCTCCACTCTCATCTTGCCCCACCACCGTGATGCAGCTGCTGTCCTGATGCTGCCGAGCTCCTATCTCTGCTTGTACAGTCATGGCTCTCTGATAACAGAGCAATTTAAAGGGCCCGTTTATGTTTCCAATGAACTCTTTCAGAAAATTAGCAGGCAATCCGAGGCTTTGGGAAATGAGGCGCTCAATAAATTCCACCGTCTTACACAAGAATATCAGTAGCTTCTCTACCACCCATCTGCAATAGTACCCGTCCAACTCTTGACTCTTGTGTCAATTGGTTCAGACAATAAGAATGCTTGAATGGATAAAATATGCAAAAAATAAAATAAAATTGGAGAATGCTAAACTTTTCAAGATTTTACAAATCGTTTTTAGAATTACCATTGAAAAGGGATTAGACAAGGATGGGAGAGAAAAATGATTGAAATTATAATTTTTTATTATTGTATTGTTTTTCAGTGTCTTCCTCAAATACTTTTATTTTATTTGGATGGTATTATGTCAATAAGTACGATTCTAACCCAATCATTCTTCTACTTTAAAAAACAAATAACCAGAAACATCCAAATTTCAACGTATTTAGATTTATTAACATATTTAGAACTTTGCTTATGAACAAAAAAATATTCCAAAAATAGATATATGTCGAAATCGTAACATGTAACTTGTGCAGAATGAATACTGTCATGAAAACCGCTAGTCTTACCGAAGTTGAGGCAAGTCCTCCGGAAAAGTATTGCAGGCTGACGGTCCAGTGAAGTAGTATAGATTCTCGTACGAGTCCCATTCACACTGAGGGTACGCATTGTAACCAGAGGGTAAAAGAGACTGGTCACCACCCCGTGGCTGCAGGGTTTTGACCTTCATCTTCTCTTGTGTAGAATACTCGAAAAATTTACGCGATGTATCCAACATTTCTTCGATAAGGTCCACTGGGATTCCATGGTTTACGACTTGGAAGAATCCCCATTCTTCACACGCCATGCCGATCTTTGTAACAACTTCTAATTCCGTCGCTGGAACATCCGTAGGGTCATGGGGATCCAACAAAGGACCGAGATCGATGACAGGAACTGCCTCCCCTTCAACCATTCTAGAGTCCATTGGTTAGATATTTCCCATGCTCAGAAAAACACTAAAGCAAAGCTCTTCCATTAAAATAGGAGAGAGGGGGTGAGGGGGCATTCTCCCACACGAGAAAAAGGAAAACATATCTGAACAATCCGCACATCTCAAATATTTGAGAGTGACATTATTGGAATACTGAATCAGCTCGCATTTGTGGATGTTACCCTTCTCCATGGACCATGGATATGCTGCAATCTAGTACCGAATGACGTTACTGATATTCTGAATCAGCTCGCATTTGCTGTTTTTTCTCATCTTCATGGACCATGGATATCCTACAATCCAGGTACAAAAAGGAGTGTCACGCTTGTGTCCCCACACCACAAGTTCAACGCCATTTTTATGGTTTTGATTAAATTCCTCCGAGCTGCCACTCTCCAGGGTTATAATTAAGTTCTACCATTTAGTCACTAATTGTGAGTTATGTCAACGTTTTGGATTAAATTTATTCAATACAATTTAACTTTGAATTTAAGAGTGTCTCTTCCACATAGGTAATATAGATCTTTCCAGAAACTGATTATGCTATTCACTTAGGTATTTCAGAATTTTATTTTGTTTAACCTTTTCTCTTCTAATTAAACGGTCAATACTAGGTATATAAGCAGTGTTTTCAAATTCAGAGGTTAATTGTATTTTGGCAACTTTAATAATGGAAAAGTTGACCGATAAGATTTGCACCTCATAAGCTTTTTAAAATTTAATTTTCCAGAATGTTTTAGAATATTCTTAATAATATTCACAAATTAAAGGTTAAGATTTATCTACAAAACATATGTTATTTTTTCCTTTTAAATAAATTATTTAATTAAAAAAATGTCATATAAAAATAAATCTCATCTGGTTACATGTTAACTTATATATTAGTCATTTTTATAATTAATAATAAAAATAATAATTTTGGCATGGGAGGAGGGGGAGGGATTCTCATTAATCCCGAAGGAATACTTGTTGACCAATATGCCTGGGGCTTGGGAAAGAAGTCCAACAACCAAGCCTTATCAAAAGGAAATAAAAGAAGTGACAATTCTGGGAGACACCTTCTTGGTCATAAAGCACATGCGCTCCAACTCTTCAGCCTTGAACAACAAGCTCAATCCCCTGCTCCAATGTGGCCATGGAATGTGCCTTATCTTTCCTAAATTACAATTTTTTCATATCCTAAGAGATCTAAACATTGAGGCGGATACACAAGACAATAAGGCTTACCAATTGGATGAAGGAGATACTGTGGTCCATTGAAATGTTGGTTTTCTACCCATCCCCTAAGTTTCCAATGCTAGTCTCTTTAATCCTTTCCCCCTCTTCTAAGACTCTAAACATCGTGATCATTGAATTTGAGCCCCTCCTCAGATCACCCCCCCAACCCTCTCTTCTCATCATCCTTCCTCCCCACCTCCCCTGGACTCTTCCTTCTACCAGCTCCACCTGGCATCATTTGAAGGCACATCCCTTATCTCCCCTAATGTGAGGCGTTCTGATATCGGCACATGTGAGGATACGACGTGCGAAAGATCCGATAAGTGTGGGATCTCTCTTGTCTGTCCCTCGGATTTTGGTTTACCACCGGTATGCTCAACTGTTATTCATGCGAATTCCCCCTACGAGTGAGCTGCATTTACTCCTCCTGGTTCAGATCGGATGACTCACCCATTTGAAGGTAAGGATGACTAAAGAAAAGGTCATTTTGACTACCAGAGCAATAATGGAGCCATCATGGGATCTTAGGGGTGCACACACCACTCCTTTGCATCGCACGCGACTTTTGTATGACTCACTCTATATATTATGGGGATATAGTATGACCTCCTTCATAGTAATGGTGTTCGACTCTCTCCCACAAATTGATAGTGTTTGGTTTCTGTTGAAGGGTTTGGGTAGCCCTTGGATGGTAGCAGTGGTTCGGGGATGTTCCTATCCCCATTCTTGGGTGCCTCTGCATTATGTGAAGTTGGTTCGGTTGGAGAAGCATTCGGGGAAACATTTGATAAAGAATTCGATGAGGAATTTAGTGCCTCTGCAAGCGACTAGAAGCTGGTTCGAAGGGGTTCCCATTTGGCTAATTGCAATGGCAACAAGTTTGTGGGGTTGTTGATGTCCATGCTCGGGAAGGGTGGCAAGAAGAGACGTGCATGATTGGGTCAAATGCCCTCCATTTGCCACCTTCTCCCCCCTTTCTTGTGAAATGTGTTCCAGTGAACATGCAGAATTACAGGTTGATATTGTTGAGTTTCAGATGCTCCTTAATTAGTAGAGGGAATCGACCAGTGAGAACCAGGAGCTGGTAGTGGAAAAGAGAAAACAAATTGGATAGCTCGAACATGAAGTCGGGGTGCTCAAAAGCATGCTAGAGGACCTCCACATGCAGTTCACCAAACAGAATTCTCCACCTGCAGAGGAAAGCTCGGGCCTAGACCTTAACCAACCTATTGTTTATAAGGACTAGTTTGTGTTGTTATGTCTGGTTTCCTATGTATATTTCTCTTATCACAGTTCTGTCGAGTATATACTAATAGAATAATAGGAGTGTTGTCTTGTTATAAAATTTCGCTAGATAATTGGGTCTGGTTTGATAGCTTGCATATGCAACTTATGAAGCCCATTGATGTAATGGAATAATAAATATCGCGAGGTTCTGTCGCAGCTGGGCACGAAATTAATATAATCAGTGCTCTTTCGAGTTATAAGATAATAATAATAATAATTTAAAATGAAGCAGGGGTCGGAAGGGGTGATCCTTAGTCCCCATGAAAATGATCCTTAGTTCCCATGAAAAAATTGAGATTCAATACGCCTCTGGGTTGGGCTCTTGTACCAACAATCATTTTTTGGGTTTTTGGAAAGGATTGGACCTTGCAATAGAAAGAAAATTTCAAATCTAACTGTCTTTAGAAATTCTCAATTGTACTTGGACAAGTCTGGAAGTTGAGAGGGTCCTAAAACAATAACATTTTTTGTCCATTGCAAAGGATCATCATCCAGCTTCAGAAGTTTGACAAAATAGAACTCTTTTACGTTCTTCGACATTTGAATTCGTCAGCACATTCATTAGCCAAAAAAGGTACAAATTTCAATCAAGGGATGCTAGAGTTGAATAATCGAGTTTATTCAAATAACTATTTTCCATGACCCTTAATATAGTCATTAATAAAATAACGAGGTCCCAACAACCACTCGGGCATAAGGAACTATGGAGAAAACCATTTTTGACATCACCAGTGGTTTATTAAGCTTCCAGTTCACCGTCCAACAATGGTTTTCACAGTCCGACATCTGGCATTTACTTGCCCCTCGTCCCGCCAACACAAATTGCACAAGATTTTAATTTTTTCGCTGCATAGGTCTTTGGATCGCTCATCGAATCACCTTAGGAGCTTGGCCTTTAAAAGTTCGAGGTTATTCATGTACAATTTCCATTCATATCGTACAGGATAGTCAATAATTCCATCCTAACTCCATATTAGTCTGCACATTCAACAAGGAATTTTCGGTATCTTGGGTTTTGGCAATATAATTCCTCATTTAATTGTGTCACAGAGAATGTTCACTATCCAAGGAGGGAATGTAAGGCTCGAGTTCACGCTTCCCTTGGCATTTAAATTGACATGCAAGCTCTTTTTAGCCATGCCAAGTTCACCAAGTCAAGGAAGGTGCAGTATTCGTGTTATACTTTTTGTGTCTGAGACTCAAGTGTTGTCGAGAATTGGTTATCTCATGGAGAATTCTGATACCTCTTCCCTTGATTCTATGCAGGTGGATGGATGTCAATATATTTCTAGAGAAAATTATTAATGACATGGTCAGCCTCCTATGCGCCTTCAACTAGAGGGTTGAGGTAGAAATGAAAGCCCATAAATCCTTCGAGGCATTAATTAATGCCAAGTTAGATTTACTCCAAATGAAATTGGATGTCTTCAACATGAAACTCAGACTGAGCTTGATGTAATGCACTGCAAATTCATAGAATTGGAGGAATTATACATGTCAGGGGTTCAATTGGAAACTATAGAGATCAAAGCAAATGAGAGCATTGCGTGGAGAAAATGCAATCAGGTTCTTGGCTCAAGCAACAACCTTGACTAATGTATTGTCTAGAAAACATGACTAAGCTGTTTAGTTTTAGGTTGGTATATTTTGTTTAGTGCCATCTCATGTTGTGTAAATTTTGTTTGTTCCACAAAGTTGTCTACATAGATTATAGTAAATATCTTTTTAGTGCATTAGGTAAAAGATGTCAAAAGAATAGGTTACATTGGTTTTGGATTTATGAAGGTAGAACCATAGGGGATCACGATGATGAATGTAAGGGTTATGGCCCAATACAAGATTATTTTTTTAATAGAAATCAATAACTATCTCTTTCAAAATAAAATAAAATAAAATGGGATTATAATTGAATTAATTTTTATGATTTTATTTAATTTTAACAATGTGATAATTATTTTATTTTCTGGAATACACTTTTTGAAGTTGGTGAATGAAGATCTTCATAATTTTTTGTAAAATTATGATTATGGGGACTTTATAATTTAAATTTATGATTCCAATTCCAATAAATTATTTGAAAATTTTAGACAAATTTAATAAGAAATATTAAAACAAAACAAAACCTAATTTTTTTTAAGACAAATTTAATAAGAAATATTAAAAACCAAACAAAACCTAAAAACTATATAGATGAATATTTATTTATATTAATTTTAAAAATTTTAATTAATTAATTTACCATTATTTTAAGTCTCTTATTGTATGTTCTTATAACTAATTTAAATACTTTATAGCTATTTTTATTTTTATTTTAATTTAAATACTCTAAAGCTATTTTTAATTTTACTTTGGTTAAGAACTAGTCAGGAACTTAATAATGGATAATTTTAGGGAACATGGCTTCCATAAATAACATTATATGTCAATTATAATGTTCAAAAATAGCAAGTTCCAATATTCAACCATATTGTTCCATTTTGTTATATTGGATTTTTCCACAACCAATATACTTGGTGCACGTTCAAAGTAAAGAGTACAGATCTTTCCGTCTAAAGTTAATTGGACTATTGGGTCGCTATTAGTCACGTCTGAAAGGACCTTGTCATGACTTCATATATACCTAAATGCGTTTTGCAGGGAAACATGCATGATTAGGCCCGGGGGGCCAAAATCGAAAACCTGTAAACCCTAATCAGTGGAATGCGATTCCTTCAACCCTTTTAGTTTTGTCGAGAGTGTAGTGCATCCACAATGGTTTTGGTCGCCAGTTTGGCATGCATAGTAGTGTTGAAGGCATGCAAATCGAATCGAATTTCACCAATATTTGCATCATTTACCAAGTGGAAATATGTAAAAAAATCATTAAACCTTTCACGAGCATGATTTTGCATTTGGATTGTGTTGAGATATTTGAAAAATATTTTTATATAGTTGGAGATATTTGGATATATTTTTATATATTCATTAAATACTCGAGTGTATTTAATGAATATGAACAAATTCAATCATTAATTTTGTTCTATGTCTATTGAACATAGCAAATCTACAATCTACATGACATAACTTTTCTCTATGTCCATTGAAGTGTAAGGAGTCTGCCAAATGTCTTCTTCGATTTGATCCTATTCATGTATTAAAAAATACCAAGGTCGTTGTGGGTCATTTATTTTAAGAAGCGTGATGTATGTGGAGCTCTAAGATTTTCACCTTGGACGGTTGAAATTTATAAAACCTAAAGGCTGGAATCTGATTCTTTTAATTCGTTTTTTCAGAAAGAAAAGCTTTAATATTATATTGAGGCAATATATACAGCATATGCTTGTTGAGCGCACATAAAGAGAGTAGACTGCTGAGGTCTGATTCTTTTAACTCGTTTATGTTGAGGGTACAGTCTTCAATGGTCTGTCAATTAGGTTAAATACAAGCGGAATCAAAGTTCATTCATAGGCAAAATGTATAAAATTCATTAAGCTTTTTTAGAAAAAATCATTTGTCTTGGGAGGAAATCTTAACAGTAATCTTTCTATTTTCATGCATTGGAGTTGCTTTATGCACGAAAGTGGAAATGATCAGCACCAATATTTCGTCCACTAAGGAAGACTCCGAGAAATACAATGAGTGCTTTTGCGTTATTACGTATTAATAAATTATTATTTTAGTTTACTGAGTTGATTTCTTTCTGGTTTTTGATAAATAATTTTTTAAAATAATGGAAAATCTGTTATAATTTAGCTGTCAAATTAGTGTGACAGTCATCATTCACTGCTGTCCATGAATGGAAATTGATTGATCCTTGTTATTCAAGGAAAATCACACCAAATATTTCTGGATCTTAAGATTAAGGTCTGTATACTAATTTTTTTGGCCTTGATATAATAGTTTTATAATTTTTTAACAGGTAGGAAATCTGAATTTTTTAGCGGTGACATAATAGTTTTTTGATTTTTCACCCCTGGGAAAACCTATCATAACTCAGTTGTCAAACCATTATCAAACCAGCAGAGGACATCAATTTCTAGCTATTATAGGGGAAAGCAGGCTGACTCATCACCGTTATTCGAGGAAAACCACACCACCTGGAATAACCCGCTGGTGGTCTTTAAGAGGGCAGACTTTCATTCCTGCAAAATGCCTCTCAGCCTTTAACCAGTTTTCCTTGTATCCGAGAAAGACAAACTCCTAACCAAACAAAAACAATTTTAAGACATACTCCAAACCTAACATAATAATTTTTTGATATATAACTATATACGTTAATTATTTAAATAATATAAATATAAATTTCACTCTACCCTTTCTCCATTTCCAATCAAATTTTCAATAAAACGATCACCATACTACCGCTAAAACGATCACCACAGCCATGTGCTTGGAATCTCTACTGTTTTCCCATTTCAAATCAAATCTTCAAAAAAAATCTACCCAAAAAACCAAATTGCACTACTGCTAATAGGATAACCCAAATTGTACTACTGCTAATAGGATAAGGATAGTCATGTACTTGGAATCTGAGAATGAGACAGGGAGATGAACAATTTCAACCTGTTCAACTTTCCGTACTTAAGCTTTCGAGTTTATTAAATATTCCTACGGCCACTTAATTTTGTTGTACTTAGGCTTTCAAGTTCAAGTGTAGAGAAGTGGCATCACATCAAAGCGGCTAGTATGAAATGACACAACATCATCGTCCCAGGTTTTGACGGTGAGGATGAGTGATCGCTAAGTCTCGATTCAGTAAGAACGCGGACTTTCCGTGTACAGATTCGCAGAACACTACCGACACAACATCATCGTCCCAAGTTTTGACGGTGAGGATGAATGCGTTGTGATGACGAGGATCGCTAAGTCTCGATTGGCAGTAAGAACGCGGACTTCCCGTGTACAGATTCGCAGAACACTACCGACACAACATCATCGTCCCAAGTTTTGACGGTGAGGATGAGTGCGTTGTGATGACGAGGATCGCTAAGTCTCGATTGGCAGTCAGAACGCGGACTTCCCGCGTACAGATTCGCAGAACCCTACCGACAAAGTAAAAAATAATATATTGTTTAATTAAAAAACAGTATATTGTTTCGTTTAGATATGTTTGTATAAACATGGAGGTGTCTAAGAAGGCCAGCCAGCCACCTGATCGCCGGTATATTAGCGTGCTGTAGTCATAGCAGCTTTACAAGCCCTGCAACAACTACACATTATTCATAGTTACACGTGTACCGTTCCCCAGCATTGGAGAGCACTTATTTGAAGCTCCTTCGCTCTTGGCAGTTTGGAAGTGGATTGAAAAAGCTCTAAAATCTCTGGGAGATTAAGTGGTATTTTGGAGTTTTTTGGGAGCTTCATTGCAATGAATAAGTGTAAACTTAGGTGTATTGACTTCGCTAGCATGGGTGCTGGTTACACTGATGGAACTGTGCGAAGGGAAAGGTATCCCGTTAGGTTTAGATTTGGATATGGGTCTGGAACTAAGAGAAACAACCTGTTTATGGAAAGCCCTTCTATCCAAATGAAGATGAGGCGTCTTGCCAATCGTGATCTTTGTCAATGGAAAGCTATTCATTCATATAAAAAATTTAGGAAGATTGTTCGCCACTGGCAAAACCATCATTATAGCCCGTGTTGAATGGAGAAAAGATGGAATACTAAAAAAAGATAGTTGAAATTATGAAATATAAATATTATTAAAAAACAATTTTTAATTTAATTTTCATATTTATTTAAGTATAAAATATATATTAACTTGGAAATTTATAATTTTATTATACAAACTCATACAAACTCTTTTTAAAGTAACATCGGATTTAACACTATTGTTTTAATTTTTTAAAATTACTATTAATATATATTTTATTTTTTCTTATCTCTATTATAATTAGATGTAATATATATAATATTGGTGAGGTTACATCAAGGGCGAAGAATTGAACCAATGACTTAACATATAGCGTTGCATGAAATCACCTAATAATCCAGTAATAACAATTTTTTTTCCAGTTTGGGAGTTCTGCATGTTTCTTTGCTCGAAAGGAATTTGATTGAGAAATTGTTGATAGATTAATATTTTGATTTTTTTTGGCAATGTTTCAAAGTTCAATTTTTTACATGTTTCTTTGCAAGATAGAATTTGATTAGCAAGTTTTGGATGGAAATAAATAAATTATTTTATTTTTATTTTTAATATATATTAAATTTTAATATATTATAGTATTGCTGCTCCCAACTTGACGTTTCCTATAAATTTGGGCAATACTTCCCGCCTATCAGAAGTACCGGCGGACCAGAAACTTGTGCAACATAGCATTATTGTTATAGTTACTAACATATTGCAAGGCAAAATGAAAATAAAACCACATGATACCACAAAATATTTGGCACTAAATTATTACACATTTTCAACTAGACGTTATGGTGAAAATAGATTCAACTTTTTGGGTTATGGTGAAAATAAATTGAAGTTTTTGAGCTTGGATTTAATGGTAAAAATAATGAGTTTTTCACTATCTCATAAGATTCAATTTCTATGACGCCTCTATGACGCCCTAAAGCAGTGAAACTTTTGATCACATGTAATCTTAACCAGTGCACATATCACTGGATCAAAGCAATACCCATGTCTTTCGATTTTATAGTACTTTCAATTTGATATCACTTGAGTAAAATTGTGGGTGAATAGATATGCCTAACGTGAATGGGTGTATTATCAAGGTAATTATTATACCCATTCCAAACCCCACTTAGTATCTCATCCACTTAACTAGAGAGTATAGTGGTATGGGAATAATATGGTATTTAACAAACTAAATGAAAAGGAAGCCAGTCACTTATTGGCTTATTACATTATACTTAATATAAGATATTATACTTAATATAATGCCATCCATAGTTGTTGGTGTAGAATATGAAATGATTTCTTTAAAAACCAAGATAATTATGAAGAAAAAAACATATAAAAAACAATGAACAAATAAAACATATTCATTTCCTTATCTTAAATTTTCTTTGAATCTCATATTAAATCAAACCATTAACTACATTGTTATATAGTAAACTTATTACTAATATTATTATAAATCAACTAACAAATCTAATGACACTAACAATCACCACCCTAATAATTAGCTGCCCTAATTTTGCAGAGAGAACAAAAAATTTGCTGACTTATTTGTCAGCAATTACATGACATGATTAAGCATTATCCCCAACACTCCCCCTTAATGCTTAATGAGGGTTTACTATCTTATCTCGTAGTGCCAAAAACTGATTTTTTGCAACTTCTTTGGCGAAGATATCCGCTACTTGATCCTGAGTATTTATGTGCTTCAATTCAATATCATTCTTTTGCACCAAATCTTGAATGAAGTGATATTTCATGTCAAAATGCTTTGTCTTGCTGTGATGAACCAGATTCTTTCCTAAATTGATGGCACTTACATTATCACAATAAATCACATAGGCTGAATTTTCTTTTCTACAATTTCTTCCAAAAATTTTCTGAGCCAAAGAGCTTGTGTACCTATAGAGGTAATTGCAACATACTCAACTTCTGTGGATGAGAGGGCAACAATGATTTGTTTTTTGAGCTCCAGGTAATCAAACCAAAACCAAAAGAGAAACAATTTCGATATGTGGACTTATAGTCATCAATACTACCTCACCAATCTGAATCACTAAATCTAACAAGTTTGAACTTTTCAGAAGAGTGGTAATGAATACTAATTTAGAGTGCCTTTCACATACCTTAAAACCCTCTTGGCTGCCTTCATATGTATTTCAGATAGATTTGTCATATACCTTGAAACAAGTGAAACTGAATATGTAATATCAGGTCTTGTGTGGGTTAGAAATATCAAGCTCCACACAATACTTCTGTAAGTTGTGTCATCAACTAAATCAACACCATCATCTCTACATAAAAAAATTCCATGAGAACTTGGAGTAGGGGATGGATTACAATCAAGCATATCGAATTTCTTTAACATATCATGTGCATATTTTGTCTTACAAATGAAAATATCATCCTTACTTTGATAAGCCTCCTAGATCTTTCATCTCAAATTCATTCATCATAGCAACTTTGAATTTATCATTCATCTTAGAACTACCACCCATACACAATAGATCATTAACAGACAAACTTATGATTAGAATATCAATACCTTCTTGTTTGTAGTAAAGAGTAGGATCACTCTTACTTCTCTAGAAGCCATTTTCCTAAAAGTATCCATCAATCTTAGCATGCCACGCTCTTGGTGCTTGCTTGAGACCATACAAAGCATTCTTAAACTTGTAGACATTATTCTCTTTTCCTTCCACTTCAAAACCTTGTAGCTGCTCCACATATACTTCCTCTTCTAAGTACCCATTCAAGAAGGCGCTTTTCACGACCATATGACATATGCTCCACTTTTTTTGATATGCTAACGAAATCAACATTCTAATAGTTTCATGTCTTGCTACTGGTGAAAATGTCTCTTCATAATCAATTGCATACTTCTGTGTGAATCATTTAGCAATTAATCGTGCCTTGTGTCTTTCAACACTCCCATCATTGTTAAATTTAGTCTTTTAAACCCATTTGGTGCCAATATTTTTCTTGTCATGTGGAAGCTTTGTCAACTCCCAAGTGTCATTCCTATGAATGGAATCCATCTCTTCTTGCATGGCTTTCACCCAAACCTCATTAGTACATGCATCTTCAAAACATGATGGTTCAAAATCAGCCTTGGCTAATAAAGTAGAATTGGCTATATCACCTATTGGGTTGTCTTCATGTGCTTGATTTACACTCCTCTTATAGATATCACTCAATCTTCTTACCTTTCTTGTAGAACTTGGAGAAGAAGATGGACTTGAACTTGATACTAAAGAAATTGATGAAGGGCTCCTTGGTGGAGTTAAACCACTATATACATAAGCATTAGTTGGCTGCTCATGATCAATATCAACAATTATATCATCATTCAAAACAAATTTTGTCTTCTCAACATGGCCTTTTTGATGGCCATAAACTCCCCCTTCATAAAAAATTACATCTCTTGAGACAATAAACTTGTTAGTGAGAGGATTATATAATCTATAAGCCTTTCTTGTCTCACTATACCTAATAAAAGTACATAGCCCACCCTTTGCATCTAACTTTTTTCTATTCTGATCAGGTACATGCACATAACCCAAATAACTAAAAACTTTGAAATGATTAACATTGGGCCTTTTTCCATACCAAACTTCATAAGGAGGCATCTTTTCGAGTGCATTAGTGGGGCTATGGTTGAGGATGTACATTGCTGTAGCAACTTGCATCTCCCCAATAAGAATTGATCAATCCCTTAGTTTGTAACATGCACCTTGCCATTTCAACCAAAATACGATTCTTACTTTCAGTTGTGCCATTCAGTCAGGGTGTGTATGCGGTAGTATCTTGCCTCCTGATGCCATTCATATCACAATAACTCTAGAAATTTTTTAAACAAAATTCTCCTCCACAGCTAGTTCGTAAACATTTTATCTTGCACCCTTTCTCATTTTCTACGAGGGCTTTGAACTTCTTGAATGTATCCAGGGCTTCACTTTTGGCCTTCAAAAAATATACCCAAAAATTTCATGAGTAATAATCAATAAAAGTGATGAAATATGATGAATTACCAAAACTCTTAGTCTGCATACGACCACATATGTCTTAATGAACAAGATGAAGTGGGTGATGAGCCCTCCATGCACTTCCCTTTGGAAACCTTTCCCTTGCATGCTTGCCTTTAGCACATCCTTCACAAACCTCCTAATGCTTCTCTACCTTGGGCAAACCAGAAACTAATGCATGTGAGGTTAGAAAATCCAAACTGTGAAAATTTAAATGCCCATACCTGATATGCCATAACCAAATGGAATACTCATAAGCCGTATTTGCAAGTTTGTTGTTATGTTCATCAAACCTCAAGGGAAACATCTTATTTCTTGTCATAGGCACAACAATGATCACCCTATTCCCCTTATTCTTATCATAGATAGTACATGTCTTATTTTCAAAGACTACTTTATAATTTTTCTCACATGGCTTCCCAGTGCTCAAAAAATTATGCTTCAATTGTGGAGTATAATAAATGTCATGAATACTCTTTATACCTTCTTTTTTTGGATCTCCATAGCTCCTTTGGCAGCAACCTTCAACGGTTAATCATCACCAACATGGATCTTGGATTTGAAAACTCCATCCTTTGCTGAAAACAACTTCTCATTACCTGTCATATGGTTAGAGCATCCATAATATAGGTACCAAACATCTTTACTAGTATTTTCACCTTTGGCGTAAGATAAAAATAAGTGATCTAGAGCATACTCACTACTTTCTTGATCCTAGTTAGCATTTCTACCTTCTTTCAATCTGCATTCTCTTTCAAAGTGGCCATACCTGTTACAATAGTAACATTGAACATTTCTCTTATCAAATCTACCTCTACCTCTTCCTCTAAAACTATCTCTTCCTCTTGAACCACCTCTTCCTCTACCTTTTGAAGAATTTTGGCTTTGCCATTTACCTTGGCCTTGATTTCTTTTGGCGCTACTGCTGCTTGCATCTTCATTCTTTATAATTTTTATTTTAGAGGAAAATGCTTTCTCTACATCTTCAAAAGTGTCCTTCAATCTTTCTTCTTGAGAAATCAAGGATCCAACCAATTGATCAAAATGTAGTTTTGTCAAATCCTTTCTTTCTTCTATCATTATGGCAACATGATTCCATCAAGGCGTTAAAGATCTCAATACCTTTTTAATTAAAACTTCATTACTTACAGTTTCTCCAAGTGTAGCCATTTTATTGACCACATATTTGACTCTGACACAATAGTCACTAATACTTTCAGCTTCTTGCATCTTAAAATTCTCTAACTCTCACTTCAATGTCTGAAGCTTGACCATCTTAACTTGATCACTACCTTGGTAAGCTTCTTGTAGAGTCTGTCATGCATCTTTCGTAGTTGTTGCTCATGATATTCTTGGAAATAAGCTCTTATCAAGAGCTATCTGAATGTGAAAGAAAGCTTGAGAATTCTTCTTCCTTGCTTCCTTTCTCACTGTTCTTGCATTGGCTGTAAGGGAATTCATATCAGATGGCTCCTCATAACCTAATTCAACAATCTCCCACAAACTTTTCCAATCAAAAAGGTTAGCATCTTAATGCACCAATAATCATGATCGTTTCCATCAAATTTTGGAACGAACATCTCATTAGAATTCGACATGATTAACTTTGGCGAAATTCCAACAATTAAAATTTAACCCAAAATATTTTTACCTGCTCTGATACCACTTGTAGATATGAAGTGGATTCTTTAAGCCAACTGATAAAACAAGATAATTATGAAGAAAAAACATATAAAAAACCAATGAAAAAATAAAACACACTCACAGCCTTAGCTCAAACTTCCTTTAAATCTCATATTAAATCAAACCATTAACTACATTGTTATATAGTAATTATCAATCAACTAACTAACAAATCTACTGACACTACCAATGACCACCCTAATAATCGATTTCCCTAATTTTGTAGAGAGAACAGAAAATCTGCTGACTTATTTGTTAGCAATTACATGACATGATTAAGCATTATCCCAAACAGTTGGCTTACTACCTCTTTTTCCATTAGATATGAATAATAATATGGTATTTAATGCATAGTATTGACATAGATATATACGTTGTGAGCCCTTTCTTCTTTTGATCTTGGTAGCATGTAAGTCTCCTTGTCAATCATGGTCCCTCTGCTTCTCACGAAACCCAAATATAACTCTCCAATAATTTTCGATGCTTCAAAAACTAATTGTCGCAACTCGCCTCTTTGATCACATACTATATCCTAATATTCATTATGAACATGATGATTGGTGTGGTTTTGGAAAGGGCCCATCCCAACGACTACTATTCAATGCCGTAGATCAATGCCAATATGCAGTGTGGGGGTTACCCCTTACATCAGCAGGAGGTCAAAGGGGACACACTCATGGTTGCCACACGAGGTTCCACCATCTTATTTGATTACAGAGGTTTGTATCCTTGAATAAATGGATTGTGGGATGGGGTCTTAATGTTAGCAAGGAGGGGGGATCTGAATTCGTGGTACCGCCTCAATTTTTTAGTTTGAAAATTTTATAATTAATTTGCACCAAATCTTATCTGACACTCTCTAACTTCCTTGGCCTTGGTCCTGTGGCATCAATAGAGTTCACACTGTGACCTTGTGCTAAGTCCCTTCATCACTCATTGTTAATGTCATCGTTGGATTTACGTATGAACTCATTGCAACTATTTAGCTAGTCATGGTACCTTGTGCCACGTACAAACCTTTAGAGGTGTTTATTCCAAACAAAGTCCCTGTGTAATTTATGATATACACAATCAAACCAAAAACTTCCATCGTGACATAAATGGAATACAAAATTGGGCTATTTGAGGCCAGGAGCAAATGAGCCCTATGCACTTTGCATTGTACACAAAACATATAAATTAAAGCGGTGTTGCAATGGATATGTAATAAGGATTTCCCTCATTTCATTCCATCCCAGGTGTTAATAAGAAGAAAAATAATAGGCAATTTAATTGACACAGATTTCAACTGAGATTTGTATTGTTGATAATTACATGCACTAGGAAATAATTGTATGCCTAAGAGAGTCCTCTAACATCAAAATTCTCTTGCATTTTATGTCCTTTGACACTAAAAAGTATCTCCATAGGCCAAAATGGATTTGTAACCAACAACACTTGGAGATTCAAATAGGTGTATGTGTTCTAGAATATGAGATGTCCTCTTACATCAGCAAGAGGTCAAAAGGGCCACACTCATGGTTGCCACATGAGGTTCCACCATCTTATTTGATTACAGAGGTTTGTATCACTAAATTGATGGGTTGTGGGATGGGGTCTTAATGTTAGCAAGGATGGGGGATCTGCGTTCGTGGTACCACCTCAATTTTTTAGTTTGAAAATTTTATAATTAATTTGCACCAAATCTTATCCGACGCTCTCTAACTTCCTTGGCATTGGTCCTGTGGCATCAATAGAGTTCGCCTTGTGACCTTGTGCTAAGTCCCTCCATCGTTTATTTTTCACGTCATCATTGGATTTACGTATGAACTCATTGCAGCTATTTAGCCAGTCATGGTACCTTGTGCCACATACAAACATTTAGAGGTATTCATTCCAAAAAAAGTCCTTGTGTAATTTATGATATACATGATCAAACCAACAACTTCCATCCTGACATAAATGGAATACAAAATTGGGCTATTTGAGGCCAGGAGAAAATGAGCCCTATGGACTTTGCATTGCACACAAAACATGTAAATTAAAACGTTGTTGCAAAGGATATGTAATAGGGATTTCCCTCATTTCATTCCATCCCAGGCATTAATAAGAACAAAAATAATAGATAATTTAATTGACACAAATTTCAACTGAGATTTGTATTGTTGATAATTACATGCATTGGGAAATAATTGTAGGCCTAAGAGAGTTCTCTAACATCAGAATTCTCTTGCATTTTATGTCCTTTAACACTAAAAGGTATCTGCATAGACCAAAACGGATTTGTAACCAACATCACTTGGAGATTCACATAGGTGTATGTGTTCTAGAATATGAGATGTCCTCTTACATTAGCAGGAGGTCAAAGGGGCCACACTCACGGTTGCCACACAAGGTTATGCCATCTTATTTGATTACAGAGGTTTGTATCACTAAATCAATGGGTTGTGGGATGGGGTCTTAATGTTAGCAAGGAGGGGGGATCTGCATTCATGGTACCACCTCAATTTTTTAGTTTGGAAATTTTATAATTAATTTGCACCAAATCTTATCTGACGTTCTCTAACTTCCTTAGCCTTGGTCCCGTGGCATCAATGGAGTTCGCCTTGTGACCTTGTGCTAGGTCCCTCCATCGCTCATTGTTCATGTCATTGTTGGATTTCCAATGAACTCATTACAGCTATTTAGCCAGTCATGGTAACTTGTGCCACATACAAACCTTTAGAGGTATTCATTCCAAACAAAATCCCTATGTAATTTATGATATAAATGATCAAACCAACAACTTCCATCCTAACATAAATGGAATACAAAATTGGACTATCTGAGGCCAGGAGAAAATGAGCCCTATGCACTTGCATTGCACACAAAAAATATAAATTAAAATGGTGTTGCAAAGGATATAGGGATTTCCCTCATTTCATTCCATCCCAGGCATTAATAAGAACAAAAATAATAGACAATTTAATTGAGACATATTTCAACTAAGATTTGTATTGTTGATAATTACATGCACTGGGCAATAATTGTAGGCACAAGAGAGTCCTCTAACATCAAAATTCTCTTGCATTTTATGTCCTTTGACACTAAAAAGTATCTCCATAGACCAAAACGGAATTGTAACCAACAACACTTGGAGATTCAAATAGTTGTATGTGTTATAGAATATGAGATGCCACCTCATAAAACATAATAGGTGCATCTGTCCCATGAGGAAAAATCAACGTAACAACTTACAATATAGATTTTACTTACATATCATAATTGAAAATTTACAATGTAAGGAAAATAAATTAAACATGTGGAAATGGAGGTTGGTTGTCTTGACGCTCCTGCATCAGACACCCTCAACACAAAAATAATTCATGGACTCATGTCCATGAGGTCTGCAACTATTTTTCCATGTATGTGGATATCTGTAGCATTCATCCAAACTGCATATTCCAAATACCCATAGTAGTTTTTCTTCCCAATTCTCTTGAAAAATCTTTGATCACGGATATTTTCCAAATGTAGTGTTTGGGCTGTAGGAAGTTCAACCTTTGACCGAATCTTCCCTTGTTCATTATGCTTGTTGTCTTCAAGTTCCCTGTACTGGTACATATATACCACAATTAAGATGTGAGAGATTCCTATATTAGGGGTAGCTCAATTTCATATGCATTTGCTGAGAACTTCCTTAATATTTTGCACGGACCAATTTTCTTTAGTTTCAACATATTGTCCTCATGATTTGGAAATCTCTCTTTTCTTAAGTGTGCTAAAACTAGATCCTGCACTTCAAAATTTACATCTCTTTTCTTGAGGTTTGCTCTCTGTTTGTATTTCTAGCCACCTTCTTACAATTGTCCTTTAACCTATTCATGTATCACCTGCATGGATGTAGAAAATTATTTTGCACCAACACTTCAAATTTCTTCTTTTCCCAAATTTATAAGCTTAGAGATGCCTCTTGGGTGCATACCATATATAATTTGAATTGGGTTTTTTCCTATGCTCTTGTTAGGAGAATCATTGTAGGAAAATCCAACAAGTGGAAGAACTTGATCCCATTGTTTATTGTGCTCATTTACGAGACATATTAGCATATTTCCCAAGATTTTGTTTACTACTTAAATCTACCCATATGTTTGAGTATGATATGCTAAGCTATATGCAAGGTTTGTCCCAAGCTTCTTCCGCAAAGTCCTCCAAAAGTTCCCAACAAATTTTGTGTCTCGATATGAGACTATGCTTCTAGGAAGCCCATGGAGTCTTATGATTTCTCTAAGAAATAAATTTACAATGCGTGGAATCATTTTCTTTTGAACACAATATAAAGTGTGCCATGTTGGAGAACCTATCCACTACTAAAAGGATTTAATACTTTTTCCTTTGAGTTTGAGGGAAACCTAGGAAAAAATCCATATTAGTGGCTTCCCACGATATATTTAGTATGGGAAATCACTAATATAACCCAACATTCTATTATTTTCGCTTGAATAATGAAAAATTCTACATTTTCCCACAAACTTCTTGGCATGAGTCCTCATACTCAACATTTTTCATCATGGCGAAAGAGGTAAGCTAAACTTCTAGTATGTTTTTCCTTCAGCAGATTATCTCTCACTGAACAATTCAGAATGCACAATTTACATGTAATGTACCTCCAATTTATGCACTATTTTTTTTTTTTTACATTTATTTAATCTGATATTGTTATAATATGAGTGGCGTAGTGTAGCAAAGTTGTTATTTAATAGATTTTCTTCTTTCATTACACAAATTTATCTACTAATTTTACAAAATCTTTGTCTGTTATGGGTCCTCACTATCACTTGGTTGCAACCTTGAGACTTGTTGACTGATTTTTTTTTCTCAAGATTACATAGAGTATATAACTTTATAAGTAAGTTCTTATATGTGTCTTTTGATTGAAAATCATACACCTAGGATTATTCTTACTATAATATTTCTCTACCTAAATTTAAACACACACACACACGTGTGTGTGTTATTATGTGGTAAAAAGAGTGGAATCAAAAACTCAACCATGGGTTCCACCAGATTTAAAACAATTCTTGTTTATCCACAATATCATGCATATACCTTGTTTATTTGTTAAGTCTTTATGTAATATCATTTGTGAACCACTCTCACATAGCTCACAACCCTTGCTATCTTTGATATACAATTTTGTTAAATGTCACTAGGCCATTTCCTGGCTCCCTTGCTATACCACATGTAATTCTTGGAGTTCATGATGAGTGGGACCCTTATATTGATGTTATGCATGATACCACGGTCTTTTCTTATCCATGTGATAGAGTCATAGGTGGATGACACATATTAATCAAAGTAATTGAATGTGAATACAGATTATTGAACATATCGGTTGGAATGACTAACCTCCCAAACTATTCATTTGGAATTGTTTTCCTATGTAGACTAAGAATTCTATGACATAAGATAGGGTTTCGACTCTATGATTCTTTTAATTTTCTAGTAAATAATGGTGTTTTATTTCTATAGTGAATTTGGTCTTTAATCCACTTGGTGGTAGTGTCTCAAATTGCAAGTGGCAAGTAAGAAATTGTTATATACACTTTTATTTTGATTCTACTAGTTAGGGTTTTACAAGATTTCACTTAACTTTGTTATATTGTATTTCTAGGTGTGTGAAAGAGAAACTCGTTAAAAATTTCTTTGGTTTTCTTGTTTTCACATGTCCTTTCCATGCTCTCTTGATGTTATTCTACTAATCAACATTTTTTTGATGGGGTCCTAGAACCTAATTGAATTTTCAGAAAGGAGTTTTTTGAACTATGCCTCCTAACAATATTTATTTTGATACATTTAGCTCAAATCCTTTGTAGGGGTATCAACTATTTCAAAATTTTGGCTTTGATGAAAATAAGGGTGCAAAAACCTCCAATAACCATAGTCAAGTGCCTAGAATCTGACAATGAGAGATATTAATGAAGACACAATGTTAACCTGCTCAACTTTCTATACTTAGGCTTTCAAGTTCATTAAATATTCCTATCCCACTAAGTTTTGTCTAGATGCAATGAATGTTGCTTGGCTATTACTAGAAAGAAAATAGGTGAAGGGAGGAAAGGTGGGATCACATGAAAGTGGTAGTGTGGGGACATGGACGTGTTGAAGGCTCAAAATGGCGTTGCCTTAACATCGGGGATAACCACCTAGTCGGGAACTTGAAAAATGTTCCTTCACTAGTAGAAAATGGTGAAATTAGTGACTATGTGACTAAAAAAGTTAGTCACCACAACTTTTCCAAATGAAATACTACCAAACATTAGCAATATTAAGAGACCCAACTAAAAACGACTAACAAAAATGACTATTTTAGTCACCAGTTAAAATATACGACTAACTAATAAATAATACTACTAAAAATGACTAACATAAATGACTAATTTAGTCTAGGAAAAAAATATCACTACCTAACAAAAACTACAATAATATGAATTAATCGTTTATGTTAGTCATTTTAATTGCATCACTTCAACAATCTAAACTTACAAGTCATAGGGGATTCAAAGGTTGTTTTAGATTGGTTGAAAGGTTATACTTCCTTGTACACTTGTTTATTGGATCAAAGGATGATTAAAAATATGGAGCCTATTAGAATCTTTAGGGTCATATCATTGTATCACATTCACAGGGAATCAAATTCAAAGGTTGACAAATTATCGAAAAGGGGAGTGGGCCAACACCTCCTTTTGAAACACGACATGACCACCTATATATGTTGCAACAACATTTCCAACTTATTTAGTTGGTTGCACATATATTTGACATTTCTTCTTCGCCTTGCAAAGTGGTAGTGCTAAGGAGAGCATATGAACTTTGATCAAAGAATGTTCACTTAGTACCACTACCAAATTTCCTTCATGCAACTTGCATGATGATCAATGTATGACAATTGAATATTACAAATGTGTAAGTAGTCCACATTCAACTTTGTTGTCTTCATTGTCCTTAGTAACAATGACAATTTTGAATATTTACTTTATTTATCATCGCAAACACATAACTCTTTGTTGTCCCAAACATAGTTAATATTGTTGGTGTATGATTTCTTAATTGTCGAATGGTCTCTTGATGATGATAACAAAATCTCAATCTCCAATGCTCATGAATACGTTGAATGAATGATCTAATGCCTTACTTGTATAGGCAATTTATGATTCATTTTCTATTTTTATTGCACCATTGTATATATGCTTCACTAGCATCTCATGCTGTATGGTTAATTGAGCAAGCTTTATCTTTCATTTTTCAAGTATAATTCTAATTGCATGAATAAGCATAGTTGTGTAATTAAAATCATTCAAAATTTGTTAATAATTCATGGCTTGTTTGACTATTCACACACTTATCCCTGACCTTTTACTTTGAGAGTGAGTAGTGTCAAATCACTAGTCTTCGTTAAGGAACTTCCTTTCATTACTCAATGACCTAGCTTAGCTCGATATTTAAGGATTTCCCCCTAGATAAGGATATCCTTCTTGTAGTCTAAAGAGTGAGAGAAGGCCACCAAAGTGACATTGACTGGCTTGCTTGATGGGTGGGGTCAAGACTTTTTTTTTTCTATGAGATTGTTTGAGTGGAGATACAATTTAGAAAATGCTTACAAGAAAATTAGTTTCCTTTATTTCCTTCACCTAAACTACTTCCAATAAAATCACGTGCTTTTAATAAAACTTAATTTTGATAAATAATTAATTTAATAAAAAAAGAAGATTATTATTATTAATATTATTTTTTGTATATGAGAGAATACACAACTATAACATGTTTGTACTTAAGGATCGATTCTATCCACTGCCACAATCACCTCCAAGTGTACCCACATTGCCTCACTCGTGGCACACTGAGCTAATCGAAGTTTAAACCAATGACATCATAAGAAATGCCTTAACAACCTAGTCTATCATCAACTAATCTACACCATGGGGCAAATTAAAAATAACTTCTAATATTAAAAAATATAGCCAATTTATTTTATTTGAAAATCAATTTTAACATCTAATTTGAGGGAACTCCGTAAAATAAACTTTAATGTGAAAAATGTTAAGCAAAATAAATTTGGGGTAAATTATAAAATAAAAATAAGTAAAGTGAAATATAAAATTAATAATTATAATTAATAATTCAATCATATTATTCCTAATTTACCAAGTGTCAGATGCATAAAATCTCTTCATATGTAAACCTTTTTTAAAGTGAAAAGAGATTTGATCCCCTCTACCCTTGGTAAATCCAAAATTAAGATCTAAAATTAAGAGAGATCCAAGCTAGTTTTATATCAATTTATGTAATTGAAAGTAAAGAATTATTATTTTAATGAAAAGTTACTTTCAAAAATATTTGTAATCCTCAATTTTAAAATAAAACTAGCCTAGTTCCATCTTAACTCCAAATCTATCAAGCGACGAGAGGGATCACATCTCTTGAGGTGAAAACCTCTTTTTTAAGTGCAAAACTTGAGGAAATGTTTGTACCTCGAGAGATTTGATCCCTCTCGGTGCTTGATAGATCTAGAGTTAATATGTATCTAGGTTGGTTTCAATCATGTGCGACCAAAGAAAATCTAACGAACAAATGATTAATTTTATCAATAATAAGTAAATTCATCTAATATTAATATAAACATTTTAAATATGCTAATATGTCTCATATTAATCTGTATATTTTAATTTTAAATTTGCTTAGTTGCCTCAGTTTGTTGTGATGATAATAACTTTAATGATGAAATATAAATTTTGAATGTAAAGGGACAATGTAATAGTGTTGAATGATAAAAAATGTGAATAATAAGAATATAGTCAATTACAAATAGTCTTCATTCTGGTTAATCTAAAACTATTTTCTTCTATTATTCTTATTGTCACCCTTTTTACTTTTGTCATATTTTCATATTGATTGTCATATTTTCATATCGATTATATGAAAAGGACAGGTTAAACCATAAACCATTTAAATATTTAGCTCAATCTATTGTAGTAAACATCATTCCTTGTCTCTCCTCTCCAATATTAATAGGTTGAATTACTATAACAAAAATCAATGTACATTGTCAATAATTTTTTGTGCTTACACTAAAATCAATGCACAATGTTAATCCAATAACTTTAAAATTAATGTACCATCATACATCCAATTACATCAAAATAGAAATCAACATTTACACTGAAATTAATGAATCTAATGCAAGCAATTAAATAAGATTAGAAAACAACATTTACACTAAAATCACTGCATCTAATGAAAGCAATCAAATAAGATTAGAAATCAACATTTACACTCAAATCAATTCATCTAGTGCACGTAAGAAAATTGGATTATAAACCAACATCTACACTGAAATTAATGCACCTAGTGCAAGTAAGAAAATAGGATTATAAAGCAACATCTACACTGAAATAAATGCATCTAGTGCAAGCAATCAAATAGGATTAGAAATCACCATCTACATTGAAATCAATGCATTTAGTGCAAGCAATCAAATAAGATTAGAAATCACCATCTACACTAAAATCAATGCATCTAGTGCAAGCAATCAAACATTATTAGAAATCAACATCTACATTGAAATCAATGCATCTAGTGCAAGCAATCAAATAGGAATAGAAATAACCATCTACATTGAAATCAATGCATTTAGTGCAAGCAATCAAATTGGATTAGAGACCATCTACATTGAAATTATTGCATCTAGTGAAAGCAATCAAATATTATTAGAAATCAACATCTACACTAAAATCAATGCATCTAGTGCAAGAAATCAAATTGGATTAGAAATCACCGTCTACACTGAAATCAATGTATCTAGTGCAAGAAATATTCTTCCCTCTTCCCCCCTCGCCCCCATATATATCTATATCTCCCTCCATCTCTCCTTATTTTCCACTCTATCTCAACCCCCCAAACACACATGGTATTTCACTTTATATCTATCAATATCTTTGTCCCTCCCTCCCTCTCTCCATCTCTCTCTTCTTTCCTCTCTTCACTTTCCATATATATCTCTATCTCCATTTGCCTCTCTATATCACCACCAAAATATACACTCTATTTCTTCAATATATCTACCTAACCCTCTCTCTCTCTCCCTCTCTCTCAATTCCCCTTCTCTCCCTCTCCCCCGCGTCTATCTCTCTTCCCTACTTATTTCCTCTCTCCCTCTCTCTCCATCCTCTTTGTCACTCCCCCTATCTCTCTCCACATTTCTCTTTATATTTCTTCCTTCTCACCTCTCTTTCTCTCCCCCTCCAACTCCATCTCTCTTTCCCTCCCTCACTCCACTCTCTCACATCCTCTCTCTCTTCCTTCCTCTCCCTCTCTCTCTCTCTTACTCTTCAGCCTCCAACTCTATTACTATATCCCTCCCTCTCTCCTTCTCTCCCCCATTCTCTACTTCTTTGTCTTTATCTCAACCCCAAACATACACACTCTCTTTCCATCTCTCCATTGTTTCTCCCTATCTCTCTCCACTTCTCACTCTATATGTATTTCTTCTTCCCTCTCTCTCCCCCCCTCCAACTCCATCTCCCTATCCACCCCTCTCTCCTCCTCTCTCTCAAATATTCTCTCTCGTACTTCTGCTTTCTCCATTTCTCTCCTACCTCCCTCTCTCTTCCCCCATCACTCTCCTTCTCTCTCTCAAGTATTATCTCTCATTCTTCCTCTCTCTCACTCTCTCACTCTATCTATCTATCTCTAACCTCTCTCCCTCTCTCTCTCTCTTTTCCATCCAATCCTATCTCTTCCCCCATATCTCTCTCTCTCTCTCTCCTTATTTATCTCTTTATCTCACCCCTAAACATACACTCTTTCTCTCCATCTCTCCCTTGCCAGTCCCTCTCTCTCTCCACTTCTCACTCTCTATGTCTTTCTTCTTCCCTCCCTCTCTCCCCCCTACAACTCCATGTCTTTATCCCTCCCTCTATCCTCCTCTCTCTCATCCTTCCTCTCTCGCCCTTTCTCTCCTACATTTATCTCTCTCCCCCCATCTCTCTCTCTTTCTCTCTCTCTCTACCCTCCAATCCTCTCACTATATCCCTCCCACTCTCCTCTCTCTTCCCCCTCCATATTTGTGTCTCCCTCTCCCTCTTTCACCCTTTTCTACCTCTCTCTCTTTTTATTCCTCCTCTCCCCTCTCCTTCAATTTATCTCCATCTCTCCCTTGTCACTCCCCCTATCTCTCCACCTCTATAACTTTATGTCTTTGTTCTTACCTCCCATATATATAGAGTTGATATATATCATGATATATTAATATATATTATAATATAACAAATTTAATATTGGATTAAAACAAAGTTATTATATTTAATAATATCAATATTATGATATATTAATATGAATGTTAGATTTAATAATAATAATAAGCTTTTAATATTAATATTATGGTTAATAGTATTTTTTGCATGGTATTAATAATAATTTGGCCCATGGTATTTTTCCCATAGGCTTCACCTAAATACAACCTATTTTTTGAGTGTTAGTAAGTGTAAAGAGGTTTATGGATCAAATATTAAAAGAGATTTTATTTATTTACCATACCTCTCGTTTATTTATATTTTTATTTATTTATCATATTTCTTTTATTTACATTGGTATTTGACCCATAGGTTTGGTATATAATTAGATGTTGATTTCTAATCTTATTTGATATGTTTTTATTTATTTATCATACATCTTTATACCTCTTTTATATTTTTTTATACATCTTTTATAAATATGGTAATTGGCCCATGGTATTGATAATTATGTTATATTTTTATTTATTTATTATATTTCTTTTATTTACAATGGTATTTGGCCCATAGGTTTGGCATATAATTAGATGTTGATTTCTAATCTTATTTGATATGTTTTTATTTATTTACCATACATCTTTATACCTCTTTTATATTTTTTTATACCTCTTTTATAAATATGGTAATTGGCCCATGGTATTGATAATTATGTGTCCAGCAGGATCCACCTAAATAAAACCTATTTTTTGAGTTTTCATAAATATAAAGAGGTTAATGGAGTATTGATAAAAAGAGGTCTTATTTATTTACCATACCTTTTGAGTAACTAAAAAAAAGGTCTTATTTATTTTCCATACTTCTGGTTTATTTATATTTTTATTTATTTACTGTAGCTCTTTTTTTACTATTCTTAAACCTCTTTATATTTTAAATTTATGTTGTGTTTATACAAAATAATAATTAGATTTATTTTTAAATAGGGCCCACATTAGATTAACAATGTTAAATGTTAAATATTAATTTTTACATTTACGTTTATGTTTACATTTACATTTAACGAGATCTACCACATCGAGGCAATAATTTTTTTATTTTTAATCTGAAATTACAAATAACTTTGAAAAATACATATAAATAACCAAAAAAAATTATATTAATTAAAATAAAATAAATTTCAATTAATTGAAAGTTAAAATAATATTATTTGAATGAAAAATTACTTTCTATTTTTTTTCCGGGGAAAAAAGCAACTTTTTAATAGTAGAATAAAAGTTTGGATCCAGTAGTTCTTAAGCCACGCAGGGCTTAATGAAGCATTCACAGCGCAACCCGCAGGGAGCTTTTTTGCTGTTTGTAGCCTGAGAGAGTCTTCCTCCCAAGAGGAGGATGAAAAACCATTATAAACGATAGAACTAAAGTTATCTGGAGTCTCCTTAATGGAAAACAACTCCATAACAGACAAAAAAAAAAGTGTCCACCTGCACTGTGTATGATCATAAAATTTGAGAAGTCTGAAAGCCGTGATCGAACAGCCGAAAAGAAGAGTACAGCTAAGGAGAAGTATATACAAAATATAAAAACAACATATAAAGTGAAAGCTGATAAAGAGCCAACAAAAAAGGGGCGGATCAAAAAATTTGTTATTAATGCTACTGATCATAAGGAGGCTGGTCTGATCTGAAAGACTGCCCCTGGAATATCTCTTCTATCGCCCAGCTGTCCGGATCCTGTTGTAGACCTGCCTTAGATAACTGATCGGCTTCTTCGTTCCTTTCCCTGTAGATATGACATAATGAAAACCTGTTAAAGAGAGTCTTCAGATATAAAATCTCTTCAACAATTGTCATTAAAATTTGATTTTGGCAAGCAGCTAAACCATTGATCCAATTTATAACATTAAGAGAGTCCCCAAATAACTGGATTGAGATGATGTTTTTGTGTTGAAGCCAGCAAAGTAAGAGACGCAAAGAAGAGAGTTCTGCAAAATTGTTTGTTCCTGGACCCAGCCCAACTGAGGCTTTTATAATGTGATCTGAATTGATGTGCATGCTCATGCCTGCGCCGGCCCGATTATTTTGAGAGGCTCCGTCAAAGAAGCCACATGGGATATCCTCCTGAATTATGAAATTGTTTTGTTTTGTTCTGGTTTTTTTTTCTTCAGGGGGAGGCAGAGCATAATAGATGGCTGCGATATTAGAGGCAATGACAGAGGGCGGTGTAATTTGATCTTGGAACAGACTCTTATTTCTCGCGAGCCACACACCCCAGCAGAAGATAATAGGCAGGTTCCTCATATTCCCTTCCGAGTAAGTATGCCACCACTTCCTCCAGGTTTCGTCCAGCGGCTCATTTCCCCATTGTGCAATTACCTTGAGAAACCCAGTGACCTCCTCCCAAATCTTCCTCGAGAAAGGACAGGTGGTGAAAAGATGATTTAAAGTTTCCTCATCAGACTTGCACAGAGGGCAACGCCCTGGGCCAACTAAAAACCTAGATTGAAGGATTTCCCATGTTGGAGCCTTCTTTTTTAGAATACACCAAAGGAAGAGCTTAGATTTTGCTGGGCTTTTGAGTTTCCATAATGCTTTGGACCACCAATCCGTAGCACCCCATCCTATCTTTCCCAATAGATAAGAGTATCCCTCCTTTGGTGTATATCCCCCCGATTTGCTGTGAGCCCACATTAACCTATCAGGTTCCTCCCTTATCCTAACATTGGATCGTTTTAGTTCTTTGATGAAACCTGTCCATTCAATCTTCCATCTAATGTTTAGCCCTAACTCTTCATCATCCTTCCAAACCTGGCCCCAAATGGAGTGCTGCCCAACTCTAGCCACCTGATTTAATGAGGTGATATCTTTGGACTCAAGATGTCGAAGGAGCCCTGGCGATAAGGCGTAAGCTACATTGCACCCGATCCAAGGGTCTCTGCCGATCCTGATTTGTCTGCCATCTCCCACTTTCCAAGCTAAACCTTGCTCAATCACTGAGAAGGCATCCACCGTGGCCTTCCAAATTACAGAAGAGTTTTTTGCCTTCTTGTTCTGACTCCGAATCCAATCTTCCAAGGGCGTTGGATCGATATACTTCCTTTTAATCACCCTTGTCCATAGATTTTCTATGGTTATAAGCCTCCAACCAGACTTTGCTGCTAACGAAGTGCTGAACTCAGGAAGTCTTTTGATCCCCCAACCTCCCCACTCTTTTGATCTGGCCACTTTGTCCCATGCCACCCACGGTAAACCTGAGAAATCCTTAGAACCTGCCCAAAGAAATCTGCAACAAATTCTTCTGATTTTCTCCATTACACCTTTAGGAATCCAAGTTAGAGCAGCCCAGTAAACCGGGATGGCTAGCAAGACCGATTTGATGAGAGTTAGCCTACCCGCCCTGGATAGCCATCTATAGCTCCAGTGTGAGATTCTAGCTTCAATTTTTGTTATAATCCAGTTCCAATCTGCTTTCCTGTAAGCAGTAGGTTTTAGCCAAAACCCCAAATATTTGAAAGGAACATCCAAAGATTGGCTAGGATAAGGAAAAAGATCAGCTAGAAGACTCCTTTCCCTTCTGTCCACATCTGCCAAACAAACTTGTGATTTCACAGAATTTATCTGCATTCCAGTAGCTTTTAGAAAAAGATCAAAGATGCATTTTATCTCCTTTAATTCGCTGTAATTTCCATTTGTAAAGATCAATATATCATCAACGAAAAGAAGATGAGTGATGAAGAGATTTATAGCTACCTCTATACCTTTTACCTTGTCCTCACTTCTGGCTTTATGAATCAGCCTGCTAAGTCCTTCTGCCACAAGGAGAAACAAAAGTGGTGATAATGGACACCCTTGTCTGAGGCCTCTCTGGCTAGAGAAAAAGGAGGAGGCAGCTCCATTGACCAAAACTGCAAAGCTGACATTTGTTATGCATCCCATGATCCAACTGACAAATGGGTAGTTGAATCCCACATGAGTAAGAAGCATTCGTAGATAGAGCCAGCTTATCCTATCAAATGCTTTGGAGAGGTCAATTTTGAGAACAGCTCCTTTCTTTTTCTTTAATTTGACACTATGAATTGCCTCCTAAGCAACCCCAATAGCTTCATGGATTTGTCTGCCATCCAGGAACCCAAATTGTTCCATAGATATGTTCCTTGACAAGATTGGAGCTAATCTGAGGGCGATAACCTTTGAAATAATCTTATAAATACAGTTGCACAAAGAAATTGGTCTGAAATCTTCAAAGCTTTCTGGCTCATTCTTCTTAGGAATGAGAGCAATAAATGTTGAATTAAATGGTCTATAAATATCTCCTTTCAATCTTGACTCCTCTACAACTTCAGTTATCTCGTCTCCAATTAGGTCAAAGAAATGGAGAAACAATTCAATAGTCCAGCCATCAGGGCCTGGACTTTTGTCTTTGCCTAAAAGCTTCATGGCTGCTTCAGTCTCCGCCTTAGTGACCGAAGTTGAAAGATCTTCAGATTCTTCTTCCTCAATGAATCTGGGGAAACATTGCACGGTTTTGAAGACTTCTGCAATAGTGGCCTCTCTCTGTTCAGAATATAAATTATGAAAATGTCTTTTCCCAAGTCCAGAAAGATCAGAAAAAGACCTGACATCTCTCCCTTCTTCATTTTTAAGGCTCCATATTGTGTTTATTGATTTTCTTCCTTTTGCAAAATTATGAAAGAATTTGGTGTTTTCATCCCCAGACTTTAGCCAAACTGCCCTACTCTTTATTCTCCATTCTTCTTCCCTTTCCAGAAGGATTCTGGTTTGCTGCTTCTCCAAAAGAAGAATTCTATCCTTGGATTCTTGAGATGAGTATCCATCTGAATCCAAACTCTCCAATTTCTTCAGGTCTTCCCTTATACAGTTTAGCTCCTCATTTTGTTTCAATTTCCTTTCCCTTGCCCAAGAGATTGTAGCTGATTTCAATCTTGTTAAATTTTCCATGAACAAAAAACTTTTCTCCTCTCCTGCATTGTGATCTGGGTGGATCCAAGTTTTTTTAAACAATTCACTGAAAGAAGGATCTTGAAGCCAAGCTGGATTAAATTTATAAGGGGCGGGGGGCTTGTGTGGAGGAGTAGATAGATCTAGAAAGATTGGGAAGTGGTCCGAATTCCCGATTTCCTCAACCCACTGTCTGATTAGGGGAACTTTGGCGGATAGCGAATCAGATAGCAAGAAGCGATCTAGTCTTTTGGCAATCCTGTCTGCACCAACTCTTCGATTCCGCCAAGTAGGCTTTAGCTTAATCGGGAGAGGATCAACAAAGTTATTCTCTGAGATGAGATTATGGAAAAAATCTGTAAGAGGATCTTCTCTCGCCGAAGGTCCCCAAGCTTCAGCACGACCTAAAGAGAAATTTAAATCACCACCCAAAATCATCACAGGAGCTTTCAAAACAGATTTTGTCATCAAGTCATCCCAAAAAAATTCCCTGCCTTGACAAGGCCCATAGATATTGATTATGGTGATGGGGAAATGGAAATCAGGGGATAATATCTCCATTCCCATTACATTCTTCATCCCCCAATTGCTGAGAACTTTAACTCTCCCATCTTTGTACCCAATTGCTGATCCCCCCGAATGTCCAAAGGCATCAATAGCACTGAAAGTCCACCCTGGAAGAAGAGCATTAAGCATAGGTTCAATCTCATTAGCCTTCCCCAGGGTTTCTTGCAGAAGGATTACATCTGCTTTTGAGTTGAAAATCCATTCTTTCAGGGCCAGTTTTTTGGGTTTGCTGGCCAAACCTCTGCAATTCCAGGATGTTAGGATCATTTGATAACTCCCTCAGGGGGGTGTGCTGCTCTAAGAACCCCCTGGATGGAATATTGTTTGCCATCTGCAACATCCATCTTTGCTTTAAGTTTTGCCTTGAACAGATCAGATTTCCGGCCTCGTTTGTTTTTGGATTTAATCTGTGTAGGAATCAAGCCCAGCCCACCTAAAGACCCCTGAATCGTTTGATTCCCACCCAAAGATCTCAGATTGTATGGACAAGGGGTCCGGGTCACAGGGAGAGGGAGAGGAGGCCAATTGTCTTCACAGTTTATATCCAGGAGAGGTAATGTTTCAGTTAAAGTTTCCACATTCGGCTCTGATATAGTGTTGCCCATATTTTCAACAATATTTTTTTCTTGCTCATGATAAGACGAAGAAGCAATATTATAATTTACATTTGAAGGCTCAGGAGAAATAAAGGAGGAGGGAGTCCCTGAGCACTTACCCTTCTCCGGATCGTCGGATTGTATTAGAAGTGTTTCCTCGACAGATCCTTTCACAGCTTCCGGTTCTTTAGCTATTACCTCGACGGCCCCTTCCACAGCTTCCTGATCTATGCCAATTTCTGCTTCCAAATCTATAGGCTGTGCGCTTGCATCCGATGGTCCTTTCTCAATCTCCTCTGCCTCCATATTCGTTTGTTCTTGTGGCTCCGGCATGTCCTGCTCCGTCCTTGTTTGTGCATCGAATTGAGCATTTGCTCTGTGAGCAGGTGTCCTACGAAAATGTCTCCTTCTTCTCTTATGGGGACAATCTTTTGCTAAATGTCCGTGCTCATGGCACCAATGGCATCTAAAAGGCAGGAATTCATAGTCTAAAATCTGTTCATAGACATATTCATCAAATTGTAGGTTAACCTTTTGTGCCAAACCCCCGCTTGGTTTGAGCATTACAAGAATGCGCGCAGTTGCCAAATTGTTTGTTGTTAAGAATGACATGTCCGCTGTCATGTATTCCCCCAACCGGTTACCGATTGTTCTGAATACTTCCTCAGTCCATAGAAGGGAGGGTAAACCCGGAGCACTCACCCAGACAGGAAATGTATCTGTGCGCTCCTTAATGGCATCAAACAAAGGAGACCATTTTTTAAATAGGACGGGGATGTTATCAATATGCCATATACGCTGCAGAACCCAATCCACCGTTTCTCTGTCATCAAATTTGAACTTGAACCATCCTTTTGCTAATACCTTTGCTTCGAAATTTACAGATCTCTCTGGAGTGAAACTTCTTTCGCCCCATTCTTGAAGAAAAGCAGATGAATATGGCTTACCTCTGACTCTGCCTACCAAAGTGCAATCTGCCACCGCTAGAGCTTCTATCATCGATACCTCCATCCCAAGAACCAGATTCTCCGTTATTACCTGTGTTCCAATGGGTCTTTTCTGTTTCCTTGTCGCTCCTCTTGGCCTTGAGCTTTCCACCACCGGTCTTCTTCCTTCACAATCCTCGATATTGTCTGATGTTATCTGTGCTGAGCCCAAAAGGGTATCTGGTTCCCACAGGGACGGGATCTGTCCTGAAAGACCCAAGTCGACATTCCCAGAGAACAAAGTATCTGCCCCCAAACCTTCATTTTCTTCCGGCCCACCTGCTAAGGAAGTGCCGTGGTCGCTTGGCTGAATCTCAGGTTGGCCTTGGGAATCTCGAGAGAGGGAAACCCTCAAAATCGAGACTGGAGCACCTGGAAATCTAGAATGCTCAATACCCGCTGGAAACCCTAGCTGGGATATTTCTTCGAGCCCCTTAGGGTTTGTAAACCGTGATTTCGGAGGAAGACCCTTAGGCTCCGAGGGCTGAGAAGCCGCGTGCACCCCTCTCAAATCTGTCTCTTTCACTTGTTGAATAGGGCCGGCCTCAAAACCTTCATGCGGGATCTCTCTGTCCGGCTCCTTGTCTTGGATTAAAACCTGAGGGATCTCCGACTGAGATGCAGACGCCAGACTAGGGATATCGACAGACCCAAAATAGTAGTCCACATTCTGAGAATTGATTTCCTTGCCCCACATGGAAAGTATATCCTCAACATCTGGGTCCAGTGCTAAAAACTCGGAGGGCTTAACCATGGTTGAAATTTCCAAGGGAGAGAAACCACCAACAGACCACAGGAAACGGAAACTGCAAACAGCAGACAGTTGACAGTAATAAAATTTACCTTTTCCGACAAAAGGAAAAGCCAAAACGCGGTTTAACCTCCATCTGCCAGTTGCAAGAAGTTGAGGGGGAAGCTTCCGCGTCGGCAGCTGTGCGGGGAACAGGCCTCGACTACCTACCCAAACCCTGTTCGAGGTTCAAGTCTTTGACCAGGGTTCGAAATCCTCCCCTGCTGCATCCTGCTCCCGTAGCCCTCAGACAACTTATCCTGCTAAAGTGGAAATTCGAATTTCTCAATTTGAATAAGGTACAAGTTTTACTTTCTATTTTCAAAGAGAGTAAAGAGATTTGTAATTATTTTATTTAAACTTTGAATTACAAATAACTTAATAATTTAATAATTTAAACTGCCATAAGTTTGGGGTTTTGGGTGATTTTTCCCTAAACCGTAGGGGTTATAGATCATCTTGCCTTTATAATTGGCAATGCAAAGGCATTGTTTTACATCTGGCAGTGTTTCTACCAAGGTAACACCTATCCAAATCTTTGGCAGGATAACACAGATCCAGATCGTAACACCTATCCAAATCTTTGGCAGGATAAAACAGATCTAGATCGTGCGACTGGATTTTCAGTGGATCCATGTGTTTGGTGCCCCTGAAAAAATACATCTCAACCATCAGAGTGATTTCAGATTCCATTGGCATTGAAAGAGCCACAACTAGTTGGGAACTAGAAAAAAAGAGATGCAGCGAGCTATGAAACCTGGAAAGAAAATAGTAGGTTTTTAGATTCGAAGTTCCTTGTAATGGGGACATTGTGGGTGCTTCAGATGTTGGTTACATGTGTGGTAGTTCGAAAGTTCCTTGTAATGGGGACATTGTGTGTGCTTCAGATGTTGGTTACATGTGTGGTAGTTCGAACGGTTTCCAACAGATCAATGGATGCTGAGGTTTCATCGAAAGTAGGTCTTTGAAGAAGTTGAGGAAACCTTCGGATCCCATGCTCGATTACTCTCACATTGTTGTTGAGCTAAATCAAATATTCAACTTGTAGAATGATTGATCCAATCCTTACGCACTATGCCAAAGGTTAACTATCTTGCTTCTTGGCTGATCCAGATAGGTGAGTAACTCTTAGCAAAGTGTGAAAAAGCATTTCATAATTAATTTTAGATTTTTCTCGAGTATTTCCATATATATATATTTATTAGATTACGTTTTTCATCTATATCTGGGAGATGACAGTGGATGGTTCCAAACTTAGATTTGACATTTTTTAATTATTTAAATCATATTCATTTGATTTTTCTGGAGTTTCTCTACATTATTTATTTCTCTTGGGAGATCAAATCTTCCATTTATGTCTTCAAAACTTCGACCCAAAAAACCATTATCCTTTTTCTCTTAAATGTGTTTTTTTGGTTGAATTCAAATTGTAGGTATCTGCAAACATGGTTGTGAATGAAACTTTTGCAGCCATGGCCAAACACACAGGAAGGCATGGCGTAAAGGTTTATTAGGTTGCTTATTCGGTGGTAAATCCCATAGCAATTCAATAATTTTTAAAAATAATATTTGAACATTTTAAATGTAATCCCTACATTGATTGCAAATGAAACCCACTAAAATTGTTGAAGCAATTGACCTGTGTTAATACTATGGAGAATTATGAACAGGCTCTGGACACAACAGTTAGTTCACAAACAACGTAAGTTGTAAGGATACTTTGTATTTCTTACTCAAAATTTTGATGAATATAAGTGGAATTTGAAAAGTTAAAAATTTACTCATGTAAATTTTATTTTGCATATAATTTATGCATATAATCTTTATTCAAGGAGTAGATTTGTTATTTAATCTAAAGGATTATTTATTCACCATAAATTAAAAAAAATACATAAAATGAATCATTGCATACTAATAGTCATATTTCACATAGCGGGGTTATCAAGATCATCTACGAAATATACGTTACAACAATTGAAGCACCTGGAAAAGATATATGAGCCATATGCATTCTACGAAGTAAGGTGAATTATGTGAAATGGAGATGAAATACAAATTTGTTGGTGCTGTATTGTTTTAAACATTTTGATTGGTAATAAAGCACACACATTAATAATTTTTTTAATATATTTGTGAAAATTCGATACAATTATGATTTTCTTTTTTTTAAGAGCTCTCTGAAGAAGAATGAGACAATTTCGGATTTGATGTGAAGATGAACGAGACAGTTTCGGATTTGATGTTAAGATTATCAAGTGGAAAAATTACATTGGAAATATTCATATTCCATGACTTGGTGAATATATATTAAATGGGTGAATATGTATTAGTGGATCACAATGGTTGCAATGGCGAACATCAATTTTCACTTCACTAGGTTCACTATTTTTGGGAGAGTGATGGGGGCTGTTGGAGCAGAAAGTTGTCCAGATATAAATGGAGGTCATGCCAATGTGAATGTTGAACTCATTTCCACCAACAATGATCTCATTAATGATGTGTTTACGTCGCAGGGAGGCAGTTACATGTTTACAAATATTACTCCAAGGAAATATAGGCTGGTTTCTTCCCATCATGAATACATAAACTTCATCAATCCTCTAGCAGTATACAAATATCAGGTCATATCAAATCCCACTACATTTTTTTTCAAAAAGGAAAGGCCATGACATTTTTATCTCTTTGCCTTCATTTGATGCAAAAATAAGTTTGGAGATTCCTTAAGGATGAGTTTCCAGAGGACACAATAGCCCTCCATGAAATCAAACGTGAAGAAGTGGAAAGAGAGAGCTCTGTGAACCAATTGTTAAACAAATGAAGAAGATACAAGGTCAAACCTATTGTCGATCCTAGCTAGGATGGTGCTACGGATGAGGTACAATGATTATGGTTTATAGAGTATATTTTCTATAGTATTCTCTTTCAAATACATGATTATTGTGTTCTCTTAACAATTGTCCAAAGAGGCTCTCTAGAGATGGAGTTGGGCTTTGGAAATCTGGTAGTATATGACATCTTTTATGTCCCAAGTTATGATATGGATGGCTTAGTTGTTTCTCAGGGTAACCCTATTTTAGGTGTTCATGTATACCTTTATTCAGATGATTTCCATGAGGTGAAGTTCCCTCAAAGAAGCTCCTTGGCCAAATCAAGCTCTGTGTCATGCAATATCTGATGCATATGGGAAATTTTCTTTTAATTTTATTCCATGTAGAAAATAAAGGTTGTTTCACTCTACAAGGGCGAGAATACAATATTTGATGTTTCACTTCAATCTATAGAGGTTCTTGTTGAGCACAGTCATGTTAATATATCTCAACCATTTTAGGTCACAGGTTTCTCAGTTGGAGGACTTGTGGTGACTTCTAAAGGAGTCTATTTTGAAGGTGTTAAGATATTAGTTGGTGGATGAGAAAGAGCTACAACAGATGTCGAGGGATATTACAAAATTGATTATGCAACATCAACGTGCTACACAATTAAGACTGAGAAGGATCACTTCAAGTTTAGTAGTTTGGATAATTTCATGGTTGTGCCAAACTTGGCTTCAATCCAAAATATAGAAGCAACACATTATAGTATTTGTGGTTCCATAAAATTAGTGACAAATTGCTATTATGGCAAGCATCAAGTTGGCTTGACACATGGGCCAGACAATGTTAAGCCTCAACTAAAGAGGATGGATGACATGGTAAATTTTTTCTTTGAGGTTCAACCATTTTAATATCGAATATCCCCACTGAACACAACAACAGAACGTGATTCTAGTTTTCAATTTTCACCATCATATATTGATGTGACAGTAACTAGACCAATGTTTGGCATTGAATTTATAGAGGCCCTTGTTGATATCTGTGGATCGGTGATATGCAAGGAAGGATGTGACTCTTCAGTTTCTATATGATCCAGATTTAAATAGGAACACAATAAAGTACATAAATAAACACAAATATAGAGATACAACAGAAATAATACTTCATTTCATTAATGGGGAACACTAAAATATGCTTACAAACAGACATGGAAATAAACTAGCTCAGGTGATGGTAGCTTATCTCTGAGAAGAGATGTGGTGGCTACATGCCTCTGAACTGCCTTACAATGAGGCTCAAGGGCCTTTTTATTATTGAACAATAAGAGTAAACCCTAAACAACCAAAACCCTAACTCGAGGATATGTAACACCAAGAGTTTATGGGCCTCGTTGGGGTGAGTTGGACAACCAACTTCTCGGGGTCACGACTTGGTCATATTATCTACGTTTGATTTGCATGATAACCCATTGGAAAGATCTCTCCGAAGAATACGATAAGAAAATAATTTTAGACGAAAAATCACTGGCGGTAGATTTCCAAAAAAATGTCGTTTAGGGTCTCAAAACGGCTTCGGAAGTTTAGGACCCGAAAAACTGCTAAAAATAGTAAACTGTGCTACAATTAAGGAAACTAAAAAACTGAAAGAAGCAATGGTTGGGGTCCAAGTGGAATTGGCGGGTGGCCAAAATATCCACTTGGATCACTATATCACTTACTTCTTTGGCTATTGAACTCTGGGTCTAGAGAAGCTTAACTCTTTCAATTTAACAAATGAGAGCAGTGACTTCATATTTGAGAAAGTCCTACCTAGTGCATTACATCTTGAGGGAAAACATGGACCTTCATCTAATTTGTTAGATTGGGATGATGACTGGTGTTGGGAGAGAAAGGTTATTGATGTTAACGTTGGTGTTTCTGATCATTCGGAGATAGTGTTTATCTAAAATGGCTATTGGTTGCGTATTATGTCTACTCATCCTGTGGCTTCTTACATTGTACATCCAAAAAAAGAACCAATGAATTTGTTGATTGAGAAAGGATGGCAACAAATCTGCTTAGAAGCTTCTTGTGTGCACATGCTTCATTTCTTGAACTGGTGCATTTTCTTTGGATTTCCTTCATTAGAATTCAATGTATTGAACCATAAGTGTATATATTTGACTGGTGAAAAATATCTACTAAGTGGTGAAATACATGTTGATTCAAGTTCTTATCATAAAGAAAATGAGTTGTCTCAAAGCATTATTGTAGACATATGGCAAAAGGAGGGTGCATTTATAGATATGATCAATAATGTCAAACTTGTTTCAAGTGCTAATGGACCAAGCAACATTGTTGTATATTAGTACACTCACTGGGCCAATCTTGAAGATGAAATGCTATTTGTTTTGAGAGATAAAAGGAATGATAGTGAGAAAAATAGTTTTGAAAATGTCTTGTTTTATCTAAGAAGTCGGGATGTTGATGTTAAAACTGATGGGTGCCAACCTTCTATTCCTTGTTTTGTGGGGTGCATAGGAAAGTACATTCAGGGTTAGTGCTTCCAGAAATCCAAGGTGTTGACATTAAAATAATTGCTCAAAGTGATAGTAGCAATGGTCTTCTGAAAAAGGGTGACTTGGTTCATCAAACTTTGACAGGATCAGATGGTATGTTTTTGGGTGGTCCTTTGTATGATGATACTGAGTACTATGTTGAAGCTTCCAAGGGATATCATTTAAAAGAACTTGCATAGGACCCCTTTTGAAGCTTAGTTGTGTGCTCATCCAATTTGATTGGATGCTCCACTCAACTAGCCAAACCATAAAGAATATTTGATCATTAGTATTCGGCCTTGTGTGCACTCCCTGTGTTTGTGGTCCTTAGTAGAGGAATCACTGAATTTGCATCAAACAACTGCTAGATATAGACAAAACCTCTTCAATCGCATTGCTTCAAATGACAACCATGTAAGGCTGGATTTTACTATTAATTTCAATGCTTTACAATGAAACCAGTGTAAATGTAGGTTGTATGTGGATAAAATATAAACCACTGTAAACACAGGTTGTCTTGTATGTGTATGCAGGGGCATACATGATAAAATATTTGAGAGTGAACGAGATACTATTTCAAGAGCTTTCATGCTATATCTTGAAACTCAATATGCAACGTGGAAGTAATTTGACCGTACTGGAAATGGACTCATATCCCGATAATGCATACAATTTCTTTGTGGACATATTGATTGAGATGATGTGAAGCTTTAAATCATTAAATGAGATGGTCATATGTGTTCTACCTTTGCTTAAAGAAATATGTGTCTTCTCAATTTGTTGTTTGAGAGGCTTCCTAATCTCCAATGTTTGTTAATGGGTGACAAATTTATCTTGGTAAAAACATAAATTTTTCTTTTCTTTTACATTTGAAATGAAAAAAATGTTTCAATGTTTAAGAATGTTTGCATTTGCTACTTAGTTGTCAGGTATAACATAAAAAAATTTATACAAAGCATATATTGATGTAGCTTAGGTTGACTATTATGTTTTGGTTCATTATTATGTCCTGTTTGCAGATTCAGTATATCTATAGATATGAAACAAAACCAAGTAACAACTTTGTTTCATATCTATTCCTTAATGGAAATCTACACTACCTAAATTAAAAACGTTAACCTGCTATAAGATGTGAAAAGACCATAAAATTCTTCCATGGTTTTTTTCCATCATGTTCATAATGAATATTTATGTGTTTTACCTCATAAATGAGTGCAGAGTTGGTTTATTCTAGTTTTGAAATGAAATGCAGGAACTTTCAAAATATCCCATACCTCGACATCTCAAATCCCCACTCTCTCATCTCCGTATATAGAGGTTTATGTAGACATAACTAAATTTCATGATAGGGAAATCAATGTATTAGGTTGCTTTCTTCAGAGCACCCGTGCTCTAGAGATGATAGAACTTTGTTTAATTGATGACTTGAATTATGACGATCCATGATATGTAAAGTTTTTTGAGGAAGTGATGTATTCGAATAGAGTTTCAAAGAAAGCAAAGATATTGGTATGATAATCTTCTTTTTAAATACACGCTTCAAAATCTTTAAACCGTTGACCAGTAAAAAGGATTTCGGGCTTCATTTTCTTTTATTTTTTTCTTTACAGAAGGGTATGACCAATGCAGGTTGTATGTGGACATGAGTATGAATTCTACTACGGATACGAGGATGTCGACACCAGTGGAATGACCTACTTAGTCTTGGGCAACATCAAGTATGGAAGTGAATGGAAGTCTCATGGAGTGGGTATGTGACATTTTGCCCCATTTTCATTTTGTTTATCATTCGTTCTTTGCGCTGGGTCTAATAGTCATTTTTAATTATTTATCTTTTTGTCATTTATATCATTAAAATTCCATATTTCCCAGGCAAGGTAACATCTTCGATTGCTTTAGATGAGAAGCCTGTAGGATTAGGATGTTCCCAAAGAGTTTTGAACATTTGTCCAATATGCCTTGTTGATTTTGGATTGTCATTGCGGGTTATTGCTTTAATTGTTATCCGGTTTGACATTTGATTGACAATGAAATTCCATGGTTTTATAAATTATTTGTATGTTATTTTTTAAAAGTATTTAAGAAATTTGTCTTCAGTAGCCACATTTCAAACAATGGATTTCACACTACTAGGTTTAAGGTTTGGGTTATGTATTTGGTTAAAATTTCCCAAGATTTATATCATATCTTAACTATCAGGTTTGGGTTAGTTATTTGGTCAAAATTTCCCAATATTTATATAATATCTCAGTCTTTTTAAATTCATGCATTCATGCCATTCGAATGTAACACATCACGACAAGAATGAGCCCTATTAAGCTCACTAAATCTGTTACTATGCTTCCTGAGTCATAATTCAAATGGACTCTGAATTTGGTTCTTTTCCTTGACTAAACAACATTAAGCAAAATCCTCTCATTCAAACTCAACCCCAAGTCATACTCAAAATTTTGACATGTGAATAACATTGGCTCGGCACCAAGTTTGACACCCAAGTCCTTGCAAGTCAGAAAAGACTGACCATTTAAAAAAAAAAAAATTGATCATATCCTTAAATTGTTAGCCCTTGGACTCCTTCATTAAAGAAAATATCATTCTATGATCTTGATAATTGGTCTATCAAAATGTGGATGGCGAAATATGAGTTAACGAGTAGAGAAATAAATTTTCCTTGACATTGCCTAGAATATTTTGAACTTTTGGGGGCACATCATGTGACACTACCATCATGACACCAACATTTTTTTGGCAAAGTTCCACTGCAAGAGCCATCCACTGATTCACGTTCCTTAACCCATGACTGTAAAGATGATTCTTCCTCAACATTTTTCCTAGATGATGATAATGATATATAGTCCTTATGATCATAAAGTATGGATTTTCTTTCTTCACCTATGCTCCACCTTCCCCCTCCAAATTGTATATAAGCATCAGTTTCTCTTGCATGCTTCCCTCTTATTGCAAAGTTTTACCCATACCTGAAATCCTCGTCTTGATCTTGGTTCTTATGCTTCTCTTCTTCTTATAAGCTAAGCAATTGGAAAAACATTACCTCCCTACCACCATAAATAAATAAACCATTTTTCCTACACTATCTTTCAAGCTCCACAAGAGGAATACTAAACAAATATCGAGTTGTTTCTCCCTCTCCAATCACCATAACAACATCTTAATTTGGACCAGATCCATTTGTTATGTCCGTAATATTGGATTCAAAACTGTCAAGGTCCTTCAATGTTGGGGCATCTCCACATATTAAATGAAATGGAGGGACACCTGAATTTCCAAACCGAAGAAAGGTAGCTCCTCGTCCATTCACATAAGAATATGAAAGGAGAAACCAGTCTGACCAAACCTGGAGAACTTTCATCACTCTCTCCTGCAAGGATGTCATAATATAAATGTAAAAAAATTTACAAAAATATCCACACAGTCATTACCCTAATTATGGTATTTTTTTATGAGTAAAAATTACCAGTCACCTTGCTAATTGATGACCAATAAGGGGCTTGATCTTAATACATGATCTATTTTCATCATTACTATCCTCAACATGTTCCATTATTTAGAGTGAGATTTTGTGATATGGCAGGTGTGTTTTTCCATGTTTCTATTTTTATATCCCACACAATTGGAATCCTGCTACATTTGGCCTCCTCTACTTCCCTAGGCTACATGTGTTAAAGAGGGTACAAAACACTAATGATATGTTCTTTTGCCATAAGTTCTTCTCATTTTTTGGATGAATTATGTGGAAATTTTATTCATGCCAATTATATGGCAGGAAATAATGTTCCATTATTCTTTTTTATCATCTCTTGTTTACGAGTTAGCATGCTTCTATTGTACTAATTCATTACGACTATGTCATGTAAAGGTCAAGTTGAGTGGGTTTTACATTTGGTTTCCATTGTAGTCAACAACTGAATAAATAAGTTTTCTGTTAGGTTGAATGATGGGAAAACACACTTTGATTTCCACTAGTGCTCTCTTTTTCATATACTATCACAAGTGCACAAATACAAACTCACTTTTCCTTTTACTTGGATAAGCAAATGATGACAACTTTGTATTTTGTAGTGACAAGGATAACTATGTATTAGAGCTAGACCTTGAGCCCTTCAATTCATCCTTTCCTTACCCAACATGACCATATCCTATTGGTAACGGAGTTCAATTTCTAAACCAACATTTGTCTTCAATACTATTTCATGATAAAGAAAGAACACAACCATTGTTGGATTTCCTTGGAGCACGCAAATACCAAAGCCATGTCATTTTTCTTTCCTTGGTTAATATATTGCATCGTTGTGTTTGATAGTTAATTCATTGTTGTTCTATGCCAATAAATCTCTATCAAATAGTAGAGAAGGATGACCTGGCTTCTTCAGAGATATATAATATGAATTAATTAAAAATTCATAGGGTTATTTCGATTCTCATCTTTCTATTTCACTTCTTTAGAGAAAACTATATATTCAAATACCAACACAACTCAAACCAAACTAAAATAGAGAATCCTGGTTATGAAGATGTTTCTCTCTCCATACCTTATAATGACATTATTTTTTTGAATTATACTTGAAGTTCCTAGATTTATATATTTCTTTTAGCACCAGATTGAAATCATGGTAAAAATACAAACATCCCATTAAATATGACCTAAATATGATTCAAAGAATATCACCTTTAGTTTGAACACGTGGCAGAGTAATTTTTGAGGTGTGAAGTTTTATTAGAGGCATTGTTTGTTTATTTGTTTTGGTTAGAAAATGGTTTTCTCTTGCTTTTATGTGACTTTCAATTTATCATAACTAGCATGTTGAGAAATCGGAAAGAATAATGTGTTACATTTATCTTGCATAAATTGATGTTGAATGAAAGGATAAAGAGTTTAACCAAGCTACAATCTACTTTGGTAAAGGTAAAGGGACATTTTAAAAAGTTACCTAAGAATACACCATATACATAGTTTGAACATAAGTAATATATGGCTTTTTCATTTGCAGATATGTTATTTTTTCTATCCAAGATATTACAGCAAGACAAATATTGATATTGTAGAAATTGTCAGAGGACCTCATTGAGGTTAATTTTTCTGATGTTCTACTTGATTGATACATTCTCATGATAGGAAGGCTTTAAATATGAATTAATATGTTACCAAAACAAATTATATTCAAAGTTTATACATATAAAAGATAAAAACAAATGTCAATTCCTTCATTTGATTGTTACTTGACTCTGGTATGTGCATGTTACATGAAATGTGATTGGAAAAAGGATGGGGAGACAATATAGAGATCATGTCTTAGATATGATTCATTTTTTGTTGGAGATCCTTCAGGCACTTCAACAATCGACTTTGGAAATGTTTCTAGTAAGTATTCCTATGGTTTTTAATGTAGTGATTCTTTCACTTCATGCTTATTTTGGCCAAGAAAATGTTTTAGGAATGCGTGATAAGATATCTATGGACATGTAAACATTTTTTTTTATAATTTCAATGTCCATTCCATGATATCCTCTCTTTATTGTTTGATTGTATTTTGAACGTTTATTTCGTTTTTCTTTGTATTTTAACTATGAAATTGAAAGTACTTGGTATTATGTCTATTTAAACAACAACCAAAGCTTGAAGATGAAATTAATATTACACAATATTGATTTAAATCCTTTTAACTATTTTGTATTGAAATATCTTCATGATTATTAGAAAAGTTTACTTTCATGTTGTTATTTGAAAACATGATTTTTCTATACTTGACCAAGTTCATGCATTAGATAACAAATTGTTGTTGCGAATAAAATGACAAGGATTAGACATCACACCTTAGATTATTTGTTTTAACAAGTTATTTACAGCTTGAGCTTTTAAGCATGTAACTTAGTTGGCATGATTGTGCCTAAGATTTCCTTGAAGGTTGAATACTAAGTTATAGTTAAGGTGTTATTTTCTATGGTGACTTTAATTTGTTTATACAGGTCATCTGGACACATAGTGGCCACTATCACTCAACTGAAGAAAACTTGTTCGAGTTTCTTGCTCTTATGGGGAAGAATGGCTTTAACATTGTTGATGTTGAGGTATATGTAATATAAATCCTTTATAGTCTACTTTCATTTATATTCTAGTGTTCATCGTCTTTCATGTCTTACACTCTACATTCTAGGTTCTTTTGTTTTCAAAAAAAGAACTCAGTATTGATGGTAAGCAACAAGATTTGAAGAAAGAGGAGAACACTAACACTGGAGCGACAAATGCAAAAAGAGAGAGAAGAGAACCGGTCTAGTGGTACCCTTAAAGCCAATATCCCACATAAGACACACACATAGAGACTGATGTTCAAGTCTTCATAGTTGGTGAATTCACCTACGATGACTTGGCATCACAATGATAATGTTTATAGTGATGAAACAACATTTCATGTGTAAATTGTAGTCCAACCAATGTTGAGTTGGAAACTCATATTGTAATACTCGACATTTCATATAATATAATTTTTGTGGTTGAAATTATTTATAGTTGCACTTGATATTGTTTAGTATTTTAACTAACATATGCAATTTTGAATTTTCACATTAGATGAACCAATTCAAATTGTATGATAGTTTTTTTTTTTTTATATTAATTTAGTCGCAAAATCATAACATATGCAATTTTGAATTTTCACATTAGATGAACCAATTCACATTGTATGATGGTTTTTTTTTTTTTTTTTTTTTTTTTTTTTTTTGTTTTTGTTTTGTTTTGTTTTTTTTTTTTAGTCGCAAAATCATACTAATTAATCTATGTTGATTAATAATGAACACATAAAATCAATCTGAAACTACTAAATTAGTAGTTTATATTGATTAATGATGAACAAAAATAAAATGAATATACGACTACATTAGTTGTTTATAATGATTATTAATGAAAATAAATGAAATGAATATAAACTACTAAATTAATCATTTATATAATGAATATGAAACTACTAAAAAAAATAAATGACTACTGCAAATGATTAATTTTTCATTAAAAATGATAACTAAATTTCGCATATATACGAATATTAGTAATTAATCTAAAGTGTATTATAATATGACAAAACTTTAGTCATATTTCTTTGGTCATTAGTTGGTTTCAAATGACAACTAAAATTTGCATATATATGACTATTAGTAGCTAATTTACAGTATCTTATAACACGACCAACATTTTGGTCATATTTCTTTAGTCATTAATTAGTTTTCTCAGGTGATCATATAGTAATATATTTTGTTGTATATTTGGTCATTAATTGTGGCAATTAGTGACTAAATAAATAACTAAATTAATGACAAAATTTATGACTAGATATACTGCTAGATGATAAATTGAGACAATTAATTAATTACTAAGCTAAAAACGACTAAAAGTTGGTCGCATTATAAGATACTATAAATTAGCTACTACTGGTCACCGACTAAAAAATAGTCATTTATATGCAAATTTTAGTCGTTGTTTTAGTAACTAATTAGCCATTTTGTACTAGTGCTTTTCCATTTGGAATAGTGGCTTTGACTAGGGATAATGGGACCAATTTCCCTTTAAAAGTATATAGTTGAATGTGAAGTATAAAGACAGTGAAATGCATCTAATGAATATAAATGAAAGATATATATATATATATATATATATATATATATATATATATATATATATATATATATATATATATATATATATATATATCCCGAGACTTGACTTGTCTTTATATATTCGATTTAAAGATTTCCCTCTATGCAAGATAATATAGATCATCCAACACTTCAAGAAGTAAAGACAAGTAAGATTACTAATTTGATTAAATAGTTAATCAAATTAGTTGTTTAAACATATCACATAAAATATCTCATTGTTTCACATATACATTTAAAGATGACAATTTTACACTTTCAACAGTGAATAAGTGTTTAACTGTATTTAAAGATCATATATAACAAAATAGTTCTAAAATGACTAGTGATCAAACATAGACACAACAATCACATAAAGATATAAGTGTCCGATATATCAGTGCTCTGCTCATGATAAAATAGTCTTGGTTCAACTTTCTATTAATATTATTAAAAAGTACAATAGTGCAACTTTCTAAAGCCTTCTTTAAAAAAATTCAAAACCCATTCCAAACTAACATGAAAGGGTATTTATAGCTGAGAAATAAACTGTAAAATTTGAAAATACAAGAAATTCTGAGGAGGTATAAACACACCATCCTAAAATAAAACTTAAAATTCAAAAAAATAGAGATTGTTTCAACAATAAGATCAAGAATGGGAAGCTAGTTTCTTTCCCATTTGCTACCCTAATCTATAGATATCCAATATAGGCTTCAGTTCAGGAGGTTGAACTGGCCTTATGCGGATTCGTCCGATGTACACAACATCAGAGAGTGCTGGGAGCATATGTGAAGTGGTATTGGCTAGGCATTGTAACATCAACCATTTGCTATGTGGCTTCACCAAGTACTACCAATAATGTTCAAGATTTAACTTTGATAACTTTTTAATGTTACCTTCCTTTGTCTTGGACCAATCCTGCCAATATTTCATCAATGTTTTGACATTGAGCGAAGCATCAACTGGGCATTCTCAAATTAGATTAGCATCGAAAATATTCTTGTGAACGGTTTCAGTAAGGTTTATCATGATGTCCCTCACACTAAAAATGGCTCTTCCAAATTACTTAAGTCTTATATCCCAATCCCTAAAGAGGATTTCTTATGTGAATCCTCTATCTTTGGAGGATTTGTTGATCTTCCATCTGCACTTTCCTACCATGTAATATAATCAAAGATATTCTCCTCAATGTCTTCAAAGTATGTCCTTAGATCGGACAAATGATTCGTCAATGAATCACTTGTTTAACATAGATCATTGATTGTTGTTAATTTCTGAAAAAAGACTACCTGTTGTTGAGTAAGGAGAGTATTGAGTTCTCCTGCTTCTTTTTGGAAATCATCAATCTTAGGATTATCCTTCAATTGATCAATTTTGAGTTGGAGTTGTAATTGATCATATTTTATTTTGATGTCAGCTTCATGTTGAAGCTTCATCTCATCAAAACGTTTTTGCAATTAGGTCACTTGTACCTGCCATCCTTGATTAATGCTCTATTTTACATTCAATAATTCTTGTTCCAACTGTAGGATTCTGTCATCCTTGTCTTTGATTAACTGTTGAAATTCTTAGGTCTTATCAATGGTAGTTGTTGCATAGGCCTCTGCGAATTACGATAGCCTGGTTAGATCATCAGAAGGGTTTATCTGTAGATATTTCCACACAACATCCTATGGTATATCTCCAGGGACTAGTACCTGGGATTGCTCTACTCTTTTTCTCTTTCCCTTAATGCTCATAACAACCCTGTGTTTCGGACTATAAAATACATCGAGAGGAGGTATTTCTTGAATTTTGAGAACAACTTCAGAAGTAGGGTGAACCAAGATGATTTCCAAATCATCAGTATTAATAGCTTTGTCAGAAAACTCAATAGTGAGTGAGTTCTTCTTAGTGATTTCAGGAGTATTAAGTGTTTCTTTTGGAGTTGAAATATGTGCTTCTTGTGATCCTATATTGATAATTTGATCAAATTGTTCCCATACTTTATCTAAATCGTTGATAGAAAATGATTCATTAATTTTCTGCATTAATGATGTGATTTCCTTGTTTCCCTATTTGATATCGCTACCCTTTGAAAATTGGGCTGAAACCTGATCTAGCTGTAGAACTAGTTGAGAAATATTCAATGTATCAAGAGGGAGGTTTTCCAACCTTTTGCTTCTGTATTCTCTGAATTTATTTAATTCCTCTGGGTTCAAGTGAATCTCAGCTAACTTCTCCACTTGTGTATAGTCTTGGGCTAATTCAAATAAGTCATCAAAATCATCACATTCATGTTGGAATTCTCTAACTTTGACCCGAGTGGTAAAATTTGGAGCTATATTGTTTGGGTCATATTGCCTGGCGGGAATCGTGGGAAAGTTTAAGCACTGTATCTATTCAATTTCAAGTGTATTGTGTTTGAAATTTTCTAAAGCATATAATCCACAATGAATATGGAATGGTGGCCATACAAAATTCTTGGCTTCTTTGAGGGATTTAGCTAGGCCATTGCCCACAATTTGATAGGCAACCTATCGAGCTAAAAGCTTGTAAGCAACATAGAGGGGGAGAACATGTGAACTAGACAGACTGCCCAAAAACCTAACATAAGTGAAGAATTCGTCACCAAACCATTTACCTATGGTAGTAAAATCATCACTAGCTTCTCTAGATAATCTAGGGGGTCTTTCATCAAAGACATCTTAGTATAAAGGCAACATTACTCCATGACAGATTTTATAAAAATGGGGTTGGAAATTAGACTCCTATAGGATATTATGATAGATGTGGATAGGGGTAGGGTCTTCTAGGGTCCATTTCGATCCCATGGCTAGAAAATCATAGGTAAAACAAACTGCATCCATAATGTATGCACTCATATAGAAGGGGGGCATAGTCCTAGTGGAAATATTGCGCTTGCTTCTATAGGCTAAGATTTGAGAAGCTAAATTGTTTGATAAATAGTGGCCCAATCCATAATATAGGCATCCAAGAGAACATCCATTAGGGGGACCCATTCAACTGTAATTTTTTTTGTGTTGGGATATCCTAACAACCTGCACAACATAGTAGCAGACTGAGAATGAGGACCAACAAGAGAATCTATAGAATACATACCCTTGTCTTCATGCTTGTGTTTGTTCAGATCCCATCTCCACTGCCTTATTAGCTATGATTCAACTTTTTTCTCCTCTGCAAACTTCTGAAGGAACTGCTTATCATATATATTTTCTAGCTCTGGAAAATGATACATCTTTCTCAAGTCCTCGACTCTGAATGACCCAATTAATGTCCACTTCGAGGTCATGAAGGTCCTTTTCAAGATGTTCATGTTGTCAATAACCCATTTGATCATATCAGTGTAGGGTAGAATCTTGGTCTGAACATAAATTCGATGGAGGTGGGAATTAGCATGTCTTCCTAAGTAGTTTAGGAAGGTGATGATGGATCATCAACCATAGCTTGCCTTGTTACCACTCTAGGTTCTTCTTCTTTGAACAATATGTACATGGTCTCCCAGGAAGAACTTTCGAAATCTGGAGTGCATGAGGTCTCGAAGAATAATGGGGGCATCTCTGTTACCTCTGGGGTAGGTGGAGCCAGTGGTTGTTGCACCATAGTTTTTTTTTTCTTCCTAGTATCTTTCGACATTTCACCTAGGTTTTGCTTATTAGGACTAGCCTTCAGAAGGGAGAACATAGAGAATGAAGAAAAAACAAATAGAATTCAAAACTAATGACAAAAATAACCAAGTGGTATCAAATATATGATTAATGCAAGACCTTAAAACACGAAATGATAATGATCAAATCATTTCCATTTTCGAGAATCATAAATACCATTACAACTAATCATAAATGAAAAATGTGCGTTCACATGATCTTTTATATAGGTCAGTGCTTCGTCAGATTTTTCGCATCGCAAGTTTCTTTGCCATGCATATTTTTCAAATTGAGAGATTTATCTTTGCCGATTTGCGATTGAATATAAAATAATAATTAAAATACAATGGTGGGAAGGCATATATTGGAGTTTATCACATCGAAGGTTCTTAAGGCAAGGCTTGATCTGAGATTTGCGATGCGATATCACTATTACAACGGATCGATTGCGATATCAGAGAAGAGCCTTATCAGAATGTCAGATTTGTTTAACAAAAGGAAATGTTGATATTACTCTTGTGATAGTGAGATGTGATAATGACACAGCTTGTTGGTGGGGCTAGCTCTAGAATTTGCATGCGCGGAGGGCTTTTTCCTTCGTTAAAGTTATATAAGACTTTTTGTTTGTTCATTTGATCTGGGAAAGTTGCATCACATTGTTCCTTGATAGACTGTTTTAAATAATTTACGTGATTAGTGATATGCAATATGCAAATAGTCTTTAAAACTTTTCGTTTAAGTCATTTCAAGCCAATAGAATTAAGACTTAAGCTTGAATAGTATAGTTTTTTATGGAAGATTTTTCTTTATTTAATTGCTAAAATATTCTAAATTAAAAATTTAAAAGGGACCCCATTATTAGCTAAGTTAACTTATCTAATCATAGTGGGGGGATTGTTGAGTGACACAACAAGACACTAGTATGAAACATCATCATCGTCCCAATTTTTGATGATGATAATGATTGTGTTATAATGATGAGGATGGTTAAGTCTAGACTGAATGTCAAAACACAATTCTTGCGTACACATTCACATAAACCGATTGACAAAGTAAAAAATAATATATTGTTAATTTTAAAAACAATATATTGTTTAATTTAGATATGGATGGACAAACATGAGGGTGTATAAGAAGGAAATCTAGGGCCCTGATTGCCAATGTATTAGTGCATTATAGTCATAATATCTTTATAATCCTTGCAACAACTACACATTATTGTTATTGCACCGATAGGCGTATCTATTTTGAGATAGGGTTTGCAGATTTTTTATTTTTAATTGAATGGATTGTTCATTTTAGATCTCAAGAAAATATTATTCATTTTATGAGGGCATAGAGGGATGATATATGACTAATGCATGTATATTGCATGTTAAAAGATAATTTAATAACCATTTATATGAAAATACAAACGACACTATAGATAGATCTGCCATTTCAGATAAGGCTAGTTGTTGCAGCCATTTCAAACAATCATCATGTCCCTCTGTTTCCACTGTTGAGCACCTGAGAAATAAAATGAGGAAATAAGAGGTTGTAAGAATTTGATAATCTCAACCTAATTCCTACAATGCAAGTGTGAGGTTCGTTTTCCACTTTTAACATTCAATTTGGTTCCCCTTTTTTTTGGCAATGTAATCATTTTAATCACAGTTACAGGGATGAATGTTGCTATAATCTCTTTGATCCAACAACTCAAAATTTGGAGAATTGACTTAATGATGTTAGGGATGTTTGTTTGATAATCTTGTGACTTGCAGAAATGCAAAGGTGCATATAAAACTTAGTCCAAGACATTAGGGTTTCATGATATGTTCCCCTTTTCTCTTGACAATAGTATTGGCGATCCATGATTAACTTAAGAGAGGTAAATACTTATATGGGGAGATTCTTTTTCCTAGGCATGTTTTTCTAGTTCTTTGTCTAGGTGAGTAAATGATTTGATAAACAGGGGAAGGATCTAACAAGATATTTAAATGAGTGTGGGTCTCTTACACTCTTAGATTTCATGTTTGCACAATTGAAGGGGCTAAAGGAATTAGAAGAGGGCAACCATATATCACCCAATTTGACTTTGCAAAATACCATTGCATTCCACACTTCGTCATGATCAAGTGCCAACTTGAGCTTCAACTCGACTTTGCATGAATGTAATTTAGGGTTTTGTGCTAATAATAAGATAAGGTTTTGTGTTTAATCCTGATATTAAACCACATTTCCTACTAAATTTAGGCAAGGATGTTCTCTCTTTGACTTTTGTGGTGGCAACTGATATTGTTACTAGAAGTTGCAAGTTTGAATTTATCTTTTGTGTTGAATCATTCAAATCAAACATGGTTAAATTTATTAAATGCTACACATTTAGTTTTGGATAAGGTGGTTGAAGGATAATAGGGGATGTACTTTATATGGTAGGGCACACTCTTGATACCATATGGAATATAATAAGCATTTCTAAGATCGTGTATCCAACAAAGAGTGCAAGTACCTCAGGCTTGAAGAATTTCGTGAAACCCTTCATTAAGAAATGAGTAAATAAATCGATGTGAAAACATCTTATGGATGTCTAGAATTGGAGTACTAGGGATTGATGTTTTACTCGTCATTGATATACCAACATAAATCATACAAATGTTTAAATTTAAATTCACAGTGCATGCTCACGTTAATGGACAAGATTTTCTTATTAGTGTACTTTTATGCACCCATTTTTTTCCCTTTTATGTTCCCTATTGTTTTTTGTTCCCAATATTGGGTTGGACATACCAATACAAAGTTTGCAGTTATTTAATTTTTTTCTTAGTCCATGTTTTTATTCTCAATGTACTTTGACTGTTCCTTTTCCAAAATTATTAGTAGCCTTGATTTAATTATATCCATATAATTAGTTCCTTGTTATTGGCTTCGCTGAATTTACCATATTCATACAATTAATTTTTCAACGTAAAACATATTAGATGAATAGAATCTAGTTGTGCTACACATAAAATTAAAAAAATACTAGTGATATGAATACTATACTATTGCTACAGAGTTATTGGACTTCGTTTACCATGTAGTTTTGACATTTCATCTCCTATGAATGAGGGAGTTGAAGCCAATATTTTAATTTAGACGAAAATTTACTGACCAATATTATTAGCATCGAACAACATTTTTTAAGGAAATATTTTTAGCATCGAGCACAAACTCTAAAGAAACATTTTTATGATGCAGAACCACATTAGAAAATGTGGTTGGTATATGGTGATAGCAATGTATCAACAAAAATAATAATTATTAGGTGCATGGTAGGGATCTATAAACCCTAATATTGATATTACAAAATTAGTTAACCACATTAGTGAACAAAGTAAAAAAAAGTTGAATTTTATAGTCATTTTTGACCATGATCAGACTTTGATGCAATGTGACAATCATTATCGCATTGTTGTATTACATTGCAATTTATCCAACATTACATTGTAACATTATAAAATGATTCAATCACATTTACTAATGTAGTCGACTATGTTCGATTATGTTTGACAGTAAACAATGTTCAAATTCAGTCAAACATAAATATAGGGTGTTAATATATAGGGTTGATAATATTAAGGTTTATTATATAGGGTTTATAATATCAGGGTTTACAATTATATAGGGTTTAAAACATAAATATAGGGTGTTTAATATACAGTCTTTAATATATTAGGGTTTATTATTAAGGTTTATAATTATATAATGGGTGTTTAATATGCAAGCTTTAATATATATGTTTTATAATATTAGGGTTTATAATTTTAGGATTTACAATATTATGGTTTATGCTTTATAATATTAGGGTTTAATATTATATTTCAAATATTATGTTTTATAATAATAACTTTAAAATATTGGGTTATAATATTATGATTTATAATATTAGGTTTTAATAATAACACAAGCACATTAGTAAATGTGGTTGATGGTAATAGGCATATATCAATAGAATTAATAGCTTTTAGGTATATGGTAGGGATTTATAAACACTAATATTGAAATTTCAAAATTAGTCAGCCACATTTAGTAATGTTGTTAACTATGTTCGATTATGTTTGTTGACTATGTTTGACAATGATAAAACTTTGTCACAATGTGACAATAATTGTCATATTGTTAAATCATATTGCAATTTATCCAAAGTCGCATTGCAAGATTAAAAAAATTAATCAACCACATTTAATAATTGGGTTGACTACGTTCGATTATGATTGACATTCAACACTCTTCAACTTTAGTCAAACATAAATATAGGGTGTTTAATATATAAGGCTTAGTATATATGGTTTACAATATTAGGGTTTATAATTAAATAGGGTTTCAAACATAAATATAGTGTGTTTAATATATAGGCTTTATAATATTAGGATTTAATATATAGGGTTTAATATTAGTCCTACCAGCGTTACTCAACCACATGTAAATTCAATCCTTGAGGGGGCTATCCTAATGACATAAATCAAAGGAGACTTATATAATCCTGGATTCATTGAAGAGCGAGATCAAACATTCCCATAGATCTGATCATTTAGATAGTGATAAGGAAACAAAAAATATTAAAGAACACCAAGCCATGGAATTCTCACAAAGTAATGCAATTATTGTACCCTTTATACATGTTCCTGATAACTCCTCGAAATGGATTGATATCCATAATAGAAAAGGAAAAAGGAAAAATCTATGATAAACCTTAGGCTCTAAGACCAAGGGTGTAGTAAATGTATTGTCTTGTATTGGGTGACAGGTGAAGGATGATGGCAAACTAGGCCATAAAATGTGATATAATTCATTTTTGATTGATAAATAGAATTTTTAGACTTACAAAAAAAAAAGTATTTGGTTTATAATATAGGGTGTAATATTAGGGTTTGTAATATTGGGTTTTTTATATTAGGTTTTATGATATTGGATTTAAAATATTAGGTTTTAATACTAGCACAATATTATAAACCTAATATTAAAACTCAATATTTTAAACCTAATATTTTAAACTTTAAATTATATACACAATGTTATAAACCCTAATATTAAACCCAATATAATAAACCATATTATAAACCCTAATAGTAAACCCTATATTATTAGGGTTTATAAATCCCTGCAATACACTTAATATTATTAATGTTGTTGATATACACTTAACATATATCAACCATATTTACTATTGTGGTTGTGCATGTGCTTGATATAGGTGTATTAACATATATAAACCACATTTACTAATGTGGTTGTGCAAGTTATTACTAACATATTACAATGAAAAATGGAAATAAAAGTCACATCTTACCCAAAAATATTTAGGCCTAAATTATTTACACGTTTTTAGTTTAACTTTATGTTGAAAATAGATCCATCTTTTTGGGCTTGGATTTAATGGTAAAAGGTTATGTTTTTTTTAAGACTAGCTAAGCTTCAATTCCTATGATGGTCTAAAGTAGTCAAACATATGATTAAATATAATGTTTACTAGTGCACACATAAGTGGATCAAATCCCTACATATGTCTTTCAATTTTATACTGCCTAGAGCAAAACAATAGGGGAATAGATATACTCTTAATACACTACTTGCCTTAGGTGAATGAATGTTTTGTTGTAACATCTCCCAATAAAGTCACAGGAAAATGCCTGGAGTTAGAATTTTTTTACAACATTTTCCAACTTGTAACTTTTTGAATTAATTCCCATATTCCTTCAGTGACCATTAGATAAACCATCATCATCACCTAGAGTAATATTTAGTAAAGGAATAGTAATTTACACAACCATTAACTGTCAATGTTGTAGCATATTAACTTAAACTTCCTGATGTAACCTTGCATCCATTTTGTTGGGTGTGTGTTATATTCTTTTGACGACTAGCCCCACGTGTGAAGATGGGGGGCTTAGAGAGGGGAGGTAGCCCCCCTCTACGGGGTCCGACGTAGCACCATGGGAATCTTTTTTTTGTACCCTATATTAGGTGAGCGAACCTACCTATGGTTTTTTGAATTGGTTTTTCACATGGTTTTAGGCATGATGGTTTTCTGCCCATGGTATCTTGTAGATTCGGTCAAGGGAACAATGGTTATGTTCTAATCCAGAGTTAATGGATTGGGATTTATGGATGCTTTGGAATGTATATATATGTAATGTAACATTGAAAAGAATATAATGAAAAATCAATCTAGTAGTCCCGGTTTTGAGATCCAGGGAAGAATCTCTGTGTATATTTGTTTTATGTTTTATGCTCTCGCCATTGTTTATTTTCTGTTTTTAAGAATTCGTTTGTAGGAAATTTCTGTACAGGGTAAAAACCTACATTTGGTATCAGAGTTGTTTTAGCTTCAAGGGGACGCCTTTGCTATTGAGGTGTTTTTCTCAGGCTTGTGGTAGACCATGTTCAGTGGGAGATTTGCAAGATCAATTCTTGCTATGAAAGAAGATGACAAAAAGTGGAAAGATAAAGATCGAAAAATTTGATGGTTAGAGTTATGAGTTTTGGAAACTCAAGATGGAGGATTTGCTGGTGGATCAAATATTAGTGGATCACAGTAGATCCTGGTACCAAACCAATGAAAATGTCAGATGAAGACTGGGGGAAGTTGGATCAGAAAGCAAAGAGCACAATATGGTTATGTATCTCATATTCAATATTGTTGAATGTATCATGGGAAGCTATGTTGAAGGCTTTGTGGTACAAGTTAGGGAATTTGTACCAATCTAATTCTCTGGTGAACAAATTATTCCTACGGAAAAAGTTGTATAACTTGAGGATGAAGGATGGAGACTCAATGACAGAACACATGAATGCCTTTAATAATTTGGTAAGTCAGTTGTTATCTTTTGATATAAAATTTTTAGATGAAGATAAGTGCATTAGTTTGTTGTGTTCTCTACCAGAGTCGTGGGACAATCTCGTTGTTGCAATAGGTAGCAATACAACTACCTTGAAGTTTAATGAAATAGTCTCATCCTTACTGTCGGAAGAGATGAGACGGAAAAATATGGAGGGAAAAAATGGAGATGCCTTGTCTGTACAAGGATGGTCCCAGAAGAGAAAGAAAAATAAGTCCTCGAGTGGGATACCTAAATCTAGAGGGAGATCTAAATCTCCAGGAAAAAATGTGAAGGTGTTCTAGAAATGCGGAAAGGAAGGGTACTTCAAAAAGGATTGTAGATCTAAAGCTCCTGAGAAAGGCAAGGGATCTAATGATGCTCCTTCTTCAGAGGCAAAAACAACCTCAGATGAAGGTGGGGATGTGTACTTGGCTTCTTTTTCAAGTACACATGTAGATCATGAGGAATGGTTGATTGACACAGGTGCATCCTTTCACGTCACTCCCCACAAGGATTGGTTCCGTGGATATGAGAAATATGATGGTGGTGATGTCTTCTTAGGGGATGAAAAAAGGGTTAGAATCATCGGTCGTGGAAAATTCAAGTTGAAGTTTCAAGGTGGAATGATTGGAACACTTCCAAGTGTTTTGCATATTCCTGCATTAACTAGAAATATGATTTCTGTAAGTAAAGTAGATGATGCAGGTGTAAAATAATTGTTTGAGAAAGACACCTGTAAGATGGTTCAAGGAGCACTGGTATTGATGAAGGGAGTTCATATTGGAACTCTGTACAAGATTCTAGGTAACATTTTTATTGATGGGTGCAACAGTTTTGTGGTTCCTGAAAGTGGAGTGGAAAACCTTATGATCTTTTGAGAAAAGACCATGCTATGGCATCAAAGGCTTGGACCTATTGGAGATAAGGGCCTTAAAATAATTCATGGTAATGGTATGGTAGAAGGTATGTCTATTTTCTCTCTAGATTTCGATCTTTGTGAACATTATGTATATGGGAAGAAAAATCGGGTGAGCTTTCCCTTTGTTTCTAAGAGGGTGAAAGGGATATTAGAGCTTGTGCACAGTGATGTGTTTAGATCTATGTTAGTTCCATAAATGTGTATGTCTATGTACTGTGTATCATTCATAGATGAATTCTCAAGGAATGCCTGGATATATTTCCTCAAGAAGAAATATGAAGTCTTTTACAGGTTTAAAGAATTTAAGGTTCTAGTGGAAAAATAGACAAAGAAGAAGATAAAGGTGCTGATGACAGATAATGGTGGAGAGTTGTGCAAGAAATAATTTGAAGAGATATGTAAGAAGTGTGGTATAGCATGAGAAAAGACTACTACATACACACTTCAGCAAAACAGAGTTTCAAAAATAATGAAAAGGATGTTGATGGAAAAGGAAATAAGCATGCTCAATGGTGTTGGGTTAGGACATGAATTATGGGCAGAGGCAGTGGAGATTGCATGTTACTTTGTTAATATATCACCTTCATTAGTGTTGAAGGATAAGTCTCCACAAGAGGTATGGACTGGTAAGAAACCCCGTCTTTCACATCTGTGTGTATTTGGATGTGATGCATATGTACATGTTCCAAACGAGAAAAGAACCAAGTTGGTTAGTAAATCTAAAAGGTGCATCTTTACTGGGTATAAGGATGGTTTAAAAGGTTATAAGATTTGGAACCCAGAAACAAGAAAGGTTGTGTACAATCGAGATGTGGTGTTTAGAGAGGTGAAATATGTTTTTAAACATGGAGTCCTACGAAAGGAACCTGAGAAGATATATTTTGAGCTAAAGGAGGAAGAATCAGTCTCTACAACAAAAGAGGAATCAAAAGATGAAGAGCCACAAACTCCAGCTGTGAGAAGATCAGTTTGAGAAAGAAGGTGATCCAGACTTATGTCAGAACACAACAAAATATAGAAACACCCATATACACAGAGATGTGGCAGAAATAAAACTTCATTTCATTAATATCAAAGAACTGAAATATGCTTACTTACAAAAACAAAAATAAACTAGCTTGGGTAGTGGTAGCTTATCTTTGAGAAGAGATGCGGTGGCTACATGCCTCTGAACTGTGTTACAATGAGGTTCAAAGACCTATTCATTATTGAGAAACAATGGAAAAACCTAAACATCCAAAAACCCAACCCTAGGAGATGAAGTGCCAAAACTGTGGTCCTCGTTTGGGTAAATTGGTACATCAACTTCCTGAGGTTGTAGCTTTGGCATATGATCTCTATTTGGATATCATAATTCCTCATTTCAAATATCTCAGAGAAGAGGCTGAAAATAAATTGCTAAATTAGATTGGGACTTTTCCAGTCTTTCTGGTTTCCCTAAAAACGTCTTTTAGTCCCTCGAAATGGCTCTGGACCTTTAGGACCTGAAAAACTACCAAAAATAGTAAGTTGTGCTATAATTAAGGAAACTAAAAATAAATAATGATGGGGATCCAAGTGGAATAGGTGGGTGGCCACCAATATCCACCTGGATCAGTCCTCCCCCCTTAGGAACCAATGGTCCCCATTTCATTGAGTGCCTCCATGAGATGGGGAAACTTTTGCTAAACTTCATCCCCGGTGAGCCACTTGCCTTGTAGTAGGAGTTGGCCATCGTTCACAACTTGATACAGTTGGATATTCTACTGGTGAGTGTTATTTTTCTGCATGTCCATGATTTGATCATTTCTGGCATGTTACATGCAGTCTGGGTTTAACTCTGTTGGTGTGAGCTGTTCTGCAATGTCTAATGTGTCCAGTAATGGTGGAAAGTATGGTCAAAGGCGGTCCATGTTGAACATTGAGTGTAGACCAAAGAATGGTGGAATTTTGAGCTCTAAAGCATTGTCCCCTATAGCCTTAGTGATGTGTAAGGCCCATATCAGAGTCGACGAAGCTTACGGTGGGGCCCAACAAAGCACTCCTTCTACAAATGTAAAAGAACTTTGTCACCCACAAGGAACTTGTGTGGCACCGAAGTTGATCATGATGTTGCTTGTACTTAGCATTAGCTCTGTCCAATATGTTATGGACCTGCTAGAAGAGTGTTGAATGCACTCAATGAAGTTGTTAGCCCTTTCAGCTTCGGACTAGGCATGAGATGAGTCTTCTTGAGTAGCTACAAATGGTATGGCCACATCAATGGGACATAGTGTCTGGAATCCCAACCCCACCTAAAAGGGGTTGTGGCTAGTTTAGATATGGAGAGCTATATTGTAGCTGTGCTAGATATAGGGAAGGCTTTCATCACATGTGCATGGATGCTTCAAGTTGTACATATGCAGAATGTGTACGATAATCCTATTGATGACCTCTGTTTGGCCATCAATTTAGGGGTGGAAAGTCATGGACTTAGTGAGATTGATATCCAACATCGACTAGAGACTTGCCCAAAATGTGCTTAGGAACCTGCTGTCTCGATCTGAGATAATGGACTGTGGGATCCCAAAATGTACCTACACTCATTCAATGAACCGCTTAGCAGTGGCTTCTGCTGTGATACTCTTCTTGCAGGTTGCCTGAATGACCATCTTAGAGAATACATAAACAAACACGAAAACACAGTCGTTGCTACTCTTAATAGAAGGAAGGCACGACATGTAATCCATGGAGATGTATTCCCAAGGTCGATTTGTACTAGGAAAAGGAGTATATAGGCCTTGCTTCTTGATGGTTGGTTTGACAATGGAATAGGCAGTGCAGGATATGATGTACTTCCCAACATCATGTCGAAGGTTCGGCCAATAAAAATACCTTTGTAGCACTACCACTATTTTCTCTACACCGAAATGTTCAACCACCTGACTATTATATGCCTCCAAAATCATCTTGACACACTCGCTTGGAGGAACATAGATGTGTCAGATGTGGCATAACAATGCATCCTGGAGGTGAAAATTCCAAACCTACTTACCTTACAGGAGCGTATGGTATGTGCTATTGAATTCTGGATAGTTCTTGTAAAGATGCTGCCACCTAGGGAAAATTTTAAGGATGGAAATTTATCTTAAAGTTTAGAAACATTGACGAATATTACAAGTCCCTAATATGTAGACTATAAAATGTTTGGTGATATTTTTTGAAGATATCCAAATTTTTAATGACTTTATATAGTCTCTATAAAATTTTGGCGATTTTTAGGATAACATAATTTATACTATAAAATTTGGGCAAATCACTTTTAGAAAAAATGGAAATTGGCGAATATTTTTTTTTGGAAAAACCATGGAAAAGTAGCCCACCTACGAATATTAGCCCCTAAAATTTTCTATGCCGCCACCCTACAGTCTCGTGTCCACAAGAGTTGAGCACAATGGTCAGCGCCATGACCAGTGGTTTGCTGAGGCAGTATGCAACATTGTTGGCGCTTTCCTTCTTGTACTTAATGTTCAAATGGAACCGTTGCAGGTATGTGGACCTTTTCTGATGGTGATCATTCTACAACTTCCCTTGTGTCTATATGAATTACAAGGGTTAGTGGTTTGTGTGGATGACTGTTTCCCAGAATGTAATTCTTCCATTGTCGGTAAGCCTTCATAATGGAATACATATCTTTATCATAGGTGGGATACTTTCGAACTGTGTCTGAAATTTTCTTACTATGATATGCCACTAGATGCCCCTGCTGAGTAAGAACTACACCAATATCATAGTTGAGGCATCTTTCTCAATTTCAAATGGTTTCTATAGGTCTGGTAATGTGAACACTAGTGCAGAGCAGAGGCGATGCTTCAACTTAGAAAATTTCTTCTTTTGGGATTCAGGCCAAAATAAATTTTCTTTCGCTCCACCCTTAGTGACTTGACTTAAAGGTCAAGTGATATGAGAGAACCCCAACATGAACTTGCAATATAAATTGGCAAGACCTAGAAAGTTGCAGAGCTCTGGTAGAGTGGTTGGGGTTGACCAATCCCGAATGACTTGTATCTCGGCTCAGTCCACATGCACACCCTTCTAATGAACGACGTACCCCAGATATTGAACTTGGGTCATGCTAAAAGTGCATTTACCCAAATTGGTAGACAACTTATGTTGTCATAGGGTTTGAAGGACGTGTCAAATATGGAGGAGGTACTCTTCCCAACTCTGGTTGAAGATCAAGATTTCATCTAAATACACCACCATGAATGCATTAGTGAAGAGTCACAAGATGTCATCCATTAATATCATGAAGGTTGCGTGGGCATTCGTCAACTTGAAAGTCATGAAAAACCATTAAAAAAGGCTCTGCTTGGATTTGAAGGCAAACTTCCATACATTGGAGGGTTCGATAGGAACTTGGTGATAACTAAACTTAAATTCAATCTTGATGAAATATTTGCCCTCTTTGAGCTAGTCCAGAAGGTCATCAATTTGTGGGATTGGGTACTTATTCCAAACAATGATCTTGTTCAGTGCCTGATAGTCAATACAGAGTCTCCAAGTCCCATCCTTCTTCTGTACCAATACAATTAAGCTCCCATCGGGTGATGAGCTTGGCTTGATGTGTCCTTTTTGCACCAACTCTTGAATATGCCTCTTGATCTCATAGTTCTCTAGAATAAAGTGTTGATAGATCTGTCCATTGGGTAGCAGAGCACTCGGGGTTAGGTCGACGGTCCTTGACTTGACAGTGTAGAGGTACCCCCATAGGTGAGGCGAAAATGTCTATGTACTACTCCATGACCTTGTCCATCTAGTGCTGTTGTGCGTAGGAGCTCTGTCTGGAAGCTGTGGACACAACCTTCTTCTTGCCCTGAGGGTGAATCATAAGGAAAATGAATTTCCTAGTTTAGGAAATGATCTTACTGCATTGCTTTACAGTGATCAGAGAGATGGCAATAGGCAGAGCTACCTCCAGTATCTTGTACGACTTATTGCCCAAAGTAATAATCACAAAGCGAGGTCTAGACTCATATATAGCATGTCGATTCCAAAAGTATGGTTTTCCTAGTAATACATTGTTAGGTCCCTATAATACTAGTGATTCCCCCATTACTATTGTCATTGTATCCCTTATTGTTATTGTTGTGCCCCTATTATCCCCATATTGTTATTATTGTGCCCCATAGAATCCCACTATTGTTATTTTTGTGCCTTTATATTATTATTGTTAGGCCGGCTTGGTTATATTGTGACCCCTTAGACTCTTATACATAGAAAGGAGGTTTTGTCATTTGTATCATCCAGGAATTGTTCATTTGTGTAATGTAAAGGAGGTTTCACCCTCAAAGAGGCTGAATTCTAAGGCGTTGATCTATCTTTTTATCTTTTTGTGAGTTGGTTTCCTAACATTTGGTATCAGAGCTTTGGATTCTAGGGTTTCGCTGCTCCAAATAGGTCATCATGGAATTTTCACTATAGCTTTTTTTTTTTGCGACGTTTCAGAAGCTAAAACAAAAACCCATTTGAGAAGCAATCAGTCTGAACCTCGGCTCCAAATTTCAGATCCTGTCTCGCTATATTTTTGGAGATATAGTCTAAGGAAGTTAGGGTTTTTTCAGACCCCTGAATTACATTCCAAACAGGTCACTGTGGGAAAATCATCATAACAGTCTCTCTGAGCATCAGATTGAAATTTCGTAAGAAGTTGTAGAAAGAGGAAGGACTATAGTTTCTTGTATATATTTTTCAAATCCAAAGGTTGAAATAGTGACACGTGGAATGTCATACAAGTTTGCTCTACTGAACTAGTCTATAATCAGGTCACCGTGGGAGATTTGGCATAACTCTTCCTTGGAGAATCCAATTTGGATCAGACTGGTGGCATTGGAAAGAGAACACAGAGGGCTACTGCAGGTCATGATTTTAGAATTGGGAGATCCAAAATTACAGAGGTACATCAGATTCAATATCGAGCTCCTACAAGTGAAAAAGGGTGTGTATTTTTTAAATTTTTGCATAAGCTTGGTTTGAAAAATTAGTTTGAAGGAATTCAAAGGGCATAGTGAAGCATTATTATCGGTAATTTATGCCCCGAAGAAAGAAAATGGAAACACATAGTAAGAAACTTGAAAGCTCTAGCATGACTCATGAAGAAGAGGAAGAAATGCAACATGATATATCAATATTATGAAACCAAGTGCAACAAATTTCACTCGCACAAATGGTAAAAAAAATTAAGATGGATGGTTTAAAGAAAGACATAGAAGCTAAGATGGATGGTTTAAAGAAAGGAATAGAAGCTAAGATGAATGGCATAGAAGCTAAGATGGATGGCGTGGAAGCTAATATGGATGGTGTGGAAGCTAATATGGATGGCATGGAAACTAAGATGGACGATTTGAAGACAGATTTGAAGACATGCATGGAAGATTTGAAGACAGATTTGACAAAGTTTCTACAATAAATGCTTACTAATGGCGAAAGCGTAGTAAAGGAAACTCATGATGAGAACAAAATAAATGGTAATCATGATCTCATAGACTCTAACATTGGATTGAAGAACCACCATGTTCCAAAGATTGATATCAGGAAGTTTGATGGCAAGGATCCCGGAACATGGATACTACAGATGGAGCAATTTTTCAATCTCCATAATGTGCAAAACATAGAAAAGGTACGCATTGCAACTTTATATTTGGAACCAAATCAGTTTGTATGGTATCGATGGCTTTGCTCTCATAAACAAATTGTCACTTGGGCTATTTTTACGGATGAAATGATAGCACATTATGAGGATACAAAAATCAACACTCTTTTTAGCCAATTGATGAATCTCAAACAAAAAGGTTCAATGATGGAGCACATTGAGGACTTACAAAAATTGAATATAAGGGTAAAAGATATTCTAGAGGAGCATATGATTGATATGTTCATATGGACTTTAAAAGATAACATCCAACATGAGTTTCGCCTTTGGGAACCAGATTCATTGGAGAAGGCATTCAGGTTGGCAAGAAAAATGGAAAGAAAAATTATGGCAATAAGGAAGCCTACCACTCACAATCATAAAGATGTAAGTGTTGCTACCCCTAGCCATCCACAACCTACAAGGTTGACACCACAACAATTGGAAGAAAAAAGAGCAAAAGGGATTTGTTACAGTTGTGATAGCAAATACACTAAAGGTCATAAGTGTGCGGAGAAGAAATTATTTTACATAGATTGTGAAGAGGAGGAAGAAAAGGAACAAGAAATGTCAAAAGGAGAGCATATACACAAGGAAAAAACCCTAGAAAAAGAAGAAATGAATCCGACCATGTCTTGTAATGCATTGGCTAGAATTACCACTCCTCAAACTATCAAGATAGAAGGGCATATCAAGAAGAAAAAGGTAATAGTGTTGATTGATTTGGGAAGTACCCATAATTTTATTCATTATAAGATAGCCAAAGAATTGAATTGCTTCCTATATCCAGCACCAGAGTGTCAAGTGATGGTTGCAAGTGGAGGAACCATAAATTTCTAAGGAAAGTGCCATAATATCAAGCTATCCATGGGAGAATATGTATTGAATAGACCAATGCTTTCCATTCCAATGGGTGGTACTGATGTTGTACTAGGAGTCCAATGGCTACAATCATTGGGTACAATAGCTTTTAATTTTCAAGAACTTTTCATGAAATTCTCTTCAGAAGGAAAGGAAATTGAATTAAGGGGTATCGCAGGGAAACCGGGAAAGATAATCAACTCTAATGGATTGACAAAGCTTCTAAATAAAGAACAATGAGGCATAATTGCACAATTATGTTCATTAGAGGTTCCCACATTGAAATCATCCATTTCTCCAGATCTCCAAAAAGTCTTGGACAATCATTCCTAGGTATTTGAGACTCCTAAAGGCCTCCCACCTATTCACGATCATGATCATGCTATCAATTTGATTCCAAGAAGTGTTCCTCCAAACATCAGGCCTTACAGATATGCCTAAGTCCCAAAGGGTGAAATTGAACGTATGGTTGAAGAAATTCTAGAGGCTGGTATAATTCAACCTAGTGAAAGTTCTTTCTCTGCTCTAGTAGTATTGGTTTACAAGAAGGATGGATCATGGCGCATGTGTCTAGATTATAGGGAGCTCAACAAGCTCACAATTAAAGATAAATTTCCCATTCTTGTCATTGATGAATTATTGGATGAATTGCATGGATCAATTTACTTGACCAAGTTGGATCTTCATTCAGGATATCATCAAATTAGAATGAAGACTGAAGACATTCCAAAAACAAAATTTAAAACTCATGAGGGTCATTATGAATTTTTGGTCATGCCTTTTGGCCTTACTAATGCACCTTCTACATTTCAAGGTTTTATGAATTCCAGTTTCAAATCCTTCCTTAGAAAATTTGCGTTAGTATTTTTTGATGATATACTAATCTATAGCAAGTCTTGGAAGGATCATGTCGAACATGTTGACATGGCGCTCAAACTATTGGAGGAGAAACAATTATATGCAAAAATGTCCAATTTTTATTTGGAGTACAAGAGATGGAATATCTGGGTCATATTGTATCTCATGAAGGTGTTAAGGTAGACCCTAGCAAAATTAAAAACATTAAGGAATGGAAAATCCCCACATCCATAAAGCATCTACAAGGATTTCTCAGGTTGACAGGGTATTATCACAAGTTTGTTAAGAATTATGGGAGAATAGCAGCACCTCTAATAATATTATTGAAGAAAGATGCATTCTCATGGACTCCAGAAGCAACGAAGGCCTTTGAACATCTTAAAGAGGCAATGTGCCAAGCACCAGTCTTAGCTACACTGAACTTCACAAAAACCTTTATTGTGGAATGTGATGCCTCAGGAAATGGAATTGGTGCTGTTTTAATGCAAGAACAAAGACCCATTGCTTTCAAAAGTCGTCCAATCAAAGGAAAGTATTTACACAAATATATTTGTGAGAAGGAAATGTTGGCAATACTACATGCACTTAAGTAATGGTGACCCTACCTAATGGGAAGACACTTCAAGGTAAAAATAGATCATGATAGTCTTAAATACTTTTTAGAACAAAGATTATCTTCAGAAGAGAAGCAAAAATGGGTCACAAAGATGTTGGGCTATGACTTTGAAATCATATACAAAAAAGGGAAGAAAAATGTTGTGGTAGATGCACTCTCAAGAAAAGATGAGGATGTGGAAGCATTTCTTTGCACCATTTCTATTATCCAACCAGATTGGATAAACGAAGCAAGGGATGAATGGAAGAATGACGAGGAAGTGTGGGCGCTCATTCAAAAGATACGACAAGATCCCAGTACATCCGATACATTTAGCTAGAAAAATGATTTGTTATGGTATAAGGATCAGTTATACCTATGTAAGAATTCCCAACTCAAACAAAAGATTCTTATGGAATTGCACACCTCCCCCTTAGGAGGGCACTCAGGATTTCTAAAAACCTACCACAGGGTTAAGAAGGATTTTTTTTGTGATGGCCTTAAATTAGATATTCAAAATTTTGTGGCGGAATGTTTGGTTTGCCAAAAAATTAAAGTTGAAACAATTAAGACCTCAGGACTATTACAATCCTTATCCATTCCAAGCCAACATTGGGAGGAGGTTTCAATGGATTTTATCACAGGTTTACCCAAGTCTGAAGGAAAAAGTGTTATCATGGTGGTAGTTGACAGGCTTACCAAGTATGCACACTTTTGTGCATTATCTCATCCATTTAAAGCAAGTACAGTTTCGACTGCATTTATGGAAACAATTCAAAAGCTACATGGAAACCCAAAGATTATTGTAGGCGACAGAGATCCCATTTTCACTAGAAACTTTTGGACATAATTATTTTCTTGTCTTGGGACTTAGTTAGCTCATAGCTCATATTATCATCCTCAATCTGATGGGAAAACTGAGATAGTAAACAAATGTTTGGAAGGATATCTTGGTTTCTTTGTATATGATAAACAGACACAATGGGTCAAATGGTTGCCTCTGGTTGAATGGTGGAATAACACTTCCTTCCATATTGCAACAAAAATGACCCCATTTATGGCACTTTATGGATATCATCCACCATCCATCACATGATATTTAAGAGAAAATTCTAAAGTTCAAGCAGTGGAAGATCACATTGAGCATCAACAACAAGTTCTCCAACTCTTAAAGGATAACCTTGGCGGAGAATAGAATGAAACACCAGGTAGATCAACATCGCAACAAAAGAAGTTTTGATGTAGGTGATTGGGTATTCCTACGGCTACAACCATATAAACAAATGTCCCTCAAGCAAGCTAAGAAGGATAATAAATTATCACCAAAGTATTATGGTCCGTACAAGGTGTTGCAAAATATAGGTACTATGGCATACAAATTGGAACTTCCTGCAGCTTTCCAAGTGCACCCAGTTTTCCATGTTTCATGCTTAAAGAAGGTTATAGGTGACAAGATTCCAGTTCAAACAATATTTCAGAACTTGATGAGGAAGGAAAAATCATATTGGAACCTGAAGTAGTCAAAGAAACAAGAACTTGATAGCTACGAAATTGATCAATTTCAGAGTATCTTATTAACTGGAAGAACTTACTCGTTGAAGATTCCACATGGGAGGATGAGAATTTTATACAGAAGCACCCAGAACTACTCAAGTGTTGAGGACAACACTTCTCTGAAGGAGAGGGGCATGTTAGGTCCCTATAATACTAGTGTTTCCCCCATTACTATTGTCATTGTATCCCTTATTATTATTGTTGTGCCCCTATTGTCCCCATATTGTTATTATAGTGCCCCATAGAACCCCACTATTGTTATTTTTGTGCCTTTATATTATTATTGTTAGGTCGGCTTGGTTATATTGTGACCCCTTAGACTCCTATATATAGAAAGGAGGTTTTATCATTTGTATCATCCAAGAATTGTTCATTTGTGTAATGTAAAGGAGGTTGCCCACTCGAAGAGGCTGAATTCTAAGGCATTGATATATATTTTTATCTTTTTGTGAGCTGGTTTCCTAACATACATCACAAGATTTAAGAGGAGAAACATAACATAGTACCTCATCTATGAAGTGGTTGATGTTGTATGGAAGGTGACATTGCTGGCTGACACAGAGATCTCGTCCTTGGCGAACCCACCCGATGGTGTATGACTGCAGATGTGCTGTAGTCAGTAGGTCCAACTGCTTCATGAAATTTGATGAAATGAGGTTCTTTTGGATCCTTCTATCAACAATGAACTATAGCGGATAACCCTTCATCCAAATTTTTGAGTGGAAGAGGCATTCCCCCTCCTCTGGATCTTTAGGCTCATTCTTGTGGATCTTAGTGGTGGACATGGTTGCACTAGGGTCTACATCAATGATATTCTTCCCTTTGTCATTTCCCTTGTCAGGTTCTAACTCATAGTTAGAACATGTGTCTGATTTGGAAGCCTTTAGCTTGGCCACTGGTGACTTCTTAGCTCGACACACACATGTGTTGTGAGTTGAGATCTTATGGAACTCACACCATTTTCCCGTGTCCTTCTTTGTCTTCTTGGTGTCATTCTTTACTTGTGGCTTTGGAGGGTTGTCCTAGGTCACCACACCTTGGCTTTGTCCTTTGTCCTATGGCTTGGGGGTGCCTTTTCCTTGCATCAATTTCGGAGATCCAAAGTCTCACTTCTTCTGTTTAAACTTCTGCTCAATCTTGATAGCGTATCGGTACACCGTGCCGAGCAAGGAGATGTCCAAGAACTCCATCTCATCTTGGATGTATTTGTGTAGGAAGCTGAGGTAATTGAGTACCAAATGTTGCTCAGAATCCTTGATACTGAGCTTTGTGTAAAGGGTATGGAAAAAAATTGTAAACTCTGACACATCTTGGTCCCTTCCCTACTATAATGTGGTCCACTTTATGTATTTATCTTCAGAGCTCATGACAGGGTAATATTGTTCCTTGATGATGTCTCAGAAAGAATTCCAAGTGGGTGTGGCTGAAAATAGTGAGGATTCCCTGTCATCCTTTTGTTCACAGTAGGTTTCCCACTAGTCCTTGACGTGTGGGGCGACTTTGGGAAGTTAAAAAGTAATATTTTATTGATTGGAAAAGTCATGAACTGAAAATATCTTTCCAACAAATTTAACCATTTATCTATAACGTATGCATCTATCTGGTCCTCGAATATGGGAATATCAAAGTTAAATTGTACCTTAAAAGGAGTGGCACGTCCAAAGTGGCTGCTGGATGAAGATGCGTTGCTTGTGGGTAGTTGTCGAAAGATCTGGACAAATTTATCCATCATCGTGTTCCTCTATCACTGGAGGGCTTCCTCGAGCTGTATTTTGAAAGGATCTCCTTCCCCCTCATCTTTCTTTTCTTCCGCCATGGGAGGTCGTCCAGTTTTGCAAGGCTAGTCTTGCAAAGGTTCAACTAGATTGAGCCCTAACTCCTTATACCCTGAGCTCATTGGGGACATGTAAACAAAAAAAGTGAAAGTGTAGACCACTCTAATACCATTGATCCAAACTTATGCAGGAACACAAAAAAATATAGAAACACCCATATACATAGAGATGCGGTAGAAATAAAACTTCATATCATTAATATCATAGCACTGAAATATGCTTACATATAGAAATAAAATAAACTAGCTTAGGTGATGGTAGCTTATCTATGAGAAGAGATGTGGCAGCTACATGCCTCTGAACTGTGTTACAATGAGGCTCAAAGGCCTAGTTATTGTTGAGAAACAATGGAAAACCCTAAACATCGAGAAACCTAATCCTAGGAGATGAAGCACCAAAAATGTGGGCTCCGTTTGGGTAAATTGGTACTTCAGCTTCCTGGGTCGTAAATTTGGCATACAATCTCCATTTGGCTTTCAATACATTGTTTCAAAGATTTGAAAGATGAGACTAAAAACAGATTGGTAAAAGAATATGGGACTTTTGTTGACTTTCCATTTTCCCTAAAAATGTCTTTCAGTCCCTCAAAATGGCTCCGGAAGTTTAGGACGTAGAAAATTGCCAAAAATAGTAAGTTGTGCTATGATTAAGGAAACTGAAAAGAAACAATAGTGGGGGTCCAAGTGGAATATGCAGGTGGCCACCAATATCCACCTAGATCAGAAGGCAGCCAGAAAGGTATAGTCCACCTTGCTTTCCGTTCAATTTTTTTCTTTATCTATTACTAATGATGATCCCATAACTATCAGGGAAATAGTAGATTCAAAAGATGGAAAACTATGGAAAGAGGCCATGGTTGATGAAATGGCATCTTTGCACAAAAACGAGGCTTGGGATCTGGTGGAGTTTACGGCTGGAAGGAAACCCATTGGTAGCAAATGGATCTTTAAGAGGAATATGAATGCAGAAGGTAAGATGGAGAAATACAAAGCTCGATTAGTAGCAAAAGGTTATTCCCAGGTGTCGGGAATCGATTTTGGTGATATTTTTTCTCATGTTGCCAAGGTAGCTTATATTATATTACTTTTATCTATTGTTGTTACTTTTGATTTTGAGGTAGAAAAGTTGGATGTGAAGACAACATTTCTTCATGAGGATCTAGAAGAAGAGATCTACAGGAAGCAACCTGAAGGATTTGCAGTGAAGGGTAAGAAATAACTGGTATGCAGGTTAAAAAAGTCTCTGTATGGGTTAAAAGAATCACCAAGGATGTGGTATCAGAAATTTGATACATTTATATGGGGACATGGCTTCACCAAAAGCAAAGTAGATCACTGTGTTTATTTTAAATTAATTGGTGACTGTGTTATTTATCTGGTCTTATATGTGGATGATATGTTGCTGATTGGAAATGACAAAGAAATTATCTAGGATTTGAAGACCCAATTTTCCTCCAAATTCGACATGAAGGATCTCGGTGTTGCAAACTATATTTTGGGCATAGAAATTAAATGATATCGGGCAAAGAGGAAGCCCTAGTTAAACCAAAGGAAGTATGCTGAGACAATACTACAGAGGTTTGATATGCAAGATAGTAAACTGGTGAAGGTTCCTATTCTTGTAGGTGTAAAGTTATTTGTTGAACAATATCCCAAGGCACAAGAAGAGGAAGAGGACATGTCCTATGTTGCATACGCAAGTGCTGTCGGTAGCCTAATGTATGCAATGGTCGATACTAGGCTAGACATTGCACATGCAGTAGGAGTATTAAGCAATTTTATGTCAAAACCAAGAAAGGAGCATTAGATAGGAGTCAAGTAGGTTTTTAGGTATTTTCATGACACTAGTGATTATGCTTCGTGCTACCAACGTAGATCAGGATTGGACATAGTTTCGGACATCTATGGATTTGTTGATGTAGACTAGGCTAAAGATTTGGACTAGAGAAGATCTACAAGTGGGTAAGTGTTTAACCTATTTGGAGGTGTAGTTAGTTGGATGAGCAAGAGGCAGTTTGTAGTGGCACTTTCAACTACAGAGGAATAATACATGGTAGCCACTCATGCAAGCAAGGAAGCAGTTTGGTTACAGAGATTGTTTTCAAGTATGGTGTTAGTACAATGAGCTATAAGAATAGACCGTGATAGCCAAAGTGAAATTTTCTTCGCAAAGAACCCTTCTTATCATTCATAGACAAAGCACATTAATTTTCAGTAGCACTTTGTGAGGGACATGGTTGAGGACACAAAGGTGTTGCTGGTAAAGGTGGGCACTTTGAAGAATACTGAAGATGCATTGATGAAGTCTGTGAGTATTGAGAAGTTTTCTTGGTGTAGAGAAACACTGGGCATTACAGGGCTGGACCAATGACTAAGCTCTCCTGTGACCCGCTGTGTGGAAATGAAAACAACAAGTGGGAGACTGTTGGGTGGGTGTTATATTATTTCCATGACTAGCCCCACGCACGAAGCCGCGGGGTGGCCAACCCCCCCTTCATTGTGCCGGGCACAGTGGAGGGGTCAAAGCGAGGTGGAAGCCTCCCCTATCAAGGGGTTTGAGGGGGCTGGTACCCCCCCTCTATGGGGTCTGGGGCAGAACCTTGGGAATTTTTTTTGGACCCTATATTAGGTGGGCATACCTGCTTATGATTTTATGCATGGGTTTTGCACATGGTTTTGGGCATGATGGTTTTCTTCCCATGGTATCTTTTAGATCTAGTCAAGGGAACTACAGTTATGTTCTAATCTAGGGTTAATGGATTGGGGCTTATGGATGCTCGACATGTATATATATGTATTGTAACATTGAAAGGTATATAATAAATCAATCTGGTAGTCCCGGTTTTGGGATGCTGGGGAAAATGTTTGTGTATATCTGTTTTATGTTTTATGCCCTTGCCATTCTTTATTTTCTGTTTTTTAAGAATTCGTTTGCAAGTAATTTATGTACAAGGCTAAAACCCATAAATTTCATGATTCTTTTAACTCAGTTAATTAATCACATTCTTGAAAATGTAAATGTCACATCATGGAAGGAATCAACATCTTAAAAAATGGCACAACAAGAAACCAAATCATTAGACACTGATATACCCTTGAAACCTCGTAGGGTGAAAACCAGAAAATGTTTAATTTTATTATTAAATTCTCATGATGGTGTTCACCCCTCATTCAATGGATTGTAAGGGAGTCCATACCTTAACCATTGTCATAAAATATTACAAATACATATAATTTAAATACAACATATCTAGCTAAAATCTATTAAAATCATCATGATATCATTTGCTCAAAAATCTTGAATCTCTATGTCTTTGTGGCCTAGATGCTTTCCATCAGTGGATCATCTTGCAACTAACATTCCTCAATTTGTATGGATCCTTTATCAATAACAATGTTAAATATAATCCATATTTTACATATGTCGCAGTCTTTTCCTACAACTAGATAGTGAACAAACTTTGATATCTTGATTAGATCAAATAATGATCATACCAATAACAAATCTTTATTAGTGTTGCTTCAACATCTATTCATGTATATTCATAAAATGTAAACAAAATATCATGACATGCCCTTTAAATAGTATTTCACATGCATAAGTTAAAATCACTAACTTTCACAACATGTCTATAGACAATTACCATGTTAACCATTATTCCCCTCACACATAAGTCCTCATTCCTTTCCAACGAAAATGAACTACAAATGTCCTTATTATTTTAAAGGAACAAGAACATTAGCTATGTTTCTTTCATGTGAATACATAAAATTTTCACAATTACATGTAGATACATAATCTTTTCTTAAAAGGAAACTAACATAATCTCACATGCAAATGCATAATATTTCCAAAAGAAAAGCTAACATCATCTTGAATGCAAATGCATAATATTTCCTGAAGAAAAGCTAACGTAATATTATTTGCAAATGCATAATATTTCCAAAGGAAAGCTAACATAATATTTCATGTAATACATACCTCCTTTTCCAATGGAAATTAACACAACAACTATTTTTTCTATGCATAAATATTCTTTCTTATTATTTTTCACAATTCTTATAGTCTTCTCTGCATAAAGAGATTTACCACAATCAACTAATCCTTTGTGTATGTAAATACACATTTCTTTTTCTAGAGATCTAGGATAATAGTTATTCTTTTGTTGTGCAAGGTTCACATGTAACTCTTTTCAAGGAAGATGACTTAGATAATTTAATTATCTTCCACAAAAAATCCATCGAAGATTTCTAAGGAATGTACAACAATCTTTTCAAGAAATCAAATGTATTTAACCTATGCTCATGTAGACAAGAACTGTGGAAGTTTTCCATGAACTGTAAGACATAATACCATGCCATTACACATTTCCTTTAAAAAGTGTAACAAAATAATTATTCTTTTCTGCATGCAAATTCATGCCTGTCCTCAAAAAGTATAACACAATAATTATATTATTTTCATGCAAGAAGAACATATATAACTACGGACAAAACGACATGTTCTTTTCCAAGAACACTAACACATTAACTAATATTTTGTGCACATAAATTTCCATTCTCTTCAAGTGAGCTAACATCATGGCTATTGTTTTGTGCACCTTTATAGATACTCTTTTCCAAAAGAATTCATAGTAGTTGGCATTTATATGCATGCATAAACACATATTTCATTTCATTAAAATAAATGCATGCAACCTTATATTTTCTTTTTCAAGAAATCTAACTCAATAATTATTCTTTTTTTTTCTTTTGCTTGCAAATAACTTACTTCTATTCAAGAAATATCAACATAATAGTTCTATTTTCCATGAATATAAAACACATACTCTTCCTCGAGAAGCTAATGTAATAATAGTATCTATGTGCATTTAAGCACATTTGTTTTCTCATGAAACTTTTACGTCAACTTTTATCTCTCTCTCTCTCTCTCACACAGACACACATATAAGTACGTTCTCTTTTCCAAATATGTAGTGTATGGAAACAATACAAATATTAATAACATATCTCTAGCTTTCCACATAAATTCTTTTATGTGTAAATTTCACAGAAATCCCTACATTCCTTACAAGAAATAATATGGATTCCTTTTCGACAAATTAGCACAATGAATTTTTATTTTTGACCATGATATCTCTCCAAGAATAAAAGTGGCTAATATTTTATACAACGATTCATATGCACTCTTTTATTTACTTTTAAGAATTACCCCTGTTGACCTATTTTCTTTTTCAAAAAAATAACTTGGATTTCTTATCATTTCATTCACCATATCCCTACGAAATCCTTTTCAAAAAAAGAGCATGCATTCTATTTTTTCTTACATAAGATGCATATGAAATAATAAATATATCTATCTATCTATCTATATATATATATATATATATATATATCTATACACGTTTCAGGAAAATTAACATAATAACAATCTTTATCCACAAGCAATAACATATATTTTAATAAGAAAACTAGCATGAGTTCTCTGTATGCACAAAATTTCATGAATTTTTTTTTCAAGAGACTCATTAATTTACCTTCTAACCCAAATTTTTTTTACAAGAATTAAAGTACTTAAAATTTCATCATTTCATCATTCCCAAGAACTCATGAGTCTTTTCAAGAATTGGGTTAATTAAGTCACACACCACTAGTACACAACAACATCTTAATGCATACCATGAACGAATGAAGAATGATTTCCTCTATCTCTAAAACACGAATATGTATCATAATGTAGCCATTCCATCTTTGACTCCATCGAAATCTAGGCCAACCATCGGTATGAGCTTATTTCATTCTTTAGGAAGGAATTGGTTCCACACATAATTGAATATGCCACAGATTTGATAGCATTTGAAACAAGTATTAGTTTGAAATGTTGCGCTGAATAGTGCAGAGGAAATTGGTAGAGTTACATCTATTTGGAAACTTCGTCAGAACTGAAAAAAACCTGCTCCAATTTCTTTGTTAGTGTCCATTTAAATGGAGAGAAGCCTTTAGCAAAAATAATACTCTCATGACTCCTGAAGCAAATCCCATGGAAGGAGCCTCCCTTTGAATTTCCAACCCTCTGTCTTTAACAAGATCTGAATGGGATATTTTTAGCAGTTTCTTAACAACTTCTTTATTTGTAACCATATAAATTTTAAAATAAAAATTATTGTTTTTATTAATGCCAAATGGTTCCCTATTTTATGACAACCACATCCCTTAATCCGAGAACATAGATCCATGGAAATGAATAGGGGGTTACCAAACATTCATTTATATTTTAGTAGATTCTTTATGGAAATGGTTCCATTAATAGTAAACTAATAATATTCATTTTATAAGCACCATGTGTAATTACATGGTTTAGTGATGTTACATACTCCCCACCTTAAAGTGGACACTGTCCTCGGTGTTCATCTCTTGCTAGAAATTTAAATTTTACTCATGATATAACAATATAAACAAATTGAAAAGGGATCCTTCCCTTTGAAAATGGATGACTTTTTTCCAAGTAATACCAATAAGAAAAAACAATAAAGTTTTATAAAAAATAATAAGCATTTATCACTACAAAAATATCTATAGCAGTGTTTTGATTTTCATAGTAATATTGTCATTAGGTTATTTATATTATATTAAAGCCCTAATTATTAATATAACCTCAATGTTTGATTTTAATAAAATTTAGGCATTAATGCTTGTTCTAATATAGTCTAGTTTTTAACATTGAATTAATATAGAATTTATGTTATATTAATATTAATTTATTTAGATAGTGGTTAGGTTTTTATTGATATTACATATATTAAGCTATATAGACTTTAGGTTATATAAATATAAATATTAGGTTATATAGTCATATTTATATTAATATTAAGTTATATAATCATATATATTAATATTAAGTTATATATATTAATATTAATAAATATTTATTAGTTTTTAGATAATAAATTTATATAGAGTTTAAGTTATATAAAAGTTTATGATATTAAAATATATATATTAGTTTTTTAGATTTTGATATAGGCATTAGGCTTTATTGTTATTAATACTAGTATATATATATGAAGTTGTATAGACCTTAGGTTAGATAAATATTTAGTTATGTCTTTAGGTTATATAAATATTAATGTTATTAGGATTTATGATATAAATATTAATATATATTCTAATTTTTAGATATTAATACCAATATGGTTTTTAGGTTATTTAATGTTTTTTGATATTAATATCATTATATATATTAGTTTCTAGATAATTATATTATTTTTAAAAATTTTTAGTTTAAAGATTTTGTTTTAAAGTTATTAAATAAATAAGATTAATTTATTAAAATTATAATCAAAAATTAAAAATTTAAAAATTTAAAAATTAAAATTAAAATTAGGTTTCATTATTTATCTTTCCTGCCGACCTGTGCTTTGCCTCTATTATTCCTCCCTCATGAGTATTTATTTCCTCCATCTGGCTCTTCTTTTATCATCTTTCTCTTCATCTTTCTCTTTTCCCTGATGATGGATCCCATTTGGGATTCGAAACGTTGGTGTAAAAACTCCATTACTGTGGGTTCTCCGATCAAAAATTCAAAAAAAAAATATCTATACCAACTTAACATTACATACCAACTACTATTGAAAATCATGGTTACCTTACAAAATAATTTCATTTATAGGTGGTTTCATAGCGTCCATCGAAATCACCCTATAATATATCATCAACAAATTCGACATTGTCACCTTAGTCACAATGTTTTCAATAAAATGGAATACTTTTAACTATCAATCATTTATGCAATGTAAGCGATATTTTAACCATAGTAATTCCACAAGTACTCATAGATCACCAACCCATTAATCATCAAAATGATAAATCACTGCACCACATGCACATTGTCTTACCTACCGTTAAATTCATCCATGCAATACTTCACTAAGTACTCAGAGAGGACCTAGCTCTCTAATCATCGAAATGATCAATAACTAAACCAAGTGCATACTGTCTTAGCCCCTGATAAGACATTCACAATGGTGTTAGCAAGCAGATGGGAAGGAAACCTAGGTACATCACAATACAAAAATACACTGTTGGACGTGCTACGAAATATTTTCGTAGCACCCTAAGAAACTATGTTTTCATCTTTGGGAAGGAAGAATGACTCACAATGTCTACAGACTTAACTCTCTACCTATGGACACATCCTCCGCGCTTCGGAAGGGGCCTCCATCATATCCTTTACTAATGGTTACATGGAGGCCCTAAAAAAAATATGACTACTTCTAGAACAAAGGCTCTGTCTAGTGCTCGAATTTATCTGGTTCTTCATGCCATCCTCTACAGAAAACATCCTCCTCCTACCTTGTCCACATCCAACGCCCCCTCATGGAATTTTTGAGCACACTGAGAAAAAAATAACTATGTAGTTTCCCTCAAAATAGAGATGCTGCAACAAAGGGATTGGGGTCACTTTAATAAGCACACGTAATATCCACAATAAAGAAATCGATTATCTTCAAACACATAACACTACAAGCTTTGGGAAACATTAATTATAGGATGGAACCCAATGTGGATACAATTCAAACATAGAGATAACAAAACAAAGAAATACCAGAGAGAAATAAACTGAATATGCTACAATTTATTTTACTTATTTAATAGGTACATGTTCGAGGAAGGAGAAGAATCTCCTTTCTTTTCAATTGATACTCTTTTTATGCACATTGTTGGCAATTTATTAACTTTCCCTTCTCTCTAGTTGAGGGAAATCGAAAATTCACAACATAAATGACTCTTCATTTCCTAGACTCTTCAACTTAACGAAATATTGTATTTACATTATTCAAAATCTCATTAAAGGAGACAAAATCAACTTTTCTAGATCAAGGTGTGGCCAACCCACCACATTTTGAAGCCCCCTTCATTTTTACCATGAACTTGGTCTAGTTCTCCTGCATTAGACTCCCCAAGAAATAAAAAAATCATGACCTCCTGCTCATAAGGTCCTTTATTGAGAAACCTCCCTTCTGTAGGGTCACAACACTCATCCATGTAGAATCCTCCATTAGATGGTCCTTCCACTTCACCAAAAAATCCAAATACTTCTTTCCCCTGGTGTGCTTTACAACTTTGGTGTTCAAAATCCTTTCAACCTTTGGATCCTCTGCCACAAGCATCTGCTTTACCCAAAGCTATTCACTTGTCTCCATACTTCTCTCACTTACTGTAGTGGCACCTTCATCATTAACTTAATAGGGGTACAAATAAGCCACATTGAATATAGATGAGACACCTAGGCCCATATGCAATTCCATTTCATAGGAATTTGCAGAAAACTTTATAAGTATTTGAAATGGTCCTATTTTCTTATTTTGAGCTTATTATACTCCCCTCTTGGGAACCTCTCTTTTATAAAATGTGCTAAGACCATGTCCCCTACTTCAAAGTTTACCTCTCTTCTTCTCAAATGTTCCCTTTGTTTATACTTGTAGCTAATGTCCTGTAGCTTATCTTTTCCCTCCTCATGCAAGTTACTCATTGCTACTGCAAAATCCTCCCCATCAACACCCTTTTCTCAAATTTTCCCAAATCTCTTACCTCACAAACTCCCTTAGGATGCATTCCATAGAAGATATAAAACATATTCTTCTTGGTACTCCTATTTGGAGAATCATTATATGCAAACTCAACTTGAGCTAACACATGATGACATTGCTTAGGATGTTATCCCATGAGGCTCGTCAATATGTTCCCAAGACTCTTGTTCATAACTTTAGTTTTCCCATCAGATTATGGATGATAGGCTAAGCTTAAGTTCATTTTTGTTCCAGGCTTCTTCCACAAAGTCCTCCAAAAATGTCTTGTGAACGTGGTGTCCCTGTCAGAAATTATGCTCTTTGGAAAGCCATGCAATCAGAAAATCTCATTGAAAAACAAATGAGTGGCATGTGTAGAATCAATAGTCTTGCAACATGGGATAAAGTGAGCCATCTTCGTAAATATTTCCACAACTACAAGTATAGAATCCTTACCTTGTTATGTCCTCGGAAAACCCAAAACAATGTGTATACTCACCAAGTCCCATGGTCTACTTGGAATGAGTAGAGGATTATACGACCTAGAATTTTGACTCCTTTTTGTATGCTAACATACTCTGCACCTTCCCACATATTTCTGTATATCATCTATCATCTTCGTCTAGAAGTAGAAGTGTTCTAGTTGTCCAAGTGTCTTGTCCATACCAAAATTCCCTACCAATCCTACATTGTTCTTTTCCTACATGAGATTCTCCCTCATTGAACAACGAGGAATATATAATTGATTATTTTTGAACCACAAACCATCATTAAACATAAACTCCCTCCATGGCTTGCTATCTCTACTCACAGGGTTTCTTAATGCTTCAAAGGCTTCTTAAAAATTAAAAGCATGCTCATAGAAGTCCTTCAGATAATCAAAGCTAAAAATCCACACATGGTACTCTTGCATGATCAAGCTCCTCCTGCTCAAAGCATCGACTACGTTGTTCACTTGTCCACTCACATGTTTAAGAAAAAAGGCGAAACTTTATAGGAATTCCACCCACTTGGCATGATTATGGTTCAAGTTATGTTGTTGCATTATATATTGTAATGCAAAATTGTTAGAGAATAAAAAAAACTCCCTAGGCATCAAATATTAGCTCCAATTTTCTTGAACCACCACATAGAATTCCTTGTCATAATAGCAGCATTTATGCTTTGAGTCATTCAACTTCTTGCTAAAATATGCAATAAGCCTACATTATTGACCCAATATTTCTTTAAGGAATGTACCACTAGCATCACATATGATTGGAAAACATGATTGGAGCCAGGTCGCTTCAACATCAATTTCTCAATAATCATTTTCTTCAAGATTTGGAAACTTTTTTCTTTTTTTTTTCCAAGGAAGAAAGCGAACTTTTCATTAGTATTTATAAAAAGTTACATAGTATATGCATTCGAGCATTCATTTAACTGTATGATTTCTCATCATAGAGTTGCCTTAAATGGTATTTGTGTGTCTTTCAACATCTACCATCTCACATTTCTGTCATATGCACACTGATCATATTTGATACCGGGCCTCCTCAGTGAGGAAAACAACCCTGTTTTATCAGTTGTCTAGTAGTCATCATCATGTATCTTAAAACAAAAAAAGATATATGTTCTTAACGAGTCTTTTAAGAGAAAACAGTCAAGCCATTCCTGGGCCCCCTCATTGAGCAAAACAACCCAAACCGGAACAATTCTACTATATTTTTGGTGTTTTTGTGAACAAGAAAATTTAGCATGTTATAAGTAGCGTGTACAGTTCTACTGAAATAAAAGCTGAAACATAAATAAAAAGACTGCCAATATGCGGGAGTCTGCATTAGAGCCTTGATTAATTTGTGCATGTTAAGCATATGGGGGTTGATCTGACACATGGATCTCACCTCAATCAGTCTCCTCTATCCTCCAACTACCCATATCTTGTTGCAAACCCACTTTAGAAAGCTGATCTGTTGTGTCATTGCGTTCCCTGTATATGTGACATAGAGAGAAATCATTAAAGAAAAACTTTAAATGTTTTGTTTCATCTAGCAATGGAGATAATATATAATTTTGACATCTACTCACTCCATTGAACCATTTTATAATGTTCATTGAGTCCCCAAAGATCTAAACCATGAGGATTTCCAGGTGGGTTAACCAGCATAATAGAAGTTTTAATGCAGACAGTTCTGCAAAGTTGTTTGTTTCGTTCCCCAAGCCCACAGAGGCTTTGAGTCTTCTATGCCTGTTTAGATGAATTACTATCCCAGCCCTGCATTTGTTGTTTTGATTGGAAGCCCCATCAAAGTAAGCCCAAGGCACTCCTTCCTTTATTTTCTCCTCTCTCATAGGCTGAGAGTTTTCTTCTCGCCTCGGTTCAAGGATTCTTGAGAATATTGTTGTGCATCCTAATGCTGTCCTTCTTGCCAAGGGGATTTGATCTTGAAAAATACATTTGTTTCAAGCTAACCATATACCCCAAGCAATGATAAGTGGTAGGTTCCTCAAATTCCCTCCCGAGAAATTCTTCCACCAGCTCTGCCATGCTTCTTCAATAGACCTTCCTTCCCATAACACCTTTTGATGGACCAGTCTCCCTACTTCCTGCCACACTTCCTTTGTAAATGGGTGCTCTAAGAAAATATGTTGTATCATTTCTATGTTATTTTTACATAAAGTGTATCTTCCTGGACCCAATTTGTATCTTCTTTGCAAAACATCCCAGGTTGGAACCTTCTTCCGGAGGATACACCAGAAGAACATGCGGGCCTTAGCAGCACTTTGCATTTTCCATAATGGGATAACCCACCAGGCTTGGTCCCCCCAGCCTTTTTTTGACGTTAGGAATTTATATCAGAATTTTGGGGTGTAAGTGCCAGTGTCCACATGTGCCCATACCAAATGATCTGGTCTGTCTCTTAGCCTGAGATTTGACCTGGACAATTCCTTGGTGTAGTTGATCCACTCCTCTCTCCATTCTATATTTAGGTTTAGATCTACTCCCGATAGCCAAGCTTGGCCCCATATATTTGAGAGACCTGGGTTCCCAATCTGACTTAAGTTCTGAATGCCTCTTAAGTTGAATTGATGAATGAGACTCGGAGAAAGGGAGTAGTCTTCATTACATCCCACCCATGGGTCCTTCCCTATCCTTACTTGTTCTCCGTTTCCTACATGCCAAGTCAAGCCTTGTTCTATAATTTTAAAAGCATCTATCGTAGCTTTCCACACCACTGAGGCATTTCCTTTTGATTTGGTACCACTCCTAATCCACTCCTCCATCGAAGTGGGATCAATGTATTTCCTTCCTACCACCATTGTCCATAGATTCTCCATCTTTATAAATCTCCATTACCCAGCTTTGAAGCTAAGGACGGTGCAAAGGCTATTAAGTATTTTATTCCACAGCCCCTCCATTCCTTTGGCCTTGCCACCTTTTCCCATGCCACCCAAGGCAATCCTGTCTCCTCCTTTGATCCTGCCCATAGGAACCCACTGCATACCCTTCTAATTTTTTCTAATGTTCCTTTTGGAACCCAGGTGAGTGCAGCCCAATAGACCGGCATAACCATTAGGACTGATTTTATGAGGGTCAATCTCCCATATCTAGACAACCATTTGTAGCTCCAATGGGTGATCCTTGCTTCTATTTTTGCTATCAGCCAAAGCGAATCCTCTTTCTTGTATGAATTTGGTTTCAAATAGAAACCCAAGTATTTAAAGCTATCCTCTAACTTCCGCTCTTCAAATGGCATATCTTTGATTATTTGGTGAGCTTCCAATCCACTGAAACATTCTAGCATCAATTGTGATTTTTCCTTATTCACTTGCATTCTAGTTGCCTTTAGAAACAATTCCAGTATCCTTTTCAATTCCTTTATTTCACTTCTTCTTCCATTACTAAATATCAGAATGTCGTCCGCAAATAGGAGATGGGTTATATGCATATTGACAGCCACTTCCAAACCTTTAATTGTGCCATTCCTTTTGGCTTCTAAGAGCAATTGGCTGAGCCCTTCCATTGCTAATAGGAAAAGAAGGGGAGATAGGGGGCATCCCTATCTTAGTCCTCTCTGGCTTTGAAAGAAGTCGGATGCTGTTCCATTGATTAACACCACAAAGCTTACATTGGTCAAGCATCCCATAACCCAATTTATGAAATCTATTTGGAAGCCCAAGTGGGTAAGGAGCATACGTAGATACATCCAGCTGATTCGGTCATATGCTTTGGACAGGTCTATTTTCATTACTGCTCCTTTGCTTTTTTTTCTCTTTAAGCTATGAATGGTTTCCTGGGCTACACCTATCACTTCATGAATCTGTCTCCCATCTAGGAAACCAAATTGTTCTTTGGATATATGCTTATATAGTAGTGGTTTTAATCTTTCAGCAATCAGCTTTGCTATAATTTTGTAAATATAGTTACAAAGGGAGATTGGTCGAAACTCCTCGAAAGAAGAAGGATATTTTTTCTTAGGGATGAGGGCTATGAAGGTTGAGTTGAAAGGGGGGAAGATTGCTCCTTTCCTTATAGATTCTTCCATGAATTCTGTTATTTCACCTCCAATTTGATCAAAGAAGTGTTGGAATAGCTCCACTGTCCAACCATCCGATTCGGGGCACTTATATATTTTCATAGATTTTAGGATTCCTTCTATCTCTCCCCTCGAGACTTCCTTCATAAGTTCATCGGATTCCCCTTCTCCCATATAGCAAGGGAAGATATATGCTGTTTGGATTACCTTTCCTAAGGATACTTCCGATGGGGTAGTGAATAAGCTTTTGAAATGTCTAATTCCCATCTATGAAAGTTCCTCAAATGTTCTTGCCTGATGACCTCCTTCTGTCTTTAGTGCCCAAATGGTGTTCGCGCTTTTCCTTCCTTTGGCATAATTGAAAGAATTTTGTGTTCTTGTCCCCAACCTTTAGCCATATGGCTCTGCTTTTTAGGTGCCATTGTTCTTCTCTTGCTAAAAGTATTTTGCTCCTTTGAGATTCCAACATCATTATTCTATCCCTTTTTTCTTTTGTTTCATATCCATCAACTTCTGGGCTTTCAAGGATTTGCAATTATTTCCTTATTTGTATGATATCCCCCTCCTCTTTCAAATTCTTGGCCTTTACCCATTCCTTTGTAGCTTTTTTGAGATGTTTCAAGTTTTCCATAAAAAGAAATGCTTTGTCCTCGGGGTCACTATCCCTCATTGGTCTCCAAATTTCTTTGAAGAGGGAATTATAGGACCCCTCTAGTAACCAATTTGAGTTGAATTTGAAAGGCACTGCCAGTTTTTTGGGGTACTTTAATAATTCTAATAGTATTTGCATATGATCGAATTCTCCTCCTTCACCAACCCACTGATGGAAAGCTAGAATCGTTACTGCAACCTCCTCTCTTGGGAGAAATCTGTCTAATCTTTTTGCAACTCGATCATCCCCTATTCTCCTGTTCCTATAGGTGGGTCTCGTATTCAATAATTTTATGTCAAACATCTTGTTTTCTCTAATGAGATTTATAAAAAAATCCGAGAGCGGGTCTCCCTTGTTGAGGGACCCCAAGTTTCCGTCATTCCTATAGAAAAGTTTAGATCTCCCCCGATCACCAAATTAGTGTTATTCAATAGTGTTTTAGAAAATAGAGCTTTCCAGAAAAGTGCTCTACTATGGCAAGGTCCATAAATGTTTAGGATTACCAGGTTGATGCCTAGTTCTAGAGATAAGACTTCTACCCCCATGACCTGGTCCATCCCCCAGGTATTTAGCACTTTAAATTTTCCATTTTTGATCCCCATAGCCAAAACTCTAGAGTGACCTTTTGCATCCAATGCATGAAAGCTCTAGCAATTCATCATCTTTGCAAGAGATTTTATGACTTCTTCTCCATCCCCTAGAGTTTCTTGGAGCAGAAAAATGTATGGGTTATAGTTTCAGATTACTTCTTTTAGTGCCAGTTATTTTGGGTTACTGGCTAAACCTCTACAATTCAAAGAGAGAGTGATCATTTTCTAACCTCTGAGGGGAATTTCACTGCTCTAAGCACCCCAGAGAAGGACATTTGTTTCCCATCTGCTATATCGATTCTAGCTCTTAGTTGAGCCTTTGACATATTGGTTTTTCTTCCTCTCACCTTGCGTTCCCCCGACTGGGAGGTTTGCATATCAATTCCCCCACTGCATCCCATGGAGGGGGCTTTTTCTCTCGAGGTTTGAGATTATAAGGGCTTATTAAGGACAAGATTCCTTAATTCTTTTGGGCACCCTTATCCAGGACATGCTCACGGTTCAGATCTGGGTGGGGAATTGATGTGATAATACTCTCCATTTTATTGTTATTTGAATTAGGAATAGGAACAACCACATTTTGTTGCTTGGAGGGACCAAGCCTAGATTCAACATATATTAAAGAAATTACATGAGTAAATAAAGGTAGGGTTGAGGCCAAGCTCATACCCTGTTTGTCGAGAAGAAAACTCCTGTTATTTTCTATTGGCCATTCCAAGTCCTACCCCATTCCTTCATGCTGCTCTGTTTGCTGAATTTCAGTGCTGATTGTTTCCTGTGACCCCATGCCCTCTTTTGCTTGCTCATGATGTTTATCTATGTCCATCAGGTCAACTTCCTTGACTTCCTCTGTCCTCCTTTCCTTTGTATCTTCCTCTTCTACAACCTCTACAACTACCTTCCTCTGTTTGGAAAACTTTTCTCTACTATCATTGGCCAAAAAAATGGTTGTCTATCCTTCTTTATTGTCTCAATGGTAGGTGCACAAATACTACTAAAATTCTTGATGAAATTCCAATAGAAGCTAGCTAAGCCATCAAAAATCCTAACTTCAAAAATGTTCTTAAGTGAAGGCTGACTCACAATTTCCTCTATTTTCTTCAGATCCATTTTTAGCCCATATTTGGAAATGAAAAAGCTTAAGTATACGAACTCATACCTCATGAAAGTGAACTTCTTTAGGTTAATCAACAATTTCTCTTACTGCAACCTTTTTAGAACATACCTTCCATGCCTAAGGTGTTCTTCCTTTCTCCGACTAAAAATGAAAATATCATCTAAATAAACAATAACAAACTTATCGAAAAACTCCTTCAAGACCTTGTTCATCAACCACATGAAGGTGCTTGGTGCATTGGTTAGTCCAAATGGCATGACTATCCATTCATATAGTTCGCTATTAGTCTTGAAAGTTGTCTTCCACTTGTCTCCTTCTCTGATCTAGATCTGATGGTAACCACCGTTCATATAAACCTTTGAAAAGTAGGTTTCCCCACCCAAAAATTCCATCAAGTCATCCATCCATGGAAAGGGAAATCTGTACCTAATTGTAATGTTGTTGATTACTCTAGATTTTTTGCACATCCTCCATTATTGATATTTTGTTGGACTAAGTACAATAGGGATAATGCACAGACTCAATCTTTCCCTTATCAACCCTTTGTCCAAAATTCCTTAAACCTACTTCCTTATCTCTTCATTATCCTTGGGTGTCATTCAGTGAGCAACTTTGTTTGAAAAGGCTTGCACCTGGTATCAGGTTTATGTGATGGCTAATACTTCTCTTAGGTGGAAGTTCACTTGGAAAGTTGTCTACCGTGATATCATTAAACTCATGCAACATCTCTTGAATCTCAATAGGTAAATCTTGTTGGGTTGTGTTATATTACTTCCACGACTAGCCCACGTGCTACCAGGGGGTCACAGGGGGGATGGCTACCCCTGCTGTCGGGGGATAAGTAGGGGGGAGGTAGTCCCCCTACATGGGGTCCGGGGTAGCCCACCTAGAAATTTTTTTGGACCATATATTAGGTGGGCAGACCTACCTATAGTTTTGTGCATGGATTTTGCACATGGTTTTGAGTGTAATCATTTTTGGTCCATGTTATTTTGTAGATCTGGTTAAGGGAGCTACGATTATGTTCTAATCTAGGGTTAATGGATTGGGGCTTATGGATGCTTTCGCATGTATATATATCTATTGTAAGATTGAAAGGAACATAATGAAAAATCAATCTGGTAGTCTTGGATTTGGGATCTAGGGGAAAATGTCTGTGTATATTTGTTTTATGTGTTATGCTCCCGCCATTGTTTATTTTTTGCTTTTAGAATTCATATGGAGGTAATTTCTGTACCGAGTTAAAACCTACATTTGGTATGAGAGATGTTTTGGCTTCAAGTGGATGCCTTTGATGCTGAGGGGTATTGCTTGGCCATGTGGTAGAACATGTTCAGTGGGAGATCTCTGGGATCAATTCTTGTGGTGAAAGAAGATGACAAGCTGTGTAAATATAGAGATCAAGAAATTTAATGGTCAGAGTTTTGAGTTGTGGAAACTCAATATGGAATATCTATTGGTGGATAAAGATCAATGGATTGTGGTAGATATAGGTACTAAACCAATGATAGTGTCTGATAAAGAATGCAAGAAGTTGGATCGAAAGGCAAAAATCACAATACGATTATGTGTCTCAGATTCAGTATTGCTGAATGTATCAAGGAAAGCTACAACGAAGGCTTTGTGGGATAAGTTAGGGAATTTATACCAATCTAAGTCTCTGGTGAATAAACTGTTCCTATGGAAAAATCAATATAACCTAAGGATGAAATATGGAGAGTCGGTGACATAGCATATGAATTAATTTAATGTTGTGGTAAGCTAGTTATTCTTTATTGATATTAAAATTTCAGATGAGGATAAGTGCATCAGTTTGTTGTGTTCTCTACCAAATTTGTGGGATAGTATGGTTTTTACAATAGGTAGCAATGCAACTGCCTTACAGTTTGATGAAATATTCTAATCCTTACTGATGGAGGAGATGAGATGGAAAAATATGGATAGCCAGAATGATGATGCCTTGTCTATATGGGGACGGTCCCAGAATAAAAACAAAAATAAGTCCTCGATTGAGAGATCTAAATCTAGAGGGAGATGTAAATCTCTAGGAAAAACTGTAAAGGTGTGATGGAAATGTGGAAAGCAAGGGAACTACAAAAGGGACTGTAAATCTAAAGCTCCTGAGAAAGGAAAGAGATCTAATGACGCTCCTTTTGCAGAGGCAAAAACCACCTTAGATGAAGGTGGGGATGTGTACTTAGATTCTTCTTCAAGTACACATGTCGATCATGAGGCATGGTTGATTGAATCAGGTGCATCCTTTCACTTCAATCCCCATAGAGAGTGGTTTGCGAGTATGAGAAATATGATGGTGGTGATGTATTCTTAGGGGATGACAGGAAGGCTAGAATCATTGGTCATGGAAAAGTCAAGTTGAAGTTGAAAGGTGGAAGGATTAGAACACTTCTGGGTGTTCTGCATTAGCTAGAAATCTAATTTCAGTAAGCAAGTTGGATGATATAGGTGTAAAAACAATGTTCGATAAAGATACCTGCAAGATGGTTCGGGGAGCACTGGTATTGATGTAGGGAGTTCGGTAAGGAAATCTATACAAGATGCAATGTAGCACTATTATTGATGGGTGCAAAAGTTCTGTGGTTCCTGAAAGTGGAGCAAAAAATCTAGTGGTCTTTGGAGAAAAGACCATGCTATGTCATAAAAGGCTTGGAAATACTGGAGAGAAGGGCCTTCAAATACTTCATGGTAAAGATATGATAGAAGGAATGTCTAATAGCTCTCTGGATTTTGATTTTTGTGTAAATTGTGTAAATGGGAAGAAAAATCGGGTGAGTTTCCCCTCTGGTGGTAAGAGGGCGAAACCTATATTAGAGCTCGTGCACAGTGATGTGTTTGGACCTATGTTAGTTCCACCATTGGGTAAGTCTGTGTACTATGTATCATTTATAGATGGCTTCTCAAGGAATACATGGATATATTTCCTCAAGAAGAAATTTGAAGTCTTTGACAGGTTTAAAGTAGGGAAAATTTTAAGAACCCCCCTAAATTTATATGTATAATAAATGGGCGAATCCAAATGATTCATAGGAAAAATGGAAGGCGATTTTATTAATAATATAATATGTAATTATATATTTTTTGTTGAATCTCTCACCAAATTATATTATCTTGTAAAATCACGACGAATCACTAGTACAAAGTGGTGAATCACTAGTACAAAATGGTAAATCACTAAGAAATACAAGGTTTGTTGAGTATCTTGGCACCAAGAAGAAAATTTAAAAGAACTTGACAACATTGTTGGTGAATTAGACGAGCTTGACTAGTTACCATCAAGCGCACCACTCTAATGACTAAATCATACAAATCTGGAACCATCAGTTGTTACCTAACGACTAATATGCCAAAGTCAAGTAAGTGTTTTCTTTTAACTAACAAAGGTAGTTACAATAATCAGGCTATAATAAATTATAACTTCAAAATGTAGTTTTTCATGTTGAAAAGTTGAGAACCATGAGTATTTCTTTATTATGAGTTAAATTATCAACTTTGGAACATTGATTCCCTTCGCTTTAGGTGGAGGCAGCTTCCTTGGCAACTCAGCTTGATAATGAACTTGTTCTCTTCCTTAATCTGTCCTTCAAAGGAGACTATGATACCTCAACTTCTTCTGCAGTGGACAACACCCTTTCTTCGCACGTATGGAGTAGATCAATCCAAAAGAAATTAGAAATGACCTCAGTTATATTTTTCCTTAGCTTTGTTATAGGCTTCCTTGAAGAACTTCACACCTCCTATTGCAAACTTCTCCTTGAATAAAATCTTGTCTCTGAAATGAGGCTGAACTTCCCTATTTATAGTGGTTGGAGCATCCATAATAAGATGAATTGAACTATGGGTGCGCTCACATATCTTTTGGAGAAAATTTATTGTTTCATTTAAGGTCGACTTGAAGGAGATGCTTGAGCTTGGTCTTGGAGGGCTATTTGACTCTTTCATTGAGTCATATACAAATGTAACATGCCTAAGAAGGGTCCTTCATACATGACATTGACTCAATTTGACTTTATGAGAAATCATAAGGGCTCCCAATGGGAGACATTACCAAAAATAAAATTCCTTTCTCATGAAACCCATTTTTATTTTTCTTCTTTACATCAATTACATAAAATCACAAATACACATGTCATTATGAAGACTAAACCTAGTTACATTTTTCAACAGATAGAAGGGTCTAGCATCCATAATGATGGTAAAAATCACAAAACTTTTACTTTTTCTCTCCTTGCTAAAATTTCGGTCCTTCAAGGTAAACCACTAGGATTAGGGTTTGAGGCCAAATTCAACTAGGGCATGAAATTGAGCTGGTTGGAGGTATTTCTACCTTATTGAACCTTAAAATACCAAAATATAGCGATTTTCATGATTGAAAGTCCGTCCTTAGGGCTGACATCATCAACCCTATGCAATTCTAGGGCTTGAAAAACACTAATTCTGCACTAAGGCTTCAACTTAGGGTCATTTTGAAGGTTTTCCTTTCCTATTGTTGATCATATCATTAAGCAAACCTTTTATCTCTCTTGTATGCCTAGTTGGGCTAATTTTAAAAGTAAGCATTGAAAACCTCAGGCTAGAAGTCCATATTTATATGCTACTTCATAAATACGCTACTCCTTATCCAATATAGTTGAGCCTTTTTCTTAGCCTGAGTACCTTGGGTAAACTTATTGAAGTGTCACCTTTAAACCCTAAACCTAGAACATACTTTAGATGACATAAACTAGGAAGCCTCCCGTGTGGTGAAATTTCACTAAAGAGAAGGAGGTGGATTGTTGAGGTGACAGTAGCATCCACCTCATTGTTGTGTCTTGGTCTGGCTTTTGCCTTGTGAGGCATCTCACAAGACCTAATAGATTTTGAGTCAACAGTGCTATCATAGCATCTTGTATGGGCCTTGACAAGACTACTAGTTTGGGTGGTAACATGTCCATGAATTGTTAAATTGGGCATATTTCACCCTCTTATGCCCCTTATGTTGGAAACTATTATTTTATAAAGTTGTTCTTTGATTTTCTGAAATCCATGGTACTTCAAAATTAAATTTCAGGTTTTTGCAATTCCATGATGCATGCTCTTACCTGTTGGAAGGCAGTGTTGGTAGGAGGCAACTGTTGTTGATTTTTAGAAATTAAATTTACATGGAATCTTAGAAGAATTGAAATGCTCCACTTTATATAGAAGGGGAAAATAATGGCATGCTTGATAATATCTCAGTGTGAGGATTGTTAAGTTGTAGTGATTGTTTTTATATCATCTCCAATTATGCTTTGCAAATCTAGAACCCAACTGAAATGTAGCAAGGGGCTTAGCCACCTAAGGATTTTTAATGGCCATTGAGAAAATGCCACTTGTAAAAATAGGTACTGTCCCAGATGAGGGGACCTCCAAATGAATGGCATGCAGTCATAACAACTCCCTGCAAAGCCACAGGGAAGTTTCCTTCGAAAAACAAAAAAGTAAAACGAATTTCAGTTGACTTAAAGTATGTATACCATTTAAAAAGTCCTAAATACTCTTAAATTGTCCTTAAATATCATTACTAGGCCTCAAGTCACTTAATAAGGGCTTCATTAAAGGCCTTCTCTATTAATTAGTTTTAAATATCATTCTTAAAATGAAGTAGTTGAAAAATGTTATTTTGAAGTTTTATAACCCTGAAAGGGTGATAGCAATCTCTTAGGCTATTTAATCCCAATTTTCACCATGGTAAAGGCATATTTTGTCTATACAATTGATATATTTTCAAGCGTGGGGAGTATTTTTCTTTCTTAAGGATGTCAAGTTTCTCTTCTGTTTAAAAACCATAAAAATCACATAAAAGAAAACATAAAAAGTATTTCCTCTGTTATTCATTTGTGAAACAAGATCTCATAGAGTATATGTAGAAAATAGAAAATAATAGCAGAACTAAATTACCTTATGATAGAGTACCAGTTACATGAATTACTTCCATGGAATGCAAATATAGATCCTTCTATTGCCTTCCAATGATCAAAGTACTGCTCCCTCTCGGAGTTATAAAATACTGCAAACTAGTGGAGAGAACTCGACACATTCAACCTGATTTTTTCCTTAAGGATATTCATTGACAACCTATTTGTAAACAACACATATCTAAGGAAATTGTATGGAAGCCATATATTTTCAGCATAATCTTCTTTAGAGAACTTATTCCCATTGGAATTAAGCCAGGATGCACCAAGCTTTAACATTAATTCAAGATCATCGATACATTTTTTCATCTCTTCAATTGAGGGAAATTATTGTATTAAGGAGTGCAAGAGTTGCAAATTTTATTATGCTTGTGCCCCTTCCCTGCATTTTCAATTCCCTGTGGGGTTCTAACATCTATTGAATTGCTTGCTTCTAGACTTCCTATACTTCCACTAGATGTATAGTCGTTGAAAAATCCAGAGCGCTTCGTAATTTCTCATGTTCTTAGCAAAAAGGATGGATATGGTTCAAAAACATCATGGTGGCTTGCTATTGCATCTGCAACAAGGTTTAGATCAAACTTAATCAACTATGGATTCTACATTTCTTGCAGTACTGATACTCCAATACCCAACTCTTCAAACCTATATAGGCTGATTATGATAATCAAGAGCACGAAGTTAGTCCCAAGCTTTAGGAATGAAGGAAATAAGTACTAAACTAATTGCCACAACAATGTAAAATAAGGATTTTGATTTTAGTAATGATCATAGATATACTACGCTATTAAAATACTTAGGTATTTAATATGTATATGTTTCTTCGATTTAATTTTTTAGCTTACTATTAATGTTTCCAATATCAAACCATTGAAGGTATCATGCTGCTAACACAGACTCATTATCCTGAACCAGAAGTAAGAACAATCCACAATGAATGAGGTCAGAAACATGTTAGAAAGAGGCCATGTTGCGTAAGATACATACCCCTAACCTAACTACATCTCGAACTTTTTAAGTAGACAAAATCCAAGGAAAAGGTGCGGAAGTGAAAAGGATGGGGGAAGTAGCCGAAGGGAGAAAGCCATCGTCAGCCAAGACACAGATTAGGAGATTGAACACTTGCTGCTATGTATAGGTGCAAGAAATCCAGTACCTCTTTCTACTTTGTAACTTAAATTTTGTTTCATTACCCTCCCAAGTAATATATAAGTCTCAATTTTTGTTTTTTACATGGAAAAAGTTTTTCTCGAGTTCAAACTTTGTATAGTCACTATAGTTTGTATGTATTTACTTATGCTTCTATTACTATTTCTCTTTGATAGTAATATATAGTATGCACAACATTTACCCTTATACTGCAGAGATTTCCACCTAGAAGATTTTTCTTTGCTCATACTTTGTTAGTTGTAGTGATTTTGATGGCAAAGAAGTGTTGCAACATTGTTAGATCATGAAAACATAAAGGAAATGTCAAAACTCAGTTGAACTATTAGTGCTCTTGCTTGAGTTTCTGAGTTTATATCCAGAAAAAAATTGAGATCAATAGTGTTGGAACACCAAGTTCCTGAATAACTGTAGCTAGGGTACATGTATTATTAGGCTCTATATAGATTCCAAAGAAACAATGACAAAGTGAAAGCTATGAACATCCAGAGTTTAAAGAAGATGAGTGTTTCATTGTTTCTTAGGCACCAGACAAGTATCTCAGGAAAATCTTGAGCAGAGCCAGAGCCAGAGCCGGAGTAGAAGCTGAGCAAGAGCCTAGCCAAGAGCCAGAGTCGGAGTAGAAGCTGAGCAAGAGCCTAGCCAAGAGCCAGAGACTAAGACTTAACAATAACCATAGTCCTCAAATTATTGACTTTTGGGGGCCAAAACCCTCCAAAGTGAGTAGGTCTGATGATTAAAGCATCGGGTCAGAAAGAAGTTAAGAATAGGCCACATTGAGTCAGACAGATAGCCCTAACCTAAATACCTCTGGGGCCTTTTAAGGAGACAAGAGTCAGGAAGGAAAAGATGGTGGGAAGAGGAGTGACAGAGATAGGGGAATCTATGAAAGAGAGAAGCCTTATATCATAGCCAACACGTAGGACATGAGATGGAACAATTGCTGCCATGGTAGGGTGCAAGACGTCTTGTACCTCCTTGTCCTTTGTAATTGAAACTTTGCTTCATTCTCCTCCCAAGTAATATATAACTCTGGAGTTATTTTTAACCCAAAAAAAATTCCTCCAGTTCAAATTTTTTTGTGTGGCATGGATACATTTACTTATGCCGCCATTGCTATTTCCATCTAACATTAACAAAAATTATGGTCACTATTTAGTAGTATATAGCAAAGATTTTCACCTATAATTTTCTTTTAGTCATACTGAGTTAGCTGTAGTGATGTTAATGGTAGATAAGTGTTGCAACATAGTTAGATCGAAAAAAACATAGAGAAGAAATGTCAAAACTCCATCGAAATGTTGTGTCTGTTTTCGCTCCAGTTTCTGGGTTTATATCAAATATCAGATCAAAGTCTGAACCCTCAAGATGATGATGTCCCCCGAGTCATTCTCCTGCTTATTTTCAGTCATAACTGGTGAGCTTCTCAAATATGTATAAATGGTTAAATTGCCTTGTAGGAGTAAAACAACAAATAAGTTATGTTTTATTATTGTAATATAGTACATCTAGTGCACCTTCTCTACCATGCTTTGTTGCCTACTTACATTGATATGACTAGATCCAGCCCTTTTCTTCCAGGCATGTAGAGGTAGATTAATGGACTATTACTATTCAGATACCCATTTGAGTTAAATTATCAAATTATTTTGGAAAGAATGATTTGGAGAATGACTAAGCTCACTGGGACCACTATGAGCTACATCCTGAATGGGTAGACCATGATGATAAAAAAAATTAAGCGGATAATATGGAACTCACAAGAAATAATGATCATGTGGGCACCTAATAAGCATAGAGTTAAGTTTGAGGCTTGAGTTTTGCTGACTCAAAATCAAATCCTACTTAATGAAGATCACATGTTCAAAACCTAATTAGTGAAGATCATATTCTCAAACAAGAAAAACAGAGAGGTTTTTTCTTTGAAAATAACTTGAATCTAAAAATAACAATGAATTCTATAGAAAGAAAATCTGAAAGAAAGACGTGACTTAGAGAGGGAATACCATAATTCTGCATCACAGTACCACAACTGAGAGAGTGGTGGGAGGTCCTTCCTACAAGTGACACACCATTTTCTTAGGTGCTTCAAGGGAGATCCTAAATATGCCAGAAGGCCAACTAGGATGTTGTATGAATTTACAGCCTTCCCTGTATGATTAACCCTATTTTCACTTGTAGAACAATTATAGAAAAATTCCTTCACCAATTTTGGCACTAAGACCTGAGGCCCATAGTGATAAACTTTAGAAGGACAACATTTTCCAATAGCATTCCTTAATCTTTCATCATTTAGTCCATCCATCACCTTTTTCATTTTGGCTTCAGCCTGTTGAACCTGATTCAAGCTCCGCTTCACTGACACTTCGATAGACCATAAGAAATCCATAGAAAATGCTTTTCCTGATAGATGGCCCAATTTTAGCTCAATTATCATAACACCATAAAGATAGAATTACTATTGTTAGCCATGATACCCTCCCTACTTTAGGGTTTCTATATGGAAGGTACACTAAGCGAGGTGCAACCTTTTCCTATGTATCATTTGGAACTTAATCTTGACACGATTACACTACTACCTCCACCTTTGTTTTTTTCTACCTATCATGCCTATGATGAATCCACTAGCTATCATAACCTGGTCAATTACTTCGGTTCAATAGTCTTAAGTGATTATCAGCCATAACATGTCAATTTCCTGAGTAAATGGAGTCTCGCTTCCAGTGAATGAAGCCCACAAGTGGTAAGGTTGGTGCCCGTCTGGTTACAAAATGTATACCCTAGCACTACTTGCAACGAGTCACCAATTTAGAAATTAGAAATGGAGGATTGAAAAACTGAGGAATTCTAAACTATCAAATTTATACAGGCAACCATCGATTTGAAAACCAAGAAATCAGGGGGCCGTTTACCGTATCGCCCTTGCCCTCCATTTGAAAACCAAGAAATCAGGGCGATTGGGACCAAATCCAACCTCCCAAACTAGAAAAACCAGAAAATAGGCAATTGCAAATGAATTTAACCTTACAAAGTAGAAAAACGGGCGATGAATGTAACAATAAAATCAACCTATGTGAGATGATGAATGTAACAATAAAATCTTAGTAGTCCAATTGAATGCAAATGTGTCATGTATACATGGAATCTGTGCATGTGTAGAAGTATCTTATGAACACACTTTATGAAACTGTGTAATTGGCCCAATACTTGGGCCCTTGAGAAGTATGGAATATTGCTTTCCAGTCTATATAAAATATCCATAGTCACGCCACATAAATAGGTTCTATAATAGCTTCCATTCAAGTTATCAATATTTTTCAACCCAAAATTCTTGTGATGAACAAAAAGAGAGTCGTACATAATTGCTAATAAATAAAATGGAAAAATAAACATCCAACACATCAGAATAGAATCTGTTAATGCCAATGCTGGGAAAGCACATAAATTCAGACAAAATTCAGCTTAAAACATTATTCATTACTATAATATACACATGGAACCAAATCTTACGAACCTAGTTATCATCACTAAATCCCAACCTAAAAGTTAATAAAGGAGACTTCTGAGCTTGTGAGTACATCATATCTCTAACTAAGATTTTTAGTGCCAACAACAGACAATGGAAATTGGCTAGCAAATGATTCAACCTGCTTTTTGAGATCAACAATGCTATTTCGTAGCTAGAAATTTTCTGACTTAATAAATTCTATAAAATCTTTTAATTTTGTACTTTTCACAAAGACCTTAGCCTTAATGGCTATCTTCATCCCATGGAGAAAGGAAAATCAATGAATCCCTTACATCTGAATATACAAAGAAAAAAATCATCTAACCTGGTACAAAATTCTTGTTCAGTGTGATAGAAGCAACATCCAAAACATCCTCTACTCTTGCACGATCAATGCCCTGTCCAAGACCATTAGTATATACCATGTTACATTCAATCAGCTAAATCGAATAGAAATCAATATACAAGTAGGCTGTGTAGTCCAGCATATGAACAGAGGATCCTTACCAAGGGCCTCAAATAAACTAGAACTCGGTGATTTTCACTACCACCAGACACCAAAATGTAACCCAAATCCATTAGACTCTTTGCAAGGGTTCGAAAATTTGCTACAACTTACTAAAACTATTTTACCTTTGATAAGAAACAAAATCCATTCAAAAATTAATTCACATGCATGAATTTTACAGAAGCTTAGACATGTGAGAGTGTTACACCTATACTTGATAAGCCTTGAACTATGCAGTTATAGCCTGTTTTAAACAACCAACCAACCAAACCTCCTATGGTATGGTTATATGGTCCTCCCTAGAAAGCCACAAATTATTTCATTTATATTTTACAAAGGAAATGATACAAAAAATCGATATATCCAATATTATGATATTAGTGAAGAGGAGAACAATATGGATGATGGAGGAAAGGAAGGAGAACTTAGATTGTCCTGTAACCTTGGAAAATCTACATTGTTGATGGTTGTGTCTAGGTTGACCCCTAATACTGGTTCCTTCCTAAAGAATATCATGTCTCCCCAAGGACCTCATAAAGACTAAAAATCTCAGCCCTCCAATCCAAAAATATTTCAGAATGAAAAATATCAAAAAGATAAAAATGAAAGGAAAAAAGTGAAACAATTGACAAACAATTAAAGGAACATAATGAGTTTCATTGAAGTTTTGATCTACTAGTGATAAGAAATAGAAAGAACATAAAAAATTGAATTCAGGAAACTGAATCAAAGAACATGTAAAAGAATCAAAAGGAAAATCTACACCTCTTAACTCTATAATCGCTCATCCTATGATGGGAATGGCATATTTTTTTTAGTTCTTTTCCGTTTCTTGAACATTAATGGGATTCTTTTTCGTCTATAAGGGGGAAATGACATAGATAGATAGCATTAAGATAGATCCAAAAAAAGATCCATCTAATATAGTCATATTTTTAATAGAAAGGGTGAAGTGCAAAGAAAATTAATAACATCAACTCACCTTGTGCGTCGTAGTTGTTACTACATCAAAAAAATCAAATGGAATGGCCATTATAGAAGCAATGATGAGACCACTTATGTGTGTCATGTCCATCGTTAAATATGCCCCAACTGTATTGGCAATCTTCCCAAACCACAAACTTTTTAGTACTAAAAATAATAAAAAATCCAACATTACATACTATAAGAACATATTAATGAAATTTGCTAGAATAATTGTTGTTGGAAAGAGAAATTTTTGAAAGGATTGCCATTATACGACCTGTAGAAGTACCCAACTTAAATACCCGCCTCATGCGAGGGTAACCAATATCTCGGGGATATGCACTGGCACCAACAATGATAAGCTTGATCCTAAAAAGGGTGGCATTCTTGTCAAGCAACTCATAGTCAATGAATCCTATAACCCAAGAAAACAAACCCAACCATTAACAGTTTGAACACTTCCCCAAAATATTGGTTCAATATTTGTCAATCGTGGAACTGTTTCCCTCCTAATTATTATTAGACTGGAAATGCGAGCTCACCTATGGACTCATCTAGATGATATGGCATTGATTCAAAGTAAATTTATGTAGAAAATACTCACTTTTTTGCTATCATGAATCCATGAGACAGATGCCCTCCATGTGGTAAATCCAAACCCTAAACATTGCAAATAATTTTTTCACATGTTACATGCCCAAATAGGAATGATAATCTTATTAAAGGAGGTTCGTAGTTCAGAACCATACACACCATAATGCAATGATGTGGATGGAGGAGAGTTGTATAAATAACAAAATTAGCTAGAGATCGAGATAATGGTTGAAAATTAACACCCCATGTACTATTGTCAAGATGGAATGCTTATAGGGCCCTCTGCTAGCAAAACCTCTCACTTTGGTCAATGAATTCATTGGCAACATATTATCTGCATGGCATAAAGCCCAACCCAACAGAGTAGTGAATAAATATAGAAAAGTGTCCAACAACTGTATCCTTCATTGTGATAACAGATACTCATGCAATAACTACAGGTCTCTACACTATAACTATGAATCCAAAAGCCATTACACACATGTCCAACATTCAAACTAAAAAGTATAGGTCCAAAAGCTAAGAGAAACTGAGTTTAACAAGAAAAAAATACCATGTGGCAAGAAGAAACTGCCAAGCAGCTCAGACACAATCACAATCATGATGGTGCCATTCTTCACATTCCGAGTTATATCTTCAGTCACTTACCTATTACCAGGGAGTCCTTCTGAATATTTGTTTGTTAGTCATGATCCAACAGCTTCCATAACCGCCTAGGATGTAAAATTTTTAGAAGAAATAAGTTCCAATCCATTGAATTGCAACTGCTTTTCTTTCTCAATTATCACATTCATTTTAGGATCAAGCTCACTCAGAGGAGGATCTACAAAAATCTTATTTCCCTCTGCACAGAGTAATTTACAAACTAGATAAAGAAATCACACTAAATCTAGTACCCTCGGTAAATAAGGCATGGTTTGACAGGAGCATTAATTATATTATTGAGGTCTATAATTTCTATTTGCTGGCATCCTAGGGGAATCCAGATCAAGAACAAATTTTTTATCAAGCCATTCACTAACCATTAACTCAACAAAACTATAAATAAAACTAAGGTATTTGACATAGTTAATTAAGTTAAGATAAGACGATTATTTTCAACAACTCAATTCAAAAATGAATCTTATAAGCACCTCCAAGTTAAAGTATATTCTACTGTGATCTGTGCTTTCTTCACTTGGTATTCAAATGGTAGGATGATAAAGGATGTCACACAGGCTATCTATACATGCAACAATTTCAACAAAAAACAAATACATAAGTAAATAAATCATAGCATGAATTGCAAACAACATGCACACCTGGGAAGTTGCAGGGTTGCGCCAGCATCAACGCCAAAGAATTTCCCATTGTTAAGCTTGCTGTGATACAAAACAGTTTATATGATGGGCACGGCCCGAAACCTTCTATTTTTCTGCTTTTATGTTGCCAGGGAACCCCAAAAACTAGTTGTGATGTTTTGGGCATCAAATTTGCAGTTGGGTTCAAATTATATTGACCCAACAAGCCCATCCCTAATGATCCACTACCCATTATGACCTATAATGAATATGTTTGCACTTGAAACAAGTGCTATCCTTTGTGCCCACTTCAAAATGTGAAAAATAATCAAATATCAAGAGACATGTGAATCCAAAACTTGATGTGTTGCAGATAATTCTTTGGTAGAGGCAGACATGAAAGACATGAACAGCAACACCAATTCGAATTTACCTCCTCCATGTTGTTGAATTGGGTTCGAATCACAGATAATATACATAAAAAGAATATCACACATGCAGGAGCAACTGACTTGGGTTCGAATCATAGATAATATATAGAACAAGAATATCACACATATTCACAGATAATATATAAAACAATAATATCACCTTGGATAAGTTTTATCAACCTCCAGATTGCAACCCAAATTGAAACTTTAACCTTTGGAGTCATTTTTATGCCTTCATATAAGTATTTTATTTGATGATGTAACTGAAAAGGAGGGATCTCATTGTCTACAAAATTGTTATTCCTTCTTTCCTTTCCAAATGGCTATAGAGGCAATCAGGGGCAATGATCTATGTTATTTCAGTGCTCTATCATCAAATAGTCCAACAAGGAAGCCTCCTTCCATGTACCCTATCCTCAAATAAGAGGAGAATAACACCCCATACCTCCTGAGAAAAAAACAAATGAACACCAAAACGTGGTCTATTATTTCCCCTTCACATTTGCATAGAGTGCAAATTCCAGGACCCTACCTTGCCCTATTTTGTAGAACCTCTCACGTCAAAACATTATTCATTAGGGCCAACCACATAAAAATTATGGATTTCATTGATGATTTAACTTTCCAAATCTTCCCCACCACCAAGCTACTGCTACTGCTTCATCATCAAAGATATCCTTGTACCACAGGCTAGCTATCAACAGTCATATGGAAAGATCGTTGGACCATACAACTTTCTTGTGCGAAGAAGACATGGAGACAACTCTTTGCTCCTTAATGCAACTAATGTTGAGTTAAAAAAAAAAATTGCTTGATTTTGTAAATACTATAGACCTTCGTATTTTCCTACATGTTAGTCAATTTCCCCTCAAAGGGAACAACTTTCTTACCTTAATGTTCTCTAACCCCTTCAACTAAATTGTTATTATAAATTCTAAATATTACAATGCAATCAGATCACTAATGACCATATGGTGCTAATCCACACAAATATTTGGAGGAATGTTTCTAGTGAAAGGATTTAACTATCCACATAGTTGTGATTGAGGAATATTTTTGAGGCATGTATAGCTAGAAGACTTAATCATTCTTATCTTAACAAGGGTTGGAGTTCAAAGTCAAATGACAAGAGTTAGAGCTAAGAATATAAAGCCAAAGTGGAAATCTAAGAGCCAGACCTAAGAGGTAGAGTACGAGCCTACCTAGTAGAGACCTACGGTCAAGGGCCAACAACCAAGATCAATGAACCACCAAGTCTTTCAAATTATTAATATTTTGTGTCATCAATTGCTTGTGGTGATTATTATTTTCATTTGCAATAACATTGTATACAAGATGAACAAGTAGCACAAATCAAAGGGTAATATATGAGTTATTATTCAAGAGAACAATAAATGGAGCTAAGAATAAAGAGACAAAGCCAAAGAAAAAATTTGAAAATACAGAACCAAAGCTAACCAAAAGAGGCAATCCATTAATAACTTCAAATGATTGAGTTTTTATTTGACCAAATCCTCCTAGAATGAGATCTGATCTATAATGGATTTAGATCATATCCTTTGAATGGGTAAGTATAAAGGAAATTGGAAAAATATGTTCATTGTGCATGTGGGAAGGAAAGAAGGGAGAGGAAAATCAATCAACTCAAAATTTAGCCACATCAGTGCCACCTTAAGCCATAATAATATTCCAGTAAGTACCAGCTCACCGCCAGGATAGGAAATGGAAGCACTACGAGACAGGTAAAATTCGTTGAGTAACAAATAATTAGGGAAACATGGACCTCAATTGTAATAGCATTGAATCGTTGATGTGATTTGTAAGGGGAGATGAAAAAAGATAAATGATAGAGAACTGCATGAAGTGAAAGGTGGAGAAATAAAAGAATATATGAGGTTCTCCAAAAAGCTATTGTTACTTGGAGGAGTAAGAAGGAATATAGAGAAAAGAATATGAGAAGAAATAATATCTGTAAACATTTTAGAAAAAGCCATAATTTCTTTCCTTCAAACTCTATTGAAATAAATAATTCATAGATGATATCTCTTTTGTATTTTGACAATTATTAATGACACAAAAAAAGAGGCATAGTCCCCTTATATTAATGACGAATTTTCCTCTTAGGGTTCTCTAGGGTTTATTATGTTTGTGTGGAATTCCTTTATTTTTGGATGTTTAGAGAAACTAATTGTTCAGTGCATGTCAAAGGTTGTAATTCTTACTATTCCTGTAAATAATAATGTTGTAGTTGGTAAATGAAATTTGTTTCTTACCAGTAAAAGGACTAGAGAAGACACTCTTTGGGTCTAGGAAGATAATTTTGGTACTAGAGATTGCATATGCAGAGTAAGAGAACAACAATAATTTATAGAACAAACAATGGTATTGATTATAAATCAGGTCCCAGCACTGAGAGGGACATAATTTCATAATGAGTGAGCTCTCATGTATGATAACCATGCTATGTAGCACAAATCTTCCAATAGTGTCAAGGCCTCCAAAAAAAAAAAAACAAAATCATTAGATAGTACCTTGCACCTATTGAATCTTTGTTGAAGCCCATGTAATTAGCTCAATTAGTTCATGAAAAGAGTTCAAGGCTGAAGTATTTCCATACCTATTCATTATGGAAGATTTATTGGTCTTACTGGTAAATTAAAATCTAACATCCTTTAAAGGGGATTATATTGAAGCTTGAATAATATCGCATGAACTCTCAATGTCTCTCAACCAACATAAAAAAATCCATAACAATGTTCTTACTATTCAAACAATCAGGTTTGGTGTAACTGCACAAGTTAATACAACATAGGAAACATAGTGCAACTGGGTCATTTCTTAACAATAAAAGACGAGAGATCACAATTTGTGGTACTGTTAAACACCAATGATTTCATACACTCAATGTGGAACCAAGAACACTAGCACTAATTTAAATGCAACATATTTTGTGTTTTCTCATCCTCACTATGGGTCCCTTTCTAATCATATTCACATAATATAAAAAATGCAGATCAATGTAAAGGAATCTGAATATGGGAACAAAGGCCTAGATTGTGATCTTGCCAAAACTAAGGAATCCAGTGAGAATGGTGGTAGGAATGTGAGGTAGAAATTTATGGGGTTTTTCATTTTATGGGTTATCTGTCCAATGTACTTTACCCTAATCAAAGGATGATAGATAAAGTAAGTCATTACATATGATCTATCAGTAACTATTTAGCTTAAATTGCTAATCAAACAAGTATGTAAGCCAATTACTAATAGACAAGAATTGTCATTCTACAATGAGGAGCGGTAGATACATCGAAACAAGAAAAAGTACTAATAGACAAGAATTAATTTTCGATCAGCATGGTGAACATTTGTGACCATAGAGGAGGGGAATGGTAAGGAGTGAATGTCAAACTAAGTATTATTCCTCTGTTGTGACCTGAAGAGAATGAGGGGAAATGCCTGAAATAAGAAACAAGAAATGAAATCCAAGAATGATCCTTCGGGCATGTCCCAAATCGGTGAAGGTCCTCCAAGGACTAAAGCCAGGAAATATCCATGATGACAAAATTCAAAATCATGAAATTAAGATCAAATATTGAACTCAGAAGTATAATACAAATTGGCACTTTCCAGAAAGCAAAGAATATCGAAAATCGAGCAAATCAGATTACCAAATTAAGAAAATAGAATGCTACCATCATAAATCAAATTTCTATATCACTAAAGAATATCTAGAAAGGATAAGAACTCATTTTACGTACCTCAAGTTTTGGTTCCAAGGTCCTAGTCATAGCTTGAATTAGGCTTGCCTAGTGCCTTATAGAAGAAGGAGGTTGTATTCTTGTGTTGCTCCCAGGGGCTTAAAAGCTGCATGTAGGTGAAACGAGGGTTCATCAAAGAGAGAAGAGAAGCTCGAGGGTTCAGCTATTCTATTTTGTTCTTGAGTGAGTTTCTCTTCTTACGATCTCTCTCTAGGTAGGTCCTTCGCATTGCTTGAAAGGAGCCACCAATTCAAAAATAAAAAATGGTGGATTCACAAACTGAGGAATTCGAAACTATCAAATTTATAGACCCTTGCCATCGATGAAAACTAGATTTGAAAACAAGATTTGAAAGCAGGAAGCCGTTCACCGAAGCACCCTTGCCCTCCATCTGAAAACCAAGAAATTAGGGGTATTGGGACCAAATCAAACCTCCCAAACCAGAAAATGGGCAATTGCAAATGAATTTAGCATTGCAAAGCAAAAATTAGGCGATTCTAAGGGAATATAATCTCCCAAATTAGGCGAATTGGGCCAAATGAGTGTATGCATGGTTTATCCACCCCTTTTTTTGGGCTAAAATGAAAAAATAAAATATTTTTTAAATAAAAGTTGGGCTAAATATATGAAATGGGTGTTTAATAAAGTTTCTCCCCTCTAAGATGAAAAACCCCTTAAATTTCACCCTTGGGCTAAAATTCACCCCTGGGCTAAAATTCACCCTTAAAATTTACCATGGTTTAAAGAATTTAAGGATCTAGTGGAAAAACAGACAGAGAAGAAGATAAAGGTGCTGAGGGTAGATAACAGTGGAGAGTTTTGCAAGAAAGAATTTGAAGAGTTCTATAAGAATTATGGTATAGAACGACATAAGACTACTCCATACACACCTGAGCAAAATTGAGTTGCAGAAAGAATGAACAAGATGTTGATGGAAAGGTAAAGAATCATTCTTAGTGGTGTTGGGCTAGGACTAGAATTTTGGGCAGAGGCGGTGGAGACAACATGTTACCTGGTCAACGGATCACCTTCATCAACATTAGAGGATAAGACTCCACAAAAGGTATGGACTGGTAAGAAGCCTTCTCTTTCACATATGAGGGTATTTGGATGTGATGCATATGTACATGTTCCAAAGGAGAAAAGAACAAATTTGGATAGTAAATATGGAAAGTGCATCTTTATTGGGTATAAGGATGGTTTAAAAGGTTATAAGATTTGGAACCCAGTAACAAGGAAGGTTGTACAACCGAGATGTGGTGTTTAGAGAGGTGAAAGATGTTATTAAACATGAAGTTCTACCAAAGGAACCTGACAAGATAGAGTTTGAGCTAAAGGAGGAATATCCAGACTCTACAATAGAAGAGGAATTAGAAGATGAAGAGCCACAAACTCCGATTGTGACAAGATCAGTTCAGGAAAGAAGGCAACCAGAAAGGTATAGTCCATCTTCTTTCTGTTCATTTTTTCTTTATATATTACTGATGATAATCCCATAATTGTGAAGGAAGTAGTAGATTTAGAGGATGGAAAACTCTAGAAAGAGGCCATGGTTGATGAAATGACATCTTTGCACAAAAATTAGGCTTGGGATCTGGTGGGTTACTAGCTAGAAGGAAACCCATTGGTAGCAAATGGGCGTTCAAGAAGAAGATGAATGCAAAAGGAAAGGTGGAGAAATACAAAGCTTGGTTGGTAGTAAAAGATTATTCCCAGCTACCGAGAAATGATTTTGGTGACATTTTTTCTCCTGTTGCCAACTTAACTTCTATTAGATTACTTTTATCTGTTGCTGTTACTTTTGATTTCTTCACGGGGATATGGAAGAAGAGATCTACATGAAGCAACCTAAACGCTTTGTAGTAAAGGGTACGAAATAAGAGATATGCAAGTTAAAAAATTCTATGTATGGATTAAAACAATCACCAAGGATGTGGTATCATAAATTTGATACATTTATATGGGGACTTCGCTTCACCAGAAGTAAAGTAGATCACTGTGTGTATTTTAAATTAATTGGTGACTGTGATTTTTATCTAGTCTTGTATGTGGATGATATGTTGCTGGTTGGAAATGACAAAGAAATTATCCAAGATTTGAAGACCAAATTGTCCTGCAAATTTGACATTAAACATCATGGTGCTACAAACTATATTTTGGGCATGGAAATTAAACCAGCAAAGAGGAAACTTTGGTTAAACCAGAGGAAGTATGTCGAGACAATACTACAGAGGTTTAATATGCAAGATAGTAAATTGGTGAAGGTTCCTATTCTTGCAGGTGTAAAGCTATCTGCTGAACAGTGTCCCAAGACACAAGAAGAGAAAGAGGACATGTCTGTGTTCCATATGCAAGTGTAGTCGGTAGCCTGATGCATGTGATGGTATGTACTATACCAAACATTGCAAATGTAGTGGGAGTATTGTGCAGGATTATGTCAAAAGCAAGGAAGGAGCATTAGACAACAGTGAAGCGGGTTTTCAAGTATTTGTGTGGCACTAGTGACTATGGTTTGTGCTACTAAGGAAGACTAGGATTGGACATACTTTCGGACATTTGTGGCTTTGTTGATGCAGACTAGGCTAGAGATCTATATCAGAGAATATCTAAAAGTAGATATGTGTTTAACCTATTTGAAGGTGCAGTCAGTTGGATGAGTAAGAGACAATCTGTAGTGGCACTTTCAACTACAGAGGTAGAATACATGGAAACCACTCATGCAAGAAAGGAAGCAGTTTGGTTGCAGAGACTGTGTTAAAGTATCGGGTTAGTACAATGAGCTATAAGGATCGAATATGATAGCCAAAGTGTAATTTTCTTGCAAATAACCCTGCATATCATTCAAAGACAAAGCACATTGATGTTCAGTATCACTTTGTGAGGGATATGGTAGAAGACAAAAAGGTGTTGCTGGTAAAGGTGGACACTTGGAAGAATACGGTAGATGAATTGACAAAGTTTGTGAGCACTGAGAAGTTCTCTTTGTGTAGAGAAACAATGGGATTTGCAGGGTTGGATCAAATACTAAGCCCTCCTGTGGCCCCCTATGGAAAGAAAACAAGAAGTGGGAGGATGTTGGGTTTTGGACCCTATATTAGGTGGGTAGACCTACCTATGGTTTTTTGCATGGAGTTCGCACATGGTTTTGGGTGCGACGGTTTTATGTCCATGGTATTTTGTAGATCCGGTCAAGGGAACTACGATTATGTTCTAATCTAGGGTTAATGGATTGGGTTTTATGGATGCTTCGACATGTATATATATGCATTGTAACATTGAAAGGAACATTATGAAAAATCAACCTGGTAGTCCTAGTTTTTAGATCTAGGGGAAAATCTCTGTGTATATTTGTTTTATGGGTTATGCTTTCGCCATTGTTTTTTTTTTTTTTTTAGAATTTGTATGTAGGTAATTTTTGTACAGGGTTAAAACATACAAATCTATAATTTGAATGTGTAGGAGTATTACCTTTTTCTTGTATACCACCACATAGTTGGCCTCTTCTTCCTCCATTTATTGCAGAAATTACTTTTCTCCCAACAACAATTCTTTTGAGCTACTTGTTCGAGTTGTACTTTCTTCCTTCAATGGCATGAGGGTATGCTTGATGCCATCCTTTTAAAACTTATAGGCATTGTTCTCTCCATCATGCACCACTTTCCTATCAAATTTCCAGGGTCATCCCAAAAGAAGGTGGTATACATCCATTGACATGATGTCACAAACTACCTTATCCTTATATCGGCCTATCTGGAACTCTACTTCGCTTTGCTGACTTACCAACAATTTTTGACCTTTTTGTAGCCATGATACCTTATATGGTGTTGGATGATTCGCCTTTTCAATCCTAGTTTTTCCATTGTTTCTATGGAAACTAGATTGTTAATACTCCCACTATCAATCACCACTTTGTAGAATTTTCATATGGCCTTGAAAACATTCCTAAACAAGGCTTTCCTTTGTGTTGGTTCAACAATCTCCTTGGTTGGTTTCAACAAGACCTTATTTAGCATTAAATATTCTCACGTCTCTAGTGCATTTCCACCACATGTGCATGTGCTTCTGCTGCTTCTGGTAGTGTTACATATGCATATCTTTGTCCACCTTTCTCATTCTCAGGAAACTTGAAAGATATGTGACCTAAATGTCCACATTTATAGCAACAATAGATAGTATCTCTGCCTCTTCCTTTACCTCTACCTCTTCGGTAAGGTCTTCCTCCTATATAGTCACCTTATTTCTCTTACTGTCCTTGTTGTTTTGGATTATTTGCATCATTATTTTGGGCTGAAGTCTTCCCTCTTTCAACTGTTTGCACTCTTCCTCTAGAAAAACCATGACCTCTGTTTGAATTTTTCTTCCTCATTATCTTCTGCTCTGCCTTCAAGGAAAACTAGTATGATTCTTCCATCATCCTATGAGAAAGAATGCTGAGTTCATCTTTGATTTCCACGTTCAGTCCATTGATATAACTTGATGTCTTTGTTGGGGTGTCTTCTACATAATTTTCCCTCATATTCACCTTGTAAAACTCCTCCATATACTCTCTGATTGTCAGCAGCCTTTGCTTGAGGTTATGCACCTACCTATAAAGGGATAACTAACAGTATTTCGACATAAACTTCCCCTTCATCTTTGATTTCACCCTATCTCAAATTTTAATCAATGGTTTCCCCTTTTTCCTTATTTAAACTCGCACATTGTCCCACTACAATGCATCATGGCCTTTCAACCTAGTCACAACAAAATTTACTTGCTTATCTTCTTCAATCTCCTCGTACTTGAAATACTTTCCTAGTTCGCTGATCCAATCCATCAAAGTCTCAGCTACCAAACTGTTATCATAGGTAGAAAAATTAGGTTTTGGTCTCGAACTTGAGCTTAACATTGACCTAAATAATTTAACTTTCGGAGCCTCATCCACAGGTGCTACTCTTTTTACTGTATCTTCTTCCTTCGATTCACTATCATCTCTAGCCTCGGGGTCTTGCCACCTATTGGTCCCCATGGCCTCTAAACAAGCTTGCAGCCTCTATATATTTGCTTAAAGTTTTGCATTAGCTACGAGACTTCCTCCATGACCTTATGCTCTTCTTTCTCACATTGCCATCAACACCACCAATATCAAATGCAACTCTGTCATAAACGTAGCTCTACTTCAAACTTGCTCTAATACCAAAAATTGATGGCATCAAGAAGACTGGAAGGAAATATGGGTACAACACAATACAAAATAAACTACTAAAGGCACTACAAAATATTTTCGTAGTGCCCTTAGAAACACCATTTTCATCTCTGGGAAGGAAGAATGACTTACGCCCTCTACGAACTTGACTCTCCACCTTTGATCACCTCCTCCATGCTCAGGAAGGGGCCTCCCTTGTCTCCCTTATTGATGGTTACACACAAGCCCTCAAAAGATTGTGATCGCGTCCAGAACAAAGGTTTTGTCCAATGCTCAAATTTCTTAGGTTATTCATGTTGTCCTCTGCAAGAAATAAATTCCTCCTACCTTGTTTGCAGCCAACTTCACCCCATCAAACTTTTGAGTAAACTCAGAACAATATAACCATGTCATTGCCTGGAAAATAGAGACACTATAATAGAGGGATTAGGGCTAATTTAATACGACCAGCTAATAGAAACAACACATAAATCATTTGTATCCCAACACATAATGCTACAAGCCTTGGGTAACATTAATTCTAGGATTAAACCCAATGTGGATATAATTCAAACACAAAGATAAGAACATAGAGAAATAACAGATAGAATAAACTGAATATGCTACATTTTCTTTTATTTATTTTATAGGTACAAGTTCGAGGTAGGAGAAGAAGCTCCTTTCCTCTCAATCGATACTATTTTTATGCACATCCTTGGAAAATGATTCACTTCCCCTTCTCTCTAGTTGGGGGAAGTGGAAAATTCACAACATAAATGACTCTCCATTTCATAGACTCTACAACTTAATGAAATTTAGTGTTTGAATTATTCAGAATCTCATTAAAGGAGTCAAAATTGAATTTTCCAGCTCAAGATGTGGCCAATCCACACATTTTCAAGCCCCATTCATTTTCACCACGAACTTGGTCTAATTATTTTTCATTATAGAAGATTGACAATAATAAAGGAACTTACACTTCCCATAATTCCTTTCCAAATAGTAGGTTCCTTTCTTGCCAGGATGTACGTAAAATTCTTATAGAATCATATAAAAAATTCATTTCTAAAACATCACATAACTGATTAGTTAATTTGATTTTTTACGAGAACCATAGTAGGCTAAAGAATGCTCCTCCCAACATATGGGAGCTGGTTTCCATGACCAGATTGATCCATTTTCAAATCCAGGACAATTCCATGATAGCGACCACACTTGGTCTAATATAGGATTCCTCTTGGCGGCGTATTTCTTATCACTCCAACAATGTCCTGTGTTTTATTTGATGGTTCCACCAATCTTTCTCTCCCTCTGGTATTGTTTGGAAATCACTGTCTTTCCCTCCCATAGTAATTCTAATCATATCCAAACTCATAACATTTATCTCCAACCATATTTCTCTGGTGTGTGAGGAATTTAAAGCTCAAGAACTCACTTTTTGGGCCTCCTTGGCCTTTCACAAATGTGCATAGCTATATAGCACGTGGAATTACATTTAGAACCTTTTCCCACTGTAATTTACGTAGCGGAAAATATGCATATTAACATTAAATCAAAGGGAATATTTATGTACATCATGCATTCATGCTTGACCCTCAAGATGGGTCCCATAATTTGTAAAAGTAAATTGACATGAAATAATCACACGTCATACAGGTGGTATACATTCCAATTTTCCACATAAAGACAATTATGCAACTTAGAAAAAAACATTACTGAATCATGATCCTAGTTCTTTTCCACCTTCAAGAAATTACAATCATAGGTATGCATGGTTAAACCAATATTCCCTTTGCAATCATAGTAGTTTTGATGCGTACAATATTGTCATGCATAAAAGCATATGAAAATATTTATTCATATAAAAAATTAATCTATCATCAATGTGTAAGTTCCTATAATCATTGTGGTAATAATCCAAACATTCATAATTTCCATAGTGTATTATTACCAACCGACCAGCAAGATGAAGTAAAGTACCACAATCACGTTTTTATAACTTGTAAGAAGTTTTAATAAAATTTATTCATGCATATAATTTTTAATAGTTAGTCATGAAATACTAACTAATCAATGCTACCATTCAAACATGACAAGACTCAATAAGCTATTAACCCTTACGTTCAAGTCTTACCACTTAATTCATTGTTTATCTTTAATATCTAAGGGGTTCCTTCAATTTATTTTAAAACATCGTATTTGTTGGCATTATGATACAGGTATGACACAAGTGTTGTCCTTGATGGCAACTCTCTCAGATGGAAGATCACAGTATAGCAACTAAACAAAAAGAATGAAGAAAGTAAGGTATACGCAGGTTCACTATAGACCAAGCCACGTGTACACGCAGGTTCGTAGACCAAAAGGCACGTATAGCATACACACACACTTTCAAGGAAGGGAAGGTGCGTACATGTTGCAAAACTAAGTTTTGGTCCATGGTATTTTGGTATTGGTCCATGGTATTGACCCTAGGTATTGGGTCCAAGGTATTGGTCCTACGTAGTTTTGGACCATGGTATTGAGAGAGGCCTAAACCTATATAAGGAGAAGAAGATCATTAGGCCAAAGTGCAAGTGTGTAAGTGATGAATATTTGATGAAGTGTGAGATCTAGTACGCAGGTTATGGGTATGTGATGCTTTGCTAAGGATGCACCTATGTGGCGAATGAAGGTTGATGGACTGGTATCATGAAGAGTAAAATGCATTATCATTATATGGTATGATCATGAATATTTAGATCTGAATATTGATGCATGTCTTATCCTTTATATCTGATGATCTAGGTATATCTGAAGTAGAAAATTGTAGCAAAGGCATAAGTAATTATTTTCAGATCTGTATGCTGGTTCCCTTTGGTGAAAGGATGTATACATGCTGGTTCGACATAGCCAAGTAGCGTATACATTATGAAATTTGATATTTGAGGTTACTGTTGGTTCTAGTGGTTGTTGCAGAGTTCTGGGTTCTGCTTTGTGTTCTGGTGATTGTGTTTTGATGACAGGGTTTCTGTGATTTAGTTGTTGGGTGATTCAGAGATTGATGATGCAGATATAGTTGATGGTTGTATTAAAATGGTGATTGATTTTTTATTGATGGATCCAGTCTGAAAATTTATGAAACGTGGCCCCTAGAAGAAAAGAAAAGGTCGTAGCCTTCTATAGGTTGGCGCCTACGTACTAGTAAATATATCGGCTAGTACAAGAGCTAGGGGGTTGTAGCTCCCTTCTAGTAGAATATGGAGAACGAGAGAAGGTTGTAGCCTTCTACAGGTGGGTGCCAACATACTAGTATTAGTCTGCGCCAGTACAAGATTGTAAACAAGTTTTTCTTATCTTAAAGAAAACAATAGCAGGTGGTTTTTGTCCTGCATTGGGTTTCCACCTTATATCATGGTGTTCATGTGTGCTTCTTATGTGTGATGATATGTTCTTTTATATTGCACCTGTTTACTATTTATATGGTTAACGATGTTCTTATGTACTCATTAAAGATCAACATATGATGAATTAACTGAATCATAAGTTTGCTGGATATACGCTAGTTGCATTAAACACAGTTGCGTGTACACACAGGTTGCCTTAACTGAAGTAGCTTATATGAATTTGATTATGGAAATGAAAAGGTTATTGATTTGCTAATACTGATTCACCCCACCGCGCCCCCCCCCCCCCCCCCCCCCACCACACACCGCCCCCTCTCAGTATTCCCACACCCCCCCTCTTAATATTATTTCCAACAATTGGTATCGGAGCAGGTCCTTCAGAAGAAGCTTGATCGCTTGAAGGAAGATCCATCATCATGAGTAATCAAGAAAGAGAGGGATCCATCAGACCACCAATCTTCGATGGGAGAAATTTTGTTTACTAGAAGATAAGAACCACAGCCTATCTACAATCACTTGGAACGGATATTTGGGAAATCGTGGAAGGAGGATATACATTTCCATCAGCAATTCCTACAGATACGGTAGGTAGAAAGCAATATGAAATCAATGCCAAAGTTGTTACTATCTTATTGGAAAGTTTGTCAAGGTCATGCAACTCAAATCAGCCAAAGAAATATGGGACAAAATCATTCTAAGCTATGAAGGAGATGCTCAGGTAAAACGTGCTAAGCTTCAAACTCTCAGAATTCAGTATGAAACTCTTAAGATGCATAGTGATGAAAGCATAGCTAATTACTTCCTACGTATAGATGAGATTGTCAATTGTATGAAGAATCTGGGTGAAGAAATTAAGGAAGTTGTCTTAGTTGAGAAAGTTTTGAGATCCTTGTCTGCTAAATTTGAACCCAAAGTGTCTGCCATAGAAGAAAAGCAGGATCTGCAGAATATCACCATAACGCAGCTTCACGGAATCTTAACTGCTTTTGAAATGAGAAAAGGAGGACCATCAGAAAGGAGTGAAGCTGCATTTAAAGTATCAACAAAGGGAAAAGAAAGCCTCAATGAATCAAGATACATTTCAGAAGAAGAATATGAGGTGAATTTTGTCAAGAATCTTCAATGGGGATCTAGAAGATTCAAAGGTAAGCTACCTTTCAAATGTTTTTCTTGTAGAAGAGTTGGTCATTACACTACTAGATGCCCTCGTAACAAAGGAAAGATGTCTGAAGAAGGTAATAGAAGTTATTATACTCATGATAATAGTAATGACTCATCCAATAGTGATGAAGATAATTAAGAAATTAAACTTCTCATGGCATACAAAAATAATGAAATAGAAAAAGAAGAAATTACTAGATTAAATGTTCAGCTAGAGACTATAACCTGAGTAAGGGAGCAACTGCAGGATGTAGTAAAAGATCAGAGCATAAAAATCCAGAGACTTGAATCTAAGATTCTCTCTCTAAAAGAAGATCTTGAAGAATCAAAGAAGCAAAATGAAGAAGCTCTTGAAGAACAAGAACATGAAGTGCTCGAATTAAGGCAAAAAGTGGAAGAAGGAAGAAAAGATGAAGAAAACATAAAGAAGAAATATCTGGAAAAGGAAGAACAACATCAGGTTGAGGTAAATATATTAAAAGGTAAATTAGAAGAAAAGGATAAACTGTTACGATTTCAAGATAGTACTAAGATTTTGAATTATATTCTTAGTAGTCAAAGATCCCCTGCTATCAAAACTAGTCTTGGTTTTTATGAAATTGTTGAAGGTGAATCTAGCTCACAAGGTGAGGCAAGGAACTCTAATGCAAAACCTAAAATTCTTAATGAGGAGATAAGAGGTCAACCCCAGCAACAACCATGGAAAGAAATTATTCAAAGAAAATATTTTTCTCCTAACTGTGGAAGTGATAGACAGTTATTTCCTCCGATGAATAATGTTGAATTTTATGAATGTCATAAACTTGGACATGTTGCAACCAGATGCATAAGTAGAATGGTTCAAGATCATCACACAAAAATATCATCATGTTCCAGGTACTTTAAGGGATATTCTTTTGCTTGCAATATGTTTGGTCACAAAGCTACTGATTGCAATAAAAGGAATATGAAACATGTAAGATTTTATGTATGTAACAAGTTTGGATATAAAGTAAAGGAATGCAGGAGAAAAATTTCAGACACCAAAGTAGAAGTAGCATACATCATTGAAGAAGATAGAATTAGTGTAAGAAAGATGTGGCATAACTTAGTTAGCAGACATAACAGACCCAGGGGAAGCTGAAAGTATAAAACTTCAGTATTCCAATTTGCATATGCATATATTATGAAGAGAAGTCATGCATATACATGAGTTAAAGGCTATAGAGTCACATATATGGAGCTCTGAAGAAAAAGTAGCAGAATAGATTCAGGGAAAGAAGTCTGATATGGTTCGGTATGGTATATGTTGGTTGGCACAGGTTCAAGGGGAGCATATGCTTTCAATAATGTATTGTTGGCATTATGGTTAAAGGTCTTTGGTGATGATGCTTATGTGGCTAAATGATGCATCTTGCTACTTATTATTGGTTGGCCAAGAGAATGGTATTGTAGGTTACAGGTCTAGATGCTGGTGACAGATGCTTATGGTGCAGATCATATATGGTGCATGATAGTTGCTGATGACTATCATGGTCTTGTTTAGATTGATGGTATTCGTTACAAAAGTCATGAATATCATTTGGTGTAAAGGTCTTGCAAAGATCTAATTTGCACCCCCACTATACATGGGAAGGATGATGTAATAATTTCTATTTTCAGTCATGTATAAACATTTGGTATACCCCCACTTGATTGGGAGGATGAGTCAAAGTGGTGTATCCCCACTTAGTTGGGAGATTGATGTATGTATGAGTCATTGGTGATAGGAAGATCATACTCACTTAGTAGAGTTGTAGAGTCATGTTATTATTTTGAAAAAATATCTTTATAGACTCGGCATGTGCTCAGGGGAACATGGATGGATTGATACATCTTAGCATGTACAAAGGGGGAGCTCAATCAGAGATTTCAGCATGTATTTAGGGGGAGCATGGATAGTAGAATGTATATTAAGGGAGAGAATATCTTGGTCTGCCCTTTGCTCTTGATGTCAAAGGGGGAGAGTGACTTGGTGTGGTTTTTGCCATCAAGTCCAAAGGGGGAGATTGTTGGCATTATGATACAGGTATGACACAAGTGTTGTCCTTGATGGCAACTTTCTCAGATGGAAGATCACAGTATAGCAGGTAAACAACAAGAATGAAGAAAGTAAGGTATATGCAGGTTCACTATAGACCAAGCCGCGTGTACATGTGGGTTCACAGACCAAAAGGTGCGTATAGTGTACACACACACTTTCACGAAGGAAAGGCGTGTACATGTTGGAAAACTAAGTTTTGGTCCATGGTATTTTGGTATTGGTCCATGGCATTTGGTTTGTGTTATTGACCCTAGGTATTGGTTCCAAGGTATTGGTCCTACGTGGTTTTGGACCATGGTATTGAGAGAGGCCTAAATCTATATAAGGAGAAGAAGATCATTAGGCCAAAGTGCAAGTGTGTAAGTGATGAATATCTGATGAAGTGTGAGATCTAGTATGCAGGTTATGGATATGTGATGCTTTGCTAAGGATGCACCTATGTGGCGAATGAAGGTTGATGGACCAGGATCATGAAGAATAAAATGTATTATCATTATATGGTATGATCATGAATAGTTTAGATCTGAATACTGATGCATGTTTTATCCTTTATATCTAATGATTTGGGTATATCTGAAGTAGAAAATTGCAGCGAAGGTATAAGTAATTATTTTCAAATCTGTACGCTAGTTCCCTTTGGTGAAAGGGTGTATACATGCTGGTTCGACATAGCCAAGTAGCATATACATTATGAAATTTGATATTTGAGGCCGTTACTGTTGGTTCTAGTGATTGTTGCAGAGTTTTGGGTTCTGCTCTGTGTTCTGGTGACTGTGTTTTGATGACAGGGTTTCTGTGATTTAGTTGTTGGGTGATTCAGAGATTGATGATGCATATATAGTTGATGGTTGTATTACAGTGGTGATTAATTTTGTATTAATGGATCCAATCTGAAAATTTATGAAACGTGGTCCCTGGAAGAAAAGGGAAGGTCGTAGCCTTCTGTAGGCCGGTGCCTACGTACTAGTAAATATATCGGCTAGTACAAGAGCTAGGGGGTTGTGGCTCCCTTTCAGAAGAAGCTGGAGACTGAGAGAAGGTAGTAGCCTTTTACATGTGGATGCCTGCGTACTGGTATGAGTTTGCACCAGTACAATATTGTAAACAGTTTTTTCTTATCTTAAAGAAAACAACAGTAGGTGGTCTTTGTCCCGCATTGGGTTTCCACCTTATATCATGGTGTTCATGTGTGCTTCTTATGTGTGATGATTTGTTCTATTTTGCTGCACTTGTTTACTGTTTATATGGTTAATGATGTTCTAATGCACTCATTAAATATCAACATATGATGAATTAACTGAATCATAAGATTGCTGGATACACGCTAGTTGCATTAAACACAGTTGCGCATACACGCAGGTTGCCGTAACTGAAGTAGCGTATATGAATTTGATTATGGAAATGAAAAGGTTATTGATTTGCTAATACAGATTCACCCCCCCTGCTCAGTATTATTTCCAACACTATTGTCCTCTTAAAGTAAAACCCCACATTATACATACTTCCATTATCACATAGACTGATGCATGGATTGTAAATTTAGCCATGTTCTTTAATTGTATCATTAATATTGTCATATATGAAAATCATGGTAGTCATTCTTCATTATCACTAGTGTGTGCTCATGATTGTTTTTCATAAATTTAATAAAGATTTTATGTATTTTATTCTCATATGATTCAAATATCATGAGATTTTTTTAAAAGAAAACCTTATCACTTACTATTCTTCAATGCAATTATAAGCATGCATCATGCATCTCATGTCAAAGGCAATCTACTACATGTATCATTGTAGAATTTTGTTAGAATCATACCTGAGCTGATGTCCACTAGCATCGTACCTCAACTTATTTTCCTCTTACCACTTCCCAGATTGTGCTAGTGCTACAACATTCAACTCTCATACCACTTGTAACATCTCCTCATAACCTCACAGGAAAATGCACGGAGTTAGAAAATTTGTACAACATTTTCCAATGTGTAAATTTCTAAATTACTCCACATATTCCTTCAATGACCATTAGATAAATCATCATCATCACATAAAGTAGACTTTAGTAAAGGAATAGTAAGTTACTTAACCATTAACTTGGACTGTTGTAGCATATTAACTTAAACTTCTCGTTGTAACCTTGCATCAATTCCATAATTATTTTAACTTAGTTAACTAATCACATTCCTAACAATATAAATTTCAGATCATGCAAGGAATCAACAACATAAAAAATGACACAACATGCAACCACATCATTAGACACCTATATACCCTGAAAACCCCACTGGGTGAAAACAAACAAGCATCTCATTTTATTATTAAACAATCATTAGGGTGTTCACCCCTCACTCAATGGATTGTAAATGATTCCATCCCTTAATTATTGTCATAAAATATTACAAAGAAATATCATTTAAATACAACATATCTAGCTAAAATCTATTACAATCATCATTATATTATTTACCCACAAATCTTCAATCTCTATTTCTTTGTGGCCTAGCTATTTCACATCAATGAATCATCCTACAACTGACATTCCAAAATTTGTATGGATCGTTTATCAGTGACAATATTAAATGTAATCCATATTTCACATATGTTGTAGTCTTTTTGTGCAACTAGACTATCAACGAACTTTGACATCGTGGTTAGATCAAACAATGATCAGGGCAATAACAAATATTTATTATTGATGCTTCAACATATATTCATGTATATTCATAAAACATAAACAAAATATCATGACATGTCATTTAAATAATATTGCACATTCATAAGTTAAAAGTGCTAACATTCATAGCATGTCTATAGATAATTACGACGTAAACCATTACTCCCATCATACATAAGTCATCATGTCTTTCCAATGGAAACACACTACAAATATCCTTATTATTTTAAAGGAACTAGCACGTCAGCTATGGTTCTTTCATGTGAATACATAAAATTTTCACAATTACATGCAGATACATAATATTTTCTCAAAAGGAATCTAACATAATATCGCATGCAAATCCATAATCTTTCCAAAAGAAAATATAACATCATCTTGTAGACAAATGCATAATCTTTCAAGAAGAAAAGCTAACATAATCTTATTTGCAAATGCATAATCTTTCCAAAGGAAAGCTAACATAATATTTCATGTAATACATACTTCCTTTTGCAATGGAAATTAACACAACTATTGCTTCTATGCATAAATGTTCTTTATTATTCTTTTTCACACTTGTTATAGTCTTCTTTGCATAAAGAGATTTACCAAAATCAACTAATCCTTTGTGTATGTAAATACACATTTCTTTTTCTAGAGATCTAGGATAATTGTTATTCTTTTGTTATGCAAGGTTTACATGTAACTATTTTCAAGGTAGATGACTTAGATAATTTAATTGTCTTCCACACAAAAGCCATGAAATCTTTCGAAGTAATGTACAACAATATTTTAAAGAAAGCAAATGTATTTAACTTATGCTCATGTAGACAAGAACTGTGGAAGTTTTCTAGGAACTCTAACACATAAGAGAATGCAATTACATGTGTCATTTCCAAAGTCTAACAAAATAATTATTCTTTTCTGCATGCAAATTCGTGCCTCTCTTCAAAAAGTCTAACAAATTAATTATATTATTTTCATGCAAGAACAACATATATAACTAAGCACAAAATAACATGTTCTTTTCCAAGAACACTAACACATTAACTAATATTTTATGTACATAAATACCCATTCTCTTCAAGTGAGCTAACATCATGGCTATTGTTTTGTGCACCTCTACAAATATTATTTTCCAAATGAAATCATAATAGTTGTTCTTTCCATGCATGCAAAAACACATATTTCATTTCAAGAAAATAAATGCATGGTAGCTACTCTTTCATGCATGCAAACAAATATTTGTTTTCAAGAAATCAAAAGTATAATGGCTAGTTTTTTTGCATGCAACCTTATATTTTCTTTTTCAAGAAATCTAACTCAATAATTATTCCTCTTTTATATTTGCATGCACATAACTTACTTCTATTCAAGAAATATCAACATAATAGTTCTATTTTATGTGAAGATACAACACATACTCTTCCTGCAGAAGCTAATTTAATATTAGTATCTATGTGCATTTAAGCACATTTTCTTTTCTAAATAATTTTTTTATTAACTTTTATCATATATATGTGTGTGTATGTGTTCTTTTCCAAAAATCCAGTGTATGTAAAGAATGCAAATATTAATAACATATATCTAGATTTCCACATAAATTATTTTAGGTGTAAATTTCACACAAATCCCTACATTCCTGTCAAGAAATAATATGGATTCCTTTTTGAAAGATTGACACAGTGATTTTTTTTTTTTTTTTAACCATTATATCTCTCCAAGAATAAAAGTGGCTAATATTTTATATGACAATCCATATGCACTCTTTTATTTACTTTCAAGAATTACCCTCTTTAACCTACTTTCTTTTTCGAGAAAATAACTTACATTTCTTATCATTTCATTCACGAGATGCCTACGAAATCCTTTTCAAAGAAAGAGCATGCATCCTATCTTTTCTTACATAATATGCATCTACAATATTAAATATATATATTTGAAAGACAACCAAGATTACTTATCTTTTACTGCTATAAATATATATATATATATTTTATTTGTAAGAGTTTATTCTTTTACTATATATATATATATATATATATATATATATATATATATATATATATATATATATATATATATATATATATATATCTTATTTTCAAGAATATTAACATAATAACAATATTTCTCTACAAGAACTAACATATTTTCTTTATTAAGAAAATTGGCATGAGTTGTTTGTATGCAAAAAATTTCGTCACTACTACAAGATGGGATATTTTCAGATGTTTAGTTGAGAAAAAAAATTATTTTCGTCTTAAAAACATACAGTAACTCTTTAATCGTATTAAATTAAGACAATGGAAAAAAATAACTTTTTAGAGGCATCAAATTGTCTTAAATTAAGACAATAGGAAAATCGTTTCGTTAATCATATCAAATTAAGACAATAGAAAAAATAGTTTTTTAGATGCATCCAATTGTCTTCGATTAAGACAATTAAAAAAAAATCCTTTTAGCTGCATTTGACGACTCAACTGTTGTCTCAAATTAAGATAAAATAAAAATTCCCTTTCATATGAAGTTTTATTAACTTGGATTGGGGAATAAGGACATTTAGATTTGTAGAGTGGAGAAACATCCGTATAGCAGTATGTTGAAGTTTTTCTTTGCATCTCCATTCAAATCTCATTCTCCTGCTCTGGATAGGCCCACCACTGCCTTCACAAGCCCAGGAAACAACAATGGCCTCTAGAAGAAATTCAATGTCATTGTGCATCCAAGACTCCTATGAAGAATCTCTTCACCTCCACCCCAACCAATAGCCTTACATAGTCTCCTCAGAGAGCAACATCTCTGTTCAAGGATTCAAGTTCCGGGCAATCAAATAAATCAAAGAGAACAACGGCATTGAGAACATCTGACCTCATAAATATGTAAGTATGAGGTCACCCAAACCCAAAGGCATGAAAGGTTTTATGGCCCTAATATTTTCAACTTCTTCCAATGTTACTGAACCCAGAAAGAGTTTTTAATGGAGAAAAAAGCACTGTTGTATATCCTACTTCTTGAATGCAATCACTGTTCAAAGTCCTAGTGAAATTTCCCTCTATGCTGAGGTCCCAAAATTCAGCCTTGTATGGGCCTATGGTGGAAGATAACCCCATGTGAGGGAAGAGCATGAAGAAGTTTCAATGGATTATATAAAGGTGGATGAGTTTTAATCTATGCCTCAGCCAAAAATCAAGGCCCACAAGGTTATTTTTCAAGTTGGGTTTGTTTCAAATCCCATTGAGGGAAGGGAAGATAAACCTAAATTAAACAGGGAAGGTGAGTCATTAACCTTTATAGTTAAGTTTATTGATCCTGGAAATGAGCCAATAGAAAAAATAACCTTTTAGAGACACCCAATTGTCTTGAATTAAGACAATATGAAAATATTTTTGTCAATCATATTAAATTAAGACAATAGAAAAAATAGTTTTTTAGATGCATCCAATTGTCTTCAGTTACGTTTTGTTAATCATATTAAATTAAGACAATAGAAAAAATAATTTTTTAGATGCATCCAATTGTCTTCAATTAAGACAATTAAAAAAAAATCCTTTTAGCTGCATTTGACGATTCAACTATTGTCTCAAATTAAGATAAAATAAAAATTCCCTTTCATATGCAGTTTTATTAACTTGGATTGGGGAATAAGGGCATTTAGATTTGTAGAGTGGAGAAACATCCGTATAGCAGTATGTTGAAGTTTTTCTTTGCATCTCCATTCAAATCTCATTCTCTTGCTCTGGATAGGCCCACCACTGCCTTCACAAGCCCAGGAAACAACAATGGCCTCTAGAAGAAATTCAATGTGAATGTGCATCCAAGACTCCTATGAAGAATCTCTTCGCCTCCACCCCAACCAATAGCCTTACATAGTCTCCTCAGAGAGCAACATCTCTGTTCAAGGATCCAAGTTCCAGGCAATCAAATAAATCAAAGAGAACAACAGCATTGAGAACATCTGACCTCATAAATATGTAAGTATGAGGTCAACCAAACCCAAAGGCATGAAAGGTTTTATGGCCCTAACATTTTCAACTTCTTCCAATGTTACTAAACCTAGAAAGAGTTTTTAATGGAGAAAAAAGCACTGTTGTATATCCTACTTCTTGAATGCAATCACTGTTCAAAGTCCTAGTGAAATTTCCCTCTATGCTGAGGTTCCAAAATTCAGCCCTGTATGAGCCTATGGTGGAAGATAACCCCATGTGAGGGAAGAGCATGAAGAAGTTTCAATGGATTATATAAAGGTGGATGAGTTTTAATCTATGCCTCAGCCTAAAATCAAGGCCCACAAGGTTATTTTTCAAGTTGGGTTTGTTTCAAATCCCATTGAGGGAAGGGATGATAAACCTAAATTAAACATGGAAGGTGAGTCATTAACCTTTATAGTTAAGTTTATTAATCCTAGAAATGAGCCAATAGAAAAAATAACTTTTTAGAGACATCCAATTGCCTTGAATTAAGACAATAGGAAAATATTTTTGTCAATCATATTAAATTAAGACAATAGAAAAAATAGTTTTTTAGATGCATCCAATTGTCTTCAATTAAGAAAATACAAAAAAATCTTTTTAGCTGCACTTGACGACTCAGCTATTGTCTCAAATTAAGATAAAATAAAAAATCCCTTTCATATGCAGTTTTATTAACTTGGATTGGGGCATAAGGGCATTTAGATTTGTAGAGTGGAGAAACATCCGTATAGCAGTATGTTGAAGTTTTTCTTTACATCTCTATTCAAATCTCGTTCTCCTACTCTGGATATGCCCACCACTACCTTCACAAGCCTAGGAAACAACAATGGCCTCCAGAAGAATTCAATGTCAATGTGCATCCAAGACTCCTATGAAGAATCTCTTCGCTTCCACCCCAACCAATAGCCTTACATAGTCTCCTCAGAGAGCAACATCTCCATTCAAGGATTCAAGTTCCAGGCAATCGAATAAATCAAAGAGAACAATGGGATTGAGAACATCTAACCTCATAAATATGTATGTATGAGGTCACCCAAACCAAAAGGCATGAAAGGTTTTATGGCCCTAACATTTTCAACTTCTTCTAATGTTACTGAACCCAGAAAGAGTTTTTTAATGGAGAAAAAAACACTATTGTATATCCTACTTCTTGAATGCAATCACTGGTCAAAGTCCTAGTGAAATTTCCCTCTATGCTGAGGTCCCAAAATTTAGCCCTGTATGAGCCTATGGTGGAAGATAACCCCATGTGAGGGAAGAGCATGCAAAAATTTCAATGGATTGTACAAAGGTGGACGAGTTTTAATCTATGCCTCAGCCTCAAATCAAGGCCTACAAGGTTATTTTTGAAGTTGGGTTTGTTTCAAATCCCATTGAGGGAAGGGAAGCTAAACCTAAATTAAATGGGGAAGGTGAGTCATTAACCTTTATAGTTAAGTTTATTGATCCTAGAAATGAGCCAACAATCCTTCCACCCTATGATCCTAAGAATAATTATTTGTATCCCTGGCCCTAATTCCTCTGTTATCGTACAGAGAGAGACTTAGAGTTGGAAGTTGGGGACAAGGTTGTGGGGAGCATGGGTTTTTGGGTTTTGGATTGGAAAGTGGACTTACTGAAGTCACAAAGATTAAGGAAACACATTTCCAGGAGACTAAGTGGATTATGTAGGTTTATCCAATGATTATGGGGAAATCCATAAGGTTGAAGAAAAAGAACTAGCATCGATTGATAAATCAGAAGAAAAACCTTGCAACAATGGTTGTGCCACCTTTGAACCCAGGTTGAATGTTTTTGAAAAATTAAAGGAAATGTATGATGATGAAGATGGGAAGCTCTCTAGATTGTTGAAAATGTCATTGCTATTTGTGTTTGTTTTGTCGTCTACTTTAGTTGGTTTGTTGGGATCATGAAGCCTTGGTATTCTATCACTCTCTATAGAACAATGCATTGGCTACTGATGAGTTTTATGCCTCAATAGTAAATTCTATTAAATATCAAAAAGGGTTTTAGAGAAATGATTTTGTCAAAGATAGGAATAATTATCTTTTACAGTATTCAAGGACAAATTCGATGTTATTGTCGAGAATGTTAAGTTCTGGTTTGATTCATCCTTGACCAAACTAAAGATGCTAACCAATTCTGTAATGAGCAGAACCATGGATAACCCCTTTGAGAAAACCCATAACAGTGGTATTAAATAAATGGGTAATCATCTTGGTGTGGAAACTATTGTAGAGAGGGCATCAAATAGCATAACCTTTCCTTCGATGAAGGCTTACTAGAGAAGGGGAGTAACACAAAGGCCATTATGTTTCCTCTTCAGTTTATAATGAGAAATTCACCCAAATTACTAGTGGAGGGGAGGGAGATCATGCACTGGAGGGGAGGGAGATCATGTTCTGAAGGGGAATTCTAAGCTTGAAGGTGATATTCACATTAGACATGAGAACCCGTCATCCTCTTGGATGTAAGAAAAAGGGAATAAAGTTGTAGCACATGAACATGGAGACTTCATGTCATTGTCTTCTCCACTTAACTTAGAAATCCTTCCTAATTTAGACATACCTTTATCTTCCTACTCTGACATAGATGATGAAAATGATAAATATGGTGGAGAAAATGGTCTTGGGGAATTTGTATTCTCATCTTCTTCGCATAGAATAGAAATCTGTGCTAGTTCTAAGAAATATTTTCCTATGATTAATTCTAAAGAAGAAGATAATAATAGTGAACATACTTTTGAAGCGACATATATTTATGGGATTCGTAAAAAAACCCTCCTTCCTAACCATGACCAGAAGTTTGTATTAGTTGTCAGTGAAGATTCAAAAGTCAAGGAAGGATATGAGGCGTTAGACATGAACAACCAAACACATAAGAACCATTAGGGGAATTTTGAGGTCTAAAATGGGCCTCCTAAGGAAATTATAAAATATTAGTGGAAATAATTAAACAAGATTATATTACATCATCAAATTTTAGGGGTCAAAAAGAAAAAAACTATTTTTTCAACTCGTATTTTCAACTTATCTCCTTATGGGTTTACTTAAATTTCTAGCAGAAACACTTATTGGATGACAAATTTTATTCCTCGGCCAAGGAGCACCCATGTTGCATACTTCTGATGGAATCTACTACATGAAAAATGAGAAGTACATGAAAAACATTGCAATCACATTTTTCATGTATTACTCATATTTCGTGTAGTAGGGTCTATCAAAAGTATGCAACATGGGTACTCCTTGAACGAGGAATTAAATTTTGCATCCAATGATTACTCCCACTCAAAATTTGAGTAAAACATTAGGGAGATAAGTTGAAAATACGAATTCAAAAAGTAGTTTTATTATTTTTTAATATTTTTATTTTTTTACCACAAAAATGGTGACTCATCCCTCATGGTTGACATCATCATCTAGAAACCTATTGGTTCGTATAAAGTCTATTTTGGTTGTACATTTTTCTTAGGAGGCCAATTTAGACCTCAAAATTTCCTTAATGGTAACTGTCGAAGATGAAAATTACAGTGCTTCTCCTTCAAATATAAATGGTGAGTACCTTGTGAAGGAGTTTCAATTCACAGATAGGACTGACTATTTTATTTCCCAAGTTGAAGGGAAAGGACTAGAATAATCTCCCTCATTTGCTCAAAAAGAATTCATTGGTTCTAGAGTTGATGCTTTCAACCTTCCAAATATCTCAGCAAGAGAGCTTTTGCCTAGTGCAACTATAGGTTTGTAAATTTTTAGTAGCTACTACTTTAGACGTTATTTATTTTGCTTGTCCCTCTAGAATAAATTCTAAAATCTCTAGTGAAGTTGGAGGGAAATCATTTAAAGCAATGAAAGAACTAGGAGAAATTTAATACTCCCCATACTCCAAGGTGAATTTTATTTCATCCCCACTAAATAGGATAGAGAAGTGAGTAAATTAAGGCCTTTCTCCACCTTGTGCGGAATTAATTACTGAGATCTTGCATTGAATTAGAGTTTTTTCATTCTTGAAGCTAGTCTAAAAATGCCTGGTACATACTTCAAAGCCACAAAAGGTCTCTTTTCGGTACCCATTTATTTGAAATAAGCTCTTATGGTCTTGGAATGAACTATATTCGTAAAAAACAGAACTGTTCCACAACATTGTAGATTTCTACAAGGACTTCTTGAAGAATTTTGTAGTAGAGAATGAAATTATAAAGTACATGGATCTGCTGATATTTTCCTCTGAAAATTTGTTTGAAACAATTTTCTAGGAATTTCTTTGTCATGTGGTTCTTAAAGTTAATGTCCATCCTTTTGGGTGTTTTCTATGTAATAAGATGTTTCAAATAGGAAATTTTGTTCTATTGTCATTGAGTTCGGTCACATTAGCCACATAAGTGATAGTGATTTTTGTATTGCATTGTTATTGATGCGTAGTAAATTATAAAAATTCAAAGGTTAGGGTTTAAAGCTAGAGTCGAGTTAAGTGTTTTTTTTGTCTTGCGATATAAGGGTTTGGGATCATATTTCCAGACAATAGAGAGGTGGAAACATAATATTATGGGGTTGCATGGAATTTCAAGCAAGGGAAGTTTCATCGAGGTAGCATGAACCTTCCTGTACCAAGATTCTATGTTGTATCACATCATGTTTGTATCTCTTTGCACTGGAAAGAGATGGAGAAAACTAAATGAATAAGAAAGTAGGGACACCACAAGATTTATTGATGTTCCTTATTGTGGAAAAGGCAATGCCAGCAAACTTTTAATGGTGATGCCAACTTTTCTTCACTATTTTAGTTACACTAGAGCTTGTCGGAAAAGGAATTAACTCTCTTGAAATTAGTGCCAAAATAGATATGTTGGTTGTCTTTCTTGCGTAAGGATGCGTAATTCATATATTCATGCATTAACCCCACTATGTATGATTTCATATTCCTTTCTATGCATTAATGAAATAAAATGAATTCAATGATCAATCATACTTGTGACTCGTGAGTCATTCCAAGTGACAAGACTCGATTAACAAATAAAAATAAAAAATGCTTCTTAAATATTTTTGGAAGGACATCACAAGAGGAAAAAATAATTAATTCTCTTTCAATTATTTTATATTCTCTTCATTGTGTGTCTGTCTCTCGTAGATCATTCAATATTTTCATTTCATTTCATACTTACAAACATTTTTCTATGACTAATTCTCTGAAGATGTTTCCTCATGGATTACACACACACACACACACACAGTTTCTATTGGCTAAGATCCAAAATACTGACATTGTGTACATTTTGACAGATGATGGGTCTATGGAATGTGAAAAGTAGATTTGAGATGATCATGACGTCCCTAAAGAATCTAAGATGACATGGTGGTTGAATCAGTTTATTGGTTGTGAAATAAAGAAAACAATGGATTGGCCATTTCCCTTTGCAGAGGAATGCTTGTTCATACTTACTTTAAGGGTGGGATTAGAAGGATATGATATAAATGTTGATGGTAGGCATGTGACCTCATTCCCTTGTTGAACTACAAGTGAATCTGATTTGTTATATTGAAAATTTCTTTCTTTACCACATTGTTTCCATCAATAAGTCAAGATAATGAATACTCATGTTTTAGTTTGAATCAGTGTTACCTCATCCGATCATTTAACCATCTGTCAGGGATATACCTGTTAGATTGTTTGATAGTTCTAGGATTTAGATATTGATTTTGGTACAAGCCTTTTCTCTTGAAGATGGAACTGCATATCAATAAATGGTGACATAAACATTCATTCAGTCTTTGCTACATCCTTATCCATATCTCTTCCAAGTTTCTCAAATAAAAGAATCCTTGACATGTGAAACTAAAGGAAAACTCCCTATTTTACATAGAGTCCCATAAATCTCCTCATTCTGGTACTTTCTACAAGTAATCACTGCAAAAAATGCATGGCTGTGAGGAAGACATGGATACAATCACAATTGATTAGATCATCAAAAGTTATGTCTTGTTTCCTTATTTCCTTTGCAAGAGGAAGTGGTCATTATTTTTATTACAACAATTTTCTTAATAATTTCTATTTCAAACTTGAGAATTATGTTGTGGACTTGCTAAAATATATTTATTGTATCAATATATTGAAATTTCATGCATAGTTTCTTTTGAAAATATCTACATATTATTGATTCAATTATCCAACATCATTGGATTCTATCCTTGAAATTTCATGCCTACTTTCTTTATGAGGATATCCATGGATTATTGAATTCATCTATCCAACATCATTTACATCTATCATGCAAATTTATCATTAACAGTCCCCTATGTCTCCAAAACACCTAAAATTTCAGATATGTTATCATGAATCTTAGAAGCAACATTTGTAGATAACCTTAGTTATATATATGCATGAGTGTACTTCTCATAAGATCATTTTGGAGAAAACAATTTTACAATTTTGACATTATTCATTGTAAATGACTTCTAAGATCGACAATGTACTGACAAATTGTGGAGAGGATACTTGATGTGTACATACACTCACAAATATGGCACATGCATGTGTGAAAAAAATAAACGTAATGGCATGACACATGCTTATATATGTACAAAGTTGAAATAAGTTTACACCAACAATGGATTTATCCTCATAATAATCACATATCTAATAAGTGGCATGTGCAAAATATATAAGCCTAGTGACATGTCTATGACAACATTTTCAATGAGATCCTTATGGGGAAAGAAATGCTACAACTTACCTCAATGACATTAGGTATAACTAAAAAACCCTCTAAATCAATTGCTTACTATGGAAAAAACAAGCTCAATACTTTTCATAGAGTATTTGAAGCTTCTTGTGTTATGCATCGCTATATAGAAAGCAACCCGGGTCTTGATTCTTACCTTAAGAATTCGTAGGAATTTATGTCGATTTTGTATTAATGACATAGTACTATAATCTTTCCCTTGAGTAAAGATGCAGCTAGGCATAAAAAAAATATGAAATAACACTCAATATTAAAAGATCATGATAAACATGAACTATAAATGATAATAACAACAAATTTTCAACAAAACATAAAAATAGAGGAATATGAATTTCAATTTAGATTCAAAGTCTTGTAGAGAGGTGTCTATTTTTAAAATAAGCCTTGCATTGATGGATGCTCAAAAAATAGAAAAAAAAAGTGAGGGGAGGATCTATATGCTTAGCACTGATTAAAAAATATTTAGGGTAATAAATAGATGGAATCTAACATGACTTCTTTTTTCAGATTATGGGCAATTTCAATTGAGGCCACATTTTAATCCTCTATTTGATGTATCAATGGCTTTATTTGGCCTACATATTTGTAATTAACATGATTCATTGTATTATTTGAGTGTTGTACTAGTCACGCTCTTGGGGATAGTGCCCTTAACCCTAATGGAGGTGTATAAATATTAAATACACCACTCTTCTCATTTAAATCATTCATGTGATTTATTATTTTGATAAAAGCTGAAGGGAAGCTTACCTATAGTGTTCCTCTCTTGAGTAATTGTGATTGGCGATCAATCTTATCTCTTTTGTGTTTGATTTCTCTTTCAAGCACATGATGTTGGTTCATATCTATTGAATTTTTTTATTGAAGTATTGTTATATTCTTCTGCTATATTTTTCTTGGTTGGATTAGGGTTTGTTTACAATGTACCTAGAATCTCTAGAATGTACCCACATCATTAGAGTTTTCCCTGATATCATTTGATCATGATTTGAAAATGTTCTTGTCAGGTTGGCGTCTCATCAAACACTTATCTAGAATACAAACCCATTTTCAACCCATGGGAAACCATTTCATTTGAGGACCAAACATTAGACACTGACTTTTCTCCTTTCAACCTTTGCCTTGTCGTGGAATTATTGTCTAGTTAATTCTATCCTCATCGTGTCTTCTACTCAGCTTCGTAGAACTCCTGTGACAATATAACCACAACAAAAGTACTAAGGGTTGAAACATTAGGATCCATAGCACTGACATTAAGGTTGGCATAAGGATTCACAACACTTCTAACTAGAAGTAGAAAAATGAAACTCTTGTCCTTGATCTGCAACATATCCTATGCATTAGGCTTAAATGGAATGTTTTTTGGAGGACATTTCACCCCTTCAACATACCTATTTTCCCAAAAACTTCTAATGTAAATATATTTTTGTAAACATCATAACAGTTCCTTGTGGGTTGTGTAAGTGTTCATGCCACCACTGGGTTTGTGTAGATCAACATTGGCAATCAATCTATTGTTTCCCTAGCCAAAAGTTATCAGGTAGTGCTCAATGTAGTACTTGGTATTTCACCACTTATGCTTCACAAAGTTGGCTTTTAGTGGTTCCATGATAGACTCCATTTTTTCCTTACCCTAAAACTAGTCCACAACCATAAATAATTAACCATGTGTAATTGTATGATGTAGGTATTGCTGTCCCTTGGGAGACAATCACTCGCTGAAAGGAGATCAGTGCCCAAGGTGTTTATTCATAACTGTAAAAGAATTAATTGACTTTCCCATCATTTCATAAAACCCCATAAATTTAATTAAAACCCTTTGACTTTCCATATGTAAAAAATGTTTCCAAAGTGACCTTCTAATGTTGGATACAAATGAGGAAAGCAAGAAAAGAGGTGAGGGTGGAAAGTTTAAGATAGCAGGATTGCACATAATATTTTATCTTCAACTTTAAAAGAGATATGAATAATGTGTAATGAAATTCAAAAAATAGGATCACATCTTTAAGGGTTTTTAACTTTTACAGAAACTCAAACTCATAGCACTGAAAAATAAAATCCCAACAACTTCATTACTCTTTTCTAAGAGGAAGAATAAACACAAGATGAAATAGGAAAAACTTATCATACCCAACAAATTCTAGAATCATTGTGAAAAATTTATTCATCAACACATGAAAAGTGAAAGTACAAAACTATATTTTCCTCTGAGGTCCAAAATTATGGAACACCCAGAATTACTTAAAAATTCTTTCTTATAAAAAATTTCAAAAGGACAGTTATAAAATTGTCAACCTTCTAAACTACTATAGGACCAATCATCCTCTTATTCGAATATTACATTTAGAAAATAAAATTACATTGAAATGAAACATTTGTGCTAAAATATTATAAAACTTTGTCGCTAAAAACATCTTTGTCACTGGGTGATTTGTGATTCAGGAAAAGAATAAGGCCCTACTCCTGCATCAGCTACTTGAGGCAACATCCATCCTCTGCACTTTTTCCAGACATCCAATTTTTCATTTGAGCTGTTCATAAACTTGATATGATCCATTATGAATTTAGTGATTTTTCTGTAAGTTGGATTTTCAACAAACAATTTCCTAATTGTCCAAAGAAGTTGAAAGTATTTGCGTAAATAATTACAAATAGTAGCCCCTTTAAGCACTACTATCTTTTTTTGTCTAGAACCAATTTTTCTTTTGGCTTATACAAGCAATGTCTCATAAGTCTCCCAAGGTAGAAAGTTTCCTTGCTTATCCCAACATGATGGTAAACCTGCCTTGGTTCTTTTATCAAAAGAAACATTAAACTTCATTACAGACTCCTATACTTCTTTGAGCTTCCTCTCAGCCATTTTTCTATATAAATTATTCACTCTTTCTTTATTCATTTCCATTACATACTCAGTCCTATCTTCAATTCCAACGTCTTTTAACTCCTGTGTAGACTTAGAATTCAGAAAATGAATCATATTCTTAGCAAATTGACCTCTTTGATGTCATTTCTGTTTAACATCCATGATTATAACCTCTAGATCATGGACAATAATATTTTCTTATTCAACAATAAGCAAGACTTCCCAAATATTTTTTACTGTATTTATATTATAATTCCACAAGGTTTCCCTTACTTGAATGAGGGACATGTTCCATTTTACCTTTTCTTTCAGCTCTTTGATTTCTTGGTAGGAAAGTTGGTAGTCATTTTTGTATTTCTCAGCAGTCTCTTTTGCCATGAATAATTCATGTTTAGTGGCTTTCATGGTCTTCATTGCATTGTAAAAATCATTTTGATTCTTCTTCATTTCATTTTCAACAATTTTCAACAAAGTCATGACCTAAGTTAGTTTGCAGCTGGGTCTTCAGAATATTTTTGAACCAGAATTGTACAAACATGTGAGCCAATTTTCTGCTGCAAGGCAACATTCACATCTTTTAAGTTAGCCACTTCTTCATTCCTCTGTAATAATTCATTAGTCAACACTTCTTTCTCTCTTTCAACCCGTTCTATCTCTGTAGCGATTGGATGTTCTACAGAAGGTAATTTCAATTTCTTCCTGAGAATTTGGATCCCTGCCTCCTTGTCCTACAACAATTTTTGAATTGCACTCCTATCTTCAGGGTTGACTCCAATTTTAACAACCAAAATTTTCAACTCTTCATTTTGAGTTTTCAATGCCCTTTAATTTTCCTTTTCCAATCTCATCTGACTAATAAAATTCTCCAAAGTGTCTTCTACTTTGCTGGCAGTTCAAAAGGTTTTACTCAAATCATTATAAATTAATTGTCCAATCTACTTGTGGAGATTAATTTTATCACGTAAAGGGATCTTCCTCGCATCTACTATTTTTTGAGGTCTAAAATGGGCCTCCTAAGAAAAATGTACAACTAAAATAAACTTTATAAGAACTAATAGGATTCAAAATGATGATTTCAACCATGGGGAATGATTCACCATTTTTTGAGTAAAAAAGTAAAAAGATTAAAAAATAATAAAATAATAAAACTAGTTTTTCAACTCATATTTTCAACTTATCTCCCTAAGTTTTTACTAAAATTTCGAGCACGAGTAATCATTGGATTAAAAATTTAATTCCTGATCCAAGGAGTACCCATGTTACATACTTTCGATGGAACCTTCTACATGAAAAATCAGAAATACATGAAAAATCGTGATTGTAATCACGGTTTTCATCTATTTCTAATTTTTCGTGTAGTAGCGCTTGTCGAAAGTATGCAACATGGGTACTACTTATATGACTAATCAATTTTTGCATCCAATGAGTGTTTCATCTCAAAATGTGAGGAAACCCATAGGAAGATAAGTTGAAAATACGAGTTAAAAAAAACAGTTTTTCTTTTTTTCCCTCTAAAATTTTATGACGTAATCTAATCTTATTTTATTATTTCCACTATTATTTTATAAATTCCTTAGGAGGCCCATTTTAGACCTCAAAATTCCCCTAATGTAACATTTTTGAAACTTCATGAAGAGGAAACAGACAATGCATAAGGATGAGAAAAGGTTATCCATAGTTGATTCCATTCTAGATGCATGGAAGATAACAATCTTGTTTGATAATCTGAAGATGATTGAGCCTCCAACTGGGTTTCCATGTTTTCTCTGATCTTCTTATTTCTATCCTCATTTTGATAAAACATTTGTTTAATCATTGATACAAAGCTCTCAGTATATTCATCTGGATTTGGAGAGGATGGTGTGAAAACTATCTCGCCCAATTGTAATTGGAAACCAAAAACTAAGGTTGTGCTACCTTCATCAGATAGTTTTGATATTTTGGCTTCTCCATCTGTATTTTCATCCAAATCAATTATATCCTCTCTACCTATCTTCAAATTCTTTTCATTTTGTAAAGGGGTGTCGATCTCTAGTGCTCTTGCTGAAACAAATTGACCTCCATTAGCCATCTTCTCAATCTCTGGTCAAGATTCATGTAAGAAAGGGGCATAAAAATTCTCCACTCTTCTTTTGGAAATCACATGAAAAGTGTCATAGGCCCATTTTTCTCCCAATAATAAATCCATCTCTTCAAGAAGTTTTTGGAATTCTTGTGTTACTTTCCTCGTGTTTACAATGAAGGGTCCTATAGTTCTTGGAAGTCTAAACATATGGCCTTTCTTGACTAGAACAAAATGGACCTGGTCCACATTTAAACTTTTCCTTATAAACTCCAAAGAAAACAATATCATGTGAACGAAAGTTGGAAATATGTATGGTTTAATATCAACCCCATACAACCTAATATCAAAATGATCTTCAAAAGAATACCAATCTCACACTCTCATATCCTTGCTCAACTGAAGAAAAGGTTGAGCTTTTGGAAAAATAGTAGGTGTAGGTGAACTATTAATAATTGAATATGCCACTGAAATAAATAAGGCAACAAAGTCCATCAGGCCTTCCTTCTTTGGGTTGCTCCTCACTACATCAATCTAGAAAATGATTGACTGCTTATTCTTATTGAGATCCATGCCATTTAACTCCGATTGCATGAAATTTTCAACATGAGAGTATAAAAAGAGATATGTAATTAAAGAAGGGAATCTAAAACAACCAATGAGTGAAAGGTTCATGAACTCATCATTGACTAGTCACTACCCCTTCCCTAAAAGCTAGTATATCTAAAACAACTTCAGGCTTCATCATCTGTCCAAAAAGACCAAGAGTAACTTTATCAATGATTGAAGCATCATCTCCTCCCAAGATCTCAGTTAAAATATGGAGAATAGGCTTGACATCATCAAAAAAAAGTATCTAATGTGAACTAATTTGATTCTAAAGAAAATTGTTTCCCACTTGGCATCAGATAAAACACAATTTGAGCACACTCTTGACCTGTCAATTTTTCAAAAAAAATAACAAGGTTTCCTCAGAACAAGAAGCATATGTAATTGAAGAGGGAAAACATAATGCTTATTGAATTATAAGGGAGGACACTTGGAAAATGTTTTCTCCTAACTTATTCAGTACAAAACACTTCTGTGGATACATGGCTGAAACTAACCAATGAATGAATTCTGGGAAATGGTGAGTTTCAGAAATGAAAGCTGCAAGGACACCAGACCTGATTGCAACATCATAAAATCGGAAATAGACTTGATTTGCAAGGATATACTGATAAGTTTCCAAGTGCTTTAAATTACAAACCATATAAAAAATTTCCCTTTCAATTTCCATGAGTGGAATGTGAGAAGATGGCCCCACTAGGAAAATTTTCTTTAACATTCTTGGATAATTGGAGTAGTGAGTGACTGTATAAATACCTGACAATGGAAGACAATGTTGTCTGGGAGGTTTGCTAGTGAATTCGGGGGCCACGATAGCGAGAGAAGAAAAAAAAGTACATGAGAATGGATTAAAATGAACACTTATAGGTTAAATGGAAGAGAGGGAGGGGAAAACAAGAATTCAGTGCTTCCGTATAAAATTAAATTTTCTTGCAGAGTGGATTAAATGATGAAATGACGTGCATAAATGATAGGTGGTGGAGAGAAAGATTATGTGGAAGAATGAGTGGTGGGGGTGGCCTCACTTGCTAATGACATTGGCCTCTCTTACCGAAGACATTGCGAGGGTAGTCTTTAGTACGGAACATCTTTGGAGGAGTGGCTACATAATCAATCCAAGCCATAGATTAGAAGTCAATAGGCCCTTGTGAAAGTATTTGTGGAGACAAACATCCTATTAACATTCGTGCAGTTTGTGCTGTCAGATTTTCCCCATCGTGTGGGCCCCATCACACAATTTATCACCGTTGTGGTACGTGCCTACCTTTTCACCTTTTGAACATTAAAGCGGAGACCCAATGTCAAGCTTAAGAACTGCGCTAATTTTGATTAGTGCATGATTAAATAACACCAAGCGCTTTCAACCATTATATCTCTCTCTCTCTCTCTCTCTCTCTCTCTCTCTCTCTCTCTCTCTATATATATATATATATATATATATATATATATATATATATATATATATATATATATATATATATATATATATATATATAGATATATAGATATTAAACATTTGATTTTTTAATTTTTTACATAATATGCTTAAATTTAAAATGAGTTACAACATCTGGCTCCACTTGGGGATAATTCTTCTAAAAAAGAAAAAAACTAAGAACCGCAGATTATTGCCTTCTCCATGAGCATGGAATCAAACTCTAACTTAGCACATTACAATGAATAACTCATTGAAATATTTACAATGGGCACACCAGTATATACAGTGATGAAAATGATTACAAGTCAATGTTGGAAGTAATTTTTGAGATACTTCCCATTCACTAGCAATTGTATAAGTTCACCATCCATATTTTCAAGAACAAAAGTGTTGTTTTCTCTAGACTTTGCTATCTTGAAGGGACCAAACCGCAATGGGTAAAACTTGCCATGTTTTCCTTTGTCTTCCCTCCTTGTATCCCATCTGATTAATAGATATCCAGGCTAAAAAATGAAATCTTTAGCTTTTTTGTCAAAAAATAGTTTTATTTTCTCGTAGTAACTGATCAAATTCTCCATGACTTTCTCTCTGTTTTCATTGAGATCTATCAACTAGTTCATTCTTCTAATCAAGGGACTTGATTCTTCTTGAACATCTTGGACAAATGCTACAATAAGTTTTATTAGTTGGATGGGAAATAAAGCAACTGTTCTATATACGAGCTTAAAAGGTGACTTCCCAGTGGACCTTCTTAGAGTTACTTTACTTGGCCATAAAGAAAACTTTAGTTTAGAATCCCAATTCTTTTGATTTTCTGCAATAATTCTCTTAAGTATTTTCACCAAACATTTGTTAGAAGACTCTACTAACCCATTCCCCTGAGGGTGATTGGTAGTAGAGTGAGACAAAATTACATTATACTTTTGACAAAAATCAATTAATATTACAGATTTAAAAACTTGAGATCGTTTGCTACTGACCTTTTGGGACAACCAAACTTGCTAAAGGTGTTCTCCTCTAAGAATTTAATCACCACTAAATGATTTTCTCTTCTTTCTGGGAAAAATTCTACCCATTTGGTAAAATAGTTTGTATCTATACAAATCCACTTATATTTCCCACTAGATGATGGATTAATTTCCCATATGAAATCCAATCCGCATTGCCTAAAAGGTTCCTCCACAAACAAAGGAATTAAGGGAAATGGTGCCAGTCTTTTCTTCTCAGAAAAAATTGACATTTTTGACAACTCACCAATTGAAAACATCCGAAAATAGAGAGGGGTAGAAAAATCCATATTTTAACATTTTATGAGCTGTTATCTTACATCCATAGTGACCACCACAAAGAAAACCATGATATTCATTTACTATTTCAACAATCTCTCCTTTTTTCAGAAAATGTAAAATAGCACCAACTAGATCTCTCCAATATAGTTTCCCAATTGTTATCACATATTTCTGAGCCTTGACTCTTAAAGCTTTATACTTTGATCTATCTCAATTAGGAGAACAGAAGAGAAAATATAGATAATGTACAATGTCTTTAAACCATTCAGAACAAGGTATTTATATTGAAATTTGTTATCAAGATTTGCATCCTTACCCTTTTCTGTTGTGGAATTATCCTCCTCAACTTCAGTGAGCAAGTTTATCCCCATAGCTTGAAAATTTGTTTATGTTAAAATCTTTGCCAAACCTTGTCCTTTCACCAGCTTAGTTGGTTTTATATCCATGTCATATTCATAAATACTTGCTATCCATTTCCTTCTCTTTGCTTCAATATCACTCTGAGTTAATACATCCTTCACAATAACACTGGAAACATAAGCAATAATTTGTGATTGAAGAATATAGACCCTAAAATCCTTCAGTGCTTTGACCAGAGAATAAGATTGTTTTTCTAAGATATTCTATTTCAACTTTGCATCCCTTAACACCTTGCTAAATAATGCCATAGGTTGTTCCTTTTTGTCTTCATTTCTTTGTAAAAGAACTGCTGCAATCGTAGAAGAAGAAGAAAATGAAAAAATCTGAAAGGACTTTGTATAATCAAGGATTACTAGCACAGGAGCTTCCTGAAAGGCCTCCTTTATCCTTGAGAAATATTCCTTGGAAATGGCAGTCCATATGACTTCCGCACCTTCCCTCAACATATCATTGGTTTCCTTAACAATCTTGACATAGTTTGGTATAGATGTTCTAAGGATATTTATTTTCCTAGGAAGCTCTGAATCTCCTTTTTACTACTTAGAAGAGGTACATTTTTAATTACTTCCACTCTCTTCGGGCCTATTTTAAATCCCTCTTTTGATACAATATGGCCTAATAATCTTCCTTCCCTTAAATAAAAATGAGACTTATTGGAGTTTAAAGATAGGATAAACCTTTTACACTTCCGAAAAGTTTGCTGCAAATGCTCCAAATGCTCCTCATCTGATTCGGAGAAATCTGTAATATTGTCCAATTAAATTACCACAAAATTGTCGTCTTCCCCTACAAAGGCTATATCCATAGCCCTTTCAAAAGTGGAACCATCATTAATTAGTCCAAAGGGCATCTTGGAATACATAAAAGTGCCCCATGGAGTTGTAAAAGTTGTCTTCTTTTGATCCTCTTTCTCTACTCAAACCTGGCTATAACCAGAAAAATTGTCAATCATCGATATCGTGTCTGATCCTGTTACGTTCTGTAGGATATGATCCATTTTAGGAACAAGACAATTTTCTTTCAAAGATGCCCTATTCAAATTTATGAAATCAATGCACAACCTAATTTCTTCATTTTTATTTCTCACAGAAACTAAATTAGCTACCCAATCTGAATATCTAAGAGGAAAAATTATTTTTCTTGCAGTGACTTATTTATTTCCGTCTTTATTGATGGGAGCAATAAGGGGTTTGTTTTCCTTAGTTTCTATTTATAAGCTTTTACTCCTGGTTTTAAAGGAATCTTGTGGTGAATAATACTAGTGTCATACGTTTTCAGATCTTCATATGACCAGGAAAATATATAAACAAACTTCCTGAAAATATTTACATACTTTTGATTAAAATTCTTTGGAACATAGGTAACCTCACCATCTTTTGTTATTGTTTTGTTCCTAGATTAAAATCTTCAAGGTCTTCTTCGAAGTCTCTTTTCTTTGAATCGACTGCAACATCATTCGAATTAAACAATCTTTCCAAAGGTACTAAACCTTTTGGTATCAAATTATCTCTGAGATGTAATATCTTTCGATTTCCTATAGAATATTGAAAAAACAGTCCATATTTAAGTTCTCATTCAACTCTTATTCGTGATCAATCTCCAAATTAGCAAACTCACCAATCATTTCTATAAAATCTTTGATCTTCTCTTCATCTTCAAACACCCACCAATGTTTTATATTATCTGGAATAGATGGTCTATGTTGGATTTTAACTTCATTTCATAGCTTGGGATTCAGGGGAGGTTTGAAAGTACTACCTGCAACTGCTAAAGAATCAACCAATCTATTTTCATATCTAGGTATAAACTGTATATTGAAAGAAACAAAGAAATTATCTATTAGATCCCATACTTCATTTCTATCTTGGATTCCTTGCTTGAAATTTATTTTTACTTTGCTTAACAACTAATTATGAATCTCTATAAACAAAAATGCATTGTACTCCTAAATTTCTAGCAACTTGAAAAACAAGAATAAAGATTCATACTTAGTAATGTTATTTGTAGAGTGAAATTATAACTTATAAGAGAAGGGAGTGAAATGACCTTTTGGAGAAACCAAAAGAATTCCTACTCCACTTCCATCTCTTGAATAAGAACCATAAAAATATAGCTTCTAGACTCCACTAACTACTAGATCCTTACTTTCAATTGATTAAGGGAGATGCACCTTAGTGTATTCGACAATTTCTTCTATATCTTGTAACATAATATAGGAAAAGTCATCATTTTCCCGACTATAAACATTATAATTACTAGAACCCTCCTTTGTAATTGTTTTAACAAACATGGTCTCCCTATATAATCTCCTTTCCTCACCACCAAAAACATGAATAATGGCATATGTAAAATCAAACTTCAACACTCCTCCTAATTTGGCTCCCCAAGATCTAGATAAGAGCATTCCAAATCATGTTGGGATGTATGCAACCACTACATCCATCACAATGCTTCTGGCTAAAATTTTAGCCAGAGAAACCACCAATTATTTAATCAATCTGACACACTTAACCTTTTAGAATAAAATGAATACATATCCTTATATGGCTTAATGATCTGTAAATTCAACTGTTTCATAACTGAAGAGGCATTAAATTGTGACAGGCTCCAAAATCAAACATAGAGTTATGAAGAATAAAATTATGCATCAATAGAGAAATGAAGAAAGGAGGAGTAGAAGAATCAACTTCTTCCACCTAGGGGCCAAACATTACCACTGGTTCATCCTCCTACAAATTAACTATGTATGTTGCATGGTTATCCTGTGAAAGATTTATAAAATCAGAGACTTGTTTCTTATATACTGGAGTTTTAATCAACTCAGTTAAAGGAATTGGAACTTTGAGCTTCTCTAATTCCTTTATCAATTTAAAATATGGCCCTATTTAGTCACTTTCTCTTGTTCTTCTTCATTCACCTTTTGTTTTGAAACCTCACGAGAACTATCCATATGAGGTTGAGAAGATTTATTCAATACCTTTATGTCCAATTTTCCTTTTGAACTTTCACCCTGCTGAAATGTAACCTTTGGAACTTAACTAACATGTTGTTTTCCTCGATCAAGCTGCTTTGGAGGTTGCTGTGGAGTTGCCATGTGTTGAGGCATTTGAAATTTTTGTTCTTCTACACCATCCTGTACCCTCAACTGTTTCCTTGATCTAAGGTCATAATTCTTGTGTAATTCCACCTGCATGAAATTTGTGAATGCTTTGTAATAATATTCAATTTCCTGATCATCTAGAGAGACTTGAAATACAATACTCAAATCTTCATTTCTAATCGCATCTTCTTATTCTCCATACAAAATGGAATTTGATTATCCTGTTCTTTGAGAGATTCCTCCATTACTTCCTCTGTTCCATCCTCAATGTACAGAGGTGGTTGTATTTGATACTGGTCCTTTCTTTTCCTCTGCATTATTCGTAGTGGCTATCTCCGTTGAAATTTCTATTTTGCACTTGCTGAAACTGTCTTGGTGCATTCTTATTCTCCAATTCCATCTTCACCAATTTATTAGACAAATTTTTAATGACTTTTGTCATTTCATCTAATTTCTTCTCATGAGAATCCTTTGGCTGACTAACAACCTTTGTTTCTTCTTCTTTTCCTTTTCCTTTATCCTACTATGGTTCTTTTGGCTTAATTTTTCTTGCAATAGACAAATTGGCTTCAATCTCAAGTGCATAAGTTTGTATTTGGTCTAGAGTAGGAGATCTCCTCTCCCTTAGAGTGAAACCAAAATCAGAGTCAAATTCTCCTGCAAATACTACTTTTTCTCCTATAGGAGGTGGCTTAATTTCTTCAGGAAAACTATTATACAATTTATTGAATCTCTTAATGAATTCATTAACCTCCTCTTTAGGTTTCCTCTTTATAGCATTGAATTCAGTTAAGAAGTATCCATGATATTTATTTTCACCCCATCTCTGTGTAAAAACATTTTCTAACTCTTCCCAAGTATTAATAGAATTGGCAGGAAGAGTTTTAAACCACTTCCTTGCCTCCCCATCCAATGACTGAACAAATAGTCTCATAACAACATCTAAAAATTCAACATTCAAGTTCTCAACAAATGCATAGAATGAAGAAATATGCTTCTCTACTATTATCTCATCCTCCCCTGTAAATCTGGGCAACAATTTCAAATAATATTGTGGCATTTCATTCATTGGCTGAGCTAGATTCAAAGGTGAATATATGTTTAGCAGGAAAGTTGGGATAATTATATTTGGATTTGGAAGAGAAACATAGGGACTTCTTGCTTGGAAAACAAATGATTGAGGTGGAATAGAAGAAATAGGAATTGGTTGAATAATACTAGAAATAGATTGATGGGAAACTGAAGTATTAACTATTTTAACTTCTTGAAATTTAGGAAAATAGAATCAAACTGAGTCAAAAGATTTTTCTTCTAAAGTTGGTTTAGGAAAAATAGTTTGAGAGAATGAAGAATATTATTGAGTAAAATCAATATTTTTAACTATTTCTTCTGACCGAACACCAAACAACTTCTCACCAGAACTGGTACCAGGAGTAGACAGAGTGGGGTTTAGGGTAATTGTTGATTTAGCTTTCCAAACTCTCAGAGAAACTAACTTCTATGGGTCTGAGAGAGTAGGAGTTTTCTGTTGTGAGGTATCATACCTCATGTGTGGTCTTTCAGGAGCTAGGACTATTGTCTTGGTGAGAGACTCAGCCTAATCACTTTATTTTCACCCACACCAAAGAAATGATTCTAAAGTAAAACCCTAGGGAAGAATAATTACAAATCTCCATTCCCTGGCAATGACGCTAAAAGTATTTGTACCTTGGGTGAAAATATTTGGTTGAAAGAAGATTAGTGCCCAAGACATTTATTCATAGTTGTAAAAGAATTAATTGATTGTCCCATAAATTCATAAAACCCCAAAAATTTAATTAAAACCCTTTAACTTTAAATATGTAAATAATGTTTCCAAAGTGGCCTTCTAATGTTGGATACAAATAAAGAAAGAAGAAAAAGAGGTGACAATGGAGAGTTTTAGATAATAGTCCACCTTTCACATAATCTTTTATCTTCAACTTTAGAAGATATATGAATAATGTGTAATGAAATTCATAAAAGAGGAGTGCATCTTTAACGGGTTTTAACTTTAATTTACGGAAACTCAAACTCACAACACTGTAAAATCAAAGATCAACAACTTCATTACTCTTTTATAAGACAAATAATAAACACAAGATGAAACAAGAAAAAGTTATCATACCCAACAAATTCTTGAATCACTATGAAAACTTTATTCATCAACACATGGAAAGTTAAAGTACAAAACTGTATTTTCCTTTGAGATCCAAAATTTTGGAACCCCAAAATGCCTTCGAAAGTATTTCTTATACAAAATTTCAAAAGGACAGTTATAAAACTGTTAAAGTTCTAAACTACTTTAGGACCAACTGTCCTCTTATTCAAATATTACATTTAGAAAATAAAATTACATTGAAATGAAACATTTGTGCTAAAACATTATAAAACTTTGTTGCTGAAAACATCTTTTTCACTGGGTGATTTGTGATTGAGGAACAAAAGAAGGCCATGCTACTGCATCATCTTCTTGAGGCAACATCCATCCTCTGCACTATTTCTAGACATCCAATTGTGCATTTGAGCTGTTCATAAACTTGACATGAGACATTATGAATTCAATGATTTTGTTGTAACTTGGCTTTCCAATAAACATTGTCCTCATCATCCAAATAAGCCGAAACTCTTTGTGTATGTAATTAACAATACTAGCCCCTTTAAGCATTGCTATGTTTTCATGTGTAGAACCAATTTTGGTTTTGGCTTCTACAAGCAATGTCTCATAAGTCTCCCAAGGTAGCAAGTTTCCTACTGATCCCAACATGATGGTAAACCTACCCTAGTTCTTTTATCAAAAGTAGCATTAAAATTCATTATAGATTCCTTTACTTCTTTGAGCTTCTCCTAAAAAAATTTCTATATAAATTGTTCACTGTTTCTTTATTGATTTCCATTACATAATCAGTCCTATCTTCAATTACAGTGTCTTTTAACTACTGTGAAAACTTAGAATTCAGAAATCAATCATATTCTTAGAAAATTGAGCTCTTTGCTGTAATTTCTGTTTAGCAACCATGATTATACCCTCTAGATCCCTGGAAATAATCTTTTATTCTTCAACAGTAAGCAAGAATTCCCAAATATGTTTTACTATATTTATAATATCATTCCACAAGATTTCCCTTTATTAAATGAGGGATATGTTCCCTTTTACCTTTTCTTTCAGCTCTTTGATTTCTTGTTAGGCAAGTTGGTAGTCATTTCTGTATTTATCAGTAGTCTCTCTTACCATGAATAATTCATGTTCAGTGGCTTTGATGACCTTAATTGCATTGCCAAAATCATTTTGTTTCTTCTTCATTTCATTTTCAACAATTTTCAACTTAGTCATGACCTATGTTAGTTTTGCATCTTGGTATTCAGACTCTGCTTGCACCAAAATTGTGCAAACATGTAAGTCAATTTTCTTCTACAAGGCATCATTCACTTCTTTTAGCTTAGCTACTTCTTCATTCCTCTATAATAATTCATTAGTAAAAATTTATTTCCCTTTTTCAACTTGTGCTACCTCTGTAGCCATTGGATGTTCTATAGAAGGTAATTCCAATTTCTTCCTAAGAATCTGGATCTGTACCTCCTTGCCCTGCAAAAATTTTTGAACTGCACTCCTATCTTCAGTGTTAACTCCAATTTTAACAACCAACTTTTTCAACTCTTCATTTTGAGTTGTTAATGCCCTTGAATTTTCCTTTTCCAATTTCATTCAACTAATAACCTTCTCTAACATGTCTTCTACTTTGCTGGTATCTGAAAAGGTTTTAATCAAATCATTATAAATTAATTATCCAGTCTGCTTGTGGAGATTTATTTTATCTAGTAAAGGTATCTTCTTGACATCTATTGTTAAATTAACATTTTTGAAACCCAATGAAGAGGAAACATACAATGCAGAAGGATGAGAAAATGAAATCTGAAGTTGATTCCTTTCTAGATCCATGGCAGATAACAATCTTGTTTGATAATCTGAATATGATTGAGCCTCCAACTGGGTTTCCATGTTTTCTCTAATCTTCTTATTTCTATCCTTGATTTGAGAAAACATTTGTTTAATCATTGGGACAAAGCTCTGAGTACCTTCATCTGGATTTGGATAGGATGGTGTGCAAAATGTCTCCCCCAACTGTAATTGTAAACCATAAACTAATGTTGTGCTACCTTCATCTGATAGTTTTTATCTTTTGGATGCTCCATCGATATGTTCATCCAAATCAATTATCTCGTCTCTACCTGTCTTCAAATTCTTTTCATTTTGTAAAAGGGTGTCGACCTTTAGTCCTCATGTTGAAACATATTGACCTCCATTAGCCATGTTCTCAATCTTTGGTCAAGCTTCATGCAAGAAAGGGGCATGACCATTCTCCACTTTTTTGTGGGAAATAACATGAAAAGGGTCATAGGCCCACTTTTATCCCAATAACAAATCCATCTCTTCAATAAGTTTTCAGACTTTTTTTTTCTGCTTGCTTGGTGTTTACAATGAAGGGTCCCACAGTTCTTGGAAATCTAAACAGATGGCCTTTCTTGGTGGGAACAAAATGGACCTTGTCCACATTTAAACTCTACCTTATAAAATCCAAATAAAACAATCTCACGGGAAAAAAGATTGGCAATATGTACAGTTCAATATCAGTTCCATACATCCTAATTTTATAATGATCTTCAAAAGAATACTAGACTCATACTCTCATATCCCTGCTCAACTAAATAAAAGGTTGATCTTTTGGAAAAATAGTAGGTGCAGGTGAACTATTAATAATTAAATATGCCATTGAAAGAAATAAGGTTGCAAAATCCATCAAGCCTTCCTTCTTCAAGTTACTCCTCACTACATTAGTTGAAAAAGCCACTAACTACTTATTACTTTTGAGATCCATGATGTTTAACCCCAAATGCATGAACTTTTCAACATGAGAGTATAAGAAGAGATATGTAATTAAATAATGGAATCTAAAACAAGCAGTGAGTGAAAGGTTCATGAAATGAGCATTGACTACCCCTTCCCAAAAAGCTGGTATATCTAAAACAACTTCAGGCTTCATCACCAGACTAAAAATACCAAGAGTAACTTTATCAATGATTGAAGCATCATATCTTCCCAGATCTTAGTTAAAATATGGAGAATAAGCCTGACATCATCAAAAAAAAAATCTAATGGGAACTGATTTGGTTCTAAATAAAATTCTTTCCCACTTGGCATCAGATAAAACACAATTTCAACATACTCTTGACTTGGAAAAATTTCAAAATAAACTAACAAGGTTTCCTCAGAAAAAGTGGTATATGTACATACAGAGGGGAAACACAATGCTCGCTGAATTAGAAGGGAGGACACTTGGAAAATGTTTTCTCCTGACTTATTCATTAGAAAAAAATTTTGTGGATACATGGATGACACTAACTGGTGAATAAATTCTTGGAAAAGGTGAGTTTCAGAAAAGAAAGCCACAAGGACACTAGAACTGACTGTGGCGGCATAAAATGGGAAATCGACTTTATTTGCAAAGGATATATTGATAAGTTTCCAAGTGATTTAAATTATAAATAGTATCAAAAATGTTTCTTTCAGTGTCCATGAGTGTAATGTGAGAAGATGACCCCACTAAGAAAATTTTCTTTTACATTCTTGGATAATTGGAATAGCGAGTGAATGTATAAATACCTAAAAATGGCATAAAATGTTGACTGGGAGGTTTTCTGGAAAATTCAAGGGCCACGATAGCGAGATAAGGCAAAAAAAGTACATGAGAATGAATTAAAATGAACACTTATATGTTAAGTGGAAAAGCGGGAGGGGAAAACAAGAATTCAATGCTTCTGTAGAAAATTAAATTTTCTTGCAGAGGAGTAAATGATGAAAGGATGTGCATGGATGACATGTTGTGGAGAGAAAGATTACGTGGCAAAATGAGTGGTGGGTTTAGCATTGCTTGCAGATGATATCAACCTCTCTGACTGAAGACACTACGGGGGCAATATTTAGTACATGAAATCTTCAGAGGAGTGCCTCTACAATTAATCTAAGCAGTAGATTAGAAGTGAACATGCTCTTGTAAAAGTCTTTCGGAGGCACAACTCCTACTATCATTCGTGCAGTTTGTGCTATTGGGTTTGCCCCATCGCATGGGCCTCATCACATAGTTTATCTCCGTTGCGATACATGCCTGCCTTTTAACCTTTTGAACGTTAAAGCCGGGACTGACTGTCACGCTTAAGAACTACGCTAATTTTGATTAGTGCATTAATAAATAACCCCAAGTGCTTTCAACCATTATATATCTATATATCTATGTGTGTGTGTGTGTGTGTATTGTTGTTTGAATATTTGATTTTTTCATTTTTTACAAAATATGCTCAAATTTAAAACGAGTTACAACAGGTATCATGGATATTTTTTTAAAATTTTAGTTTCACGGGAAAATTTTTGTAATTTTTGGATTTTTTTTTAAAGATGTATTTTTGTTTTTTTAACATACATTTTTTCCATTCCCATCCTGTGATTTCATGGGAATTTTAGGGGAGCTTCTAGCCATTTTGGTCACAAAAAGGATTTCAAGTTTAGAAGCAATGAATTCCTTGAATAATGGAGCCACTTGACAATTTGACAAACATGTTTAACATTTTCTACTTTTTGGTGTATTATATAGTGATCTTCTAGGGATTGTAAATCATTGCAGATTGTCTTTACCTTTTGGACTATGGTTTATTATTAACAACATTATGATTGATCATGAGCTAGTTTCTCACTGAGAACTTGGGATTTGAGGGAGAGATGGTCTTCCAGATGTCATGACATGAAATCCATTTGTCTTAGACTCCCTGATTGCTGCACCTCTTATTTGGTTTTGCTTCTACCAGGGCATTTGGCTTTATCTTCTCTTACAACTTTTTGGTCTTTATGATTTTTTTTGTTTGTTTATTTATTTTTCATCTTATGCATAAATCACCATGACCTTTAGCCTTAGAGTGGTGGTCAATTGCTATTCCGGTACTCTTTTTGGGTTTTCATCTCCTCTTATTTTACATTAGGGGCTATGAAGAGTGATGATTAAGGTTGTTATTATGGGGTTTACACCATTCCTTTTATTTTTATTATTTCCCATAGGTTTCATTGTTATATTCTCTATTTTTAATGGGTGAGAGTAGATATGGTAAATTGATTGAACCACAAATTAGTGAACCCACCTTGTAATGGTGTAATGGGCATGAACGTCATGCGATGTTTATTGATGGATTATTTTCCATTGCCTCACTCAAGGGATTTGGTACAACAACAATTGAATAGGCGCATCTGCATGCAAGTATGTTTCGAGACTGAGTTCGAGGAATACAAAGACTCATCCATATCATAAGGCATCGAGTAATGTTTGTCAGCTTCCAATTCCAAAGTCAGCTTTGGGACATGTAGGAAGGAAATTTTAGCTTCCATGTACATTATTTTTTCTTTCTTTGTAGCAAATAACAGTCAATACCATGTATGTTCAAATTTCAAATTGCAAATTGAACTCAATGAGGAGGCTAAAGGTCTCTTTGATGTAATATTTCATAATGATAAAGCTACAAGTTTTCAGTATGAATATTATAAATTCAAGGACTATTGCGTTATCAAGAAGAAAATTACTTATACTCAAGGAAAAGAATTTGAATTTCCATTTTAATCTTCACTGGGAGTCAAACCTATAGATATTGTGTGAAGGATGTTGATTAGGACTTTAAAGGGAATCCAATGTAGGTTACTCTATGTAGAGATATTTATTTGGACACTTGTAATCTGAGGTGGCTTAAAAACTATGTAAACTGGAGAACCAAAGTAGAGGACTGTCATATGGAAGGGATGCACCTGATCACACTTTGAAAATTAGGATAGGGGCTGATCTTATAGTAATGTAGGTTAGGGACAATCTACAAGCTCCTAACATCTCATACTTTAATTGAAGTTGAAATATTTTGAAGTAGAAATGCATGGCCATAGAAGAAAATATATGCAGGGTTCCTATTAATTTGGTCTTTTAATTTTATGAGTTGATAAATATAGCTAAAATTATATCTCATTTTCTTGGGTCATGTTCTTCTGTTCACAATGTAGGTAAGAATGAGGATCTGTCTCAAAAATTTTGGAGGTTAGTTTTCTTATACCCATATTTTTTTTTAATTTTTTTTTTTGCTAAAATATAATATATCAATTCACTAAGTTCAAGTGTAATCTCAAATGTGTGTTCTAATTCTATCGAATAGGAATTTTACTATTGTCTTTCATTGTTGCTATTTGTTTCTTCCATAACACACAAGATCCCATACAAAAGCCTTTCACATTCACAATAGGGAAGGGCATAGTTATTAAAGGTAACATCATTATTCTACTCTTATTCTAATTCAGGGAGTAACCGTGCAAAAGAGGTTTGTAGTGAAATGATTTAGTGTTTCTACTGTAATTCTTATAAGTAAAATCTCGATCTTAGTTTATCTTTAAAGATAAATTCTAAAGGATAAATAACAAAGAAATTTATTTAGTGTTTTACTATGCTCATTCAATCAAATTTTATCCAGGTGTTTGAACATATCCTAGAAAATTTTGGTTCATATAAATTTCCCATCATAGGCCTAATGAGGATTTATTTCTTGATGATTGAAATTGCATGGAAAACATGGTTTGTGCAGAGAAAACTAATGAATTATTTTTTGTAGTTAGGTTTTAAATAATAGTCAGATGTTTCCTTTAATTTTGGTTGTTCACCACTTGCATATGTATAACATATTTCAAATACAATAATCTTAAATTGTCAAAATATTAAAAGTTGACATTCTGACATTTTATGCGCCATTCATTTAAAGAAATATAAAGTGAAGAAGAGAGAAATCGTATTTTCCAATGGTTATTTTGAATAAACCAGACTGAACAAGGATAACAAGTGGTAAGACACAACTCCATTTAACCGAATCCTCATTTGGCTCTGCCATGTTGTCCAATTTATATTCACATGGTTCCCAAAATGGAAAGGAAGGATGAACATATCATGAAGGCTTTTCTTCATACATTTATTCAAAATATTGGTTCATCTGAATGCTCCTATCTCCTGATAAATATTGTTCAAATATGCAACTATGCCTTGGATGTTTCACCCTCCATAGAATATAAAATCCTAGTTTTTGTTTCTCTCAAGTGATTTTGCTTTATATGTTCTACAAATAAGGGAGGATCTAGTAGGTCCTATCCCCTTCATGTATAGCTGATCATTCTATTGGCATCTAACATTCATGATATCCTCTAGTTGTAGCTACATTGAAGCAAGTTTCATTGGCACAATATCCCCTTTTATGTCATGTCATCGTTGTTGTTGTCATATTCTATGTTCACTTGGTAATCTTTGGATCACTCTAGGTCATTGTAGTAACTACTTCTAGAAGAAATGATGGAATTTATATTAAGATTCTGCATTATGGATTAGTTTCTTTATGCCTCTAACAATGTAGGCACTAATCTTTCCCCACTAAGAATTGTAAAATTTTGAGTCTCCCTATATGCAACATTAGCTTTTAGGGTTACTCTGGAAGTCTTTACACCATGTTTGGGGGTGCTTCATGAGATGTGTTGTGTGCATTGTGTATGGTTGATCCATGGTGTTCTGTGATGGACTTGGACATTGGTGGTGGTTTACTCTTTAGTTGCTAGACCTTGTATGGATGATTGCTAGACCATAGATCTACCATCTCCTTATGAACTCAACATGATATCAGAGATAGTGTGAATTCTTATTTTTCTGACCAACATTGTTTTATCCCTCTTCTAGTTTTGAAACTAGGGTTTCAATACACACTGTTTGGAAAAAAAAAATATTTTAGGATTTTCCTCCCTCTTTTCCATATATTTTATGTTTTTGAAACTCTAAGGGAAAAAATCCCTTTGGGATATTTCATATGTATGCTTCATTCCTAGGATATGAGCCAGTTGTCCTTTTGAGGAGATGCTGTTGTTTATTAAGGTTATGAATAATCTATAGATGAGGCCTTTTTTTGACCCTCTATTTGATGTATTGGTAGCTTTATTGAGCTTGCATATGGGAAATTAACCCATTTTATTGTATATATCTATATTTGACTAGGTATGACTACTCATGCTAAATACATCACTCTTCTCATTTTTAAATCATTCATTCAATTTTCTATATTAATAAAAACCTAAGGGTATCTTAACACTTTTCTTTTGAGTACTTGTAATTGGACAACAATTTTCTCCCTTTGTGTTGGATTTCTTTGTTAAGCACATGGCATGGGTCATGTATATTGTGGTCATTATAGACGTGTTGTTATATTTTTATGATGTGTTTTTCTTGGTTAGATTAGGGTTTGTTGTAATGTTCACCATAAATCAAAAATATCCTTATAATCTCAACATTCCATTAGACAATGTTGCACAATTCCCTAGACAACTATTAGTTTTTTCTAAAATATATAACCTCAATCATAACACTGATCCAACACCATGCATGCTGTAAATGCAACATTTTTGTTTTATTCTTGTTAGTGCTCAAATTATACAAGTGCTACTTCTGAGGTGCATCCTTGAATCTCCTCCTCTCCCCTAGTGTTAGGTTCCTATACCAATAGGAGTCATAATTTTTGAATGGTTGAGATTAAACCTGTAATATGTACACACCTTTGCCTTTTTGCAAATGTTTTCCATATTTCAAAAATTAAAAAATGTAAAGAGGGTATGTCCTAAAAGAAAAATCCAAGGACAAAAAAAATAAAAAATGTCAAAAAAGATGAAAAAATGAACCGCAAGAAAAGAAAAGACCACGGAAGTGAGCAAGTCTAAAAGCCACTCCTAGTTACCTTTGATACATAATAAATGATTGTGTGTAGCTTGTTACCTTTGCACAAATCCATGATAGTCAAAATGTTTAAACTTGACTACTTCATGTTTTCAATTTCCTGCTAATAGATAGAGAATAAAATCTGGCCAAACTGTTTAATCTTGGAAGATAAGTAGATAGGTAGAGTAAATAAAAAGGAGTTCAATTGTTTAATCTAAGCCCTTGGATGTAATAAGGTTAGACTTAGTTAGATTACTATTGTAAAATAAAAGAAAATATTTTGATAAGGGTTTGCCAGATTAAGTGCACCCTAATAAAGAGAAGTAAAAATGGTAAGATGAGTAGGTGGGTAAGTAGAAGAAAGGTTGCAGAATTGTGATGATTGTTAGATAAAAGCATATTGATCACCTTCATCATGAAAGTTCTAAGCATGGATAAAAACTAGACATGCATCAAGTCCACAAAGTCAAATTTGATTAACTTCCCTCACTCATTACACCTTTCACTTAACTAATTTCCAACAAAAAGTCTTAAGTACCCAAAATCTTAAGTCAAAGGGGCTCAGAGAATTTCTCTGACTTCTAGAGGGACTAGACCCTCGGCCCAATGACTTATAGGTCTTAAGTACTAAAAGTCTCCTCATGAACATTTACCCCCTGCGATTCATTCATATTCCCAAACAAATCCCTTTCCTAAGAAAAAACATCATTATCCTAAGGAAAACTTATTTTCCCCTAATAAACCCATTTTTCTAAGGATAAAACCTTGTTATCCTAGGAAAAGTGATCATCCCCCATGAAAGAGACCCCTTTTCTCAAAAAACCCAAAAAATACTTTAGCCTAAGTTATAATGTGTTTATGTGAAAAGCAAATGAATTAGATACATTACACTTAGTGCTAAACCCATTCTCCACCATTTTCATATTAATTTCTAACATTATGTATATATTAATTCCCAAAAAGCAAATAACCCTTCCCTGTATATGTTATAAATAAATCCTTATATTAATACCCCACCCCAAATAAGTTTGAAATATAAATTTTATGATGAAAACCACCCTGACTAAACGATTTAATTAGCCAATCTACTGTTAATTAATAATCGACCTCCGCCAATGAAATTACCCCCAACGCCCTTAACTCGCCTTAAACCACCATTTTATTAAAACCAATGTGCCTAATCATTGGCTAGGCCCCTCCATTTCCCTTCGTACAAAATCCCCACCTCGATCACCATATGATCAACCCCACATTAATCCAACAGTGGACGATCATATCAGGCGGCCTCCAAAGCCTGAACTTTACCCACCCAATATGGGCAGTTTTATTTTGGGCCCCAATGCTATGTGGTGCCCGATGAATGGCATCGGGCGGCCTCCCCCCGAAGCCACTCTAGCCCCAAAAGTGGTGCGATCAAGCCCACTTACTGCCTCCCGCTAGACGACAAAACATCCCATCTCCCGCTAAAATCCAAATGTACCTTTTTCCCATGTGCCTGCCAAACAGTCAACATTGCCAATATAACTAAAAAACTCATTATTTTTTGGTTTTATCGTGAAAAAGACACTCAGACCTCCATGCAAGTGACATACTACATTCAACTGCCAACCAACGCCCAACCGCCAACCTGCAGAAGCCACTGAACTTCTAGTCAACCCTCCATTCCACTGAGACCTTCTGCAAACATGAACAGTTGCCCATCAACCAGTTCAAAGGTGAGATTCCTTAAAATTCTAAGTATTTATCCAAATTTACCAGAAACCCTGCCTCATTTCTGAAACAGTTATTCAATTGCTTAGAATTATTAAGGAATTAAGTGAAATAATTTCCCTGCGACCCCAAGCGACTCTGTAATTGAACCAAATTACCCCAATTCGACTAAAAACCCTTTTCCCCATTATTAAATCCACAAGAGCTAAGAATGGACGCTCTAGTTGCAATGGATATTAGGCCAATTACCACTCCTGACCAGGACCTTGACCACCTTCTCCTGGCAGATAAAGATTTCCAAATCAAGGACACTAATGTCTGTGAATCACATATTAAGTTGTACTGTAGATACAGGGACCAATACCTAAACCAAGCTGACCAAATTGGGCTTTGGGAATCTAATTTGCCCAAGTACCAGTTCCCAGAGGTGCATATCTTCCCTGAAATTTTTCATTATTTCCATACCAATTACAACCCCAGTCAAAGAGTAGTGATGTCTCCAAACCAAGATGTACTCTTTACCATCACTGTTGAATCCATCAACGAAATGATGCAATTGCAACCAGGACAAAATCTGACCCCCATTTCCATTGGAGACTTGCTAGACAATTTCCCCAAGATTACCCCTACTAGACTTGCTAAAATTTTCCAGACCTTTATTGTGGAAGAGAAACATATTCCAAAAGATCCTCCCCCATACATGTGGACCATATTTTCTAAACATGGCCAGGACATTAAGTCAATGATATCTAGTGTCTTAGGCTATACTATAAGTGATTATGTTAATGAAATCATTCTAGCCTTCATGTCCATTTTTACCACAAGACAACCTCCTGCCATCATATATGATTATGCCAAGTTCATAGCAGATAAAATGCATGATCAATTCTTGAGAATGAGCAATGAAAGAGTATTCAAGTATTCCTCAATTTTGTACCACCTTTTCTTATATTATCAAGTGATAAAGTCCTATTTACTCTTCAAAAACTTGATACCAGAGGCAACCCTAGGTCGGTAGTCTTCTGGACTCCTTTAATCCAGAAATATGAATCACCATATCCATACACAGACTTCATAGATCTTTTTGTACATTCTGTAGCTACCATGCTGCTAGGAAGTCCTCCTCCAAGAATTAGTTCAGACATTAGGAGGATCCTACAGCTTTCAAAACAACACAAAGTGGGAGATTGGTATGTGTACCAAAATCACACTAAAATTAGGATCTACGGCTGTGAGTTAGCACCATAAAAGTTACCTAGATATCTCCCAATGAGGTTATTTTCTCTAGAGTACTATAGGAAGATAATCAACTCAGATGAGGTACAATTTGTGAAAGCCAAGAAGAAGGCCCAACTCAGAATCAAAGATCAACTAGGCCCCTTTGTGTGCAATAGTCGAGAAGCTGGAAGAGAAGCAAAAGAAATTCTTCCAAGGCTTAAAATGGAACAAAGCTTCATATGGATTTATAACCTGTTTTCTTTCATTTGCAATAGAATACATAAAAACAAGTTGTCTCCCTATATCCACCACAGAATCCATGAGATAGAAAAGTATGAAAATCAGATGGAGTGGGTGGAAAATACTCTAGTGGACAAAGATAGCACTGAAGGTGTTGTTGAAAACGTAATTAATTGATCTAGAGAGGAGACTTGATGAAGATTCTTTCATACAAGTACCAGAAGTATCCCAAGCACAAAGGGAATCACAGGCACATAGTGAACAACGAGCAGAAAAAAGAGCCCAGGTTAAAGAAGAGTCAGAACAATCAAACTTATTAGAAGAACTGACTCAAACAAGACTGCCAAAGCCCATCATGAGTACTCCCCTCATCGTGCAAACTCCTCTTAATGACGAGAGAAACCTCAAAAGAGACAAGGAGGAGGCTACTCCTTCAGGCAGAGCCATTTCACAAACTTATGTCAAAAGACAAAGGTTAAATCCTTTCTCTGCGCAAGAATTCACAGAAGAAAATGTTGGAGCCCCAAGCATAGAAAGAGGAGGGAGCAGGCATGCTACTCCCTCTAGAGGAACACAAGAACCTTCCACATCACATGCTCAGATGTTGGAAAGACAACAAAGTGTGGAAGTGTCCTCATTAAGGATTCCAACTGACCAAGACTAGGATATCAGAGAAAAGTACAAGGAAATGAAGGCTAGGAATGAAAGGCTAAAATCCCAAAGCTATGCACAATACCTCATATAGCTCCCACCAACAAAACAAGGCTTATGTTAGCCTTTGATGTGAAAGAAGGCAAAATGCAGATGAGTTTCCTGAAGCCCACCACTTAGTAGCCGAGATCAACAACTGACTACCAAAAGACAGATTTTGAAGTGCTGGCAAAGGACATACATCCTATTGATAAGATTGAATTGAATAAACAGATAGGAGAGATGGTATATTCCATGTTGACAAGCAAAGCCGTTGCAGCCCACCAGTTACAGAATTCGCTGAATAATATATCAGCACAGTTTCAACTAGAAAAGGCCTCCTCACAGGCAAAGGACACTAGAATCAATTCCTTGGAGGACTTAATCATAGAGTTGGGACACGACCCAATGATGTGAAGGCCGTAGAAAGGTTAATTAAAAAGAAGAATGATGACATAGCTGCTTTGAAAAAGCAACTCAAAATTCCACATCTTCATCATCCACAAACAACCGAAGTCTTAGAGACTCAGAAGGAACAAGAAGAGCTTATGGATTTGGTCTTTAAGCTAAATGATCAACTGAAAGAAACTGAGAAAGAGTTGGACACATTGATTAAGTATAAACAGAGTGAGTTGGCCACCACTCCACAGATTGTTATTTGCACAGTCTCTACTGTAGGTCCCTCAACATTGGTAGCCTCTTTAGCACCAACCGCTCCACCAGCTACAACACTGCAAGTCACAACTTAGTCTACAACTATAGGTACATCAATAGAAAAACAACAGATTTAGTGAAAGCCATGGAGGAAATGTCAATCCAGGCAAAAGAGCTTAAGAGACTTAAGGAGAAAGTGACAAGCCTAGAAACTGACTATCAGCTTGCCCAAATACAGCAGAAAGAAGAAGAACAAAAATTCCTAAGGATGGGTGAGAGGATAAAGTTCCTTGAAAAAGATTTGAAATTGAAAAAGCCACTAGGACAAATTAAGGAGATGCTCTGGACCAATATCATTGACTTTGTCAAGGATATTTGGATATTAATTCAAGTAATATTCGAGCAAGCAGAACTGGTGAAAGTGGCCACCGAAGCAAAACAATGGGTAAAGAAAGACCTAGGAGACCAGCCTGAGGAAGACAGTCAACTCATCCATTTCTTGAATAGAAAGAACATGAATGAACTAGATGAGCATGGTGTGGAGGACAGAACAAAAACCATTCTTAAAATAAAAAGGGTTCTCTCTAAAAGAAGCCTTATGCTTAACTTAGAGAAAGAGTGCCATGACTTGCAAGTTGGTATTGACAAATTCATGGCAAAGCTTCAAATTTTGATAAGTAAAGACCTTCCCAATCCCATGGTAATCAATGACAAACTTATGAACCAAGAGGATTATATTGACAGATTAGAGAAATTGTTCAGAGAATAGGCAAGAACTTCAGGAGTCAAAGCATTGCCAACAGGGAAAGTATTATATGATACTTTAGAAAGTCTATTCTTCCTAGAGCACGAAGTAGGCATCTATTTGTCATCAAGCCAAATTTTTCCAAATACACTGAGGCAGACGAGATATATAGAATAATGCTCAAGGTAAAATTGCTTGAAAATGAATGGTGGGTAACAATGACAGATTTACTATAAGTTACCATAGTACATTTGAAGGCAGGTGAAAGGACAGATAAATAGGGTCAAAGAGTAACATGTTAAAGAGTATCAGTCAAAGGTTAAAGACAAAGATTATTCCAGCGTACACATATCAGCCAACCTAAAAGGGCTCAAGTTCAACTACAACAGCCATCACAACCACAATAAAAGGGACAATAGGATGCAGTTTTCCATCTATCTCTATCTTCATGCTGGAAGATGTTTTGATTTCCTAGATTAATTCTCATATTGTTTTAAGATATTTTATAAATACTTTTTGTATAAATACTTCACCTTTCGAGGTATCGAGGGTGGATTCAAAGACATTTCCATAGACATTTCTTCTCAATTTAAGGAGTTATTGTAATTAAGACTGGATTGGTTTGCTGGATCAAGGAATAAAGTAAAGACATTTCACATGATTCTTGTGTAAAGCAAAAATCAAATAACTATTCTCTATCTCATTTTTATTACTATTTCTCTTCATGTTTATTAATAATCAGATGTGTCTCTATGAAATCTGAATGGTAAACTAGGAATGATATTTCAGAACTGACTTTAATGCTCTCTGTCTTGACTGTTTACACTCTCAATGTTTTCTACTAAACTATCTTAGTCTGGGAATTTTTGATTGCTCCCTTAATTCTGTAGTTTCCCCCCTAGGTCTATAGTAAAGGATTCTTAGTTGCACTTTGCTCATGATCACCTCCTGCTATTCATATTTATCCCAATCTAAGGATTCTTCATTGCCATTTCACCCTGGTTAGGACTATCTCATCCATTTGAAATTGAAGATTTGTTTTTTGCTTTGCTAGCTTGACCTATGAATTATTCCTTTACTGATTGATCTGATCTAGTTAAGCCATCCTTTGATTGACTCCATAGCCCAATGGCTTGAAGGCCTTGCTCTATCCATCTGTTCCCAGAATTCCACCCCGCAATGAAAATCAAAACCTTATGAGCACTAAGAACTAGCTTAAAATCCCACCCAAAACAACGTTAAATTATAAAGAGAGAACCCTCTCTGGACTTAGGTTGGCTAGAACCCAAGTCTAAAAGATTAGGTTTGTGGTTACCTCGGATTATTCCTTCTTATGACAACTTCTAGGGAAGACTTCTAAGTGATAACATAGTGGCGACCATACTGGGGACTCAAATCCTCAGTCTTAATAAACCTTTGAGAAATTTCAAAACCTTATTTCAATCCTCTTAAAGGATTTATTAGAAGTTGTTTATAAAAATCTCATAAAAATAAAGTAACTAGAAAAGTTTGAAACTCTGGCTTCAAGGAGAACTCATTATACTAGGGCCAACCCAGATCCAAACCCTCCCCAAGTATTTGATAATCCTAATTTGATTTCAAGAATATCCAGAAGATAGGAAAGCTCAGTTAGTCCTACACCTTCAATTGAAGTAAATTCCTGCCCAGATGAGTTGTTGTTTCTAGAAGACCTCCCCTTTGATGAGGCTTTTGACCTTTCCCTATTTAGAACTAGGTCTGAGAGTGCACTTGATGACACAGTTCTAGATCCAGAATTTAGAGCAGAACTTGAAATACAAAGGGAAAACTTGTCAATTGATCAATACATTCTAAATTCTCCTCAGTCATCCCTTACTATTGTTAACATCCATGAGCTTTCTGAATCAGTTTCAACTTCCTTTAGTTCACCATTATTCCCTTCCATCTCTGAAGTTCATTCCTCATCTCCATTTATACCTTCACTTCCCCACCAACCTATCATTACCCATCAAACACCTATCACTCCCAGTTCTCCTTTACCCACTGTATCACCTTCTGGTATTGAAACTCTAGTTCTCTGTGCTGCCTAAATTAGAGCCATGGCAAACAGATATGCTCCTCTTGTGTTGCCTGCTCCACTAGGTGCCATGCCACAAGATTAGCAAAGTAAAATTGTCTGATTTGATGGCACAGGATCCTACACAACACAACAACATATAAGAAATATGACAGATTATTTTGAATTGCATGAAATCGATATTGGAGATGTCCAAATGAGAATTTTTTCCCAGACCCTAGCTGGTAATGTGGGAACATGGTTTAGATATTTACCTAACAATAGTATAGATAGTTTAGAAGTATTTTACCAGAAATTTTTAAATAGATGGGAAAATAAAAAGAACCCTCTTCAAATCCTTTCAGAGTATGAAAACATTAGGAGAGGACCAAATGAAACAGTTCAGGACTACTGTACTAGATTTAACAATGTATATAATGCAATACCAGTTGACCTTAGACCCCCACCTAGCTTAGCTCTGATAAAGTTTCCAGACGGGTTTGACACTGATATGGCATTTCAACTTAGAGAAAGAAATCCACCAACTCTAGAAGATATGTAGAGTGTAGCAGTTAGGGTAAAAGCTAATCTGCTAGCAAAAAGAGCTAGGGTTAGGAACGAATGAAGAGCACCCTTGAAAGATGAAACCACACCCTTCAACCTTAAAATGGATTGTTTGTTTTAACTATCTTGGAGAGTTAATTACTCCCTACTCCAAGATACTAGCCTAAGCTATGTTGGTGATAAAGAGCCCTAGAAATAAAAATATTGCTAGATAAATTTTACTTTAAGCGTTATTTTTATTGGCTGTTCCTTAGGGAAAAAGGTATGGAGATGAAACTTTATGGTGTGAAGACTCGACTCCAAAACACTAAAAATGCACCTAAGATGATAAACAATTTTTTTTCTTCAATGAATTTCTAGCTAAAGAAAGAGTTGAGAATGCAAATGCTTGAAAAACAAATCTTTCCTTAACATATAAATGAAAAGAAAAACTCTTTTGTCTTTTCCAACAAACTCAAAACAAGAATACTAATTATGCTCACGAAAAAATCCTTTTCTTTTCAACACCCAACAACTACAAAAAACAAACTCTTTTCGAAAGAGATTTTAAAATTTCTAGAAAACACTCAAAACTATAAAAAATCTAATCTTGAGATCTACAACTTCTAAAAACCTAATTGAAGTAAAAGCTTGCAAAAATTCTTTTTGAGGACGTTTTACTTAGTTACTCAACAAACTAAGGTCTAATTTGTTCAGAATAACAAATTAATCAAAAAACACCCATCTTATGTTTTCTTTTTAAAAATGAAATTCAAAACTTTCAAAACAAGTTCTTTCAAAGTTTTGCAAAGAGGAAATGAGATCTATTCCTCACCAAAGGCAGATTTTACAAATCAGTCAAACTCATTAAGAAGACCAACAAAAACCAGGGTAATCTGAGGTTTCTTAGGCTTCTAAACTCTGAGTTACTACAAAGACCAAATGAAAATCAAACTAGGCACGCAAAACTTCTAGAAAATCACCTAAAACCAAAATGCTAATGGAACTCACCTACAAGAAGTTTCTGACAAGACACATGCAGATCTGGGCAGAGGCTAAAAAACATAAACAAATCATAAGTTTAACTGGATGAAAATATTTTAAGTTTTTCAAAAATTTGACAGGGTCCGCAGGCATCTGCTATAACCAGATGAGGTACCGCTCTGTGTAGTAAAGCAACAGTGCGGGGATGTCCGCACTGTGTTAGAAACAGAACATGTGGTCCTCTTTCAAAAGCGTGAAAAACAAAAAACAATTCAGAATCTAAAAAATCTACCCAATCCCACACACATCAAGAAAAAACCAGAAACAGAGAAAAAGTTTCTCTAGTCAAAGTAAATGTAAAGGAAAAAACCAAAATTCAATTCCCCAGTGGAGTCACCATTTTGTCAGCTAGATAAATCGTTCTTGCAGACAAGACTGATCTCCCTAGTATCAACTAATATCTAGCGATAGCAGAACAAGCAAATCTACATTTCTCTAAATATTGCGATTTATAAGTAAAAGAAACCAAGAGGTGTTTTAGACTCTACCTTAAATCCAACGCTAGATTGTGGTAGCCACACTTCGACCGTCTGAATGAGTTTCCTTTTAAGAACCTACAAACACAGACAAGCACACATCAAATAACACTTGCCTAGCCAATATAATAAATCATATTCATCATGGTGATTAAGGAATCCATGAAATAAACCATAAAACATAGCTTATTGAGAAAAATAAACTTGATTGTATTAACTTTGAAAATAAGAAGAGCTTTACAAGCTTTGGTGCCTTGATGTTGTACAAGACCCTCCCAGGGTCCAAGCAAAAATCTTCTTTACTTTGACAAGCCTCACACTCTTCCCAATGAGATCAAAAAAGGTATGTAATCTCTCCTCTCAAGCTCATTTAGGAAGTCTAAATTCCAACAGCATTTACCCTAAAAAATATTCAGCTTTCAACCTCCCTAGTAACCAGCCTAATGCCTCATTTTATAGTGCAGAGGAAGGAAGTTACAGGTCCACCTATGAAGGGATAGAGTCCTCCTTCAAAGGGATAAGCTCCTCACATCAAGGGGTTAGCTCCTTTAGTTATAGGATGCATGAACATCAAAGGAGCGAACTTGCCACCTCAAGATTCCCTCTAGAAGCTTCCAAAAATAACCCAAAGTGAGTTTTTAAGAATGTGCTTGTGCCTTTTTGACTTTTACAGGGGTCTGCACCCTTTACACAGAAACAAAGCGGGCAGGTCCGCAGGGGACATGACCAGGGGGTGCGGGACCGCAGGTAATGCTAAGAGAAAGTGAGGAACCATAGTTTTAGAGATTTTTAAGGACTTCCTCTCATTTTTCAAGGCTTGACATGAAGAGCTAAGGTTTAAGACTTGCATAGGAGGAAAGTATGAGTGGTGATAGACTCACACTGACTGCAGAATGCCATGGTGACAATATTTTGTGCAACAGGATGCCCTAGCCAAAGGAATAGAAAAACTGATGGATAGGATGGAGAACATTGAAAGAAAACCTCACTAGGATAATCAACAGGCACCTCCAGTGAGGAATCCAAACTTTAGGAAGAATCAAAATCAAAACACTAGAAAAAGGGACCTAATCAGAATATTAGGCCACCTTTTCACAAAAACTATGCTGAAACTTCCCATTCAGAAGACCCTGAACAGGACACCCAAATTAACTTAATGGGATTAGATGAAGAGGAAACTATATTTTTAACTCAAGATGATTAGGAATTATATATGCTTCAGCAGTTGTAGACACAATCAGGAGAATCATTTGATTACAAGCAAGGGTATGACTCTGCCATCTTCGAAGTGCATAAATAGTACAATTTGATGAGCAAAAAGAACGCTGATATTCCTGACCATAATAAGAAAGCAATACCTAATCAACCTAAGAAAATTAAAGCAGTTTCAGTTACAAAAACTCTCCAAATCCTATCTAGACCAAATCAGGACCCTCCCAGTCCCACCACCGTAGATGTAACCAATGACCAACCTTCTAATGAGCAACCTTCCACTTCAGTTCCCTCCAAGGAAACAGTGGAACAATCTCTAGAAATTGTATTAGAAAATCTACTAAAAAATACTCCAAACACTGAGAAAGAAGAACAAACTGCTCCAAACTATGCTATTAAAATACCAAACATTCAAACAGAGATATCCCCTTTGCCTTTCAATTTGGGACTAGAGGTGGCAAAACTGAAAATCTCAGTTCCTTTAACAGAATTGATTAAACATGAAACTTACAAATCTCAAATAAGGAAATCCTTAAACTTCGTTGAGAATGAAGACTCTGTTAACTTATTTGATGATCAGCCTGAGCTAATTTTCGGTCCTGATGTTAATGGAAAACTAGTAGAAGGAGGGGTACCACCCTTTTACATTAGCTTTAACATTCATGATAAAATCCTACACAATGCTATGCTAGACTCTGGGGGTTCACACAATCTAATGCCAAAATCTGTTATGGAGAAATTGAACTTAGATATCACTATGCCTTACAAGGACCTGTTTTCATTTGATTCAAGTCAAGTGCCTAGCGCTAATAAAAGATTTTTGTGTTTCCCTAGTGCAGTACCCTGCTAAGACCATTCTTATGGACATAGTTGTTGCTGATATACCACCTAAATATGGCATGTTGTTGTCTAGATCATGGGGTGATAAAATCCAAGGATCTTTGCAACTTGACATGTCATATGCTACAATTTCAGTCTTTGGACATCCTAAAAAATTGTAGAGAGAGACCTTGATGAAATATGTAGTGAGTAGCCAGGAGAGGCCTCAAAACTTTCCTATATATTCCATGCCTTCTGACATCGATTCTTTCATTTTGTACAATGCTGAATCAAACCAAGAAAATACTCCAAACAACATTACTTCATAACCAGAAGAAATTACAGTTGCAGAAGAAAATCAAATTGTCCAAATTCAAGAGCTCTCAGAGGAAAAAGATGATCAAGGTACTTTAATCAAAGAAGAATTTGTTCCTCTGGACAGTAAGAATTATGAACATGAAATACTATGGCATCTTGAATTCGATGGGTCAGTAAAAAAACTAGGTGTAGGAGCAGGAGTGTGGATTTACAATTTAGAAAATGATCACTCAGAGGGCCATGCCTACAGATTGAACTTCAAATGCACCAAAAAAATGGTCGAGTATGAAGCACTTATTTTGGGTCTCAAATTGGTTAAAAGGTTAGGAGTTATAAGAGTTTCTAATATGGGATATTCTGAATTGGTTATCAAACAAATCAACGTTGTATATATGACTAGAGATCCTAGATTATGTTTTTATAGAGGAATAGTTGTAGAAATATTAAATACTTTCTTAGAAACTAAACTTGTAGTTATCCCAAGAAAACACAATATGCAAGTTCATATTTAGCGATGTTTGCCAACACTTGTAAGTTACCATTACAACCTAACCATCAGTACACTGCTAAGGTTAGGCACATACCTGCTGTCCTTGACAACTTGAAAAACTGGCAAGTATTCACTAATGGCTAACAAATAAATAATTTTCTAACATTAGATGAAGAATTTGTAAATAGCAACATAGATACTGACATAACATTAGAACTTGATTTTACAGATAAAATAGAAATTAACAGGTTAGAAGATGCAAAGATAGATAGATTACATCCCACAAAGTTTACAAAATCAGATATTCAAAACCTAAAGAAAATTGAAATTGATGAAATAATTGACAAAGACTCTTAAATCATCAATCTCAAAGACAATTTTTTGCCCAAAGGATTAACTCCTTTGGAGGACTTGTTTGATTCAAATGATGTCCCTAGAAATCCGAAAATGGAACCCTTAAAATCAGACATAGAGGAGTGTAACATAGGCTCTGAGGAAGATCCTAAATTAATAAAACTTTCAAAGTTTTTACCTCCCAATGAAAAGGTGAAATACATAGAACTACTAAAAGAATTCCAAGATGTTTTTGCTTGGAGTTATGAGGACCTCAAGTCCTATGACACCAGCATAATACAACACACTACCCCTTAAAAGAAAACTAGAAAACTTTTAGACAAAAGCTTAGAAGGATTAATCCTATTCTATTGCCTTCTATTGAAAAGGAAATCAAAAGAATGTACGAAGCCAAGATCATAGCACCAATTAGATTCTCTGATTGGGTTTCTAATTTGGTGCCGACAATAAATAAAACTGGTGAAATTAGACTGTGTGTTGACCTTAGGAATCTTAATAAAGTTTCACTCAAGGATAACTACCCCCTTCCCAAGATGGATCACATATTACAGAGGGTAGTAGGTTCAAGCATAATCTCACTGTTAGATGGGTTTTTTGGTTATAACCAAATTTTAGTCCACCTAGACGATCAAGAAAAAACTGCATTCACCACTCCTTGGGGCACTTTCATGTATGTGAAGATGTCTTTTGGGTTAAAGAATGCAGGGGCCACCTTTCAAAGAGCTATGGATATAGCTTTTGCTAAGGAAATCCATGACTTCCTTGTAATATACTTAGATGATATCACAATATTCTCTAAATCTGATGAACAACACCTAGATCATCTAAGGCAGGTCTTTATCAAGTGTAGAAAGTATGGGATTTCTTTGAATCCTAAAAAATCTTTACTTGGGTTGGAAGAGGGAAAACTGTTAGGCCACATAATCTCTAAGTATGGTATTCGAATAGATCATGCAAGAATTGAAGCCATCTTACAGATACCACATCCTAGGAGCATAAGAGAACTACAATCCTTTTTAGGTAAAATAAACTTTCTTAGAAGATTTATTTCCAACTTAGCAGAACTAATTAGGTTATTAAATAACATGTTGAAGAAAGATTTGACTATTAAATGGACACTTGAGGCTAAGAGGTCTTTTGAAGATATTAATCTAGCCTTAACACAAACACCAGTTTTAATCAGTCCAATGTTTGATAGGGATTTCATTATATTTTCTTTTGCCTCAGAACGCACAATTACTGTTGTCCTACTGTAGAAGAATGATGAGGGCTTTGAAAAAACTATTGCCTTCTTTAGCAAAGCCTTGAGCGATGCCCCTTTAAAGTATAATATAATGGAAAAGCAAGCTTTTCCTTTAGTTAAAGCCATCAAAGATTTTAGAGTTTACATCTTATATTTTCATGTAATAGCTTACGTTCCTAATGCTGTAGTCAAAGACATCCTAACTCAGGATGGTCCAGATGGGAAGAGAGGGAAATGGATAGCTACTATATTAGAATATGACTTAGAAATTAAACCTACAAAATTGATCAAAGGCCCAGGTTTAGCCAAGCTCATGGCTGAATCGAACTGTCAGGCCCTAGACATAAAGTTTATTGCAGAGTTGGATAATGAAGGGGAGATGGTGACTCCATAGATCATCCATGCCTTTACTAACTCACCATGATATGTTTACATTATATATGTTCTAAAAAATTTACAAGCTCCTCCAAAACTATCTAGAACTAAAACTAGGTTCTTAAAAATGAAATCTTTGAAGTTTTTCATATTTGGCAATGCTTTATTTTGGAATAATCATGAAGGCATCCTTCTTAACTGTTTATTAAAAGAAGAATCTAACAAAATATTACAAGAGTTTCATGCAGGTGACTGTGGGGGACATCTTTACTGGAAAACCACAGCTGACAAGATCCTAAGAGCCAGTTTTTATTGGCCTACTCTATTTTCTAATGTAAAGAAATTTGTAACCTCATGTCATAAATGTTAGATTTTTGAAGGAAAAAGAAAACTTTTGCCCTTACCTTTGAAGCCAATATCTACTGAAGCACCATTTCAATAGTGGGGTCTTGACTTCATTGGTGAAATCCATCCCCCTTCCTCTACCCAACATAGATGGATCTTGACTACTACAGATTACTTTACCAAGTGGATAGAATCCATACCCTCAAGACAAGCCACTGACATTGTCATAATAAACTTTCTTGAGGCCAACATTCTATCTAGATTCGGATGCCCCACCAAAATCATCACTGACAATGCAAAAATTTTCAAGTCTAAGAGAATGATTTATTTATGTAACAAGTATCACATAACCCTGGGTCACTCCATAGCCTACTATCCCCAAGGAAATGGACTAGCAGAGTCTTCCAACAAGAGCTTAGTGAATATCATCAAAAAAATATTGGAGGATAACAAGAAAACTTGGAACAAGAAGCTAGTAAATGCCTTGTGGGCAGATAGGCTGACAACAAAGAAATCCATTTGAACCAGTCCTTATCAATTAGTTTATGGAATGGAGGCTGCTTTCCCATCTTCCTTGGGAAACCAGTGATGAAATTACTCCAAGAGGTGTAGGTAGAGTCGAATGACATTCAAAAGAGAATCAACCAGAAAATTCACTTACAACAAACCAGGGAAGAAGTATACATCAGATCCCAAATTGTGCAGGAAAAGATCAAGAAATCTTTTGACAAAAGGACTAAGGCAGAAGACTTTTACCTAGGAGATAAATTTTTGAAATGGGACTCAAGAAGAGAGGATAAAGGTAAACATGCGAAGTTTGAATTCCTATGGAAAGGCCCATATATCATATATGATTTTAGGGGAAATAATGATCTTTTCCTCAAAGAATTGGATGGCACAGAAGTAGAAGGAGGACCAGTTAATGGTTGAATGCTTAAGCACTACATAGATCCTAGTTATTGATTTCACTAATCACTTGTACATATTCTATTTTTCAAAAGTTTAGAGTTGATTGGATAGCGGAATTTTGGGGTTGAAGCCTGGAGAGAAGGCCCTAAGCTTCAAAAGTTTCACTGTCATAAAGAGCAATAATGCAGAAAAAGTGAAAAGGAAAAAAAGTTTCAGAAGAACATCATAGCAATTGAAAAGGCCATTGATCTACAAGTTTTTGACATTTCACAAGGAAATGCCATCCCCAAGTGGAGCCACTGTTAGGTTCCTATACCAATAGGAGTCATAATATTTGAATGGCTGAGATTAAACCTATAATATGTACATAACTATGCTTTTTTGCAAATTTTTTCCATATTCAAAAAATTAAAAAATGTAAAGAGGGTATGTCCTAAAAGAAAAATCAAAGGAAAAAAAGAATAAAGAAGGTAGAAAAAGATGAAAAAATGAACCTCAAGAAAAGAAAAGACCATGAAAGTGAGCAATTCTAAATGCCACTCCTAGTTACTTTTGATACAAAATAAATGATTGTATGTAGCTTGTTACCTTTGCCACAATCCATGATAGTCAAAATGTTTAAAATTGACTACATTTTTTCAATTTCATGCTGATAGATAGAGAATAAAATCTAACCAAACTGTTTAATCTTGGCAGATAAGTAGGTAGGTAGAGTAAATAAAAAGGAGCTCAATGGTTTAATCTGAGCCCTTGGATGTAATAAGGTTAGACTTAGTTAGATTACTATTGTAAAATAAAACAAAATATTTTGATAAGGGTTTGCCAGCTTAAGTGCACCCTAATAAAGAGAAGTAAAAATGGTAGGATGAGTAGGTGGGTAAGTAGAAGAAAGGTTGCAGAATTGTGATGATTGTTAGATAAAAGCATATTGATCACCTACATCATGAAATTTCTAAGTATGGATAAAAATTGGATATGCATCAAGTCCGAAAAGTCAAATTTGATTAACTTCCCTCACTAATGACACCTTTCACTTAACTAATTTCCAATAAAAAGTCTTAAGTACACAAAATCTTAATTCAAAGGGGCTTAGAGCATTTCTTTGACTTCTGGAGGGATAAGACCCTCGACCCAATGACTTATAGGTCTTAAGTACTAAAAGTCCCCTCATGAACATTTACCCCCTGCGATTCACTCATATTCCCAAACAAATCCCTTTCCTAAGAAAAAACATCATTTTCCTAAGGAAAACTCATTTTTCCCTAATAAACCCCTTTTTATAAGGATAAAAACTTGTTATCCTAGGAAAAGTGATCATCCCCCATGAAAGAGACCCCTTTTCTCAAAAAACCCAAAAAATACTTTAGTCTAAGTTATAATGTGTTTATGTGAAAAGCAAATGAAATAGATACATTACACTTAGTGCTAAACCCATTCTCCACCATTTTCATATTAATTTCTAACGTTATGTATATATTAATTCCCAAAAAGCAAATAACCCTTCCCTGTATATGTTATAAATAAATCCTTATATTAATACCCTGCCCCAAAGAAGTTTGAAATATAAAATTTATGATAAAAACCACCCAACTAAACGAATTAATTAGCCGATCTACTGTTAATTAATAATCGACCTCCGCCAATTAAATTACCCCCAACGCCCTTAACTTGCCTTAAACCACCATTTTATTAAACCCAACGTGCCTAATCATTGGCTAGGCCCCTCCATTTCCCTTCGTACAAAATTCCCACCTCGATCACCGTATGAGCAACCCCTCGTTAATCCAACAGTAGATGATTATATCGAGCAGCCTCTGAAGCCCGACATTTACTTGCCCGATATGGGCAGTTTAATTTTGGACCCCAATGCTACATGGCGATTGATGAATGGCATCGAGCGGCCTCCCCTTGAAGCCACTCTAGCCCCAAAAGTGGTGCGATCAAACCCACTTACTGCCTCCTGCAAGATGACAAAACATCCCATCTCCTATTAAAATCCAAATGTACCTTTTTCCCATGTGCCTACCAAATAGTTGACTTTGCCAGTATAACTAAAAGACTCATTATTTTTTGGTTTTATCATGAAAAATACGTTCATACCTCCATGCAAGCAACAAACTACGTTCAACTGCCAAACAATGCCCAACCGCCAACCTGCAGAAGCCACTAAACTTCCAGTCCACCCTCCAATCCACTAAGACCTTCTCCAAATGTGCACAATGGCTCGTCAACTAGTTTAGAGCAGAAATTCCCTGAAATTCCAGGTATTTATCCAAATTTACCAGAAACCCTGTCTCATTTCTAAAAAAATTACTCAATTGCTTAGAATTATTAAGGAATTAAGTGAAAGAATTTCCCAATGACCCCAAACTACTCTGTAATTGAACCAAATTGCCCCAGTTTGACTGAAAACCATTTTCCCCATTCTTAAATCAACAAGAACTAATAATGGACACTCCAGTTGCAATGGATGTCAAGCTAATTACCACTCCAAACCAGGACCTTGACCACCTTCCCTTGGCAGATAAAGATTTCCCAATCAAGGACACTACTATCTGTGAATCCCCTATTAAGCTATACTACAGATACAGGGACCAATACCTAAACCAAGCTGGCCAAATTGGGCTTTCAGAACCCAATTTTCCCATGTACCAGTTCCTAGAGGTGCATATCTTCCTTGAAATTGTTCATTATTTCCATACCAATTACAACCCCAGTCAAAGAGAAATGATGTCTCCAAACCAGGTTGTACTCTTTACCATCACTGCTGAATCCATCAATGAAATGCTACAGTTGCAACTAGGACAAAATCTGACCCCCATTTCCATTGAAGAGCTGCTAGACAATTTCCCCAAGGTTACCCCTGCCAGACTTGCTGAAATTTTCCAGACCTTTATTGTGGAAGAGAAACATATTCCAAAGGATCCTCCCCCATACATGTGGACCATATTTTCTAAACTTGGTCAGGACATTGTGTCAATGATATCTAGTGTCTTAGGCTATACTACAAGTGAGTATGTTGATGAAATCATTCTAGCCTTCATGTCCATTTTTACCACAGGACAACCTCTTGCCATCATATATGATTATGCCAAGTTCATATCAGATAAAATAAATGATCAATTCTTGAGAATGAGCAATGAAAGAGTATTCAAGTATTCCTCAATTTTGTACTACCTTTTCTTATATTATCAAGTTGATAAATTCCCATTTACTCTTCCAAAACTTGATACCGGAGGCAACCCTAGGTTAGTAGTCTTCTGGACTCATTTAATCTACAAATATGAATCATCGTATCCATACACAAACTTCATAGATATTTTTGTACATCCTGTAGCTACCATGCTACTAGGGAGTCCTCCTCCAAGAATCAGTTCAGACATCAGGAGGATCCTATAGCTTTCAAAACAACACAAAGTGAGAGATTGGTACTTGTACCAAAATCACACTGAAATTAGGATCTATGGCTGTGAGTTAGCACCATACAAGTTCCCGAAATACCTTCCAATGAGGTTATTTTCTCTAGAGTACTACAGGAAAATAATCAACTTAGATGAGGCACATTTTCTGAAAGCCAAGAAGAAGGCCCAACTCAGAATCAAAGATCAACTAGGCCCCTTTGTGTGCAATAGTCGAGAAGTTGGAAGAGACACAAAAGAAATTCTTCCAAGGCTTAAACTGAAACAAAGATTCATATGGATATATGACCCCTTTGCTTTCATCTGCAATAGAAGACAAAAAAAACAAGTTGTCTCCCTATATCCACCACAGAATCCTTGAGATAGAAAAGTATGAAAATCGGTTGGAATGGGTGGAAAATACTCTAGTGGATAGAGATAGCACTAAAGTTGCTGTTGAAAATGAATTAATTGATCTACATAGGAGACATGATGAATATTCTTTCATACAGGTACTAGGAGAATCCCAAGCACAAAGGGAATCATAGGCACACAGTGAACAACAAGTAGAAGAAAGACCCTAGGTGCAAGAAGAGTCAGAACAAGCGGACTTATCAAAAGAACTGACTCAAAAAAGACTGCCAGAGCCCATCATGAGCACTTCCCTCGATATGAAAACTCATCTTAATGAGGAGAGAAACCTCAAAAGAGACAAGGAGGAGGCTACTCCTTCAGGCAGAGCCATTTCAAAAATATATGTCAAAATACAAAGGTTAAATCATTTCTCCGAGCAAGAATTCATAGAAGAAATAGTTGGAGCCCCAAGCACAGAAACAGGAGGAAGCAGGCATGTTACTCCCTCTGGAGGAACACAAGAACCTTCCACGTCACATGCTCAGATGTTTGAAAGACACAAATTGTGGAAATGCCCTCACTAAGGATTCCAACTGACCAAGACTAGGATATCAGAGAAAAGTACAAGGAAATAAAGGCTAGGAATGAAAGGCTAAAAGCCCAAAGCTATGCCCAGTACCTCAAAATGGCTCCCACCAACCAAACAAGGTTTATGTCAGTCTTTGATGTGAAAGAATGCAAAATTCAGATGAGTTTCTTGAAGCCCACCACTCAACAGCCATGATCAACAATTGACTACCAGAAGACAGATTTTGAAGTGCTAGAAAAGGACATACATCCCATTGATCAAATTGAATTTCATAAACATATAGGAGAGATGGTATATTCCATGTTGACAAGAAAAGCCATTGCAGCCCACCAGTTGCATATTAGTTGAATAATATATCAGCACAGTTTCAACTAGAAAAGGCCTCCTCACAGGCAAAGGACACCAGAATCAAAACCTTAGAGGACTTAATCATAGAGTTGGGACACGATCCCAAAGATGTGAAGGCTCCAGAAAGGTTAATTAAAAAGAATAATGATGACATAGCTGCTTTGAAAAAGCAGCTCAAAATTACACATCTTCATCATCCACAAATAGCCGAAGTCTTAGAGACTCAGAAGGAACAAGAAGAGCTTATGGACTTGGTCTTTAAGCTAAATGATCAACTGAAAGAAACTGAGAAAGAGTTGGACACATTGATTAAGTCTAAATAGAGTGAGTTGGCCACCACTCCACAGACTGTTATTCCCACAGTCTCTACTACAGTTCCCTCAACATTGGCAGCCTCTTTAGCACCAACAGCTCCACTTGCTACATCACTGCCAATCACAACTGAGTCTACAAATATAAGTACATGAATAGAAAAAACAACAGAGTTAGTGAAAGCCATGGAGGAAATTTCCATCCAGGCAACAGAGATTAAGAGACTTAAGGAGAAAGTGACAAGCCTAGAAACTGATTGTCAGCTTGCCGAAACACAGCAGAAAGAAGAAGCACAAAAAGTCGTAAGGATGGGTGAGAGGATAAAGTTCCTTGAAAAATATTTGACATTACAAAAGCCACTAGGACAAATTAAGGAGATGTTGTGGACCAATATCATTGACTCTATCAAGGATATTTGGCCATCAATTCAAGTAATATTTGAGCAAGCAGAACTAGTGAAAGTGGCCACTGAAGCAAAACAACAGGTAAAGAACGACCCAGGAGACTAGCCTGAGGAAGCCAATCAACGCATCCATTTCTTGAACAACAAGAGTAGGAATGAAATAGATGAGTTTGGTGTGGAGGACAGAACAAAACCATCCTTAAAATAAAAAAGGTTCTCTCTAAAAGAAACCTTATGCTTCACTTAGAGAAAAAGTGCCATTACTTGCAAGTTGGTATTGACAGATTCATGGCAAAGCTTCAAATTTTGATAAGTAAAGGCTTTCCCAATCCCATGGTAATCAATGAAAAACTTATGACCCAAGAGGATTATATTGACATACTATAGAAATTGTTCATAGAAAAGGCAGGCACTTCAGGAGTAAAAGCATTGCCAACAGGGAAAGTATTATATGATACTTTAGAAAATCTATTCTTCCTAGAGCATGAAGTGAAGCATTTATTTGTCATCAAGCCAAATTTTTCCAAATACACTGAGGCAGACAAGATATGTGGAAGAATTCTCAAGGTCAAATTTCCTGAAAATGAATGGTGGGTAACAATGATAGTTTTACTATAAGTTACTGCAGTAAATCTGAAGGCAAGTGAAAGGATAGATAAACAGGGTCAAAGAGTAATAAGTTAAAGATTAGCAGTTAAAGGTTAAAGACAAATATGATTCCAGCGTACACATATAGCTAGCTTAAAAGGGCTCAATTTCAACTGCAACAGCTAGCACAACCACAATAAAAGGGAAAACATGATGTAGTTTTCCATCTGTCTCTATCTTCATGCTTGAAGATATTTTGATTTCCTAGATTAATTCTCATATTGTTTTAAGATATTTTGTAAATACTTTTTGTATAAATAATTCACGTTTCGCAGTATTGAGGGTCGATTCAAAGACATTTCCATAGACATTTCTTCTCAAGTTAAGGAGCTATTGTAATCAAGGCTGGATTGGCTTGTTGGATCAAGGAATAAAGTAAAGACATTTCACAGGATTCTTGAGTAAAGCAGAAATAAAATAAGTATTCTCTATCTCATGTTTATTATTTTTTCTCTTCATGTTTATTAATAACCATATGTGTCTCTATGAAATCTGAATGGTAAACTAGGAATGATATTTCAAAACTGGATTTAATGCTCTTTGTCTTGACTATTTACATTCTCAATGTTTTTTGCTAAACTATCTTAGCCTGAGAGTTCTTAATTGCTCCCTTACTTCCGTAGTCCCCCCCCCTAGGTCTATAGTAAAGTTTTCTTAGTTTCCCTTTGCTCATGATCACCTCCTGTTCTTCATCTTGATCCCAGTCTAGGGATTCTTCATTGCCCTTTCACCCTTGTTAGGACTATCTCATCCATTTGAACCTGAAGATTTGTTTTTTGCTTTGCTAGCCTACCCTATGAACTCTTCCTTTAGTGATTGATCTGATCTAGTTAAGCCATCCTTTGATTGACTTCATAGCCCAATGGCTTGATGGCCTTGCTTTGTTCATCTGTTCCCAGAATTCCACCACCAAACCAAAATCACAACCTTATGAACACTAAGAACTAGCATAAAATCCCATCCAAAACAAAGTTAAATTATAAAGAGAGAGCCATCTCTGGACTTAGGTTGGCTAGAACCCGAGTCTAAAAGATTAGTTTTGTGGTTACCTCGGATTATTCCTTCTTATGACAACTTCTAGGGAAGACTTCTGAGTGATAACACCTAGGAATGCCAGTTTCCATTGGCCATGATGATAAGATTTCTAAACTGAACTCTCCCTCTTCCTCTATCTTCATTGATTAGGGAGATATCTATCCTCTTTAATGGTGGTGGCTTCACAACCTTTCATTGATTAGGAAATGTGGTCATGAGAGTTGATGATTATGCATCTCAACTGAAACACAATTGTTTCTCATGGATGTTGTGGGGAACATTGTGCTCACATTACGCCATCAGGTACACTTAATTTAAATAATAAAATTTCCAGTACCATCATCAGACATATTTCATAGAATTGGCTATATTGATTGGCTATTTGGATGCAACAGAGATTGCGTTTTAAGTACACATGGGAAGCATATAGAGGATATGGCCATGGGTATAGGATTAGGCCCGTTTTTAGTTTTATAAAGTCATCTTGGAGACTCATCTTAAGAAGACCCTCTGCCATTGTAGTGTTAAACCCATAAAAGGGGAAGAAGAAGAATCTTTGTAATTATCAAATTGAGGGATCCTTCTGCAAGCCAAGGTCCTCATTCACATTATTTAGTGCCTTGGAGAAATTGTAGATAAGGTTTCTTCTCATCCAATATAACTTAATTATTCCAAATGTTGAAAGAAAAAGGTAATTTTTATCTCTATCACAAATTTTTATATTATTTTCGAATCCAAAGCATAGGAGCTACCTCAAATAATTGACTTCACTCCTATAAAAAATCAACTACAATATAATTAAGTTCAATTGATAATTAATGTCTCTATGGTGTAGGCAACAGAAACAAAAGCATCATTGAAGTTCCTATTAAGAGATGATGTACATGGCCTAGTGGTGCAACCCGAAATTGATCAAAAATTTACCATGTTACTCCTCATTATATTGAATCATATTTTGAGAATGTAAGATCCAAACAATTTGAAGTCTTATATTCTATTTTTAAAACCTAATTCCCCTGCATGATGCTTCCCATTTTATTTGTAACCTCTCCATTTATATGGTTGTTGAGATGAATGTAAAAACCTAAATCCATATTCGACATGGAAATATTAATGACCATAGAAATATTAATTTTAACAACATTTGTAAGTGGTAGACGATACCTTGAAGAAGTCCTTGGGAAGTCCGTTTGATGTAGTTTCTAATACCCGCCTTTTATGTATCATTAATATATTTACACATTACAATCAAAATTCAACTAAATTCAATGATTGTTGGGTGTAGTGCTTAAATTCCATTCTAACCTAATTCCTACTATCCATCGAATGTTTTGCTCGGTGCATGACCTCCACACATCTCACATTTTCCACAACCCTACCCAAGCTGAGTATATTGGCCAACCCAACCATTGAATGAACTAGACATTATTGTTAGGAGCATGAAAGTTGTAATTAAGCTTAAACCATGATATAGCACATGAACAATCCCATCCTCTTATCTAACCTACTAAATTATGGCCTTAAGAAGAATAATTTGACTTTTTGTGGTTCATTTAGTGCCATGAGGATTTCCTTTTGGAATAAACTTTGTTCCTTTATACTCTAGTTCCCACTACGTAACTTGGGCTTCTAATATTAGAACAATAAAATTAGATGCCATAATGGTGACAATTGTGTCTATAATGATATATGCATCAAATAGAGAAATCAATGACCACCATCCACAATAATCATTGAATAATGCTCTAGATATTGTGTGGGAAGTTGTGTGAAACACAACACACATGTGCATGGCGTGCCCATTTTTTTTTTGTAGAAAACATGGCTCATGCAAACAGAAAAAATGCGTCTTATTTCACAACAACAATGGTTGTTCCTAAAATGTGGTAGAATACTCATAATATATTATACACTCTCACCAATTCACTCTCCTACACCTATTCCTACGTATTTGGAAAGGAAAAGCTGCTCACCAATTCACCATACTACACTTATTCCTACATATTTGGAAAACAAAAAATCACATTTCTCATTTTGCTATCCCTCCCGTCAAGGAGTCAAACTGATACCAAAAAAATATTCTTGCAATCCTTGTATGTGGTAGTTCTTATTTGTGTGTGTAGTAGACACTTTAACTGATCTATTTTATTTAAACGAATTATGATAGGTTCTCTAGTTTGTTTTGAGATAGTGAGTTTCACTAGATAGTATGTAGTTTTTGTAATCTATTTTGTCTTTCAAGTGAACACTTCACATGATAACATGTTTAGTGAAATATTTTCCTACACAGAAGCATTTTGTAACACCCTGCTCCCACATATACCTAATAAACTGACTAATCGGGGTAAACATGTGAAGAGAGGCCATTATGATATGATTTGACCTCCTAAGTCATGTTAAGGAAGTTGAACCAACTGAAACACACCATACATACATTCAACATTAGCATTAGTATCCTCAAGAACAAATCTAACCTTTCTGCCAACTAGCCCTTGGGTTCCATTGAGCTTTTGGACATATTGACCTCTAGACACTCTCATGCTATGGGTATGCCAGTGTCCAAGGACCTATGGACGCTCTCACATGCATGAAAACCAGTTTCTAGAGACTCTTTTTGTCATTTCTATGCCAATGTCCCCAGGATTTGAGCCACTGTTTCAAGCCCAGAACCCAGCTCACTACCCAAAATTGAATCATATCTTCAAAATAGTAAAACAACAAGGAAATTATAGAATAAATTCAATCACTTGAATGAGACCTTAACAGGACCCCTACTGGCCATGACAAACATTTCATCAAACATATCACAAATATGTGATCTACAGGTGTAAATAGCAAATATGAGCACAGGGGTCTCATACTTATCTGAGAAACGGTAAGAGACGTTGATGCCTCAATGTATTAAATTCCATTTAATCAATTAGGTCATAGACACATTGATCATTCATTTACAAGTAAAAGTATGATGAGAGGAATACATAGCTATTGTCATATAACACATATATAGACAGCATAATAGCAACAAAAATTCCAATGAAATCACATCCATATAAACCACATATAATACAGCATAATGCTCATAGAGATACAAGGAGAAATAAACTCACATTGATGATGACAAATCCAAACCCAAGATGGGCTTCCATGTTCTACCCGACTGTAGAATGGCAAAGTAAAATCTCTCTTCAAACATTCACCCCCCGTGCCATATTCCAAGCATGAATGTCGGATCTAATAGAACACATCAATCCAAAACCATCCAAGGCTTCCAGAGGCCATTCACCTCAACCCATCAAATAGTGATTCCACCTCATGGTTAGAAATAAAAAAAGAATCATCAGATCAGTCTCCATCCAAGCATTCTAGGGCTCTAAAGCATTTTTCCAACCAAGGCTATGGGACTAGTAACTCAACCCACAATTGTTACCAGGCTCTAGATCATTTATCCAAATAAGGCTCTAGGATTAGTAACTAAACCCACCAAGGGCTCTAGACTGTTTGTCCAACCAAGGCTATGGGACTAGTAACTCAACCCAAGCTCTTACAGGGCTCCAAACCCTTTTTCCAGCCAAGGCTCCGTGACTAATAACTTAACCCAAGCTAAGGAAACATGGGAACAACCAAAACAAAACAATGAAAATTTTCCCACAATCCCCATGGCTATCCATGAAATGGTAAGGCTAGGCAATCCACTCTCAATCCTAACCCTCCTCCATGCCAATTATAGATCACAACCAGCAAACCACATGCATATGCCATGCATGCCAAAACTAGTGAGGAAAACAGACATGCAACTCAATACCTACAAGAAAATCCTGCTATAGCTGCTGATCCAAATGTCCTCTTACACTTTTCTCTTCTTTTTCGCTCTTGCTCCAAAACCCGAAGTATTCCACACTCCTCCAAGAGTGCTCTAAGAAACTCTAAGTGTCGAAGAGTATGCGAGAGAGAGACAAAGAGAGATAATAGAAGAGTACTCGACCAAAACATGTCAAAAATATTACCAATTGATCCTCGTAAGCCTTTATATTAATGAGGCCTTTACTTTCTTCATTTTCCATCATTTGCCTTCATTTTCCTCCCCACATGCAAACTATGAAATTTCACCTTCATTTCCTTCTAATTCCCATTATTTTCATAAATAAAATGCCAAATAATGCCTCATTCCTTTCCAAATCATTTTCCATTGCCTTTGCCAATTTCCTTACCCATAATAAACCAAATGAACACCCACTAGCATGTTTTTTCCCACTATTCATCTTGGAATATGTGTCCCATGACCGTGGTCTTATATATATTTTTACATGAATTTTTACCAGGACTGTTACAAAACCCTCCCCTTTGGGGGAACACTATCCTCGATGTTCAATGACTTCTAATAACCAAAAAAACGTTGAAACAAAACATACTACCCATGGAGATTTCTAACGTAGCTCATTGTAGTATTTACAATGACCATCTGCTAAAACATGACAAACATACCATTTACTAGAGCTTTATAACACAACTCATTATGGTTTTTACAATAATAACCACATATACACACATACACAATTGCTTCAACCAGCAAAGAACCATACTATCTATGGCTCCTTATAAATCTATCTCGATATAATATTTACAATAATACACACATATACACATATGCACATTTTCTCGACCAATAATTAAAAGGATATGATGCATGAATCCATAACAAGGGAATCCATAGGTTCACACCTCCACCATAAAAGTAATATCAGGATTCCCTCCTTCACAAGAAGTCTAGAATCCATTGCAAACTCAAATCTACATCCAATGTCCAACTCTATAATCCTGTGCCACTTGTGCTCTCAGTGAACAGTTAATGGATCATTCTTCGAAGACACACTCCCAATGTGCATTTGATTCCATATGGAAATGCTCATACCAAAAAACATATATCCCTAACCTCCCCTTCTCTACTACACAGTCCCTCGGGAAATCTGTTCACCATCTTCTGTGTAGTCACACACCTTCCAATTTCTATTGGCACCCCCATCTCGGGTAATCCATCCCTTGGCAAGGCCTCCTCACATCAGAAGATACAAAAACCAAGGCATAACATTGCCTTAACACCATCATATCGGTCATAACATGCTCATGGAAATAAATGGACTGTATTGGGTACCAGTGTCCCACAATGGCCATGCTCCTGAATACCTTACCAACATACTGTTGCATGTTCCAATTCCTTTCATTGACACTACTAATTCTTGTAGCCAGTTTCGACCACCCAATCGAGAATTTTCATGCTTCCTATACCAAGCACATAACTTCCATTGGATTTAAAATTCAATTGAAATAAATTCACATCATACCTCATTGGTAGCTCGTCAATAAGGCACACTTGCAATCCTGTTTACTTCCTACCAAAACAAGTCAAACTAACATCTTTGACCAAATCATCATGTATAAACATATCACATCAGGTTAGCTTGAAACAAAACTATCATAGATCCAAATCATAAGTCACATGTAACCATCATAAACTAGAATAAAAAATAACATGCATAATTAAGCTAAAATAAAATATTGATACTTATCCTTTAATCAATCCTTAGCTTCTATTTTTTTTCTTATTTCGTACGCACTCCAGATCAATTTCCGCACATGATAAACATCCAGTGCCTTCTCCTCCACCATGTGCACATACAAATAATGTGCATCACAAACATACAACCACATATGACATACAGCACCATGCAATACGTGCACCTACACCTGACGTACCACACATATACCTCACCCATGGTACAACACAACACAAATGTACACCTGCACTCGATGTACAACACAATACATTCATCTATACCTGATGTTCAATGCCACACAATACATGTACCTACACCTAGCGTACAACACAACACAATATATCTATAACTAATGTACAACACCACACAATACATATACGTACATAGAGTACAACATAAAAAATACACGTGTCATGATACCATGGCTGCACAAAGCACATACATAGTACCACACAACCGCAAAAGAGCATGTAAGACACACACACAATACCACATGTACACTAGTACCATATGTACAACACGTACATAGTACCACTTGTACAAAGCACCACATCCACAATATGTGAAAAACATCACATGTTCATGACACCACATGTACACAACATCACATGCATGACATGTACAGAACACCACATGCACACAACACCACATGTACAACATGTACACGATATTACATGCTCACAACACCACTTGTACAATCATACAAACAACACCATATGTACATTGCACCATATGTACAAAATGCACACAACACCATATGTACATAACATTGCAAATATAACATGTGCATAACACCATCTATACCAAGCACCGCATATGCAAGATTCTCACAACACTATATGTACCACCCTGTACATAACATTGCGTAAACAACATGTACACACACTATATATACACCGAACCGCATGTGTGCAACATCATAGATGCAACATGTACAACAATGCGCAACAAAAGTTCCACACCTCGAAAACCAAACTATCTCTACCAAGAAACCTTGCTTCCAGTGTCTTATCCATGCATGTCCCAACATGCCACAAACCACACTGCTTTCATTTTGCTCATGTATTCCTCAGTATAGCATGCCCATAACATAAACGTAATATAATAACATAATATCAACTCATAACCACATGATATTGACCCCATATATTTGTTGGGGCTACTCCTCCCAATTGATTCCTCGTAAGACCATGAACCTCTTCATGCTATTCACCTGAATATACAATCATTCCTCCACAATAATCATCCCTGACAACCCTGTCAGACAACAATATACATACATATATATACATATACATAATAGCATTAAATGATGATGATCCTGTCAGACAATGACATACATACGTACATATATACATATAAACATTAGCATAAAAACAATCATGATCCATGATGACCCTGTCAGACATGACATACATACATACTTACATGTATACCCATATATACATCAGCATAATCACGATCGAAACATAATTACTAGATAGGTTAAGATCAAGGTGAAGAGAAATCCCTTTATTCATGCACATCATGCACAACATTGAGAACAATCGTTCCCAACATAGCCAAGGAATTAGATGCCTAACATCCATTCACCTTAACTTTCCTATTAACATTCTCATGAATGTATTGCCACTGTCCATTTTCACAATTGGACCGAACCACTCCAACTGATTGTCATAATCTTACCCTCAACTACCGTTACTCATGTACCAAGCTTCATCTAGGTCTTACATTACCTACTAGGTTTCATTCAACTCTCCTTGAGCTCCATTAACTTTCCTATTTCTAAACCAATTCCCAATACTCTCAAAAAAATAAAGGCAAGACTGATAAGAAAACAAGAAGAAAACCATGGAAAACTAACAATGATACGACACCACAAACAAAGTGGCATGATCATGCACTAGACATAACAAAATTGTAAATCAAGCGCAAGAAAATCACAAAAGACAAAAAGCACAAGACTAACCATAGACACCATGAGTCAATCCCCATGGTTCCCAATGCTTCTAAAGGAAAACACAACCTGCACATTCTTTAAGGTTTCATGGCAGTCTCCTTTCCATGCAATCCACTACATCATATTGCCATGAACACATAACTGTCAGTGCATAAAAAAACATAAAAACATACTAGTTACCTTACCTTGTTGTGCCAATCATGTTGCTGGTAATTGAACACATCCAAGCCATGTCTCAAGGGACTCCAATCCTTTGACAGATACACCTGTAATTAGAGATTAGCCAATATACCTGTCAAATACATGTGCATGAATATAATACATATCCACATAATTTCAAAGAAATTAGGGTTAAGAAAACTTCCTGTTTGCAAAACACTCATTCATTTGGAGTTAGGGTTTCCAAACATAGCCAAATGAATTCTTCCCCATTTCTTTTATTTTACCTTTTTACCTTGTTACAATCGAGGTTTACTATGTACTGCCACATCACCCAATTATTAGTTATATAAAAGCACCAACTATTACCTTGTCACGCTAATACCAAGCATGTTACCCTGCAACTGCTCACACATGTCAACCACATGTTCTAGATATCAAGACAATCATATCTATGAATCTGAAATCAACCTTTACCAAGACTAATAATCATGTCATAATCCATAGTCAACTCATAGTATTTAGACATAATGTTATAACTTTCACCTACTACACTCAAGGACAATCAACTGTCTCAACACATATGTGTTAGTACAATCATCTTAAAAATGAGATCATTTGAACACCTACCCATATCATGCAATTAATCAAGCACTCAACAAAAAATATATGACATAATAGAAACCAAATCTCAAACACCAAATAGATGACATAATCAAGCATTCAAGCACAAAGTAGATGACATAAGAAAGCTCATACCTTAATGTATCTAAGGGGAGCTAATCTTTTCTGTACCATCAATCTAGATTAGCATGATATAACTTCTTGACTTATCAACGCAAACATAAATAAGGTCATGATATCCATAATACTCACTAACTAACTCTTCACATCATAAAATCATAAACAATTATCATTCATACACAATAATCACATATGCACCGTTAGTCTAGAATAGCATGACATACTATCACAACATATTAACTCATACTTGAATGTCATAACCCTAACACTTTGCATAGACCAATCCAAATTAGCATGATACACATAAAATCAAGATCCGAATCTAATAATCCTAATCATCAAGTTACTATCATATAACAACTAGAAGTTATATATCAATCTCACCAACAACATATCACCTAATCATCAAGCTAACTATCATATAAAACAAAAACAAGTTATATATCATGTTCATCAACAACATATAACCTAATCATCAAGTTAACTATCATATAACAACAACAAGTTAAATTATAACATACTCATCAACAACATATAACATAATCATCAAGTTATCTAACATAAAACAACAGTAATAATGCATACACCCACATGTTACTATCATTCATGACTATCTGACACATGTGCATTTACCTACACTAATCAACTAATATCTATCATGAATTTAACCATAACATCAATAGAATGAAAGACATACACATAACCATAATGCATAGAACAATCCTTAATGTACATACCTACATGCCCAACATACAAACCTGTATGACGACATGCCTTTGCCTTGAGGTCGAATGTTCCAAATTCACTTTGATGGTCTACATGTCCTACTTTATCTCAGTCAGCACATTAGAATCATAACATAACAAATACATCATGATGACCTAATTGCATGCAGTGACCTACCATACATGCATAAAAACCTTCACCATGACAATGCATGCATAACAACATATAGACACTGAAATGCATAAAAAATTCATATACAACCATACACTCATGACGGAACATAACCCAACAACACCATCAACCTTCACATAGTGACATCACTACAACCATAATCAACACCATCCAAATGAAAAAGGCACATGGACTACAAGAATAAGGAACACATATGCAACCAACATGAATGCATGACCAACACACAACCCATCCAGTCCGAGGGGTGAACCATGCTCTGATACCACTCTATTGTATCATATATGACTCAAAGAGAGCAAAACCCACTTTGATACGAGTCTATAAAACCCTCCTCCCACATCTACCCAAGCAATCGGCCAGCTGGGGTAAACATGTGACAAGAGGACACTATGATATGATTCGACCTCCTAAGTCATGTTAAGGAAGTGGAACCGATGGAAACACATGATACAAACATTCACCATTAGCATTAGGATCCTCAGGAACCAATAAAAAATTTCTGCCAACTAGCCCCTGGGTCCCACTAATATTTTCAATAACTTGACCTCTAGATGCTCTCATGCTATGGGCATGCCAGCATCCAGGGGCCTTTGGACGCTCTCACAAGCCTGCAAGCCACCATCCAGGGACTTTTTTTGTTAATATTGTGCCAACATCCCTGGGATTTGAGCCACTTTTTCAGGCCCAAAGCCCACGTCACTGCCCAGAATTGAATCATATATTTAGAATAGGAGAACAACAAGGAAATGAAAATATAAATGCAATCACTTGAGTGAGACCTTGACTGGACCCCTACTAGCCATGATGGGAATTTCTTCAAACATATCATGAATATGTGATCTACATATGTAAATAACATATTTGAGGATAGGGGTCTCATGGTTAGCTGGGAGTCACTAAGAGACATTGATGCCTCAACATATTAACCCCAATTTCATCCATTAGGTCATAGACACATTGATCATTCATTTACAAGTAAAAACATGATGAAAGCCATACATAGAAACTGTCATAAAACACATATATAACCAACATAATAGCAGTATAAATACCAATGAAATCACATCCATATATACCACATATAATCTAGCATGATTCTCATAGAGGTACAAGGAGAAATAACCTCATATTGATGATTCAAAATCCAAACTTGGGATGGAACTTGCACATTCCACCCGACTGTAGAATGGCTGAGCCAAATCCCTCTTCAAGCAATCACCCCCATGCCATATTCCAAGCATGAATGTGGGATATCATAGAACACATCAATCCAAAACCATCGAGGGCTTCCATAGGTCATTCACCTCCACCCATCAAATAGTGATTCCACCTCACGGTTGGACATCACAAAACCATCATTAGACTGGTCTCCATCCAAGCCTTCTAGGGCTCTAGAGTGCTTGTCCAACTAAGGCTCCAGGACTAGCAACTCAACCCACAACTTTAACCGGGATCTAGAGCGTTTGTCCAACCAAGGCTACAGGACTAGTAATTCAACCCACCAAGGGTTCCAGTGTGATTTTCCAACCAAGGCTATGGGACTAGTAACTCAACCCAAGCTATTACAAGGCTCTAGAGCATTTTTCTAGCTAAGGCTCCAGGACTAATAACTCAACCAAAGATAAGGAAAATTGAGAACCAACCAAAAAAATAATGAAAATAATTCCATAATATCCATGGCTATCTAGGAAATGGAAATGCTAAGAAATCCATTGTCAATCCCAACCATCCTCCATGCCAATGACATATCACAACCAACAAAACACATGCATTTGTCATGCATACCAAAACTAGTGAGGAAAACATACATGCAACTCGGTACCTGCAAGCAAATCCTACTCCAATTTCTGATCCCAATGTACTCTTATGCTTTCCTACTCTTCCTTTTCCTTGTTGCTCTAAAACTCCAAGTATGCCACACTACCCAAGAGTGCTCCAAGAAACTCTAAGTGTCCAAGGGTATGATAGAGAGAGAGAGAGAGAGACTAGAAGAGATATCCACCAAAACCTCTCAAAAATCTTACTAACTGATCCTCATAAGCCTTTTTATTAACAAGGAATCTATTTTCTTCATTTTCCATTATTTTCCTTCATTTTCCTCCTCACATGAAACCTGTGACCTTTCACCTTACCTTTCTCCTAATTTCCATTATTTTCATAAATAAAATGCCAAATGATGCCTCATGCCTTTCCAAAGCCTTTTCCATTGCCTTTTCCAATTTCCTTAGTCATAATAAATCGAATGAACACCCAATATGATGTTTTTTCCCACCATTCAACTTGGAATACGTGTCCTATGACTGTGGTCTTATATATACTTTTACATGAATTTTTACCAGAGCTGTTACACATTCCCTCTCATTGATATTTGTTGAAATTTACAATTCTGTAAGTGTGTTCTCTAATTCTGGAACTTAGTCTCTCTTGTCTTAATAGGTCCTCCAATAGCAAGAATTTTCCCTATTTCTTCTGACAACAAATTTTGATCCACTGTATGAATCTACCAGTTGTCATCATTAAAGCATTACCATAAAGTGTCAAATATTTCAAAATAATAATGCAAGTATTGAACAAAATAGTGCAAGAAAAGACCCATTATGTTTAGATCTTGTTCTGGCATGGGGTTCAACCTTTGTAGCAAACCAAGAGTGCATGTGTTTGATCCTGTAACATCAAGGAGAGAATGATGAAACAAATGAACTACCAAGGTATCACCACTTCTGACGCAACGATCAACATGATTCAATTTCCCAATACTTTCTACAACTGGGTGGAATTCAAAAGAATTTTTAGAGTATGAAGAATGCTAGAGAGATGTTTCCCTATGGCTTCTAGAGCATCCATGGAGGTTCTTGTAACACACTCCCTCAATTGACCAGAGGTAGTTACTATGTTACCCAAGTCTCATTATGTGGTTACAAGAATGGGATAAGGTAAAGTTAGTTTTCTTATTTTTAGCTTGCAATTCTCTTTGTTAGCATCAACACTAAGAAGTTTTCGTGGACTTCAAAACTTGACTCCTAGAATTATCCAAGGTGCCTCCTTCATTGAGCCTAAATCACCATGCATGAAGGTACTCCTTTGGAAAAATGATAACATTGCTTGTTGATATTAATTGGAATCACAACTATGGTGTGGTAAATGGTGCTAGAATAAGATCTATGGTGTGGTAAACAATTCTAACATAAAGATGCCTTCTAGAGGTTTTTAGAAGAGAAAACAACTATGTAATCCAAATAGGTTGATTCTCTTATTTTCATCAAAACTACTATGGGTGCAACCTGATCAAGAGGGATTCTATAGGGTACTATTCTTTGCATGTTATTTTGAGACCAGAATTAAAAGACAATCAAAGGTTTTTAGTGGTAATAAGCACCGAATGTTAACACTCTTTAGCAGATTAGAGTGATGTCACTAGAAAATAACAAGTTTCTCTTATGATAGTTACACTTCAAGTGTAGTGCTTTAATATTCTATTTTTAGTGAATTATGGTAATGAAAATGAGTAGAGAACCTCATATGAAAAAGATGGATGCATGCGATTAGCATATATTTAGTAGGTTAAGGAATTATCATTTGAAGTTTCTCTCTAGGAATTTCCTCAAGGATTTGCATGACCATCTTGCTTTATTTTAAGGAAAAATTCTACAGCTTGTGCATGCATCTATTATTTTCAAACAAAAACTACAATTTTCATACAAATACAACAATTTTATGAGTTTTATTTTTTCCAAGCTGTTGGGTCAAGATTTGGAAATTATTGTTGTGCAAGGGAAGGAGAAGAGTTGTATGGGGATTTTTTTTTAATCAATATTCTAATAGATTTCATAGTTCACAATCACTAAATAAACTATTTAATCTTTCATAAGAGCCACTGAAGAGTCTCAGTTGATGGAATTTATGGTAATCCTCACTGTCAACAATGCATAAGGAGGAGTTTCTGTGAGTTTTCATGCCCAAATTTAGCAACCAGGGAAATTAATATGGAAAAAGAACTTTGTTTCGCCTTATTTCCATCGTATTTCTAAGTGTGCATTCTTAAGATAATAGTTAACCATGAGATGAGCTTGTTTTGATGTTTTGATTTAGAACCAACCACATAAATAAAGAGACATGCATTATAGTGGCTTGTTGGTGAGTGGATTTAGAGGTATAACATCATGAAATCACATACAAAGAGGAATGTATATGTTGTGCAGAAACTTATACCATTATTCATCTTCCTTCTATCCAAGAATTCAATGAATATCTTCCACCATGAAGAGCCATCAGATTTATTGCAGTGTGTCATATGTTTTTCATTACATGGTTTGGTTTACTTTCTATGCATTCACTTGAATTATTTATTCACCTAGAGGAATCATTCAACTCACTTCATTTGTTTAAATGTTGGAATTGGCTCAAGGAATCTGATCTCAACCATCAAATATTTTAGTGAGGATTTACCCTTGTTTTTTAGTTAATTTAGGCACCTGAAGGCCAAGTTTATACATACATTCATCTATTAGACATCAACATAAAATCAATTTAGGGACATCATTGAGACTCAAAATGTATAAATCCAAACAAAGAAACAATTAAAAGGTTGTAATCTAAGAGTTTTACCAGCCGTGGATAGTTATACAATTCAGAATTGATACCCCATCTTTAGAACAATTCAAAAGTACTCTACATATTTAATAAGTTTGTATGACTATTTGTTCATAATATTACTCCCTCTTCTAGAAGAGCCCTCTCATTTGATTTCTATTTTTTGCTATTTTGCACTTGCTATGTACTTCACAGTTAGCAAGGCATGATAGATGGAAATTAAAAAGTGTTTATTATTAGATGCTAGAATTTTTTGGCATCTTCAATTGTTGCATGTCAATCTCTAGTCCTTTGTCAATATGCCCAAGAGCACATATATATTCATAATTAAAGGAAGAATAATAAACAATATGGACTCTCATGTAGACCATGAAAACAAGGCATATTGCACTAATCACTGAAGCAATTACTAGTGGGGAAACAACCTATTAAATCTTATTACTACTACTGAGTTGATAATGCATTACATTAATGGTTTGTTGGTCATATTCTCCTCACATTCACATCAAGTACAATTGAGGCACCAGATTGCATCATCCAATTTGGTCAAAATGGTCTAGTTTTACTCAATAATAGTTATTGGAAATGTATTGATGTGCATTTGGAAATTATATCAAGCACTAGTGTAGAGAGGGTACATTAGCATTGCAAGTTAAAAACCCTCAGTCTCTGTAGATAGGGTAGATTAGGGTTGCATGTTAATGACCTAGTCTTGTTTGAGTTGCACATTCTACACATTATATTAATTCATTGGGCCTTGTGGATAGTTCAAATTCTAGTCTCATGATTTGGTTTGAGTGAGTTGGTTTCGGTTATGCTAAATTTTAATTTGCCAGTGAAGTTGAGACTAGGCTATCATCATATATATTGTTCAGTGGTCCAATTTTATTCAAACCTAAGTAATATTAGTTTTTGGATTGGTATTGATGTGAATTTGAAAATTGTAAAAGGTATAATTCTAGAAGGGGCACATCAGGATTACAATCTAGACATACTCAGTCTTGTTCTTGTTGCAAATATTCTACATGTTATATTTCACTATCTCGTGCGGGTTATTCATATTCCACTTTGTAGTCTCACAATTTAAATTGTGATAGTTGGTCATGTTCAATTTTCTTTTCTAGTGACTGAATTAATCTGCATGTCTTTGTAAATGGTGTTTTATTTAGGATTTAGCTTGACATAATCTTTGTGGTAGCTCATTTTTTCTGATATTGTAGCAGTATAAAGGACTTCGCTGGAATGGGATCTTCAAAAGTATTGAAAACACTAATTATGAATAACAAAACATTTCTAGTTAATCCAAGTGAATTGTGAACCATGATATGTGACAAAAACTGAAGATGAAGTACATAAAAGAGTACAACCATTCATGAAAGTCACCAACGCATTGCCTATGTTTGCAAAGCTTGCTAAATCTGTTGTAGTGTGTTAAGAGAATAATGGTTTTTTTGTGGCTGTCATCTATTGACAAAGCCACTTATCCACCAAAAGAGCCACTTGTATATAATCCATGTGGGGTAAGTCTGACCAACTCATGGTATATGTGTAGAACACTGGTATACACAAGTGATATTACAAATTTGAAGTCCAACCATTTCTTCAATCTTAATAGTTTGTTAGGACAAATAGTAACATAAGAATCATGATCTTTTATGGATTTTAATTTATGGTTTTAAAGAATCTAGATTTGTGTTTATGTTATTGCTTAATGTTGGCTTATCACCAATACTTTTTTTTTGGTAATGTGACCTAGAAATTCTGGTAATTTATATATCTATATTGTCCATTTATGATGAAGATGAGATGGTCGATTCTTATTGTTATACTATTAGGAACTTACATACCAAGTAGGTCACCATTGAACATCAGATGAGTCAACGAAGTTCCAGAGAATTGATGAAATTGAACACTGGAGGTTGAAGCATGTCCTTGTGTCATGGTTTAGAATTTTTCTAAATCAAAAGAACTGGTTGATAGGGAAGACTAAATTGAAGCTCTAGACTAAAATATCAAACAAGTTGGATTGAATATGAAACATGGTATACATGAAATATAAAGCCTCGTTTTGCGTAGAAAAGTGTTTTATGACATTCACTATCACAACTTTGCTTTTAATAATGCTATTGTAAACAAATTTGAGCTATTGATAATCCACAAGATCCATGCATTGGCATTGACGTCATGATGCAGTGTTGATGGCTAGCATTTATGTCAATATGATGGAATGAGTTCTTGATATCATGTGATGTAGAGGTACTTGATTTGTGCAATGGTTGCAGAACTTAGTTCAATGGTTGTTGATGTTGGTGTAGGTGTTTGACCTATATGATGATGCCTTGGTAGGTTGGGGAGCTGCTACACCTAGTTAACAGTGTTGGAGATTGTCAAGTCATGTTTATGGCACTTGGTGTGTGTGTGGATAGTCTTAGCTAGTATGATTAGTTTCAAGGTCTTATAGGGCCTATCATTGATGACTTGAAGGTTATGCAAGTGCTAGAATAGTTGTGGAGAAATTTGATGGCTTAAGTGTTAGTAAAACTCATGGATGCCATTCAAGTCAATCTAGTTTGACTTGTGAGGATGATGGAGTTTCTATAGTGGATTTTTGGAGTGCCACAAAGGCTACAATGGCTTCCTAAGGAGTTAATTATGATGATAAACTAGTGGAGAACGTTTGATTAGGCTCTGAGCAGAGGAAATAAGTTTTTGAGAATCCTATGCCATCATCAGTTGCATGATAGTGTTGTGGGAGAGACTGGAAGCCCCATTCACTAGTAGGAATTCCTATGGAACTCACTGATGAGTTCCAGTAGCATAGATCCTATTTTTTAGGACCGAGGCTTTTCACAAATATTCCTCTACATTCCTTACACTCATTAAGTGCTTTTTTGGTTTTCTGGCTTGTCTTATTCGAGACTCATAATGTAAAGGTCAGAAAAAGGTTATTTTGCTTCTAGATGATGGTTAAAAGAGAATATTCATTAGCATATTAATTTGGTAGCTTGATTAAGTCAAGAAGCATCGAGCCAAACCAATTTCAACATATGAACAAAGGTCCACTAGATGACTAGAATTAATTGATTTAATCATCTTCCAAAACTAAAATTATGTGGGGAAAGCTTGCTCATTTTGTTGGTTCTCTGGTATGAGAAAAGTGTCATAGTGTTTTGGAGAGGCATTAGTGAGGAGTGTGAATTCGATGAAGCATAATGTGCATGGAGGTATAATTGTAGCGAAGACAAAAATATGTATGGCTAAAGACTATTCTTATGTGGTAGGGCCGCAATGGATTTTTCTAATGCATTTGTGATTGCACGGGAATTTTTTTTGTTTGATTTTATATGATTGTGATAGATTGGTTGCAGTAGTGTTTCATGTTTTCATATCGTAGTTATGTAGTGCATTGTTGAGTTTTTGCATCTAGTTTTCTTTCAAAAAATGTATTGAGGCTATGCGAGTTGAGAATTATGTATGGATATGAGAGAGGAGTATGGTTTGAGTTTGATTCAGAGATTGATGTTTTGTGCTATGAATATATTTTTGTTGTGATTTTTAGTATGAGCAACTCAAGTGTTCCAGCTTAAAAATGCATGAAAGGTGAACCATATATAGAAGTGGGGTGGATGCTCCAACAAAACAAGTATTGAGAACATATTTATTCATAAGTCCAATGGATGTTGGGAAAGGATTTTTGATCAGATGGGTGTCTATAGAGTCATATATGGAGATCATATTTCCTTTCAAAGAGTTTCCATATTCTACTCTCTATGCAATGATTTTCGTAACAAATAATGAAATACATTGAACAGCGCAACAACAACATGGGTGGTTTCTTCCCCAGAGGGTTGTTTTCACTTAGATATCCTATTTTCCTATGTGATGTGATCATTTGTGTCTCATTGTTGATGTTTATTTCAGATGTTATGGCTTCCACGTGAAAATTCTAGTTGAAGTTCCATGTTAATATCTAATGCTTATTTGTTAAGTGATGAATTGATTAATATATTGGAGAAAAAGTTTTATTGTTGTAAAATTGTTATCACTACTAATTCACCCCCTCTCTTAGTGGTGATCCTGGTTGAAACAAATGGTATAAGAGAACAGTTCCTTCTAGTACAAGTTCACTGCTGGAAGATAGATCACGGGTAACCATGGAAGATTGCAGTAGATGGAGTTCCTTCTAGACATGGATAAGATTATATGCTTCAGAAGGAAAAATTTGAAGTATTTATTTTAACTCTTGATGTGTATATTTTTCTCACAATTGAAGATGGTACCTGGGATGAATTTAATGAGGAGGCAAAGAAGATAATTTTGAAGGGATTGTCAAATCATGATGTAGAGAAAGTGAGACACTACAAGATTGCAAAAGAAATCATGGATAAGCTACATAGTTTGTATGGAAGAGAAATAATTCAAGATTATGAAATTATAGAAAAACCCCATTGCATTCTTAAAGAATAAGAGAACGCTATAAATGACTCCACATTCATAGAAATAGCAGATACAATTTTATCTCAAGAAGATTGTGAGAGTAGCCATGAGAGTAATGACATGGAAATCATTGATCTAAAAATATGGCATGAGGATGTCATCAAGGAAAATGATAATTTGAAAAATCAAATGCAAGATAGGGAATCATATTGTGAAAATATAGAAAATGAATTAGCCTCCTTGATATGCGAGCTTGAAAAGGAAAATAATCAGCTATCCCAGTATGAAAAGTTGTAGAAAGACACCAAAATTTTGGACGAGATTCTCATCAATAAAATATCTCCACTTAGTAAAACTGGATTGGGATTTGAAGAAGAGTCATTCCTTGTGAAAGAAAAGAAGAAAGTGGAGAAAAATCAAGTAGAAAACAATTCACAACTCTACCACCTCTAAATTCAATCAAGGATCTAGGAAGCGTCATCAAACGACACCAAAGAAAAAAATAGATTATTAGCAGAAGCAAAGAAAAGGAGATCATAATTACAAGATGCAGCAGTTCATGAAGATAAGGAAGCAACCAAGTGTTCATGGTCCAACAAATAAAAACACAAGGTATCCAAATTAATTTTACAGGTATTGTTTTTCTTGCAATCAACTTGGTCATCATGCTAGAGAATGTAATTTTTTGTAAGAAAACAAAGTTTGTTGGATAACAGTTGTCTTAAGTGTGGAAAATATGGCCACAAAACTTTATCTTGCGGATATGACAAGATCAAGCCAGCAGAAAGAGAAAGCCCACCATTGAAGACAAATAAAGTAAGGAGAAGAAAAGATGAGCTACAAGGAACTAGCCCTTCAAAGGAAATTAAGGAATAATGTTTGGATTATAAAAGGATAGTCTACTTAGGGGGAGTAGATATTTATATTGTGCAAAATAGGAGATGGCTTCAAGAGAAGACAAACCTGATAGGTGGATGTGATTAAAAGGAGGAACTTTTCAGCCTCATTCATCTATTCATTTCAGGTCCACAAAATTAGTTTGAGAGATACAAGGAGAGAACATGAGTCTAGGGGGAGTTGTACAAGGTTAGTACATTACATATCATTTTATTGTTTTGTCTCATGATTTTTGATAGTTACAACCATGTTCTGAGAGGAATATTTTTGTATTTATGCACACTAATTTTTTTTTATGCAGCAAGCAACAATTGTTGATGGAAACATGACATATGCTTAGGGGGAGTTTTGATATGGCTTTATGACTTACATGTATAACACTTATGCCATGCATGATACTATGTCTTCCATGGGAAGCTTGGTGATAGTTTGAGAGAGTGATGTTACTCTCATTGAAACCGTCAATCTTGTACTTCATTAGAGAGTCATTTATCACTTGAGGGAGGGTCATTGATACATGCACATGTCTTAGAAAGTTACTGGTCGATTTTTGCAAGTTGTTTGAAGAAAATTTCTACATCATTTAGTACATTACTGAGTCCTTATGTTTATAATTGTAGAATGGTTAAGATTCCATTGCATGTGTATTCACATGAGTCATGTGTCCTACATTCCATTATCATGAAGCATGCATCCTATTTTCATATCATATTGTCATGAGGATCTCACCTTAAAGACTATAACATATATTTGTTGATGATGATGAGGATTATGCTTGTTGGTGAGCATATGATATCAAGAGAGCATGGAAGAAGTTTGTATTACAAATTTGTTACTTTATTCATGGTCATATTATGCCTAGAGGTTGTGATACAGAAGCATGGCTGCATGGTTACTATTGTTGATTGAATTTTAGGATTACTTGCATATGCTGCTAGTATATTTTTGTTTTCAGATCAAATTATTTCTCATGATGTATGTATGTTGTTGGTGTCGGTTAAAGAAAGGTTGTGTTGATGGCATCTATATATGTTGTGGCATATGATAGTTGACTAATGATTATAGGCATGTTGTTTCTTTCTATTCATCTAGAGGTTATAGTGTTGATTCATTCATATGGATGGCTAATAATGTTTTACTACTTATTGCTACATGTTCACAGATAATTGCTATTATAGTTCATTCATGGAGGCTTATTTTTTTGTGCCTGATAATTATTGATGTTACAAATTGCTAAGTCAGGACATGCTTTGGAAATTTTTTGGAGAGAGTTATGCACACTCTTTTTGACATGTAGTTATTCACTTTTAGATGTTGATCATGGGACGACTGCTTATATTCATAGTGTTTATTGAGTGATCCATGAAATGGATTGTATGTATGGGCATGAGTCAAACTTGTCTTGAGAGAAAGAATCATGAGATTTATTTCAGCCTTTATCAATTGGTATAAGTTTATGTTTTGCAGCCATGTGTGGGCTTTCAGAATTATATGTAACCATGTAATATCATGTATCATTTTTGGGTCATTGGTGGAGTCAGATGAGTGATGTTCGTGTATAGGTGAGGAGCCATATTTCAGCCTTAACAATGCATTAAACAATCATAATCTATCATTCTTGTAGCTGTGTAATAGGATTATGAAGCTTTGTAATTTCATTGTAATATTTCTAGGTCATAGTCCCTGGTCCTTCTAGAGTAGCCTCCTCCTTATCACATGGAGGAAATAATGCATTATTGCTCTCACCATTGCTGATGATGGTCTTCATGTGCCTTTCTTCTATTATTTTTGGTTATAATATGCTTATGTATGAGAGGATGTTGATGTCGTTGTCAACATTATGTTCTTACTAATGGATGTGGTGTAGTCCCACTTCAGGATACTGATGAATTATTTTGATACTGCTTCTGGTGATGTTGATGGAGAGATGATGCTCATTCTATTGCTCATGTTCTCACTAACTTGGTTCAGAGTGGTATTGATGGAGAGTCTAATGTTGTTGCTTACTTTATGTTGTTATTATTGAGAGGCATAGTGTATTGTTGCTGCTCTTTGTAATGCACTCCTAAAGGAGTGAGAGTGTTTGTTGCTTTATGTGCTATGTAGCCCTTGGTTTTTTAGTACAGTGTTTATGGTTTGATGTTTCTCCCATTTCCATTGATTTGAAATAGGGCATAGATGAGGAGTTCAAATTTTCAGAGGTTGTTTGGATGGTTCAACTAGGGTCATTAGAGGAATTTTGAGGTCTAAAATGGGCCTCCTAAGAAAAATGTACAACAAAAATAAAATTTATAAGAACCAATAGGATTCAAGATGATAGCGTCAACAATTGTAGATGATTCACCATTTTTGCAGTAAAAAGGTAAAATAGTAAAAAATAATAAAATAAAGAAACTATTTTTTAAACTCTTATTTTCAACTTATCTCACTAATGTTTTACTCAAATTTCAAGAATAAGTACTTGTTGGATGAAAAATTTAATTCCTCATTTGAAGAGTATCCATGTTTCATACTTTTGATGGACCTCACTACAGGAAAAATGAGAAATACATGAAAAAACATGATTGCAATCACATTTTTAATGTATTTCTCATTTTTTGTGTAGATGAGTCCATGGAAAGTATGCAACATGGGTACTCCTTGCACGAGGAATCAAATTATGCATCGAACAAGTATTCCTGCTCAAAGTATGAGTAAATCCATAGGGAGATAAGCTGAAAATATGAGTTGAAAAAGTAGTTTTTCTTTTTTCCTTTTAAAGTTTGATGATGTAATCTAATCTTATTTTTTTATTTCTACTAATATTTTATAATTTCCTTAGGAGGCCCATTTTAGACCTCAAAATTACCCTAATGTGCCATCAATGCCAAAGGGGGATATTATTGGTATTGATGTTAGATGTGGCATTGATGTCAACCTGACTGAATGAGTTGTTAATATCATGTGATGTAGAGGTACTTGGTTCATACATTGATTACAAACCTTAGTTGAGTGGTTACAAATGTTGGTGTAGGTAATTGACCTCTGTGATGATGCCTTGGTAGGTTGTGGAGCTGCTACACCTAGTTGACAGTGTTAGAGACTCTCAAGTCATGTTTATGGAACTTGGTGTGTGTGTGGATGGTCTTGGCTAGTATGATAAGTTGCAGGGTCTTACAGGGCCTATCATTGATGACTTGAAGGTTATGCATGTGTTGAAATAATTGTGGAGCTGTTTGATGGCTTAAGTGTTAGTACAACTAATGGATGACATTTAAGTCAACCTAGATTGACTTGTGGTGATGATGGATTTGCTACAATGGATTGTTATAGTGTTGTAGAGACTAAGAGGATTTATGAGGAATTATTGATGATGATGAACTAGTGAAACAAATTTGAGTAGGTTCTGAGGAGAGGAAAAATATTTTTGAGCATCCTATGCCACATTTGCTTACATGATAGTGTTTTGGGAGCAACTGAAAGTCATAGTCGTTGGAAGGAATCCTATGGGAGTGACTAAGGAGCTCCAGTCACATGTAGCCTATGTTGTGGGGGCGTCTGACACTTTTCACAAAAATTCCTTTGCATTTCTCGTGCTCATGAGGTGTTTATTTGGTGTTCCAGCTTGTCTTCTTTGAGATTCATCATGTAAAGGTTAGAAAAAGGTTATTGTGCTACTAAATTATTGTTGATAAAGAATATTCATTATTAAATGAAATTAGTGGCTTGATTGAATCAAGAAGAATTAAACCAAACTACTTTTAGTATATGAACAGAGCTCCACTACATGATTGGAATTAATTCATTTAATCATCTTCATAAACTACAAATATGTGGATAAAGTTTTCTCATTTGTTTGGTTTTATGGCATGAGAAAAGTGTCATAGTAGTTTGGAGAGGCATTGGTGAGGAGTGTGAATTTGCTGGAGCAAAATGTGCATGGAGGTATAGCTGTAGGGGAGACAAAAATATGCATGGTTGAAGAAAGTTCTTATGTGACAGGGCTACAATGGAATTTTCTAATGAATTTGTGATTGTAGAGGAAATTTTTTTGTTTGAGTTTATATGATTATGATAGTTTTGCTGTAGGAGTGTTTAATGTTTTCATATGGTAGTTATGTATTGCATTGTTTAGTTTTCACATCTAGTTTTCTTGTAGAAAACGTACTGAGTCTATGTGAGTTGAGAATGATGTTTGAATGCGAGAGAGGAGTATGATTTGAGTTTGATTCAAATGTTGGTGTTTTGTGCTATGAAGATATTTCTATTGCGATATTTATTTTGAGAAGCTCAAGTGTTCCAGTTTGAAAATGCATGAAAGGTGAACCACATAGAGAAGTGGGGTGGGTGCTCTTGGAAAAAAAAGTATTGAGAATAAATTTCTTCATAAGTCCAATGGTTGTTGGGCAAGGCTTGTTGATCAGATGGGTGTCTGTAGATTTGTAGATGGAGATCATAGTTCATTTCAGACAATTTCCATATTATACTCTTTATGTAATAATTTTCTTAACAGATAACGAAATATATTGAGCAATGTAGCAACACCAAGGGTTGTGTTTTCCTAGGAGGGGGGTTTTCCACCAAATATCCCATGTTCCTATGTGATGTGATGACTTCTGTCTCATTGTGATTATTTATTTCATATTTTATGGCACTCACATGAAAATTCTAATTGAATTTTCATGTTGATATCTAATTCTTATTTGTTACGTGATGAATGGATTAATATATTGGAGAAAACATTTTATTGTTGTGAAATTGTTATCACTACTGATTCATCCCCCCTCTTAGGAGTCATCCTAGTTCCAACACCATGTTAGCGAAATTGAATTTACTTTTGGTATTTATAAAAAGAATAAAGAATTTTCTTTAAATGTTTTGAAGGATTCATAGTACAAGATCAACTAGGAAAAATTTACAATGCCATTGATAATTGAGATTTATGGGCACAAATGGTTTTTGTAGGATATAGGAGACTCGTTTTTGTTGGGAAATTAGTGGTTAATGGTACAAATCAAAAGGTTTTTTATTTTTGGTGAAAGGTCATGCAATAATAGATGGAGTATATGGTTGTATGGATCCTCCAAATAACATCTTGTGTTTCGATTTTATTATGTTGGCATAGGTGGTTGACAAGGTGGCTACTCCCTAATGTGGGTGAATCCAATTTTAGAGGATGAGAGCATTGTGGCCTAGTGTTTGATCTACTATGCTTATTAGGAAACAAATTGAGAACACCAAAATGTTGGCTCAAGTAGGAGCCTTCACCCAACCATGTACTGCCATGATGATCACTACAATGAGGGGAGACCTTGAGGCTCTTCGTATCTGCAATAGTTTCATGGATTTTGTATGCTAGATGACAATGGATTATTTTATTGGGACCTTTTCCTCTATTACTACAGTCTTTTAATTTACAATATTCACTTAATTTTCACTCAACTGACATGTAGTGTAGTAGGATTCTAGTATACCATTGTATGTATTTCACTTTGAAATCCTTTCCTCATTCCTTACAATAGAGTACTAATACTCATCCAACATTATTCTCATGGTATTTTCCTTTATAAATAAGTTTCTTTTACACATTATGATTAAGGAGACTACTTTCCTCCTTATATTATTTATCTACGCACCCATATGCATAACCCTAAAAACAAGGATCTGAAGTGGTGGGCATCTCTAATAGGAACAATGGTTATTCTGATAGAGAAAAACACATAAATAATGAGTTTGAATTTAATGAAGACCTCTCTATGGATGACATAATGGCTATATATGATTCTATCAATTCTCATGAAAATGTACAAGTTAGAGGCAATAAAGATTCCTCCTTCGGCTAATAGTCCCATTGACTTTATTCACAAACATCAGATACAAATTGAGAGTGAAAATTTCTCTACACATTTGAATGAATGGATTGAACTCATATTTAGATATAAATAGATAGGAAAAGAAGGTGTTTCTCACAACTATTGATCTAGTTCTTAGCATGTCACACAATGTTTTTCTAAAATATGGTATTTGTAAAATTTTCAAGTCTTTATGTTTCTAATGAGCATAATATGATACTAAGGATGGTTCAAGGATATCCATTAAGAAGTAGTTATGGATTCATATAGGCTATCTAGAGAGACTAGTACACTTGATTTAGATTCATGTGTGGTTAGACATAGAAGATAGAGTGAAGAAATTGGATATAGTCTTGATTGTTGTTCTCATGTGATTAGTATGAAGTATAGAATGTCCATAAAATTTTGTAAGTATTTCTTTTAGGTTTGTCCACCGCATGTGTGGAAAGTACCATGGGATAAATCTTTAAGAGTGCATCATCTATAGCTGTTGATGTGAGGTGGTGTGTTATTGCATTCAATTTCAAGAGGATGTTTGATAAAGTGGTTACCAATAAAGACAGTATATGTTGTATGCCTCTCTCCATAAAGAACCATAATTATTTGGGATAAACCTTCCCATTGGCTTATAAATTTCATGCTTAATGGTATTTTAGTATCGAAATAATTTTTTAGCCATTGATAACACATATAAGATCTATTAAAAGATCACAAGTCAGAAAACATGCATTATATGGTACAAGTGCATATCCATTCGTCTGAGATGAAAAAGTATTAATGTAAGGCCATACATAATTGTTGGTTTATTTACTTTTCTTCCCATTAAATAGAAATAATAATAAGGTATACAATTCATAGAATGTTCTTTATTCATTAAATGAAAATGCAAATCAAATATATAACCGGCGAGATGAAAAGGGAATCAAACCATAATTAAATTATTGAACGATGTTCAACATAATGATTTTGAAAGTGAAAATAGAATGAATCAATAGCGAATTATCTACATCATATCTCAAGATAGATATAACTATCGAGAATTATAGTCTGTATATAGTTATTTATGAAAACATTGGTGGTTGATTATCCTTTCTGAATGATAATGTTTTCGATTTTTTCGTCATAAAGAGTTACAAAAACACTACCTCAAGGAAGATGTTAACGAGTGAAAAGTTTTGAGATGGATGATATGATATTTAAGTACTTTTGTTATGATATGAACAATAATAATTATAAATTGATTTTTTTGACACTATATAGTTTTGCAACAACAAACACAATGAATTTCAGATAAGGAATTGAAGTTAACATTGGTTAATAAAGTTGTAGAAATAGTGCCATAGAGTAGAATATTTATGAAGCGAAGAACAATGTTGAAAGAATGATTGTAGTTTTAAATATAAATAATATAAATAGATGCAAAGAAGCATAGTCCATGCATCTACTGCTATTGCTAATTAATTGATTCAAGATTGTATGGAGTGCAGAGAATTCCACACAATGAAAGGAATAATCTCTCCAGAAACTCTTCACACAATGAAATATTTCTACATAAGCTTCAACACATTGAGTAAAACAACAAATGGAATACGTGAAATTGATGTAAAAATTTAATTGTATGGAATTGTGGAGGAAAATTCTTTCACTTTGTGACGTCTTTTACTTAGATTGCCAGCCCTTAGTTAGAAATAAACCTTAAAAAAGTTTACTAGACTTCTATGGAGCTTTCACTATGTATAAAAGCTTTGCACAAGCAAATCTCCACACATTTCTTTACATGCAAATCTCCACACACTATTTGAAAACTTTAAACAACATGTGCTAACAAATGTAACTGGTAAAAATATGATTAATTTCATGAATTGAATAGAACATTGAAGCTATGGTATGTGGAAATTTGTAAAAGTAATAGTCGTATTCGCACAGGGAAATATTATTTGGATATTTTTTTAGCTCCTCCCCCCCTCTCACCTATGTAAATGAATTGCAACCAATTCAGTTCTGACAACATTAGGTAGCACAACTCAATAACATTGTCAATGTCATTGTTACCATTTTCTAAATGCTTAATTTTGGGTGCTTTGAAATAAATGAATAACTGGGGAGCCCACGCTAAAAAACAAACATTATTATTTTCTTGTGTGGAACTTTGATTTTAGTAAAAATCATGCTATCTGTATTAGTCATTAGATTTGACACTATTAAATAATCATTGTTACAATTGAGTCAAAGGTCAACTGTCTTGGTTGTTCCTTGCACAAATCTTTTTGCACACATGCATTTGTTCACTGCATAGGCTTCCTCTAAAAAACTACCTAAGTACACACTTTCTCCAAATAGTCACCTACGCACACACACAACCATCTTCTGTACTCAATAACTCCTTATGGTCAGTCATTAGAATTTGAAGTTGTTAATAATCAACGAATACGTTTTTAAATAATAATTTAAGAAAAGAATTGCTTATTTATTATTTAAATAATTTTACACATATGTTCCAAGTTTTTTTTAATTAACACACATACTCATTATAATTGAGTGAAATAATAATTGGAATATGTGATTGTGTAGAGCTTTCATTATGCGGAAAAGCTTTGCACAAGAAAATCTCTGCACACTATTTTAGATGCAATGCTCAACACATTGTTTTAGATGCAATGATCTACACACTGTTTAAAAATTTAAACATCAGGTGTTAACAAGTGTATAATTTTAGATGCCTCCCTTTAAAAAAAAAGAAAAAAATCGACATCACATGTCCATAAATTCTTAATTTTACATGCTTTGAAATAAATGATTAACTAGGGAGCCGACAGTAAGAAATAGGCAATAAGAAATAAACCATTAACATATTCACTAGACACACTATTTTAGATGAAAATCTCCACACACTATTTAAAAAATTTAAACACTAGGTGTTAATGAGTGTTTAAGTTTAGATACATGCCTTTAAAAGAGGAAAGAGAAAAAAATCAAGGCCACGTGTTTGTAAATACTTAAGTTTACATACTTTGAAATAAATGATTAGTTAGGGAGTTGATGCTAAGAAATAAAACTTAAAAATATTTATGAGACTTGTGTGGAGCTTTGGCATCAGTTTTGGCATCATTGGGTAGAGAAACACAATAGCAGTGTTACTGTTTCCTAAATGATTAATTTTAGATGCTTTGAAATAATTGATTAACTAGGGAGCACACACTAAATAAACCTTAAGCTTTTCTTGTGCAAAGCTTTGATTTTAATAAAAAGCATGCTATGTATAGAAGCCATTATATTTAACACTATTAAATAATAATTGTTACAATTGAGTCAGAGGCGGATTGTCTCGCTTATTGCTTGCACAAAGCTTTCCACACAGTGAAATCTTGGCGCACATGTATTTCTTCTCCACACATGCTTCCTTTGAATAACCACACACATACACACTTTCTTAAATCAGTGACCTTTGCACATGCACAACCACCTTCTATACTCAATAACTCCTTATGGCCAATCATTGAAATTCAAAGTTGTTATTAATAAACGAATACATTTCTAAATAATAATTGAAAAATATTTGTTTATTTATTATTTTAATAAACATTATAAATATATTTCAATATTTTTTAATTAACACACGTACTCGTTACAATTGAGTGAAAAGTAACTGCAATACATGATTGTAGAGTGCTTTGATAGTGTAGATCTTTCACTATGCGGAAAAGCTTTGCTCACTATATAAAAACTTTAAAAACCAGGTTTTAATGAGTGTTTAAGTTTGCATTCCTCCGTTTAAAAAAGAAAAAAAAAAAAAACACCATGTGCACCTAAATGCTTAATTTTACATTCTTTGAAATAAATGATTAACTAGGGAGCCGACACTAAGAAATAAACCTTAAAAATAATTGCTAGACACATTGTTTTAGATGTAAATATCTGCACACTATTTAAAAAATTTAAACACCAGTTGTTAATAAGAATTTAAGATTAGAGTCCTTTCTTTCAAAAGGAAAAAGAAAAATATCAATGCCACATGTTCCTAAATGTTTAATTTTACATGCTTTGAAATAAATGATTAACTAGGGAGTGAACACTAAGAAGTAAACCTTCAAATATTTACTAGACTTGTGTAGAGCTTTTGCATCAGTTCTGGCATCAGTGGGAAGAATAGAAAAAAAAAAAGTCAATGTTCATGTTGCTGTTTCCTAAATGCTTAAATTTAGATGCTGTGAAATAAATGATTAACTGGGGAGCCCATGCCAACAAATAAACCTTAATCTTTGCTTGTGTGGAGCTTTTATTTTAATAAAAAACATGTTATGTATAACAATTATTATATTTAACACTATTAAATAATCATTGTTACAATCGAGTTGGAGATGTTTTATCTTGCTTGTTCCTTGCACAAAGCTTTCCTCATAGTGAATTATCTATGCACACGCTTCCTTTGAACAACCACTTGTGCACACACTTTCTCTGAACCGTGACCTCCACAAACAAAACCACGTTCCATACTTAGTAATGCCTTATGGCCAATCATTGAAATTCGAAGTTGTTATTAATCGATGAATACATTTATAAATTATAATTTAAAATTAAAAGATCTATTTATTTATTATTTTAATAAATGTTGCACATATATTTCAAGTTTGTTTCATCTACACACATACTCATTACACGTTCTCTTTACAATCGAGTGAAACTACAACTGGAATACGTGATTGTGCAAAGATTTCACTATGAAAAAATGCTTTTCACAAGAAAACATCCACACACTTTTTTAGATGGAAAGCTCTTCACACTATTTAAAAACTTTAAACACTTGGTGTTAATGAGTCTTTACCTTTACATGCATTCCTTTAGAAAAAAAAATCAATGCCACATGTTACTAACTACTTAATTTTACATGTTATGAAATAAATGATTAACCGGGGAGTCGACGCTAAGAAATAAACCTTATAAATATTTACTAGACAAACTATTTTAGAAGAAAATATCTACAGACTATTTGAAAACTTTGAACACCAAGTGTTGATGAGTGTTTGAGTTTGAATTCCTTCCTTTAAAAAAAAAGAAAAAAGGCAAGGCGAGGTATTCCTAAATTCTTAATTTTACAAGCTTTTAAATAAATGATTAATTGGAGAGCCAACGCTAAGAAATAAACCCTAAAAAATATTTCCTAAACACATTGTTTTAGATATAAATCCCTGCACAAACTATTTAAAAAATTTAAACACCCAGTGTTAACGAGTGTTCAATTTTAGATGCCTTCCTTTTAGGAATAAAGGAAAACATCAACGCAAATGTTCCTAAATCCTTAGTTTTTCATTATTTGACATAAATGATTAACGAGGGAGATAACACTAATAAATAAACCTTAAAAGTACTTACTAGACTTGTACGGAGCTTCTGCCTTCATGGAAAATTTTAGGGGCTAATGTTCGCCCAGTGGGCTAATTTTCCATGATTTTTCCACAAAAAAGATTCGCCAATTTCCAATTTTATAAAAGACGATTCGCCCAAATTTTAGAATATAAAATTATTTTACCTTAAAAATCGCCAACATTATATAGAGACTATATATAAAATAATTATAAATTTGATTAATTTTACAAATATATCAATAAACATTTATAATTTGCATATTAGGGATTAGTGAGATTCGCCAATTTTTTAAACTTCAAGAAAATTTTCCATCCTTAAAATTTTCCTTGGCCTTCACTTTGTGGTCACTTTCACATACACACACAACCAACTTCACACAAATTCCTTTGCATAGCTACCTCCATATTGAACAACACCTTTCATTTAGTCATTGTCATTGTAATATTTTATCTTTTCCTATTCCGAAGAAACTAGGATGTATAGAAGCATAATGAAAAAATGTTGTCACATGTAAATGAAGAGTTAATAGTTTTTGATGCAATTGATGAACCTCACAGTAAGGAAATATTGTATGTAGTATATGAGGAAACAATGAGATAAATGTCAAGAATCCTTATCAAATGTAATGTTCTTGTTGAGCTATATTTAGAGAACTATAATAAATAAGATGTTCTTGTTAATGGTATGGATCGTATATGAAAAAAATATATGAAAAATAAAAAGAATGTTCATGTCTTATGTATATATTTTTTAGAACTAGATATTAGCATATTTCAAAGACATGAGTCTGTTCATTCATTGAACTTCCTTCCATACTTAATAATGCTTTTTGAGGATCCACCTATGCACATGCACAACCACCTTCGCACAAATTCCTTTGCATATCTACTTTCTTACTTAATGATGCATTTCGGTCAATCATTGACATTTGAAGTTGTTACATGATGAAATATTTTAATTATAAATAATGCATATCCCCGTATTTTGGTTTTCCATCTCCCAAATATAAAATGAATTGATGTCATGATTTTGAATGACACATTGAAATCTTCGCACAAATAAAGCTCCACACAAGTTAAGTAAATATTTTTACGGTTCAATACTTTTAAAAATTTCCACATTGATTTCTGCACTTCGCACTAAATGATTTTATTACTAATATTTTAATATTAAATAATGCATATTTTGATCTAGGTGGATGTTGGTGGCCTCCCGCCTATCCCACTTGGACCCCCATAACTATCTCTTTTAGCTTTTTTGGTTTCCTTAATTGTAGCACAATTTACTATTTTTGGCAGTTTTTTGAGGTCATGAACTTCTAGAGCCATTTTGAGGCCCTAAACGAAGTTTTTTGGGAAAAATGGGAGCAACATGGGTCCATGAATTGATGTTCCTCACTCAAAAGTTTTAGTCCTTGGATGGATCTTTCTAACAAGGCATTGTGCGCGTCAAACAGAGATCATATGCCAAAGTTACAACCCCGGGGCCCATAGTTTGGTGCTTCATCTCCTAGGGTTAGGTTTTTGGATGTTTAGGGTTTTCAATTAGTTCTCAATAATAAATAGGCCTTCACACCTCATTGTAACACAGTTCAGAGGCACGTAGCCTCCACATCTCTTCTTAGAGATAAGTTACCATTACCCTAGCTGGTTTATTTCCATTTCTATTTGTAAGCATATTTCAGTATTTTACATTAATGAAATGAAGAATTATTTATGCTACATCTCTATATTTATGGTTATTTCTGTAATTTGTTGCATTCCTGTTTAAATCTGAATCAGTGTTATCAGAGCGGTCTACTCTTTCTCTATTTTTCTTTGCATGTCCCCAACGAGGTTGGGATATAAGGAGTTAAGGCTTGAACTGGTCAAACCTTTGCAAGACCAACCTTGCAAATCCCGACAACCTCCCATGGAAGATAAAAAGAAAGACGAGGGGGCAAGAGAACCTATCAAAATCTTGATCAAAGAATCCCTCGAGTGACAAAGGAACACGATGATGGAAAAGTTTTCCCAGATCCTTCAGCGGCTACCCAGGGGTGACACATCTACTTCCAACAACTATTCTTGGAACGCCACACCCTTTAAGGTACAAGTTAACCTTGAAATCCCTATAGTCGTGGGTCAGATAGATACGGATGTTGTAGATAAATGGTTAAATCTGCTAGAAGGGTATTTTTCAATTCATGAGTTTTCTAGTAGGGAAAATATCACTTTTGCACTTCTCAAAGCAACACCCCATGTCAAGGACTGGTGGGAAACCTACTGCGAGTAGAAGGATGAGAGTTCGACCTCAGTGTTTTTAGCCGCACCCACTTGGAATTCCTTTCGGGATGCCATTAAGGAGCAATACCACCCTGTCAAAAGCTATGAGGATAAATACATAGAGTGGACCATGCTGCGGTAGGGAAGGGACCAAGGTGTGCCAGAGTTCATAAATATTTTTCATATACTTCGCACAAAGTTGGGTATCAAGGATTCTGAGCTGTATTTGGTACTCAAATACTGTGGTTGCCTACACAGGTACATCTAGGATGAGATGGATTTGTTGAACATCTCCTCACTTGGCATGGCATACTGATATAGTGTTAAGATCGAGAAACAGTTTAAAAAGAAAAAGCTAGACTTTGGATCTGTGAATCCGAAGCAAGGGAAAGGCTTTCGCAAACTGCAGCACCCAGGACAAAGCCAATATGGTGTGACCTAGGACAACCCATCTAAGCCGCAAGAAAATAACAACACCACGAAGTTAAAGAAGGACATAAGAAAGTGGTGTGAGTTCCATAAGAGCCCCACTCACAACACAAGTGAGTGTCAGACCAAGGAGTCGCTAGTGGCTGAGTTGACAGCTTCATAATCATATGCATGTTATAACCTTGAGTCAGAGGTTGACAAGGGGAATGACAAAGGGAAGCAAATCATTTATGTGGAGCCCAATTCCATTGTTGCCACCACCAAGGTCTAGAAGAATGAGCCCAAAGATCTGGAGGAGGGGGAGTGTCTTTTCCACTCACAAATGTGGGTGAAGGGTTCACCACTACAATTCATTGGCGACAATGGCAGCCAAAAGAACCTCATTTCATCAGAGGTCGTGAAGAAGCTGAGACTACTAACCATACCACACCCAAAACCATACAACATCGGGTGGCTTCACCAAGGATGAGATCTCCGAGTCTGCCAGTAGTTCTGCCTTCCCTACATCATCAAGCCCTTCACATATGAGGTATTGTGTTATGTTGCACCACTTGATGTTTGTGATGTATTATTAGGCCAACCATACTTGTGGAAGCATCATGTTGTGTATGAGTCAAGGCCTTGCATTGTTATTATTTCTTTGTGTAATACATTATACAGGATACCAGAGGTAGCCCCACCTACCACCACTTCTTTGATATTTGCTAAGAAAGGCAATAAGATCATCTCCTAGACTAGGAAATTTATTTTATGTTTGGTTCGCTCTCAAAGTAAGGGGAATATTGTAGCCACATCCATGGCCCTTGGGAAGGGTTCCTCCACGCAGCAGAAACAGGTGGATATGGTCATGAAAGAAGACAAGGACATCTTCTCCTCACCCACAGGGGTACCATTGCACTGTCAGGTCAAGCATTCGCTAGATCTAAATTCCAGAGCAACTCTACCGAATAGGTCGATCTATCACCACTCGATTTTTGAAAATGCCAAGTGCAAGGAACAACATGATCAGCATCAGGTACCACACAAGTTTCAAGTGGGTGAGAAAGTATGCTTGCATCTAGAGAAAGAACATCTTACAAGAGCCCATCAGAAGCTCAGATCACTCTGATATGGTCCTTAAACCATTACCAAGGCTATGGGAAACAATTCTTTGGAGCACAAAATTCCCCCATTCCTTCTCTTGCAATAAGTGTTCAATGTGGACCACCCTCAAGCATGCTTCCCACCATCATTGGACACATCAGAGGTTGCATAACAACTCACCAGGGACCAAGTTCAACAGAAGTTTCCTCATCTCATGGAGGAACTCAATGTAATCGATCCTATTTCTCCCAAAAGAGGAGAGGAATGATCTAGGTGGATGTTGGTGTCCACCCACCTATCCCACTTGGACCCCCACAACTATCTCTTTTAGTTTTTCAGTTTCCTTAATTGTAACAAAGTTTACTATTTTTAGCAATTTTTCGGGTCCTAAACTTTTGGAGCCATCTTGAGGCCCTAAATGATATTTTTTGGGAACAATGGGAGCAACGTGCGTCCATGGACCAATGTTTCACACTCAAAAGTTGTATTCCTCTAACATATCTTTCTAACGAGGTATTGTGCATGTAAATCGAAGATTGTATGCCAAATTTATGACCCGAGGACGTTGATGTAGCAATTTACCCAAACGAGGCCCATAGTTTGGCGCTTCATCTCCTAGGGTTAGGTTTTTGGATGTTTAGGGTTTTCCATTGTTTCAAAACAATAAATAGGCCTTTGAGCCTCATTGTAACATGGCTCAGAGTCATGTAGATGCCACATCTCTTCTCAGAGATAAGATACCATCCCCCTAGCTGGTTTATTTCCATTTCTGTTTGTAAGCATATTTCAGTATTTTATGTTAATGAAATGAAGTATTATTTATGCTACATCTCTGTATTTATGGTTATTTCTCTAATTTGTTGCATTCCTGTTTAAATCCGAATCATATTTGTTGTTCACAATAACACTGAGGTAAATAATGAATCAAAAGATTTGTTTATGGTTATGTTTTTAAAAACTAGGCACATGTGTAGAAGTTTGGAGAAAGTAAATTTTGTGGACGAAGCTTCCGATATTCCATTGTAGAAATCTGCAAATTCCACACTAAAGGAACTTATTTCTAATAATTTAGTATTAAATAATCCATATTTTTTGTTCACAATAACATCGAGGAAAGTGGTGGACCCATACGATATTATTGATAATATTTTAATTATCAATAATTATTTTATTGATAATATTTTAGTATTAAATAATCTATTTTTATTTTTCGCAATATTTTAATTAAAAAATAATTCATATCTTCATATTCTAAAAAATCACTAGCATATCATTGAGCGAAATATTTGTTTATGGTACGAAGCTTTGCTTGAGTGCAGAAATGTTGAAAGTTAATATATAATGCCACACAATCCATTCATAGCCAATATACAATATTAATTTTCATATATCGAATTTAATTTCACATATTGTACTCATTATTTGTGTAGAATAATAGTAATGTCTATGGCATATTTTATTACTTAATTATTGTAATGTTACGTACAAACTGTTGGAATAATTTAGTACGATAGGATGTGAGAAAGAAAAAGTGTGTTATATGCAAAATCTTTGTCGAGATGGTAGTGTTTACCAAGATGCGAAAAGTTGTAATTCAAACTTAGCATTGAATAATTATTTAGCAGTGATATTAATATATATTGAGAAAAATGATACATACTTAATTTATCTCTGAAACGATTATTAAAATATACTCTAATGCATTGTGTAATAATTATTGGTTTGAAATACATCAATAAAATTGTATCTATCAATATTATAAGACACTTTCTTCGATATTTACTAGGTGAATTGAAGAATACATAGTACTTTTAAAAGTGATCCATAGTTTTCATCTACAAATCAACAATGAGGAAGGTTAGTCATAAACGGATGATATGTGGAAGATGTATAGTTTACGCATTAGATATTAGTTTGGAGGCCAAATGATAGTTATGCGAATGGACCTGATTCCATTTCCTCGATGGAAGATTTAATCTATTTTGAAGGTTATTTCTTGAGTAAGTAGTTTGAGACTCATTTCTATTATTTTGTACCTATATGAAAGTGCAACATGGAAATGGATGCTACTATTCAGTCATAGCTTTCTAGTGATGTTTAGAGTATGATGGCTTTTGCCAATCTATTCAAAGTGCATATTGTGTAGGAAACATTATAATAGTTGTTGATTGCTAGTTTTTATCATAAGGAAAAATGACATAAACCATACGAAGTTATAAATTGTTACCTAATTTACTTATTTATGTGAAAATAGTTCATTTAGTATTTGGATGGTGTGAAAAAAGCAATAAGGAATCTAAGTCATGAATTGGTGTCTAAAACTTGAAATCACTTTGTCTTGAACAAAGTAGAAGTTGGCCAATAACAAGGGAAATCTACATAGTAAATATGAAAAATACACATTGGTTTAGTGAAAAAATATGGAAAAGGCTTTTATTTATTGGTAGAAGATATTTAGTTAATCAAAATAATATGTGGTTATGATATTATAAAAATAGTATCTCGATATCAATTTTTAAATTGTGTAAAATAGACCAATCATGAAATGTAATCATATTAATTGGACTATGTCAAATTGGAATTTAAGTAAAACGTATAAGATATAAAGTAATAGATTGCATAATATTCTTTTCTAATTAAAGATTAGGTAAATAATTATTAGCCATATTGATGAAAATCATTGGTTAATGAATAACATTAAAATTGATAGTAGTTAAATGTCGTTTCAGAACTTAGTTGCAAATTTGTGATTTATATGAATTATCACCTCCAACACATTATATATTGGATTGTTTCCTATCAAAGCAATTTTTCAACGTTTGTTTTGTTCTATACTCATTAGTAGTTACAGGTAGTAGACTTTATTTGTTGTTCTAAAAATTCTAAGTTAATACATTAGATATCATTAGATTACATATCATTTTATCCTTTTGTTTCATGATTATAGATAGTTACAACCATGTGGTGAGTTGATTATTTTTCTATTTATGCACACTAAAATTTTTTTATGCAACAAGCAATAATAATTGATGGAAAGATGACATATGCTTAGGGGGAGTTTTTATATGGCTTTATGATTTACATGTATAACACTTATGTCATGTAGGATATAATGTCTTCCATGGGAAGTTTGGTGATAGTTTACGAGAGTGATGTTATACTCATTGAAACCATAACTCTTGTAATTCATTATAGAGTTATTTATTACTTGAGGAAGGGTCATTGATACATTCTTGTGTCTTAGAAAGTTGTTGGTCAATTTTTGTGAGTTGTTTGAAGAAAAATGCTACATAATTCAGTACATTACCAAGTCCTTATGTTTCTAACTATAACATGGTTAAGATTCCATTGCATGTGTATTCACATGAGTCATGTGTCTTACATTGCATTATCATGAATCCATGCATCCTATTTTCATATCATATTGTCATGAGGATCTCACCTTGATTACTATCATAGATATTTGTTGATGATGACGAGAAATGTGCTTGTTGGTGCAGATATGTTATCAAAAGAGCATGGAAGAAGTTTGTATTATTAATTTATTACTTTTTTGACAACCATCTTATGCCTAGAGGTTGTGCTAAAAAGCCATGGTTGCATTTTTACTATTTCTGTTTGAATTTGAGGAATACTTGCATATGCTGCTGCTACATTTTCATTTTCAGATCAGATTTTTTCTCGTGATGTATCTATGTTGTTGGTTCCAGTTAAAAAAAGGTTGTGTTGATGGAATATATATATATGTTGTGTCATATGATAGTTTCCTAATGATTAGAGGCATGTTGTTGCTTGCTATTCAGTTAGAGGTTATATTCTTTATTCATGCATATAGATGACTAATAATGTTTTACTACTTATTTCTACATGTTGATAAATAGGTGTTGTTATAGTTCATTCATGGAGGCTTGTATTTTTGAGGCTACTAATTATTGATGTTGCATTTTGCTAGTTTATGACATGAACTGGAATTTTTTTGGAGAAAATTATCCACACTTTTTTTGAAATTTAATTATTCACTTTTAGATCTTGATCATGGGATGAAGCCTTGTATTATCAATGCTTATCTTGATAGTGATGATTTAGTGATCCATGAAATGGATTACCTGTGTGGTCGTGAGTAAAATTTTTCTTGAGAGAAAGAATCATGAGATTTATTTAAGCTTTTTGTAGGTTAGTATATCCTATGTTTTGTAGCCATGTGTGGGCTTTAAGAATTATATGTAAATATGTAATATCATGTATCATTTTTGGGTCATTGGATTCATATGAGTGATGTTTGTGTATAAGTGAGGAGCCATATTTCAACCTGGAAGATGCATTGAACAATCATAGTCTATCATTCTTGTAGCGTGTAATAGGATTATGTAGCTTTGTATTTTCATTGTAATATTTCTAGGTCATAGTCCTTGGTCCTTCTAGAGTAGCCTACTCCTTGTCACATGGAGGAAATAATGTATTATTTCTCTCACCATTGCTGATGATGGATATCATGTGCCTTTGTTCTATTATTTCTAGTTATGATATTCTTTTGCATGAGAGGATGTTGATGTCATTTTCTACATTATGTTATTACTTATGGATGTGGTGTAGTCCCACTTCATGATAGTGATCAATTGTTTTGATGTTGTTGTTGGTAACCTTGATGGAGAGAATGATGCTCATGTTGTCACTACCTTGGTTCAAAGTGGTATTGGTGGAGAGCTTACTATTGATGCTTACTTTATATTGTTATTATTGAGAGGCAATGTATTATTGTTACTCTTTGTAATGTACTCCTAAAGGAGTGAGAGTGTTTTTTGCTCGATCTGCTATGTAGCCCTTGTTTTTTCAGTAGAATGTTGATGCTTTGACGTTTGTCCCTTCTCCATTGATGTGAAAGGAATAGTAGATGAGGAGTTGATATTTTCAGAGGCTATTGCAATGGTTCAGTGGGGGATCCCACCAATGCCGAAGGGGGAGATTATTGGCATTGATGTTGTGATGCAATGTTGATGGTTGGCATTAAGGTCAACCTGATGGCATGAGATTTTAATATCATGTGATGTGGAGGTACTTGGTTTGTACATTGGTTACATACCTTAGTTCAGTGGTTGTAGATGTTGGTGTGGATATTTGACCTATATGATGATGCCTTAGAAGGTTGTGGATCTGCTACACCTAGTTGACAATGTGGGAGAGTTTCAAGTCTTATTTATGTCACTTGGTGTGTGTGTGGGAGAGTTTCAAGTCCTATTTATGTGCCTTGGTGTGTTTTGGATAGTTTGATTGGCTGCAAGGCCTTTCAGGGCCTATCGTTGATGACTTGAAGGCTGTGCAAGTGTTAGAATAATTGTGGAGTAGTTTGATGGCTTAAGTGTTAGTAAAATTGATGGATAACATTCAAATCAACCTAATTTGACTTGTGATGATGCTGGAGTTGCTACAGTGGATTGATGGAGTGTTTTGGAGGCTAAGTGGATTTTTGAGGACTTATTTATGATGATTAACCAATGGAGAAAGTTTTATTAGGTTATGAGAATATAAAAGATGTTTTTGAGAATTCTATGCCATAGTCACTTTCATGACAGTGTTGTGGGAGAAACTAAAAGTCCTAGTTGTTGGAAGGAAGGCCTATGGGAGTGACTAAGGAGTTCTAGTCACATGGAGCCTTTTTTGTGGGAGCAACCGAGGATTTTCACGAATGTTCCTTTGCATTCCTCGCACCAATGATGTGTTTATTTGGTTTTCCAACTTGAATTGTTCGAGACTCATCATGTAAAGGTTAGAAAAAGGTTATTGTGCTTCTAGATTATTGTTAACAAAGAATATTAATTATTAAATGAAATTAGTGGCTTGATTGAATCAAGAAGCATTAAACCAAACCACTTTAGCATATGAACATAGCTCCACTACATGATTAGAATTAATTGATTTATTCATCTTCACAAACTAGAAATATGTGGATAAATGTTTCTCATTTGTTTGGTTCTATGGAATGAGAAAAGTGTCATACTAGTATGGAGAGGCATTAGTGAGGAGTGTGAATTTGCTAAGGAGAATGTGCATGGAGGTATAGCTGTAGGGGAGACAAAAATATGCATGGCTGAATAATATTCTTATGTGACAGGGCTACAATGGATTTTGTTAATGCATTTGTGATTGCAGGGGAAATGTTTTTGTTTGAGTTTATATGATTATGATAGATTTGCTGCAAGAGTGTCTAATTTTTTCATACGGCAGTTATGCATTTCATTGTTTAGCGTTTGCATCTAGTTTTCTTGCAGGAAATGTATTGAGTCTATGTGAGTTGAGAATGATGTTTGAATGCGAGAGAGGAGTATGATTTGAGTTTGATTCAAATATTAGTGTTTTGTTATGACGATATTTCTGTTGTGATGTTTATTTTGAGAAGCTCAAGTGTTCCACTTTGAAAATGCATGGAAGGTGAACCACATAGAGAAGTGGGGTGGGTTCTCCTAGAAAAAACATATTTAGAACAATTTTCTTCATAAGTCCAGTGGTTGTTGGGCAAGTCTTGTTGATCAGATGGGTGTATGTATATTTTTAGATGGATATCATAGTTTCTTTTAGACAGTTGCCATATTCTATTATCTATGTAATGATGTTCTTAATAGATAATGAAATATATTGAGCATTGCAAGAAAAACAAGGGTGGTTTTTTCCCTAGAGGGGGTTTTCCACCAGATATCCCATGTTCCTATGTGTTGTGATAACTTGTGTGTCATTGTACTGTTAGAAATAATGCTGAGACGGGGGGGGGGGGGGTGAATTAGTATTAGTCAAGTCAATAATCTTTTGCTTTTCATACTCAAATTTATATATGCTACTTCAATGAAGGTAACCCACGTGTACACGCAACTTGTTTAAGGAAGCAAGTGTATATTTAGAAAACTAATGATTCAGTTAGTTCATCATATGTTGATCTTTATTCTGTGCATTAGTAATTTATTATACATTAAACAGTAACTGTGTGCAGTTAATAATAGAATGAACCATCATACATAAGCAACACACATGAACACCAAGATTTAAGGTGGAAACACAATGTGGTTGAAAACCACCTGATACTGTCGTCTCTGTCTTCTTTTAGTAATAAGAAAATCTGTTTACAACATTGTATTGGTGCAGACTCATACCAGTACGTACGATTCTACCTGCAAAAGGTTACTACCTTGTCTCATTCTCTAGCTTCTACTGGAAGGGAGCTACAATCCACTAGCTCTTGTACTAGCTGATATGTTTACTAGTACATAGATGTCGACCTACAGAAGGTTACAACCTTCTTCCTCCATGTACCACGTTTCATAAATTTTCAGACTGGATGCTCCTGGTACACAACAATACACATGAAGGCCTCATCTCATCTAATTTTCATACTTATCAATTGGCTAAAAAAAGGGTTGCTTTTTGTATCCTTATAACGTGTTGTCAATTCTTCCGTAAAAATTTCCCAAGTGATAATTTTTTTACGAGAGCAAAGTCATTGATACCATACAAACTGATTTGGTTTCAAATATAAAGTTGCAATACGTACCTTTTGTGTGTTTTACACATTATTGAGATCAAAAAATTGCTCCATCTATAATATCCATGTTGCGGGATCCTTGCCATCAAACTTCCTCATATCAATTTGTGGAATATGGTGGGTCTTCAATCCAACATTAGAGTCTATGGAATCATGACTAACATTTCTTTTGTTCTCATCATGAGTTTCCTTTACTACCATTTCACCATTAGTGACCATTCCTTGTAGCAACTTATTCATATTTATCTTCAATTCTTCCATCTTATCATCCATGCCATCAATTTTAGCGTCCATGCCATTCATCGTAGCTTCCATGCCATCCATCTTAGCTTCTATGCCTTTATTTAAACAATCCATCTTAGCTTCTACACCTTTCTTTAAACCATCCATATTAGCTTCTACATCTTTCCTTAAACCATCCATCTTAGATTCTGTTGCTTTTTGTGCAAGTGACACTTGTTGCACTTGGTCTCGTAATTTTGATATCATGTTGCATTTCTTCCTCTTCTTCATGAGTCATGCTAGAGCTTTCAGGTTGCTTACTAGGTGTTTGTATTTCCTTTCCTCGGGGCATCAATTACCGATTCAAACTATTTTTTAAAACCAAGCTTATGCAAAAATTTAAAAAAAAACTACACACCTTTTTTCACTTTGTAGAAGCTTGATATTGGATCTGATGTATCTCTGCAATCTTAGATCATCCAGTTCCAAAATTGTGACCTGTAGTAGCCCTCTATGTCCTCTTCCCAATGCCACTAGTTTGATCCAAATTGGGTTCTCCAAGGAAGATTTATGCACAATCTCCCAAGATGACCTGATTATAGACTAGTTCAGTAGAGATAAATTATACGATGTGCCACGAGTCACTGTTTCAACATTTGGCTCTGAAAAATATATACAAGAAACTATATTCTTCCTTATTTCTATACCTTCTTACGAAATTTCAATATGATGCTCAGAGAGAAAGTTATGACGATTTTCCCCAGGTCACCTATTTGGAATGTAATTTAGGAGTTTGAAAAAGACCAACTTCCTTAGATCATATCTCCACAAATGTAGCGTGAAAAGCTCTAAAATTTGGAGCTGAGATTTAGCACAATTTCTTCTCAAATGGGTTTTTTTTTTAGCTTCTAAAACATCGCAGAAAAAAAAAGTTATAGCGAAAATTCCATGATGAATTGTTTGGAGCAGTGAAACCCTAAAATCCAAAGCTCTGATACCAAATGTTATGAAACTAGCTCACAAAAAGATAGAAAAGAGAGATCAATGCCTTAGAATTCAACCTCTTCAAGTGGGCAACCTCCTTTACATTACACAAATGAGAAATTCTTGGATGATTCAAATGACAAAACCTCCTTTCTATATATAGGAGTCTAAGGAGTCACAATATAACCCAGCCAACCTAACAATAATGATATAAAGCCACAAAAATAACAATAGAGGGATTCTATGGGGCACAGTAATAACAATATGGGGACAATAGGGGCACAATAATATTAATAAGGGATACAACTACAATAGTAATGGGGTAATCACTAGTATTATAGGGACCCAACACTTTCATATCTGAATAGCTGAATATAAATATTGATCATGCTCCCCCTAAGCACATGCTGAATTCTTTGATTAAACTCCCTCTTTGTACATACTGAGATGCACTATATCATCCATGCTCCCCCTGATCACATGGAGAGTTTGCAAATATTTTCCAAAAGAATAACATGACTCTATAACTCAACTAAGTGACTTTTACCTTCTTATCATCAAAGACTCATACATATATCAATCTCCCAACCAAGTGGGGATATACTGAATTTGAATCATCCTCCCAACCAAGTGGGGATATACATGATTGAAATATATCAATTATTACATCATCCTTCCCATGCATAGTGGGGTTACAAATTACATCATATGATCAAAAGGGACTCATCAAAAGACTACAATAGATAGAGACAAATTATTACATCATGGGTCTTTATATGTCCTTTATATTGAATGATATACATGACATTTATACCAGAGACCAAATATCTAAACAGGACAATGATAGTCATCAACAACTATCATACACCATGTATGATCTGCTCCATCAGCATCTGTCAACAAAATCCAGACCAACAACCTGTATATTGCCAACATTAGTTCCCAAGATATGACATTGTAAATATCATCAACTTGTGACAAAGTATGTCTGCATATAGATATCAACTCATCTTCTTGATCTCATCAAGATCAACTTGCTTCATTTCCTTAGTAAAAAGAGCCTTATCATAACCTTCCATGAATCAACTAAGAATATGTCATGTTTACAAGTAATAGCACAAAATCATTCACATCATATCATATGTATGTGAAAACACCATAGTCATCATCTATGATCATAATATCATCATCAAGAACTGCATGATCTTTCGACAAGAACCTTCAATATATCAACCATGTATCATCACTAGGGAACATCCCACATCTGATAATCATCAACCATGATAATCAACATATGTGAGTACCAACCTATCATCATAAGGTAAGAACTCATCATCATTATCTGATTAAGTAAGCCATTTCTTCAAATATCCATGTCTTCAAATAGCTATGTCTTCATGCGACCTGCAATAACACCATTCTCTTGGCCAGCCAACAATATTTATCAATATGCAACTTAAGTAATCATCCATGTATCCAACATAATGTGTGTCCATCAACTATGTATCTAGAAAACCATGAGTGCATGGTCACTTGTCTAGCTTTCTTGATACCATCAACAACAACAATCCTCAACGATGTGAGTATTATAGGAATCCTAAATCATAACTACACCATATGCATCTTTGAAGGCATGATGACACCAGCATGAAAGAAATGAGTGGCGTATCATCAAATAATGAAGTTGTGTACTGAAGATTTTGTACTTATCCTTGTCCTTATGAAGATTACCATGTAAGCAACATATATGTACTGTATACATTATCAAAAAGTCATCCACAACCATCCATAAATCTAATATGAATAACAATTATGTAACACCAATCAATACAAGTACCATCTAAGATTTCATCATGAGAAACTCATAACCATCACATAGAAAGATGTAACAATTAAACACTTTTAGCCACATAAGAATCATCATCATTGATTAGGTACCAAAGACTTCTAAACATAATGCCAACAATGCTTTTTTAGAAGCATAACATGTTCTCCCCCTGAACCTATTCCACTTGTTAACTGTCAAACCTGATCATTGTATATATCAGTAATAAGTATCAAGGCATCATCATCAATCAGATATACATCAAGTTATCAACAACTTGTGAGGATCAAAACACTTCTAAATAGCATTGATAATTGTCTGAATCATATCACATCAGTTTTTCTGAGACTGTCCCACAACATTTTTCTCAAACTACATGCACACGACTGTGTACCTTCAAACTCATGTATATACATGACTTGTCTTCATGAAACTTGCATGTGAGATTTATAACATTGAAGTTTCATACTTTTAGCTTCCCCTGAGTCTGTCATGTCTTTACACTATGCCATGCCACATTTTTCTGACTGTACTTCCTTCTTCTTCCATATCTTCGAGTGTGATGATGTTTTCTCCTTTCGGTGTGGTGCCCAAAATTTTCTCCTTCATTCCTTTGCTATATGTCCAAACTTGATACGGGCATAACATCTTACATGTTTTATATTTCTTCTATAGTAGTTAATGGCTTTGTGACCAAACATATTGCAAGAAAAGCAATATCCCTTAAAGTACATGGAAGCTGATGATCTTTCTGTGTGATGGTCTTGAACCATTGTACTTCCACATCTCGCTGCAACATGTCCAAGATTATGAGATATAAAACATTCAACATTATTCATTTGAGAAAATAACTGACTATTACTTCCATAGTTAGGAGTAAAATATTTTCTTCGAAGAATTTTTTCCTTGGTTGTTGATGGGATTGACCTCTCATCTCCTTGTTGAGCTTTTAAGATTTTGAATTAGAGTTCCTTACCTCACTTTGTGAGCTATATTCACTTTCAACAGATTCATGAAAACCAAGACCAGTTTTGATGGTAGGAGACCTTTGACTACTGAGAATATCATCCAAAATCTTAGTACTATCTTGAAATCGTAAAAGCTTATCCTTTTCTCCTAATTTACCTTTTAGGATATTTACCTCAAATTGATATTTCTCTTCCTTTTCAAGATACTGTTTCTTCGTGATTTCTTTAGTTTTTCTTCCTTCTTCCATCTGTTTCCTTAATTCAAGAACTTCGTTTTCTTGTTCTTGAAGAGATTGGAGTAGTTCTTCATTCTGCTTATTTAATTTTTGAAGATCTTCTTTTAGAGAGAGGATATTAGCTTCAAGACTTTCATAGCAACTAGATCTATCTTTGAGTTTCTTGATTGTTGTGCTCCTTTTTATTTACTTCATTTCTTAATGATGTCACTTCATCTTGCAGCTTTTGACATAGATCTTCCTTTTCATTGTATTGCTTCCTTACCTTGTTTCCTTCTTCTATTTGAACTTTTAGTTTGGTAGCTTCTTCTTTGAAGGCACACTCCCTTTTTTCCAATAGATCTTGTTGATCTCTAATCTTGTCTATGAGCCTTTTAAATTCTGCCTTTATTTGATATCTTTCTCTTTCACCCGTAAGAGCAAATTTAGTTGTTTCACTATCACTTTCATCATATTCAAATGGATAAAGAAATGTATCACCAAAGGATAATGAATTCATACCTGATAGTTCGTTTGCTTGTTCATCTTCATTCTGAGGTGATTCTAAATCTAAAGAGTTGCTTCCACATAATCCCCAATCGGCTCTCCCACTGTCATAGTTCCTTTCAGATGTCTTCTTCTGCTGAGGTGCTTTCTTCTTTAGTTTCTTTCCCATTGTTCTACAGATCTCCTTCAAGCGATCAAGCTTCTACCAAAGGACCTGCTCTAATACCAATTGTTGGAAATAATAATGAGAGGGGTGGTGAATCAGTATTAGTCAAGTCAATAATCTTTTTCTTTCCATACTCAAATTTATATACGCTACTTCAATGAAGGTAACCAGCATGTACACACAACTGTGTTTAAGGAAACAAGCGTATATCCAGAAAAATAATGATTCAGTTAGTTCATCATATGCTGATCTTTATTTTGTGCATCAATACTTTATTAAACATTAAACAGTAACCATGTGCAGTTAATAACATAATTAACCATCATACATAAGAAACACACATGAACACCAATATTTAAGGTGCAAACCCGATGTGGGTGAAAACCACCTACTACTGTCGTCTCTGTCTTCTTTTAATAATAAGAAAATATGTTTACAACATTGTACTGGTGTAGACTCATACTAGTACGCAGGCTTCTACCTGCAGAAGGTTACTACCTTTTCTCCTTCTCCAGATTCTACTTAGAGGTAACTACAACCCCCTGACTCTTGTAATAGCCGATATGTTTACTAGTATGTAGGTGCGGACCTACAGAAGGCTACAACCTTCTTTCTCCAGGGACCACTTTTCATAAATTTTCAGAATGGATGCCCCTAGTACACAACAATACACATGAAAACCTCGTTTAATCTAATTTTCATACTAGACCCATTATCAACATTGAAGCTCAAAATCAATCACCACTGCACTATGACCATCAAATACATCTGCATTAACCAATCATTGAAACTCAATCATAAATCTCTGAATCAACCATAACTAAATCACTGAAAGCCCATCGTCACTGAAGAAAATCCCAATTAATCAATCTGAACTTTCAATATACTATCATCAAACTACAGTCACTAGAACACACAACAAAACCCATAATTCTGCCATAATAGTCAGATCCACATTTAACTTCAAATATCATATTACATAATGTATGCTCTACTTAGATGTGTTGAAATAGCATGTATACGCACTTTTATCAAAGCCAACCAATGTATATGTCTATAAATATTAATTCATAATTTTGCAGTTATTCTAGACTTCAATGATACCCATATCATAACATCTATAGAATAACACATGCATCATTATTCAAATCTAGACTAATCATGATCAAACCATATAATGATAATTCATTTCAAGCCTTAAGATCTCGATCCATCATTAGATCTTATCCCTCATCAACCGCTAAGGTTCATCCTTGGCTTAGATCAAACAAAGCACCATAAGCCGATAACTTGCATACTCAATCTCACACTTCATTAGATATTCAATGCTTGCACTCCTTGGCCTAATGATATTCTCCTCCTTATATAGTTTTAGTCCTTTCTCAATACCATGGACTGAAACCACTTAGGACCAATACCTTAGACCAAATACCTAGGGTTAGTACCTCAGAACAAATACCTTGGACAAATACCATGGACCAAATACGTCGAACCAAAAACTTAGTTTTCTGAGATATACGTGCTTTTCCTTCTGTGAAAGTGCATGTGTACGTATACGCTACGTGTGTTTAGTGAACCTATGTGTATACGTAACTTTGTCAAGATGAACATGCGTATAACTCTCTTTCTTCATTCTTTATAGTCTGATATGTAATTCTTTGTTGTTAACCTGCTGCACTATGAACTGTCATGTGAGAGAATTGCCATTGTACATTACTTCTGAACTGATTCGTTTGAACTGCCCTACATATTGTCATAACTCTCATGCATTTTATCACATCTAATATCTCTTATGTAGATTCATCTAGTTACCATATACAAGTGAGTTGTTCTGCTACAAGTGGGTTGCCATGAAGTACAACACATGCATCATAATGCCAACATATACATGTTTATTTCACATGCCATGGCTCTCACGTGAAAATTGTAGTTGAGGTTGCATGTTTAGATTTATTGCTTATTTGTTAAGTGATGAATTGATTAATATATTGGATATAAAGTTTTATTGTTGTGAAATTGTTATCACTACTAATTCATCCCTCCCTTCTCAGTAGTCATTCTGGTTCCAAGACCATGTTACGAAAATTATATTTACTTTTGGTCTTTATAAAAAGCATAAAGAATTTTATTTAAATGTTTTCAAGGATTCATAGTACAAGATCAAGTAGGAAAAATTTATAATGCCATTGATGTTTGAGAATGATGGGCACAACTAGAATTTGTAGGATATTGGAGACTCATTTTTTTTGGGAAATTAGTGCTTAATGGAGAAAATCAAAGGGATTGTTATTTTGAGTGAAAGGTCATGCAAGAATGGATGGAGTAGATGGATGTATGGAGCTTCCAATTGACATATTGTGTTGTGATTCTATTATGTTGGTATAGGTAGTTCACAAGGTGGCTCCTCCCAAATGTGGGTGACTCCAATTTTAGAGGATGAAAGCATTAAGGGCTAGGGTTTTGTCTTTGTGAAAACATACTATGCTTATTAGGAAACAACTTAAGCATGCCAAAATGTTTCCCCAACTACGAGCTTTCACCCAACCATGTATTGCCATGTTGATCACTACAATGAGGGGAGACCTTGAGGCTCTTAGTATCTGGAATAGTTGCATGGATTTTGTATGTTAGATGACAATTAATTATTTTATTGGGACTTTGTTCTTTCTTACCATAGTCTTTCAATTTACAATATTCACTTAATTTTCCTTCAACTGACATGTAATGTATTAGGATTCTATTATACCATTGTATGTATTTAACTTTGAAATCATTTTCCTAATCCTTACAACATAGTACTAATACTAATCCAACATTATTCTTAGGTAAATTTCATTTATAAATAAATTTATTTTGCACATTATGATTAAGGAGACTACTATCCACCTTATATTATTTATCTAAGCACCCATATGAATAGCCATAAAAAGGAGGATCTGAAGTAGTGGGCATATCTAAAAGTAAAAACGGTTCTTGTATGGAAAAACACATAAAGCATGAGTTTGAATTTAATGAAAACTTTTGTATGGATGACACAATGGATATATGTGATTTTATTACATCTCATGAAAATGTGTGAGTTAGAGGCAATCAAGCTTCCTACGTCGGCTAATAGTCCCATTTAATTTATTCAAAAACATCAGATAACACTTAAGAGTGAACATGTCTCTGCACATTTCAATGATTAGATTGACCTCATATTTGGATATAAATAAAGCAGAAAAGAAGGTGCTACTCACAACGATTGATTTAGTTCTTCGCCATGTTTTTCTAAAATATGTTATTTTCTAAAAATTTCAGGTCTTTATGTTTATATTTAGCACAATATGCTACTAAGGATAGTTCAAGGATATCCATTAGGAAGTAGTTATGGATTCATCCAGGCTGTATAGAGAGACTAGTACACTTGATTTGGATTCACGTGTGGTTGGAAGTAGAAGATAAAGTGAAGAAATTGGATATGGTTCTGATCATTATTTTCGTGTGATTAGTATGAAGTAGAGAATGTCCATAAAATTTTGGAAGTCTTACTTTTAGGTTTTGCCACTACATGTGTTGTAAGAACCATGGGAGACATCTTTAAAAGTTCATCATCTATAGCTATTGATGTGTAGTGGTGTGTTACTACATTCAATTTCAAGAGGATTTCTGATAAAGCGGTTACCAATAAAGGGAGTATATTATATATCCCTCTCTATATAAGGAATCATAATTATTTGGGAAAAATATTCCCATTGGCTTATAACTTTCACCCTTAATGGTATTTTAGTGCTGGAAGAATTCTTTACCCACCAACAACACATATCACATCTATTGAAATATCACAAGTTGGAAAACATGCATTATATGGTACAAGTGCATATCCATTCCTCTTAGATGAAAACATATCAATATCGAAAGGAGGTATAGCTCCTTTAGGTCATTTTCGAGCATGCAATGGAGTTGCAATATTATTTTACAATAACCACTTGTGATGTCATAATACCAAAGATAAAATCCGATATTTGATTCATGACGACTTGTTATTACACTAAATAGAATTGAATTGGTGGAGGTCCAAGCAAGAGAACATCCTCGTAACAAATTCATCATTAGATGTATTGAACTAATATGGATATATAAGAAAGGTATAGATTGTCTTAGTTGATACAACAACATGAATCCTTAAAAATTCCTACACATAAGAAATTTCATCTACAACTAGAACCCTACATAGTCTGTTTTTAGAAACTTTAGTTCCTAATCTTAGTCACACAGTATATTGCCTAAAAGTTGTAAAGAATAAAGTTTCTTGGACTTCATTAGGGAAAACGAAAAATATAAATGGAGAAGTGAATCTAGATTAAAATAAGATCCAAATGATGCTTTCCAATTCTACAAAGTAGTTTATGGTGATCAAAGACCCTCAACATATAGTAGCCCCCACTATACATCAATCATATCGTTGGTACACTTGCATGTCAGGCTTTTCTTAGCTTAATGGCTTGCAGTGTTAAAACTATAACTCTAGGTAACCATGGTTATGTGTCCATGCTAAAACCTTCCTTCTATCCTTATATGCTTATCTTGAAAATTGAAAAATTCTATGCCCATATCCTTTCCAATCACTAAGGTTGCAATGATGGAGGTCATAGAAATAAGGATATTGACAATGGTGATCATCACCATGTTCAAGATGGAAGCAACAGGCACTAGGAAAATAGGAATATTGAGATATCATCAACATATACTCATACAATGCATGAGGCTTATACTTAGATGTTGTGTAATGCAATGCATGCAATTTCATGTCTTCAATATTTGATTTTTGCTCCAAAATTTACTCAAAAATTTTGAATATCAGTTTTGGCTTATTATTTTTTGTACTTTGATTGAGATAAAAAAAATTATTTAAAGGGTGTTAGCTCATTTGAATATTACTTTCCTTGCAAGCAAGAGGTTGGTGGTTCGATTCCATCGTGACCTAATATGAATTAATCATTGAAGAAACAAAACGATTTACATTCTAAATTTTGTTTCTAAAGAAAAAGCGTTATTGTCTCTATAGAGACAACAACAGGGATTAAAGACATATTTTGTCTATAGAGAGAACACATCTTTAATATTTAGTTATTGTCTCTTGATGACTAAAATGATTTGTCTCTTAAGAGACAAAAATACTTGTGTTCTATATTGTCTTTATAGAGACAACTTTTTAGGACAATAATTTGAGACACTCACTTAAAGACAATATTTAAGACAATTTACAAGATTTTTTTGTCTCAAGTTAAGGTAATTTACACAAAATCTATCTTAAGTTGTGTCTTCAAACCCCCCTTTATGTAGTAATGCATGAATTATTTTTTCGAGAGAAATTCATTAATTTACCTTCAAACCCATGAAAAATTTACCATCATTAAACTATTTAGCATTTCATAATTTCATCATTCCCAAGAATTCATAATTCTTTTCAAGAGTTAAATTAATTAAGTTACATATATCTATTACACAATGACATATTATTCTACATAGCATGGACGAATGGAGATGATTTCTTCTGTCTCTAAACCACAACGATGTAGGAAAATGTATCCATTAAATTTGTGGCTCCATCCAAATCTAGGTCAACCATGGGTATGAGATTATTTCATTATTCAAGAAGGAATCGGTTACACACATCGTTTAATATGCCACAAATTTGATAGCCTTCGAAACAAGTACTAGTTTGTAATGTTGTACTAAAAAGTGCAAAACAAATTAGCATAGTTACAACTCTCTCACAACTCTTCCAGGCCAAGGAAATCATCCTCTAATTTCTTGGTTAGTGATCTTTTAAATGGAGAGAAGCCTCGAGTAAAAAATACTCGAATGACTCCCAAAGCAAATCCCATGGAGGGAATCGCGATCAAATTTCCAAACCCTTTGTATTTAAGAAGATCCAAATGGGATATTTTTATCTATTTTATGATAATCACATCCCTCATTCCTATAACATATATCCATGGAAATGGAGTGGTTACTAGAAGTCCAAATATATTTTAACCAATTCTTGATGGAAATGGTTCCATTAATAATAAACTAATAATGTCCCTTTTATGAAAACCATGTGTAATTACATGGTTCTAGTGATGCTATGCTTATCAAGGAAATCATTACATAATAGTTACTAATTCCAAATTCCATGAGAGTCTCACCTACCTAACGCTTAACTAGAAACTATAGTGGTATGGTAATAACATGGTATTTAATAGACTATATGAAAAGGAAATAAGCTAATTATTGGCTTACTACATGATACTTAATGTAAGGCCATCCATAACTGTTGGTTTATTGCCTTTTTTGTCCATTAAATAGAAATAATAATAAGGTATACAATGCATATAATGTTCTTTATTCATTAAATGAAAATAATGATCAAATATATAATTGACAAGATGAAAAAGGAATCAACCCATCATTAAATTATTGAACGATGTTCAACATAATGATTGTCAAAGAGAATACTAAATGAATCAATATCGAATTATCTACATAATATCTTAAGATAGATAAATTGGTAGAGAGTTTTAGTTTGTATATGGTTATCTATGAAAAATTGGTGGTTGGCTGATAATCCTTTTGCATGACATTTTTTTGGATATTTTCATCATAAAGAGTTACAAAAATACTACCTCAAGGAAGAAGTCAAACAATGAAAAATTTTCATTTAGATGATACAAGATTTAGCTACTTTTATTATGATATGAATGATAACAATTATAAATTGATTTGGTTGAAACTATATGTTTGTGCAACAACAAAGGAAGTGAATTTTAGATAAGGAATTGAAGTTAACATTCGTTAATAAAGTTGCCTAAATAGTGCCTTAGAGTAGCATAATTGTGAAGGGAATAACAATGTTGAAAGTATGATTTTTGATTTCAATAAAATAATATAAATATTGGCAAAGAAGCATAGTCCCTTTCTCTGCTATTGCTAATTAATTGATTAAAGATTGTATGAAGTGCATAGAAAATTCCACATAATGGAAGCAATAATCTCTCCACACAGTCTTCGCACAATGAAATCTTTCTACATAATATTCAACACATTGAGTAAAAAGGCAACTGGAATATGTCAAATTGATCTAAAAATTTAATTGTATGGAAGTATGGAGGAAAGTGCTTTCATTGTGTGATGTCTTTTACTTTGTTCTCTAGCCCTCAGTAAGAAATAAACCTGAAAGATATTTACTATACTTGTGTGGAGATTTCACTATATTGAAAATCTTTGCACAAGAAAAGCTCTGTACATTTATTTACATGTAAAGCTCTACACACTGTTTAAAAAATTTCAACAACAGGTGTTAACGAATGTAACTGGTAAAAATATGATTAGTTTCATGAATTTAATGAAATATTGAAGCTATAGTATGTGGAAATTTGTAAAAGTAATAGTCATCTTCACACAAGGAAATATCAATTGGATATTTTTTTAGCTTCCCCCGCTCCCCCCAACACCTAGGTAAATGACTGAAAACCGAGTCTATTCTCATATCATTGGGCAACAAAACCAATTAATAGTTTCAATATCAGTGTGATAGGTTCATAAATGCTTAATTTTAGATGCTTTTAAATAAATGAATCACTAGGGTGCCCATGCTAAAAAATAAACATTAATATTTTCTTCTGCAGAGGTTTGATTTTAATAAAAATCATGCTATGCATAATAGTCATTATATTTAACACTATTAAATAATCATTGTTACAATTGAGTCGAAGGTCAGTTGTCTTTCTTGTTCCTTTCACAAAGATTTTTGTACACATGCATTTTTTCTATGTATAGGCTTCCTCTAAAGAACCACCAACGCACACACTTTCTCCAATCAATCACCTCCACACACACAACCACTTTCCGTACTCAATAATTCCTTATGGTCATTCATTAGAATTTGAAGCTGTTAATAATCGATGAATAAGTTTCTAAATAATAATTAAAAAAGGATTTGTTTATTTATTATTTTAATAAATGTTTCACATAGATTTAAAGATTTATTAATTAAAACATGTACTCATTACAATTGAGTAAAATAATAACTGGAATAGGTGATTCTGCAGAGCTTTCATTGTGTGGAAACTCTCCGCACAACCAAAGCTCTATACATTGTTTTAGATGCAACACTTGACACAGTGTTTTAGATGCAATTATCTACACACTATTTAAAAATTTTAAACATTATTTGTTAACAAGTGTTTAATTTTACATTCCTCCCTTTCAAAAAAAATAAAAGAAATCAACACCACATTTTCATAAATGCTTGATTTTACATGCTTTGAAATAAATGATTAATTTTACATGCTTGGAAATATTCACTAAAAACACAACTTTAGATGAAAAGCTCCACATGCTATTTTAAAACTTTAAACACCAGGTGTTAATGAGTGTTTAAGTTTAGATGTCTTCCTTTAAAAAAAGAGAAAAGAAAAAAAATCAACACCACATTGTTCTAAATGCTTAATTTTACATACTTTGAAATAAATGATTACATAGCGAGTTGACACTAATAAATAAACCTTAAAAATATTTATTATACTTATGTGGAGCTTTGCCTTCAGTTTTGGTATCATTGGGTAGAGCAACAAAATAACAATGTTAGTGTCAATGTTACTATTTCCTAAATGCTTAATTTCAGATGCTTTGAAATAATTGATTAACTAGGGAGCCCACACTAACAAATAAACCTTAAGCTTTTCTTGTGTGAAGATTTAACTTTAATAAAAAACATGTTATATATAGTAGTCATTAGATTTAACACCATTAAGTAATCATTATTACAAATGTGCTGAAGGCTAATTGTTTTTCTTGTTGCTTTCCCAAAGCTTTCCACACAGTGAAAGCTCTTCACACATGCATTTGTTCTCCACACATGCTTCCTCTGAATAACCACATGCATACACACTTTCTCCAAATAGTCAACTCTGCACATGCACAACCACCTTTTGTACTTAATAACTACTTATGGTCAGTTATTGAAATTCAAATTTGTTATTAACCAATGAATACGTCTCTAAATAATATTTTTTTTGTTTGTTTATTATTTTAATAAAAATTTCAAAGAGCTTTCAAGTTTTTTTAATTAACACACAGTCTCATTACATTTGAGTGAAAAAATAAATGGAATACATGATTGTATGAGCTTTGATGGGGTAGAGCTTTCATTGTGTGGAAAATCTCTACACACTATATAAAAACCTTAAACACCAGGTTTCAATGAGTGTTTAAATTTAGATTCCTTTATTTCAAAAGTAAAAAGAAACAAAATCAATTCTACATGTTCCTAAATGCTTGATTCTACATGATTTGAGGTAAATGATTAACTAGGTAGCCAACACTAAGAAATAAACCTTAAAATATTTACTAGACTTGTGAGGAACTTTGGTGTCAATTCTAGAATCATTGGGAATAGTAGCACAACAAAAATTTCAATGTCAGTGTTACTGTTTCCTAAATGCTTAAATTTAGATGCTCTGAAATAAATGATCAACTAGGGAGCCCATGCTAACAAATAAACCTTAAGCTTTTCTTGTGTGGAGCTTTGATTTTAATAAAAAACAAGTTAGGTATGACCATCATTATATTTAACATTATTAAATAATCATTGTTACAATTGAGTTAGAAGTCTTTTTTCTTGCTTGTTCCTTGCACAAATATTTCCTCATAGTGAATTCTCTACACACAAGCATTTTTTCTATGTGCACGCTTCCTCTGAACAACCACATGCGCACACACTTTCTCTGAACAATGGAATCCACACATGCATAATCACCTTCTGTACTCAGTAACTTCTTATGGTCAGTCATTGAAATTTTAAGTTGTTATTAATCAATGAATACATTTATGAACAATAATTTAAATTTTAAAATTTATTTAATTATTATTCTAATAAATGTTGAACAAATATTTCAAGCTTGTTTAATTGACACACGTAGTCATTACAATCGAGTAAAACTATATCTGAATGTGCAGATCTAACACTATGAAAAAAAATTATGCACAAGGAAAACTCCACACACGTTTTTAGATGCAAATATATTCTCACTGTTTAAAAACTTTAACGCTTGGTGTTAATGAGTGTGTGTTTACATTTACATGCCTTAAAAGAAAATAAAAAAATCAACGCGCATGTGTTTAATTTTACATGCTTTGAAATAAATTATTAACCGGGGAGTCGACACTAAAAAATAAACCTTAAAAATATTTATTAGGGAAACTATTTTAGATGAAAATCTCCGCACACTATTTAAAAACATTGAACACCAGGTGCTGAGGAGTGTTTAAGTTTGGAGGCATTCCTTTCTAGAAAAATTAAAAAAATAAAGGCCACATGTTTCTAAATGCTTAATTTTACATGCTTTGAAATAAATGATTAACTCGGGAGCTGATGCTAAGAAATAAACCTTAACAATATTTACTAAAAGCATTGTTTTATATATAAATCCTTGCACACTATTTATAAACTGTAAACACTAGGTGTTAATGCTTGTTTAATTTTAGACACATTCCATTTAGAAGAAAAGAAAAACATCAAAGGCACAGGTTCCTGAATGCTTAATTTTACATGCTTTTACATAAATGATTAATGGGGGAGCTGACAATAAACCTTAAAAATATTTACTGGACTTGTGCGAGGCACTAATTTGACTGTGTAGTCACTTCCACACACACACAACCACTTTTGCACAACTACCTTCGCGAAATATGTTCCTGATAATAATTATGTAAATGAGGAGCGAATAGTTTTTGTTGTAATTTCAGAATCTCATGGTAAGGAAATAGTGTCAATAGCATATGAGAAAATAATGAGATTAATATCAAGAATCATTATCAAATGTAATGTTCTTATTGAGATATATGTAGGGAACTATAATACATAAGATGTTCTTGTTAATGGTTTAGATCAAATATGCAAAATATATATGAAAAACAGCAAGAATGATCATATGTTATGGATAGATTTTTTAAAACCAAATATCAACATACTTTAAAGACATAAGTATGTTCATTCATTGAACTTCCTTCCATACTTAATAACTCTTTTTTAGGAGCCACCTACACACATGCACAACCACCTTCACACAAATTCATCTGCGTATCTACTTTCGTACTTAATAACGCCTTCCGTTAAGTCATTAACATTAGAAGTTGTCACATTGTGAAATATTTGAATTATAAATAATTCATATCCCCATATTTTGTGTTTCCGTCTCCCAAATCTGAATTAAAGTTACATCATGATTTTAAATGACATAGTTAAAACTTCATACAAACAAACCTTTTCAGAAGTCTAGTAAATATTTTTATGGTTCAATACTTTTACAAATTTCCACATTGATTGCCGCACTTCACACTAAAGTATTTTATTACTGATATTTTAATATTAAATAATGCATATTTGTTTTTCACAATAACACTGAGGCAAATAATGAATCAAAAGCTTTGTTTTTGGTTATGTTTTTGAAATTAGGCACATGTATGAAAGTGTGGATAAAGTAAATTGTGCAAAGGAAGCTTTCGAGCTTTGATTGTATGGATCTGCAGATTCCACACTAAAGGAATTTATTGCTAATAATTTAGTATTAAATAATCCATATTTGTTGTTTGCAATAACATTGAGGAAAGTGGTGGACCCATGCAATATTATTGATAATATTTTCATTATGAATAATGATTTTATTGCTAATATTTTATTATTGAATAATCCATATTTGTTGTTGGCAATATTTTAATATAAATAATTCATATTTCCATATTCTCAAATATCACTAGAAGATCATTGAGCGAAAGCTTTGTTTATGGTACAAAGCTTCTCTTGAGTGCATAGTCTGAGTGCAGAAATATTGAAAGCTAATATACAATGCTGCACAATCCATTCTTAGCCAATATACCATATCAATTTTCATATATTGAATTCAATTTCACATATTGTACTCGTTATTTGTGTGTAATAATAGTAGTGTCTATAACATATTTTATTATGTAATTATTTTAATGTTATGTACAAACCATTAGAATCATTTAGTAATATAGGATGTGAGAAAGGAAAAGTGTGTTATACTCAAAAAATTTGTCAAGATGGTAATGTTTACAAAGATGCAAAAACTTGCAAGTCACACTTAGCATTGAATAATTAATTAACGATTAGCATTCATATTAATATCTCTTAACAAAATTGATACGTACTTACTTTATCTGTAAAACGCTTAATAACATATACTCTCATACATTGTGTAATAATTACTCATTTGAAACATATCAATAAAATCGTATCTATCGATATTATAAGATACTTCCTTCGATATTTATTAGGTGAATTGAAGAATACATAGTACTTTTAAAAGTGATCCATAGTTTTCAACTACATATCAACAATGAGGAAGGTTAGTTGTAAACGTATGATATGAGGAAGAAGTATAGTTTACATGTTAGATACTAGGTTGGAGGCCGAATGGTAGTTATGTGAATTGACCTAATTCCATTTCTTCGATGGAATATCAATCTATTTCGAAGGCTATTTCTTGATTAAGTAGTTTGAGACTCATTTCTATTATTTTGTGCCTATATGAAAGTGCAACATGGAAATGGATGCTACTATTCAGTCATAACTTTCTAGTAATGTTCAGAGTAGGATGGTTTTTGGCAATGTAGTCAAAGCTTTTATTATGCAGGAAACATTATAATAGTTCTTGACTGCTAGTTTTTATCATAAGGAAAAATGACATAAACTATTCGAAGTTATAAATTGTTACCTAATTTACTTATTTATGTGAACATAGTTGATTTTTTATTTGGATAATGTGAAAAATGTAGTAAGGAATCTAAGTCACGCATTGGAGTCTAAGATCTAAAATCACTTTGACTTCGTAGAAATTGACCGATAACAAGGGAAATGTACATAGTAAATGCTAAATACACATTGGTTTAGTGAACAAATATGGAAAAGATTTTTATTTATTGCTATAATAGATTTAGTTAATCAAAATACAATGTGGTTTATGATATTAGAAAAACAGTATCTCGATATCATTTTTTAAAGTGTGTAAAATAGATCAATCCTGAAATGTAATCATATTAATTGGACTATGTCAAATTGTAATTTAAGTAAAACATATATGATATAAAGTAAAATATTCCACAATATTATTTTTTGATTAAATATTAGGAAAACCATTAGTATCAGTATTGATGACAATTATTGGTTAATGAATATCATTAAAATCGATAGTAGTTAAATATAGTTTCAGAATTTAGATGAAGATTTGTGATTTAGATGACTTATTACCTCCAATGAATTATATGTAGTTTTTTACCTATCAAAGAAATTTTTAATTTTCGTTTTGTTCTATACTCATTAGTAAGTTATATGCAATCAACTTGCTTTGTTTTTCTGATATTGTTTAAGTCTTTAAGGTTCTAGCTTATAATTTGTCTATCTTTTTCTGAATTTATTACTAACAATGAACAAATGGCCCAAAGAAAAAATGTTAGGAGTGCAAAGAAAGAGGTAAATGTAGAGAGTCAATATATATTATTTCTCAACTAAGATATCTTAATGCTTAGTCATGATATTTTATTGCTAGTGGATAGAATACTGGAACTTCAACAAAAACCTAGGTGATTTGAATATGGATTAGATCCTGTAAAAACCTTGTTAGAGGAGCTCTCATATAACATGAATGGAGAAATCAGTTATAGATTCTAACAGCATAATCTCTAGAAGAATTAATGTACAGAAAGAATGGTTAGTTAGTAAAGAAATCATTCCCAATTTTTGTTATTTGTTGAACCAATTTTGAAATTCAGTATATGCTAAGGGCTATGAATTGTAATATTCAGAAAAAAATGATATTGGACTATTCTAGATTATAGACATATGCATAAATGCAACATGTTTTATAAGTTATATTGTAATCTTGCTAATCCAATTTAGAAATTTGTTTCATATCTATATGATAATGATTTATTTAGACATTTGTTTAAATATTGCATGAAATAATTTTTTAATTGAAATAATACAAGGTTGATCGACACTATAAACAAAGAAAACCGTGATTGTAAACTCCATTAATTAATAATAATGTCCCCAAAAAATGATTAATGAATCTACAAACTACCACATAGCCAAGTTGCAATATTGTTTGAGTAGCTATAGAACTTGCAAATTTGATAAATCAATAAAACAACGTAAAAAACAAGACTACAAGAAAGAAAAGTTGAAATAGCATAGTACAAAAGATAGATCAGAACAAAATAGTTCATTGAAATAAGTTCTTGTACAATGGCATAGTGGCATTTGCATTAGTAGAAGAAATTGCCTTGTTTGCTGTAATGATTAAATTACTAATCTTGTTCTTATAAGTATAGTATATTGATTGAAAAATTTTGTAATCAAATCCATCCAGTAAAATGAAACAAATGTTAGACAAAAATGCAATTCCTAAACTAGATACTTTAAGGCAATGTTAGGATGCTTTCAAATGGAAATAATGAGAACTATGTCATTACCATATTTATTAACAATGCAAACAAATAATGTTGTCATTGTATATGTATAACTACATTTTAATGGTTTATTTTAAAGTGCCATATGTCTCGAAATTGGACACGATTTAATAAGATCTATTTTGTCTCCACAATATTTCTCATAAGAAATTTGTCGTAGTCGAGGTAATACTCTTTGCAGTTGTAAACCCCTCATAATACATTGTATTTCAATCCTATAATTTGCATGTATGATGAAATTTAAGTGATGTAAATAAAGGAATCAAGATTTGTAATCTCTCTCGTGTAGTGACTCGGGAAATTTATGACTTAATTTGAATTCCTCTAATAATATAAGTATAGGGATTATGTATTTTGATTGATTAGTTAGAATGTAATCAATCATATGTTTATGTTATAAACTATGTATGTGCACATAATTTAAATATAATGAAAATCTTATGTTAGAAAAGAAATAAATATATATATATATATATATATATATATATATATATATATATATATATATTATCTAGAAGAAGGTGACAAGACCACTCGGGGAACTGAAAACCCCTTTTCTACTTAGAGGATAGTTAAAAGAAGCTAGATACATTCCAATAATTGGGAAATAACAAAAGGGGAACAATTCCAAACTGGGCCAAATATTTGAACTCGAAAAGAAAGGAAAAGAACAAGCACCAGTGGATGGTTGGTGAAAAATGCCATTTTACTGCATAAGAACTGATTTGAGAGTTTGAAAATGTTAATGGTTGGAGGTAAATGCCATTAAACTAGTACTACTCTCATTCTAGGTCATTATGGGAGAAAAAGATAGTGACTACAAGCCATCAGTGGTTGATATAAAATAAGTAATCCTTAGGGTTGAAATAAAGACTTCTTGAGCTATAAGGGTGTTTTTCCTAATAGGAAGAGTGATAAAGATTGGGGGAAGTTGGATGAAAATACAACTTATGGTTGGGAGGTCTAAGGAAGTGTTTGGCACATATTTGTGATACAAAGAGTTGAAGTTTACAATAACATTAATCCGATTTTTGTGATAATTTATGACAAAAGAAAAGAAAATTGTAGAACCTTGTATATCTATATATATATTGTTGGTATATACTGTAATTTTCATGTAGGAATACAATCTAGATATGTCTGAATAAGAGAAGCATGGGAGAAAAGTTAACAACTACATGAGACATTTTATAAGTAGTAAAAGGAGTAGAAAACTATTGTCTGTGTGTGAATATTTGTTGTTTGATGCTTATGTGAGAATATGGATGTAACAGTAACTCCCTTTTGAATTAATATAAGAAATATTAAGACACCTATGGGAGGGTTAGTGCCTTATAGCCGGCTTGTAGGAAACTATTGGCACAGTCTCTAGAATTGGGAATGCATAACAACTAAATATTTAAATTGAAAAAAAAAAGTTTCGTAATTTTTCTTTTAGGGTTTATAATGGAAAATATATCGTTTCTGTCTACAAAGGAAAAAGAAGATTTTCTACTGAACATAACCATCAATGGACACTAAAGAAATAGCTGACAATGAAATAAGGGTAATTTTCTAAATTAGTTGTATTGCATTTAGAGTAAAATCTCTTACGCACTGCATAATTAAAATATTATGATTGGTAGAGAAAAAAACCTTGTTATTGAGATCTTCTCAAAAAGGAAAATTTATATATATGTCTAAATGAAAAAAGAGTATTTTATGGAAAATCCATAACTGTAATAAGATACTATAACTTATCAAGATAAACAAAAGTTGTTCATTATGATGAGATCGTATTTAGAAGAAAAAATAAAACCCACACTGAGATTTGTACTGGAGGTATGTTAATTATAGATAACTACCAGTTCAGTTGAAGTGGCCGCAACGATCTTTAAAGAAATACATACAAAAATTACAAAAGTAAGTTCACCGAGTATAGAACCCTAGTAGCTGGCTTGGGAAGCATATGTAAAGAAACATATACAACTAGAAGGGTTGAAGATTCCCTTTTAAAAGTTATTAACTATTGCAACAATGATACCTAAAGAATCTAAGGAATTACCCGAAGATGACTTAACTAAAAAAACTTTGAGGTAATTCCAACCACCTGTGACCCAAATATTTGTTCCATTTAGAGATGGAACTTAGTTGGGCCAGGAGTTGATGGGGACCTGTATGATAAACATATAAAACATTAATATAAAAAGGAGACTCAGTCACAACAATGAACTAGGAGGACAACTTACTCATAAGGCTCACTCCATGAAAAATGAAGAACCTGCAATGGTTAAGCTAAGCTACCCAAAGAAAAAATGGGGTTTACAACTACGAGTTAACCCAGTATAAATGGAAACTGATAATTAAGGACCATTTAATTTTAAAATAGTTTAATGTGAATAAATGCCCTAGAGAGTAACTTTAGAAGTAGAGCCTGCAAGAAGTATGCTAGCATAAGTTGGCTTCTTTTAAAAGAGAGAGAGAGGGTAGAATTTATGTTGAGATGAGTTTCATTTTCAAACTAATTCCATGTGGATTGTATGAGACAAATATGCATAGCTAAGCACCTGAACAAGAAGCATCAAAAAAATGAGACGACTTATTGGAAATATTTTTTTTTCTATGTAAAGACTAAGCTATTGTATTAATAAAGAAAGAAAATATTTACAAAGAGGTACTAGCCTCTGAGGATGGATAAGGCCACCCTCTGTCTGAAGAGCATAGCAGGTACGCAAGGCTACCTGAATTACAAAGATAGAAGCAGTAGAAGTAAGCATGAGCAAAACAGAAACAGGTAGTCCTCTGACTTACAAGAGAGATTCATCCAAAAAGAACAACAGCAGCAGAATTGTAGAACCAAAGAACCTTTGCTGCTGATATCATCGCGGCAGTTGAGGGTAGGAAGACAAGTGATTCCAGAGATCTGGAAACACTGCGAATTTTGGGCATTCCTCTACCCCAAAAACAAAACCTGGGCATCTCGGAAAGAGAAGATACCCCTCCAAAACTCCAAAACTTGACCATTGAGCAGCAGCAGAAACAGTAATTTATCCTTCGAAGGCTCACCTTATGCTTTGTTGTCGAAATCTGGCATAGTTGCATCTTCGTTCACTGGCTGTCGGGAATCAAGTGGGTGTGCTAGCTGCTGAAGCGAACCCAGATCAAGAGCATGCTCCTCAGGATTGACAGTGCCTGGAGGAGGAATAACGACATTGCCAATTTCTGCCCTCGCTTGGGCATTACCAGTCTGAGCCAGCTCCCCACCGTCTTCCTCCTGGCTGTCGGAGTCTTCATCTTCTTCCTCCGTCGCGATTACAGTTATCAGCAGAGACACCCGTGATTGATTTCTCCGGCATCTGAATGTGAAACGAGATATATGCACTTGACTATCTAGTTGGTCCGACTCCTCTGAAGGAGAAGACGGAGGCGCTACCATAGCCAGCGGCTGAATTGCCCTTGCTTGAACCTCCTGTCTTCGACTAATTCCCCAAACACCCCATCTTCTCGGAACCCCACGCTGTCTCGGCGCCATGAGCAGGGAAACTTGAGAGCTATTTACAGTGGGAGGCCCAGTATCCAAATGCAGAGCCTGAACTCTGCCCCCCAGAACCGGCCTAGTAGAAACCTGAACCAAAGTATGAGTCCTCACTATAATTTTAGCCTGCCAAGGTCGAGAGAGCATACTCTGAGCAGAGGTGAGGCCTCTGCCACTGCGCACACTGCCAGAGATCGTCTCCTCTCCACTCTGCTCAAAGCACAACATAACAATACACCAAGCATGCCCAAACTGGAGCAGATACGCCGTTAAGTAATCCTCTTTTCGGAATTCTCTGGATGCCTCCATAACGAACCCCAACGAATTAGCGTACAATGCAGTTAAGTCCCCTCGGGCGAACCCATCTCCCCTCTGCACAACCTTCTCCTTGGCCTTTAAAGGCATTAATGCCTGGCAGAGCCGCCTGGTGTGGTCGTCCTGGCAGGCCACCTTAACATGCCAGCTGCCCATCGTTGTTTATCAAGTTTCCACCCGCATCCGAGTACGAATTATTGGAAATATTATTATCACAGTAAAAAAAGAATAGCCGAGGAAAGGGTTGTGAAGGGTTATTCTTACCTTCATAGAAGAATGTGAGTGTAGTGGAGCTACTGGGATTTGTTAGAGCCTGTATGTCCAAATTCCCTAGAAACGAGTTACTCCTAATATCCTATATTTGTAACCAAACCCTAATATCCCCTGAAATAGAGCGTCACCTATAACAAAACCATAAAATGGCCAAGAAATCTTAGTGACGCCCGGGGTGGTTACCCTGATGGAACTGTATGGCTTTTGGGGTGTATATCTCTCTAGGTGGACAAGTGTAAGGCTATGATCCAAAACCAATGAAAAAACATTGAAAACACATTGAATATTCCATCTCGAATTCCCAAAAGATTGTATGTAAAGGCTTCCAGAGGGTTCTCACCGTACTATTGTCATAAATGTATCGTAATTACAATATTGAAAAATAGGGAGTACTATAATGCATTGTTAATAACCTAAGAAATAAATATTGCCACATGTATCAATATCCCATACACATAACAATTAAAAAATGAACATCATATATATCAGACTTGAACATTTATGTGTTGATAGGTGGTAAGGTGCCAATGAATGGTACCTTTGTTAACATCGTAGTGAGACTGCCATGTAGGTTTCGAGTCAAGAGTAACAACAAAGTGTGTATATATAGGTTATAGTATTATAAGTGAGCATGATATACATAAAAAAATTATTTACAAAATATAATAAAGTGAGGATGCACTAACTTTGTAATAAAGTGAAATGGAAAAGAGAATTTGCTAACAATGGAAGATAATTAAATATTAGAGTGAAAATCATGAAATAAATGTTGTTTATAATATGAAAAGTTATAAGGAAACAAAGAGGTTTCTCCTTAAAGAAAAAGAATGATGATAAACCATACAATAAGGACCTCTGTGGATGAAAACAAGAAGCAATGTTCAAGAAGCAATGTTGTGTATGTAGCTTTTGTAAACTATTGTAGTTGTAAAATATTGTAGCTATAATATTGTTGGATTTTTTATTATTATTGTTGAGGTTATAACTTACTTGGAGACGTGACAAGGGTCATGCTTGCAAGTGATCCAATAAAGCATAGTTTTATTCATAGTTCTAGCACTTGTAATTAGAGTACTACATTTCACACATATAGTCTCGAATGGATTCATATATGCACTAATAGTTCTCAGGTATCCTTAGAAGTACATGAAAGAATGTAGTGGGGTGACATAGGTAAGAAATTTTCAATCTAGGTTCGTGTTTTTTAAAATTTATTGTTTTTGGTCATAAAAAACTCACTATATAAAATAATCATGTAGATGTGGTCCTGGTCAGACCAAAAAATTTACGTTAATTTGACATACATGGTTAGCGGCCAACAAATCTTGTTGAACAAAACCATGATGCAGTAGAGGCCTTAACTAAGCCTGAGCACAACCTAGAGAGGTTGACTCTGGATATCCCAGATGTTGGGATCGATAATTTTCCTTTCCGCTACCTGTGGCATACTATGGGAGTTCTTGGGTTGATCAGTCACATTATACAAATAGTAACTCGCGCCATTATCTGTTACCATGATCACCATGCTTAGATTCTAGTCATAGGGCTAGATTTTATTTTTTGATATATTGGCATGTTTGGATAATAAAGGTTACAGGGCCTCATATGTCTTGGATGAAAATTTGTAAAGCCACACTTTTTCCAAATATTTTGATGAATGGAAACTACTACTGTTATCCTAGTTTATGATGTAAAATATGTGGATGGATATTGTTTTTCTTTCTTACAGATGTTACAAATGTCAATTAACACATAATTAGCCAACACATCAATTAATATGTTTAAATTTCTTGGAATATGTTTATATTAAACGTAATCAAATTCTCTCTCCAAGGGACAAACCCGCAAAAAAATCCTTGACATTGTGAAACTTCTTACCATGTAGACACCATTTAGATGTAATACTATGAGTTGATCATATAATATAATGATCAATCGATGAATACCAAATGAAATGATGTCAAATAATAGCTCAATAAATGCACTATATTCTGCAATACTATTCGTTGTTCGACCAAGGCATATTCCATGAATACTAACTAACTCATCAATGGGTAAATAAATAACCCAAGGTCTGGAAGGCACATTCCAGATACTATGACTAGCGCCATCAACAAAGACAATGTAAGTTTGAGGGATCATCGACATCTGGAAATGATGTGTAACACAAGATAAGAAAGAGAAGTAGAAGAAAATCACGAAAGAAATGAAAAAACAAATTGCCACACACAAAACATGATACAACAATTTACAATGTACCCATGGAGAGGTAGATGCCCCCCGACCTTTGTTTGATCTTCTTAAATAAATTAAAAATTAGGAATAGGTAGATGAAATGAAGGCTCATTGATAATATCAAATGAAAGAGTCAATTTAGAGGGGGATTTGTTTCATTTTTAACGAGCTTGAGACAGAACTATGCTCATGAATTTCATATATTAGTTTCATTTTTATGTGAGCTTGATATGAAAATAACTATGCTAAGACATTTTTTCATTTTTTAGCGAGGTTGACATAGTAAAATAACCATCCTCTCAAGAACTTGTTTCATTTTTTAATGAGGTTGGCATTGTAAAAGAAGCATCCTCCTAGGAGATTGTTTCATTTTTTAATGAGGTTGACACAGTAAAAGAACCATCCTTATAAGAACTTGATCATGGCTTTGAAATGGAAGAAACACATATCAAGGGAAATACATCGATCATGGCTTCCAAGAGGTCTTCATCAAAAGGAAGAATAACTCTCTGGAAATAGCACATGTGAAGAGAATAAAATTGGTAAGAAAATTGATTTCAAATTCCCCCATAGGGTACACCATGTAATTCACTGGATCTAAATTAAAAAAAATCAAGAAAGCAATGAGAGTCTCACTTACATTGGTAAGTGGAAAGATGGGAAAGGTTGCCACATAATTAACCCATGGTGGGGTAGGTACCACTTCCATATAAGGAACATTTAGGGATGTTGGATGAATAGTAGTCGAATCAAAATCAATGAACGAAAGTTGGTCCATAGTCACAATGTTTCCATTGTGAGGGAAATACATCACTTGAAAGAGTGTGGACATGAAAAATTTCATGGCATAGACATAGTCTCACCCAAGGAGAAAACTAAAATCAAATGGGCCTTGGACTACCTTAAGATCGATAAAGATAACTTTTCCTTCGAGAGTAATAGGTAACTTATGAAAGATCGCTAAAGGCTCACTAATGGTTTTGTTGAAAGCTAAAAGATTATATGTAATAGGCACTAGCTAAGGGGAAACCAAAGCTTGCCAAGTGGTTGAGGATACAATACTAACATAAGAACCTTCATTGACATTTACACGACGCACATTCTTACCATACACTTTCACAATTATTTGGAAAGGGGTTGAAGGATGAATACGAGGCCCTAATAGTATACTCAAATCAAATGAAATAGCCTCATTACTTGGAGGGGGTTCAATGGAAATGGGTGAGATGACCCATGTGTAGAATACTTTGAGTTAATAAGAACAACCTAAGTGATATGAATTTAATTCTCCACAAAGAGAGTGGGATCAAATGAATATGGAATTGAGTTGATCACTTGATGAACCAATGGTTCATCAACCTAACATACATATGTTTCTCTATCAAATGGAAGAGTGGGATTGACTTTACATGGAATTAGATCAATCACTTCTTCAATTAACAATAGGTTGGGAGAAAGTTTACGTAACTGGTTTGAAGTTGTTGCTATGAAACAATATGTTTTTCCAACATTTTTTATGCTTCGTCCATATGAGGGTAAAGGTGACTGATGAATTCCTTTGCATAACCTACAAGGAAACCTAATTTTACCCTTTTTCAGAGGAACCTGACAATCACTAGTTGATGGATCAATAGTAAGTTGATAATAATTTTCTAACCATAATTCCAAGACCTTAGGAATACCAAGACAATTGGTAAGGAAGTGGTCACCATTGCAAAGCTAGCAAGCACATTTGGGCTTGCATTGCATGTTGGAAGTTTCCTCAAAATTACTAATACTTACAACCATGGTTGTTTGGTTGACTTCTTTCTTATCTTGCTTCTTCTTCTTCTTCCCTTTCTTCTTCATCTTAGTCACCTAGTTACTAGCATCAAGGATTTTACCAATCGAGGAAGAAGGATGGGAGGAGGAAATGTTAGATGAAGAATATAAAAGGGTCAACATGAGATTGGTGATGCCGAGATGGTGAAATCAGTGTAGGTGATAAACATGGTTGAGCTAGTATTGTTTGAGTATTTGGGACTAAAGAAGTTGAGAAAACCAAATCGGTAAACTTATCGTGAATCCAGGAAGTGAAAATGTAGCCATATAAGGAGGGCCAACATTTCAAAACTTATGAAAAATACTAGGATTATTGTTAATAGGGATTCCTTGATTGGTAACTTCAATAATTGTTTCCATTATATTCAACTAAAATAATTTTTATTAAGAATTTTAATAATATTAACAATTCAAAATCACAACCCACACCTAAATTCTCTAAAAATTAAAAAATAAGCAACACACATTAGTAAATATAAGGGGTCAAACCATGCAAAATAAAATTTTCAAAGTGAATTCACTAGTTGGTGATGAAATCCAATGTCACATAGATCAATGTGAAAAATTAATAAAGATAGAGCAAGTGGAACCAGTTACGGCGATAACCTGCTTAATGAACATGATCTGGTGCAAGTAACTTCTCATATGCCATATTGAGTGAATAATACCCTCCAAAAAGGTGCAAGTGAGTCTATCCAACATCTTTTTTGGGTACAATAGAGACTTCCCCTCCGTTGTCACCTTAGGTAATAGCCCTAAGATTATGGTCTCTAAGGTTACCACTTACGAAAATTTGACCTGGGAGATAGTCATAGATCAAACATACACACAAGGGTAGTGTAACCAAGCTCAATCCCCTTGAAAGTTACTCAAAATTGTTAGTTTTAGGTTTACCTTCACATTACTCCGAAGCACCTTTCGACACCATTTGTAAAATGTGTAAATCACTCTACCATAACCAATGAAGTGGGGTCATTAGGGGAGCTTCACAGAGCCAAACTGTAATAAATGGATTTACTCCCTATCGCAAGATTGTAGTGCTTGTTTGCGGCTTTGAAAAGCTAACTCACTTCCCTATTCCAAAGCCCTACAACATGAGCTATTTTAGGTGGAAAGAGCCCTAAAATAATGAAAATTATAATTGATTTTATTAGTGTTGTTTTCAAGTTGTTGCTTACTCAATAAGAAAATGGATGTGAAGTTGATGGCGTTATGAGTCGACTCAAAACTTTAATGCAATCAAACATGATAATATAATATTTTCACTTTGATGAATTGTAACTAAAGTAAGGAAAGAGGTTTCATTTACTTTTCAACAATACAAGAATCAATGGATCATTTTCAAGATACAAATTAGAGAGAATGTGTTATAAATGGCTTTTGGCCTTTTCTTGAAAATGCAACCTAATTTCCTCAAAATGTAAGTTACAAAAATCAAAATTTTAATCTTAACAACTTCTGCATACCTAAAAACAAACAATGAATTCTTCCTTCAACAAACACAAGCCATAATTTCAATTTGATGTAATGAATTACAAATCACTGTAAACAAAAGATTGTGTTTTCTTATAGAGAGAAATAATCAACATTCACTTGACAAAAACAACAAACTCCAAATCACAAGTGTTTCCTTAAAAACCCTAACTTTTTACTAATACTAATGATTCTTTGCAACCATGAAAGCAAAGTACTTAATCTAATCTTTTGACATAAAAAAATATAGACTCAAACAATCTCAACAATGATTGATCCTTCTTTTAATTAATCAACAATTTAAACCTTGAACCCTAATTTGCAAAAAATAAATAATTCTTCAATAAGCAAACTCAAAACATAGAATCAAAATAGAGAGGAAATTTCCAAAACATAAAAAGGTCTAACTAAACACAATTAAAAGTTCATGGACTCAGCAATTCGAAAACTTAAATTTTCAAAAAATTCCATCATGTGTGTAGGCAATCATTTTGATCCATTTTGCATATGCATTGGTGCTAAGGACTAACTATGAAAATATGTGCTCTGTTGCTAAAGATAAAATTTGTAGTCTTAGAAACTTTTAGAAAAAAATAAAAATAAAACCAAACAATCACAAAATAAAAAATTTTAATATCTTGTAGGAACTCAGATAAGGCTATAAGAAGAGGTTCAAAAGTCAAAATAAGGAAATGATGAAGAATAAAACATTCACAGGTATGGTTGCCAATTTGTTATGGTGGACTAATCCTTCTTGCTAACAAGAAGGATCTCCCTAGATTTCAAACAAAACCTAGAAACAAACATAAAAAGAATTGCTACCTTTCCCTAGGTTATAGCTAAAACATGAAACATTTATTACATGAAGAATCATGTACCTATTTAGCAAAGTGTTTGTTGAAGTCCTTTCAGTTCTTTCCAAAACCAAATTTTCCTCAATGCCATAGAGGCTTTCTTAATGCTTTCCCCAACTTCTTCATCATGCCCCAAAAGGGATCTACATAGAAAAAATCATTCAAACAAATCAAGGTATATTGAATATAAAATCAAAGGTAAATGAAGTTCTAACTTAACATACAACATATATTTGAATCAATAATTAGTTATAAACCATGCGAGTGGTTAAGGAATCTCACAAATAACATCAAAATAAACACAATTAGGAAAGAAAAATTGCTTTTTATTGAATTCAAAGGTGAGAAAGCTTCTAACCTTATTGCGTTGATGTTACAAGCCTCTTCCAATGGTCTCCAATATTCTCCTTGGATGACAAGCCTTCTAGCCCTATTTCAGCAACATAATTTTACCTTTAGTGGCCCTCCCTGACCCTCTAGTTTGTGTTTGGTTTATAGGACAAGAGTAGGAGGTTTGAGATCCTCTTCATAAGGGATGATATCCTCAAAAGGTGGGATTGGGATTCCCCAAAGAGAGGGAATTAGCTCCATGAACAGAGGCATCAAGCATGAGTAAGCATCAACTCAAAGCTTTCAGTTGGGAAATATTTGCTTAATAAAGCTTCTAGAATTTACTTTTTTATTTTTACTTTCATTGATTCATATGCAGTCCATAGTGGAAGACAAAACACACTTTTGCACTAGGTGTAATGGTTATATATTCTTATTCATAGAAGCTAGCTAGGGAACCGTGCATGTACTAAAAAATATGTTTTTCGACCTTTTAATCTAGGAATTTCATTCTCTTTGGGATTTTTTAGCTTCTAACCTTGCAAGGGAATGCTTTGGATCACTCATCGGATGGTGATAGATCCAAATTGATAGTCATGGTGACAAAATTTAGTGTAAAAAAAATAAAGGCTTACTAACATGAAATCAAATGTCCTTTTATTTTGTCGTTTTATATCTATGTCTATATAAACACTATAATATAGTTTACTGTGCGTATTCCACTAGATGAGGAAAACATGTTTGTTATATTTTTTCCTTTATTTCATATTTTAAATGGAGATATGAATGTCAATTATGAAGTTCTGAAAAATCTTTCTTGTATTCTTCCTATTTTTTTTAGCAAGATTAGTAGAAAGATATTGTGTTGCAATTCTCTTTGAATTGAAACACATGTCGAAACTAATTTATCATATATTGAACATGCTACATATGCAACATTTGTAAGAAAATACATGAAAACCATATAAGAGATGAAGAATACCTTATTCCTGAATGGATATGTAACTTCATTTATTATTTTAATAAAAATGGTTTTTATTTGTGGAGAAAAAACATACATGGAAAATAACTTCATAGAAAATAAGAATTCAAATAAATCAAAGTTTATTGTTTCCCTATCTTGTTCTGTATTATCGTCTTTGATTTCCAGTACATATTATATTGTTTTATGTGTTACCAAAATTGCCATAGCAATGATTGTGTCTACTAGAAATGCATCTTCATTATGTGACATATTTGCAAATTTCATATTGGGAAAAAATCAATAATGTGCACAAAGAGGATAAAGTTTTATACACTGATTAAGTTATTTAAACAAAAAGAGTTTTCATAATCAACATTATCTTATTTACGCTTTGGAATTATTTCAAAATATGTAATAGAAAAACCAAAATTTTCAATAAGTTTTGACTCATGTTGTTTGATTAATTGTGTTTTCACAAGAAATGTTATTGTTATTTTTTCTTTCTTATATCTTAAGTTTCTTTCTTGTTTTCCTTATCCAAAATTTTTTGATATTTAACCAAGACAATGCCATGAAAAATCCTTCTAGTTATATTATTACCAATATCTTTGATCGACAATGACATAAAATCGATTTCTTTCTTCCTATTCATGAGCATTGAATTGAAACAAATTCAAAAATGAAAAAAAAGGAAAAAAAAGAGAAAGAGAAAATCTGATACACAGTTAATTAAATGTATGCAAAAGTACCTATTTGCCTTTATTTCTTCATTGGTTTTTGTTGGTCTTGTTTTTTCTATTGCGATATCTATATTTGTAGTACTGCTCATTGCTATGTGTCTCTTCTTGTCCATATCAACTGTGACATCATTCAAATTCGATAAATTTTTCCTGTTCACAAATAATACAGTAAATATCACTGCTTAAAATGACATTATAATTAAAACTATGTGAGTATTGTCTAATGAAAACAAAATAGGATAACACAAATTTATTACTAGTGTACATAAATTCTAAATATATTTTAGTTTGAGTAAACACAAATGTTTCAAAGAAATGCTGAAATTACCTTTTCGCTAAAAATATGCTAAAAATATCGCATGAAAAACACCTGGTGAATGCTTCTATGGACAACACAACCAAAATTAGTGGTTACAATTGTCACGTTACCTTATAAATATTGAACACATGTATTAGATATTCAATGGAGTTTGATATGCAAGTAGGAATATATGTAGTAAAAAAAATCAAATATCAATGGATTTTGACTATGAGGCAAGTGCTATAGTTTCCAATGGATTTTGACTATGACGCAAATGCTATAGTTTCCAATGAAGAAAGATATTGTTAACACATTTATTTTAGAAAAACTTTCTACTAATAATAAAGGTTTATCATTATAAAATAAATTTGATTCAATGTGTCATTCTACATTGTGAAGAATACTATTCTTAAAAATTATTATTTTTATTGTCATATTAGAAAGTGTTATAAGTGAAGAAATATGTGGAAATAGATTTGAAATATTAATTTAATGTGTAATATAGGCAAATGAGAGAAAACACTGGTCAAACAAATGGCCCAGGCACCCCCCTACCCCCCACTTCTGGCACATGATTAGAACTCGTCACAACAAAATCTTTAGACAATGAAAAATGGTAAAAGTAACCAAAGATCACTAGTTCACAATAGATGTTCAGTGAGTAATGAATGCAGTTCTGATATTCTATATTATGGAAGCATAAATCTTCTTTAAATATTCTTTTTGTTCACTATGTGTTTGTAAGACAAGTGTATTGCATGTAAATTGGACAAATTCCTCCTCAAATTTGTGCAGAGGCTAAGGTTTTCCTATCTAAAGAAAGGGAACACGTGGAAAGAGAAAGAAATATTGTTATACGAACTTACCATTTTGAAGATAAGTCATTTCTATTGTCGAACGATTTTCTAGATATGTATTTTCTTGGTGAAGTATTCAAGAAATATCATTGTTCGCTACTTACATTTGAAACAAAAAGGAATTTTTTTTAGAGCTCTTCAAAATTATATCTTGGAGTCTAAGGATTTTTTTCTTTTTTTTCCAGGAGCACATTACATTGAAAGATAATTTAAAGGTCTGTTAAATTTTCAAGAAATATAGTTACAATGAATCAATCATATCATTACCCGTTTGTTCATGCAATGCCCTTCAATATGGATTTTCATGAAAGCATCTAGTTCTTGCTCGTTTTGACTATCATTTCATGATTTTGTGAGTGCTCTGACAAAGTTTTATTGCTTTACCCAATGTTTCTAGAATTAACATGTTTTAAGGTCTTTTACAAAGGAAACATGAGGAGGGAACCTCAAACCCTGTGTGGGAGAGAAGTTGCAAATAGCTATGATTTTATAGAGCTATGTATATTTGTAGATGAGGGGGTATGTGTGAGAGAACAAAGATGAAGACCAAATATTGCTTATATGAATGGAAATTTTCTTCCTTGCATCACATATTGAGCCATTTTCTCAGATTATTTCTCGAACAAATAGTTTAAGACTCATATCCATTATGTTGTGTTTAAGTGAAGGTGAAACATGGAGATGGATAGTCAATATCATTATGTCTCATTGTGGATACATTTTACTATGTGCATGATGCGGTATATGCTAGAGAATGAGAGTGGATAAGTAATTTATTTGGTAGGGATGAAATCAATGTTAAAAGTTTTCCTTGTGTAGAGCTTTTACAGTCCAAGGACGAAGTATGTTCAGGAGAGAACCTGCGTAGATCTATGATTTTATAGAGTTATGAATCTTTGCATAAGATGGAGTATGTGTGGGAGAACATAATCATTTATATTATTAGGTTTCATTGTGCAGATATTTTACTATGCGGAGGATGGGGTATGTGCAGGAGAATGAGGGTGCATTTCATAACTTTATTTAGGAGGGATGAAATTAGGACAACGTATTTGTAGGAGGATATGGTTTCCATAGGGAAATCAATGTCTTCTATTATTATTATGTTTCATTATGAAAATATGGAACTATGTTTTTCATTCATGACATAGTTGTTTCCCCTACCACTAACGAAAGTTGTTGCGTAGAGCTATCATTTAATAGAGCTATGAATCTTTGTAGACTGAAGTCTGTGTTGATGAATATTATTATGTTTCATTCTTAGATATTTGATTGTGTAGAGGATGGGGCATGTGAGGGAGAACAAGGTATGTATAGGAAACATTATTCAGTAGGGGCGAAACTAACGTTAAACTATAAATTTTAATATGTTATTATTGTGTTCCAATGTGCAAAGATTGCTTGTGCAAAACTTTCCGTATGTAGAGGTTTGTAATATGCAAAGAATTTTTTATTTTTATTTTATTTTTTATTTTTTATTTTTTTTTTGTTTCTGCACAAAAGAAATTAATTTTAAACTATTTTTCATTTAAACTTTTGCATATTTATTTAATAACATATCTAGTTAATGTGTCTATAGTTTCCTTGTTTTATTTCTTCGGTTAGTGTTTTCGTGTGTAAAAATATAAGTGACCCACATATGAATTGTAATACCTAGAAGTTTCAATAGGATTTAGTTGATTTCATGAAAAATATTTGCTACACTTGTGTATAGATTTGCTTACACAAAAATTTAAATGTGCAGAAAGCCCCGCACACTAATTGTTTGCACAAGTAATGCTCTATACACTACTTATCACTCTTAAGGGTATTTAACTTTTGTTTTTAATTCCGAAGTGAGAAATTTCATTCACATTGTTAATAAGGTTTCACGGGGCAGCAAATGCAATAATATATACAAAATAATGGTTATCGTCTAGTAGTGTTGTTGGACTTGGCATTATTTCAAAGCGTTAAAATATTAAATCTAAAATCATGATTTTAAAGAACTAAACTAATTTCTTTTTCTGAATTTGTCTACTCCTATATTGATACAAAATAATTTTACAAACAGGCCTCGGCCTCGAGAAATCTAGCCCAGAGATGCAGCATGCTCATATTACATAACTGAACACTGACCAAAAAGACCTACTGAAGATCGACTAGAAGGGCTTCTAGGATCATGACCTTGACTAGTTCATAGAAACAAAAAACTCCAATATCAAAATTGAAGACTGACCAGAGGTAATTCAACAACCAAAATAGGATACCTGGGCCGAGGCAAGAAAACAGAGAAGCGCTACCCAAATCAAAACTGAAATCAGACCCCAAAAACAACTATAACTGAAATCAAGACCCAAATACACAGCTAGAAGAATACCGCCCATGCAGGGGAAACCGGCAATTTGACTTTGGAACAAAGGACTGAGTGTGCGAACTGTATAGCATATAATGGCAATAAAATAGGAGGGAATTAAGCACCTTCGAGCAACGGAGAAACAAAAACCATTGAACGCAGACCTGATTAAGCTTCATGAGAGGTGGAAGGCTGCTCTTCAATGATGCGGCACCCATAATTGTAGGGGTCTTCATCCTCAGAGGGATGGCCCTCTTTTCCTGAAGAACTGCCACCAGTAGGGACGTTGGGACTAGCTTGATTATTCATGATCTGGGTTGTAGTTCCCTTACTCGGACCAGGATCCTTACTCTGCTTATTGTCAATCTGAGAAGTACCATGCCTATCTTCTGCCCTCATCTCCAAAGTCACTCCAAGGGTCACAACAACCTGACCAAAAGTAACCTCTCGAAGCTCAATGGTGACTGAAGCTAAGAAGGATAAATTACTTAGAGTATAGAGGAACTGAAAACGAGCGGTATGAGATGGAGAATTGAGAGAGCGTGTTGTTGAATTAAGCTACCCATGACCCCGTCCATGACCACTTTTGGTAATAGGATAACAGTCAGAGCAGAAGTCTGAGGAGTATGACGAGGAGTCCATAGTGGAGGAGGAGGGCTGGTGGATAACTCGCCCCCAGGAGCTTGCCCTCCTACAACTCATTCTTTGGTGAAATCTGGCCATAGTGAGAAGAATAGGAGGTTTTGAATGGGTTGCAATACTGTGGAGGCAGAGGGGGACAAAAATGTGCTTAGCTTCAGCACACAGAGGGGCACTGGGAAGGACAGAGGATGAACTACTATTGAAATTGAAACAAGGGTTGTGAGAAACATGAAGGCTCAATGATAAATCCACACAGCAATCCAGAGCCCAATGTTTCCTTGGGCTGGTTTGAGAGCGCAGCTTTAGACAACAAGGCAATAATGCGAGCACAGGGGGGAGTGTGAATGAGTCCAAGGAGGGGCACCATGATCGAAGAATTAACAGGTTGGTGTGGAGGTACAAGCTGCATTAACGCAACATTGAAATTGAAAGCAGAGGAATTAATGACCGTCATTCCACAAGGTTGAGTGGCGGTGGTAATAAGCCACATGCCAACCCACCAAGCCACCCACGTACCGATCACATCATTAAACACCTGTATCCGAGAGAGATAGATCTTGTTGCACCAGAAGAGTGTAGTCTTGTTTGAGTTGTATTTCATTAGAACTGCTAAATGGACTAGAGAAGAATGGGAGTTGTTGATCGATGCCTTGATTAGCCAGTCTATCGGCTACCTTATTAGCTATTGACCAAATGTTCTTGAAGGTGATGTTGTGTGGTGCCCTGAGCCATTCTTCAATGTGTTCCAATCTACTTAGGAGCCGCCAGCTCAAAGCGATCTTTGCTTATGAAGTGCCTGAGTGAATCCGAATAACAACCTCTATTAAGATTTGAGAATCCCCTTCTACCTCTAGAGGGAAAAAAATTTCTATTTCTGCTATACAAATGCCCTTCCATAAGCCTTCAAGTTTGGCAACGTTGTTGTTCTCTCTTCCAAGTGAACCATGATATATGTGCAGAGCAGAGCCTTTAGCATCTTTGAAGATACCAGCATATCCAGCCAGCCTAGGATTGCCCTTAGCAGCTCCGTCAAAGTTCAGTTTGTAAGAGTGGATGGCAGGAGGAGACCAGAATTGGGGAGACTCAGTGTGGATGGAGGAGCTGGGCTTTATTTGAGCTAAAAAAGTGAGGTCCAGGTTCCAATTGTCCAGAATGAGGCATTCCTGGGGTGAATCTAGCAAATCAGAGTCTTGCCAATGTCTTAGAGCTAGATTTTCTTGAAGGTTTTGTTTGAGAAGTAGCCAAATAGTGTCAAGGGGTGTGCTATGATTTTTAAAGATTCTATTATTTCTTTCCTTCCAGATGATCCAATAGACAAAGCCCGGTAAGAGGTTGTAGAGGGAATAGAGTAGTAGACTTCGGAAAGGATGCTGAGGCCAGTTCCTAATGGTGTTTAAAATATCTCCCACACATCTGCCCGTTCTTTTGTTGAATTGTGCTATTCTCTCCCAAAGTTGAGCTGCTAATGGGCAGGTGTCCAAGAGATGCAAGATAGTCTCTGTGTGAAGATTGCAATTGGGACATCTGGAAGGCCCAGTAAATCCTTGCTTTTGTAGATTGTCCCAAGTGAGGATCCGTTGTTTGCTTAGTAGCCAAAGGAAAGTAGAGACCTTAGGCCAGATACTTGGTTGCCAAACCTGATCCCATAGTTGATCCTTTATGATCTGCGTGGGTTGATAGAGAAGTTGGTATGCTTCCTTGGTAGTGAACATACCTTTAGGTGTATATCCCCATCGCACTTTTTCCTTCTGATCAGAGAGTTTAATTTTCCTAAGTTTGAGCTCTTGATCGATCTCTTCATAAGTTTCCTCCTGCTAGTTAGCTTGCCAGCTGTTAGCTATCTCCAAAGTTGAAAGCCTTGAGGGGATTGCTACTGCGAAAATTGATGGACATGGATTTGATCATTGTGCTGCATAGTCGCTTGCCACTTAGGTTTGTGGAAGAGAGAGGAGAGTTTGGGAAGTTGTTGCCAAGAGTCCTCCCAAAATCTTGTTGTGGTACCCAAGTGGATTCCCCAAAAAGCCGTGCGCTTGAATAAAGGCACTATGTTGCTTGGCCGAATTCCAAATTAGCGAGCTCGGGGTGGTCATGCTGATGTGGATGAGATCCTCCATTGGACTGCCTGGAGCATATTTGGCTTGCCAGATATGTGCCCAGGGAGTGTGCAGTTTATAGATCCAGTTCCACCAGATGTGAGCGCCCATGGTGTTATTGCTGTGGAGGGGATCCCTTAGACCAAGCCCACCAGTTGACTTCCAAAGACAAACCTCAGTCCATTTGACCAGAGCCCATTTTCTATTGTGGCCAGAGGAACCCCAAAGAAAATTTCTTTGAAGATGGCGGATTTTTTTAAGAACCCATTTAGGGGCTGCCAATATAGAAAATAAGTACATAGGCCTGGCTTGGAGAATTAGATTTAAATAAGCCTTCTAGAAATGTTGAGCGAGCAGTAGGTCCAAGAGGAGAGCTTGGTTGCTAAATTGTTAAGGAGGGTTCTCTAGGAAGCATTCTTGATGGCTGAATCAAACAGGGCAGCTCCAAGATATTTCGAAGGAAGCATAGCTATCAGGAAGACCAAAATCCTGGCTATATTTCTCTGAGTGAGAATGGGAGTACGGAAGAAGAAGTGCTGGGATTTGGAGGCATTGATAGTGGTGCCAAAAGCTTCTGAGAATAGACTGAGCAGGGACATGAAGGCAGAGGCCTCTTGGACTGACAGATGGCTGTAAAGCATATTATCATCGACAAACTGTTGGTGAGAGATGGGGGGTTGACCATGTAGCGAAATTCCCTTTAAGGAGTGTGAATTGATAGCAGAATGAAGAAGGCAATTAAGTCCTTTGGCCATGAGAACAAAAAGGAAGGGGGAGAGAGGATCGCCTTGACGAATACCCTGGGAGGGACGAAAGGGCGAGGAAGGAGAACAATTAAGAAGGATGGAGAAACAGGGGAGGAAATAAGATTCATAATCCAATGAGTCCAGGTAGCATTGAAGCCGAATGCAAGTAACATATGATTAATATAGGTCCAGCTAAGTTTATCGAAAGCTTTAGAAAGATATAATTTGAGAATCATACCTAGATTTTTTAGAATCTTGATTGAGTGGATCACTTCATGTGAAAGAATGATACCATCCAGAATCTGGTGCACTTCTACATAGCCTGTCTACTCTAGCAAAATGAGCAAAGGGAGAAGAGGTTTGAGCCTGTTCGCCAAGACTTTAGATGTGAGTTTGTAGATTACATTGCAAAGTGTGATAGGCCCATATTTATTAGGTGTAATAGATTCTTCCACTTTAGGAATGAGCGCTATGAAGATCGTGTTTAGGGAAGGAAGGATCTAATGCATTGATCATGATTCTTCCACGAGCTCACCACTGTTTTAATATGCTCCCAGAAAGCATGAAAGAAGTTGGCTGTTAAGCCATCAGGGCTAGGCACTTTGCCATCCTTGAGTTAGGTCATTGCGTCCTCCACTTCCTGCATAGAGATAGGCTAGAGAAGCATATTGTTGTGGTCCGCGGTGATGATTTTAGGAATTTGATGTGTAATAGATCGAATAGCTTGATTTCTGCAGCCCGGGGGCTCCCGAAGAATGTCCTGAAAGTATTCTTTGAATTCCTGTTCCACTTCTTCATGCACCTCTAGACGCTCCCCTTGCCAATTATTAATGAAGGCAATGTTATTGTGCATTCTCCTTTGAATGGTAGACCTATGAAAGAATTTTGTATTTTTATCCCCATCCTTAAGCCATTTGAACCTAGATTTTTGACGCCACAAGGTCTCTTCTTGTTTCCCTCGTGCTTCAATCTTGGTCAAGAGGGCCTACTCTAGTTGTGCATAGTCTTCTGTTCTTCCCTCGGAGATAATACACTGTTGCAGTGTGTTCATTTACTGCTCCAGCACTTTCTGATGGTTAAAAATGTTACCAAACTGAGTGTGATTCCATGATTTGAGAACTTGTTTGAGGTGTTTTAACTTTTGTTGAAACTGGAACATCTTGGCTCCTTCAGGGGGAGTGAAGGATTTCCAGGCATCATTAACTACTTCTTTGAAGTTAGGATGAGAAAACCAAAATGATTCGAAGCGAAAAGGTCTATTGCACTTAGAGCCCGGATGTGACCACTATAGCATTATGGGCCAATGATCAGAGCCCACTTGAGGCATGATGGAGGCATGAAAGTCCCCACCCAAGTGAATGGCATTACCCAACATAAGGAATCGATCCAGCCTGGAAGCTATATGCTATGGTCCCCTTCTTTTATTGGTCCGTGTATACATACCATTAGAAGTTTGTAGGTCCATTAACTGATTTCTGTGGATGAATACTTTGAACATGATACTGTCACCTTCCAGCCTCGATCTTCCTCCTGATTTTTCTCCAAAGTTATGATGATGTTGAAGTCACCACCACAGATCCAAAGGGGAAAGCTCCTGACAGAGTTGAGAGCTGTGAGAGTGTCCAACAGATCCAACATTTTTTGTAAATCTTGTGGGAAATACACATTAGAGAGATGACCATGGATATTGGTCCTTATTAGGTGGAAAGTTGTCTGAATAAAGTAGTGTGAGGCGTGAAAATCATGAAGGGAGAGAACTTGAGGGTTGCACATGATTGCTAGCCATCCAGAAGCCCCTGAATCATCCACTGAGACTGAATGACATCCTAACCAGGCTTTATTTAGAATCTTTTCCAGTGCAGTGCTATTGCATTTTGTTTCTTGTAGAAATACTAATGAAGGCTTATCTTTCTGGATCATATTTTTTAACATTCTGTGTTTTGCAGGGCTATTAAGCCCTCTGACATTCTATGAGATGAGCTTCATGAGGAAAAGTGAGGAAGAGATTTGAAAAACTTGGACAGCTTGGGGAATCTACCAGATTCCACTAGAATTTCTGCAATAATAATGGTCCTTTGTAGATATGTTTTACGCCCACGTTTCTTCGTGTCTTTCAGTAATTTTTTTCCATCCCACGGACTGCCTGCCTGAATACCAAGACATTTGTTATGCTTTGCTCTAGCTAAAACTACTTCAATTCTTTTGATTTGCTGGGGGAGTATATCACTGAATTCTTTTTGTCGACACACTGTTTCCAGGCTGAGAATGTCCAGACCTCCTAGATCTACACTCAATGGTTCCTCATCCATGAGTATAGGTATGTTTTGTGCTTCCTTGTTTGGCTTTTGATGGATACTGAGAGCTAGAGCTGCATCTATCTCCATGTTGGAATTTTAAAGGGTTGTATCTTGATCTTTATTATCATATGAGGTAGAGGCGGGGATGATGGTGAGATTAGAGGTTGAGAGCGGAGCTAAAGATTTTTGAAGAGAAGGAGGTGAAGTAGGAGGTGGATCTGAAGGAGGGATAGAAAGGTGATCCTCCAAGTTATTTTGAGAGGTCAGGATTTCGAAGTTGTTCAGTGTTTCATGTTTCTTGAGATTATTTGGGGCGACTGGATATTTCTTGGCATGCTTTCTTCAACTGGTGACCTTTTTGAATCCCTCAGCATCTTTGCTAGTCTCAGTGACAGGGGCTTTAGACTGAAGATTCAGTGGGCAATCCCTGAAAAGGTGGCCATGCTCATGGCATTTCCTGCAATGAAAAGGAACATGCTCGTAGTCTATTGTTTGAACCCATTCAAAATCATCATGAAATAGACTTACTGAGTCCATGAGTGCTTTGGCTAGATGCATGTGTACACAGATCCTGGCATAGGAGGTGTATCTTTGATGTTTAGTTTCCTCAGCGACCTTGATAAAAACCCCCAGGCCATTGCCTATGTCCTTTAGGGTCTCCTCGTCCCAGTATTCCAGGGGAAGAGAGTACATTCGGATCCATATTGGAGCCCAGTTGAAATCTTCTTTGTCTGGATTGAATCACTCTATCCAGTCACGAAGGTACAAGCCTGCAGAGTTGAAGAAGTATGGGCCTCCCTCAAAGATACGAGTTTTGTCCTCCAGACAGTTGAAAATAGCAACGAAGAAGCCTTTGGGACAAAGCTGTAGGGTAACTTGTCCTTTGGGCTTCCATTTGGAAGTGATCCATCCTTGCAAGGCCTTTTCAGTAGGCCAAAGTCCTAAGAACTTGCCTATGAGTGCATGATCCCTCATATATTGGATTTGTTCGTTGATTCATTGGCTCAGAGATCTATTTTGGTTCTTTCTGAAGATTTGAGGATGCATGTAGCTGAGGATTCATTTGGCTATGATGTTGAGGCAATCTGGTCTATGTCCTTTCCTTTAGAAGCTGTGGAGCTTGTAGCAGAGTTGCCAGCATTGTCAATGGCAGGATCGGTAGCATGGGCGGCCAGTGAGGTGGAGCCGGGACTGGCATTCATATATGTTCTTGCAGAGTTGTTAGGAGAGGTACCGATGGGGGGAGGGGGGGTTGTGCCCACCCCTCCGGAGGGCGGTTTCATGGAGAAAGAGTCAGCAGAGAGGCGGATTCAAGGATGTAGTGTGCATAGCGGAGAAGGGCAATAGGGTTTACACAGGAACCCTAGCAAGAGCATCGCTCGGCCATTGCTCCATCTCAACACTTCATCTCTCAAATCTCCATAACCTTAATACTCATGTTCTAGTGGTGATAGTGTTACAGAGGTTTTTTCACATGGCTCATATTAAGTTCTCTAAGTATGCTCCATTAGAAATCAAGAAATCTGCAATAAAAGGCAAATAATAATAACAAATCATCTCATAATGTTTATCACATTATAACTAAACTAAATTAATTTTAATGTATATTTTCAAAATTAACACAAATGCATATATTTGGGATTTCCAATGAAGTCCATTGTGTGGAAAAAGCTTTCAAGATTTTGTTATGATTCTTGAGCATTAACATATTAATATTAATGTATAAAGTTTTACTAATTGACTTAAGAAACACAATGAAAATCTCCATTCAAATTCAAGATTGCAACACATATAATGTTGAATTTTATTAATAATATAATGTTTGTGTTTTTTACTAATAGCCTAATTTTAATATGAATCTAATGCAGAGTGAAAAAGTTGAGTCGAAAGTTTTATTGTAAGAATCATTTTCTGTGCCTTTTCTTGCCTTCACATATCCTTTTGTCAACAACTTTGTAGTTCACACATGTATCTGTTCAACAATGTGTTAGAATTATAGAGAAAAGTGGAGAATTTTTTGTTTATTGTTTATGAGTTGTCTCCGCACAATGAAATCTCCTTGAACAATGAAATCTTCCTACACAATGGAAGCTCTCTGCACAAATCTCCACGATTAATTAGTTGGTTAAAGGCTATGTAATGCCACAGTAAACCAATAAAATTTGAAGTCGCATAAAATCAATATATGAATTTGATTTGGAAATATAATAAATATCTACCATTATGTACAGTAGAGAGATATGAGGAAAACATAATAAAACCCTTTTCTGGAGCATCCCACTCTGCAAAAATTTAAAAGATGAAGATACTAAACATTATTCAAGTTTCATAATGAACATGAGTACTTTCATGTTTCACGTTGATGACTTATATGTGTTCATGGCATTATATAGGAGCTCAAAGCATAAGTCTCTAACATTAAGCAATAGAAACATAGTAACAAGAACTATATCAAGTTTCAAATTTCAATCATCATAGCTATGATTACCATAAACAAACAAAATACAGATGAACACAAGATCTTATGCAACGCGTTAAGAACTATGATTGTTAGAGAGAACCAATTATATCGGTAACTAAAATTATGAATGGTTCACTCACTTTGTTATTCTAGCATCCTTTGTTTAACTAGTTTCTCCTACATTCGAGAAAAGTAAATGTGTTAGTCCCAATGGGAATTGGGATTTCGCTCCCATAAACAGTTATATGGAAAGGGGAAACTACAAAATAAATAAAGTAACTACATTGGGAAATTATGCAAGGTGATATTAACAAAATTAATAAATTATGATGACTAAATACTAGTAAACAAAAAACAAATATGCAAAGGTTTAAGGACACTTACAATATGTGAAAACATATACGCTAATTGTTTCACTATGACCTATCTTTTGCATCCATGGTTTGTTGAACCAATGGCTTCAACTTAGCTTCAATAAATTATTTCATTGGACCTATTGCAATATGTAGCTTAACATGTTGATTTAATAACTACTTTTCGATCTCCATGGCCTCTTTTTGTAATTGGACAGCTAAGATAAACTTCTTGTCATTAATACTAACAAAGCCAATTAGCCATTTGATAAGTTATTATGAAGTAAAATCCATTGTATCATCACATTTTTTTTCCATTGACTCTTTCATATTTTCCGGTTCAAATGTTAGCATACATTTTATGATTGACTCAAAATTTTGTATGATGCGTGGGTTGTCTAGATCTTGAAAAATTTTCATTGCCTCTACAAATGCATTACTTATTCTATTATTTATTCTCTCACACTCATAAATAATGTTTTCTACTATATTGATGCTTCTATACCATCTAACTTTGACTTTCCTCATTCAATTAACATTTGGAAATTCTCTATTTTTCTTGTCTAGGTCAGACAACAATTCAAGCCTTTGAATAAAAGAAAGTAAGTCATTTTTAAAGAAACACTTTTAGTTAATATTACTTCTCATGAAATCGAGAAATGAGTTGATTTCCTATGCTAACCACAACAGATCAAAAATCACCTTCCATGCATGTACAATGATTTCTAACCTTTGGCATATAATAGCTACAATATAACATTTCACTGCATTAACGAGTTTAAGCTCTCTAATAGATCCATGATATGTGCAGACAGTGGGAATTAAAGATCACATAATATGTATTGCTACTGGAGTCGTCAAAAAAGGACCCATATTTGATGCATTTTATAGCTCTTCGATTGTTGCTTTCAATACTAGTTTCTCTTCTTCCTGTTGCTCAATAGACACTTCAAGTGCATTTCTAGTAGTTTCATGGAATATCATAACACTAGGGTCTTCAATTCTAGAAATATGAGCATTCATTTCTACTTTTCCAATAATGTTTTTACTATGCACCATTAATTTCTCGAGCTTCATTATTTTACCATCCATGTTCAAAGAAGTTACTACCCAATTAGGTAGTATATTGCTTTCAATTTCCATGTTGATAGCTTCTTTCTTGCTTCTTATTTCTAGGGGACTTTTGGATTTTTCCAAGTCAGTCATGTTCACTTTGTCTATAATAAATGTCTGATGAGGCTCCTTTCCATCCCTAGTAGCGGATAACTGACCATCAATTAGCTTTGTAGTTTCAACATATTTTTATTTTCTTTCACTCTAAGATGGAGCCATAATAGTTCCAGATGTGAAAACTAAATATTACACATGTTTTCCAGCTCTTTCTATTTCCTTTGTTTTAGTGTTGATGCTCACTTCTTCAACAATTTCTCTAGTACTCATACTCAATTCCTGATTATTTCTTTAAGCACTATGACTCTTCTCGTTGTTTTTTGCAAAGGCTTTTCAATATGATTTCACATTTGATAGCACCTAGATGTGCGATAAATATTCATTCTAGATCAATGCCTCACTAGGATTCAACTTATTTTAAATTAAAACAATGAAAAGACTTCGTAAGGTCTCTAAGGTGGCTTCCATTCTTCATGATTACTCATGCAATGGTAAATGGAAAATAAATAAACTTTTTTTTCTTTTTTTATTCAAATTTAACTTACAAATCACAGTATTTCTTGTAAAATTTACTAACAAAATACCTATCCAAAAATATTCTTGGAAGAATTAGTGGTTTACCTCGAAACCCATAAAATCAATAACCGTATAATTTTTTCTTTCTTCATGTATCCCTTTTCTCTAGAGGAAAACTTGTGCTTTGCCATATATTTGATGGGGATCTTATCTATTTATAATGTAAATAAATTTCTTTACAAAATTATCTTGAATTAGAAAAAAAATTGAAATAGTTTCTTGCCTCCACGGTATGGGATAAGATAAATTCATCACTTCTTCATTAAAATTGAAGTTAGGTTTATGCATCAAGTCATCAAAGACATGACTAAAGACGAGGGTTGTTATTAGATACACCATCATGAAGAATCTACCTCTTTTGATCAAATTCACTAATTAAAAAGCCAATTCATTTGAAATAAAATCAAGCAAGTCGAATACATATTATTTTTTATATGAATAATGGAACATATAGAGAATAGATCTTGGGATAGTCACCATAGTTTCTTGGCCTGTTAAACAGACATACATCCAACAAAACTATCAAAATGATTCTCTAAGAAAAGTAACATATAGATAGGAAATATGAGAAGGAACCTCAAAAACTCACGAAATGAACTCATGTATGATGTTCTATCCACCTCCTATGACTCTAAAAGAATATATGGAGTTGGTAGCTTGAATATGAGCCTAAATTCCTCCAAAGTCAAAGAAAAACTATTATTATTGGCTGCTACCATATTTTTTCTCATATTTAAATCAAATTTCTCTACAGACAAGTAAATGATTTGTCTGGAATCAAATACTTCTAGAACGCATGCAACATTTGCTAATCAAGTAGATCAAATATTATCAATATTCTTTTGTTGCACAAACATACTCACATATTGATATTAAAAAGTTGACCACTGAAAAATTTGATCGATAAACACAAGCAATTTAATTATATTTATGAAAATAACTTCTTTCCTTGCCCTCATAGTGATTTTTACTCTGTACTTTTAAAATATTTTGTCAATCATCAATGTTTTCAATGCGCTTTAGATATAGATTTATAGATGTGCTAAAAAACCAACACCTATTACTATTTTTCATGTGAAATTTCTTTTATAGGACATTATCAATAAACAAAGTCGAAATTTATGGGAAATAGTAGAATTAACTCACATAGGCTAAATGAGCTAAAATTCTCCTAAAAAATAGAGAAATTTTGACATGATTTTCAAGAAACTTAGCACAAATATTTGGAAAACTGGATTATAGTAGGCAAGATTCTGGATTTCTAGTATTGGGGAAATTATTGGTAATACCAACTTTTCTACATTTTCTTGTTTTTCGCTATCTATTACTATTCTATGTGTGAAATTTGTTTGAAAAACATTTTGAATAAATAGAAATTCAGAAACAACAAAGATGATGTTTTAGCCAAATGGTGAAAATAATTTAAAAACAAATCTCGAAATTCATAAACCATTTACTTCATGTATGAATAAATTAAATGTGAATCTTTTTTAATAATTACAGTTAACTTACATGCTATGAATAGTTGCATCAACTACTATATTGATGTCAGGGTAAACGAAATAACATTTACGTTCCTGATTGTGTCTCAATTCCTCCATTCCTCAAAAGGATAATGTACCATTAATGTCATTATCTAATGTAAAAAAATGACGAAACCACACTCCATTTGTAGTGTGCCCCTCCTACATTGATTATAATTACCTAATTGCATTAGCATCAATTCCAAAGCTTCACACAAGAAAAGCTTCGCACAAGTCTAGCAAATATTTTTAAGGTTTATTTATGAGATTACAAATATCCATGTGAACAAATAATGAGATAAATGATGAGGTTTTTGGATTATTAGCTTTTATTTATTGCTTGAGTCGCTAAATGTTTTGTTTTGGTGCTTTTTACAAGTAGTACCATGCATATTCATCACACTCAAAGTATCTGTAGTATACATAGGGGGGATAGTATGGGGTACAGAGGGTGGTACCCAAGGGAATAATGTAATAATGGAATGGGCCATAGTAATAAATAACATGGTTAACCTGTATCATGTAAGGCACCACAAATAGTTAGCAACAATGTAATAATCCCATCGTATTAGATAGATGGTATTGAGGGAATCATGGTAATGACCCATTGTATTGTATGTATGAGGCCTATATAGAGGCTAGAGACTCCCCATTGAGAGAGGTAAAGGAATATTGTATGAACAGGCATATAGCTTGTGGAGTGTTCTCCTTCCTTAAGGAGTGAATGTATGGTGTTGGCCTACCTTAAGGGTTTGATCAATAAAGAAGCATTTATATATCTATTCAGATCTTATTATTCTTGGGTATATTTGTATTTTCATATATTTTCAAGTCAGATCTATAACAAGTGGTATCAAAGCACTTTCTTGGGCAAAGCGGAATATTTTTATTTTTTCTTTTGCAAGAACTTTTTCGGGCAACAGGTTTGTAGGTCAGATTTGTATGTTCTGGTACAAAATATGCAGAATATAATTGTAGAACTAGGTTTTTTGTGAAAAAATACCCAATTTGAAAAAAAAAAATCAGCTGAATCAGAGTTCGGATGAGGGAGATATCATTGATTTAAAAATCAGCTTTGTTGTAGACATTTTTCAAGGCAGCGAGTTTGCAGATCAGATCTGTACGTTTTGGGGAAGCATTTGCAGAATCTAATTGTAGATCTAGATACTTTGAAAAAAATACCCAATTTTAAAAAACAAATCAGTTGAATCGGAGTCCGGATGAGGGAGATATCGCTGATTTAAAAACAACTCTTTTTTTCAGAATTTTTTGTGACGGTGGGACAGTTGCAGCACGAATTTGGAATTCTAGTCCCTAGATCGGGATTTCTATCACATGTTAAGATGCAGAATGGTTGTTCCATTTCTGAAATCAGGTCATAATAAATATTCTGAGAAATGTTGACTGAACTATGGCCACTTTTAATGTTCACTAAGTAAGTGATTTTTTTTTTGTGCCATCTAGCAAGATGTTTTTTACAGGAAAGGATGATAGCCCTACTATTGAAGAATTCATACAAAGTCAAAAGTTCACATGTGGGAAACATTGGAAAATTTTATTATCCCTTGGTTTCCAAGATGAGGCTACCAAATGGTGGAACTCACTTTACAACAAGTAGTTGTCTGAACTTTCGGATAGAGAATTTGAAAAACTCCTTTTGGACAAATGGTCTCATTCTAGAAAATAGGGGAATGAGACATGTAAGGGGTTATTTTCTACTAGTATCTCCTTATTGCAGGTTCATGGATGTATTCAGAAGGATAAAATCATTGGGTTTATAAATCCTAGTCACAAGCATAGTTTTATCAATGTTAATTTGGAAAAAAAATTGCAAGTTCCAGCAAAACACATTGAAAACACCCAGGTTGATAATGAGGATGTTCAAATTTATAAAGATTTGAAGCTTTCTATGGATAAGTATGTGTTGCATTATGATTTTCATGCTTCAGAAATGGCTAATGTGGATGTGGTTTTGGGATACTCTTGGATGGAATCTGTGGGTACTATCAATATTAATGTGCAGAAGAAATTCCTGAAGCTCTGGTATAAAAAGAAGAAAATTACATTACAGGATATTTCCATCAATAAACAGGTAGAGTCCACAGAGGTTGAAGAAGAATATGTTCTAGGGACTGACACATCAGATGATGATCCCTTGATGGTCGACAACCAAACACAAGCATCAAACCAGGTACAAGAAAAAAAGGTAGAGTCCAAGGAGGCTGAAGCAGAAAATGTTATAGGTACGGATACATCAAATGAGGAATCTGTGGTCGAAGTAATATTGGAAGATAAGAAACAACAATAGATGAAACAACATGTACCAGATACTAATCAGGCTCCTTTAGGTGGTGAATTAAAGAAAGATACATCGGTGGCTAGCAATTCAGCATATCACCACCCACATCACCCCACAAGAAAACAACCAACACGATGGTAACAAATTAGCCACAAGGACAACAATCCCCACATGAAAAATAGAGAGGGGTGACGATCCATCTGCTACACATCAATAAAGAAGAGCTGTCAGGATCAACTTCCATCTCAAGCGAGCGAGGCACTAGTTGGATCGAGGGTTCACCTTTCTCTTGGATGGCTAGATGCACGTGCATGGTACCATTGGACTACTCTTTTGAGTAGATCTTATTATATGTGTTCTTCTTATGTTTCGAGGACAAAACATGTATAAGGGGGGTGAAATGTAGTGTACATGGGGGGATAGTATGGGGTACATAGGGAGGTACCCAAGGGAATAATGTAATAATGGGATGGGCCATAGTAATAAATAAATTGGTTAACCCGTATCGTGTAAGGGACCACAAGTAGTTAGCAATAATGTAATAAGCCCATTGTATTAGATAGATAGTATTGAGGTAACCGTGGTAATGACCGATGGTATTGTATGCATGAGGCCTATATAGAGGCTAGAGACTCCCCATTGAGAGAGGTCAAGGAATATTGTAGGAATAGGCATATGGCTTGTGGAGTGTTCTCCTTCCTTAAGGAGTGAATGTATGGTGTTGCCCTACCTTAAGGGTTTGATAAATAAAGAAGCAATTCTATCTATATTCAGATCTTATTATTCTTGGGTATATTTGTGTTTTCATATATTTTCAAGTCAGATCTATAACAGTATCAAAAAGTTTAACTCTTAAAAATATGACTAATTTCATGAATTTAATAAAATGTTAAAGCAACAGTTTTAACAATGGAATTATAAGTGTAGAAATTTGTGAAAGTAATAGTCACCTCTTAATCAGCTCCCAAACCCATGGTAATAAAAAAGCCTTAAAAATATTTACTAGATGTATGCAGAGCTTGATTTTGCGGAGCTTTCACTATATGAAAATCTCTGCACAAGGAAATCTTTGCACATTGCTTTACATGAAAAGCTTCATACACTATTTAAAATATTTAAGCACAATGAAAACTTACATTTTAAGTCATATAAAATGAAAACTTTGTACAATTTAACATTGATGTGTGCACTTCTTGCTTTTGTACGTGCATTCATACATTAAGACAACTGGGACATAATAACGAGTGTTTCTTGCTAAAAAGATATTTGTAAAAGCAGTAGTCATATTTTATTAGCTCCCCAAACCATGATAGCTAATAAATCTTAAAAATATTTAGTAGATTTGTACGGGGATTTCACTATGTGAAAATCTCTGCACATCACTTTGTGTAAATATCTGCACACTGTCTAAAAGATTTAAGTATAATGAAAACTTAAATTTTAACCCTATACGATGGAAAATATATACAATCAAATAATGATGTATGCAATTATCGCTTTTGTACATGCATTTGTAAAAAATTCCTTATAGTGAAAGTTCCATAAAAGTAAAGATGTGGACAAGCAAAGCTTCACACATTGCTTTATATGGAAAGCTTCACACACTATTTAAAAACTTTAATCACAATGAAAACTTACATTTTTAAGACTTGTACAGTGAAAACTCTGTACAATGAAACACTGATGTGTGAAATTATTTCTTTGGTACATGAATTTATAAATAAAGACAAGTGGGACAAATTAACTAGTGTTTCTTGCGAAAAATATATTTGTAAAAGTAATAGTCATATCTTACTTAGCTCCCCAACCCATGCTAGGAAATAAAACATAAAAGTATTTACTGGGCCTGAGTGGATCTTTCATTGTGTAGAAAGCTCTGCACAAGAAAATATCACCACACTACATTACATGCAAAGCTTCGCACAATATTTAAAAACTTTAATCAAAATGAAAACTTGCATTTTAAGCCCTATATAACGAAAAATATATACACTGAAACATTGATGTGTGCAATTCTCACTTTTGTACATGAATTGTAATGTCATAAGTGAAATGACTCAAACCTTATGATTTAAGTTGAATACTTAGAGAGTTAAAAGTGGTAGGAATTATGAATTTTGATCAATTAGTTAGGAATGGGAAATCATGTATGTATGCATGTGTTACAATTGTATATATATGCACACAAATTTATGACGTGAATATGTTAAATGTATTGTGATGAGCCTCATCATTGGGTAACTATATGGACATTAATTCACCTCCTAGCTTAGTCAAATCAACTCTTTTAACAATTTATTACATATTTTGATTGTGTTTTGTTTAATGAGATGAGTCAAAGTGAGATATTATGCCTAGTAGACTAATGTGATTGAATGCAGGTTTGTGAGAGAAAATCATGGATTTTTAGCTAATTAAGGGCTAGAACTCAAGTGAGACAAGGAGGAGATATTGTAGGAGGTAGATCCTCCTCATTTACTCCTCCCTCATTCGAATATTCCTCCATCAATCACAATAGCTCATAGCACAAGCAGCCAAGTCATGCATATCAAAAGGAAGCTGAGCAAGTGACAATCAAAGAGCTAGTTTATCTCAAGTTTGGGAGCCCAACGATTTAAGGAAGTAGTTGGAGACTTCAGTTGTATAAATAAAGAGCCTACAGCCTCATTAGGATTCTATTTTTTTTGTAAAAATGCTAGTCATTTTCGAGTTCAATACTTGTGGAAGACATTGCTATGTAATTTTCAATTTTGATAATGAGAATGAGCATTTCCTTGATCCATGACTGAGTTAACTCAGAGCGCTGAATCTCTTGGGTTAGGGCCCAACCCTAGTAGCAAACGCTCCTCTTCTTGTATTTGTATTCTTAGATTGATTTCATAGGTTAATGGTTGAATTGTCTTTAGAATTATTTCATTGCAAGTAGTGTAGATCTAATTAGTTTGCTTCCATTTTTGCTTTACTTCAACAATAGTTTAGAAGAGATAAATGAACATCAAAAAGTTGTCAATAGGTGGTTTTGGCCTCACTCCTTCCTTCAGGGATCATGGTTTGAGGAAATAACTCCTATGCAGCCCTGAAAAGACAAAATTCTAGTTTCTAATGGAATTTAGGGTTTTATTTACTTAGGCCAGCATTTGATTAGTTTTCAAGAGTAGAATTTAGTTATCATTTCTTCTATCTTCAATCTTACATTAGATCTCATCCATGTTCCATGTTATTATGCAATTTTTCCTCATGCATGAAGTGGGCAGTTAGATCATAAAATTTTGTTTTCCTAGATCATTGAAATTCTTCTTGTTTACATGATTTTTGGGTAAATGTCAATGTTTGATGCAACACTGATGTTTCGAAAGTATAGAGAGATTTCATAGTCAGAAAACGCATCCCAACTTCATCCATCCATGATCATTCTTTGCATTCACCAAAAACCTCAGCAATTTCATCATTTTACAAGGAAACTTCTCCAAGATTGTTGAGCAAATCCAATGATCTCCCAACTTTGGTTTTGAGTTATAAGGTGGTCCTAGGCACTCCCTTGCCTCATTCCATCCACCAACCACCTTCCCTAAGCCTTCCATCACCTTCAACACCCATCCTTTTTCTCTCGGCTATATCCTGTAGAAATATAGGGGATCTTGTAGGTTTTCAGGACATCCTGTAGAGCGCATTAGGACATCCTGTAGTGGCCTATTTTGAGGCTAAATTGAGGAAAAAGCCTCCAGGAAGCTAAAAAAGGTTACCTATTGGTCTCCCCAACCTTATAACCATTCTCCATCATCCCTAAGCCACTTGCCACATCACCAAAAGAGATTATCTTTCACACTTTCGCATTAAAAAAAGGACAAAAAGAAAAATAGATTTATTTCAATGATTTACATGCACATCAATAGAATGTTTGATGCTTTGAATTTTCATGCTTAGGAGAATAGGATTGCATACATGTTAACTTAGAATTATTTTGAAGCATAGCCTCTTAGCAGTTAGTTAGAAAATGATGTGTTTTGTTATTTGAGTTTAGTCTTTTTCTTTACTGTAGTAGACAAGCTTTCTCTTAGAGTAGATTTCTCTTTCCCTCATTAGTAATCAAGCTTCTCTTGAATCGATAGAAGTTTGGCTTGAAAAAATATAGTGCTCTATCACCAGCTGAGAAGTGACAAAGAGTAGACCCATCACTTTTACTTGTGTATAGAGCACTGTCACCTCCAATTTTGTACGAACCCCAAGTTGATAAAGTAAAGTTGGTAGCCCCAGGAGTTGTAGTATTCTTGCTGCAATACTGGTGTTCATCACTTTTTGGCACTGTTACCGGGTAGTTGTCTGAGTAATATGTATTACTACTTCCTTTCTTCCATTTATTGTCTCTGATATTTTGTTATTGGTTTCATTTATGAAAATGTAATTTAGTTTGCCTTCTTTTCGATGCCACATTCTTTTCTTTCCTTTCCAGTCTGCAAGTAAGATTTTATTCAATTCGTTAGTTTTTATTCATTGAATTAGTTTTCATTCAGTCTACAATTATTTTCAAAGCTTGAAAAAACAAAAAACAATAAAAAAAATCTTATTTCATGCCTCATAGGAATAGGGACAACTTAGGGAAATTTTTACAAAATACCCCACCTCTTCAAACAGCCAACGTTTCCTCTTCTTCAGTGACTGTGAATTGGAGGAACCCTTACGTGAGAAACCAAAGATGTTTGAAGAGCCTACAGATGGAGAAGAAGAAGAAGGACCCATTCCAACTGACCCAATGGATAAAAATAGAAATGACAGAGGAAATAGAGAAAGAGTTAAGGGTGCCTTCCGCATCAGGGAAACTAATGGGGATACCAAGATGAAGAATATAAGCCCCTCTTCCCTTCGTCATTTCCATAGCCTGACGTCAAAAGATCCAGACACTTTCTTGTTTGAGTTTTCTATTATATGAAGAACCTATGATTACACCAATGATGAGCAAAAGTTGAAACTATTCCCATCCACTCTCAAGGATGCAACTTTGCGCTGGTTCATGGGTTCACTTGGGGATAACATCACAACTTGGGCTTATGTGCAACAAGCCTTCAACAAGAAGTAATGAGACTACTGCAGGCCTAAAGACACTAAAAATGAAAGTTTTTAGGATGACATTTGGTCATGATGAATCCCTGGAGGATTATGAAAAAATATTCCAGCTTAGCTACAAAAGGGTCAGGTACACACTTGACCCTGAGTCACTAAAGCTAGTCCTGCTTAGAGGGGTAAGGGAAGATCTTCTAGATACCCTGAATTTCTATCAGGAGGGGACATCTACTAGTTACCCTATGAGAGTGTCTTTAGAAACCATTCTATGGAAGCTAGGAAAAAAGGTAGGGGTAGTCAACCTATGGTCAGTCCATCCTCTTCCAATACATCCATCAAGGGTGAAATTAGAAACATGCTAGAATATTTCAAGAGTGAGATGTTGCAAACCCTTTCCCTATAGATGGACACTATGCATGTTAAGAGAAAATAGGAGGAAGAAGATAGAGCCTTAGCCATCTTCTGCCCTAGATGCATAAGAAGGCACACTAGGAATGAATGTCCATTAAACCTGATTGAAGTCTACTCAGTCTGTGAAGAAAACCAGTCCATAGACAAGTTCCCTTCTCTACCTGTACTAAAAGTTGTATATTAGGGAGCTGAAGGGGTGACTGAACAAATCTTCTACATAAATAAAAGGAGACCTCATGGGCCTCAACCATACCAGTAGGGCATGCAAGGGTCATCCCATGCATATTACAACCCCAACCAGACCACATCCATTCCCTCTTGGGTCCCCTAGTCATCCTTCTTAGTCTACACCTCATCCTTGGTCATTTGCACCTCAATATCATTCCCAGTCGGCGAGCCAGTCATTTCAACCATATGCTCCTCCACAGCTGCTTAAGCGGAATGCACCACCCCAGGGGTGGATGCCCCTATACAACAATGCTCCAGCTTTATTTCCTCCAACACCTGCTCAAACACAACATTTACACCCTGCTACACCCCTGAACAATAGCCATGCATAGAAAATATACAATGGAGAGACATCCTATCTTGCTTATGCTGTGGAGATTCCAGAAATCAACCTAAGATCTGAGAGAGTTCTCTCGGACAACCAACCTCTACGTTCACCTAGGGAGAGTGAGTAAGAAAGAGAGGAAATCATGCCCAAAGTAAATCCACCACCCTTTCCTGAGCAATTAACCCAACCATTGCAACCTATGTCGGAAAAGACTGAACTTCTATGAGAATTGAAAAATCTATGTGTCAAAATTCCACTTCTCCAAGCTATAAAAGACATACCTATTTACAACAAATTGACTAAGGAGAAGTGCTTCAAACGTCCAGGGAGGTGAAAAGGAGATTCCCCTACCATTAATGTCATTGGATAGTTGTCTGACTTAATGTTGGGTCAGGTAATCTATCCAAAGTATTTGGACCCTGGAAGCCCTATAGTATATGTGCACATTAATGGCACAATTGTCCCCCACACTTTGATTGATCATGGGGCTGCCATTAATGTGATGACCAAGGAAACCATGCTCAAGCTCAACTTCCAGGGTTCATTGACAAAGATCACAACATCCTGCAACTTATAGACCATTCCATAGTGATCCCTGAGAGGATTCTGGAGGATGTGATGGTCTCAATTGACTCTTGGGAGTACCCTATAGATTTCCTAGTTCTCCAAACTAAGGCAAATATTACTGGTTACCCTATCATCCTTGGGAGGCACTGGTTAGCCACTGTCAATGGCTACATTAGTTGTAGGGCATGAAATATGACTACAAAAAATGGGCATATATCCAAGCAGTTAGTCCTATACCCTCATGCTCAGCCATCTCTAGAACATGACTTACCTTTATGGCTGGATGAGGAGGAAGAAGATGAATTTTATTCATCCCAACTCTATACCCTATAAACAACCATGGGGGGAGGACAACAGGATGAAGATGATTTGATTGAACACATACTCCAAATTCCAACTCCCAACACATTGTCCTTAGAAGAAGTAGTAAAGGAAACCCATAACAACCATTAGATTGATATATTCTTAGTTGATTCAAGCCCTACCCATGTCAAAACCATAGAATTCATCCCTAACAGAACTTTGAAAATCAACCCATCTCTTTCTGTTCACCAGGAATAAAAGTTGTGCAACATGCTAAAGGAACATTTGTATTCCTTTGCTTGGAGTTACAAAGAAATGAAGGGAGTGCACCCCTTGGTGTGTAATCACCACATTTATATCAAAAAAGGTTGCAAACTAGTCCGACAACCCCAAAGGAGAATGAATGCAACTCTGAAGGATATAGTCGAAGAAGAACTACAAAAGTTGCTAGATGCAGGATTCATTTACCCTATCTCAAACAGTGAGTGGGTATCTCTTTTGGTGTTGGTTCCAAAGAAAAATGGTAAGTGGAGGATTTGTGTCGATTATAGAGAGTTAAAGAAATCCACAAAGAAGGACCATTTCCCTCTACCTTTCATTGACCAAATGCTAGATCATTTGGAAAGAATTTTTTTTTCTCTTTCCCAGATGGGTTTAGTGGGTACAATCAAATCTAAATTAGCCTGGAAGACCAGGATGAAACCACCTTCACCTGTCCTTGGGGTACTTTCACCTATAGGGTCCTTCCTTTTGACCTATGGAATGCTCCTTCCACTTTCCAGAGAGCAATCATAAGTATCTTTGCCAAGCTAGTCCATGATGCAGTAGAGATTTATATGGATGATTTTACACCCTATGGGTGTGATTTCTAGGAGGCTCTATCCAACTTAGGCAAGGTGATGGACAAATGCATTGAAATGAACTTGTCCCTTAGTCCTGAAAAATATGAGTTCTTGATGACTGCAAGGACTGTGCTAGGTCATTCAGTATCCCAAAAAGGACTGCAGGTGGACCCAAACAAAATAGACATCATCCAAAGAATCGCACGTCCACAAAAGCAGATAGATGTCAGAATTTTTCTAGGTTTAGCTGGATACTATCAGAGGTTTATGAAAGACTTCAACAAGTTAGCTTCTCATTTATTTGGGTTGTTGGCCAAAGACTCTATATTTGTATGGTCAAAAAGTTGTCAAGAGGCCCTAGACACCCTAAAGGACAAGTTGACCACTGCACCTATTCTCTGAGGCCCAAATTGGGCCCTTAATGTTGGTATACACATTGATGCCTCACACAAATCCATAGGAGCAGCTCTAGGCTAGATAGATGAAAAATTGCCTTATGCCATTTACTTTATCAGTAAGAATCTTTCAAAGGCTGAATTGAACTACACAGTGACCAAAAAGGAGCTCATGGTTGTTATGCATTCATTGAACAAATTTAGGGATTACATTACATGTTATCAAACTCTTGTACATACTAACCATGCCGCAATCAAATATTTCATGAATAAACCTGATGTGAATGCCCTGATTATGAGATGGTTACTTTTATTACAACAATTTTATCTAACTATTGGTGATAAGCTAGGAAAGGATAATGTTGTTGTAGGTTTTTTTGTCTAGATTAAATTTACCTGTAGGGGAGGAAGGAATGGTTGATGATTAGTTACCGTATGATCACTTATTCGCCATTTCAGTTCTCTCTCCATGGTTTGCTGACATAGAAAACTATTTGGTGACTACATAGTTCCTGCCGAATTTGTCCTCTAAAGACAAAAGCAAGATTGTAAGGAAGAGTGCCCCATTCACTTGGATTGGGGGAACCTCTTCAAATGAGGCCTAGATCCAATTCTCAGAAGATGTGTCAGGGAGGAGGAAGTCTTTGACATCCTTCTCACCTATCATGATGGGCCTTGTGGTGGTCATGTTGCAGCCAAGAGGACAACATTCGAGGTGCTACAAGCTGGTTATTATTGGCCCACTCTTCATCAGGATGTGAGAAGGTATACTAGTCACTGTGATCGGTGCCAAAGGATGGAAAAGCCTACTCCAAGGGATGAAATGCCTCTACAACCTCAGGTGACTTTTGATTGATTTGAAAAGTGGGGCATGGATTTCATTGGACCTATTGACCTTACTTCTAAGAAAATGCAGTAAATCATTGTGTTCACTGACTATTTGACTAGATGGGCTAAAACCAAGACAATCAAGGCAAAAAGAGAGGAGAAGGTGGCTGAGTTCTTAAGGGAAAAATTATTTTACAAGTTTGGGTACCCTAGGGAACTAGTCACTAATCAAGGCAGCTAGTTTACATCCAACATGACTGAAAACTTGTTAAGCCAACACAAGATCAAGCATAGAACCTTCACTCCCTATCACCCACAAGCTAATGGGAAAGTGGAGGTGACCAACATAGTGTTGGAGGGAATTATGACCAAAGTGGTTAGCAACAGCATAAAAGGTTGGACAAATAGATTACTTGAGGCCACCTGGGCCTACAATACCACCTGGAAGACCACCAATGGATTCACACCCTATGAGTTGGTCTATGGAAAGAAGGCCCTGCTATCCATTGAATTTGAGTACAATACATTAAGGATGGCAACCCAACTAGATATAGATCTCAGCAATGCACAAAAAGAGAGATTGCTCTGGTTGAATGGGCTAGATGAGTTTAGAATGCAGGCCCTCCTACACACAGAGGTGACTCAAATTTAGAGGAACATATAGTATGAAAAGAACATCAAGGACAAGAAATTTCAAGGTGATTGGGCATTGTTATATGATTCCAAATATAAAGACTTTAAGGGCAAGTTAAGGACTAGATGGTTAGGGCCTTATGTCATAGAGAAATTTCATGATAATGGTTCAATGCAGATTAGAACCATAGATGCATATGCCATTCCTTTACGTGTTAATGTGCACAGATTGAAAGTTTACAAGAGGCCATTGTGAAAGCAAGAGTTCATTGATGGTATCAAAAAAACAATGTTGGTGGTTGAGAAATCCTCAAATCATACTGATGAACCCCAGAAATGGGTAATTATATGGGCTCATTTTACCTCTTAATTCGACTTAATCCACCATTCTCATTAGTTTATTGTATTTTTTTATCATATTTATGCTAATAGAGTGAATTGGGTTAGTCATTATGCCAAAAAGTCTAATGTGTGCTTTATGCATATTTTTGGTCAATTTTGAGACAAAATCAAAGGTTTAATGAGAATTTGACAGCCAAATTTGTGGAAGAAAAAGGGAGAGGATTTCGAGGAGGGTTTCCCCTTCATGTATGATCTCTTACCTCGAATTCTCCATCAAAAACTCAGAGCACAAAGCCAAGGGGCAGCCAAGCAAGTCAAGTAGGACTGTTGTTATCTTCAGTTCTAGGAAGCTGAGTTCCTTGATTTTAGAAGGACTATTGGAGGTCTCCATTTGAATAAATAAGAAGGCTTAGGGCCTCAGTTTAGTAAGTCAGATTTTAGTTAGATGTTAGCCATTTGATAGTCTATTTTCTCACTTTAGTGCAGCCTTGTAATCAACTCATTTTCGAGCTTCTTCTTGCAGACAATTTTGTGATGTAACTATTATTTTTTGGTCAATGAAGATGAATCCATCTTTGAACCAGTTTTGATCTTTTCGATGGGGCTGTAGCTCTTGGGTTTGGGCCCAACCCAAGTGCCTAGTACCTCCTTAGTGTACTTTTATGTGTTTTTACTACATTCGTAGAACAATTTCTGTTATATAGGTTAAATCTTGCTTTGCTACTTAGGTTGTTTTTGATGATTAAGATAATTTTTCTTGCTTCAGGTTGATTTGATAGTTTGATAATAGAAAAGATCCACAAAAAGGCTACCAAGCAGTCCTTGATGTCCTTTCCCTCCTTGGGACCATGAATTGAGACCAAGGCACGCTTGCTGCCACAAAACACTGTTTTTTCCTTCCAATGCAATTGTTAGTGTTAGATTTTGAGTTGAAAAGTTGATATCAGTTGTATTTTCATGCTTAGATCTATTCTTGCTTAGTTTCCATAGCTTTCTTGCATAACTTCCTTTCCATAAAGTTTTTTTCAGCGCTTTTCTGGTTTCCAGGTCAGAATTAGGTCAAAATAGATAAAACTCTGTTTTCTTAGTCTTTTCTTGGGTCAGTTTTGGAAAGAAGTGTACAAAACACCTGTAAGACACTCCAACCTATCCCTCCTCCATCATACAACCTGCTCCAGTCTCTCTCTCTAGATGTCCTTCACTCATTTGCCATACTTTCCCAACTTGCCATAATTTTTACATTTTTGTGCAACATTGCTTCCTTCACCTTTGAACAAATCCAACCATCTTCTTCATTCCTAAGCTTCATTTACCAGGTCCTAGACCCCTTAATACCCATATCCATCCTTCATTTCCACTTTCCCACCATTTTTCCACCATGAAACCTTTAAAAACCACTTTCGGCCTGTTCCTGTAGAATTTCCTGTAGATCCCCTGCAGCCTCCTGTAGAAGTTCATGCAAGTGATATTTTGAAGTCTGATTGTGGTGGAAATCTCTAGAATTGTGCTAGGGACTCCTGAGGTCCTCTCCACACCTTCCCAACCTCTTGCAAATTCCCACTCCATTTATTTTCGCCAATAAACCTCTGCACAGTCACAAATAGCTAAAACACATGCATAATAATTCCGCATAAGATTGCTCAAAAATACAAAAAGATGATTTTTCCATATTTTCCTTCAGAAATAGCTCAAACACATGCATTTTACCTTTTAAAGAGTCAATGGCATCCAATTCAGTAGTTTACATCTCTTATCTTGCATGAGTAGGGTTAGTCAATAAAACTAGGGTTTGCTAGGGTTTGGATTTCCTTTCAGCTTTCATCTTCTTTCTGCAAGTAGACCAGGCTCTTTTGAGTTAGATTTCATCCATCACAGTTAAAAGCTTCTTCTGAGAATTCATATAAGTTGGCTTAAGCTCCTAGCAAACTTGTGCCAGCTAATCAATTGACAGCCTGCAGTAAGAGCTACTACTTGTGCATATAACACCATCGCTTCCAAGTTTGTTACGAACTACCGGGTTGATAAAAGTAAAGTAGGGAGTCCCAGGAGTTGCAACATCATTGTTGCAATACTGGAGCTCACCATCTTTTTGGCGCCGTTGCTGGGGAAGTGTCATAGTATATTGTGATTACTGCTTTTCTTCTATTTTCTACTGCAACCTTTTGCTAAGTAGTTGTTTCATTTCAATTCTGCAATTTTCATCTCAGTAAGTGTAGATTAGACATTTCCCACTTTCATGTCAATTCTGCAAATTCATTTCAGGAAGCGTAAATTAGTCATTTCCTGCTTTCATTTCAATTCTACAATTTCATTTCAGCAAGCGTAGATTAGTCATTTCTCGCTTTCATTTCAATTCTGCAATTTGATTTCAACAAGCATAGATTAGTCATTTCCTTCTTTCATTTCAAGTATGCAATTTCCATTTTAGCAAGATTCATTTCAGTTAGTTGCAATGTGTTGTTCAAAACATTTTAGTTTTGTAGGTACAAGCAGAGAAGAAAGAAAACAAAAATCAACCAAAAATATTTCCTTTCATGCATTGTAGGAGTATAGGTAATTTAGAAAAATGTTTGCACAACACCCCCACTGCTTCACACAGCCAACCTTCTCTCTTCTTCGATGGTTGTGATTAAGAAGAACCCTTAGGTAGACAACATGTTGTGAGCAGTACCTTTTCTTCCAACTCATCTATTGAAGGTGAAATTGGAAACATGTGGGAAGATTTCAAGAGCGAGATGAGACAGACTATTGCCATGCAAATGGATACCTTGCGGATCCAGAGGAAGCAAGAGGAAGCCAAAAGGGCTTTGATCATCTTTTGTCCTAGGTGCACTAGAAAGAATCCTAGGAACGAATGTCCATTGCACTCCATAGAAGTGCGTTTTGTCTATGAAGAAGACCACCCTACGGGTCAGTGCCCTTGCTTGCCTGGAATTAAAGCTATATATTAAAGGGCTAAAGGAGCCACTGAACCAATCTATTTCATGAACCAAAGGAGGCCACATGGACCCAAACATTACCAACAGGGAATGCAAGGGACATCCAAGACCTATTACAACCCCTATCAAGCCATTTCCATGCCTTCTTGGGGTCCCCCTACTCATCCTTCCTTTTCCAGACCTCCTCCTTAGTCCTTCACATCTCCATATTATGCCCAACCAACGGCTCATCCATTTCAACCCTACGCTTAGCCACAGCCTTAGTGGAATGCACCTCACTAGGGGTGGAGGCCCTAGTATGACACTCCTCTCACTCCTTTTCCTCCACCACCTGCTCAACCGCAACCATCGCCCCCTACTCCACCAAGGTAGCCCTATATGCCCACTCAATCGAACCCGAACCCGAATAACAAGCAAGCTCAATGAGTATATAGTGGGGAGCCACCTGCCCAACCACAACCCCATCCACGTCCATCTCAAATATACACTCCCACTCAACTACCCATACAACCATTTTCAAACCTGCACATTGGAGTAGCTCAATCCAATTACAATTTTGAGGTACAACACTTCCAAACAACTGCTCTTGAGCTCAATGATCTTCACCATAGCTCAGGAAGAGTATTGCAAGACAAAGATTATATTGATATCATTGAAGGACCACATCTAGTAGAAGAAGATGCAAAAGAGAAGATCAAAGAACAATGGGCTGCACTTGATAAAGAGAAGACAATAGAATCAGAGATCAAAAGAGCTCCCGTATGGTTACCATCAAATCCTCCATGCATTCAAGAGAAGAATCAGCAAAAAGAGGAAGATATGAAGGTCATGATAGAAGAAGACAAGAAGAATGATCTAGACTAGCAGAAAGGCCAAGGACATCATATCTATATTGAGATATGGTTCCAAACGGTCACTAAGGTGCAACATCACTCTCTTCCTCAACTATGCTTGATCCCTTCAAAGTCAAATCATTTGGTCTCTGAAATCTGGATACCTGTCAAAGCATGCATTTCAAGCCTCCACATCATTTTGTCTATCATCTCGATGTGCACATGGATCCATTGGAAGTATTCTTATACTTGAAAATGATTTTTTTTTTTCAAGTAGAGTAGGGTAGAAGAAAAAAAGAAAAAAGAAAAAGGAAAAAAGTGAAAAATAAGATAAAAAAATAAAAATCTAAGGTGAAAACCTCATTGGAGGTTGCTCAGATTGGCTCATTGATTGAAAACCTCCATGAGGCAGTCAATGGCTTAGAAATAAGAGAAAATAAAAAGGGAATAATATCCCTGGGTGAAAATCTCCCTTGGAGGTGCCCAGGGCAGGCAATTAGGTGAAAACCTCCTTGAGGTGCCCTAGTTGTTTTAAAAAAAAACGAGAAAAAGAAAAAAGAAAAATGAATTTCCAGTTGTATTGCAGGTCTGCAAGAGGACTTCAGGAATCAACAGCAGGTGCAAAGAAAGCTCTGAAACCAATAAAAACACCTATCCTACCTTCCCTCATCCTTCTCCATCATTCTTGACATCCTTTGCACCTTACTGTGCTTCTTTTCTGAAAACTGTGTTTTTTACAGGAGGATCCTATAGAAATTATAGAGAGCTAGAAATGGACTTCAAAAGAAATTTGAGGAATAGGGAAGCTTCATAAAGGGTCTATAAATCCTCCTACAATCTTCAAACCCCTCTTCCATCATTTCCATGCCTACATCACACCCCAAGCTCGTTTCTCTTACTGTCCAAAAAACTACATAATGCTCTGATACAAAAATACATAGAGAAAAATTTGTTTTTTCCCTAACTTGAAAACCGTGCATCCATTTAAAAAACCGTTTCATGGGGAGTTGTATAGGGATGATGGCAACACACCCAAGCAATTTCAACCAATTATAGTGCATGGTTTCCAAGGAAACAACCTACATCACCTTCAGCCATTTTTGCATTTTCTCCATATCCCTCCATCCATTTAAAAGTTTGTTTCATGGCGAGATGCATATGGGTGATAGTAACCAGCGCAAGCAATTTCAGCCAATTCTAGTGCACAATTTCCAAGAAATTGACCTCCATCACCTTCATCCATTTTCAGTTTTCCTTGAAATCCATGCATCCATTGACCACACTTTTTCTATGGGAAGTGCATAATGATGATAGAAACATGCTCAAAAAATTTTAGGTCAATCCAATCTATCGTTCGGGAGCTATGGGCGAAACAAGTTGTTGTCCTGCAAAAATCCAGCATCAGCAGCATGAGGGTGCAAGTCTGAAGGTTGAAATAGACTCCTGCAGCTTAGATCCAGCCAAAGGATACATGCACAAGAAAAATAGCCACACATTAGGCAGCAAAAAGCAGATAGCAGAAGGGATACAAGCATGAAACACTTGAATATGAGCATGTAGCAACAAAAGAACCAAGCAACACACACATTTCGACTTACAGGTAAGTGTCTAAACCAGTTCCTCTATTTGCATCTATATGATTCGAAACTTCACGAATGAATGAAATGGTTGGATTAAGCTAGAAAGGTGGCCATTTAACTGGACACCCTCAACTGGTTTGATTGCACTCGTCCGGAGATCACACAACACACGTGTATAGTCAACTCATGGGAAATTTAAAAAACAGGTAGTGGCAGATGTTTCAAACTCGAACACAACTGATGTCAAGTGATTAACAGGTAGAAAATATGAAGTTCCATATGTAGTTGGGACCAACGGTCTGCATGGGGCCAACATAAACTTGGCTAGCTCACCCTCCATGACCGGAAGTCTCCATAAACAGCCATAAGAACTCATCTTTGAAACACTCTCACCACCTTTGTTTCCATTTTATCATCAGTCCCATAGCTGTAGCAAGCTCTATACTACCTCCATAGAAGCAAACTAGTCATTCTCTGCCATTTTTCAAAACCCTCCAGCTTATCGGGTTCTACATGAACAACAAACACAGTCTACAAGAGTCGGAAGATTTCTACAGGAAGGGCAGAGAACGAATCTGTAGAAGCAAAACCTGAGATTTCTATCCAAATTCGAGCTCGAAATGAGGTAGGATCGACAAGACTCTCTGCATATGACTTATTTGAATAAGGTGGTGGATTAAAAACACATCAGTGGATTGAAAAAAAAGATTGAAGCTTAAAAGTCTGCCTGCATATTTTCCCTGAGTTCTACACAGTTCTCTATTTTCTTCTCTGCATTCGAAGTTTGTCTTCTTCTTCTTCACATTCTACTGTAAAGAAAACACATGCAACTATAGAGACCAACATGTGTGAAAAAAAACGAATTTGCATATCTGTCTACTCTCTGAAAAGAACCTATGTATTTATCCTCTGTTCTGTCAAAAAACTTTTCTTTTGAAAAGCAGAGAGTCAAATTCAGGATAAAAGCAGTTTAAAATAAGGGAAATATTGTAATTTTATGTTGTAAGGAGAAGCACATAGGAAATTCCTTATTTGGTTTCAGAAAAAGACAAAAATTCAGCTATCCCTCTATTTCAGTTTTGCTTTCTTTCTCACCTGAGCATTCTTAAGAAAACACTAAGAACACATGGATGCAAATTGCTAAATCTAAAGGAGTTGAAGACATAGGGCACATGGAGGAAAAGCTAAAGGAATTGAGAGGGGATTTGGCCATGGTAAGGCACATAGAAAGTAGTAAAGAGCCTAGTTATAGGAAGAGAATGAATTGCTGAAAAAGTAATTACAGCAACATGAAATTCATAAGGGAGATAAGTTGTCCATCTTGGGAGGGCAACAATAGCAAGAAGGTCCCCTAATAGACAATGAAGCAACTGATGACTCAGCAAGATAAGAAAAGGAGAAGGAAGAACCTAAAATAGAAGAGGAGAAGGATGAAGATATAGAACAGGAAGAAACAGAGCAAAGAGAGAAAGAAAAAGAGATAGAAGGAGGAGAAAAAGAGGAAGCAGAGGAAAAATAAAGGAAAGGGTCCCCTGAGACTCTAGAAATAGAGGCAATAGCTGGTCTCACTTCCCTGAGCACACCAATTAAGCCAAAAGAAAAGAGAAAAAGGCAGGCCTCCATGTATTTCAAGGCCAGTAAAGCACAAGAATTCAAACAAGCAAAATAGGAGGAGCAGTGGAAGGACAAGGACAAGAAGGAAGAATTGTATGGCACACATGAGTAGACCACATCAAAAGCTTGGGATGATAGGGAGGCCACCAGGGCCATCAAAGATGAAGAGATAGATTAGCTGCTCAGGGGATGAGAAACACCTTCAGTACAGGGGTGATGACGAGCCTAAAATATGGGTAATTATATGGGCTCATTTTACCTCTTAATTCAACTTAATCCACCACTCTCATTAGTTTATTGTATGTTTTTGATCATATTTATGCTAATAGAGTGAATTGGGTTAGTCATTATGCCAAAAAGTCTAATGTGTGCTTTATGCAGATTTTTTATCAATTTTGAGACAAAATCAAAGGTTTAATGAGCATTTGACAGCCAAATTCGTGGAAGAACAAGGGATAGGATTTGGAGGAGAGTTTCCCCTTCATTTATGAGCCCTTACGTCGAATTATCCATCAAAAACTCGGAGCACAAACCGAAGGGGCAACCAAGCAAGTCAAGTAGGACTACTGTTATCTTCAGTTCCAGGAAGCCAAGGTCCTTGATTTTAGGAGGACTATTGGAGGTCCCCATTTGTATAAATAAGAAGGATTAGGGCCTCAGTTTAGTTAGTCAAATTTTAGTTAGATGTTAGCCATTTGACAGTGTATTTTCGCACTTTAGTGCAACCTTGTAATCAACTCATTTTTGAGCTTCTTCTTGCAGACAGTTTTGTGATGTAACTATTATTTTTTTATCAATGAAGATGAATCCATCTTTGAACCAGTTATGATCTTTTCTAAGGGGTTGGAGCTCTTGGGGTTGGGTCCAACCCAAGTGCCCAGTACCTCCTTTGTGTACTTTTATGTGTTTTTACTGCATTCATAGAATAATTTCTGTTATATAGGTTAAATCTTACTTTGCTACTTAGGTTTTTTTTGATGATGAAGATAGTTGTTCTTGCTTCAGGTTGATTTGATGGTTTGATACCAAAAAAGATCCGCAAAAATGCTACCAAGCAGTCCTCGATCTCCTTTCTCCCTCCTTGGGACCATGAATTGAGACCAAGGCACACTTGCTGCCACAAAAACACTGTTTTTGCCTTCCAATGCAATTGCTAGTGTTAGAATTTGAGTTGGAAAAGTTGATATCAGTTATGTTTTCATGCTTAGATCTATTATTGTTCAGTTTCCATAGCTTTCTTGCGTAACTTCCTATCCATAAAGTTCTGTTCAACACTTTTCTGGTTTCCAGGTCAGAATTAGGTCAAAATAGATAAAACTCTGTTTTCTTAGTCTTTGCTTGGGTCTGTTTTGGAAAGAAGTGTGCAAAACACTTGTAAGACACTCCAGCCTATCCCTCCTCCATCATACAATTGCTCCAATCTCTCTCTCAAGATTTCCTTCACCCATTTGCCATACTTTCCCAACTTGACTTAATTTCTACATTTTTGTGCAACATTGCTTCCTTCACCCTTGAACAAATCCAACCATCTTCTTCACTCCTGAGCTTCATTTACCAGGTCCTAGACCCCTTAACACCCTTATCCATCCTTCATTTCCACATCCCACCATTTTTCCACCATCAACCCTCTAAAAACCATTTGCGGCCTGTTCCTATAAAACTTCCTGTAGATCCCCTGCAGCCTCTTGTAGAAGTTCATGCGAGCGATTTTTCGAAGTCTGATCGTGGTGGAAATCTTCAGAAGGGTGCTAGGGACTCCTTAGGTCCTTTCCACACCTTCCCAACCTCCTGAAAATGCCCACTCCATTTCATTTCGCCAATAAACCTCTGCACAGTCACAAATAGCTAAAACACATGCATAATAATTCCGCATAAGATCGCTCAAAAGTACAAAAAGATGATTTTTCCATATTTTCCTTCAGAATTAGCTTAAACACATGCATTTTCCCTTTTCTAGAGTCACTGATATCCAGTTCAGTAGTTTACATCTCTTATCATGCACGAGTAGGGTTAGTCGGTAAAAATAGGGTTTGTTAGGGTTTGCGTTTCCTTTCAGCTTTCATCTTCCTTATGCAAGTAGACTAGCCTCTTTTGAGTTAGCTTTCACCCATCACAGTTAAAATATTCTTTTTAGAACTCATAGAAGTTGACTTAAGCTCCTAGCAAACTTGTGCCAGCTAATCAAGTGACAGCTTGCAGTAAGAGCTAGTACTCGTGCATATAGCACCGTCGCTTCCAAGTTTGTTACGAACTACCAGGTTGATAAAAGTAAAGTAGGGAGTCCCAGGAGTTGCAACATCATTGCTGCAATACTGGAGCTCACCACCTACCTTGTCAAGTCACTAAGAAAAAAGGAAAAGGAAAAAAAGAAGAGAAAAATAAGGAGACTCAGATGAAAACCTCCATGAGGCGCCTTAGTCCAACTGTTGGGTTGAAAACCTCTTGAGGTGGCCCGATGGTGTCAAAAAAAAAAAAGAGAAATAAAAAGGTCTCCGGGTGAAAACCTCTCTTGAGGCAGCGAGGGAAAGTAGCTAGGATGAAAACCTCTTAGAGGCAGACTAGTTGTTTTCAACAAAAAAATAAAAAAATAAATAAAAAAGAGAAAAGAAAAAGTATGAAAATATTGTTTGCAGGTCAGCAGGAGAACGATCAGAGCAACAAAAGAGAACCAAAAGGGACCTATCTAGTTTATGTTTTTATTTATTCATTCATTATCCTTCATCATTCCATCATGCCTTCCATTTTTTCCACTCATATGCCTCAGTTTACAAGGGTTTTGTGTTTTCTACAGGATTCGCAGTAAACCTACAGGATTCACTAAAAACCTACAGGATGATCCTATAGGAATTATAGTGTCTTGGGAATCCTAAAAGAAGTAACCCTAGAGAAAGGGGATGATCTGACCATATCAAAAAAGAAATTCCTACTTCACCTTATCATCACCATAACTCTAACCACCATGATCACCCCTGCATTCATCAAAAAAGTCAATTTTAAAAAAATTACAGTTTTCAAGAAAAACATAGAGAAAATGGGATGAAGATAGAGAGAAAGGGGACAACACCTGAAGGCTATTTTCCTCATGAAAAAATCCCTAGACCCCTTCTCTTCCCATGCCGGCCATCCTCATGTTCTAGCAATAGAAAATGATTAAAATTTTTGAGGGAGAAGCAACTAAAGTACATCCTGTAGCAGCCTATCCCACAAAACAAAAATCACAGGTTGCAGTCAACTTCAAGCATGGAATATCCAATGGTAGAAGAGGCTCCTCCAAAACCTAGAAGCAACATCAACATCATCATCATCAACACCAAGTACCTGCACATCAAAGAAAATCATCAATGGACAATGAGAAAAAAGGAGAAAAGCACATGCAGCCCACACACAACAAATAATTCATTTCTTCAACAAACTACATCAAGGCATCATTACCACAGGTAAGTATCTCACTTCCACTCTCTCATTAGCATAATTTGATCAAAATATGTAAAAATTGTGAAATAGTTTGTTTATAAGCGAAAGGTGGCCAGTTAACTTGGCCACTTTTGTTCAGTCAACAAGGAGAAAGCAGTTAGTCCTCACACACGTGGTAGCAGTCAAGTCAAGGAAAAGAAGGATGAGGTCAAAAGTAGCTAAGGTATAGATTCCTGAAGTGGGAGTTGATTATGAGGTGAGGAGACTGATGATATGGTAGTGTGACCAACAGTCCAAAAATAGATATTCGTACGTCGGCTGCTAGCACGCCGCCTCACTCAAATCACTAATATGAGGAAATAAATGTTGATCCCCATGCATAGAAGCATTCAAATTCTTGAGGCTCACACTAGCAAAGTCGCTCTCAGCTCTCAAGCAGTCTACAAGAAAGAAAATTTTCATTTTTTTTGCATAGGACAACCTACAGGATCCTACAAGAAATCCTACAAGATCCTGTAGGAGATCCTACATGATACAGTCCAACACCTACAGGATTGGCAGTGAGCAGATTCAAAAGGGAAAAACATAGGGTGGCTTGATCAAGGAATGTTAAGGAGGTAGGCTCTACATTTCTCCACATTTTTCCAAGTGAAAGGAACATAAAATTTCTTCTAGTTTGTTGAAAGTGTTTGCAGCATAAGGGAATTGTATACATAGAATTTGCATTTACATTTCCTCCTTCATTAAACTTTGCATCAGACATATACACTCCTCCATCCATCAAAGAAAATGATAGGGGGTTTAATAAAAGGGAACCCATCAACACAGTGAGGATTCATCAACACCCTCCTGTGCTAGAGATATTCACAAGGCACAATTGGATGGGTTTCTTTGAGAAATTAAGGGGGTATGATGATGAAGTAGCCAAAGTGTTTTCTCTCTCCCCCATTCCACTGACTAAGACCCATGCAACTGTTGTGGTGAGAGACCTCTCCGTAGAGCTGACCCATGAAATCATAGAAAGAATTACCTTACTTCCCTTAGGAGTGCCTTGGAGAAAGGAGGACAAGGGAAATATCGAAAATGCAAAGAAGAAATTCTTTTCAGAAGGACAAGAGGCCATGGAAGACAAGAATGGATTAAGAAGAGAAAGCCTACCCTATCCTTGGAATGAAATTAGCTACCACCTTATAAAGTATATCTCATGTGAAGGTAGGTACATTGTGGTATATGGATACCACTTTAGGCTTCTTGAAGAACTAAGGTATGGAGCACACACACCTCATCAAAATAGACTTAGCATACCCTACTTCCTTCTTCAATTAGTGATAGATATGAGCATGAAGGTGCAGCAAGGAAACCACCAAAAGCTAGCCCATCATGGGTTAATAAAACTTATCATAGAAGATGCCCTCCAAAACCTTAGAATTTCTATCACATGGGAAATTTTCAAACACATGCAGAGAGAGGAGGATATAAAAGCCCTTGAATATGACAAGAGCCCAACTGCAAGTGAAATAGATGAAGAAGAAAATAAAAAAGATGAAGAAGAAAGAGAGAGGGATGAAGAGGAAAGAGATGTGGAAGAAGAGGAAGAAAAAGAGAAGGAAAGTGGTGAAGAAACAGAAGAAGATGCAAAGGAGGAAACTGATGAACAGAGTAAGGAACTAGAGGGAGAAGAAGAGGGAAAAGACAAATATGAGAGGGGGGATGGAAAAGAGGAGGCATATAACAAGGAGGAATCCCCCAAGGTATCTCCAAAACCCACTGAGAAAGAGGCAGCAGCTGCCTTCACTGCCCTTGGTACCCCTATCAAACAAAAAGGCAAAAGATAGAGACAAACTCCATTATACTTTTGGACAAGAAAAAGTACAAGAATAAGGCAGGGAAAACCTCAAACTCCCACCAAGGTTCCTATTGTTATTGAGACTCACCTAAATAGCAGGGGAAGATAGTCTCTCTTATGAAAAATCAAGGAGAAGGATCCTCAGGACAAGCCTCCCCCAAGTCTCCTATCACTTATGTGAGAAGGCCTGTGACTAGATCTGCCTCATCCAAAGGAAAAGACATCCTACATGATACACAGAAGGACCTACAGGAAGAAGAGGAAATCCTACAGGAAACTCTATTAAACCTACAGGATACTCAGAAATTGGATAAAGAAGGGAGTATACAGCAAGAAACAAAGAAAGAGGACCTAGAGCTAAGGTAACCTAGTCCTCAAACTAACCTTGACTCCTACTATAGGTTTATTGAAGGGGGTAGGGTAATTCCACAAAATATGGCCATCCCATTATTCTTTGAGCTCGAGAAAGAAAGAGCAAGAACACATAGATGGATGCAGATTGCAAGTCCAAGGGAGTGGAGGACATAGGTCACATGGAGGAAAATATTAAAGAGATGGGTAGAGAATTGAGTAGCCTTAGGGATAGAGAGGAAATGATGAAATCTCAGTTGGAGCCAGAAAATGCATGGTTAAAAGGAAAGCTACAAGAAAGAGAGAATCAATTGGGATCCATGGCCAGTTTATCCTTAGAGGCAATCTAGTGCAGAATGCCAGATAAGTCCTATGCATTATACCTTAAGGAATAGTGGCTGCAGTCCCAAATCAAGACATTATCACAGAGAGGCACTATGTCCTTCCAGGATTATAGACAGTTCATTAATATTTGTGATCAAAGCACATTGGAGGATAGGGCTAAACTATCTAAGTTCTACCTACATAACCTAGCCTTGACACATCTAAATGTATGGGACCCTAATGCAAAACTAAGGGATTTACAATTGATGACTTTGGCATCATGGATGAACCATGAGGAAGAAATGGCTACTGAAATGAAGAAAATAATGGAAAGGGAAGAAACATAGCCTCTCATGATTAGAGATGAGCAGTCAAATCCAATGGCTGTCATCAACACACATAACTTAATTGCAAATGACCCTCAACTTGCACATAGGTATCTTGCTGCCCAAGAGCAAGCAATTACACATTTTGAGGATATGTTCAGGTTGTTAGGGGATGACAGGATGCGAGCTTGCCAAAGGAGATGGAATAATTTTCCCTATAGTTTGAAAACCAGAGAGTATGATTCTCCTCAAAGAATGAGAGAAACAATGAATAGGCCACCCATGTACAAGAAAACTCCAAAGACTTAAAGTCAATTGGATTGGCTTGAGACTCAGTCCACCACTACTCTTATGGTTGTTTTATGGAAGGAAGGAAGAGGAAGAAAGAAAGTAGTGGGAGGAGATAGAAAGGAAGGTATGATTCTATGCATAGGAAGACGAAACTACAACAGAAGCATAAGATGTCAGGGAGGCCACTAGAGCTATGAAAGATATGGATATTGATTGAGTTGCTCAAAGGATGAGAAACACTTTCAGTAGGGGGGTGATGATGAGCCTCATCATCGGGTAACTATATGGACCTTAATTCACCTCCTAGCTTTGTCAAATCAACTCGTCTCACAATTTATTACATATTTTGATTGTATTTTTTTAATGATATGAGTCAAAGTGAGATATTATGCCTAGTGGACTAATGTGCATTGAATACAAGTTTATGAGGGAAACTCATGGTTTTTTGGCTAATTAAGGGCTCGAACTCGAATGATACAACGAGGAGAGAATGTAGGAGGTATATCCTCCTCATTTACTCCTCCCTAATTCGAATATTCCTCCATCAATCACACTAGCTTGGAGTACAAGCAGCCAAGTCATGGAGATCAAAAGGCAACCGAGTAAGTGACAGTCAAAGAGCTAGTTTATCTCAAGTTTGGGAGCCGAGACTCGCTGTATTTAAGGAAGTTGTTGGAGAATTTAGTTGTATAAGTAAAGAGGCCTAGAGCCTCCTTAGGATTCAAATTTTTGTTGTAAAAACACTAGTCATTTTCGAGTTCCTGACTTGTGGAAGACATTGTTGTGTAATTTTCTATTTTTATAATGAAAATGAGAATTTGCTTGATCCATGACTGAGTTAACGCAAAGGGATGAAGGTCTTGGGTTAGGGCCCAACCCTAGTAGTAAAGTATCCTCTTCTTGTATTTGTTTGCTTAGATTGATTCCATAGATTAATCGTTGAATTGTGTTTCGAATTATTTCATTACAGGTAGCATAGATCTGATTAGTTTGCTTCCATTTGTGCTTTACTTCAGTAGTATTTTAGAAGAGATAAAGGAACATCAAAAAGTTGTCAATAGGTGGTTTTTTCCTCACTCCTTCCTTCAGGGATCATGGTTTGAGGAAAGAACTCCTATGCAACCCCAAAAAGACAGAATTCTAGTTTCTCACGGAATTTAGGGTTTTCTGTACTTAGGCTAGCATTTGAGTAGTTTTCAAGAGTAGGATTTAGTTATAATTTCTTCTATCTTCAGTATTACGTTAGATCTCATTCATTTTGCATCTTATTCTACAAGTTTTCCTCATGCATGAAGTAGGCAGTTAGATCATTAAAATATGTTTTCCTAGATCATTGAAATTCTTCTTATTTACATGATTTTTTGGTAAAAGTCAATGTTTAATGCAGCGTAGGTGTTTCATAAGTACAAAGAGATTTCATAGTTAGAAAAATCATTCCAAATTAATCCATCCATGATCATTCTTTTCCTTCACTAAAACCCTCACCAATTTCATCATTTCACCAGGAAACTTCTCCAAGATTGTTGAGCAAATCCAACGATCTCCCAACTTTGGTTTTGAGTTCTGAGTCGGTCCTAGGCACTCCCTTGCCTCATTCCATCCACAAAACAACGTCCCTAAGCCTTCCATCACTTTCAACACCCGTTCTTTTTCTCTTAGCTATATCCTGTAGAAATATAGGGTATGCTATAGGTTTTGAGGACATCTTGTAGAACACATTAGGACATTGTGTAGGTTTTCTTGTAGTGGCCTGTTTTGAGGCCAAATTGAGGAAAAAGCCTCTAGGAAGCTAAAAAAGGTCACCTACTGGTCTCCCCAACCTTCTAACCATTTTCCATAATCCCTAAGCCACCTACCACATCACCAAAAGAGATTAGCTTTCACACTTTCACATAAAAGAAAAGGACATAAAGAAAATCATTTTTATTTCAGACATTTACATGCACAATCATAGAATTTTTTATGATTTTAATTTGCATGCTTAGGATGGTAGGATTACATACATGTTAAATTAGCATTCTTTGGAAGCATAGCCTCTTAGCAGTTAGTTAGAAAATGGTGTGTTTTAGCATTTGATTTCAATCTTTTTCCTTATTGTAGTAGACAAGCTTTCTCTTAGAGTGGGTTTCTCTTTCTGTCATTAGTAATCAAGCTTCTTATGAATCCATAGAAATATAGCTTGAAAAACCCTAGTGGTCTATTGCCATCTGAGCAGTGACAAAGAGTAGACCCATCACTTTTACTTGTGTATACAACGATGTCACCTTAAAGTTTGTACGAACCCTGGGTTGATAAAGTAAAGTTGGTAGCCCAAGGAGTTGCATCATTCTTGCTACAATTCTGGTGCTCATAATATTGTAGGTATGTATATATATATATATATATATATATATATATATATAATATTGCTAAATAAATGTGACAATATGACTTGGGGATTTAAAATGCCTTTTTTAGTTAGAGGATAGTTATTGAGGTTAGTTATATTCCAAGAATTAGGAAATGACAAATAAATAGTTCCAAATGGAAAAACACTGGCATGGGAAAAAGAGGAGAGTAGTGTAGGAAAGTAATGGTTTGAGATAGACCCCATGAAGCTATTGAGGAACTAGTGGATATGCTAGGAAAGTACTAATGGTTGGAGAAAAAATCCATTAACCTAGTTTATGGAGCCACTATGCGAGAGAAAGATAGTGACTACGAAGCCATAAACGGGAGATAATTGTTGGTGTGAACCCTTTAGAAGGAGAGTGCTCCTTATGGGTTTATATTTAAGACTTGTTTGACCTCTCAACAGTGTTATTCTTGAATAAAAAAATGGATAGATCTTGGGGTAAACTAAGTGAAGAACTGACTTATGGTTGGGAGGCTTGAGGTGGTCTTAGCACATATAAGAGATACGGATAAGTGTCATGCCTTAAAGGTAGAGATAACCTTGTAACTGTGTTGATTTAGTCTTTACTTTTGTCAAAAAATAAACTTTTGGATGCATGTGCATGTTTATGGTTTCCTATATAATCTAACTTATTATGCTTGTAGGAAATATTGAATAGAACAGGGGACCAGAATCCCTTATCTATGTAAAAATATATAGTAGTTTAATGTTAAACATATCAAAGTTAATATATCTTTATTAGTTAGATTTATATTCATATAAAACCAAAGTAAACACACGAGACTAGTTCAAGGGTTAGCACCTCACTATCGGCTTGTAACTAATTACTCGACACAATCCCTATAATTAAGGTATTTAGTTGTTGTTTACATAATCTGAGTTACACAGACAAATATAAAAAATAAAAACTCATAAAAAATTCTTTAGATAGTGCTTGGAATGTGAATCCTTTTTCTCTTATAAGAAAAGAGAAACTAAAGAAAGAAAACCATTTTCAGGAATTCAAACAAAGCTGATAATAATTACCAAAGGAACAAATAACAATAGAAAAGAAAATGTAATTCATATTCATCCATCATTACTAGAGTGTCGTCTCTTGTTGTCGGAAATGAGATAAGCATAAATATGAACCAATAACTTATATTTTTCAAAGAAATAATTACAACAAGCTCTATTATTTTTCTACACAATATACTTATTTATTTATTGTAGCAGAGTATCAAGAAATTGATTATCCTTTAAGCAGAATGAAATATAAGGGTCTGCACCATTAGGCACTCTTCAAAAAAAGGAAAAATTATATTTCAAGAATGGTCAAAAAGGGTAAAGGAAAACCCTTTATAATAAATATACAAACTGTGAGTAAATCATCCAACAATAATTTACAATATTAACAACTGTTCTAAATTCAAAACACACAAAGGAAGTCGTAGCCAAAGTGGCCAAAGATCCTAAAAAAAATGAAATATAGTATAAGTCTAAAAAAAATAGAATTTGTAAGAGAGACCTAGAATTGGGTAAACCTTTATCAATGAAATTAAAACTATAAAGAGTTCCCAATTTTCCTTTGGATCTAGACATGGCAAGGAACTTGTAGACAAATGTAAAAAAAAAATAATAATAACGTTTCTAAGATGCAACCTCGAATGAAGCTCAATGCATCAACAAACCTAGGACAACTTGCAATAAGTGTGTTCTAGTAACCCTGTGGCAGACAAAGATTCCTAAGAAAAGGGAGGGTTTCAGTTAGAGGGAAAACTCAATGCCAACTATTTTCAAGAAACGAAAATCATGGAAGGGTATTTACGAACTTTTCTTTAGTAGAAGCTCTACCTATAAGGGATATGGGAGAGGAAAACCCTATTCAAGGGGTGACATTGCATATTCCTCTAATACATGCAAGAAAAGAAGGGTAGCATGATAAGGGAATAAGAGTCAATATTTTTCTATGGATTAAAGAAATGTAAACAAGTAGTAATCATAGTGCAAACTAGGAACCTTGGTAAATGAAAAAAATAACCTACCTTGTATTTTCACTTAACACCTCTGGTGGCTACAATTGAGGGCCAAAATAAAATTTATGGAGTAGAGTTATGAGAAATAACCAACCAAAAGGGAAATAATTTCAATTATAATGAAAATATAATCCTCTGAACCACGTTAATTGATACCAGTTGAAGGAGCACATGTTAGGAATTTAAGAAATACCTTAACAAAATCTTGTTGCTATGGATGGTGAAGTTGAGCTCCTCGTGAGCTTATAGCTGTCCCTTGGATAGGGCCGACCACCACCTCAGTATTTTTCCAACTATCAAACACTAACATGTGAGAGCAGGTCATTCTCTCCATGACATACAGATGAACAAAAACCCCCGATGACCCCTAGGGTAGTTACCTAGTGACCGATTGAAAAAGTGTGAGCCATCAATTGCACTAGATGCTAGGTGAAGGGTTCAGATCAAGAGATGTCAACATCATTCCATTCAACATCTTGAAACTTCCAAAATCTTACATTGTTAATTGAAGAGGGTCCACAAATGGAATTATTATATACATAGAGTTATAGTAACCAAAATTTTGGATGCCCTTCATACAATTTCATAGTTAAAAACAAGACTGAAAGGTATAAAAATGAGGATGGAAATATTTTTCCCACACATTATATGTGTCAAATAAAATTTACCCTTTAAGTGACAATTCTGTATCAAATAACAAGGTGAAAAATAAGAGGTACCCAAAATTAGTAATACATTAACACCGAGTGGGTGTCATCCAAGATGCTTTTAAGATAACTATGATGTGTACATAGTATTATAATGGCTTCAAGTAATAGTTTTTAGTTCTTTTACTAATACTTGTTTCTGAAAAGTAATGTAATTAGAAGTGCATTTGATTTTTTAAAAAGGTAATTTTATAGGAGTATACCATCCCGGAATGACGGATGAAAGGACAAGTTGTAACAACACTAGAATGAAGAATTAAACCCACTATATAACTTATACTCAAGAAAATAATAAATAACACTTGATGTAGGGAGAGCGTAGTTAAAATATGATTAAAGAGTAAATCTGAATAACATAGAGTTGAATGTTTGAGATTATTGTTTTTTTTGTTCAGTGGTTTAGAGTCTCAAGTTTACCTTTATTTTTATTTTAAAAAAATATTTAGAAATGAGTTAGAGTCACTGGGATGTGACAAAGTGATATCAAAGGCAAGCTTCCAAAAGTCGAGACCTTGGCCAAAGGTGATTCCTATTGTGCATTGTGACTAATGGGTAATCTTTATGTTACACAAAGAGAATGTTACACATTTTCATTTTTCTAGAGATGGGACACATACATTATGGAATTTTTTCCATAAGGTAATCCTATCGGGGAAGAGGAAAGATATGTACACTTGGGGAAGTAAGCACAAATTCCCACCAGGAAATTGATGAACATGATGAGGGAATTACAAAATATATTAGAAAATATTTGCATGGATCAAGAAATTTTACAAAAGGAAAATATGAAACAAGAAAATGTGATAACGAATTTATCAAACCAACCCAACTCCAAGATAGTAGAAGGGATAGGGGATGAATGAAAAAAATAGGAAACTATTGGAAGGATAAACCCAAAATAAGTGGTAGGCAGAAAAAAGTGGTCGGTTGAAGAAAGGGAAAAAATTTCATCCAAAGCTGAGAATAGGATTGAAAATAAACCAAAGGTGGAATTGCATGAGGAGTTTAAGAATATTAGGATGTCAACTTATGATGGGGAGTTAGAGGAAGTAACAGAGTCATGGTTGTTAAACATTAATAATTACATCTAGGTTTTTTACTACACACACGATTTAAAAAATAAATTGGGCACCTACCTGTTGTAGGGAAAGCCTCGTTATGACAGGAGGAAGTCCATAAAATCCTTTGTCTAGAAAGAAAGAAGTCAATTTAGAGGAATTTCAACATTCTTTACAGAGTAACATCTAACAAACATTATTTTGATGATCGAGCCAAAGAATTTCATGAGTTAAAATTGGGTCAAATGACCATGGATGAATTAATAACCAAATTCACCCACCTATTGTGGTAAGTTCCTTATATTAAAGAGGGGAAGGACAAAGTTAAATAATTCATAATTTGTCTCTCATTTTTTCTTAAACATGGAATAGAATACAACAACCCAAAAACTATGGATGAGGTGATTCGTAAGGCTAGGAGTTGTTACCAACAAGCAAAGAAAAAGAAAGTCAGTTCAAAGTCTTAGGCTAATAAGAAAAAAGAAAGAATCTTACATAACAACAAAACGAATGGACATGTGAGGAAAAATGGTAGGGGAGGAAAGGGTTGGAATTTTAACAAAACTAATGGAAAACCCCATAAATAACAAACTCCAACTAAAAATGGGTCAAAGAAAGTTGATCCTAGTAAAGGATCCAAAGGTATGGAAAATGAGCCATTGAATTGTTGGGCCATGGAGACCCACAATTCTAACAAAATTTCCCCTTTAACCCGAGATTTCTACAAAATCTTCAAAATGTGCAAGAAGTCTCTATCATGAATGTTGTGGCCCAGGATATTCCTTGCATCAGTGAAATGTTAGAGGAATGTCAAGCAAACCACTACTCCATCATTGTGGAGGTTGAAGGTAAAATTTTAACAAAATAATTTCAATGTTAAGTGACTCAGGAGCTAGTCTAAGCTATGTTAGTCCTAAAATCATAGAAAACTGTAAATTAAGTAAATGAAAAATTTAACACCCCTTGGCTAGTAGAACTAGCCACTAGAGAAAAAAGGAGAGTTACCAGTATGGTTAAAGATTGCGTAGTGTAATTGGATGGGAAGCCAAATTCTGTGAATTTTAACATATTACCTTTTGTTTCATATGATGTGTTGATAGATATGGAATGATTGGAAAAACATTGAGCCCTTGTAAATTAGTTGCAGAAGAGGGTCTCTTGTGTAGAAAATGATCAAAGGGCACAAAATATTAGGAGAATATTGAAGCCTGTTTCCTTATGATAGTTATCATCCCTACAACTTAAGAAGGCTACTAGGAGGGGTTGTCATATTTTTGATATCAAGATTGAAGGCCAATTGAAAGGCAAAGAAACAACCTTGGAGGAGTTAGAGGTGGTTATAAAATTTCTTGTGGTGTTTTTGGAGGAAATTTATTGGTTACCTCCCATAAGAGATATATATTTCTCAATAGAGTTGGGGCTTGGGGCTACGTGAGTACCAAATCTCCTTATCGAATGACAGTTCCAAAATTGATGGAACTGAAAATACAATTACAAGAGCTGCTGGAAAAAGGCTATATAAGACCTAGTGTCTCCCCATGGGGAGCACCCATTCTTTTTGTCAAAAAGAATGATGAAACTTTTAGGCTATGTATAAACTATAGATAACTAAATAGGCTAATAGTCAACAAAAAATACCCATTACCTAGAATTGATAACATTTTTGATCAATTAAGGGGAGCAGTGATGTTTTCCAAGTTGGATCTTAGATCGGGGTATCACTAGTTAAGAATGTGGGAGGAGGATATACCAAAGAGAATGTTTAGAAATTTTTGTTATACGGAATTTATGCCTACGGATAAGTACATATTCCCTAAGTGGGTAGTTACACCTAGAAAAATAGAAGTAAAGATGTTTAAATATTTCCTACAATAGATAGATAAGATAAAGGAACCTACTTGTGATCCTTTGCTTCCTTTGATCTCCTTTGAGTTGATCGCATCGCTCCCGCTTAAACTGAATTCACTCAATTGGTACTTGCCAACATAAATAGAATATGACAACAATCAAAGTATATGATCTATCTACTATAAAAAAATGGAATCAAAAGCATTTGAACATACATTCATCATAGATATAGAAAAAAGTATTGGAAAAGGAACAAACAAATTTATTGATTGATAGAAGTAGAAGTTACACCCAATGTGGTTCAATCCCATGTCACTCATCCAGCTTAGTCCAAACCCTCATCACACCAATAGCAACATCAATGTAGTAGCATAACATTACTTGACAGTGATTTCAAGTCTCCAAACCAATAGTATTTCTCTATAATATCTAAGCTCCAACTCCTTGATCACTATGATGAGTCGTCAATTTATAAGGAAATGTAAGTGGTTTTGTCATAAATAGAGCATTGAATGGTTTTCTATAATTGGATAGTTAGTTTCCATGGAGAAAGGGATGAGAGGATAGAGGGTTGAATGATACATAGCCTATCCAAAATCGAGCTCATAGGATGAAATAAGAGCTAGGAATCCTTCTAGAATGCTCTAGAGTCAAGGAATATCCCCAGAATCCTATGCCTGTTTCACTCATCCTCGCTGAGTGTAGGCTAAAGTGGGCCTAAGTGCTCTGCAATAGAGGTTTGAATGGGCCTACCTGATATGCAGAGTAATTTCCCCTCACCAAGGCTACATTGGTGTCCCAAGGAGGAATTTTAGCAGGTTTTCAAACTAGGAAACTTTTATGGATGAAAGCATTCAATATGATGACTTGTCTAGGGCATGTAGTAATTGAATTAGGGTTTGATGAGCCCTATTTGTACTGATCTGATCATCGAGAGTGATGTGCCCGAATAGACTTGTAATAGTTTCCCCCTAAAGTATGAAGTCGAAAATGATATTTTTGAGTGATATGCTTTATGATGTGATGAGGAGGATCTGAAGCAAATGGTGACCGACATCAATTACAATATATAATATCATGATATATTTGAATTTTTCATGAATTTTTGAGAGAATACATACCCATACTTAGCATATAAAATTTCATTACATGCACATAAATGAGATAGTCATCTACAAATATAGACCCATGATAGGATGACCATTTGTGTAAAGCCATTGTACAAATGATTTAGTACTCTCCTGAAATCGCAGCCTAGATGGATGAAACTAGATTTGGGGTCTTCTATCTCATCCAATCGTTCACTCAAGTACGATTCTAACCATGTGAAAATGTGATTTGAAGTCGAACATGGGAAGAGACCGTCTGATTACCAGCCAATGATGTAAGCTATTAACAGACGCGAGAGAAATCAATGATAATGATAATGATTCTCAAGGTACTATAGTACATTCTGCATGGTGTGAATAGATGTTTTGATGTCAAACACCATACAAACTCCTTCAATCAAAGGCCTGTGATGTCAACAAGTTGCTGGAAGCAAGAAACTTTCCATTGATGTATGCAAGCCTCAAGGTACTGGAAGGGTGTTTCTAAGTTAACTTCATGGATAATGTGATGATTTCTAAAAGAAGTGACTCATGATATTTAACCTTTTCCTACAATAGATAGATAATATAAAGGAACCTAATTGTGATCCTTCTCTTCCTTTGATCTCCTTTGAGTTTCTCCCATCGCTCTCGCTCAAACTGAATTCGCTCAATTGGTACCTGCCAACATGAACAAAAGATGATAGCAATAAAAGCATATGATCTATCTACTGTAAAAAATGGAATCGACAACATTTGAACATGCATTCATCATAGATATAGGAAAAAGTATTGGAAAAGGAACAAACAACTTTATTGGTTGATAGAAGGAGAAGTTACACCCAATATGGTTAGATCTCGTGTCACTCATCTAGCTTAGTCCAAACCCTCATCACACCAATAGCAACATCAATCCAGCAGCATTACATTACTTGATAATGATTTCAAGTCTCCAAACCAACAACATTTCTTTATAATATCCAATTTCTAGCCCCGTGATCATTATGATGAGTGGTCAATTTATAGGGAAATGCAAGTGGTTTTTTCATAAATAGGGCATTGAATGTTTTTCCATAATTGGATAGTTATTTTCCATGGAGAAAGGGACGAGAGGATAGAGGGTTGAATTAATCATAGCCTATCCAAAATTGAGCTCATAGAATGAGATAAGAGATGGGCATCCTTCTATAATGCTCTAGAATCAAGGAATATCCTCAGAATCCTATGCCAATTTCACTCATCCTTGCTGAGCATAGGCTAAAGTGGGCCTAAGTGCTCTGTAATCCAAGTCTGAATGGGCCTACTTGCTATGCAGAGTAATTTCCCTTGACCAAGGCTGCATTGGTGTCCTAAGGAGGCATTTCAACAGGATTTCAATCTAGGAAACTTTTATTGATGAAAATATTCAATATCATGACTTGTCTAGGGCATGTAGAAACTGAATTAGGGTTTGATGAGCCCTATTTGTACTATCTGATCATCAAGAGTGATGTGCCCAAATAGACCTGTAATAGCTGCCCGCTAAAGCATGAAGTTGAAAATGATAATGTTGAGTGATATGCTTTATGATGTGATGAGGAGGATCTAAAGTGGATGGTGACCGACATCAATTACAATACATAATATCATGATATATTTGAATTTTTCATGAATTGTTGAGGGAAGGCATACCCATAGTTAGCATATAAACTTTTAATTACATGTACATAAATCAGATAGTCATCTAGAGATATAGACCCATGATAGGATGACCATCTATGTAAAGCCATCGTACAGATGATTTAGTACTCTCCTGAAATCACAGCCCATATGGATGAAATTAGATCCAGGGTCTTCTATCTTGTCCAATCGTTCACTCAAGTACGAGTCTAACCATATGAAAATGTGATCTGAAGTCAAACATGGGAAGACACCATCTTATTACCAGCCAATGGTGTAAGCTATTAACAGACACGAGAGAAATCAATAATAATGATAATGATTCTCAAGGTAATATAGTACATTCTGTATGGTGTGAATATATGTTTTCATATCGAACAACATACAAAGTCTTTTGCTTGAATGCCTATGACATCAACCTGTTGTCAGAAGTGAGAAAATTGTCATTGATGTATGCAAGTGTCAAGGTACTTGAAGGGTGTTTCTAAGTTAACTTCCTGGATAATGTGCTGATATCGACAAGACGTGACTTGTCGTAGGAGGGTCTTGATGTATCCCCCATCAATGACACGGAACGAGTGTAATGATTTTGAAGATAGAATGTAGCTATTGACACAATGTTTAGGAATGGTGGTCATGAAAATGAAGGTTTATGAGTACTGCAAAGGATGAAGTTTAATGAGTGACTTCTCTTGTACATGTCAGCGACACTGAATGAATTGGCAACATTGATACAAAAGAAACGTGATGGATAGTGTGATAGACCATAGGTATGATAACCATCAAGTAGATAACCCAACCCAAATAGCCACAAAGATGAAGTGAACGTGTCATGTTCAAGAGGGACTTGCTACGATAAAGTGATTTATCCCTTTTCCCATTTTCCCCAGTCATTGCTGACTAGTACCTATTTATTTTTTTAACAAGTTTGAGGAGGATAACATATTCTTCATGTATAATTCCACCCTTCGAGTGAATCCATCACTATGTGACGTTTTAACAAGTCTAGCGAAGGTGAAACTCGATCTTGTCATGATAGAAAAGTTTGTCATTATTTGATGCTTTAACGAGTTTAACGACAATGAGAACTTGGTCCTTTCCGTATTTAGATAATTTGAAAAGGGAAAAAAAGAAAACTCCACAAGTTCTTTTTTGTAAATTCATCTCTCAAGTCCAAAAAAGTGTAAAATAATACAAGAGAGAACCCATTGACCATGTTTGATAAACATATTCCTTTTTCGTAAGTAATCTATCTCAGTCCAAAAAAGGGTTAAAATTATACTGAGTAAATGTCATTTCCAATCCATTTACAAGCTGAAAAGGACAAGCGCCTGAAAATCTTTTCATATTTTGAGAGTCTTAAAAGAGTTTAAATAGGACTCTAGTTAGAGGAATGAGTGGTGTCTAGGATAGCAACTGGTTCCGGTGATGTTGGAACCTCTCAAAACATATTGATTTATGTGAAGATGCTGGCTAATAAGACCACTCATTGCAATTGTTCCTCTGTTGGGTCCCTATAAAACTAGTGATTACCCCATTACTATTGTAGTTATACCCCTTATTTATATTGTTGTGCCCCCATTACCCCCATATTGTTATTAATTTGCCCATAGAATCCTTCTATTGTTATTTTTGTGGCTTTATATTATTATTGTTAGGTCGGCTGGATTATATTGTGACTCCATAGACTCCTATATATAGAAAGGAGGTTTTGTCATTTGAATCATCCAAGAATTGTTCATTTATGGAATGTAAAGGAGGTTGGCCCCTCGAAGAGGCTGAATTCTAAGGCGTTGATCTATCTTTTCTTGAGCTGGTTTCATAACATTTGGTATCAGAGCTTTGGATTCTAGGGTTTCGCTGCTCCAAACAGGTCATCATGGCATTTTCGCTATAACATTTTTTCTGTGATGTTTCATAAGTAAAAAAAAAACCCATTTGAGAAGAAATCACGCTGAACCTTGGGTCAAAATTTCAGAGCTTTTCGCGTGATATTTTCGGAGATATGATCTCAGGAATTGGTCTTTTTGCAGACTCTTGAATTACACTCAAAACAGGTGACCTGGGGAAAATCGTCATAACTTTCTTTCTGAGCATCAGATTTAAATTTCGTAAGAAGTTACAGAAAGAGGACAGACTTTAGTTTTCGTTTTTATATTTTTTAGAGTCAAAGGTTGAAAGAGTGACACGTGGCACTTCATACAAGTTCGCTCTACTGAACTAGTCTATAATCAGGCCACTGCGGGAGATTGTGCATAACTCTTTCTTGGAGAATCCAAATTGGTTCAAACTAGTGGCATTGGAAAGACGACATAGAAGGCTACTACACGTCATAATTTCAGAACTGGATGATTCGAAATTACATAGATACATCAGATTCAATATCAGGCTTCTACAAAGTAAAAAAAAGGTGTGTAGTTTTTATTTTTTATTTTTGCATAAGCTTGGTTTGAAGGAATTCAAAGGGCATAGTAAAGAATTATTATCGGTAACTAATGCCCAAAGGAAAGAAAATGCAAACACCTAGTAAGGAACCTGAAAGCTCTAGCATGACTCATGAAGAAGAGGAAGAAATGCTACATGATATATCAAAATTACAAGAACAAGTGCAACAAATGTCACGCTCACAAAAGCTAACAGATGCTAAGATAAATGGCGTGGAATCTAAGATAAAGGGCATGGAAGCTAAGATGGATGATCTGAAGACAAATTTGAGGACATATTTGAAGACAGACATGGCAGATTTGAAGACAGATTTGATAAATTTTCTACAAGAAATACTTACTAATGGTGAAAAGGTTGTAAAGGAAACTCATGATGTGAACAAAAGAAATGTTAATCATGATTCCATAGACTCTAATGTTGGATCGAAGACCCACCATATTCCAAAAATCAATATGAGGAAGTTTGATGGCAAGGATCCCGCCACATGGATATTACAAATGGAGCAGTTCTTCGATCTTAATAATGTGCAAAACACACAAAAGGTACGTATGACAACTTTATATTTGGAACCAAATCAATTTGTATGGTATCAATGGCTTTACTCTCGTAAACAATTTATCACTTGGGCAATTTTTACGGAAGAATTGATAGCACATTATGAGGATACAAAAAGCAACACTTTTTTTAGCCAATTGATAAGTCTCAAACAAAAGGGTTCAATAATGGAGCACATTGAGGAGTTCCAAAAATTGAACATAAGGGTAAAAGATATTCCAGAGCAGCATAGGATTGATGTGTTCATAGGGTCTTTAAAGGATAATATCCAACATGATGTTCGACATTGGGAACCTGATTCATTAGAGAAGGCATTCAGGTTAGCAAGAAAAATGGAAAGAAAAATTATGGCAACCAGGAAGCATACCACTCACAACTATAAAGACGGAAGTGCAGTTGCCCCTAGTCTTCCACAACCTATAAGGTTGACACCACAACAATTGGAAGAAAAAATAGCAAAAGGGCTTTGTTATAGTTGTGATAGCAAATACACTAAAGGTCATAAGTGTGCTGAGAAGAAATTATTCTACATAGATTGTGAAGAGGAAGAAGAAAAGGAGCAAGAAAGGTCAAAAGAACAGGATATGCTCCAGGAACAAAGCCTAGATGAAGAACAAATAAATCTGACCATATCTTGTAATGCATTGGCGGGAATTACCACTCCTCAAACCATCAAGATAGTAGGAGAAATCAAGAAGAAAAAGGTGATAGTGTTGATTGATTCAGGAAGCACCCACAATTTTATTCATTGTATGGTAGCAAAAGAATTGAATTTCTTCCTATATCCAGCACCTGAGTGTCAAGTGATGATTGCAAATGGAGGAACAACAAATTGCTCTGGAAAGTGCCATAATATCAAGCTATCCATGGGAGAATATGTATTGACTAGCCCAATGCTTTCCATTCCAATGGAAGGTGTTGATGTTGTACTAGGAGTCCAATGGCTACAATCCTTGGGTACAATAGCTTTTAATTTTCAAGAACTTTTCATCAAATTTTCTGTGGAAGGAAAGGAAGTTGAATTAAGGGGTATTGCAGGGAAACCAGGAAAGATAATCAGCTCTAATGGTATGACAAAGGTTCTAAAAAAGGAGAAAAGGGGTGTAATTGCACAATTATGTTCGCTAGATGTTTCCACATTAGAATCATCTATTTCTCCAGATCTCCAAAAAGTCCTGGACAATCATTCCAAGGTATTTGAGACTCCCAAAAGTCCCCCACCTATGCGTGATCATGATCATGATATTCATCTGATTCCAGGAAGTGTTCCTCCAAACATCAGGCCGTACAGATATCCATATGTCCAAAAAAGTGAAATTGAACGTATGGTTGCAGAAATGCTAGAGGCTGGTATAATTCAACCGAGTCAAAGTTCTTTCTCTGCTCCAGTAGTATTGGTGCACAAGAAGGATGGATCATGGCGCATGTGTCCGAATTATAGGGAGATCAACAAGCTCACTATTAAAGATAAGTTCCCCATTCCTGTCATTGATGAATTACTGGATGAATTGCATGGATCAGTTTACTTCACCAAGTTGGATCTTCGTTCAGGATATCATCAAATCAGAATGAAGATTGAAGACATTCCGAAAACGGCACTTAGAACTCATGAGGGTCATTATGAATTTTTGGTCATGCCTTTTGGCCATACCAATGCACCTTCAACATTTCAAGGTTTGATGAATTCAATTTTCAAACCATTCCTTAGAAAATTTGTGTTAGTATTTTTTGATGATATACTTATCTACAGCAAGTCTTGGAAGGATCATGTTGAACATGTTGACAGGGTGCTACAACTATTGGAAGAGAAACAATTATATGCCAAAAGATCCAAATGTTTCTTTGGAGTCTAGGAGGTGGAATATTTGGGTCATATTGTATCTCATGAAGGAGTTAAGGTAGACCCTACCAAAATTAAAGCCATTAAGGAATGGAAAATCCCCACATCCATAAAGCATTTGCGCGAATTTCTTGGGTTGACAGGGTATTATCGCAAGTTTGTTAAGAATTATGGGAGAATAATAGCACCTCTAACGACATTATTAAAGAAATATGCATTTTCATGGACTCCGGAAGCAACAAAGGCCTTTGAACATCTTAAAGAGGCAATGTTCCAAGCACCGGTCTTAGTTACACCGGACTTCACAAAAACCTTTATTGTGGAATGTGATGCTTCAGGAAATGTAATTGGTGTTGTTCTAATGCAAGATGAAAGACCCATTTCTTTTGAAAGTCGTCCAATCAAGGGAAAGTTTCTAAGCAAAGCTATTTATGAGAAGGAAATGTTGGAAATACTCCATGCACTTAAGAAATGGCGACCCTACCTAATGGGAAGAACTTATCCGCTGAAGATTCCACATGGGAGGATGAGAATTTTATGCAGAAGTATCCTGAACTACTCAAGCGTTGAGGACAACACTTTTTCGAAGGAGAGGGGCATGTTGGGTCCCTATAATACTAGTGATTACCCCATTACTATTGTAGTTATACCCCTTATTTATATTGTTGTGCCCCCATTACCCCCATATTGTTATTAATGTGCCCATAGAATCCCTCTATTGTTATTTTTGTGGCTTTATATTATTATTGTTAGGTTGGCTGGATTATATTGTGACTCCATAGACTGCTATATATAGAAAGGAGGTTTTGTCATTTGAATCATCCAAGAATTGTTCATTTATGTAATGTAAAGGAGGTTTCCCCCTCGAAGAGGCTGAATTCTAAGGCGTTGATCTATCTCTTCTATCTTTTCTTGAGCTGGTTTCATACCATCCTCAAAAAGGGTAAAACAACCAAGTCAAAGTATATGATCAGCCAAGCATATAGTGACGACGAAAGGAGAAAAGCTAAGGCTCATCTGACGGAAGAGGCTGATAGAATGATAATCACAAGGGTCAAAATGGAGATGGGTTCATTTTTACACAAGCTTGAACCATAGGGAACTATGCTTGGATTCAGTTTCATGTTTACACAAGCTTGAAATGAAAAACTATCCTTGGATTCAGTTTCATGTTTACATAAGCTTGAAATGAAAAACTATCATTGGATTCAGTTTCATTTTTACACAAGGGCTCATTTTTACACAAGCTTGAACCATGAAAAACTATGCTTGAGATTGGTTTACATGCCCTCAGCATGATGACTCAATTTTGGATACATTCCCCCCATGCTTCATTTCATTCACCTAAGTAGACTACTTGTGGCTATTAGGTGGATGAAATGAAGGTTCATTTACAAGATCAAGTGAAAGACTCGACTGGGATTTTACGAGATATAATCAAAGACTCGAATTGGAATTTTGCTCCAAGGGAACTTGTTTCATTTTTTGATGAGATTGACACAAGGCAAGGAACTCTGCTCAGATTCCTTGTTTCATATTTGAACAAGCTTGATAGAAGATAGGGAACTATGCTCTGGGACCAGTTTCATTTTTTAATGAGGCTGGGATAGTAAAAGAACTATCCTCATATTCCTTGTTTCATTTTTTAACAAGCTTGACACAAGACAAGGAACTATGGTCATATTCCTTATTTCATTTTTAACGATCTTGACACAAGACAATGAACTATGCTCATATTACTTATTTCATTTTTAACAATGTAAACTTTGAAACAGGAACTGATACTGTTACCCGTTTCGTAGAGATAGCAAAAAAGTGACCTAATTTTGAAAAGGGGTGATGCACAACACAGATGTTTTTTTAGAGCATAGTTTTTGGCACTTTAATTTTTTTTATGTACATTGCGTTTTAGAATGGTAGTGATTTTCATGCTGATTTAAAAAAGTGGCAATTACGCATTAGACCCTTTTTCTAAAAGACCCATTTTTTGACTTTAAATTTTCTAATGTATGAAATGTAAATAATTATTTTGTAAATTTAATAATTTTTGAAGTGGTCATTTTCTTCATATTTTCTTGTTTTTATTTTAATTTTATTTTTTTTGTAGTGAGGTTTTTATTGTTTTGCATTTTCAAATTAGAAGGTTGATATTTTTAATTTTTGATATTCTACATATTTATACATCCTTAAATAATTTTTAAATCCACATGAAATAATTGTTTATAAAAAAACAATCTTTTTTAACATTGGACATAAAAATAACCATTTCTAACATAAACATAACTAAAAAACTACATGTTTTGATAATTTTTTGCTAGAATTGACATGTCAAAATCACAATTTTTATACAAAAATTTTAACTAAAAGTGGTTAAATAATAGTTTTTTTTATGAAATTCATGTCAAAAAAATAATAATAATCATTTTTTTCCAAAAAATAATGATTAACTTATAAATTAATGTGAAAATCATATATTACAAATATTGAATGCATAACAGTATTAGTTCCCGTAACCGGAATTGCATAACCAACACCTGACTGCCCATGGGGGTGGCTATCCGATTCTCGGAATCGGATAGCCACCGTCTGGCCACCCTCATGGGCGGCTGAGTGGTGGCCATCTAATTCTAAGAATTAGATAGCCACTGCCGAGCCACCCCCACGGGTGGCTGGGCGGTGGCTATCTGATTCCGAGAATCAGATAGCCACCCCCATGGGCAATCAGGCGATGGCTATTCGATTCCAATAATTGGATAGCCACCCCCACAGGCATGCGGGTGATGGCTATTCGATTCCGAGAATCAGATAGCCACCCCCACGGGTAATCAAACAATGGCTATTCGATTCCGAGAATCAGATAACCACCCCCACCGGTGGTTAGGCAGTCGCTATCTAATTCTCGGAATCGGATAACCACTCCTGACTGCCCTTGAGGTGGATATCCAATTTTCAGAATCGGAGAAGTGGCTATCCGATTCTGAGAATCAGATAACCACCACCCGGCCACCCCCACAGGTGACTGAATGGTGGCTATCTGATTCTTGGAATCAGATAGCCATCGCTCAAGCACTCGTGGGGGTGGCTGGGAAGTGGCTATTCAACTCTCAGAATCCAATAGTCACTACCCAGCCACCCATGGGAGCAGTGGCCGATAAAATTGTTTTCTTTTAAATAAAAAATAAATTTTGTTATATATAAATATATATATATATATATATATATATATATAAAATGTTATTTAAAAAAAATATCAAAAATATATTTAGCTTTTTTTAATTTTAATGTTTTTTTGAAAATGATGTTTAATTTGAGAATATGTATTTTTTAAAAATTTTATTTGTTTTTCAGGTTTTTATTTTATTTTTAATTTCAGCATATTTTTGTTTTTAGGGTTTTTTGAAAATGTTTTTAATCTTAATTTTTGTAGTTTTTCAATTTTTATTTTTTATTTTTTCGTTTTTTTTTTTATTTTTCTATTTTTTTAATCTAGTTTGTTCTCAATTTATATTATTTTTTTTATTTTTTCTTAATGCTTTTTTAAAATTTCCTATTTTTACTTAATTTTATAGTTTTTTTTTTTCAAATTTTTTTATGGTTTACCACATTAAAAATAAATGTTATTCTTTTGAAAATATGATTTTCTTATTATTTATTTCTTTAAATTTTTTTAATTTTTTAATTCTTATATTTTATAGGTTAATTTTGTTTTGTTTTTTTTTTGTTTTTTGTTTTTTTTAATATATATTTTTATTTACGTTTTGGTATTTTTTTTTTGTGTTTTTTTCATTGTTTTTATTTTTGTTTTTATTTTTAATTTTATGTTTTCATTATTTCTTTTTTAAATTTTAATGTTTTTTGGAGATAACAAAATCTTTTACACCATTATTTCAAAATTTTGAAAATTTACCCCAAAAAAAAGGTGTTATTCGAGTATCAACACTTTTTGTTTTGAGGGTGTTTTTGCACAATTTTTGTACATACAAAAAAATGTTTAAAATTAACCCTAAAAAAAAAATCCATCATTCCATTATTAGCACTTTTCATTTTCAGGTTGGTTTTTGCACAATTTTTGCACAAAAAATTTGTTCTCATTGCCATTTTTAAAACATGTTCAAAATTGACCCTAAAAAAAAAAACATCGTTCTAGTATACACACTTTTCATTTTTAGCACTGTTTTCCATGTTTTTTCGGGGTTTTTGGGCGAGTTCCCGTTTTGAGTTTATAGTTCCCGTTTCAAAGTTTACATTGTTTTTTAACGAGGTTGACACAAAACCATGAACTATTCTCATGATTCCTTGATCATGACCCATAAGAGGTCATGACTTCCAAGAGGTTCTCATCAGATGGGAGACAATGCTCTGGAAGGGATATGTAGCAAGGAATCCATGAGAGAGATCTAGCTCCAATGCCCCCAATACACAATTCACAACATCACAGAATTGATCGTCAGTTGATGTAGGCACGGAGAGGGTTGCTACATAATTGACCCATGGTGGGGAAGATACCATTGGGACAAAAGGACCATTTAGGGAAGATGGTTGACTAGAAGCCATATTTGTGCCAGGAAATGAAAGCTGATCAACAATGACAATTCTACCTTCATGTGGGAAACACATCACTCGAAAGAGTGTTGAAACAATAGCTCCCATGTCATAAACATAGTCGCGCCCAAGTAGTAAATTGTAATATAAAGGGCTTGGGACTACCATCACACTGAGACAAACAAGTTTTCCTCCCAAAGTAATAGGCAACTGAGGAAGGATCCCTAATGGTTGATTGGTTCTTGTATTAAAATCCAACAAGTTCTGGGTAACAGGCACAAGTGTGGCGAACCGAGCACCTGCCAAGCAGTGGAGGAAAGGATACTCACAGAAGCATTTTCATCTATAATAGTGCCATATACAATCATATTATAAACCTGTACTATGACCCAGAAAGGAACATAAGAAGGAAGAAAACATCATGCTAGTCGATTCCAATCAAAGGAAGTGACCAGACTAGTTGGAGGGGGTACCGTAAGAATGAGAGAATTACCCCCTTGAGAGATGGGAGGATTTTCCTTCTGTCTTGATGTAATAGGAGGGTTTCCTCCAAGCTCATTGGAATATGAAGAAACAAGAAGAACCTGAGTGGTATCATAATCACCTCTATGGGAAAGGTACAATTAACTAAAGGTGAAATTGGGTCAATTGTTTCCTCAACCTGTGATTGGTCAGGTATAGAATTATGGGATTCACATTCAGAGAGAGTGGGTTTCACCGATGATTGATTTGGGTGAGTCACTTCATTAACTAGTGAAGGATCAAGGGAGAGTCTCCTGTAACCAGATGGATATCGTTGTAGGGAAGCAGGATGGTTATCCAGCGCTTTTTGGGATTCATCCAGATAGGGACAAAGGTGAATGGGGTGATTCCCTTTGCACAACCTACAGGGAAACTTGACTTTACCCTTCTTTCCATGAACTTTACTCCCACTAGTTGATGGTGTGTCACCAACATGATCTCCATAAGATGATGACACGAGATGATGTGAATGAGAAGACCATTCTTCTAACATCTCAGGAATACCAGAACAATTTCAAAGCAGATAGTCTCCCGTATAAAGTTTGCAAGGATATCAAATTTTGTGATGCTTATTAGACTGTTTCTCATCGGAAGTTGCTTTCGAAGCAATGGTTGCTTGGTTCCCCCTGCTGAATTTTCTTCTTCTTCTTCTTCTTCTTCTTATCCACCTGGTTACTAGTGTCAATACTTTCACCAGGTGAGGAGGAAGAAGGGGAGGAAGAAACAACTGATGAAGAAGGTAAAGGGTCAACTGGAGATCGATTTTGTCCAGTTGTAGGAATATTCAGTTGCGGGGCCAAGGAGGTTGAAAAAATTGATACTGGCAAGCCAATGGTAAGTCCTGGAAGGGACAATGTAGCCATATAAGGAGAACTAATATTTCCAAAAGGAGGAAAAGGACTAGGATTCCCATCAAAAGGAATTCCTTGATCGGTGGACTTTGGAGTTGTTGCCATATGTCTCAACCTAAGATAAACTGAGTGACGTGGAGGATGCTATCCACTGTCAATTAATTTCTTTTAATCAAAATAACATAACAAAACGAAAGAGGGATAATCTAGGAAAAAGGATTACCAAGTAACTGTGAACTCCAATATACTTCCTCAGTAAACCAAGAACTTAACATACTTACAGGCAATCTCCCTGAATGTTGTTTTTGGTGTATCACAGTATACAAGGTGGCTGACCTAGTTAGCTATGGATGGATAGGAACCTAATGTAGTCCTCCCAAATATACTCGAAAGTACGTGGAGGCCCAATCCATGTTAACGTTGTCTAATGCGAAACCGCACAGTGAGAACATTCCCTTATAATTTTCGTACTATAACAACGCCCGATATACCTAAAAGTACATGGACGAGCTACGATATACTTACTTATGTGGAATAAGGTATCACACTCAGAATTTATCACAAACCATTACCGACATTTGCTATGTTTAACAATGTCGGAACACGTCTCTAGCCTAGACCTCTAAATGTTATGTGTTAAGTTACAACTGTCCATTAGGTTAATTGAGATAGATTTTAGTTGATTTTGTTTAAAAGTTTTCCTTTCAGGTTCACTACGTGATGTTTCTGAATCTCCTATAATGTAAATAATATGAGAAACATTCTTTTCATTTCATTTAAACAATGAGAAATTGTAACTAAAAGGGATAGAGCAATTAGAATCTTTAAACAAAGAGCATAGAGCACATATAATGCAACTTTCCCTATACCATTCCTACAAGCACACACAAACTTATAAATGAAATATGCATGTTTTTCGTTTCATTCCTTTAATGTTTAGATGAACACAAAGAAACTAAATGCACAAGCAATTAATCAATGCTTTTCACAGGAAACAAAGACTTTACGGCAGTTTCTTTTTCAAATAAATGAAGATTTTATGACAATTCTTTTTTAGAAAAGTAAAGACTAATCAATGTAAGCTAAATTTGAGAATGAATTGATAATGATAAAGAAATCCCTGAAGAAACACTAAACAATCAAGGTAAAAGTAAGGCTAGGAGAGGAAATGCAAATTGATTTCAGGGACAAAGAAAAACGTTGATCTTCAGAAAACAACATCATAAGCAACTTTTGAAAAAATCAAGCAAAAGATGGGTTTTTTAGCTGGACAGGGACTAGTGCCACCTTGAGTGGGAGACAGTGTGTTGTAGAGCATTGTCTCTAAGCCAAGGCTGCTCTTCAGTGCATTGTCCCCTGACCAAGGGTGCACTGGTAACAGAACATTCCTAGAATAGGCATTCCAGTGAAAATTTTTTACCAGAAAAGCTTCAAAATGATTGAAAAGAGATCAATGAAGTCAAGTAAAGTCTATTAGGATGTAATATGATAAGATTAAACTACCATGAATTATGGTTGTTCCCCAATGGAGTCGCAAATTTGTTATACAGAATTTATACCTACATATAAGTACATCTTCCCTAAGTGGGAAGTTACACTTAGAACAATAGAAGTAAATATGTTTAACCTTTTCCTACAATAGATAGATAAGATAAAGGAACTTACTTGTGATCCTTCACTTCCTTTGATCTCCTTTGAGTTGCTACCATCGCTCCCGCTCAAACTGAATTCGCTCAATTGGTACCTACTAACGTAAACAAAAGACGACATCAATGAAAGCATATTATATATCTACTGTAAACAAATGGAATCGAAAAAATTTGGACATATATTCATCATCGATATAGACAAAAGTATTGGAAATGGAACAAACAACTTTATTGATTGATAGAAGGGGAAGTTACACCCAATGCGGTTCGATCCCATGTCACTCATCCATCTTAGTCCAAACCCTCATCACATGAATAACAACATCAATCTAGTATCATAGCGTTACTTGATAACGATTTCAAGTCTCCAAACCAACAATATTTCTCTATAATATCCAAGTTCTAGCCCCCTGATCACTATGATGGGTGGTCAATTTATAGGGAAATGCAAGTTGTTTTGTCATAAATAGGGAATTGAATGGTTTTCCATAATTGGATAGTTAGCTTCCATGGAGAAATGGATGAGAGGGTAGAGGGTTGAATGATCCACAGCATATCCAAAATCAAGCTCATAGGATGAGATAAAAGCTGGGCATACTTCTAGAATGCTCTAGAATCAAGGAATATCCCCAGAATCCTTTGTCAATTTCGCTCATCCTCACTGAGTGCAGGCTAAAGTGGGCCTAAGTGCTCTACAACATAGGTTTGAATGGGCCTACCTACTATGAGGAGCAATTTCCCTTGACGAAGGTTGCGCTGGTGTCCCAAGGAGGCATTTTAGTAGGGTTTCAAACAAGGAAATTTTTATGGATGAAAACATTCAATATGATGACTTGTCTAGGGCATGTAGCAACTGAATTAGGGTTTGATGAGCCCTATTTGTACTGATCTGATCATGAGGAGTGATGTGCCAAAATAGACCTGTAACACTTTCTATGGTCATTATGAGTTCACTGTACTACCTTTTGGGCTTACGAATGGACGTGCCATGTTCATGTGTTCAATGAATGACATTCTCAATAAATTCCTAGAGAAGTTTTCATTAGTTTTGATTGACAATATACTATTATTATAAGAATGTTGAGGAACACAAGAAACATTTGAAGATAATACTCAAACATATGAGAGAAAATAACGTGTATGAAAAAATCTTAATGATCAATTTTATCAATGGAAAATTTGATATTTGGGCCATGTAATTTTAGAAGAGGGGATAATAGTGGACCCAAAAAAAGGTGAAAGCTATACTAGAATGGTGAGTCCCAAAAGATGTTGCAAACATTAGATCATTCATGGGGATAACCAGCTATTATCACCAATTTATAGAGGGATTTCCAAAGATGACCCACCATGTAACCTCCCTATAGAAGAAGGGAGTGAAATTCGAATGGACCCTGTAGTGCCAAGAAAATTTTGAAAAGTTGAAATATCTACTTAACATGTCACCAATATTAAAAATTGATGATTTGGAAAAAGAATTGAAGTCTATAAAAATGTAGGTCTAGAAGGTTTAGGAGGAGTGTTAATGCAAGAGGGCCATGTTGTAGCATTTGAATTACAAAAGTTGAAGGAACACGAGAAGAACTACTCAGTCTATGACATGGAATTGGTAGCAATAATTCATGCTCTCAAAATGTGGCAACATTATTTAATTGGGAAAAAATTTACTCTGGCCACCGACCACGTAAAACTTAAGTATTTGTTTAGTCAAGCAAATTTAAATATCAAGAAATGCAGGTGTACAAATTTCCTAAGCTAGTACAAGATTGAAATCAAGCATATTAAGGGTAAATAGAATAAAGTAGCTAATGCTCTTATTCATAAATGGAGGAAAGTCAATGAAATTTTTGTCATTCAAAGTGAGGCAAATTTTCCAAAGAGAATAAAAACAGTTGCAGAAATGGATTTGAAATACATTCAAATATATAACAATTTGGAAAATAAGGTAAATACAATGAAATGGCCAGATTATGCACTTAATGATAAAGGGTTACAATTCATAGGGGGAAATATATGTACCTGAACATAGAGAAATTAAGAAATTTATTATGGATGAATATAATCAAAAACCTTATGCAGAACACTCTAGCTATCAAAACATTATTTCATCTTTGAAGAAGGAATTATTCTAGCCTAGAATGTAGAAAGAGTTGGTTGAATATCTAGTTAAGTGCCATGAATACCAGCTAGTAAAGGCATAACATCAACATCTTATGGGATTTCTAAATCCCTTACTGATACCTGAATGTAAATGGGAAGTCATCACTTTAGATTTCATCACTGGGATACCCCACACTCAGAAACAACATGATGATATAATGGTGGTAGTGGATATGTTGACAAAAGCTACACATTTCATATAAGTGCAATCTACTTTTAAAGCTGCTCAAGTGGTGGATGTGTTCATGAAGAATCTTTTTAGATTTCACAAAATACCTAAATTGGTTATCTCTGACAGAGATCCAAACTTTAACTCCAATTTATGGGAGTTGTTATTTACTAGTTTGGGCACTCAACTAAATTTTAGTACAACCTACCACCCTCAATTTGATGGGAATATCAAAAGTGTAAATCAAGTATTAAAAGATATGTTGTGCATGTATTGCATGAATCAACCTACTAAATGGGAAGACTTCATCAATTTAGTATACTTTTCCTACAATAACAATCATCAAGCCTTGCTAGGAATGAGTCATTTTGAAGCATTCTGTGGAAGGAAATTACAAGTACCACTGAGCTGGAGCCAGATGAAAGATAGATTGATATTGGGGCCCAAAATGATTCAAGAAATGGAGAAAAACATAAAACAAATTAGAGAAAACTAGAAAGAAGCCAAAGATAGGTAAAAATGTTATGTTGATAATAAGAGAACTTTGAGAGAGTTCCGGGTGGGAGAACATGTGTACTTAAAAGTACATCCAAAGAGAAGCTCGTTGAAGCTTGGGAGTTGTCCAAAATTAGCTCCACAATACTATGGAGCATTTGAAATCCTAACCCAAGTTGCTACTATAAAATATCAATTAGCTTTGTCTACTATATAAAGGCACATAATGTATTCCATGTTTCCTTACCAAATAGTATGTACCTAATACTAATGACATGATAAATTTGGATGTGATATAGGTTGAACCCGAATGAGAATTCTTGGTTGAACTTGTACAAATTTTGGATAGAAGAGAGACTGTTCTTCAAAATAGGACCATCTCTCATATTTGTTGAAATAAGAAATTATTGAGGTGGAGGGGGGTGATTCAGTAGTAGTGAGATTCTTTATTTCTTTTTCTAATATTCTTATAGCTCCTTTTTATATATTGGTACTTGTGAGAGAATTCATTCATAAAGGAAGTGATCAGAAAGGTTAAACATTCATGCTCGTACAAAAAATCACATGAGAAACACACACATTTGACACAGTGTTTTCATGTGGAAACCCAAAGGGAAAAAAACACAAAATTATTGTTTGTTTATGATATAAATTAGGTACCTAATTTATTACATATGTTTTTTGTGAACACCCAATCACAGGATGCACCGACCCCCTTTTTATTATGAAGCACAAACTTTCCAATAGGTGCCAACCTCTTATTAATGCAGGCACCAACCTACTCTTGCCATTGTTCTACTATGTCAAACAATTTTTAAACTGAAAACATAGACTTATACATTACAAGTGAAACACCAAGATGTTTGGTTGTGGAAAAAAAAAAATTCTGTCAGTCCACTACTACTCCACAAATTCCCTTTCATCTCATGCAACTTCTCTTTACTCATTGTTCACAAGACCATATCCTCAGTGCTCTCCCTTCTCTCACACGGGCTCTCTGCTACACCTACTTCAATTTAGCTCACACTTTTATTTACTCAACAATCACTCTACTTCCTTCTCTTTAGCTCTGTCATCATTGTTCGTCTAAAAAAACTCTCGCTCCTCTCACAACACAAGCATTCAGTCTTCTCTAGGTGCTTATACCTCTTTGTGTACACATTCAACTCTCACTACTCATATCTTCGATGATATGCTCAAATCCCCCAATTTCTTAATGGAAATAAATGGTTTTGATCCATATATGCACACTATGCAAAGCCGTCTCTACTGCCTATACCCCTACCTCCCAAGTGTACTTTGGCATGGCTCCTTTTAGCACTGTTGCATCTTCTGGTTGAACCTTATCCTAACATTAAACATATATATGGACCTTGAAGTTCTCAACTCTCTGACTGCATAACTTTCCATGCTGAGAATTTAATTCTTAGTTGTCCTACACACTCCTCGAAGACTCCCATTGTTATTTATTTCTCCATAGAGCTTAATATTCCTCAAGGATGGCCACTTTGATCCTTGTTTAATTCAATCAGACATGTACACGGAGCAACCAGTTGCTTCCCTCGATCCCACAAATTTGTCTCTGTTAAATGTTGTCCTAGTTTCCTTTTCTCAGAGCATTTTGCAGGTCTAGCTAACTTCAAAAATCGACTCCACCATTCCTGCATTCAATTTTTCAATTTCTAATTCATATATCCATTAAACTCGTTGTATTGACACATTAGAATTTCGACATACCGTGAATTTACACAAATGAAACATTATGATATGTCACTGTTTTGATATCCTTAGCACCCTTTTCCTTTATCTCCTTTGTTATTTGCTTTCTCATAGGACCAAACCTATGACCGTTGGTTTAGTGTTGTATGAGATCCCTTCTGTATTGTAACATGCACAAATAGAATGTTACAATATTACTCATTCTTATATCTTTATCTCCCTTGTTTAGCCCTTGATCCCCTTAAGATCCATATGACCATGTGCTTGGAAATATCATAGCCCCCTTTATCAAAACTTCTTTAACCATCATTTTCATAAGAGTTATGATGTTCTTATCCTTCGATATTTTGTCCTCTGATATACTGACATCACTAGCCACTTCACTTTCTCAGGTTTGCTAACATGCTGCCATGTGTCCTACAGGAGGAGAGAAGGAGTCCCGATCATCCTTGTCTTTGAAATAATTCCTTTGTTAACTTGCTCAACATTCCTTGGTGCTTTTAGAAATATCAGGCCTACTAGATATCATAACTAGTTAAAATAGCTTTGTTAATAAGTTATGATATTCCGATGTCCCAGACCTCTAATATTCCGACGACTTATGATAATATGATACCCTAGTCTCTCATATCATCATCTTTGATGCTCTGATGCTTCGATATTATGGTATTCAAGGTTCTGATATCCTAGTCTCTGAGGTTCGTATATCAGGTCTTGATGGGCTCTGATCTCTGATATTTCAACCTTCCTAGGAATTTAAGTACCTGAACTTCAACAGATCATATCGTTTGATCCAAGAGTCCATTTTTAGACTTCCACACACTGTTGGAAAGCTCTTTTAGAGAAATTTCCAATGGAGAGGGTCCCATGTAGGCTTTGAGTCAATCTTCTACCTCTAATATGGCTACAAACTCTCTTTCAATGTTTTCTCCTTGACTCTTCTTGGTGTGCTTGGAATGCTGAACTCCCAGCCACCATAGTCATCATTTTATGGCTTCTCCAGTAATCTTGCTACTATGATAATTCTCTACATGAATCCTTTAGATACCATGGTATTCCTTCTTGATGCCCAATCATCATACTAACCCTGGTTGACATCAATCATCATGCTGATCCTGTTTGACCTCAATGCCAACACTAACACAGCCAACAAGACACCACAAATTTCCAAACAATATTAAGGTATAGTGGGATCATTTTGGACTTGTAGAAGCTACTTGGGAACTAGAAGAGAATATGAAAGAGGATTTTCCATACATGTTCCAAAGAAGAAATGAACCTGAAAACACCAAGGACAACGTTCCTCCTAGGGGGAAAGAAATGTAATGCCATTGGTGAAATGACTCAAACCTTATGATTTAATTTGAATACTTAGACAATCAAAACTAGTAGGAATTATGCATTTTGATTGATTAATTAATAATATGAAATAGTCATGTATATATAGACATGTTACAATTTTATATATATCAATGTCAATTTACGAAGTAAATATGCTAATTGTGTTAGAATTAAGAGGTGAGTAAGTTAAACATTATATATATATATATATATATATATATATATATATATATATATATATATATAGATATATATATATATATATTGATATATATATGTAATGTTCCTAAATAAATGTGACAAGACCACTTGGGGAGTAGAAATCCATTTTTCAGTTAGAGGACAATTAAAGGAGTTAATTATATTCCAAGAATGTGGAAATAACAAAAAAATAGTTCCAAAAAGGAAAAAACCTGGTCGGGGAAAAAGAGGAGGGAAACACAAGGAAATAATGGCTGGAGAAAGATATCATGAGGCTATTGAGGAACTAACAACGTGGTTGGAAAGGTACTAATGGTTGGAGAAAAATGTTATTAACTTAGTACTCTTAGCTTGGAACCACCATGGGAGAGAAAGACAATGACTTCCAAGCCACCAATGGGAGATAATTGCTAGTGTGAACCCTTTAGAAGTAGATTTTTTGCTGGGGGTGTGTATTTAAGACTTATTTTACCTATGAATGGTGTTCTTCTTGACTAAAAAAGGGCTAGAGCTTGAGGGAAGTCAGGTGAAGAACCGAATTATGGTTGGGAGGCCTGAGATGGTCTTGGCACATATCAGAGATATAGATAAGTATCATTCCAGTAAGGTAGATATAGCCTATGTTTATTTAGTCTTTAAGTTTGTCAAAAAATAAAATCTTGGATGCCTGTGCATATTTGTTGTTTTGTATATAATATAACTAGTTTTTCTTGTAGAAAATATCGAAATAGAATAGTGGACCAAATGTTAGGATATTCCAACACATAGGATATAGTTAAGTTCAACTTGGTCTAGTATAGAGTTAGGTTAGAGTGAGGTAAAGTGTGTTTCTTTACCATTGTACATTTTGTAACTTACAATCCGACGGTCACGATATGTAGTGATCCGACGGTTCACTCTCACCTCGGTATTACCGACACTTGATCCGTGGCTTGACACCCGATTGGTCCATGAGTTCTATTTAAAGCGCATGGAGGGTCATTGTTCGGGTAATTCGTGCATGAGAGAAGCTTATGTAAATTTTCATTCTTTGATTAATAAATTGCTTGTAGTACCCATGTTGGGACAGGCCGTGGACTATTTCCCTCCTTGCACTTTGAGGGTTTTAACCACGTCAAAAATACTGGTGTATTGATTTGAGATCTGGTTGTGAGCGGTGTCCTTTTGGTGTCCTTTCTGAGGAACTTACCCTGTAAATTCCTACATGGTATCAGAGCTATTTGAGGGCCGCGTCCGTTCGTGATCCAAATCTGAAGCCGGTAGAACTGCATGCGGCTATTGTTTCCTAGATCTGCTGTTTCTGACTGCTTTCGGGCCGAGAGGACTGCTCTGTTGCGTTCGGAGCATCTGTTCCAGTGAGGAACCCCTTTTGTTTCACGCGAAAAGGTTTCCGGTAGCCCTAGCTGCGTCATTTTTCAGATCGGGAGTTATACAGTGTTTTTTGCAGTTTACTGTTATTTTCTCTCTGCTTATTTCGGTTTCGGTTTATTTAGCCTTTTTTTAAACCGGATCTATACCTTTCATTTCTGCGTATGCTCTTTGCCCTGCGACTCTGTGCGATCTGGGCAAATCAGAAACAGAAAGGAAGGATTTTTCTCATGCGTATGCTCTTTTCCCTGCACCTTAGTGTGATCTCGGAAAATCAGAAACATTGAGAAAAATATTTAGTTTTTCGGCTAAAGCTAACTTTGAGATTTTTTAAAAAATTTCTAGTTTTTTGGCTAAAGCTAACTTCGAGCCGCAAGGTTCGTTTTTCTTTGCATATTCGTGTTGGGCTTTTTTCTTTGTGTTTTGTAGGGAAAAAGAGCTTTCTCAAGGCAAGCACGCAAACCAAGGCCCCCCCCCTTCCCCCCTCTCTCTCTCTCTCTCTCTCTCTCAATTTTTTTGTATAGAACAATTGGTTCAAAGCTATTTTAAGAGAGTAGAGGTCTTGGGTTCAAGTCTCCATTTTGTGGGGGAGGATTTTTTCATTCCCGCACATTAGCGCACTTTGCCGGCAACTTCAACAATTTTTTTTTAAAAAGCCATAAATCTTCATCCGGAAGCCTTTTTCAGAGCCGTTTTTTTTAAAACCGCCTATCTTTTCGAGATCTATCCATTGGAATACTTACTTTCAGCATCTTCAGCTTCAGTTTTTTTAAAAATGGAAAGTCCATGCCAAGTCATTCTTGACAGCACTAACTACTTCCAATGGGTAGCCTACATGGAAGATTTACTTAGAAGTAAAGGTCTCTTCAGAATAACCACAGACCAAGAGAAGAAACCAAAAGATGAAGACAAGGTTGCAAAATGGGAAAATAGACAAGATCAAGCACGTGGTTTGATAGGGATGTCTATTTCTCCTGATCTTAGATTCCACATTGCAGACCTTGAGACTCCTCATGAAGCATTAGAAACACTTGCTAAAGTTTTTGGGATTAAAAATGAAATTAGAGCCCATCAACTTGAAAATGAGCTGCTTACTTTGGATCCTAATAATTTTTCTTGCATCGAAGATTTCTTGTCCAAATTCAAGACCCTTAGATATCTCTTGGAAGGTGTTAAAGTTAAGAAAGAAGATGGTCACCTTATTTATTCCATCCTTACTAAGTTGGGACCAACCTACTCTGTATTTGTTTCCACTTTCCATTCTACAAGGGAAGCTTTCATTTGTCAAGGAAAAGGCTACAAGGCCCCTTCCTTTGACTCCTTTTGTGATTCCTTAATAAGAGAACAAGAAAAACTCTTACATCTTGGTCTTCTTAATCTTGGAAACTCTTCCACGAAAGCATTGGCCGCCCAGCAACAACCAAATTCAAAGAATCTTAAGAAGTCATATCCTCAAAATAATGGTCCTAAACCATCTCAGCCTCAAAATGAAAGATCATTTCAGCCAAATGATAAGACCAATAAAAACAAATGGAAGAAGACTGATAGACATTGTAACTTTTGTAATCGAGATGGCCACTTAGAATCTAAATGATTTAAGAAGATGGAAGCCTTGGAAGCCGCAATGAAGAAACATAACATCCATGTGGAGCCTACTTCAACTTCAACTTCCGGAATGGCACTTTCTGCATGTCATTGTAAATCATCTCAGTCTGGTTATGCATTAAATGTATCTTCTTCTTCTTCTCATTCTCATGAGTGGCTCATTGATTCTGGAGCCTCTTGTCACATGGCCAAAAACCAAGCCATGTTTTCTTCTTTAAATGATTGTAACACCAAAAATATATATGTTGGTGATGATAGATCTCTTAATGTTGTAGGGACTGGAACTGTTCATCTAGACAATGGTCAGTTTAATGATGTATTATGTGTTCCAACCTTATCCTGCAACCTTCTATCTGTCTATCAGATAACTCATTCAGGTGAAGGTAAAATTGTTGAATTTTCACCTCATGATGTTGTAATCAAGGATCTAAAAGATCCTAAATAGATTCTAGCTACTGGTCTTGCTGATGATTCCAAAAGGTTGTATAAGTTTCACAACTTTGGGTCATCAAATCTTCCCTCAGTATTTATTGCTCATAATGATGAAGTGAGCAAACTTTGGCATGAGCGATTTGGTCACTTAAACTATCACTCCCTTCAGCATCTATGTAAAGAAAATATGGTGACAGGTCTTCCTATGGTATCTTGCAGAGATGGTGTTTGTTCCGGATGTGTACTCGGAAAACATCATCGGGATAGTTTTGACAAACGTGCCTCTTGGCACGCCTCAGCCCCTTTACAGCTTGTGCACAGTGATTTATGTGGTCCTCTTCCTGTTGCTTCATTCTCTGGCTGCAAGTACTTCTTAACTTTCATTGATGATTTCTCCAGACGCACTTGGGTATACTTCTTAAAACTCAAGAGCGAAGTATTTAACACCTTTTTGGCCTTCAAAGCCTTTGTTGAAAAACAATCTGGACATCAAATTCTTAAGCTAAGAACTGATAATGGTGGAGAATATGTTAAAAACACATTCATCAACTTTTGCACTGAAAATGGAATTCAAATGCAACATACTGTTGCATACACTCCACAACAAAATGGTGTAGCTGAAAGGAAAAATCGCACCTTAAAGGAAATGGCTAATTGTATGCTGCAATCTAAAGGACTCAGTCTTAGTTTTTGGGCTAAAGCAATTAATTGTGAAAATTATATAATCAATCGCACTCCTACTAAGGTTCTAGAGAATATCACTCCAGAAGAAGCTTGGAGTTCCATTAAACCAGATGTAAGTCACTTTTGTGTGTTTGGAAGTGAAGCATGGGCCCATATTCCAGATGAAAAGCATAAAGCTTTAGAACCTAAGAGTGAGAAATGTACTTTTGTTGGATATTCTGAAGATGTAAAAGGTTATATACTTATTCCATTTAAGTCCAAAAATGTTATCATTAGAAGAGATGTAAAGTTTGATGAAAATAAATCGGCCTGCGAGCCTAGTCCGGCGGATGTGCCACCTCTTCCTATCTCTTCTACTTTTGAAAAAATTTCTTCTTCAGATGATGAAAGCGAGGATGATAATCCTCCCCCACCTTCTCAGGCTCCTCAAATTCCACGATGGGTCCATGCTACTCGGGATGCAACAGGTGATCTTGCCGGTGATCCTACAGATCAGCGACGTACACGTTCTCAGTTTGAAAGAGCCTCTTCTTTACTGGCTCAAGCTCCAGTAAATCATGATCCTGACACTTTTGCAGAAGCTTTAGGCCATCCACATTGGGAAGCAGCTATGAATGAAGAATATCATTCATTGATGAGAAATGATACATGGGATCTTGTTCCTCTACCAAAGGGACACAAACTTGTTAGATGTAAATGGGTTTACAGAACCAAGTATGGACCAGATGGGAAAGTTGATAAACATAAAGCTCGTCTCATTGCTAAGGGCTTTTCACAGGTTGAAGGCATTGACTACACTGAAACCTTCTCCCCTGTTGCCAAAATGAACTCTATCCGCCTTGTTCTTTCCCTTGCTGCCTCTTTAAAATGGGAAGTCCATCAAATGGATGTTAAATCTGCCTTCTTGCATGGGGACTTGCAGGAAGAAATCTGTATGGAACAACCCATTGGCTTCATACAAACAAACTCCAGCCTTGTTTTTCGACTTAAGAAATCCCTTTATGGCCTCAAGCAAGCTCCTCGGGCTTGGTATGCCAAAATGGATAGCTTTCTTTTAGAATCTGGCTTTTCTAGGTGTCATTCTGACAATACTGTCTACACCAAGAAAGTGGGCCACTCTCTTATCATCCTTGTTCTTTATGTTGATGATCTTATTGTTACTGGTAGTGATCCCAACCTTATAAACCATGTGAAGACTAGCCTTAAAAAGAAATTTGAAATGACAGACTTAGGACACTTACACTATTTTCTCGGTCTTCAAGTCTTGCAATCCCAAGAGGGTATTTTCCTTTCCCAGTCCAAGTATGCTTGTGATATTCTTCGTCATTTTCACATGGAAGACTGTAAGCCAGCCCCTTCTCCCTTTTAGTCTGGAGTCAAACTTTCAGTCTCTTGTACTTCTCCTGAAGTTGATGCTACCTTATACCGTCAACTTGTTGGAAAACTCTTGTATTTAACCCATACTCGTCCTGATCTTTCCTTTGTTGTTGGCCTTGTTGCTCGTTTTATGCAAAACCCCCGTGAAAGTCATTGGAAAGTAGCTAAAAGAATACTTCGTTATGTTCGAGGTACAGTATAGTTTGGGATTCATTACAGTGCCAAAGAAGCTCCTCTATTAGTTGGTTTCACTGATTCTGATTGGGCTGGTGACCCTGATGATCGGAAGTCTACTGCCAGTTATGTCTTCACTCTTGGTTCAGGACCTATTACATGGGCTTGTAAGAAACAGGCTGCCATTTCTCTTTCATCAGCAGAAGCAGAGTATCGTGGAAGCTAGTAAGGAAGCCTTGTGGCTTCGTCAGATCCTATCAGAGTTTGGCTTTGAGCAGCAACATCCAACCACACTTTGGTGTGATAATCAAAGTGCCATTCAGCTATGCAAAGATCCAGTCCAGCATCAGCGCAGCAAACACATTGAACTACACATGCACTTCATCAGAAAGCTCATTCATGACCATGTTCTTGAAGTGCAATATTGTCCAACAGATGATCAGGTTGTAGACATCTTCACAAAGGCTCTCACAGAGGCGAAGTTCACTAAACTTCGATATATGCTTGGAGTTCAGGAAGTTGTCACTAAGGGGGGATAGGCTCTAGTGCCTCCTTCCTTCTCCTATTGTGTCATATTTGTAAATCCTTCAATCCTATCCCAAGTTATTCTTAAGGGGGGATGTTAGGATATTCCGACACATAGGATATAGTTAAGTTCAACTTGGTCTAGTATAGAGTTAGGTTAGAGTTAGGTAAAGTGTGTTTCTTTACCGTTGTACATTTTGTAACTTACAATCTGACGGTCACGATATGTAGTGATCCGATGGTTCACTCTCACCTCGGTATTACCGACACTTGATCCGTGGCTTGACACCCGATTGGTCCATGAGTTCTATTTAAAGCGCATGGAGGGTCATTGTTCGGGTAATCCGTGCATGAGAGAAGCTTATGTAAATTTTCATTCTTTGATTAATAAATTGCCTGTAGTACCCACGTTGGGACAGGCCGTGGACTATTTCCCTCCTTGCACATTGAGGGTTTTAACCACGTCAAAAATACTGGTGTATTGATTTGAGATCTGGTTGTGAGCGGTGCCCTTTTGGTGTTCTTTCTGAGGAACTGACCCTGTAAATTCCTACACCAAAAACCCCTATTTGAGTGGAAAGAATTGGTAGTTTAATGTTAAATATATCATTGTTAATCTCTCTTTATTAGCTGGAGTTATATTCATATAAAACTAAAGAAAACCTACAAGACTGGTTCAAGGGTTAGCACCATGTTGTCGTGTTGTGACCAAGTACTCAGAATGGTTCTTGGAACTAGGGTATTTAGTTGTTGTTTTCCTGAGCCAAGTTATATAGATGAAAAAACAAAACGTAAACCTTTCTTTAGATAGTGCTCGGATGGAGAACCCTTTTTTGCTTATAAGAAAAGATAAACTAAAGAAATAAAACCCTTTTTAGGAATTAGAATGTAGCTAATAATAATGACTGAAGGAACACATAACAATACAAAATAAAATGTAATTCAGATTCATGCATAATTACTAGAGTGTCGTATCTTGCTACCAGAAAGAGATCTAAGCATAAATCTGTGCCAAGAACTTATACTTTTCGAAGAAATAATTACATAAATATCTAGTATTTTTCTACATGGTATACTTATTTATTTAATGTAGCATAGTATCAAAAGAATAATTAAACTTTAAGCATAATGAAATATAAGGGTCTGCACCATTAGGCATTCTTCAAAAAAAGGAAAAATTATATTTCAAGAATGGTAAAAAAGGGGTATGGAAAACCTTTATAACAAATAATTAGTAAATCCTATAGAAATAACTTTCAATCTTAACAACTATTTCGGAAAAAAAAAAGGAAGAAGAGGAAAGTCATGTTCAGATTGGCCGAAGATCATAAAAAAAAAAAAAAAAAAAAAAAAATATATATATATATATATATATATAGTTTAAGTCTGAAAAAATAGGAATTCCTAAGAGTGGTCCAGAATTTGGTAAACCCTTATCAATGAAATTATAACTATCAAGAGTTCCCAATTTTCCTCTGGTTCAAGATATGGTAGGGACCTGATAGATAAATGTAAAGAATTCATAATTCATAAAATTTCTATTTAAGTTGCAACTTAGAAAGAAGCTCAACGCAGCAGCGAACCCACGACGGGTTATAGTAAGTGTGTTCGAGCAACCCTAGAATGGATGAAGGTTTCTAAAAAATAAATGAGGGTTTCAGCTGTATGGAAAACTACACACCAACCATTTTAAAGAAACAAAAATCCTAGAAGCATAATTTGTGGAAGTTTATTTAGGAGAAACTTTACCTATAAGGGACATAACAGAGGAAAACCCTAGTTGGGGGTGACATTGCATATTCATTTAATATATGCAATAAAAGAAGGGTAAAAAAATAAGGGAATATGAGTCAGTATTTTCCTCTGGATTAAAGAAACTTAAAGAGATTTTCATGAGAGTGCAAACCAGGAAGCCTAATAAAAGAAAAATAACAACTTACCTTATATTTTTGTTGAACAGTTCTGGGAGCTACAACTGAGGGATACAATAAAATTTTTATAGAAGAGTTCTAAGTAATAACCAACGAAAAGGGAATTAATTGAAATTATAATTAAATTGCATTCCTCTAAACCAAGATAATTGATACCAGTTGAAGCTGCAACTATTAGGAATTTAATAAATACTTCTACAAAATTTAGTTCGTATAGTTGTCAAAGTTGGGCTCCTCGTGAACTTGTAGCTGTGCCTTGGATTGGCCCGGATACCTCCTTCATATTTCCCCAACTATCAAACCTTAACTTGAGACAATAGGTGGTTCTCTCCATGTCATGAAAATGATTGAAAACCCTTGATGACCCTTGGGTAGTTAACTAGCAGTTATGCAAACAAGTCTAAGCCATAGATTGCAGTTAATGAAAGGTGGAGTGTTCCAATTGAGAGTCATAAACATCATTCCATTTAACATCTTGAAACTTCCAAAATCTTACCTTATGAATTTAAATAGGGTCTGCAACTAGAATTATTATATACATATAGTTATATTAACTAATTGTTTGGATGTCGTTCATAAATTTCATAGTTAACAAATAGACCCAAAATTATTAAAAAGAGGATGGAAATATTTTTTCCACACGTTATATGTGTCGAATAAAAATTTATCCTTTAAGTGACAATTCTATATCAAAGAGAAAGGTTCCCAAAGAAGAGGTACCCAAAACTTAGTAATACATTAACGCCGAGTGGGGGTCATCCAAGATTCTATTAAGATAAGTATGATGTGCACTTAGTCTTATAATGGATTCAATAAATAGTTTTTATTTCTTTTACTAATACTCATTAGTACAAAATGGCTAATTAGTTACTAAAACAATGACTAAAATTTACATATAAATGACTAATTTTCAGTCGGTCACCAGTAGTAGCTAATTTATAGTATCTTATAACGTGACCAACTTTTAGTCATTTTTAGCTTAGTTATTAATTGATTGTCTTAATTTTATCATCTAGTAGTGTATTTAGTCATAAATTTGGTCGTTAATTTAGTTATTGAGTTAGTCATTAATTGCCACAATTAATGACCAAAAATAAAACAAAATATATTACTATATGATCATCTGAGAAAACAAATTAATAACCAAAGAAATATTACCAAAATGTGGTCGTGTTATAAGATACTGTAAATTAGCTACTAATAGTCATATTTATGCAAATTTTAGTCATTGTTTGAAACCAATTAATGACCAAAGGAATATGACTAAATTTTTGTCGTGTTATAAGATACTGTAGATTAGCTACTAATAGTCGTATGTATGAAAAATTTAATTATCATTTGTAATGAAAAATTAATCATTTGCAGTAGTCATTTATATTTTTTTGGTAGTTTTATATTCATTATATAAATGGCTAATTTAGTAATTTATATTCATTTCATTTATTTTCTTTAAAAATCATTATAAAAGACTAATTTAGTCGTATATTCATTTTATTTGTGTTCATCATTAATCGATATAAACTAGTAATTTAGTAGTTTTAGATTGATTTTATGTGTTGATTGTTAATCAACATAGATAAATTAGTATGATTGTACGACTAAAATAAAAAAACATCATACAATGTGAATTGGTTCATCTAATATGAAAATTCAAAATTACATATGTTAGTTAAAATACTAAACAATATCATGTGCAACTATAAATAATTTCAAACACATAAATTAAATTATATGAAATGTCGAGTATTACAATATGAGTTTCCAACTTAACGTTGGCTACACTACAATTTACACATGAAATGTTGTTTCATCACTATAAAACATTATCATTGTGTTGTCAAGTCATTGTAGGTGAATTCACAACTATGAAGACTTGAACATCAGTCTCTATGTGTGTGTCTTATTCAGGATATTGGCTTTAAGGGTACCACTATATTGGTTCTCTTCTCTCCCTTTTTGTATTTGTCGCTCTAGTGTTAGTGTTCTCCCCTTTCTTCAAATCCTGCTGCTTACCATCAATACTGAGTTCCTTTTCTGAAAACAAAAGAACCTAGAATGCATAGTGTAAGACATGAAAGACGATGAACACTAGAATATAAATGAAAGTAGACTATAAAGGATTTATATTACATATACCTCAACATAAACAATGTTAAAGCCAATCTTCCCCATAAGAGCAAGAAACACGAACAAGTTTTCTTCAGTTGAGTGATAGTGGCCACTATGTGGTGAGATGACCTATATAAACAATTAAAGTCACCATAGAAAACAACACCTTAGTAACTTAGTATTCAACTTTTAGGGAAAGCTTAGGCATAATCATGCCAACTAAGTTACATGCTAAAAAAATCAATTTGTAAATAACTTGTTAAAACAAATAATCTGATGTGTGATGTCTAGTCCTTGTCATTTTATTTGAAACAACAATTTTTTGTCTAATGCATGAACTTGGTCAGGTATATAAACAACATTTTCTCAAATAACAACATGAAAGTAAACTTTTCTAATAATCATGAAAATCTTTCAATACAAAACATTTAAAAGGATTTCAATCAATATCGTGTAATATTAATTTCATCTTCAAGCTTTGGTTGTTGTTTAAATAGACATAATGCAAAGTACTTTCAATTTCATAGTTAAAATACAAAGAAAAATTGAAATAAATGTTCAAAATACAATCAAACAATAAAGAGAGGATATCATGGAATGGACATTGCAATTATAAAAAAACTGTTTACCTGCCCATCGATATCTTATCATGCACTCCCAAAACATTTGCTTGCCCAAAATAACCATGAGGTGAAAGAATCACAACATTAAAAACCATAGGAATACTTACTAGAAACATTTCCAAAGTCGATGGTTGAAGTGCCTGAAGGATCTCCAACAACAAATGAATCATATCCAAGACATGAGATCAATATTGTCTCCCCATCCTTTTTCCAATGACTTTTTATGTAACCTTCCCACACTAGAGTCAAGTAACAATCAAATGAAGGAATTGACATTTGTTTTTATATTTTATATGTATAAACTTTGAATATAATTGGTTTTGGTAACACATTAATTTGTATTTAAATCCTTCCTGTCATGAGAATGTATCAATGAAGTAGAACATCAGAAAAATTGACCTCAATGAGGTCCTCTAACAATTTCTACAATATCAATATTTGTCTGACTATGATATATTGGATAAAAAAAACAACATATTTGCAAACGGAACAGCCATATATTACTTATGTTCAAACTATGTATAAGGTGTATTCTTAGGTAACTTTTTGAGATGTCCCTCTACCTTTACCAAAGCGGATTGTAGCTTGGTTAAACTCTTTATCCTTTCATTCAACATCAATTTCTTCAAGATAAATGTCACACATTATTCTTTCCCATTTCTCAACATGCTAGATATGATAAATTGAAAGTCACATAAAAGTAAGAGAAAACCATTTTCTTACCAAAACAAATAAACAAACAATGCCTCTAATAAAACTTCACACCTTAGAACTTACTTTGCCATGTGCTTAGACTAAAGGTGATATTCTTCGAATCATCTTTAGGTCATATTTAATGGGATATTTGTATTTTTGCCATGATTTGAATTTGGTGGTAAAAGAAATATATAAATCCAAGTTATTATCAATGAACTTCAAGTATAATTCAAAAAAATAATGACATTATAAGGTATTGAGAGAGAAACATATTCATAACTAGGATTCTCTATTTTAGTTTGGTTTGAGTTGAGTTGGTATTTGAATATATAGTTTTCTCTAAAGAAGTGAAATATAAAGATGAGAATCAAAATAACCTTGTGAATTTTTAATTAATTCATATTATATATCTCTAAAACAACCATGTCATCCTTCTCTACTATTTGATAGAGATTTAATGGCATAGAATAATAATTAATTAACTATCAAACACAATGATGCAATATATTAACCAAGGAAAGAAAAATGACATGGCTTTCGTATTTCTGTGCTCAAAGGAAATCCAACAATGGTTGTGTTCTTTCTTTATCATGAACTAGTATTGAAGACAAATGTTGGTTCAGAAATTGAACTCCGTTACCAATAGGAGATGGTCATGTTGTTCAAGGAAAGGATGAACTGAAGGGCTCAAGGTATAGCTCCAATACATAGTTATCCTTGTCACTACAAAATACAAAGTTGTCATCATTTTATTATCCAGGTAAAAAGAAAAGTGACTTTGTATTTGTGCACTTGTGATAGCATATGAAAAATAGAGAACTAATGGAAATCAAAGTGTGTTGTCCCATCATTAAACCTAATAGAAAACTTATATATTTAGTTGTTGACTACAGTGGAAATCAAATTTAGAACCCACTCAAATTGATATTTACATGACATAGTCATAATGAACTAGTACAATAGAAGCATGCTAACTCATAAACAAGAGATGATAAAAAAGAATAATGTAACATTATTTCTTGCCACATAATTGGCATGAATAAAATTTCCACATAATTCCTCCAAAAAATGAGAAGAACTTACGGCAAAAGAACATATCATTAGTGTCTCGTACCCTCTTTAACACATGTAGCCTAGGGAAGTAGAGGAGGCCAAATGTAGCAAGATTCCAATTGTGTGGGATATAAAAATGGAAATGTGGAAAAAACACGCCTGCCAATTCACAAATTCTCATTCTAAATAATAGAACATGTTGAGGATAGTAATGATGAAAATAGATCATGTATTAAGATCAAGCCCCTTATTGGTCATCAATTAGCAAGGCGGCTAGTAATTTTTACTCGTAAAAAAATATATATCATAATTAGTGTAATGACTGTGTGGATATTTTTGTGAATTTTTTACATTTATGTTATGGTGTCCTTGCAGGAGAGAGTGATGAAAGTTCTCTAGGTTTGGTTAGACTTGTTTCTCCTTTCATATGCTTATGTGAATGGACAGAGAGTTACCTTTCTTTGGTTTGGAAATTTAGGTGTCCCTCCATTTCATTCAATATGTGGAGATGCCCCACCATTGAAGGACCTTGATAGTTCTGAATCCAATCTTATAGACATAACAGATGGATCTAGTCCAAATCAAGATGTTTCTATGGTGATTAGAGAGGGAGAAACAACTCAAGAATTGTTTAGTATTCCTCTTGTGGAGCTTGAAAGATAGTGTAGGAAAAATGATTTATATATTTGTGGTGGTAGGGAGGTAATGTCTTTCAGATTTCTTAGCTTAGGGAAGAAGATAAGCATAAGAAGTAAGATCAATATGAGGATTTCAGGTATGGGTATAACTTTGCAATCAGAGTGAAGCATGCAAGAGAAACTGATGCTTATATACAATTGGGAGGGGGAAGGTGGAGCACGGATGAAGAAAGAAACTCCATAGTTTATGATGATAAGGACTATATATCATTATCATCATCTAGAAAAAATGTTTAGCAAGAATCATCTTTATAGTCGTGGGTTGAGGAATGTGCATCAGTGGATGCCACATGCAGTGGAACTTTACCAAAAAATGTTGGTGTCATTATGGTAGTGTCATGTGATGTTACCCCAAAAGTTCAAAATATTCTAGGCAATGTGAAGGAAAAATTCTTTCTCTACTCCTTAACTCATATTTCGCCCCATCCACATTTTGATAGACCAATTATCAATATCATAGAATGATCTTTTATTTAATGAAGGATTCCAAGGGCTAACAAATTTAAGGATATGATCAATTTTTTTTAAAAATGTACGATTTTGTTTGACTTGCAAGGACTTGGGTGTCAAACTTACTATTGAGCCAATGTTATTCACATGTCAAAATTTTGAGTATGACTTTGGGTTGAGCTTGAATGAGAGGATTTTTCTTTGTTGGCATTATGATTCAAGTGTTGTCCTTGATGGCAACTCACTCAGAGGTTGGTACAGGTGCTCAGAGGTTGGTACAGGTGATGGCAACTTAATCAGAAGACAGATCTTAGTACAGCATGCCAAGGAAGTTCATATACGCAGGTTCGTTAAGCCCAAGTCGCGTGTACACGCGAGTTGGATTCAGAAAAAGCGCGTGTATGTGGAAAAGTACCTTTGGTCCATGGTGGTTAGTCCTTGGAAGTTGTGCCTATGGTTTCGGACCATTGTGTCTCGACGGGCGTGTCGATCCCTAGTTTTGAAGTTGATGGTATTGTGTTACTATGGTTTTGGCTCTTGGTATTGAGCAAGGCCTAAGACTATATAAGGAGAAGAAGATCATTAGGCAAAATTATCTTTTGACAAGGCTTGAATATCTAAGAGAGGAAGAGATCTGATATGCAGGTTCTGGGTTGCTTGATCTAAGCCAAGGAGAGATCACATCGGTTGATGGAAGACTAGATCTAAGGATAGATCGGGATCTAATGGTTTGAAATGCACTATCATGATATGGTTGATTATACGTATTTCTAGATCTGCATATTGTCGCAATGTTATGTTCTGGGTCTAACTGATGTCTGGTACAGCTGCAAATTGAGAAAGTTTATTTTTAGATCTGTACGCAGGTTGGCTTCGGTAAAAACGCGTGTATACGCGGGTTTTGCTCATTGAAGTAGCGTATATCTTTTGAAGCTTGATTTTGGGTTTACAGTGGGGTCTGACTGTTATTGCAGAGTTCTGTAGTCTGCTCTGTGTTCTGGTAACTGGTGATTGACAGGGTTCAGTGTTTCAGTGTTTCAGTGATTCAAAGTTTGGTTGTTTTATGCTTCAATGATCTGTTGTGAAAGTTGAATGAATTGAGGTCTATAGATTGTAATGTTGTGCTTCAGGAATATCCAGTCTGAAAATGTATGAAAGGTGGTATCTGAAGGAAAGAAGATTGTAGGTCAGCACCTACGTACTAGTATCTTGGCTAGTACAAGAGCAAAGGGGGTTGGAGCTCCCTTCCAAGGAAGTTTGGAGAACGAGAGAAGGTTGTAGCCTTCTGCAGGTTGTAGCCTGCGTACTGGTATAAGGCTGCACCAGTACAAAAGATTGTAAACTGAAGTTTCATATTAAAGAAAGATAGAGACAACTTGCAGCAGGTGGTTTTCACCCACATTGGGTTTCCACCTTATATCTTGGTGTTCATGTGTGTGGCTTTTGATCTGTTCTGTTATACTGCACCTGTTTACTGTTAATGTGGTGAATAATGTCCTGATGAACTTAACTGAAAGAATAAGCTAACTAAATTATGAGTTTTCTTCTTATACGCTGTTTTATTTAGTCACAGTAGCGTGTACACGCTGGTTCACCTAACTGAAGTAGCATATATGTTTCTGAGCATTGAAAAAGTTTGATTGATCTGATAATACTGATTCACCCCCCCTCTCAGTATTATTTCCAACAATTGGTATCAGAGCAGGTCCTTCAGAGAAGCTTGATCGCTTGAAGGTAGATCATTCATCATGAGCAACTACGAGAAAGAAGCATCAATCAGGCCACCGATTTTTGATGGGACAAATTTCAATTATTGGAAGGTAAGAGTTACTGCATATCTTCAATCTCTTGGTACAGAAGTTTGGAACATTGTAGAAACAGGCTATGCTTTTCCTTCAGCTACTCCTATAGATCCAGCTGAGAAAAAGCAGTATGAAACAAATGCAAAAGCAGTCAGTACTCTATTAGGAAGTATATCCCAAACAGAATTCATGAAGGTCATGCACTTCAAATCAGCAAAAGAGATATGGGACAAAATGATCACTAGCTATGAAGGAGATGAACAGGTAAAGCAAGCTAAACTTCAAACTCTCAGGATTCAATATGAGACTCTCAAGATGTATAATGATGAAAGTGTGGCTAATTATTTTCTTCGGGTAGATGAGATTGTTAATTGTATGAAAAATTTGGGTGAAGAAATAAAAGAGACTATAGTAGTTCAAAAGATTCTAAGATCATTATCCCCCAAGTTTGAATCTAAAGTATCTGCAATAGAAGAAAAAGAAAATCTCCGTGTTCTCACTATGTCTCAGCTACATGGAATTCTAACTGCTTATGAAATGAGAAAGGGAGGTCCATCTGACAGAAGGGAAGCTGCTTTTAAGGCATCAGGAAAAGAAGATTACTATGAAGCAAGCCATGTTCCAGAAGAAGAGGAAGAAGAATCAAATTTTGTCAGAAATCTTCAAAGGGGTTCTGGAAGGTTCAGAGGTAAGCTACCTTTCAAATGCTTTGCTTGTGGAAGAGTAGGTCATTATGCTACAAAATGTCCTTATAAGGATAAAGGAAAAGAACCTGCTAGATGGAACAAGAAACAAAGTGCAAATAAGAAAAGCTACTACACCCATGAAGATAGTGATGGCTTATCAAACAGTGATGAAGATGAAGAAGGTAATAAATATAAGTTGTTAATGGCATTTGAAGATGATGATTATGAGGATGTTGTAGATGTGGATAATCTCTATAATGAAATTACTAGACTCAAGAGATGCATAGAAGAAAAGAATGTGATCATTGATACTTTGCAATTTCAAATTGATGAAAAGGAAAAACATCTTGAAAAACTAGAAGGTGAAATTGTTGGTCTCAGAAAAGAAATTGAGAAAACAAAAGCTATTAATCTTAAGTTTATCAAAGGGTCTGAAACTTTGGATGAGATTATCAGTGTGCAGTGGTCTCCTCTAAACAAGACAGGTTTGGGCTATAATGGAGAAACCTCTCAAGCATCCACCTCAAAAAGTTATCTTGATGCAGCAAGAAGAAATGAGCAGAAGAACAATGAAGATAATCAGGTAAAGCAGGGACGATTACAAACAGAAACTATCAGGGACAATCCTTCTTAAGGGTGAACAAAAGCTACAACCAACCACAGGTAAAATCTTCTCAGTTTGGCTCAAGAATAGATGAAAATAGAAACTACAATCAGTTGGCTGGTAGATTCAATAACCGCAGAAGCTTCTTCAATGGACAATGCTTTTCTTGCCATAACTTTGGTCACAAAGCAGCTCAATGTGTTGCATATAAAACAATCATGACTAGGGAAGCTCAAAAACAAAGAAGTATGACAGGGATTACAAAAAGGACCTATAACAACTTTTCGGTTCTTGAAAATGAAGTTGAATGTTCTATTTGCAATAATTTTGGTCATAAAGACTCTGAATGCAGGAGCAGGTTTCAGGAGAAAAAGGAACAAGCCACGAGCACCAAAACATGGAGAATAAAGGAACCTCAAACAGAAAGATGTGGGATAGCATTTTATGCAGAAGGACAGGAAAATCTATGGTACATTGACAGTGGATGTTCGAAACATATGACAGGTGATAAAGAAAAACTTGAATCTTATTCTACTTTAGAAAAGGGAAAGAAAGTTTCTTTTGGAAATGATACTCCTGCAACTATAAAAGGAAAAGGTATTGCTCCTTTGAAAGAAAAGGTCAAGGCTGGAAATGTTTTGTATGTTGATGGATTGAAGCATAATCTTCTAAGTGTCAGCCAAATGTGTGATCAAAAAACCGAGGTTATTTTCAGATCGAATGGATGTCTTGTTCGTGATCTTGATATAGGTAAAACAGTTCTCAAAGGCAAAAGAACTCCAAATAATCTGTACATATTTGAAGAAGGACAACAACAATGCTATCTTAGCAAGGATGAAGAGCACTGGTTATGGCATCGAAGGTTGGGACATCTAAGCTTCTCACAAATAAGGAAAGCATGCAAATATCAGGCAGTTCGCGATCTTCCAGATATCAAAATTCCAGACAACACCATATGCAAATCTTGTCAGTTCGGAAAGCAAACCAGAACTAACTTTCCAAGAAGGAAGGATCAGCTAGCTTGCCTCTTGAGCTAGTCCATACAGATGTATGTGGTCCATTTAGGAAAAGGACACCTCGAGGAGAAGAATATCTGATATTATTCATTGATGATTTCTCAAGGTTTGTTTGGTTAGGGCTTATGAAGCACAAAGATGAAGCATTCGAAAAATTCAAATCCTTCAAAGCATTGGCTGAAAATGAATCAGGACACAAAATTAAGTGCCTCAGATCTGACAGAGGTGGGGAGTTCACATCAAATGAATTTTTCGATTTCTGCGATGAACATGGGATAAGAAGAGAATTCTCTACAGCTAGAACTCCTCAGCAAAATGGGGTTGTGGAAAGAATGAACAGAACTATCCAACAAATGGCTCGTGCTATGCTCGATGAATCAGGTACTCCTGCAACCTTCTGGGGTGAAGCTGCACATGCTGCTGTTATTATTCTCAACAAAACAAATGTCCGAGTAAACAACACTCAAACACCTCATGAGATTTGGAGTGGTAAAACTCCTTCCGTGAAGCACTTCAAAATCTTTGGGAGCAAATGTTATATTAAGAATACTGATGATCAACTTGGCAAACTTGAACCAAGAGCAGATGAGGGCATTCTTCTTGGTTATTCTCCACATAGCAAAGCATACAAGTGTTACAATAAAAGACTTGGCAGAATTGTTGACAGTATTGATATAGTGGTTGATGAGAAGGGATATATTCCTAGGCAAGTTCATCATGAAGACATTGAAGAAGATGAAGGTTACTCTCAAAGGCGAAATGATGAAGAAGAAGAACCTCAAGAAGAAGAAGAATCTCAAGAAGAACCAGAGGAGCAGACAAGAATAGAAGAGAAGACTCCATCCAGATATGTTCAAAAGAATCATCCAGAAACTCAGATTGTGGGGCAGAAAGAAGCAGGAGTACAAACAAGAAGGACACTTGCAGAAGCTTCAAGCTACTTGGCATTACTCTCCTCCATTGAACCACAAAATGTGAAAGAGGCATGCAAAGATGAATGTTGGGTCAAAGCAATGGATGAAGAACTTGAGCAAATCGAAAAGAACAACACTTGGGAATTAGTTCCTAGACCAAAAGATAAGAATGTAATAGGAACAAAATGGGTCTTCAAGAATAAGTTAAATGAAAATGGAGAAGTAATTAGAAACAAGGCCAGACTTGTTTGTAAAGGGTATGCACAGCAAGAAGGAATAGATTTTGAAGAGACCTTTGCTCCTGTGGCAAGACTTGAGGCCATCCGAATGTTCCTTGCTCTCTCAAGCTTTCAAAACTTCAAGGTATTTCAAATGGACGTGAAATCAGCCTTCCTGAATGGAGACTTAGAAGAAGAAGTATATATTGAGCAGCCAGATGGTTTCATTCTTGGGAATGATCCAAACCTTGTATGCAGATTGAAAAAGGCACTCTATGGACTCAAACAAGCTCCAAGGGCTTGGTACTATCGGTTGGACAAATATCTTCACCAACAAGGCTTTTCAAAAGGATCAGCAGATAGCAATCTCTATATAAAAGTTGAAAATAACAAATTGCTAATTCTTGTTGTTTATGTAGATGATATTATTTTTGGCAGCAATGAAGAGACTATGAGTCAAAACTTTGCCTTGGTTATGCAGAAAGAATTCGAAATGTCACTTCTTGGAGAATTGACATATTTTCTTGGATTGCAAATCCAACAAAATGAAGGAGGTATCTTCTTGTCTCAAACCAAATACCTCAAGCAGATCTTGAAGAAGTATGGAATGGAAGAGTCAAAGCCAGTATGTACACCCATGGTTACAGGATGCAGCCTCAGTGCAAATGATGAATCAGCAGCAGTTCACCAACCCACTTATAGATCCATGATTGGGAGTTTGCTTTATTTGATAGGTACTCGACCAGATATTACACATGCAGTAGGAATGGTTGGAAGATTTCAAGCCAACCCAAAGGAAACTCATCTTCAGGCAGTCAAAAGAATCTTCAAATATCTTCAAGGGACCCAAAACTATGGCTTATGGTATCCTAGAAATACAGATCTCACTCTTCATGCTTACACAGATGCAGATTGGGCTGGAAGTGTGGATGATAGGAAAAGCACAAGTGGTGGTGCTTTCTTCATGGGTTCCAGACTAGTATCTTGGTTCAGCAAGAAACAGAGTTCGATTGCCTTATCTACAGCTGAAGCAGAATATGTGGCTGCAGCATCTTGTTGCACACAACTTCTTTGGATGATGCAGACCTTGCAGGACTTTCAAATCACTTGCACTCCACCCGTCTCTATCTTATGTGATAATACAAGTGCAATCAGCATTTCAAAGAATCCAGTCATGCACTCAAAGACCAAGCACATACCAATCAAGTACCATTTTCTTCGGGAACAAGTGCTTGAGCAGAAGGTTAAGTTGGAGTATGTTCCTTCTAAGGAACAAGTTGCTGATATTCTCACAAAACCACTGCCCAGGGAAACTTTTGAATATCTCAGACAAAAGCTGGGAGTAGTAGATGCTTCATCCTGCTGTTGAAGCTTGTCTGTTCAACAGAAAAGTTGGTATACGCAAGTTACGAAAGGTATATACGCGTATACACGCGGATTTATGCTGGGAAAGTCGCGTGTATGGTGTACGCATGTTGCAGAGAGTATATCCGCGTCCATACGCTGGTTCATGCAGGAGAAATCGCGTATATGAAGTTCTGAACAGCAAGGGCACACTCTGGAGTTCTGAACAGCAATGGGTATGTCAGAATTCTTCAGGCACGGTTTCAGGGAGTGCAGCAGGCACAGGTTCAGGGGGAGCAGCTTAAAAGTCTCATAAAGCATTGTTGGCATTCAGCTGTTTTGGTTGTTGATTTCAGGAAAAGGAGCTCAGAAAGAAATCCTGGTTGCTGATCTAAAAAGATGTTTATAATATGCTGCTGATGACTTTCATAAGTCTTGGTCTAGATCTGTTGTCTCTATGTCATGTATCTCTCTTGTGATATCTCTTTTATGGTGTCAAGGTCATGTAACGACCTATGTTGTTTTCCCCACTATGCCTGGGATGAATGCTGTAATATAATTGGTTGTTTCTGATATGTCCCCTCTTGGTAGGGAGTATGGATGTATGTATTGAGTCTTTTGATGATAGGAAGGTCCCTTATGGTGTCTAAGTCTTTGTTCTTGTTGAAGAACATCTTTTGCAGATCTGGCCTACTGTCAGGGGGAGCATGAGTCCGCACAGCCAAGCGGAGCACAGCCCTTTGCCCTTGATGTCAAAGGGGGAGAGTGACTTGGTGTGGTGGTTGCCATCAAGTCCAAAGGGGGAGATTGTTGACATTATGATTCAAGTGTTGTCCTTGATGGCAACTCACTCAGAGGTTGGTACAGGTGCTCAGAGGTTGGTATAGGTGATGGAAACTTAATCAGAAGACAGATCTTAGTACAGCATGCCAAGGAAGTTCATATACGCAGGTTCGTTAAGCCCAAGTCGCGTGTACACGCGAGTTGGATTCAGAAAAAGCGCGTGTATGTGGAAAAGTACCTTTGGTCCATGGTGGTTAGTCCTTGGACGTTGTGCCTATGGTTTCGGACCATTGTGTCTCGACGGGCGTGTCGATCCCTAGTTTTGAAGTTGATGGTATTGTGTTACTATGGTTTTGGCTCTTGGTATTGAGCAAGGCCTAAGACTATATAAGGAGAAGAAGATCATTAGGCAAAATTATCTTTCAACAAGGCTTGAATATCTAAGAGAGGAAGAGATCTGATATGCAGGTTTTGGGTTGCTTGATCTAAGCCAAGGAGAGATCACATCGGTTGATGGAAGACTAGATCTAAGGATAGATCGGGATCTAATGGTTTGAAATGCACTATCATGATATGGTTGATTATACGTATTTCTAGATCTGCATATTGTCGCAATGTTATGTTCTGGGTCTAACTGATGTCTGGTACAGCTGCAAATTGAGAAAGTTTATTTTTAGATCTGTACGCAGGTTGGCTTCGGTAAAAACGCGTGTATACGCGGGTTTTGCTCATTGAAGTAGCATATATCTTTTGAAGCTTGATTTTGGGTTTACAGTGGGGTCTGACTATTATTGTAGAGTTCTGTAGTCTGCTCTGTGTTCTGGTAACTGGTGATTGACAGGGTTCAGTGTTTCAGTGTTTCAGTGATTCAAAGTTTGGTTGTTTTATGCTTCAATGATCTGTTGTGAAAGTTGAATGAATTGGGGTCTACAGATTGTAATGTTGTGCTTCAGGAATATCCAGTCTGAAAATGTATGAAAGGTGGTATCTGAAGGAAAGAAGATTGTAGGTCAGCACCTACGTACTAGTATCTTGGCTAGTACAAGAGCAAAGGGGGTTGGAGCTCCCTTCCAAGGAAGTTTGGAGAACGAGAGAAGGTTGTAGCCTTCTGCAGGTTGTAGCCTGCGTACTGGTATAAGGTTGCACCAGTACAAAAGATTGTAAACTGAAGTTTCATATTAAAGAAAGATAGAGACAACTTGCAGTAGGTGGTTTTCACCCACATTGGGTTTCCACCTTATATCTTGGTGTTCATGTGTGTGGCTTTTGATCTGTTCTGTTATACTGCACCTGTTTACTGTTAATGTGGTAAATAATGTCCTGATGAACTTAACTGAAAGAATAAGCTAACTAAATTATGAGTTTTCTTCTTATACGCTGTTTTATTTAGTCACAGTAACGTGTACACGCTGGTTCACCTAACTGAAGTAGCGTATATGTTTCTGAGCATTGAAAAAGTTTGATTGATCTGATAATACTGATTCACCCCCCCTCTCAGTATTATTTCCAACATTCTTAACACTATTTAGTCAAGGAAAAGAACCAAATTCAGAGTCCATTTGAATTATGATTCATGAAGCATAGTAACAGAGTTGGTGAGCCTAACAGGGCTCATCCTTTTCATGGCGTGTTACATTCGAATGGAATGAATGCATGAGTTTAAAAAGGCTGAGATATGATATAAATCTTGGGAAATTTTGACCAAATAAATAACCCAAACCTGACACTTGAGATATGATATAAATATTGGGAAATTTTAACCAAATACATGACCCAAACCTTAAACCTAGTAGTGTGAAATCTATTGTTTGAAGTGTGGTTACAGAAGACAAATTCCTTAAATACATTTAAAAATTAACATACAAATAATTTATAAAAGCATGCAATTTTGTTGTCAATCAAATGTCAAACCGGATACAATTAAAGCGATAACCAATAATGAAAATCCAAAATTGACAAGGAATATAGGAAAAATGTTCAAAACTCATTGGGAGCATCCTAATCCTACAACCTACTCATCTAAAGAAACTGAAGATGTTAACTTTCCTGGGAAACATGGAATGTTAACGATATAAATGACAAAAATATAAATAATTAATACTGACTATTAGAACCGGCACAAACAATGAATGATAAACAAAATGAAAATGGGGCAAAATGTCGCATACCCACTCCATGAGACTGCCATCCGCTTCCATACTTGATGTTGCCCAAGACTAAGCAGGTCATTCCATTGGCATCCACATCCTTGTATCCATAGTAGAATTCATCCTCATATCCACATATAACCTGCAGTAGTCATACCCTTCCGTAAGGAAAAAAATAAAATAAAATGAAGCCCAAAAGCCTTTTATTGGTCAATAGTTTAAAGATTTTGAAGCATTTATTTTAAAAAGAATATTCTCATACCAATATCCTTTCTTTCTTTGAAACTCTATTTAAATACATCACTTCCTCAAAAAACTTTACATATCGTGGATCGTCATAATTCAAGTAATCAATTAAACGAAGTTCTATAATCTCTAGAGAAGGGGTGCTATGAAGAAAGCAACCTAATACACTAATTTCCCTATCGTTAAATTCAGTTATGTCTACATAAACCTGTATATACGGAGATGAGAGAGCGAGGATCTGAGACGTTAAGTTATGGGATATTTTGAAAGTTCCTTAATTGCATTTCGAAACTAGAATAAGCCAACTCTGCACTCATTTACAAGGTAAAAGACATAAATATTCATTATGAATGTCATGGAAAAAAACCATGGAAGAATTTTATGGTCTTTTCACATCTTATAGGAGGTTAACTTTTTTAATTTAGGTAGTGTAGATTTTCATTAAGGAATATATATGAAAAAAATTTGTTACTTGGTTTTGTTTCATATCTATTGGATAGTTGAATCTACAAACAGGACATAATAATGAACCAAAACATAATAGTCAACATAAGCTACATCAATATATGCTTTGCATAGTTTTTTTTATGCTATACTTGAAAACTAAGTAGCAAATGCAAACATTCTTAAACATTGAAACATGTTGTTCATTGCACACGTAAAAGAAAAGCATAAATTTTGTTTTTACCAAGATAAAGTTGTCACCCATTAACAAACATCGGAGATTAGGAAGCCTCTCGAACAACAAATTGAGAAGACACATATTTCTTTAAGCAAAGGCACAACACATATGACCAACTCCTTTAATGATTTAAAGCTCCCCATCATCTCAATCAATATGTCCACAAAGAAATTGTATGTATTATTGGGATATAAGTCCATTTCCAGTACAGTCAAATTACTTCCACGTTGCATATTGAGTCTCAAGATAGAGCATGAAAGCTCTTGAAACAGTATCCCATTCACTCTCAAATATTTTATCATGTATGCCCCTACATACACATACAAGACAATCTTCATTTACAATGGTTTATATTTTATCCACATACAGCCTGCATCTACACTAGTTTCATTGTAGATCATTGAAAGTAATAGTAAAATCCAGACTTACATGGTTTTAGCTTGAAGCAATGCGATTAAAGAGGTTTTGTCCATATCTAGCGTTTGTTTGTTGTAAAATCGGTGATTCCTCTACTGAGGACCACAAATGCACGGAGTGCACAGAAGGTCAAATATTGACGATCAAATATTCTTTATGGTTTGGCTAGTCGAGTGGGGCATCCGATCATAGGGGCCATATGCAAGTGATTTTAAATGATATCCCTTGGAAGCTTCAACATAGTACTCAGTATCATCATACAAAGGACCACCCAAAAATAGACCATATGATCCTGTCGAAGTTTGAATAACCAAATCACCCTTTTGTAGAAGACCATTGCTACTATCATTTTGAGCACTTATTTTAATATCAACACCTGGGATTGTTGGTAGCACTGACCCTGAATGTACTCTCCTAGGCATCCCACAAAAGAAGGAATAACAGGTTGGCACCCATCAATTTGAACAATAATGTGCCTACTTCTTGGATAAATCAAAACTTTTCAAAATTATTTTTCTCACTAGCATTCCTTTTATCTCTAAGAACAAAGACCATTTCATCTTCAATATTGGCCTAGTGAGTGTAGTGATCTAACAATGTTGCTTGGTCCATTAGCACTTGAAACAAGTTTGACATTATTGATCATATATGTAGATGCACCCTCCTATTTCCATATGTCTACAATAATGCTACGAGACAACTCATTTGCTTTGGGATAAGAACTTGAATCAACATGTATTTCACCACTTAGTAGATATTTTTCACCAGTCAAATATATAGGCTTATGGTTCAATACATTGAATTCTAATGAAGACATTCTGAATAAATTTCGCGAGTTCAAGAAATGAATCATGTGCACACAAGAAGCTTCTAAGCATATTTGCTACCATCCTTTCTCAATCAACAAATTCATTAGTTCTTTGTTTAGATGTACGATGTAAGAAGGCACAAGATGAGTAGACATAATACGAAACCAATAGCCTTTTTAGATAAACATTGTCTCTGAATGGTTAGAAACACCAACATCGACATCAATAACCTTTCTCTCCCAACACCACTCATCATCCCAATCTAACAAATCTAATTAAGGTCCATGTTTTACCTCAAGACGCAATGCACCAGGTAGGACTTTCTCAAATATGAAGTCACTACTCTCATTTGTTAAACTTAAAGAGTTAAGCTTCTCTGAACCTAGAGTTCAACAACCAGAGAAGTAAGTGATATAGAAACCGAGGAGTCACATCCTTCCTTGCATATTACTGATCCATGGATATCAACAAGGGACTTTATAAATTCAATGCCAAACATTGGTCTAGTTACTATGATATCAGTATGTGATGGTGAAAATTGAAGACTAGAATCACATTCTGCTATTGTGGTCAGTGGGGATATTCGTTATTAACATGGTTTAACCTGGAAGCAGATGTTTCCCATATCATCAATCCTCTTTAGTTGAGGCTTAAAATTGTCTGGCCCATGTGTCAAGCTAACTTGACGCTTGCCATAATAGCCATTTGTCACTAATTTTAGGGAACCACAAATATTATAATGTGTTGCTTCTATCTTTGGGATTGAAGCCATGTTTGGCACAACCATGAAATTCTCCAAAATGCTAAACTCAAAGTGATCCTTCTCAGCCTTGATTGTGTAGCGTGTTGATGTTACATGATCAAGTTTGTAATATCCCTAGACATCTGTTGTAGCTATTTCTCATCCATCAACTAATATCTTAACACCTTCAAAATAGACTCCTTTAGAAGTCACCACAAGTCCTCCAATTGAGAAACCTGTGACCTGAAATTGCTGAGATATATTAACATGATTGTCCTCAACAATAACCTATATAGATGGAAGTGAAACATCGAATATTGTATCCTCACCCTTGTAGAATGGCAACGACATTTATTTTCCACATGGAATAAAATTAAAAGTAAATTTCCCATATGCATAAGATATTGCATGACAAAGCGCTTGATTTGGCTAAGGAGCTTCTTTCAGGGCACTTCAATTCATGGAAACCATTTGAATAAAGGTATACATGAACACCTAAAATAGGGTTACAGGGTTACCCTGAGAAACAACTAAGCCATTCATATCATAACTTGGGACATAGAATATGTCATCTACTATCATATTTCCAAAGCCCAACTCCATCTCTGGAGAGCCTCTTTGGACAATTGTTAAGAGAACATGAGAATCACGTATTTGAAAGAGAATATTATATAAAATATACTCTATAAACCTCAATCATTGTACCTCATGCATAGCACTATCATATCTAGGATCGACATTAGGTATGACCTTGTATCTTCTTCCTCTGTTTAACAATTGGCTCACAGAGCCTGCTCTTTCCACTTCTTCAAGTTTGATTTCATGGAGGGCTACTGTTTCCTCTAGACACTCATACTTAAGGAATCTTCAAACTTATTTTGTGTATCAATAAAGAGAGAAAAATATCATGACCTTTCCTTTATGAAAAAAAACATTATGGAGTTTGATATGACTTGATATTTGTATACTACTCAAGGATTGATGAAGTTTATGTATTCATGATGGGAAGCAACCAACCTATATTTCCTTGGAGTAATATTTGTAAATGTGTAACTATCTCCCTACGACGTAAATACATCATTAATGAGATCATTGCTGGTGGAAATGAGTTCAACATTCACATTGGCACGAACTCCATTTATATCTGGACAACTTTATGCTCCAACATCCCCCATCACTCTCCCAGAAATAGTGAACCCAATGAAGTGAAAATTGATGTCTTCATGGCCATTGTAACCATTGTGATCCACTAATACATATTCACCCATTTAAGATATATTCACCAAGTCAGGGAATATGAATATTTCCAATGTAATTTCTCCACTCAATAATCTTAACATCAAATCCAAAATTGTCTCGTTCATCTTCAGAGAGTTCTTGAAACAATTTTTCAGAATTGTATTGAATCTGCACAAATATATTAAAAAAATTATTAATGTATGTTGCTTGATTACTAATCAAAATGTTTAAAACAATACAACACCAATAAATTTGTATTTCATCTCCATTGCACATAATTCACCTTCCTTAGTAGAATTCATATGGCACATAGATATTTTCCAGGTGCTTCAATTGATGTAACATGTATTTTGTAGATGATCTTGATAACCCTGCTTTCTACAATATGACTATCAGTTTGCAATGATATATATATATATATATATATATATATATATATATATATATATATATATATATGGTGAATCAAGATTAAATAACGAATTTACTCCTTGAACAAAGATTATATGCATAAATCATATGCAAAGTAAAATTTACATGAGTAAATTTTTAACTTTTCAAATTCCACTTATAGTCATCAAATTTTCGAGTAAGAAACACAGAGTATCGTTACAAATTACATTTCTTGTTGATCTAACCATTGTGTTTAGATCCTGCCCATAATTTTCATAGTATTAACGCAGGTCAATTGCTTCAACAATTTTACTGGGTTTCCTTTGCGATCAATGTAGGGATTACATTTAAAACGTTAAAATATTATTTTTTTAATTCTTCAACTGTTATGGGATTTACCCCGAAGAAGAAATCTGCTAAATTTGCATTCGTAACCATGTCTGCCAATATCTACAATTTGAATCCAGCAAAAAAAATAACACATTTAAGATAAAAAGGATAATGGTTTTTTGGGTCCAAGTTTTGACGACATATATGGAAGATCTGATCTCCCAAGAGAAAGAGAAAAAGGATAATGGTTTTTTTGTCCAAGTTTTGAAGACATATATGGAAGATCTGATCTCCCAAGAGAAATAAATAATGTAGAGAAGCTCCAGAAAAATAGAAATAAATAATGTAGAGAAGCTCCAAAAAAATAGAAATAAATAACGTAGAGAAGCTCTAGAAAAATCAAATAAATATGTTTTAAATAATTAAAAAATATCCAAATCTAAGTTTGGAACCATCCACTGTCATCTTCCAGATTTAGATGAAAAACATAATCTAATAAAAATAAAAAATTAATATGGAAATACTCTAGAAAATATAAAATTAATTACGAAATGTTTTTCCACACTTTGTTAAGAGTTACTCACCAGATCTAGCACAGTATTTGGATCAACTAAGAAGCAAGATAGTTGACCTTTGCCATAATGCGTAACGATTGGATCAATCATTGTGGAAGTTGAATATTTGATTTAGCTCAACAACAATTTGAGAGTAATCGAGCATTGCATCCGAAGGTTTCCTCAACTTTGTCAAAGACAAACTTTGATGAAACCTTGGCATCCATTGATCCCTCAACAGCGAGACTGAATTTCAATGAAACCTCATCGTCCATTGATCCCTCGGTAGTGAGACTGACTTTCCATGAAACCTTGGCATCCATTGATCCCTCGATAGCGGTTGGAACTTCCATACATGTAATTAACATCTGAAGCACCCACCATGTCTCCATTGCAAGGAACTTCGAATCTAAAAACCTACTAGTTTTTTCCCAGGTTTCAGCATCTCATTGCATCTTTCTTTCTCACTTTCTCAAATCACTCTGATGGTTGAGATGACATTTTTCAGGGGCACCAAACACATGCATCCACTGAAAATCTAGTCGCACAATCTGGCTAAGTTTTATCCTCTTAGAGATTTGGATAGGTGTTACCCTGGTAGAAACAATGCCACATGTAAAACAATGCCTTTACATTGCTAATTATCAAGGCAAGATGATCTATAACCCCTACGGTTTAGGGAAAAATCACACAAAACTCCAAATTTATGGCAGTTTAAATTATTAAATTATTAAGTTTGTTATAATTCAAAGTTTAAATAAAATAATTACAAATCTCTTTACTCTTTTTGAAAATAGAAATAAAAATTTCATTCAAATAATATTATTTTAACTTTCAATTAATTAAAATTTATTTTATTTTAATTAATATAAAATTGTTTTTGGTTATTTATATGTATTTTTCAAAGTTATTTGTAATTTCAGATTAAAAATAAAATAATTATTGCACCCATGGGGTAGATCTGGCGTAAAAACCTAAACATGTAAACTTAAATGTAAATGTAAACATAAACGTAAATGTAAACATGTAAACTTAAATGTAAATGTAAACATAAACGTAAATGCAAACGTTGATATTTAACATTTAACATTTTTAATCTAATGTTGGCCCTATTTAAAAATCAATCTAATTATTATTATGTATAAACACAACATAAATTTAAAATATAAAGAGGTTTACGAATGGTAAAAGAAAAAGAGCTATGGTAAATAAATAAAAATATAAATAGACGAGAAGTATGGTAAATAAATAAGACTTTTTTTTTATATTTACTCCAATGGTATGGTAAATATATATTTTTTTAAATAAAGTAGAGGTATGGTAAATAAATAAAATCTATTTTTATCATTACTCCATTAACCTCTTTATATTTATGAAAACTCAAAAAATAGGTTTTATTTAGGTGGATCCCGCGGGACACATAATTATTAATACCATGGGCCAAGTACCATATTTATAAAAGAGGTATCATAAATAAATGAATGTTAAAGAGGTATAAATATGTACGGTAAACAAATAAAAACATATCAAATAAGATTAGAAATCAACATCTAATTATATAGCAAGCCTATGGGCCAAATACCATTGTAAATGAAAGAAATATGATAAATAAATAGAAATATAAATAAACAAGAGGGATGGTAAATAAATAAAACATCTTTTTAGATTTTCCCCATAAACCTTTTTACACTTACTAACACTCAAAAAATAGGTTTTATTTAGGTGAAGCCTATGGGCAAAATACCATGGGCCAAATTATTATTAATACGATGCAAAAAATACTATTAACCATAATATTAACATTATAAGACTATTATTATCATTATTATTATAATATTCACATTAATATATCATAATATCCATATTATTAAATATAATAACTTTGTTTTAATTCAATATAAATTTGTTATATTATAATATATATTAATATATCATGATATGTATTAACTCTAAATATATGGGAGGTAAGAACAAAGACAAAGTTATAGAGGTGGTGAGATAGAGGGAGTGACAAGGGAGAGATGGAGATAAACTGAAGGAGAGGGGAGATGAGGAGTAAAAAGAGAGAGAAGTAGAGAAGGGTAAAACAGGGAGAGGGAGACACAAAGATGGAGGGGGAAGAGACAGGAGAGAGGGAGGGAGATAGTGAGAGTATTGGAGGGCAAAGAGAGAGAGAGAGACGGGGAAGAGAGATAAATGTAGGAGAGAATGGGTGATAGAGAAAGGATGAGAGAGAGGAGGAGAGAGGGAGGGATATATTAACATAGGTAAAGAAAGAGAGATATAAAGAGAGAGATGGTAGAGAGAGATAAAGAGAGTGAGAGAGGGGAAGAATGAGAGATAATACTTGAGAGAGAGAAGGAGAGTGATGGGGTAAGAGAGAGGATTAGAGGGAAACGAGAGAGAGAGAGAGAGAGAGAGAGGGAGAGAGTGATGAGGGAAGAGAAAGGGAGGTGGGAGAGAAAGGGAGAAAGAGGAAGTACGAGAGAGAAGATTTGAGAGAGAGGAGGAGAGAGGGATGGATAGGGAGATGGAGTTAGAGGGGGAGAGAGGGAGGGAAGAAGAAATACATCGAGAGTGAGAAGTGGAGAGAGAGAGAGAGAGAGTAACAATGGAGAGATGGAGAGAGAGTGTGTATGTTTGGGTTTAATATAAATACAAAGAAGGAGAGATGGAGAGAATGGGGGAGAGAAGGAGAGAGGGAGGGATATAGTAATAGAGTTGGAGGCGGAAGAGTAAGAGAGAGAGAGAGAGAGAGGAAGGGAGAGAGAGAATATGTGAGAGAGTGGAGTGAGGGAGGGTAAGAGATGAGTTTTAGGGGGAGAGAGAGAGAGAGGGAGTGATAAAGAGGTTGGAGAGAGAGGGAGAGAGGAAAGAAGTAGGCAAGAGAGATAGAAGCTAGGGAGAGGGAGAGAAGGGGAAGAGAGAGAGAGAGGGAGAGAAATGGAGAGGAGGAGGGAGGGATAGGTAGATAGATTGAAGAAATAGAGTGTATGTTTTGACCATGATACAGAGAGTCAAATGGAGATAGAGATATAGATGGAAAGTGAAGAGAGGAAAGAGGAGAGAGATGGAGAGAGGGAGGGAGGGACGAAGAGATTGATAGATATGAAGTGAAATAACATGTGTGTTTTGGGGGTTGAGATAGAGTGGAAAATAAGGAGAGATGTAGGGAGATATAGATATATATTGGGGGGGAGAGGAAAGAATATTTCTTGCACTAGATATATTGATTTTAGTGTAGAAGATGATTTCTAATCCAATTTCATTTCTTGCACTAGATGCATTGGTTTTAGTGTAGATGTTGATTTCTAATGATATTTGATTGCTTTCACTAGATGAATTAATTTCAATGTAGATGATTTCTAATTCTATTTGATTTCTTGCACTAAATGCATTGATTTTAATGTAGATGGTGATTTGTATTCCTATTTGATTTCTTGCACTAGATGTGCATATATTTTTATGTTTTCTTTTATATGATTTTTATGGTTTTTAAAAAAAGAGCAACTTGACATCCTTAAGAAAGAAAAGTACTCCCCACGCTTGAAAATATATCAATTGTATAGACAAAATATGCATTTACCATTCATTTGGAGGTCCCCTCATCTTGGACAGTACCTATTCTTACAAGTTTCATTTTCTCAATGGCTATTAAAAATCCTTAGGTGGCTAAGCCCCATTGCTACATTTCAGTTGGGTTCTAGATTTGCAAAGCACAATTGGAGATGATGTAAAAACAATCACTACATCATAACAATCGTCACACTAAGTTATTATCAAGCATGCAATTATTTCCCCCTTCTAGATAAAGTGGAACATTTCAATTCTTCTAAGATTCCATGTAAATTGAATTTCTGAAAATCAACAACAGTTGCCTCCTGCCAACACTGCCTTCCAACCAGTGAGAGCAAGCATCATGGAATTGCCTGAAATTTAATTTTGAAGTACCATGGATTTCAGAAAGTCAAAGAACAACTTCAGAAGATAATATTTTCCAACATAAGAGGCACAAGAGGGTGAAATATGCCCATTTTAATAATTCTTGGACATATTACCACCCAAAATAGTAGTCTTGTTAAGGCCCATATAAGATGTTATGATAGCACTATTGACTCAAAATCTATTAGGTCTTGTGAGATGCCTCACAAGGCAAAAGCTAGACCAAGACACAACAATGAGGTGGATGCTATTGTCACCTCAACAATCCACCTCTTGCTCTTTAGTGAAATTTCACCACACGGGACGCTTTTTTGTTTATGTCACCTAAAGTATGTTCTAGGTTTAACGTTTAAAGGTGACACTTCAATAAGCTTACCCAAGGTACTCAGGCTCAGAAAAAGTCTCGGCTCTATTGGATCAAGAGTAGTGTATTTATGAAGTAGCCTATAAAGATGGACTTCTAGCTTGAGTTTTTCAATACATACTTTCAAAATTTTCCCAACTAGGCATACATGAGAGATAAAAGGTTTGCTTAATGATATGTCAACAATAGGAAATGAAAACCTTCAAAATGACCCTAAGTTGAAGCCTTAGTGCAGAATTAATTGTTTTCAAGCCCTAGAATTGCCTAGGGTTGATGATGTCAGCCCTAAGGATGGACTTCCAATCATGAAAATTGCTATATTTTGGTATTTTAATGTTCAGTAAGGTAGAAGGACCTCCAAATAGCTCAATGTCATGCCCTAGTTGAATTTGGCTTCAAACCCTAATCCTAGTGGTTTACCTTGAAGAGCCAAAATTTTAGGATGGAGAGAAAAAGTAAAAGTTTTGTGATTTTTTACCATCATTATGGATGCTAGTCCCTTCTATCTGTTGAAAAATGTAACTAGGTTCAGTCTTCATAATGACATGTGTATTTGTGATTTTATGTAATTGATGTAAAGAAGAAAAATAAAACTATTATTGCAATGCTTGTCTCATGGGTTTCATGAGAAAGGAATTTTATTTTTAGTAGTGTCTCCCATTGGGAGCCCTTATGATTTCTCATAAAGTCAAATTGAGTCAATGTCGTGTATGAAGGACCCTTCTTGGGCATGTTATATTTGTATATGAGTCAATGAAAGAGTCAAATAGCCCTCCAAGACCAAGCTCAAGCATCTCCTTCAAGTTGGCCTTAAATGAAACAATAAATTTTCTCCAAAAGATATGTTAGCGCACCCATAGTTCAAGTCGTCTTGTTATGGATGCTCCAACCACTATAAATAGGGAAGCTCAGCCTCATTTCAGAGACATGATTTCATTCAAGGAGAAGTCTGCAATAGGAGGTGGAAAGTCCTTCAAGGAAGCCTATAACAAAGCAAAGGAAGGAAAAATATAAATGAGGTCATTTCTGATTTCTTTTGGATTGATCTACTCCATAAGTGCAAAGAAAGGGTGTTGTCCACTGTAGAAGAATTCGAGGTATCATAGTATCCTTTGAAGGACAAATTAAGGAAGAGAACAAGTTCATTATCAACCCGAGTTTCCAAGGAAGCTGCCTCCACTTAAAGCAAAGGGAATCAATGTTCCAAAGTTGATAATTTACCTCATAATAAAGAAATACTCATGGTTCTCAACTTTTCAATATGAAAAACTACATTTTGAAGTTATAAGTTATTATATCCTGATTATTGCAACTACCTTTGTTAGCTAAAAGAAACAACTTACTTGAATTCAGCATAGTAGTTGTTAGGAAACAACTGATGGTTCCAGATCTGTATGATTTAGTCACTAGAGTCGCGTGCTTGATGGTAACTAGTCAAGCTCGTCTAATTCACCAACAATGTTGTCAAGTTCTTTAACAATTTCTTCTTGGTGCCAAGATACTCAACAAACCTTTTATTTCTTAGCAATTTACCATTTTATAATAGTGATTCGGCACTTTGTACTAGTGATTCATCGTGATTTTACAAGATAATATAATTTGGTGAGAGATTCGCCAAAAAGAATATATTCACATATTATATTATTAATAAAATTTCCTTCCATTTTTCCTATGTATAATGCGGACTCACCCATTTATTATACAAATAAATTTAGGGGGGTTCTTAAAATTTTGCCTACTTTAAACCTGTCAAAGACTTCAAATTTTTTCTTAAGGAAATATATCCATGTATTCCTTGAGAAGTCATCTATAAATGATACATAGTACATATACTTACCCAATGGTGGAACTAACATAGGTCCAAACACATCACTATGCACAAGCTCTAATATAGGTTTCCCCCTCTTACAACCAAAGGGGAAACTCACCCGATTTTTCTTCCCATTTACACAATTTACACATAAATCAAAATCCAGAGAGCTATTAGACATACCTTCTATCATATCTTTGCCATGAAGTATTTGAAGGCCCTTCTCTCCAATATGTCCAAGCATTTGATGCCATAGCATGGTCTTTTCTCTAGAGACCACTAGATTTTTTGCTCCACTTTCAGGAACCACAGAACTGATGCACCCATCAATAACAATGCTAGCTTGCATGTTGTACAGATTTCCATTCCAAACTCCCCACATCAATCTCGGTGCTCCCGTAACCATCTTGCAGGTATCTTTATTGAACATTGTTTTTACACCTGTATCATCCAACTTGCTTACAAAAATCAAATTTCTAGCTAATGCAGGAATATGCAGAACACCCAAAAATGTTCTAATCCTTCCCATTTTCAACTTCAACTTGACTTTTCCACAACCAATGATTCTAGCTTTCTTTTCATCCCCTAAGAAAACATCACCACCATCATATTTCTCATACTCGCAAACCACTCTCTATGGGGAGTGAAGTGAAAGGATGCACCTGATTCAGTCAACCATGCCTCATGATCTACATGTGTACTTGAAGAAGAAGCTAAGTAGAAATCCCCACCTTCATCTGAGGTGGTTTTCACCTTTGCAGAAGGAGTGTCATCAGATCAGATTTACAGTCCCTTTTGTAGTGCCCTTCCTTTCCACATTTCCATCACACCTTACAGTTTTTCCTAGAGATTTACATCTCCCTCTAGATTTAGATCTCCCACTCGAGGACTTATTTTTGTTTTTATTATGGGACCGTCCCTATATAGACAAGGCATGACCATTCTGGCTCTCCATATTTTTCCATCTCATCTCCTTCGCCAGTAAGGATTAGAATATTTCATCAAACTACAAGGCAATTGCATTGCTACCTATTGTAAAAACCATACTATCCCACAAATCTGGTAGAGAACAAAAAAAACTGATGCACTTATCCTCATCCAAAATTTTAATATCAATAAATAATAACTAGCTTACCGTAGCATTAAATTCATTCATATGCTCTGTTACTAACTCTCCATATTTCATCATCAGGTTATACAGATTTTTCCGTAGGAACAGTTTACTCACCAGAGACTTAGATTGGTACAAATTCCCTAACTTATCCCACAAAGCCTCCATCGTAGCTTCCCTTGATACATTCAACAATACTAAATCTGAGACACATAATTGTATTGTGCTTTTTGCCTTTCGATCCAACTTCTTGCATTCTTCATCAGACACTAACATTGGTTTAGTACCTGTATCTACCGTGATCCATTGATCTTTATCCACCAACAGATCTTCCATCTTGAGTTTCCACAACTCAAAACTTTGACCATTAAATTTCTAGATCTCTATATTTCCACTGCTTGTCATCTTCTTTCACCACAAGAATTGATCGTGTATATCTCCCACTAAACATGTTATACCACAGGCTTGAGAAATACCCCTCAATAGCAAAGGCATCCACTTGAAGGAAAAACATCCCTCATACCAAATGTAGGTTTTAACTCAGTATAGAAATTATCTGCATACGAATTCTAAAAATAGAAAATAAACAATGGCGAGAGCTTAACACATAAAACAAATATACACAGAGATTTTCCCCTAGATCCTAAATCTGAGACTACCAGATTTATTTTTCATTATGTTCTTTTCAATGTTACAATAGATATATATACATGCCAAAGCATCCATAAGCCCCAATCCATTAACCCTGGATTAGAACATAATCATAGCTCCCTTAACCGGATCTACAAAATAACATGGACCAAAAATGATTGTGCTCAAAACCATGTGCAAAATCCATGGACAAAACTATAGGTAGGTCTACCCACCAAATATATGGTCCAAAAAAATTTCCGACGTGCTGCCCCAGACCCCATGTAGGGGGGATACCTCCCCCCTACTTATCCCCCGATAGCGGGGGTAGCCACCTCCCTGTGACCCCCCAGTAGTGCGTGGGTTAGTTGTGGAAATAATATAAGACAACCCAACAAGATTTACCTATTGAGACTCAAGAGATATTGCATGAGTTTAATGATATCACGGTAGACAAATTTCCAAGTGAACTTCCACCTAAGGGGAGTATCAGCCATCACATAAACTTGATACCAGGTGCAAGCCTTTTCAAACAAAGTTGCTTACTGAATGACACCCAAGGATAATGAAGAGATAAGGAAGTAGGTTCAAGGAATGTTGGACAAAGGTTTGATAAGGGAAATATTGAGTTTGTGTGTTATCCCTATAGTACTTAGTCCAACAAAATATTGATAATGGAGGATGTGCGAAACTTCCAGAGTAATCAATAAGATTAAAATTAGGTACAGATTTCCCTTTCCATGGATGGATGACTTGATGGAATTTTTGAATGGGGAAACCTACTTTTGAAAGGTTTATATGAATGGTGGTTACCATTAGATCTAGATCAGAGAAGGAGACAAGTGGAAGACCGCTTTCAAGACCAATAGTGAACTATATGAATGGGTAGTCATGCCATTTGGACTAACCAATGCACCAAGCACCTTCATGTGGTTGATGAACAAGGTCTTGAAGGAGTTTTTCAATAAGTTTTTTATTATTTATTTAAACGATATTTTTATTTTCAGCCAAAAAGAGGAAGATCACCTTAGGCATGTAAGGTATGTTCTAAAATGGTTGCAACAAGAGAAACTATGGATTAACATAAAGAAGTGAACTTTCATGAGGTATGAGTTGGTATACTTAGTATTTGTAATTTCCAAATATGGGCTAAAAATGGATCTGAAGAAAATAGAGGCAATTGTGAGTCAACCTTCACCTAAGAACATTTTTGAAGTTAGGATTTTTCATGGCTTAGCTAGCTTCTATTGGAATTTCATCAAGAATCTTAGTAGTATTTGTGCACCTACCATTGAGACATTCCAGAAGGCTAAACAACCATTTTTTTGGCCAACAACAGTAGAGAAAAGTTTTTCAAATAGAGGAAGGAAGCTGTATAGGCTGTAGAAGAGGAAGATACAAAGGAAAGGAGGACAGAGGAAGTCAAGGAAGCTTAGCTAATGGACATAGATAAACATCATGAGCAAGTAGAAGAGGGCATGGGAGCACAGGAAACAATCATCACTGAAAATCAGCAAACAGAGCAGCATGAAGGAATGGGGTAGGACCTGGAATGGCCAGTAGAAAATAACAGGAGTTTTCTTCTCGACAAGGAGGGTACGAGCCTAGCCTCAACCCTACCTTGATTTACTCATGTAATTTCTTTAATAGATGTTGAATCTGGACCTGGTCCCTCCAAGCAACAAAATGTGGTTGTTCCTATTCCTAATTCAAATAACAATCAAATGGAGAGTATTATCACATCAATTCCCCACCTAGATCTGAATCGTGAGCATGTCTTGGATAAGGGTGCCCAAAAGACTTAAGGAATCTTGTCCTTCTTAAGCCCTTATAATCTCAAACCTCGAGTGAAAAATCCCCCTCCATGGGATGTTGTGGGGGGAATTGATATGTAAGCCTCCCATTCTAGGGAATGCAAGGTGAGAGGAAGAAAAACCAATTTGTCAAAGGCTCAACTAAGAGCTAGAATTGATATAGTAGATGGGAAACAAATTTCCATATCTGAGGTGCTTAGGGCAGTGAAATCCCCCTCAAAGGTTAGAAAATGATCGTTCTCTCTTGGAATTGTAGAGGTTTAGCCAGTAACCCAAAAAAATTGGCACTAAAAGAGGTAATCCAAAACTATAACCCAGACATTTTTCTGCTCCAAGAAACTCTAGGGGATGGAGAAGAAGTCATAAAATCTCTTGTAAAGATGATGAATGGCTCGATCTTTCATGCATTGGATGCGAAAGGTCACTCCAGAGGTCTTGCTATGGGTATGAAAAATGGAAAATTCAAAGTGCTAAATACCTGGGGGATGGACCAGGTCATGGGGGTAGAAGTCTTATCTCTAGAACTAGGCATCAACTTGGTAATCCTAAACTTTATGGACCTTGCCAGAGTAGAGCACTTTTCTAGAAAGCCCTATTTTCTAAAACACTGTTGAATAACCCTAATTTGGTGACTAGGGGAGATCTAAACTTTTCTATAGGAATGACGGAAACTTGGGTCCCTCAGCCAGGGAAGACCCACTCTCAGATTTTTTTATAAACCTCATTAGAGAAAACAAGATGTTGGACATAAACTGACTGAAGACAAAACCCACCTGGAGGAACAAGAGAATAGGGGAGGATCGAGTTGCAAAAAGATTGGACAAATTTCTCTTGAGAAATGTGTTTGTAGTAACGATTCCAGCTTTCCATTAGTGGGTGGGTGAAGGAGGAGAATCTGATCATATACCAATACTATTAGAATTATTAAAGTACCCCAAAAAACTGGCAACGCCTTTCAAATTCAACTCATATTGGTTACTAGAGGGGTCCTATTATTCCCTCTTCAAACAAATTTGGAGACAGTGAGGGATAGTGACCCCGAGGACAAAGCATTGCTTTTTATGGAAAACTTGAAACATCTCAAAAAAGCCAAAAAGGACTGGGCAAAGGCCAAGAAGTTGAAAGAGGAGGGGGATCTCATACAAATAAGGAAAGAATTGCAAATCCTTGAAAGCCCAGAAGTTGATGGATATGAAACAAAAGAAAAAAGGGATAGAATAATGATGCTGGAATCTCAAAGGAGCAAAATAATTTTAGCAAGAGAGAAACAATGGTGCCTAAAAAGTAGAGCCATATGGCTAAAGGCTGGGGACGAGAACACAAAATTCTTTCATAATTATGCCAAAGGAAGGAAAATCTTGAACACCATTTGGGCACTAAAGACAGAAGGAGGTCATCAGGCAAGAACATTTGAGGAACTTTCACAGATGGGAATTAGACATTTCAAAAGCTTATTCACTGCCCCATCGGAAGTATCCTTAGTAGAGGTAATCCGAACAACACATATCTTCCCTCGCTATGTGGGTGAAGGGGAATCCAATGAACTTATGAAGGAAGTACCGAGGGGAGAGGTAGAAGGAATCCTAAAATCTATGCAAAAAGATAAGCATCCTAGATTGGATGGTTGGACGGTGGAGCTATTCCAACACTTCTTTGATCAAATTAGAGGTGAACTGATAGAAGTCATGGAAGAATCTATAAGGAAAGGAGCAATCTACCCCCCTTTCAACTCAACCTTCATAGCCCTCATCCCTAAGAAAGAAGATCCTTCTTCTTTCAAGGAGTTTCAACAAATCTCCCTTTGTAACTGTATTTACAAAATTATAGCAAAGCTGATTACTGAAAGATTAAGACCACTACTAACCAAGCATATATCCAGAGAACAATTTGGTTTCCTGGATGGGAGATAGATTCATGAAGCAATAGGTGTAGCCCAGGAAACCATTCATAGCTTAAAGAAAAAAAAGAAAAAGAGTAGTAGTGAAAATAGACCTGTCCAAAGAATATGACCAAATTAGCTGGATGTATCTACGTATGCTCCTCACCCACTTGGGCTTCCAAATAGATTTCATAAATTGGGTTATGGGATGCTTGACCAATGTAAGCTTTGTGGTGTTAATCAGTGGAGCAGCATCTGACTTCTTTCAAAGCCAGAGAGGGTTGAGACAAGGATGCCCCCTATCTCCCCTTATTTTCCTATTAGTAGTGAAAGGGCTCAATCAACTACCCTTAGAAGCCAAAAGGAATGGGACAATCAAAGGTTTGGAAGTGGTTGTCAATATGCATATAACCCATCTCCTGTTCGTGGACGACATTCTGATATTTAGTAACGGAAGAAGAAGTGAAATAAAGGAATTGAAAAGGATACTGGAACTATTTCTAAAGGCGACCGGAATGCAAGTGAACAAGGAAAAATCACTATTGCTACTAGAAGGTTTCAGTAGATTGGAAGCTCACCAAAAAATCCAATATATGCCATTTGAAGAGCGAAATTTAGAGGATACCTTTAAATACCTGGGTTTCTATTTGAAACCGAATTCATTCAAGAAACATGATTGGCTTTGGCTGATACCAAAAAAAGAAGCAAGGATCACCCATTAGAGCTACAAATGGTTGTCTAGAGATGGGAGATTGACCCGCATAAAATTAGTCCCAATGGCTATGCCGGTCTATTGGGCTGCACTCACCTGGGTTCTGAAAGGAACATTGGAAAAAATTAAAAGGGTATGCAGTAGGTTCTTATGGGTAGGATCAAAGGGGGAGATAGGATTGCCTTGGGTGGCATATGAAAAGGTGGCAAGACCAAAGGAATGGGGGGGCTGGGGAATAAAATACTTAATAGCCTTTGCATCATCCTTAGCTTCAAAGCTGGGGTGGAGATTAATAAAGATGGAGAATCTATGGACAATGGTGGTAAGAAGGAAATACATCGATCCCACTCCGATGGAGGAGTGGATTAGGAGTCCAACCAAATCAAAAGTAAATGCTTTGGAAAGCTACGATAGATGCTTTTAAAATTATAGGAAAAGGCTTGACTTGGCATGTAGGGAATGAAGAATAAGTAAGGATAGGGAAGGACCCATGGGTGGGATGTAATGAAGACTACTCCCTTTCTCTGGGTCTCATTCATCAACTTGAATTAAGAGGCATTCAAAACTTAATTCAGATTCGGAACCCAGGTCTCTCAAATATATGGGGCCAAGCCTGGCTATCGGGAGCGGATCTAAACCTAAATATAGAATGGAGAGAGGAGTGACTCAACTATACCAAGGAATTATCTAGGTCAAACATCAGGCTAAGAGACAGGACAGATCAGTTGGTATGGGCATATGTGGACACTGGCACTTACACTACAAAATTCGGATATAAATTCCTAACATCAAAAAAAGGCTGGGGGACCAAGCCTAGTGGGCTATCCCATTATGGAAAATGCAAAGTCCTGCTAAGGCCCGCATGTTCTTCTAGTGTATCCTCAGGAAGATGGTGCCAATCTGGGATGTTCTGTAGAGAAGATACAAATCGGATCCAGGAAGATGCCTTTTATGTAAAAATAACATAGAAATGATAGAACATATTTTTTTAGAGTGCCCATTTACAAAGGAATTGTGGCAGGAAGTAGGGAGACTGGTCCATCAAAAGGTGCTATGGGAAGGAAGGTCTATTGAAGAAGCATGGCAGAGCTGGTGGAATAATTTCCTAGGAGGGAATTTGAGGAACCTACCACTTATCATTGGTTGGGGTATATGGTTAGCTTGAAACAAATGTATTTTTCAAGATCAAGTCCCCTTGCCAAGAAGGACAACAATAGGATGCACGACAAGATTCTCAAGAATCCTCGAATTGAGGTGGGAAGAAAAATCTCAGCCTGTGAGAGGGGAGAAAATAAAGGAAGGAGTGCCTTGGCCTTACTTCAATGGGGCTTCCAATCAAAACAACAAATGCGAGGTTGGGATAGTAATTCATCCAAACAGGCATAGAAGACTCAAAGCCTTTGTGGGCTTGGGGAATGGAACAAACAAATTTGCAAAATTGTCTGCATTAAAACTTCTATTATGCTGGTTAATCCACTTGGAAATACTCACGGTTCAAATCTTTGGGGACTCGATGAACATTATAAAATGGTTCAATGGAGCAAGAAGATGTCAAAATCATATATTATCTCCATTACTAGATGAAACAAAAAATATAAAGTTTTTCTTTAATGATTTATCTCTATGTCACATATAGAGGGAATGCAATGACACAACAGATCAGCATTCTAAAGCGGGTTTGCAACGAGATATGGGAAGTTGGAGGATAAAGGAGACTAAATAGGATGAGATCCATGTGTTGGATCAACCCCCATATGCTTAACGCACATAAATTACTCAAGGCTCTAATGCAGACTCTCGCATATTGGTAGTATTTTTATTTATGTTTCAGCTTTTATTTCAGTAGAACTGTACACGCTACTTATAACATGCTAAATTTTCTTATTCACAAAAACACCAAAAATATAGTAGAATCGTTCCTGTTTGGGTTGTTTTCCTCAATGAGGAGACCCAGGAATGGCTCGATTGTTTTCTCTTAAAAGACTCGGTAAGAACATATATCTTTTTTTTTTAAGATACATGATGATGAATACTAGATAGCTGATCAAACAAGGTTGTTTTCCTCACTAAGGAGGCCCGGTATCAAATATGATCAGTGTGCATATAACAGAAATGAGAGATGGTAGATGTTGAAAGACACACAAATACCATTTCAGGAAACTCTATGACGAGAAATCATACAGTTAGATGAATGCTTGAATGCATATACTATGTAAATTTTTATAAATACTAATGAAAAGTTCGATTTTTTCCTTGAAAAAAAAGAGAAAAGTTTCCAAATCTTGAAGAAAATTATTGTAGAGAAATCGGTGTTGAAGCTACCTAGCTCCAATCATATGTGATGCTAGTGGTACATGCCTTGAAGAAATATTGGGTCAATAAGGTAGGCTTATTGCATATTTTAGCAAGAAGTTGAATGAATCAAAGCATAAATGCTCCTATTATGACAAGGAATTCTATGTGGTGGTTCAAGAATTGAAGCATTGGAGCTAATATTTGATTTCCGGGGAGTTTTTTTTTTTCTCTGACAATTTTTAATTACAATATATAATGCAACAACACAACTTGAACCATAATCACACCGGGGGGAATTCCTATAAAGTTTCATCTTTTTTCTAGGACATGTGAGTGGACAAGTGAACAAGGTAGTCGATGCTTTGAGCAGGAGGAGCTTGATCATGCAAGTAACATGTGTGGAGTTTTGGCTTTGATTATCTGAAGGACTTCTATGAGCATGCTTTTAATTTTTAAGAAACCTTTGAAGCATTAAGGAACCTTGTGAGTAGAGATAGCAAGCCATGGAGGGAGTTTATGTTTAAGGATGGTTTGTGGTTCAAAAACAATCAGTTATATATTCCTCGTTTTTCAATGAGGGAGAATCTCATGTAGGAAAAGAACACTATAGGATTGGCAGGGAATTTTGGTATTGACAAGACACTTGGACAACTAGAACACTTCTACTTCTAGACAAAGATGAGAGATGATATAAAGAAATATGTGGGAAGGTGTAGAGTATGTCAGCATACAAAAGGGAGTCAAAATTCTAGGTTGTATACTCCTCTACTCATTCCAAGTAGACCATGGGACTTGGTGAGTATGGACATTGTTTTGGGTTTTCCAAGGACATAACAAGGTAAGGATTCTATACTTGTAGTTGTGGAAATATTTACGAAGATGGCTCACTTTATCCCATGTTTCAAGACTAGTGATGCTACACATGCTACTCATTTGTTTTTCAAAGAGATTGTCTAATTGCATGTCTTTCCAAAGAGCATAATTTTTGACAGGGACACCATGTTCACAAGACATTTTTGGAGGACATTGTGGAAGAAGCCTGGAACAAAAATGAACTTAAGCTCAGCCTATCATCCATAATCTGATGGGAAAACTGAAGTTGTGAACAAGAGTCTTGGGAACATATTGACGAGCCTCATGGGATAACATCCTAAGCAATGTCATCATGTGTTATCTCAAGTTGAGTTTGCATATAATGATTCTCCAAATAGGAGTACTGAGAAGAGTATGTTTTATATCTTGTATGGAATGCATCCTAAGGGAGTTTGTGAGCTAAGAGATTTGGGAAAATTTGAGAAAAGGAGTGTTGATGGGGAGGATTTTGCAGTGGCAATGAGTAACTTTCATGAGGAGGGAAAAGATAAGCTACAAGACATTAGCTACAAGTATAAACAAAGGGAACATTTGAGAAGAAGAGAGGTAAACTTTGAAGTAGGGGACATGGTCTTAGCACATTTGATAAAAGAGAGGTTCCCAAGAGGGGAGTATAACAAGCTGAAAATGAAGAAAATAGGACCATTTCAAATACTTAGAAAATTTTCTGCAAATTCCTATGAAATGGAGTTGCATGTGGGCCTAGGTGTCTCATTTATATTCAATGTGGCTTATTTGTATCCATATCAAGTTTTAATGATGAAGGTGACACTACAGTAAGTGAGAGAAGTATGGAGGCAAGTGAATATCTTTGGGTAAAGCATTGTGGTAGAGGATCTAGAGGTTGAAAGGATTTTTGACACCAAAGTTGTAAAGCACACCAGGGGAAAGAAGTATCTAGATTTTTTGGTGAAGTGGAAGGACTGTTTAATGGAGGATTCTACATGGATGAGTGTTGTGGCCCTACAGAAGGGAGGTTTCTCTATAGAGGACCTTATGAGCAAGAGCTCATGATTTTCTTATTTCTTGGGGAGTCTGATGCAGGATAATTAGACCAAGTTCATGGTGAAAATGAAGGGGGCTTCAAAATGTTGTGGGTTGGCCACATCTTGATCTGGAAAGGTTGATTTTGTCTCCTTTAATGAGATTTTGAATAATGTAAATACTATATTTTGTTAAGTTGAAGAGTTTAGGAAATGAAGAGTCATTTATGTTGTGACTTTTCGACTTCCCTCAACTAGAGAGAAGGGAGAGTTAATAAATTGCCAAGAATGTGCATAAAAAGAGTATCAATTGAAAGGAAAGGAGATTCTTCTCCTTCCTCAAACATGTACCTATTAAATAAGTAAAATAAATTGTAGCATATTCAATTTATTTCTCTGTGTTTGAATGTATCCACATTGGGTTCCATCCTATAATTAATGTTGCCCAAAGCTTGTAGTGTTACATGTTTGAAGACAATCTATTTCTTTATTGTGGATATTACACGTGCTTATTAAAGTGACCCCAATCCCTTTGTTGTAGCATCTCTATTTTGAAGGAAACTACATATTTATGTTTTTCTCAGTGTGCTCAAAAATCCCATGAGGGGGCATTGGATGTGGACAAGGTTGGAGGAGGATGTTTTCTGTATAGGACGGTGTGAAGAAGAAGATAAATTTAAGAACTGGACAAAGCCTTTGTTCTGGAAGTAGTCATATTTTTTCTTAGGGCCTCCATGTAACCATTAGTAAGGGAGATGATGGAGGCCCCTTCCTGAGCATGGAGGATGTGTCCATAGGTAGAGAGTTAATTCTGTAGATAGTGTGAGTCATTCTTCCTTCCCAAAGACAAAAACATAGTTTCTTAGGGCGCTACGAAAATATTTTGTAGGGCGTCCAACAGTGTCTTTTTGTATTGTGTTGTACCTAGGTTTCCTTCCCGTCTACTTGCTACCACCATTCTGAATGTCTTATCAGCGGCTAATACAATATGCACTTCGTTTAGTTATTGATCATTTCGATGATTAGAGAGCTAGGTCCTCTCTGAGTACATGGTGAAGTATTGTATGGATGAATTTAATAGGAGGTAAGACAATGTGCACGTGGTGCAGTGATTTATCATTTTGATGATTAATGGGTTGGTCATCTCTTAGTACTTTTGGAAGTACTATGGTTAAAATATTGCTTACACTGCATAAATGATTGATAGTTAATAGTATTCCATTTGATTGAAAACATTGTGACTAAGGTGAATATGTTGAATTTGTTGATGATATATTATTGGGTGTTTTCGATAGACGCTATGACACCACCTGTAACTAAAATTATTTTGTAAGGTAACCATGATTTTCAATAGTAGTTGGTATGTAATGTTAAGTTGGTATATATATATATATATATATATATATATATATATATATTTATTTCTAAAAAATTGAATAGTTGCTAAGTGGTTAAAGTAGAAATTGAATATTTTGTAGTGATAAATGCTTATTATTTTTTATAAAACTTTATTGGTTTTTCTTATTGGTATTACTTGGAAAAAAAATCATCCATTTTCAAAGGGAGGGATTCCCTTTTCGATTTGTTTATATTGTTATATCATGAGTAAAATTTGAATTTCCAGCAAGAGATGAACACCGAGGACGGTGTCCAATTTAAGGTGGGGAGTATGTAACATCACTAGAACCATGTAATTACACATGGTGCTTATAAAAGGAATATTATTAGTTTACTATTAATGGAACCATTTCCATAAATAATCTACTAAAATATAAATGAATGTTTGGTAACCACCTCTTCATTTCCATGGATCCATATTCTGGGATTAAGGGATGTGATTGTCGTAAAATAGGAAACCATTTGGCATTAATAAAAATAATAATTTTTATTTTAAAATTACTTTATATGGTTACAAATAAAGAAGTTGTTAAGAAACTGCGAAAAATATCCCATTTAGATCTTGTTAAAGACAAAGGGTTTGGAAATTTGACGGGGGGGCTCCTTCCACGGGATTTGCTTTGAGAGTCATGAGAGTATTATTTTTGCTAAAGGCTTTTCTCCATTTAAATGGACACTAACAAAGAAATTGGAGGAGTTTTTTCAGGTCTCACGAAGTTCCCAAATAGATGTAACTCCACCAATTTCCTGTGTGCTATTTAGTGCAACGTTGCAAACTAATACATGTTTCAAAGGCTATCATATCTGTGGCATATTTAATTATGTGTGGAACCAATTCCTTCCTAAAGAATGAAATAATATCATACCGATGGTTGGCCTAGATTTGGATGGAGTCAGAGATGGAATGGCTACATTATGATACATATTTGTGTTTTAGAGATAGAGGAAATCATTCTTCATTCATTCATGGTATGCATTAAGATGTCATTGTGCACTGGTGGTATGTGACTTAATTAGCCCAATTCTTGAAAATACTCTCATGAGTTCTTGGGAACGATGAAATGATGAAATTTTAAGTACTTTAACTCTTGTAAAAAAATTATGGGTTTGAAGGTAAATTAATGAGTCTCTTGAAAAAAAAAATCATGAAATTTTGTGCATACAGAGAACTCATGCTAGTTTTCTTATTAAAAAAATATGTTATTTCTTGTGGATAAAGATTGTTCTTATGTTAATGTTCTTGAAACGTGTATATATATATATATATATATATATATATATATATATATATATATATTATTGCATATGCATCTTATGTAAGAAAAAATAGAATGCATGCTCTCATTTTGAAAAGGATTTCGTAGGGATATGGTGAATGAAACGATAAAAAATCCAAGTCATTTTCTTGAAAAAGAAAATAGGTTAACAAGGGTAATTCTTTAAAGTAAATAAAAGAGTGCATATGAATTGTTGTATAAAAGATTAGCCACTTTTATTCTTGGAGAGATATCATGGTGAAAAATAAAAATTCATTGTGCTAATCTGTCGAAAAGGAATCAATATTATTTCTTGTAAGGAATGTAGGGATTTCTGTGAAATTTACACATAAAAGAATTTATCTGGAAAGCTAGAGATATGTTATTAATATTTGTATTGTTTCCATACACTAGATATTTGGAAAAGAGAACATACTTATATGTGTGTTTGTGTGTGAGAGAGAGAGAGATAAAAGTTGACGTAAAAGTTTCATGAGAAAAAAAAATGTGCTTAAATGCACATAGATACTATTATTATGTTAGCTTCCCGAGGAAGAGTATGTGTTGTATATTCATAGAAAATAGAACTATTATGTTGATAATTCTTGAATAGAAGTAAGTTATTTGCAAGCAAAAGAAAAAAAAAAATTGTTGAGTTATATTTCTTGAAAAAGAAAATATAAGGTTGCATGCATTTATTTTATTGAAATGAAATATGTGTTTTTGCATTCATATAAAGCACAAATACTATGAATTATTTTGGAAAAGAATATCTATAAAGGTGCACAAAACAATAGCCATGATGTTAGCTCACTTGAAGAGAATAGGAATTTATGTGCATAAAATATTAGTTAATGTGTTAGTGTTCTTGGAAAAGAACATGTTGTTTTGTGTGTAGTTATATATGTTCTTCTTGCATGAAAATAATATAATTATTGTGTTATAATTTTTTAAGAGAGGCATGAATTTGCATGAAGAAAAGAATAATTATTTTGTTACACTTTTGAAAGGAAATGAGTAATTGTGTGGTCTTATGTGTTCCAGTTCATGGAAAACTTCCACAGTTCTTGTCTACATGAGCATAGGTTAAATACATTTGATTTCTTGAAAATATTGTTGTACATTCCTTAGAAAGCTTTGATGGATTTCCTATGGCAGATAATTAAATTATCTAATTCATCTACCTTGAAAAGAGTTACATGTGATCTTGCACAACAAAAGAAAAACTCTTATCCTAGATCTCTAGAAAAATAAATGTGTATTTACATACACCAAGGATTAGTTGATTGTGGTAAATCTCTTTATGTAGAGAAGACTATAAGAATTGTGAAAAATAATAAGAAAGAATATTTATGCATAGAAACAATAGTTGTTGTGTTAATTTCTATTGGAAAAGGAGGTATGTATTACATGAAATATTATGTTAGCTTTCCTTTGGCAATATTATGCATTTGGAAATAAGATTATGTTAGCTTTTCTTCTGGAAATATTATGCATTTCCATTTGAGATGATGTTAGCTTTTCTTTTGGAAATATTATGCATTTGCATGTAAGATTATGTTAGTTTCCTTTTAAGAAAATATTATGCATCTACATGTAACTGTGAAAAGTTTATGTATTCACATGAAATAACCATAGCTAATGTGCTTGTTCCTTTAAAATAGTAAGGACATTTGTAGTGTATTTTCGTTGGAAAGGAATGAGGACTTATGTGTTAGGGGAATAATGGTTAACATGGTAACTGTCTATAGACATGTTGTGAAAGTTAGTGATTTTAACTTATGCATGTGAAATATTATTTAAAGGTCATGTCATGATATTTTGTTTACATTTTATGAATATACATGAATAGATGTTGAAGCATCACTAATAAAGATTGGTTATTGGTATGATCACTATTTGATCTAATCAAGATATCAAAATTTGTTCACTATCTAGTTGTAGGAAAAAACTGCGACATATGTAAAATATGGATTATATTTAACATTGTTATTGATAAAGGATACATACAAATTGAGGAATGTTAGCTGCAGGATGATCCATTGATGGAAAGCATCTAGGCCACAAAGACATAGAGATTCAAGATTTTTGAGTAAATGATATCATGATGATTGTAATAGATTTTAGCTAGATATGTTGTATTTAAATTATATGTATTTGTAATATTTTATGACAATGGTCAAGGGATGGACTCCCTTACAATCCATTGAATGAGGGGTGAGCACCCTCATGAGAATTTAATAATAGAATTAAACATTTTCTAGTTTTCACCCTACGAGGTTTCAAGGGTATATCAGTGTCTAATGATGTGATTTCTTGTTATGCTATTTTTTATGATGTTGATTCCTTCAGTGATGTTACATTTATATTTTCAAGAATGTGATTAATTAATTGAGTTAAAAGAATCATGGAATTTGCAGGTTTTAACCTTGTACATAAATTTCTTACAAACGAATTCTTAAAAAACAGAAAATAAAGAATGGGAAGAGCATAAAACATAAAACAAATATACACAAATATTTTCCCCTGGATCCCAAAACCGGGACTACTAGTTTGATTTTTCATTATATTCCTTTCAATGTTACAATACATATATATACATGCCGAGCATCCATAAGCCCCAATCCATTAACCCTGGATTAGAACATAACTGCAGTTCCCTTGACCGGATCTAAAAGATACCATGGGTAGAAAACCATCATTCCCAAAGCCATGTGCAAAACCCATGCATAAAATCATAGGTAGGTATGCCTACCTAATATAGGGTCCAAAAAAATTCCCAGGGTGTTGCCCTAGACCCCATAGAGGGGGGGTACCAGCCCCCTCAAACCCCCTGATAGGGGAGGCTTCCACCCCGCTCTGACCCCTCCACTGTCCCTGGCACAATGAAGGGGGGTGTTGGCCACCCCCTCACTTTGTGCATGGGGATAGTCGTGGAAATAATATAACACCCACCCAACAGTCTCCCACTTGTTTCTTTCATTTCCACACAGTGGGTCACAGGAGAGCTTAGTCATTGGTCCAGCCCTACAATGCCCATTGTTTCTCTACACCAAGAAAACTTCTCAATACTCACAGACTTTGTCAATGCATCTTCAGTATTCTTCAAAGTGCTTTCCTTTACCAACAACACCTTTGTGTCCTCAACCATGTCCCTCACAAAGTGATATTGAACATTAATGTGCTTTTTCTTTGAATGTTAAGAAGGGTTCTTTGTGAAGAAATTTTCACTTTGGTGATCATAGTCTATTCTTATAGCTCATTGTACTAACACCATACTTGAACACAATCTCTGCAACCAAACTGCTTCCTTGCTTGCATGAGTGGCTGCCATGTATTATGCCTCTGTAGTTGAAAGTGCCACTACAGACTGTCTCTTACTCATCCAACTAACTACACCTCCAAATAGGTTAAACACATACCCACTTGTAGATATTCTCTAGTCCAAATCTCCAGCCTAGTCTACATCAACAAAGCCATAGATGTTCGAAACTATGTCCAATCCTGATCTACATTGGTAGCACAAACCATAATCACTAGTGTCATTAAAATACCTGAAAACCTACTTCACTCCTATCTAATGCTCCTTTCTTGGTTTTGACATAAAATTGCTCAATACTACTACTACATGTGTAATGTCTTGCCTAGTATAGACCTTTGCATACATTAGGCTACTGACAGCACTTGCGTATGCAACACAGGACATGTCCTCTTCCTCTTCTTGTGCCTTGGGATATTGTTCAGCATATAAATTTACACCTACGGGAATAGGAACCTTCACCGGTTTACTAGCTTGCATATCAAACCTCTGTAGTATTGTCGCATCATACTTCCTCTAGTTTAACCAAGGCTTCCTCTTTGCCCAATATCATTTAATTTCCATGCCCAAAATATAGTTTGCAGCATCGAGATCCTTCATGTTGAATTTGGAGGAAAATTGGGTCTTCAAATCCTGGATAATTTCTGTGTCATTTCCAATCAGTAACATATCATCCACATATAGGACCAGATAAATAACATAGTCACCAATTAACTTAAAATAAACACAGTGATCCGCTTTGCTTTTGGTGAAGCCATGTCCCCATATAAATATATCAAATTTCCGATACCACATCCTTGGTGATTATTTTAACCCTTATAGAATCTTTTTTTACCTGCATACCAGTTATTTCTTACCCTTCATTGCAGATCCTTCAGGTTGCTTCCTGTATATCTCTTCTTCCAGATCCTCGTGAAGAAATGTTGTCTTCACATCCAACTGTTCTACCTCAAAATCAAAAGAAAAAACAATAGATAAAAGTAATCTAAATAAGCTACCTTGGCAACAGGAGAAAAAATATCACCAAAATCGATTCTCGACACCTGGGAATAACATTTTGCTACCAACCAAGCTTTGTATTTCTCCATCTTGCCTCCTGCATTCATATTCCTCTTAAAGACCCATTTTTTTCCAATGGGTTTCCTTCCAGCCGTAAAATCCACCAAATCCAAAGCCTCGCTTTTGTGCAAATATTCCATTTCATCAACCATGACCTCTTTCCAAAGTTCTCCATCTTCTGAATCTACTATTTCCCTGACAGTTATGGGATCATCATTAGTAATAGATAAAGAAAAATTTGAACGGAAAGCAAGGTGGACTATACCTTTCTGGTTGGCTTCTAATCTAGGTGGATATTGGTGGCCACCTGCATATTCCACTTGGACCCCCACTATTGTTTCTTTTCAGTTTCCTTAATCATAGCACAACTTACTATTTTTGGCAATTTTCCGGGTCCTAAACTTCCGGAGCCATTTTGAGGGACTAAAAAACGTTAGGGAAAATGGAAAGACAACAAAAGTCCCAAATTATTTACCAATCTATTTTCAGCCTCCTCTTTCAGATCTTTAAAATGATGTATTATGATAGCCAAACGGAGATTTTATGCCAAATTTACGACCCAGGAAGCTGATGTGCCAATTTACCCAAACGAAGCCCACATTTTTGGTACTTCATCTCCTAGGATTAGGTTTCTTGATGTTTAGGGTATTCCATTTTTTCTCAACAATTAATAGGCCTTTGAGCCTCATTGTAACACAGTTCAGAGGCATGTAGCTGCCACATCTCTTCTCATAGATAAGCTACCATCGCATGAGCTAGTTTATTTTTATTTCTATATGTAAGCATATTTTAGTTCTATGATATTAATGAAATGAAGTTTTATTTCCATCACATCTCTATGTATATGGGTGTTTCTATATTTTGTTGCGTTCCTGTATAAGTTTTGATCAGTGGTATCTGAGCAGTCTACTCTTTCTCTTTTTTTGTTTGCATGTCCCCAGTGAGCTCAGGGTATAAGGAGTTAGGGCTTGATCTAGTTGAACCTTTGCAAGACTAGCCTCACAAAACCAAATGGCCTCCCATGGCAGAAGAAAAGAAAGATGAGGGGGAAGGAGATCCTTTCAAAATATAGCTCGAGGAAGCCCTCGAGTGATAGAGGAACACGATTATGGATAAATGTGTCTAGATCTTTCGACGACTACCCACAAGCGACACATCTTCATCCAGTAGCCACTTTGGAGGTGTCACTCCTTTTAAGGTACAATATAACTTTGATATTCCCATATTTTAGGACCAGATAGATGTAGACGCTATAGATAAATGGCTAAACCTGTTGGAAGGATATTTTCAATTCATGAATTTTCCAATCAATAAAATCTTACTTTTTAACTTCCCAAATTCACCCCACACATCAAGGACTGGTGGGAAACCTACTGTGAACAAAAGGATGACAGGAAATCCTCACTATTTTCAGCCACACCCACTTGGAATTCTTTTTGAGATGTCGTCAAGGAACAATATTACCCTGTCGAGAGCTATGAAGATAAATACATAAAGTGGACCACATTATAGTAGGGAAGGGACCAAGATGTGTCAAAGTTTACAAATTTTTTCAATACCCTTTACACGAAGCTCGGTATCAAGGATTTTGTGCAACATTTGGTAATCAAGTACCGCGGCTTCCTACAAAAATACATCTAAGATGAGACGGAGTTCTTGGACATCTCCTTGCTCAGCGCGGTGTACTGATACGTTGTCAAGATTGAGCAGAAGTTTAAACAAAAGAAGTGAGACTTTGGATCTGCGAAATCGATGCAAGGAAAAGGTGCCCCCAAGCCACAGGAAAAAGGACAAAGCCAAGGTGTGGTGACCCAGGACAACGCTCCAAAGCCGCAAGTAAAGAAAAACAGCAAGAAGACAAAGAAGGACACGGGAAAATGGTGTGAGTTCCATAAGATCTCAACTCACAACACATGTGTGTGTCGGGCTAAGAAGTCACTAGTGGTCGAGCTGAAGGCTTCCAAATCAGACACATGTTCTGACTATGAGTTAGAACCTGAGTGTAACTATGTCCACTACTAAGATCCACAAGAATGAGCCTAAAGATCTAGAGGAGGGGGAATGCCTCTTCCACTCACAAAAGTGGATGAACGGTTATCCGCTATAGTTCATTGTTGATAGAAGGATCCAAAAGAACCTCATTTCAACAGAGGTCATGAAGCGGTTGGATCTACCAACTACAGCACATCTACAGCTGTACATCATCGAGTGGGTTCGCGAGAGTAAGGTTTTCAGGTATTTTCGTGGCACTAATGATTATGGTTTGTGCTACTGAGGAAGACCAGGATTGGACAGAGTTGTGGATATCCATGGCTTTGTTGATTCAGACTGGGCTGGAGATTTGGATTAGAGAAGATCTACAAGTGGGTATGTGTTTAACCAATCTGGAGGTGCTGTCAGTTCGATGAGTAAGAAACAATATGTAGTGGCACTATCAACTACAGAGGCGGAATACATGGCAGCCACTCATGTAAGCAAGGAAGCAGTTTGGTTGAAGAGATTGTGTTCAAGTATGGGGTTAGTAAAAGGAGCTATAAGGATCGATTGTGATAGCCAGAGTACAATTTTCTTAACAAAGAACCTTGATTATCATTCAAAGACAAAGCACATTGATGTTCAGTATCACTTTGTGAGGGATATGATAGATGACAAAAAGGTGTTGTTGGTAAAGGTAGACACTTTGAAGAATACTATAGATGCATTGAAAAAATCAGTGAGCTCTGAGAAGTTCTCGTGGTGTAGAGAAACAATGGGCATTTCAGGGCTAGAAAGATGACTAAGCTCTCTTGTGGCCCCTTGTGGAAAGAAAACAACAAGTGGGAGAAAGTTGGGTTGTGTTATATTCTTTCCACGACTAACCTACATAGTGAACTAGGGGGTTAGAGGGGGGGCAGAGCCCCCCCTTCGTTGAATCAATTGAGCAGTGGGGGGGTTTGAGGGAGGCAGGTAGCACCCCTCTACGGGGTCTAGGGCGGTGCCCCAAGAAAAAGTTTTTTGGACCCTATATTAGGTTGGGTAGACCTACCTATGGTTTTTGGTCCATGGTTTTGGACGCGATGGCTTTTAGTCCATGGTTTTGGACGCGATGGTTTTCAGTCCATGGTATTGGATGCTTCGGCATGTATAAATATGTATTGTAACATTGAAAGGAATATAATGAAAAATCAAGCTGGTAGTCCCGGTTTTGGTATCTAGGGGAAAATCTCTGTGTATATGTGTTTTATGTGTTATGCTCTCACATTACTTATTTTATGTGTTTTAGAATTCGTATGCAGGTAATTTCTGTATGGGGTTAAAAGCTACAATGAGTACCTTTCTACAAGAGAAAAGGTCTCCTCATAGTCAATCCCCTCCACTTGAGAGTACACCTTGGCCACAAATCTGGCCCTTTACTTTTGTATGCTTCCATCTATTTCCTACTTCACCTTGAAGATGAATCTCGATCCCACGACTGATTTGTCTGTTGGTCTTGGGAAAACTTCCCAAACAATGTTCTTCAAAATGGATTAATACTCCTCCACTATTGCATCAGCCCATACTATTTTCTTTACTTCTTCCTTAAAAGTGGATAGCTCAGTTTGTACTAGCTCAGTCATAAGAGCCATGTAGCTATTGTACCAATCTGGTGACCTTCTTTGCCTGCACTAATTTAAAGGAGAACCCACATTCTCCTTCTCATCTTGCACAAGTATATCAACTTCTCTTGTTCTCTTCTTGTCTTCTTTGGATGGTTATGCTTGAATGATTATCTTCATTGTCTACTCCTCAACTTGTGGATGCTCCATAACATCCTTAGACTCCTCCTTTGGAGCTAAAAGCTCCTCCTCTGGTGGGATCTGAACCTCCCTATCAAGAGAGAACCGCATCGATTTGTCTTCATCAAATTTTACATCCCCTCACACAACTGCCATTCTGAGGGATGGAAAATACACACGATAATTGTGGGACGTTTCTTTGTAACCCAAAAACACCCCCAAATCTGTTGTCAACTCTAACTTCTTCCTTGATTCCTTGGAGACATGGCAATAGAAAAAGGCTCTAAAGATCCTGAAGTGTGATACATTAGACTTCCTCCCTGAGAAAGCCTCCTCTGGTGTGACCATGCCAAGAATCGAATGAGGAATCTTGTTCTGCAAATAGACAAATGTGTTGCATGATTCAACCCACAAATGTAGAGGTGGGATTTGGTCATGAAACATCGCTTGTTCTACTCCCATAATGTTTCAGTTCTTCCTCTTAGCCAACCCATTATATTGTGGGTTGTTGGGTGTTATCAATTCTCATTGAATGACTTCTTCTGCAAATAAATTTTTAAACTCATTTGACACGTACTCACCTCCATTATTGCTCCTGAGAGCCTTCACCTTCTTGCCTATTTCTTTCTCCACCAATGCCTTGAACTCTAAGAACTTGACGAAAGTATCATCCTTCTTCCGCATGAAGAAGATCCAATAGTTCCATGAATAGTCATCAATAAATATGACAAAATACTTGTGCCTGGAAGTGGAGCTTGTTGAGAAAGGTCCACAAACATCAAAGTGAATCCTTTCAAGGACTACATGTTCTCTGATGTCTCGATCATGGAAAGTGGATTTTGTGTACTTCCCCATGGTACTCCCTTTACATGTGTCATGCTTCTCTAGTGATCCTTTGGGGGGGCCTATGGTAATCTGGTGCATGACATTCTAAGTGCCATGATGCAAATGGCCAAGTATTTTATGCCAAAGTTCGCCCACATTGTGAATTTGAACCTTCTCCACCTTTGTTCTCAATGTTGGGTGAAACTCAACTTTGTCCATGTCTTGGTTAGAACTCTGCATTTTTGGGAGAAGAGTGTGCAGTACCATAGAGCTATATATTGTGCATTGTTTTAGGGGCTTCGGGGTGGGTTGTAACAAGTTTTATGGGTATTAGTTGATTGTTTTAGCAGAACCATGGTATTTGCACCATGGTATTTTTGATATACCCAGTGATGTAATTAGTATATAAAGAAAAAAAAGATGTAAGTCGAAGTAATAGCATAATAGAAGATCATATGATATGAGCATAAGGAATTATCTTTGTATTTTGTATTTTGAGGGAAAAGGCTATGCAATTGAGTGTGTAGAGGCCTAAAGTCTGCAGCTAAGTACACAAACCTCTATAGCTGGGTGCATACGTCAAAGGGATTGTAATCTATTTCAAATAATTGATACAAATAAATACCATTTTTATGGGCATATCTTGTGTATGATTATTATGTATATTTTCTTTTTGTTCAGTATTTTGGTTATATTTTACCTCTGCGCGGTATTATCTTAAGTTGTTTGTGGCATGGTTAAGTAGATGAGTCAAGTACCACGAAGTAAAGAATAAAGTATTAAGTGAAAATAAATTAAAATTCCACACTACAGTATCCCTCAAGGCTATAGAAACCTGGTTCTGCAACCTCCCATAGTCACTTCAGGTGAGACTGCGATCTACTTGTAGGTCGTTGCGAAAAGGGCCAGTGATTGAGGATTTTTTGGTGTGTAGTAGAGAATCGAATCTGGGTCAGCCCAACCTAAACCAAAAAATGGTTCCATTGCCAAGATTGGGATCTGTTTGAGGGATATGTTTATATGGAATCCGTCGAAGAAAGAATTTCAAGATTGGGTAGAATAGAAGGAACGAGAATTTGCAGAACAAGAAAATAGAAGCCCTCGTATGTCAACTAAAATTTCGTTGGAGAAGTATATTTTTGAAGATCAATACTAAATCTTCTTCAGTTCATTTCATGTTGAACTATACGAGTGGATATCAAGGTTGAATGAGAGAAACAATTATTTTAAAGGAAGTGAACCTAATGAGTGGACTCCCTCACTAATACAGTGACTCAAGAACAACGAAATTAGGATCTCAAGAGCTATTGATTTCTGGATTGATAACATCTTGGGAGGATTCATTACTGAGTTCACGGTAGACTTGATCATGTCCTATAGTGAAGAAGAACAAAATTTTTTTGAAGGACCATGAGTTAAGTTCTTGAGATCTCTAAAGCTTTGGATTAAGATGCTTTTGTGTGAAAAGGGAATTTTATGAATGTAGTTAGATTATTAGTTACTTATGTTTGGAAGAAGATCCAAAGAAGAAACTAAAATAATGTGAAGTGGAAAAATATATAGAATAGACACTAGGAAGATATCTCGTGGCTAATATCCAAAGAATTTTATAGAAACTGTCTATAACTCTCTGTTAAGTGAGTCTGAAAGTGAAGAAAGCCACCCTGAAAACCTTGAAGTAACTACGCATTATTCACCCTTTCATCTTGAAAGTTCATTGAAGCCTGAATCTAGAAATAGTCAGGGTAATATTTGTTTTCGCTACCCCCTATTCACCCTACCCCTCTACCCGCCACCCCCCTCCCTTTATTAATCCCCCTCCCCAACCCCCTCTCCCTCTCCCTTTGAGAATAACTATGGTCGATGATATTAAGATACCTATGTTTAAGGGGACTAGATCAAAAGATCCATAGTAGTTCTGTTTCTTATGTGAAGCAATATGGATAGCGAAGCAGGTCCATGATGAAAATATGAAGAAAGCACAACTTGTCATGACATTCCGAGATAGAGCATTGATTTGGTACATGGAGTATTCAAGAAATCATATCATATCATTCTTAGACATTAAAACAATGCTGGTAAAAGAATTTAAGAAGTCGAAGTCGAAGTCATAGTGTATCACAAAATTAAAAGAAATCAAACAAAATCCTATTGAATCTATTTGAGAATTTGATCAAAGATTCAAGATATTATTGGATTAGGTGAGCTTAAAAATAGCTCCACACCAACATAAAGAATGGTTTATAGCTGCGCTACTTCCACACATAAGATTTCCTTTGTCGCAATAAAATATAGAAACTCAAGCCAAAGCTCTAGAACTTGCAATGAAACTAAAAGATTTGCCTATAGGGGATACCAATAAAAGTACACAACAGATCGAGAGCTAACTGACAAATTTGACTCTGCAGATACAAGATATGAAGAAAAGTAAGGAAGTGAGAGAAGATGTGTGGTGTACAAAGTGTAAAGCATAAGGCCATTCTAAATAATACTGCCTTCTCTTCAGAAAATACATGGCTAGTGGAGCACCAAATAGTTTGAATCCTGAATCCAACTTATGGTGTGAGATATGTAAAATTAGGGGTGAACATCGTACAAAATATTGATACCTATTGGAGAAGTATGTCCAGACTCCAAGAAACTTATATTGAAAATTTTGCAAATCAGTGAGACATGATGAAAACAATTGTAAAGCTTATGAATTGATGATGGAGTGCACTACTGATGCCTATAGAATGCAAGCTGAAGAACATGGACATGAGGAACATGGAAAACATAGTGGTCGGGGTGGTTATCAAGTTGAAGGTCAAGGTGATGGTTGAGGTCATGGATAGATTATTTGTTACAACTACGGCTAGGCAGGTCACTTTGCAAGAGATTGTCATAATTCTAATACGACATGTAAGCATTGAAAATCATTTGATCATGTAATTGAAGAGTGTCTGGTACTTATGGAAAAAATGCAAGAAAAGAAAAACCAAAAATCAACATCGAACATTCAGATGATGACTACGGAACCAAGGGTCAATGAACCTCACATTAATATTGTAACAAGTGGAGCTATGACTGGAAATAATAAAGCAGATGGAAAGAAGGAATTTGAAGCTGTATGGGTTAGAAAGACTACTAAAAAATCCCCTATTTTTGATATTCAAAAGGAAAAACAAGTCTTTATGGAAGAGAAGCAAATCTTTATGGATGCAGGAGCTTTGACATCTAGCACACATTAGAATCAGAAGAATAACTACAATGTATCATCTTTGACACAAGGCCAATCTTTGACAATACAAGAACAAGACACAAAATATAAGGTAGATACTTTAAAATATTTCTTACAAACTTGCATGAAGTTGCTAAGAAACCAAAAAGCTGTAGAAGGGTTGCAGGAATGGATAGATTCTTGTGCTTCTAAAGAAGTACCGCAAAGTGAGTTACATGTAGTTAAAAATTTAAATAAACATAAGAGAAGTTTTGGAAAAGAAATGAGACTCATTGCGTAGATTGGACAATGTGACATGGATCAGGTTATTCTGGATTTAGGATTTGACGCCATTGGTTTACCAAAGAAGACATCTGAATTGATGAGTAAGTTGAAGTTACAATGGTCACTAAGTCTGTTGAGAATGGCTAGCCAATAGAAGATCTTACCCTTAGGAAGAATATCCGATGTGGTAGTAGACATTCAAGGAGTTCACACTATTGTAGACTTTGTAGTGATATGAATGGTGGATGACAACAACCCCTATCCAACATTTCTTGGATTGGATTGGGCATTTGATAATCTGGCTATAATCAAATTAAAGAAAAGGAAAATGGTATTTCAAAAGGGAAACATGAGAATAATTGTTCCACTAGACCCATCAAGAGGGGTGAGATATATAGAGCCTATCAGAGATGAGTATTATGTAGAACATATAGATGATATCTATCAATTAATAGCCAAAGAAGAGGAATGGATTAACCCCACTGCAGGTGGAAAATTGAGTTGGGAACATGATAGTTCTTGTACCTCAGATTTAGAAGAAGAATTGGAAAATTGGCAGAATAGGCTAAACGAAGTGTATACAAGGCAATGTGCAAGGATCACTAAATCACTTTGTTGTATAGCTTATGAGGTATGTAATTTTCCTTACTATGATGGTTCGGGTAATGTAAGTACTTTCATTGATGATTATGAAAGACAAATACCATAAGAGAAAAGGATTTTAGCTTTGGATGTAGCCCTAAGATCTACTCTTGCTAGATGGTGGGGTGCCCATAAAAGAAATATAGCAGATTGGTAGCAGTGTCAAATATTAATGTGGATTAGGTTTGGATCAATAGACACAAAAATATAAGTGAACTATGATGGTAAAAATGATCCTAGGGAGCATATTCACTGATGCACTAGAATATGGGAAGAGCTTCCACAACATGAATGGGTACATGGGTTTATCCACACATTAGAAACAATTCCTATGAATTGGCACCTAGACACAGAACTAGGCCATGGTACTATAAATTGGGAAGATTTGGTTTAAGTGTTTATATTAACATTCAGTTTTGAAGATGATTGCCCATGCATAGACTCCACCCTTCAGATAGTCAGAGAAAAAATATTTTGGAATGTGACTTCACTGACATGGAAGCAACCAGATTGGATTGTGCAGCTAGAACATGCACTGAAATGATATAACATTATTGCAGAAGAAGATGAAGATCGATGAAATATCAACATAATAGAATGAGGACACCGCGAAGTCATTATGCTTGAGCCAAAAATACCATATATAGTGAATCTAGTAAATACAAAGAAGGTGAATATAGGATCAAAAGAGGAACCAAAGTTCGCAATGATTGGAGACTATTGGGATGAAGATATAGTTAGTAAAGTTACAGATATGCTACATGAATACCATGATCTATTCGCTACAAAATTGTCAGAAATGAAGGGCATGTTAGGGGATCTAGGAGTCATAAGGATTCTCCCCTTAAACTTGATGCGAATCCTATCAGGGAAAGACCCTACAGGTTAAACCAAAAATATAAGGAAAAGGTGAAAGAGGAGTTGGATAAAATGATAACATCAGGGATCATTGAACCTGTTGAAGAATTAGAGTGGGTAAGTCCTATGGTGGTCTAGGAGAAGAATACTAAAGGAGAAATTAGAATTTGTGTGGATCTAATAAAATTAAATGATGCATGTGTGCATGATCCCTTCCCTACATTCTTTACATATGGGGTGTTGGATAATATAGGAGGACATGAGGCCCATTCATTTACATATGGATTTTCTGGCTATCATTAGATCATGATTGCACTAGAGGATAGGCATAAGACCACATTTACAATGGAGTGGGGCTCCTATTAGTGTACAATGATGCCTTTAGGGTTGAAGAACGCCCCTGCTATATTTTCAAGATTTGTGGGTGTAACAGTCAAGGAGTACATACACAAATTCCTGGAGGTATACTTTGATGATTAGACAATCTTTGGACTCTTGAAAAAGTATGTTGTGAGCTTAAGGCTTATGTTAGACATACGTAGGTAGCACCAGATCTCATTGAACTTAAAGAAATGTATACTTTGTGTGCCTTCTAGCATACTATTGGGGCATGTTGTGTGCAATCAAGGTTTTATGGTGGATCCTATGAAGATAGTTGACATTATGAACTTAAAAATAGAGATATAGTTGCCCACTACTTTGGGACACACTAGATATTATAGAAAATTCATTAAGGGATATGCGTAAATAATTGCGATAATGGAAAAACTATTGAAGAAATATGTGACCTTCCAATGGAATGAAGAATGAAAGAAAAGTCTTGATATATTGAAAGAAAATATGGTAATTGCACCTATCTTGGTTTTCCCAGATTAGAATAATTAGTTTCATGGTCATATAGATGCATCTTGCATAGATTTGGGAATATTATTGGCACAACATGGTGTAGGAGAAATCGATCACCCCATAGCTTTTGCAAGCAGGAAGTTGTCTAAAGTAGAGAAGAATTACACTACCACAGAAAGAGAAAGCTTGGCTATGGTATATGCATTGAAGAAATTCAGACATTATTTGATGTGATCACATTTTAAGATCTTCACAGATCATTCTGCATTGAAATATCTAGTGAATAAGCCTATCCTAGGAGGGAAAATTTGTATATAGATGTTGTCGTTTCAGGAGTATGATTTTAAATTTGGGAAAGAAGTTGTGATGCCCATGGAATACATTGTCCCTAGCCTAAGAATTACAGATTTTACAAATATGGCAGACCCCGACATAATGGAAGTAAGGATTTCACAGCTACTTTCTCTGGAAGAAGATAGGTTTATAGCAGGATTTCATCAACAAGTACAAAAAGTGAGAGAAAAGGCTTGGCATGACAAGCACATTAAGAAAAAGAAGTTTCAGATAGGAGACCTTGTTCTCCTCTATGATAGTAAGTTTGTGGAATTTCTAGGGAAATTCAAAACACATTGGTTAGGCCTATATGTTATTAAATATATTACTGATGGAGGCATAATGCCATTATCGAAGTTAAATGGAAAATTAATTTATGGAAAAGTAAATGACACTAGGTTGAAGTTGTACAAGGACAACCCTGCCCCTATAGCTTCACTCTAAATAAGAAAGAAGTAAAGTCTTAGTGTCACATGCAATTGAAAGTGGGAACTAGGCTATAAACTACACTACAGAGAGAGCTTCGATGAAGAAATTACTTCACTACAATCGGGAATATGTCAAAGTCCATAGGAATCCACGACATAATATAGAGGTGTGCTACAATAGGAAATGTGTTGAAGTTCACCGAGAAAGTAGAAATACGACTATTAAAGGGAAAATAAACGTGCAAAGTTGCAGTTAAGAGGACATATTGGAAGAATTTAAGGATAGATACGCATTTAATGATGAAACCTGAAAAAAAATCGGGAAAAAATAAAATCTAATGATGAGGTTTGAAGGCCAAAATTGTTGTAAATAGTCGACTCCTTCTTAGATTTATAAATTTTCTGACTCAAGAGCTTGAGTGATTAATAATGTGAAGAAGTTGTAGGAGACTTTGTTGTGCATGTCGTCTGAGCGATCTTGGGAGGAGATTGTGTGGAATTTTCGTGAGAAGGGATTGTCTACAGTCATGGAAGTCGTTGATATGTCCATGCCAGAAGTTGAAAATACCATAGTAGCATCACCCACAGTAGCAACATCGTCACCACAAAAACAATAGAAATCACCAAGGAAGAAAGAACCAAGAAAAAGATGGACAAGAAGCTTGCCAAACCTGTGAAACCTTAGAAGCAACCTGAGCAGGTCAATATTGGTGAAGAAGAAGTGGAGGAAATATAGGTGGAGGAAGGTGGAAAAATGTTCATCTCATCTCTTCCATCATACATCCCGCTGAGTAAGCTAAGTTCCAAACCAGTAAATGATGCAAAGGTTGTGAAGTATGGGACATCTACATCACTATTGCTAGAAGCTGTGTTGTTTTTAGGAGAGATTTTAGGGAAAATTCCATAGTTCAAATTTGTAGATTATGATTTCAATGATCAGAAGAAGTACCCTTAATTCATACTAGACTGGTACTTGCATCAGGTTCACTACCCAGAGAGTGAAGTGATGAGATTGGAACCACAAGAGTGGGCGAATGGGTTAGTGCAGTCAAGATTGCTCAATATGTTGAATGTGTCGCACTTCAACAAAAGTTCAACAAACAAAGCATGTGTGTGACTATTGTCAGTATTAATACATGATGGACACTTTTGGATGGGGAATAAGATCTCCATACACCAAATTTTGATTTGGAGGATCACAATATTACCATACTAAGGGCGGAACCCTACAAAGGAATTCGTGGGAAAGGATCAGGATCGCACTTTGGAAAAAAGTATGAAGAAAACGTACAGGTTGATCAAAGATAAAAGGGGATACGATGTGAACTCAATCAGTGACCAAGTTGTCCACTTTTCTGCACACATCTTGGCTAGAAGATTATGAGGAAGTGTCACGTAAATGAAGTTCCTAAGTCAGTGGTGTCCTTAGCTGCACAGTGCACAAATGGAGTCCAGTATAACTAGACTAGATACTTATGCAAGGAATTCTAGGATGATTTTCATGAGGTCTAGGAGAAAGGTACATCTTTCCACTACACTCAGTTAATCTTGATCATTGCAATGTTAGAATGGAAAGAGCCGGATGACATATAGTTCCCTTTAGTGCCTTCAGATGTATGTGAGGCCGCGAGGTATGCTTCACTATGTCTTACCACGCAAGCATCATGAGAACAGGAGAATAAAATATTTTTATATTATATCAAATGGATCTACACATGTTAGTAAACCATCATCCATGCCTTTCGCTGATTTCGCAAAAATAGTACACCCTATGGTGAGATTCAAGGCATATTTTCATAAAGCATACATACAGGTGCGCAGAGACATGAAGAAAAAATGGCACTCATTTCCATATATGGTCACACAAGTTGATATGGTAGAAGTAGTATAAACATGGCCCACAGAATGGATGAATCCATTGGAGGGAGCATGAGACAACATGACAAAAGAAGAAGAGTTGGACACATCACAGCATGCCGAAGCCAGTGGAAAAGACAAGGAGGCAAGGATACGACTAAGGATACAAAGAAGGAAGAAATAGAGAAAGCTACCATGGAGAAAAGAAAGATCCAAGGTGAAGCTACTATTAAGAGAAGAAAGAAGCATAAGGCAGATAAAACAAAATAAATCACACGAATGGTTCTCACTGAAGGTGACCTGGCTCAAATCAGAGACAAGGTTTAGGAGATAACAATGGAATTCTGGAATATGGTGGAAGATCACTATAGCGAGCTTATCACAGGTGTGAAACAAAGTGTTGTAGAGCTAAATATTTGGTTGCAAACATCTAGACCACCAACACATATAGGCCAAGGACTCCATCAGGATAGACCGATAGAAACAACATTTGGGATGAGGATAATGCAGATACCTATTGAATCTCTACAGTTCGACTCCACCGAAGTCAAGAAATAGGGAAAAGGTTAGGACCATGTCAATATGAACATGGAAACACTATCCACTCTAGTGCTACATGAATTACACCAAGGTATCACAAATTATCTCAAGGAGCGAGAACAACTCGACCAGGCCGTCAAGGATAAGTAATAAGACGAGCTACAATAGAAGAGGCTAAAAGAGGTGGCCGAATCCACTTGCAAGGAAGTTCCAAACAAGGATGTCTGTGAGGAGGAATCAACAAAATATAAGGTCGCGAAGTTCATCCTTGCAGTCAAGGAATCCAAGAAGAAAATTGCAGATGTACAGTTTGAATATGAGGTAAAGATCAGTGAGATGCAATTAAAGATACAACCAACCATGCCACCAGAAGTGCATGAACAGAGGGAGATTGACTTAAAGACTAGGATGGCTAGCATCTCTGCAACATTGGAAGACTATGGAAAATTTTTGAATGAAAGCATGCAAATTTGGACTTCGCTGCAGGAAGATCCAAATTTTCAGAAACTGCAGGAGGAAATGCAACAAAAGCAACATCAATTGGAGGAGTGAGGAAGCTGCGAAGACTTTTCCAATCTCGTGAAGGCTCACAAAAATTAATGAGTCAAAGGAGCTACAAAAGAAAATTGAAGAGTTGAAGAAGGAGGAGAAAAGTTTGATAGAAATGACTTAGCCTTGGCAGGATAAGGCCCTTCAGCTATCATAGGTAGTGGATGAGAAGCTTCAACAACTTCGAAAATGGGAGACAAAATTGGCAAGGAAGGATGTAGAACATGTCACAAAAGCATTATTAGAAGAAGTGCACAGAGAAGAGAAGCAAGCAACAAAGATATTACAACAGTACAATGTCACCTACAACAAAATAGCAACAAAGATTCAAGGCAAAGCAACTAAGTGACTTGGGACGAGTCACATGTGAGTGTTGGTGGCCTATTTGGTGCAACCCAAGTTGGTCGTCTTGGTTAGAATTCCGCAGTTTAGGGAGTGGAGTGCATGGTACCATAGAGCTATATACTGTGTAGTGTTTTAGGGGCTTTGGGGTGGGTTGAATCCCCTTTTTTCTGTAATGAGTTTTTGGGTATTAGTTGATTGTTTTAGGAGAACCATGGTATTTGGACCATCATATTTTTGATATACCAATTGATTTAATTAGTATATAAAGAAAAAAATATGTAAGTTGAAGTAATAACATAATAGAAGATCATATGATACGAGCATAAGGAATTATCTCTATATTCTGTATTTTGAGGGAAAAGGTTCCGTAGCTGAGTGCGTGGAGGCCTAAAGACTACAACTCAGTGTGCAGACACCTGTAGCTGGGTGTGCAAGTCGAAGGGATTGTACTCTATTTAAAAGAATTAAAAGAAAGAAGTATATTTTTTATGGGCATATCTTGTGTATGATTATTATGGATCTTTAGTTTATGCTCATTATTTTGGTTATATTTTACTTTCGCGCAATATTGTTTTAAGTTTTTTATGGCTGGTTAAGTAGATGATTCAAGTACCGAGAAATAAAGAATAAAGTATTAAGTGAAAATAAAGTAAAATACCACATCACAGTATCCCTCAAGGCTGTAGAAACCTAGTTCTGCAACCTCCCATAGTCACATTGGATGAGACTGTAATCTGCTTCTAGATCATTGCCGAAAGAGCTAATGATTGGGGATTCTTTGGTGCACATTAAAGAATTGAACCTGGGTCTGCCCAACCTAAGCCAACACTCAATGCTTCACAATCCCCCACATCTAGCTTATATAGGTTCTTCACACCAACCCCATTCTACTTCACCTGTCTGATGGCTATATGTCTCAGGAATGCCCTTCCTTTCCTAAAGATCACATCATAGCCACGATCTTCTAAAACTGCAATGGAGACAAGATTCTTCTTTAGAGCTGATACAAACATCAGATCCTTCAGCCTGAGAGGGGAGCTTGACTCCCTTTGATAGGTGATAGTACCAATCCCGGTCATGTTGTACCTTCCATCATCTCCCATCTCGATGTGCTATCCATCAATGTGCTAGCCATGGATTTAATGAGAGAAAAATCAAGCTCGAACTATGAAGCTAAGGATTTACCTACTACTCCTCCTATGGTCTTCTTTCTTCCCTTCTTGTGTGGACACTTCGTTGCATAGTGCCCAAATTCATGACAGTGAAAGCACTTGATTATGGACAAGTCTTTCATCTTTCCCCCTTGACTTGATTCTTCTTTGGATTGGTATTTATTCCCTTTCCCTTTCTTTGCTTTTCAATCCAAGGCATAGCTCTCCTCATCCTCGCCCTTCGATGAAGTCTTGTCTTTGGTATTTCACCTTATCTCCTCCTGTACCAAATCGGACCACAAGAATTCCCAATTTGGTAGTTTCTACCTCCTGTTCACCGAACCTTAGTAGCTGTGCCAACTCTTGGGAAGGCCTAGAAGGCCTAGGATCACCAAATCATCCTTTGCGACAATAAAACCAAATTGACCAAGTTCATCATGACATTGTGTGAACCTGCTCAGGTACTATGTAATGGTCTTGTTCCTCTACATATTGATATTTCAAAGCTTGTCCTTGAGTGCTAATTTCATGTGGTCACTACTATTTTATAACAAATCTATCATCACTTGCCAGATTGCCACATTTTATATGAAGTGTCTTTCCCGTGGATATTTGAGATAATATGGTCTTGTAATCCATTTAATATGATGATCCTCACCTTGGAATCACACTTCTTCCATTCTACCAGATTCTTTGCATCAGATGTTGCTAGTTTTAGAATATCATTATCAATGAATTCCTTCAACTTGTTATCCTTAGTATTGCCTCCATGTGGTCCTTCCCTGCAACATAATTCAAGCTTACGTCAAGGGAATATTCGAGCCTTAGTCCATTGAAATCCATCTTCTCAGTACTAAAGAAAAGAAGAAACCCTAATCTACAAATTTGAACCTCCTAAAATGACAACTTAGAAATCTCTTGTCTACAGTGATTCTAGCTCTGATACCATGTAGAAATTAATGTGTAGATTCAATACTTCCGATGAAATTTTCTAGATCAAAAGACTTGAAGTTACTATGTTGATCTGTGGACATTAATTCACCATGTAAAACAAGAATCATAGACATGCAAAAGGAAACATCACACATGCACAAAGAGTTATCTAGGGGAAAGAAACTAGTCAAAAACCCTTATCATCTATATTGCATTAATTAGAGAATAAAGAATAAATGCAATGCTTTCTCAAGCTTGAGCACACCCTGTAAGTGTACATTCTATCCCTCTACCTTGTTGACTAAACCTGGCCAAAACTTAGCCAATTTAAAGCCTTCCCAAGCTTTATTTCCTTGCATTATTCCCTTCGTAAATTGCCCCTATTTTTTAGGAATTTGACACCAAGGAATTGTGCAATAGTTTTATATAAATCTGTGACTGCATGCACCACTTGTCACATTGGAATATGCTATAACTGACAGTACACTACCTTGGAATCTCCATCTCAACTAGGTAACATGAATTCTCTGCATGAAACAATTTTTTTGGGTTGATTGATCAATTAACTAGTTGATCACTGAGTATGCTTAAAGTTCCACTTCCACAACTTGACCTTCACTAGGCCTTCTGATTGTTAGAACTAGTTAAAATGACAATAAATCAAATTAACTGAAATGTATTGCAGCAAATTAGAAGTCAATCACGCAGAACTGAACTCAAGCTTCCCAAACTCGAATTTACTGAGTTAAATGAGTGACAAGTTCCATGTCACCTCAATTAACTACCTCTAAGTATTCTATTGAAATAGAAATTCGAATTCTAATATAGTTTGACCAAGGAAAAGTCAAAACGATATTTCCTTGCTCCATTTTCACCACCACGAGGCACTTAATACAAGCTCTAGTGATGAAACCCCCATCAAGCAGTCCAAGGGGCCTTCCAGTCACCGGGAAGGAGAATTAGAGAAGGATAAGAAACAAATTGAAGAGGTAACCTCGCTCAAAGCCAAAGGATAACAACCCCAAAACTCACAAATAAATCCAAAAACTAGGGGAGACAAAATTATACAGCTGGAAGAAGAATATGCCATGCTACAAGAAGGAATAAAAGTGCTAGAGGAAAGTGGGGTAGTATTATAGGAAAGCATCGTACAAACATGAGAAGGAGGAGAAGAACCACAAGAGCTGCAAGAACCTAAACAATAACCAAATATTAAGTCTTATTAAAAAATTTATGAGCAAGGGTAGATAATACCTACCAAATTTGCAGTCCCAATCCTCCTTGAGCTAGAAAAAGAAGGAGATAGAACCCCCCTGTGGATGTAGATTGCAAAGCCTAAGGGAGTTGAGGATGTTGGCTTAATGGAAGACAAAATGAAAAAGATGGGTGAGGAGATGGTTGATTTAAGAATAAAAGAGGGAAAAATGAGGGAACAACAGTGGATAGAAAACAAGAGATTGAAGAAATTATAGGAGAAAGAAGGGTAGCTTGCTACTATGGGAAGCTTGGCCATGGAGGCCATCCAATGAAGGTGCCCCTCAAAACACTATTCCATGTTCCTCAAAGAGTAGTGGCTTCAATTTCAAATTAAGACTCTAGCACAATATAGTTCACTACCTTTCTGAGACTATAAAGGATTCATTGAATTTTGTTAAATATCTAGTGTGGAGGATAAACTTACGATGACGAAATTTTATATACACAACCTCATATTGACTGACATGAACTTTTGGGATCCAAATTCTAGGATGGGAGATGTAAAACTGATGTCATGGGCCTCTTGGATGAATCATGAGGAACCAAGGGTTGAAGAGGAAAAAATGGTCATGTCCATGGAAACTGATGAACCCATATGGATCAGAGAAAAATTTAGATCTCCTCGCCTTGTCATCAACAACCATATGATTATCTTTGATGACCCCATATTGGCACTACTCCAAATATAAAAATAGGAACAAGCCATCCTGCACTTTGAAGAAATTTTCAAGATGCTAGGAATTGAGAGCCTGTAGGATTTTTATAGGAGATAACACTCATTACCACATAGCTTAAAAATTATAGAGTATCACTCTCTAGATATATTGATAAATTCCTTGGAGAAGACACCCTTATACAAGAGGATAGTTCAAATATTGAAGGTCAACTTGATTGGGCTTACGTTCAATCCTAATTTGTTGCTAGGGCTACAAGAAAGGAAAGAGTAGGCAAAATAGAAACAAGAATGGGTATAGATAGAGAAAAATGCACGGTTCCACCCTCAAGATGACACTCCACCATAGACACCTTGGGATGTTAGGGTTGCCACCAGGGATATGCATGAAATTGAATTAAGTGGCAAAGTTGTTCAAAGGGTGAGAAAAACCTTTATTAGTGGGGTGATGATGGGATTCATTAATAGGAATATAACAAGTCACATTTGTCCATCCTTTAGCATATATTTACCTCTCTCGTCACATTTGATAACACCTTTTTGACTATAATGTGTTTATTAGAAAGTTTAAATGATGTCTATCATATCTTGTGGCCTAACATGGTTATTGTGCATGAAAAGGGTGCATTTATTACACAAAAGTATGTTGGAAGTACTTATCGGAGATTTAGGAGGCTTGTCCCATGCTTTGCCTCACCTACAAATTGACCTTCTCGCTGTATTTACTCACCCACAGTTCGAGGATTTATTGAAAAACTGATGTACTAAACCATTGTGAGGAGCTCAGGGAGCTAGATCCACCTTTATAAGTATTTTGGAGGCAAGAAACCCTCCTTCCAAGGAGTTTTCCCCTCAACCATTTTGTATAAATAAAGAAGCCCAATGGCTCAATAGGATTCAAGCTTTTGGAGATGAATAATGAATGTTGAAGCTAGAAGTTTGTACTTGTCATCTTCATTTCCATGTACTTGAGAACTTTTTGAGATTAATGAGAAGTCTTTTTTTCCTTAACTGTAAGTGTTTTTTATGGGGCTAAGTTCCCTTAGGTTAGGTTCCAACCTGAGAACTTTAGTTTCTCTCATTTTTACATTTTATTATGCATCTTTCATTTTTGTATTTAGGATAGTAATATTTCCTTTCTTGCAAGTTTTGTTTATATAGAAAGATTCCTTCACAGATTCATCAACCACCTATCTTGGAAAGTGTGGTTGTAATCCTTGTATCGGAAAGCATAAAAATATAGGTTTCATTTTTCAGGAAGTAGGAATATCTTGAATAAAATTCAACTTATCCTTTCCTTTCTAATTTAATTTTATGCAATTGATACAATAAGCATGATTTAGATGTTTTCCAAGATTGAGTGATCTTTGTGTTCAGAACATACTGTTAGAGTGCAGGGCATGGAACTATCATTCCCACTTGGCATCCTACTATAGAAACCTTCCTTCCTTCCTCAACAACTTCTTAAAAAAAATTATTCACTGAGAGTTCATTTTAGATTTGTTCAAGGCCATGGTGTGCATTTCTCCTTGTGAATGATGACCCCTTGAGGGGTACTAAGCATGGAAAGGACCTAATACAACCTTCTTCCACCTTCCACTACCATTCCTCACCTTTATATCACCTTTTAAGCCCTCATAATTCTCTCGGATTCAATCTTGTAGCAAAACAGGGAAATCTTGTAGCATTTTGTAGCACAATGTAAAAACTATCCAAACTTGACAAAAATTGTCCTTAAAGCCTGATTTTTTTGTCATAGCCTTTAATGATACCCCCTAGGCCCTAGAACCAAGTTTGAGGAACACTAGATACCACTTAGGACTTGTCTCTTCACCACTACAATTCATTTATGCAATTAGGGTTAGTAAACAAGTTCATGAATTGAATGGTATAGTAATGGTTTACATGATTACTTTTTGAAGCACTTAATGAACTTTGTTACTAGGATATAATGTTTTTTTAATGAATTGATTGAGATTTATTTCATTCTCTTTAATTTACGAAAGATAGATTAGGTTTTCCTTCTCTATTTTATGTTTCTTAAGCTAGGGTTTCCATTTCAAGCATTGTCATTTTCTTGCAAATAGACTAGACTTTCCTTTGATGCAACATTTACATTTCCTGCAAGTAGATTAGCATTTACATTCTTGCAAGTAGATTAGCATTTACATTCTTTCAAGTATATTAACATTTAACTTTATGCAACATTTCCATTTCTACAAGTAGATTAGAACTTCCTTTTTTGTAGCATTATTTCATTCTTGCAAAGTCTATATTTAATTTGTACAATGGTCTCTATACACCTTGGTTTTGTTAATTTCCTTAGACAAACATGAGTAGAGCTCAGCTTACTATGCATATAGCACTGTCACCTCTTAAGTTTGTTTGAACCCCAGGTTGACAAATTAAAGTTGGTAGCCCTGGGAGTTGCAACATTCTTGTTGCAATACTAGAGCTTATCACTTTGATGTTCCTCCTAGCCATAAACCATGTAGTTCATAGTCATTCAATCAGGGGTCATCCCCAATCTAGGGCCTTAACTCCACAGGCAATGGTAAACCAATAATAGCAACATATCCATGGCCAAGGCACCAACCCTATAGTCACCACGCCAACCATTACGCATTTCTTCCCTGAACCTATGCCTAAATTTCATACCCATCTCTGTGACCTGTAAATACCTCTTCTATGGCCACCTTCAAGGGCACCTTATGACCAACCATGAACTTATCAACACGGAGCTTCCAGGAGCTTGTGCTACTTCTAAGCCATAACCAAATCGACTCCCAGTCTGTTCCAACACCCATGCATAAGGCTTACCAACCAGTCACCAGAACTGAAACAAATCTCAATCAGTTCACCAACTGGTTTCTAAAAACCAAGGTAATCAAAATTCCAATTATTTCTAGAGTCCAAGCATAAGACTTACAAACTAAAATTCTCAATCAGTTCCAGAATCCAAGCACAAGGATCATAGATTAGTCCATAACCTTCCATCACTGATCATTGAACAATTCATCTGAAAGAATGATTGAGTTACCAACTCCCCCCTTTATAAATACATTTATCTTTTATTTAATATTATAACTCTACAATATTACCTTTTCAACAAGATTACTTTTCCTCCCATGAAGTCATTGGTCCCCTATACTCTTTTGTTTAGGTCCACCTAAAACCATTATGTTTTTATTAATATACATGAACTAAACTATTTACCTCATGAGGCTTCCCGACCTCATAGCATATAAGAGCACAACCACGTGGGAACACCATCCCCAACACATAGACACACAAACACATGGTTGTACCACCCCAGAAGCAACTCTCAACTCACTAGCCTAATTAATTGTGTCCCAACTCACGAGCCTTATAATCATGGTCCTCAGGCCTATTACATAGCACACCATCCTTAACCATATTCATAACTTTTTCTCATTAGCCTAAAATGCATATACATATAGATGCACACTCACAGCAATGATTTTTAGGCTCCCAACCTATTCCACATTTCGGCTCACAAATCGGATGTCACCTATACATGCACATTCCAATTTGGAGAATCCTAACTGGGGGTGTTACATTAATTGTAAACATATGCATACATATTATATGTAATTAGTAATTTTTCATTCAATTAATTTACAGATAAGGAGTTACGAACCCTAATATGAGATTAACACAATACAAACTCACTTTAGTATGAGGTAAATATAGTTAAACTTAAAAACATTTTAAAGTAAAATTAATGTTCTTAATGACACATTATGTATGATATCCTAATGTGATAGCACAATATCATGTTGACACAATAAAAAATCACTTTAGTATGAGGTGAAGAGATTTGAACTTAAAAACATTTTAAAGTAAAAGTAATGTTCTTACAGGGACATTATGGATGATCCCCTAATTTATCATGAAGTGACTACCAAAATTTATAATACATGAATTTTTTTTATCAGCATCATTAATATTGAAGTAAAGGAAAGTATTATCATATAATTTTAAGTTTTAAAAATAAATTTCCTATTGGTTCACAAGTTGTAGAGCAAATGTTCATACATTGTTCCGTTAAGGCACTCCATGATGTGAAGGTCATTGGTTCAAAACTTTGAGGGAAAAAATCCAACCATGCTAAGGGACAGTGTAGCCTAGGCTGAGTTCGATCCCTAGGTGACTCAAGCCAAATGTTAGGTGTGCTAGTCATCTTAAGACTCACATAACATAGAAAACAAAAAAAATAATTTTTCTATTAATGAAAATGATTATATTCATTCTTTTTAACAATAAAAATAAAAATAAAAACAAATATATGAGTTTTTATTTATTAACCTAAAGTGTTTAATGACTTATTTTTAAAGAAATTAAACCTTGGTCTTAGTTTTTGTTACTTATTTCTAGAAAATTTATAAATTTTAAATATATTATTTATTATAAATGATTTTGTTAAAATATAATTGTTATAGACATTTTTGTGCCTCGTAGCATGGAGCATGAAATGTCAATAATTACAGGGATCCTCGGTCCCTAAACATGTTGTTCTTACCCCTAGAAGAACAAGGTCAGCAAACCACAGCACTTCCCATCAGTTCTCCACCTGAAAACACTCAAAAACAGGCTATTTTTGGATCATGTCAGCTGCTCCACTGAGCAACTGCGCTGAATGTCAACTGCTCCTCCTTGTACCTGCGCTGAAAGTCAACTCCAATGAAGGCTACCTGCGCTGGGCGAGATTGGCCAAGTGGCACAGTCATTCTGCAAGGTGTCAATTGCCCAGGAAGCTTCCAAACTGACACTTGGTTCAAGGGATTCGCCCTGTGATGAGTAAGAGGTACTTGATCTCCATGTGTAAGCAAGGATCTCCAAGTGGACTCAAGAACTGAAGTTTAACTAAAGTGGGAGAGGACACTAGTCAGTTTTATGCCAGCCTCAAGCTGACTCATCCTTTCTCCAAATCTCCTATATATAGAGCTCTTCTATGAGGTCTAAGGAGGCTGGAATTTTGTGCAAAGCAAGGAAGTGCTGTTGGTCTACAGTTAGAGCTATTGGGTGATTGCTTTTATAGAGGGGAAGAGGAGATTTCTTGCTGCTGGGGAGGTGCTGCTGGATTGGAGCCATTTATGGTTGTAACCTTCTCAGAACCTTTTTCTTCTATCAATAAAGCTTTGATGTTCTCCTATATACTTGTATTGCAATGATGTATTGTCTTTATCTGTATATTTGATTCATTCTAATCCATGCATCAGTTATGAGTACATGTTTCTTGTAGTTTCCCTCTCTTGTTTTTGCAGGATCTTTTTGTAGCTGGGCCGGCAAAGGGAACAAGGAGCCGGGAACAAGAGACAAAGAGAGAAGACAGGATCGACAAAAGCGGAAGACATCGGTTGGTCAATCTTTTCTTCCTTCTCTATACTTTCATAAAGGAAAAATATCAAAGCTTTACTTTCAGTTGTTGCTAAGGAACTATCACCCTTAGAGTAGGGATAGGGTCATTCCGAGTCAGATACTTTTCCCCACAACAAAATGGCGACTCCGCTGGGGATTGTATCCATTTGATTGTATTTGTAGTATCTTTTCTATTCATTTCCTGAAGAAAAGAGTACCAAATCGAAAAGCTTTTGACTATATCAAAAGCGAAGTAGAGGGGCTGCTACTCTTGCTCATTTTCTGAGCAGATTCATGATTTGAAGAGCTGATCTACAAAAGACTCTTGTGCTCTTTGTGATAGCTTTTCATCCTCTTGATCATCCCTTAGCTTTTACTTGACCTATAGCTTTTTATTTCAGCAAAAACAGTGAATTTTTGAGCTTTTTATGACCCGGAAATCCTTGTAAACGCAACTCTCGTGTCTCAGTGCAGGCTGTCCAAAGGCAGTCTGCATTTCAGCGCAGGTACTCCCTTCGGGAACTGCGCTGAAAGTCAGTTTGACAGACCAGAGCCTGCGCTGGACCAGTTAGCCAGTGTCTTGCTGAGGTTTCCCACCGAGTCTTGGCCCTGTTTTCACTGTTATTTTGCTGCTGATTGCTTGTCATTTGTACTTGCTGTAAACCAACTTTCCTTGACATTATTCCACCTCAGTTGTGTGATGAAACTGTGATTTTTCTTTCAGTATTTCTTGTTTCAATTACAGTTTCCCATTGTGAAAAGCAAACCACTATAGCTGTGGCCTCTTAGATCCTGAACTGTAAAAGTGTCTTTGTGATCTTAAGAGCTAGTTTTATTACTGTTCATGGCTGTTTGAGTTTGTTTGTTTTTCATTTTGTGGTTTGAATCTATACATTTCCAGTGTCTAAACAAGTCGATCTTAAGGTGTCTTTTGATTTTGGACAAGCTTGTTTACTTTCGCTTGAAATTAGACTCAAAGTTATACAACAGTTTCCTTTTTGTCTTACATCAACATTAAGGATAAAGAAAAGAAATATCTGCATTGTGCATGTGCATTATTGAGTTTGCATGTTGATTTAGGAAAAAGTGCATTTAGTGTGTGTTCTATGATCTGTGTGAAAATTTGATGTCTTTCTTTTCCCTCAGTAGATTAAGGTTTTCAAAGTTGAAAGATTGAAAAGTTTTGCTTCTCATCTTAGATTGCATTTAGGAAGTTGTATATATACATCTCGTGGTGATCCTTAAAGGAAAACTTCTAAGAAAGATCAACATTAAAATAAATCCAATTTACATAACAATGCTTTGTAACATAACACAAACATCTAGAGGTCTAGGTAGAGACGTGTTCCGGCGTCGTTAAACATAGTGACTGTCAATCTCTACGAAGGTGGGTGATTCCTCCAGAGGGTCGGTGGCACTAATACGGACTTGTGCTCCCACGTACCATCGAGTATATATTGGGAGACCCCTATAGGAAATCATCCTTTATCCATAGGAAGCCGTGTCGACCGCCCTACTGATCGCGATGTAGTGAACACAGCATTCACGAAGATCGACCACCCGTACCGTAAAACGTATTCTGTGGTTTCGCGAAAAGTTTGGCACACCCTCTGCCTAGAACTCCAGAGCATTTTCTTTTGGCCTTTTTCAAACTCTATAACTGAAAAAGTCCAACCGAGCATTTGTCACTTCGGGCTCGTTAATACATCGAAGGCGACTAGAGTCATCTTTAGCTTTTTCTCGACTCTTAAAACATGAAAAAGCAAGTTTGTGTCTAAAAGCGTCGTTAATAAAATTTATTTTAAGCGGAACAAAATCACCTGTTATTCCCACGTTGATCTTTTAGTTGAAAAGTATGGAGCACACCAACCAAGGAGGCAACCTTGGCGGAAGTCCCAATCCCTTCTTCTCTTGGGGAGATGTTGGTGCGCCTCATATGGCAACATTGTCACTTCCAGGATTGACAATCGGCCTCCCTGTATGGCTCCTTTCAACTAATGTAGTCCAGATCGCCACTAATCCTGAGCAGTCGAATAAACAGTCAAAACAGTCTAGAACTACCCACCAGCCTTCCACTTCTTACAATACTTCCTCTGATCCTTCATCTTCGCGAGGTAGAGCTGGCAAAAGTCAGCCTCCCAAGGAGAAGAAGGAAAAGAAGAAGAAAGAAAAGAAGCAGAAGGAGCCTATGGCGAAGGCGACTGGGGGCAAGCAGGAGACAGCTGACAAAAACCCACACACTGCACAGACCGGGCCTAAATCACCATGTGTCATTTGCAAAGGGACCCACTTCCATCGTGATTGTCCTTGTATTCCCCGGATACTAACGGACTGGTCCCCAAGGTTGCACAATCCGATAGCATCAACCTCTGATAGTCATGTTGATTGCAGTCCGTCAACTAGCGAGAGTGAAGGACGAAGAGGGAGATCAAGATCTCCCTGTGTATTGTGTGAAGGCAAGCATGCCATCCACAAATGTCCATTCTTAGATGAGGCAAAGAGAGTTTTGGAAGATCGTCCGGTTTCACCGTTACGACTTCCTCCTGGATACCAAAAACTCGCGCCTAATCCCTTGATAGTTGAAAATCCAGCTGACCCGCCCAAGTGGTCAGCTGAAGTGTCGGTCATTGAGAATGAACCTACTGAATCCAGACCAAACGAAAGTCTAAAGGTCGAAACGGTAGTTGACCCGGTTCTTCCTTCAGAGGTTTCATCGTCCAATGACTCTGTCATTGAAGACCCATCTTCAAATGACACCGTCGCCGAAGAGTCATCTTCATGCGACACCCTCACTGAAGAGAATAAGGATGACACCATCCGGGTTCTTTTCATTAGCACCGACTCTGATGAGCGTCAGGGAAATGCGCCCATTCCTTTATCGTAGGAAGGAACATCATCAGGGTCTTACCCGGCTGTATATTCGGTCCCACCGCCAAGCAACCTGGTTGTATCCTTTGATTGGAATCAACTAGGCAAACCCCGGTTACCAGCCAGTATACCATTCAGAATCATTGCCCAGATCTATAGAATGATTATGGCTGGTACTATCATTGATGAGGGGGCGTCTGTGAGTATCCTTTCCTCTGTTGCTTGGAAAGCACTGGGTTCCCCGGCGCTTTTACCTGAGTTAAGAAATCTCTCAGGTTTTGATAAAGGAACCAGTCGACCATTAGGAATCCTCCCCAATGTGCTTGTTACATTGAAAGGGAAGACCGTCAATTTGAACGTGATGGTCGTCCAAGGACCCTTGGATTATAACCTACTCCTTGGACGTGACTATATTTATTGCATGGGAGCGATAGTCTCCTCACTCTTTAGAGTAATGTGTTTTCCACACGAAGGAAGGATGGTCAAGCTCGTAGACCAACTTTCATTTCCGGGATCTCGCATCGCAAATAGTCAAATACCAATCCTAAATGGTCTGTTCACTCAAGATATGCCTCCACCCCCAGTCCTCCTTCCCAATGAGTGCGAGTGATTCGGAAAGAAAGACTAGAACCCAGGGGGCATGCACCCTGGTCTGCTTCGGGCAGAAGAAACCCTGGGTATAAGGTAGAATTTCCGCAGACGAATATGACTAGTCTGTACCCCATCCGTGGATGGAAGAGGGGTTGTTCTGGAATAGTATTCTTTTGTTAAAGTTATGTGTTTGGCAAAAGAGTCATTCACCTTTGTCTAAAAAAGTGGGCAATGCCCAAGTAGGAATTCCCTTATTGCAACAAGTAGTAATCATCTTTGGGGAAAAGCAAGCCTCACCCATTAAAACAAATGTTTTGAAGGATAAGTAGGAGCAGCCTCCAAAGAAAGAGATTCTATTGTTGTGACAGAGGGTAACCATCTTTGAGTAACCCAATGATAGACATCGCCGAAGAAAGAGATTGATTTGCGGCAGCAAATAGAACCCTCTTCGGATAATAAGAAGGAGACAAGCCTCCCTCAATAATACCAATGTTTTGTCTTTGAGTAGTGTTCTTCTCTTGTCACAAATAGCTGTTCGTTAAAAGTTGGGCCGACGGGAAGACTGAGTACCGCGTAAGACCCCTTAAAATAACGAGAAGACTAGTATCGTTAACATTAGATTGGCAAGATGACAAGTAGCTGTGAACACCCAAAGAAAAGCAGAGGTAGGGGAGAGGAGGGGCAGCCTCGAAATTCTATCCTATGTCTGGGGGCATGCAAACTTTTGGAATGTGAGCGAGGGACGACTATTTTTTTTTTAAATTTTTAGGTCCTCCCTTTAAACCTGTAGGTCTAACCCTTTAAACTCGTAGGATTAGCCGATTCCGACCTTGCATGAAGAAAGTCTGTGGGGCAAAGGTAAAAACTTGCCAAAATTGGAGCATAGCTTCATGAGATAAAGCTCCTTAAAAAATAGCTATCTCACAGGAGGCGTTCTTATTCTATGACTGGTATATCGAGCAGTTTTAGCACATAGTTCATGCTCGTTAAAAAATAAACGCAAGATTCGAGCAGTTTTAGCACATAGTTCATGCTCGTTAAAAAATAAACATAAGTTGTGAGCAATCTTCCCCTAGAGTTCAAGCTCATTCAGAAAAAATGAACCGGTAAATAACCTTTTGAGATCGTAAATTCATCAGCCATAAAAGCCTTGGTCGTGTTTGTGCACCGTCACCTCCACTTTTCATTTGGCCGATCATTCACCTCCATTTGTGTGTTTACCTCTTTTGAGAAACAACTGCGAAGAGTGATTTCACCTAGCCATCCTTGTGACACTGCCGTGATTGGAAAATTCCAACCTGTACCTGGAATCTGCTGCTATCCCTGTTTATCACTCGTTCCTCAAAAGACGAGTCTTCTTTGAGCTCTTTTCACTGACTCGTAAAATATGAAAAGTTTGCCGAGTTTTGGCCTTCCAGCTCGTTAAACGACCGGAAGAGCTATCCCTCCTCTAAATTTTAATCTTTTTGGACCTGAGGGATTATTGCACAAAAAGATCGAGCGCTTGTCTTGTTCGGCTCGTTAAAAGTACCGAACACCCATCCCTTCTGTATTGTTTTATACTTTTTCGGACTTAAGGGATTAGATGACGAAAAAGGAATTATGGAGTTAACTTTCTATACCTTTTCAGACTCTCTAAAAATGAAAAGGACCGAGTTATCCTTGTCGTTAGACTCGTTAAATTCATTAAATAGCGACAAACTTGTCTTTAGACGAGAACGAGTTTCCCTATCGCTAAGCTCGTTAAATCATAGCGATGGGCTTGCCCGAAGGGCAGGTTATAGAACAAGCATATGTTATCCTCCTCAAGCTTGACAAAAATAAAGAGGTACTGGTCAGAAATGACTGGGGAAAAATTGGGAGAACATCAAAGTTTAATGGTAGCAAGTCGCTCTTGAACATGACACTTTTCTTCCGTACCACATCGGGTTGGGTTGTTTCATTCACCGGTCTCATCACCATGGTCTTCGCCAAACCATCCACATTTTGGGGTAATGCTACCGATCCATCGCATCAGTGTCGTTATATGTTCAAGAGAGGTCATTCTGAAAGTGTCAACCGTGTCCCATCCACTGCCATACATTATCCTTCATCCATTCATGATCGCCACCCTGAATCATATGTCACAGTTTGTTTCACCTCCACTAAAATCATTAGCTCCGTTCCGTGTCATTGATGTGGGATTCATTAAGGCCCTCCTTTGACGGATCACTTCTTGTCAACTTCAGCTCATTATCCAAGAAGTTGATCTAGGAACACCCCCATCAGTACTTTGAAGCTTGCATGCCTCAATGGCAAGTTTATCACTTCCGGCGACATGTATACATCAATGACCTTCGACCAGAATATTTTGCGTGGCGTTCGACGCCAAGTCCTTTATTCATGCCACTTGAATTGTACTGCAGTACCTTGAGGGTGATTATCATTATCGATGATTCCTCTCGCGCTTGTTAACGGTTTTCATCATTGACCGGTAACCAAGCGATGTCTTTCCATGTTCGACTTCAGCGCAATTCTCACATGGATCGACTTGTACTTAGAGTGAAGATCGAACGAGTTTGAAGACCCCGGATCTAGTTTCATCCATCCGGGCTGCGATATATATTCAAGAAATATAAAAGCATTTGTCATGTACATCATTGCAGCAGATGATCATCCTATTCACAGGATGATAATTTCAGCAGAGAATTATCAGTCTTCCATCAGACGATCGTCTGTTCTATGTACCAAAATGTCTTTATAAAGCTGAGCATGGGAATGCCTGCCTCAGCTAGATCATGAAAGCAAAATGAAAAATAATGTATTGTATTGTATTGTATTACAGGGCGCCTCCTCAGCACTTGAATGAACTTCAGATCCTCTAGATAAAGCATTTCACCCGATAAACGGCCTCATACTTTAGGGGGCAACTGTTATAGACATTTTTGTGCCTCGTAGCATGGAGCATGAAATGTCAATAATTACAGGGATCCTCAGTCCCTAAACATGTTGTTCTTACCCCTAGAAGAACAAGGTCAGCAAACCACAGCACTTCCCATCAGTTCTCCACCTGAAAACACTCAAAAACAGGCTATTTTTGGATCATGTTAGCTACTCCACTGAGCAACTGCGCTGAATGTCAACTGCTCCTCCTTGTACCTGCGCTGGGCGAGATTGGCCAAGTGGCACAGTCATTCTGCAAGGTGTCAATTGCCCAGGAAGCTTCCAAACTGACACTTGGTTCAAGGGATTCGCCCTGTGATGAGTAAGAGGTACTTGATCTCCATGTGTAAGCAAGGATCTCCAAGTGGACTCAAGAACTGAAGTTTAACTAAAGTGGGAGAGGACACTAGTCAGTTTTATGCCAGCCTCAAGCTGACTCATCATTTCTCCAAATCTCCTATATATAGAGCTCTTCTATGAGGTCTAAGGAGGCTGGAATTTTGTGCAAAGCAAGGAAGTGCTGTTGGTCTACAGTTAGAGCTATTGGGTGATTTCTTTTATAGAGGGGAAGAGGAGATTTCTTGCTGCTGGGGAGGTGCTGCTGGATTGGAGCCATTTATGGTTGTAACCTTCTCAGAACCTTTTTCTTCTATCAATAAAGCTTTGATGTTCTCCTATATACTTGTATTGCAATGATGTATTGTTTTTATCTATATATTTGATTCATTCTAATCCATGCATCAGTTATGAGTACATGTTTCTTGTAGTTTCCCTCTCTTGTTTTTGCAGGATCTTTGTGTAGCTGGGCCAACAAAGGGAACAAGGAGCTGGGAACAAGAGACAAAGAGAGAAGACAGGATCGACAAAAGCGGAAGACATCGGTTGGTCAATCTTTTCTTCCTTCTCTGTACTTTCATAAAGGAAAAATATCAAAGCTTTACTTTCAGTTGTTGCTAAGGAACTATCACCCTTAGAGTAGGGATAGGGTCATTCCGAGTCGGATACTTTTCCCCACAACAATAATGATATTATTTTTTATTATATCATTGTTCTAGTGGATCTAATAGTTAGGAACATGTGTTTTTGTTTTGTTTTGTTTGTTTGTTTGTTTGTTTTTTTCTTTCAATTTTACATGTTCAAATTTAAATAAAATAGAGTATGCACCTCTATAACAACCCTTTCTATAGTCCCCCTTGTAATTATCATTATGCATTGTAATTCATGTAATTAATTGTAGAAATGTATACACAATGATTGGCTAAGAGGAGTGGACAAGGATTCTGAGTTTTGAGTAGTTGTTTGGGAAGTTGGCAAGTCAAGGTTGTATATTAATGGCCACCATCCCTTTGAATGAGCCTTAATGGACTACATGGTAGGTGGGGATGTGTAGTATGGGATTCCTAAGTGGAGGACATGCCCATATCCCCTTTTTCATACCTTGTGGGTTGTGTTGTGTAGTCAACAAATAAGGGTTGCATGAGGGGGTCAGTGAAATAAAAGATTTGGCAGAGAAGGAAGAAGTGATGATGATTGAGGATCATCACACAAAATCACAAAGAGAGCATTGCACATTGTGGAAAAGAATAATGACACACTAGAAAACAAGTATGGGATGCCTGGAGCAAGAAATCAAAGGCTCAGTTGTGGGTTGTGTGTGCTTGTATTCCAACTAAGCACACATGGGTTTATTAGTAAATTTGTGAGAGAAAAGGAGAACGTTGGCATTGGAGTGAATGCACCTGGGAAAATGTGATCAAAAGAAGGAACATGTAGAGACACAATATTCTAGAGTCCTTATATGTCGAACAAGTGGAAGCTCCATGTGCTGTGGATCCAAGGATTGTATAGGGTAAAATCTAAGCTTTTGGATGATTATGGGAATAAAAGTTGATTATTATTGTACTCTAAAGTCCTGGGTAAATGGGTGGAGACACTAGAGGACATCTTCCTAAACTAATAAGGTCGATGTGGGGTAGTATCTGGATGCCTATGTGGTTAACTGATTTCCATTGGTTAAAATCCCTTGAGCAATTCTCCTTAGACTTTGAATCCGACTAAGGGGTGGTCAGCTGCAAGAAATACTATAGTGTAGTTGGCCTATGGTTTGCTGGAGAGTGGAATCCCTCCCTCAATTGTGAGTGTTATGAAACCAACTCACAGAAAGATAGAAAAGATAGATCAACGACTTAAAAATTAGCCTCTTCGAGGGGGAAACCTCCTTTACATTACACAAAAAAACAATTGTTGGATGATACAAATGATAAGACCTCCTTTCTATATATAGGAATCTAAGGGGTCCTAATACAATCAGAGCCTACAGAAAAACAATATTGTAGGGGCAACAAGAATAGTAGTGGGCTTCTATGGGGCATAATAATAACAACATGGGGACTATATGGGCACAATAATACCATAAGGGGGTTGCACTAATAAAAATAAGGGGTTACACTAGTTGTATAGGGACCTAACATGCCCCTCTCCTTGAAAAAGTTTTGTCCTCAATGCTTGAGTAGTTATGGATGCTTCTGTATAAAATACTCATCCTTCCATGTGGAATCTTCAGTGGGTAAGTTATTCCACTTGATTAGATACTCTAAAATTGATCGATTTTGTAGCTGTCGGTTTCTTGTTTTTGTGACTTCTTCTGGCTCCAATATGATTTTTCCTTCCTCATCAAGTTATGGAAATATTGTTTGAACTGGGATCTTCTCACCTATAAGCTTCTTTAAGCATGAAACATGGAAAATTGGGTGCACTTGGGAAGATGTAGGAAGCTCCAATTTGTATGCCATAGTACCAATCTTTTGTAACACCTTGTACGGACCATAATAATTTGGTGATAATTGATTATCCTTCTTAGCTTGCTTGAGGGAAATTTGTTTGTATGGTTGTAGTCGTAGAAATACCCAGTCACCTACATCAAAACTTCTTTCACTGCGATGTTGATCTACCTGTTGTTTCATTCTATTTTGTGCCAAAGTGAGGTTATCCTTTAAGAGTTTGAGAACTTGTTCTTGATGCTCGATGTGATCTTCCACTTCTTGAACCTTATAATTTTCTTTTAAAGATGATGTGATGGATGGTGGATAATATCCATAAAGTGCCATAAATGGGGTCATTTTGCTGCATTATGGAAGGAATTGTTATACTACCATTAAGCCAAAGGCAACCACTTTACCCACTATTTATGCTTATCAAATACAAAGCAACGAGGATATCCTTCCAAACATTTGTTCACTATCTCAGTTTTCCCACCAGATTGAGGATGATAAGATGAGCTATGAGCTAAATGAGTACCCAAATATTCCACCTCTTGTACTCCAAAGAAACATTTGGAGCTTTTTGCATATAATTGTTTCTCCTCCAATAGTTTGAGCACCCTGTCAACGTGTTGAACATGATCCTTCCAAGACTTGTTGTAGATTAGTATATCATCAAAAAATACTAACACAAATTTTCTATGGAAGGGTTTGAAAATGGAATTCATCAAACCTTGAAATGTAGAAGGTGCATTGGTAAGGCCAAAAGGCATGACCAAAAATTCATAATGACCCTCATGAGTTCTAAATGTTGTTTTTGGAATGTCTTTAGTCTTCATTCTAATTTGATGATATCCCGAACGAAGATTCAACTTGGTGAAGTATATTGCTCCATGTAATTCATCCAATAATTCATCAATGACAGGAATGGGAAATTTACCTTTAATAGTAAGGTTGTTGAGCTCCCTATAATCCAAACACATGCACCATGATCCGTCCTTCTTGTGTACCAATACCACTAGAGCAAAGAAAGAACTTTGACTAGGTTGAATTATACCAACCTCTAGCATTTCGACACCCATACATTCAATTTTACTCTTTTGGACATATGGATATCTGTAAGGCCTGATGTTTGGGGGAACACTTCATGGAATCAAATGAATAGCATGATCATAATCATGAATAGGTGGGAGGCCTTTGGGAGTCTCAAATACCTTGGAATGATTGTCCAAAACATTTTGGAGATTTGGAGAAATAGATGATTTCGATATGGGAACCTCTAGTGAATATAATTGTGCAATTATGCCCCATTGTTATTTCTTTAGAAGCTTTGTAACTCTGTTAGAGATGATTATGTTTCCTGATTTCCATTCAATACCCCTTAATTAAACTTCCTTTCCTTCCAAAAAAATTTCAAGAAAATTTCTTGAAAATTAAAAGCTATCATACCCAAAGGTTGTAGCCATTGGACTCCTAGTACAACATCTGCACCACCCATTGGAATGGAAAGCATTGGAATATTCAAGACATATTCTCTCATGGATAGCTTGATATTATGGCACTTTCCAGATAAATTTATGGTTCCTACATTTGCAACCATTACTTGACACTCTCGTGTTGTATAAAGGAAGCAATTCAATTCCTTGGCTATCTTACAATGAAAAAAATTATGGGTACTGCCGGAATCAATCAACACTATTACCTTTTTCTTCTTGATATTCCCTTCTATCTTGAGAGTTTGAGTGGTAATTCCTGTCAGCGCATTACAAGATATGGTGAGATTCATTTTTTCTTTCTCTGGGATTGGTTCTTGGTGTATATCCTCTTCTTTTGATGTTTCTTGGTCCTCTTCCCCATCTATGTAAATTTATTTCATCTCAGCACACTTATGACCTTTAGTGCATTTTCTATCACAATTGTAACAAATCAATTTTTCTCTTTTTTCTTCCAATTGTTGTGGTGTCAACCTTGTAGGTGGTGAAATGTTAGTAGAAATAGCACTTCCATATTTGTAGTTGTGAGTGGTACGCTTTCTTGTTGCCATAAGGTTTCTTTCCATTTTTCTTACCAACCGGAATGCCTTCTCCAATGAATGAGGTTCCCAAAAGCAAACCTCATGTTGGATCTTATCCTTTAAAGTCCTTATGAACACATCAATCCTATGCTCCTTTGGAATATATTTTACCCTTATATTCATGTTGGCTTAGGGTGTCCTGACCCAGGTTCAAAGTTAGATGCGCCAACAATAAAAAAAACCTACACTACTGGCCCTTTCGGCAACAACCCACATAACGTAGGCTACAGTCTCACCCGAAGCAGTATAAGGGGATACAAGAACTGTTAAGGGAAATGTTACCCTAGGGCTTTTGGGTTGATACCCTAGCAGACTGAAAGTTGTCTATACAGAGAAACACGCATTCCACACAGCCATTATGCTAGCATAAGAAAATTCTATGATAAGGGGTGTACCTGAGGTCCTACGTCTTAGAAGGTCCTTCCAGGGTCCAAACCCTTCTTAGAGTTCCTTTTGCTCCTTTGACCTACAAAACAACCAATTCAAGAATGTACACCAGTATATGGACTAAACCTTATAAAGAAACCATCTTCATATTATAAAGAAAGGTAGTTAGTTATGAAATTTAAACAACCATTCACATATGAATTCTAACAAGAATATGACAAACATGAAGAAGATTTATATCAGGAACAAAGACATGTGTTTCTTTTATTATAGAAAAATAAAGTAGAGAAAAGAACAATTTCACCTAACTCGTCCTTTCGCAGGCTCCAAGCGAAGCCTTCCTCCAGATTCGTCCAGTCTCAAGCCTTCAACAAACTCCTTCCATGACTTGCTCCATGATATCACAAGTGGTTGATGGACATCAACACACAAGGAAATAACGATTTCCTGTAGAAATGGGGGAAGTGAAGGAGGCACAAGGATCTTCAGACTTGGTTAGGGAAATCTCAACATAATAACCTTTCTCTCTCTTCTCTCATCCCTTAGGCCTTCCCATTGAAGCCTTTTTATACTTCTCCCGATGTAGTTTTTTAGTTGGGAGTTGGTTGGGAACAGTTGGGCCACGAGCATTAATAGGTGATCAGTAGGTAAAACCCACGATCTCCACCCGAAATTAAGGAGTTTTATATTTTGTTAAGTGTTTTAATACATATACGTGGTTTGGGTATACACCTACCTGCGTATACACACATTTAACTGAGGGCAATGTCATGTATAACGGAAAAAACACTGTTTTTTAAATTTTTGGACCAGGTCTGGAAGGATGGGTTGCCCTAGGCCATGAGTGCAGCATCACAAACCATAAGAGTGAGATTTGGAGCTATAATAGATGCCCCCTAATATATGAGGTCATAAGGGGTACATGATGGCCTAAATGTATTAAGCAAGTACATGGAAAGGAAATATGTCAAAAACTGAGAACGACTTCACCAGAGTTCAACCTGCCAAGCCACAAAAGGAGATCAGAAAGAAACATTGTATGAGGCGGGCATACCCATGCTCAAAAAAATTAAAGCATGTCCGCATATCAAGTACAAGCGAATCCACTAAGTATACAAGTATAAATGACTGGAAAATAAATAATGGATCATCTGATCATGATCAAACAAGTATATGTCTGAATATCACATATAAGAATGTCAATGATATTGAAGGATGAACCGGATCACTGATATCAAGAACTGATCACAAAAAGTACCAACTGAACATGATGGAATAGGATGGTACTACACTGCAAACTCAGGTTCCAGCATATAGAATGTTGCCATGACTGACTACAACATATAAAGTGGAGTGGTATCAACTAGCAGCAACAAGAGCAACTGTCAAGTGAACCAATGAATGATGATAAAACCTGAGGTCTTCACCAACCGCTGTGGTACATTTCTACACAATGGGAATAAATAATCTGAAGTTGACCATGTGAGAAATCGTTTGATCATCGGTCATTGATGTATATCATTAACAAACGCGATACTACTCACCGATAATGATAATGAGCATCAAGGTACCCAGTACAATCCAACAAGTGTGAATAGATGAGCTGGAGTCGAACACCTGTGAGAATCTATCGATTAGGAGACAATGATGGTTTCCCATTGTCGATAGCGAAGAATCTACCACTAATGACTGCAAACCTCAAGGTACTGCCAAATGGACTCTAGATCTTTGCCCCAGAGCAATGAGTCGGATTCGATAGGGAAAGATTCGCTAGAAGGAAGGAATTAAGGCATCCTTCATCAATCTAGTGTGAGTGTAACCCATAGGCCAATAATGTGGAAGGAATCGGACGAAAGAGATGTAGTAACCCAACCGAAGTACGTTTCCGGTGTACACAAGATGTGGCTAGTGCACGATAGAAACCCTCTGAACCAACCAATAATGGAAGCTGACACAAAGGCAAGGTATCCACTAATAGGGTAAAATGGAAACCAAGGTACTGCACGAATCCCAATGTGTGATAATGTAAGCTGATGTCGAACACAAGGGAAACCACTCAGTCAAAGACCCATGATACTGATCGATGCTGAGCACAAGTTGACCTATCAATAATGAAAATAGGGCTAGGGTGCAGCTCTAGGCCTGTCCTCAGAGCAAGATGTCGTCGTCGATAAGGACAATACCTGCCAGCGAGAAGTCAATGGAGACCTTCTCAAACCGGCACGAGTAAAGGACCAATATAACTGATGTGATGATAGACATGATATTGACAACCGTGGATGGCCGACTGAAAAATGAGTCCAGAGACACCGCAGAGAGACCGACTCAAGCTAACTTCCCTTGAACAAAAGCATGACTCAACATGACCGTGTGGTAGCATATGATGACTCTGTATAAGTTCGCCATGCAGGAGGCATGAACGAACCCTCCATATGATTGGAAGAGATAACCAAGTAGGGAAGAACTGACTCAATAACAAGGTTAAGGCGTACCTAAGTCAAACTAAATCCTGCCCAAACGGAGGAGACTTTGCTATGAGTGCTTTTTTCAAGGGCAACACGACTGACTCTAGCTGCCAACAATCAATGGAAATACTGTCCCGTTCCACTCTTTTTGGAATATTTATTTTTTTTGTCTTTTTCTATTAAGCTTGAAAAAGAATAAAAGAATGCTATAGTATAGTGGAAAGAATAAGTGTCGGTGAAATAAATGATCTAGTTCTTGGGAATGGAACGTTCCTATGCTCAATGCAGGGAGGTGAAAACTGGTCAGTGACACTCAAAGGTGTGTTCCTTCCACGGGTCAAGGTGTGTCAAGCTGCAGAAGTCAAAGGTATGCAAGGTTGATTTTGCAGTCGTCATGGTCAAAAGTTGGCTTAAACACAAGTCCAAGTGAAGCTAGCTCTAGGCCAAAAGGCGCAAATAGTCAACATGCAATGCAATAGTACAACTCAACACAAACGAACCTCTAGGGTATAAGGCCAGAACGAAGCAAAGAAGCAAAGAAGAATGAGTCTTCAATGCATAAGTCATGGCGGGACTACAGAGGACTCCCGAGCCTACTCAAATTGGAGCAGCATGGGCAACAAATGTCAGTGAGGTGCTAACTACGATGCCCATGTAAAGGATGGCTCTACCATCGTGTCATGATTTAAAGAATCGGCGAGTGAAGATGGTGTACAAACCATAACACGATGGGGTCGACCCTATGGCAGATGTATCGACAAATGGAGGCTAGTATGCATAATGCAACGGAAAAATGGTGTCCCTAACCTATATGCCAGTGAGAAAACGATACCTGCCATGACGGGTCAGCAATCATGGAACCATCTCGAAACTATCGAAAAAACGTCCAAAATGCCCTGAAAATCAAACCATTCTCAACATTCCAAGCTCCCAAGTTAAAAGTCACATGAGGCCAAACAAAATAAAATTTTGAAAAAATTTTGCATTTTCAAAACCTATAAAAGTGCTTTTGGACTCACCATTTTCACCATTTGAGTTTGAGAGCAAAGAATTGGAGCAAAAGGAGCAAACTTCCCATATGCCAAATTCAACCATTCAGATTCTTCAAAAACCTCCAGGTAACTCTTATACTTGTCTTGCAATTGATTGTGACTAGTTTAAAGATTTTTAATTAATGTTTCACCGTTAAATTTTTTGCCAAAAATTTCACCGCAGTGTATACGCAGGTTGGTAATATGAAACCCATGTACATGCAGGCCCTATACGCGATTGTGTGCACAGGGACCCACGTATATGCTGCGAACATTTTTAAACAAAAATCTAACGGTTGAAAATCATTTTTTCTTCAGGATGCCAGTCACCTGGTGAGAAAGAGAGCATGTCGCGGTGGATGATGAAGTCATGAATGATCCTGATGCTTTGGATGCCCTACAGGGATGTGGTTTGCTTAAATTCTTCAAACTGCCGAATATGAAAGCAAACACATGTCTGCTTGAGATGCTCATTGATTACTGGAATATCGAGGAGGATGCCTTTATGATTGATCAGTTGCCACTCAGGATAGAAGTGGAATATATCTATTTCATCACTGGCCTTTCCCGAAGGAGAGAGGTAGTACATTCCTGGGGCAGGACACGGAGCAGTCTCTCGATTGAGGACTACATACAGATATATTGCCTAAGACATCCCAAGAAAGTTGCAAGTCAGATTTCCATCACACATGTGGCGAGTTTACCACTGAGGATAATCCTATTCACGATAGCTCGAGTGAAAGGATCAGCCTCTCTACATCAGGCATCACGGCTAACCATGAGCGTGGCAGTTGACTGTCTCACCACTGTATTCGACTGGTGTACTCCTCTTCTGGCCAGCATGAAGAGCCAACTCACTTCTATCAAGAGGGGACATACCAAAAAGTTTGGATATGGGACTATTATGTGTTCTTTCTTTTTTGAGAGGGTCCCCGCACTCCGCCCTAGGGTAGCAGTTTCCATCAACACCCCACGAGATCAATGCATGGGCCATTGGGCTGACCTGATGAAACGTCTAGGGGGTGGGAAGGTCCCACGGACTGCATTTGCCATTGACTTCTTTACCTGGTCGGATCAGTAGATCATCACCATAGATGACTACCCTTATGCTGGGTTGGATTTCCGAGGAGATCTTGATCTAGCATTACCACCGACCGCAGCATGGGGCGACATTGGTAAGTATTTTTGATTTTATGATTTTTTTGGATTTTTCAAATATAATAATGAATTTTGAAAAATATTTTTGATGGGATTCAAATGACTAATATGATGATCATGTTCTGGATATTGGGTCGGTACGACCGGATGGGTTCTTGCGGCATGGAAGGCGTGGCCGGGGAGCCGATGAGGCGGCTACTTATACAGAACGACTTCTACATAACGTTCAACGACACTTGGCGAGACTGAGTCACCGAGTACCGATGGCTATCGTAGAGGACCTTCCTGAGGATATGTAGCGTCATGTGGTTTGCATGCCACGTGACTAGGTTCGTACTTTTCGGCGCATGGCCAATGTGATAGTTGCCTACTTAGCCGCTCATCCTGAGCCGGGGCATTAGATATACCAGACATGATTATGGGCATTTGAGTCCCAATTTTGTGTATTTTTTGGACAGACATATGTACACTCGAGATGCTTTATATATATATATATATATATATATATATATATATATATATATATATATATATATATATATATATATATATATATATATATATATATATATATATATATATATATATATACAGTTTGACTTTTTCATGCTTGATTTTATTGCGATGAATGATTGATGTGCCAGTCTAATGCTTGATTAGCAATAGAATCAGCTAACCAATTATGAGATCTTGGAATGTGAAAATAATTAATATAAGTAAATGATCTATGCAACAACCTCACCCTTAAATACTGGCGATATAAACATGGATCCCTGACCCGATAAATGTTATTTAATTGTGACACTATCAATTGTGAATCAAGATAAACTACCAACGAGTCAATTCCATAAGAAATTGCCTTGGATAGTAAATTAATGACGGCAGTATACTCAGCCATGTTGTTTGAAGCGGGACCAATGCATACGCCCCTTGATACCATCAATTGACCAGTTGGATAGTAGAGTACCCAAGCTACAGAAGTGAGATTCCGAGTGTGCTGACTAGCACCATCGGCGGACCCAAAATAGACCAAGTCATCCATCAACACCTGCCACAGCAGACCAAAAAGTGTTGATATCAAAAAAATCTCGATGAGATATGTACAGATATACATAATGTACAAATAAGCCATTTCCTAACTCCTACTTAAGCAAAGTACTTCTTTACGTAGAGCCCGTTTCGGGGCTCCGCCAACTTGTTTCCCTCAAAATCGATTAACTCATACGATCCTTTTTCTAAAGCTCGTTTAATAATGAAAGGACCGTACCACATAGGCTTAAACTTGCCTGCCCCCAAGGTGTTCTTATCTTGGTCATAGACCAAGACAAGGTCATCTTCAGAAACGACTCGAGGATGGACAGCTTTATCATACTATGTTTTAACCCTTTTCTTATGAGCCTCATTCATTGTGGCGGCATCTGGACGCTACTCATCGAGATGTTCCAAGTGAAGGAGGCACTCTTCGAGACTCGAAGTCTCTAGAAGGAGCTCAACAGCTAACTTAAGAGATGGAATTTCACATTCAACTGAAAAGATAGATTCCATCCCATAAACCAACTAACAAGATGTAAAACCAGTAGCAGTCTTGACGGAGGTTCGATATGCCCAAAGAGCCGAATACAACATAACGTGCCAATTGGACCGATTTTTGTCGATTGTCCATTGGAGGATTGTCTTAAGAGTTTTGTTAACTACCTCGACCTATCCATTGGCCTAAGGATAATAAGGAGACGAATGCTCCTACTGGAAACCCAATTTGAGAGCCAATTCAGACATTAGTTGATTTTGGAAATGACTGCCATGATTAGTGACAATATCTCTCGGGATACCGAATCTTGAGATAATCTGATTAAAAAGGAACAATGTTGCCGTGTCACTATCGTTTTTATAAGTAGGCATGGCCTCGGCCCACTTCGTGAAGTAGTCTATAGCCACGATAATGTACCTATGATTCACCGCTGAAGGTGGATTACAAGTTGTAAAATCGATACCTAACTTAGTAAAGGGACTGACAGTGACAACAGGAAAAAGAGGAGCTGGATGTGCGCACATTTTCCCAGTATAAATTTGACACAAGTGACAGCGTTTGACCTCTTCAACACAATCTTTAAAGAGAGAAGGCCAAAAATAGTTAGCACGCAAGATGCGTTGGGCTGTAGCAAGCCCTGATAGATGACCACCACAAGCTCCACTATGGCAATCATTTAGCACTGAATCTGCTTCCTCTAAGGTTAAACAACGCTGAAGGATTGAATCAACCCCTCGACGGTATAATGTATCACCAATGATAACATAATTTTTAGCCAGGTGATGTAATTTTCGATGTTCATCCTTGGAGAAAGTAGAGGGAAACTTCGAAGTCTGGAGATAGACAATGATATCTCCATACCAAGGGTCGAGTGAAGAGATGAGGAATAAATGTTCGTCGGGAAAACTTTCATCATAAACAATATCCTCTCCACAAGGCAGCTCAGAAATTAGCTCAGCGAAAACCATGGATTTCTTAGACTTGGCAGACAAGAACTCGAGATTAAATTCTTGCAAAATGACTATCCATCTATTATATTTTCCCCTAATCACTCGCCTACTGAGGACAAATTGAAATGGATTGACCGCCGCTAAGACAAAGTTTTGCGTAGCAGGATATAATGACGGAGCCGTTGGACAACATGAAAAGCTACCAAAGCCAACTTCTCAACCGGAGAATAGTGAAGTTCAGGACCTATCAAGCCTTGGCTCAAATAACAAATCACATGCTCTTTGAGAGCATCGTCTTCCTGAACAAGAACCATACCAATGGTTGATTATGCTGCAACGAGATATAAAAGGAAGTCGCTACCATAATCTAGTGGACTCAAAAGCGGGGCAGAGAGTAATTCCTTTTTCAAAGCATCAAACAACCGCCGCATAAAGTCATCCTACACAAATGGAACTCCTTTCCATAGCAAATGCATGAACCCTTTAGTGATCTCGGCATAGTTTGCTATAAACCGTCTTAATAAATTATCCTTCCCTTGAAGACTTTGAAGTTGTCGAACTGAGGATGGGGGAGGCAACTGAACTATTGCCTCAACCTTGAAGGGATCAACCCTAATCCCTTCATTTGACACAATGAACCCTAACAACCGACCAGACGTAACCGCAAAAATGCACTTGTTTGGATTCAACCGGATTTTATAAAAACGACATCACTCAAAAACCATTTGAAGATGACTAGGGTGATCAGTTCTCTTTCGAGAACGAGCAACAAGATCGTCCAAGTATGCTTCGATGATATGTTTGATGTCGTGGAAAGCATATGACATGGCCTGCTGAAAAGTGGCTCAACCATTTTTAAGACCAAAAGGCATCTTTCTATATGCAAAGGTACCCTAGGGACATATGAAGGTTGTCTTATGTTGATCTTCAGGATGGATAGAAATTTGATTATAACCGAAAAAACCATCCATGAAGGAAAAAATCTCATTACCTACACACTCGTTGATAACCTGATCAATGAATGGCATCGGGTAATTATCTTTCGGACAAGCGTTGTTTAGGTCCCTAAAATCGATGCATACTCGGATTGCTCCTTGCTTTTTATCCACTGGGACTGGATTAGAAACCCAATCCGTAAGAGGAACAGGGTATATAAAACCCGCCTTTAGCAACTTCTCAACATCAGCTTCAATCATTGCTGCTTTCCTAGGGTTAACTTGTCAAAGCCTTTGACGGACTGGTTTGGCGTTTTCATACATCTTGATCTCATGTTGAACTATAGAAGGATCAATGCCAGGCATTTCTTCATAAGACCAAGCAAATACATCTCAAAATTCCTTGAAAAGGTTGGTGTAAATTTGAATCTCTTCAGGGGAACATTTGATTCCAATGAAGAGGTTCTCGATCACGTTAGCGTCCCTAGAGATGTTTATAGGTATCATTTTTGAAATCACTAACATATTACTTCAGCACGAAAGTGTGTTGGAGCCAAAGGATTTGACCCCATACAAACATCACTAGTAAAGAGCTCAGAGAACCTAGATTCTACTTCCTGCAATGGAGGAAGAAAGTATGAACGATGGTGTAAGTCTTCCCAAGGTCAATCTATACCCATCATCACTTCGAGGATTGCTTCTTGAGAAGGTAAAACTGAATCTAAGCAGTCCAAGGCAGAGGTAGAATCAAGGCTCTAGGCCGGGGCCACATCACCATCTAACTCCTCTTCGGAAAAAGGAGTAGAGTGGTCGTCTGCAGAGTTTACGATCGACTGATATCTAAGCTCGGCTACAGACATAGGGAATTCCATTCCATTTACTTGTACTTCAACTAATGTGGTCGTAGGTGAAGGCAAGGTCCAAGGGTCTGAAAAATAACGAGTTCGGAATAACTCTTCTCTAGGAGACTCCTTAGATGATGAAATGACATTGATTCTAGCGATAGGAGAGGGAGGATCAAAAGTACCCATCAATGAGGAGTACATCCCCACTCCTAGATTCTCAGTAGGCGAACGAGGGTTATCCACTAAGTGAATAGTAGAGTCAGAGATTTCTTGAGGATCGACTAGATAATAATCCAATTGATCAACCTTAACGATTTTCCCCTCATGATGAAAGCAAATGACACGAAATAGAGTCGAAACAACGGCGTCCATTTCATATACCCAGTTCCTTCCTAAGAGGAGATTTTAGTCGAGGTTAGCATCTATGACTTCTACTTCAATATTGACGATGTTCCCCCCAACACATATAGGAAAGGCCGAGATAATCCCATGCGGCTTATGAGAATGACCATCAAGTGCAGTCAAGATGGTAGGTAAAGGAACAGCAGAAGGCAATCCAATAGCCTTCTAGCATGACATTGACATGACACATGTGGAAGCTCATTCATCAATAACGGTACGAAAAATGTTAATTTTCCGGTATGTAGACTTTATCTGGAAAGCCATATGATGATGGAGTCGCTTTTTGATATTTAACATGTCAAAAGTGAGCACTAAAGAGTTAGTTGGATCAACTACCCCTATCGCGGAAAGTAAAGCACTTCGTTGAGCTAGACACAACTGCAGAACCTCTAAAGCAGACATGGCACACGAAATCTGAGCCAAATCCTTAACAATGGATTAGTTATGAGCGGCCCTAGCATTAGGATTAATAGTCGCGCGTTTAGTGGAACCTTTTGGTATCCGTGCTATAGTCTCGACAGGGGGTCGCTCAATATGAAGGTCAGTATTTCTGGGAGTAGTCTTATCCTTGGAAGTTTTAGCTTCACCGTAATCACGTGACCGAGTTGCCACATGGACGTTAGAACCCATCATGAAAACATTTGATGATTTTTCCCCTTCCTGGTTGCCCCCTGCGGAGGTTCCAGTGTTTGAACTCGTGCCAGCAAGAAGTTGTTGCCCTTGGAGAAAAGGGTTGGTTAACACAGCCTGAGAACTAGAAGTCCCTTGCTGCCATAACAAGCGATGAGCATATTCAATCTTGGGGAAAACTTGAGTTAAATGGTCTCCATCGCACAACTTGCATGGAAACTTGACTTTCTTTCTAGACTCATTTCTACCACCACCAGCATTATTTTCGGATTTATTTGCGTCAGCCTTCCCATCCTAGTTCTTTTTCTTACCTCGTCCTTTCTTTTTCTCTTTGGAACTTTGATTTCCCTTAGGTTTATCAGATTGGATGGCATTAATCGAAGAGGTTTGGGAAGCCAGAGGGTTAGACGATGTGACTTGGCTGTTAGGAGCAGTTTGCAAAGACAACTGCTGCAATTGACTCAACAAGTTCACTGCATTAGTGTATACCGATCCAACGATACCATCCGCATGGGGACTTGGATTCGACTTGGCTATATCAACCTTAGATCCAGGAGCATCTGGAAATTATTTTTGTACGATCCCATACTGAGAGTAGATCAATTCTAATTGTTGGGCCCTAAAAATGGCTTGCTCCTCAGAATACACTCCAGACATGGAGACATCCTTAGAGATCTCAGGTTGTAAAGATTTCAAAAACCATTCGAGACATTACTCCGGAAGGATTTCGGCTTTAATGAGCCTCTTTCTCTATCTCCATCCCTGAATATGGTCAGAAATGTGAGTTGCCTTATCCTGACGAAAAGTAGCCAGAAGTTCAATTCCAACATCATAACGGACAAGCAACTGGAAATGATTTAAGAAAATATTAGCTAAGTCAGCGAAAGATGTAAAGTTGCCCCCTGGCAACTCTATATACCATTTGGCCACATTACCAGGCAAGGTGTGTTGAAAAAGTCTCAACCTAATCGATTCATCAATAAGGGAGTTCGATGAACACCACAAATGGAATGTGGTTACATGGTCGCCTAGGTCTTCACCGCTCTTCCGTTCGAATTTTGGAATGTCCGAAGGGAGTTTGGTTGGGACCGAAGGCCAGGCCGGATTGTATTTTATTGGATCGTTTGTTAACTTAGTGAGATCTGGCAAGTTCAACGTTGCCAGAAACAGAAGCCTAGGAGGACCTTGGGGATTCCACCCAGACTGGGTGGAGCTCCCAAAGTTCTGAAAAGATTGGCCTGGATTTTGGAAGGCACCAGATTGCCCGAAGTAACCAGCAGAACTAGCTGAACCAAAAGGCAAGCCTTGTGATCCAGCGAAATTCAGAGTTTGACCAACTCTGGCCACAAAGCCTCCATAACCAACAAAGTTTCCTTGTAAAGGATTATAAGGAGTTTATAACCACTAATATGGGTTCCACGCCAAAGCTAAGGGAGGAATACTTTGAAACGAACTAACTATGGAGTACGGCCTATTCCCTTGTTGGCCAAAAAATGGATTCCCAGTTCCCATGCCACTGACCCCAGGGTTTGTCCAACCTTGGAAAGGATTACTACTTTGTCCTATAGAAGAAAAAGGCATGGATCCTATTGTTGGGTTGGAATGTGGTATATGACCACTTCCGAAAGGAAAACCCTGGAATGAAGCCGATCCACCCATCATGGACGCGACAGCACTAAACAAAACTAACGGAATACCCTGTGAATGGGTGCCAAATGGGAAGAATCCAGAACTAAAAGCATTGGTTTGGGAATTTCCACTCGTGGATAGAATGGAGGTAGACCCAACTAAAGAGGTTCTAGCAAAAGATCCAAACAAAGAAGTAGAGGAGATGGAAATCGTTCCTCCCCCTTATACCGATGTTGGAGTGTGCATAGTTGTAGCACTTTTAGTAGAAGCCATGCTTCCAGTAGTGGTCATCGACGGTAAGCGCGTAATGTGACCTAGACTTGATGGTCTATGCATCAGAGTCCCAACATATTGTAATACTTCCGGATGGCTAGATGGTAGGGGAGAATTCAGAGCCGCTAACGAATCTGAGAGTTCTTCTACCTCTATGTTATTCTCTGTTTGAAAGAGAACTCGAGAAAGAACTGGAGTGTTCCTCTCTTGTTCTGCGGAAGTGCCAGGACTTGCTTGAGCACTAATTCCCCCGAGAGGAGGATCAATACCCGATGTGTGAGCTGCCATGGGACGAAACCCACCAGCAGTATTACCTCTGCGCCTTCTAGGAGAAGGCTCTAAAATTGGTGGTGAAAGACCACGAAGTCTTCGAGACCATCTAGGTGATCGATCAGCCACTTTGAATTTTTTGTTTAGATCTAACTAAAGACTCAAAAAATTGAAAGCTAGGCCAACTAAGAGCATAGAGCACACACTATAAAGTCCCTAAAGATATCAGCCAGTTAAACAACTTCCAAGTATTTTTGCTCCGGGTGATTAGGACTGGACACCAAAATACAAGAAAATGAATTAAGGGGCCTTCCGAAGATAGTCTGGAATAATGACGGCCCAGTCCTATTAGCGAAGGTAACAGAGGAAGTTACGCTGACCTCCTAACAATAGTCTACGCTGGTGCAAGCCCCCAAGCTTTGCAAGGGTTCCCTCCAGTAGTACCGTTGAGAGTGATGGAACGTCGACCTCAGGTGCCACTGGATTCCCCTTCGCAGCCACCTATGTAGATCCCTAGGAGTAGCAACTATGGATACCAACTTGTCACAGAAGCTAGGCGGAACAGTCATGAGGTAAGTTCGGACAAGTAGGAGAGGGGGTATCTCTCTTCCCTGTCTTCACAAACCCTCGTGCTTAACTCCCAGATCCGGAGCTTTCCTGGTCTTCCTAACACTATTCAATTTTCACTCACTATTCAGACTCCTATGTTTGACAGTTTAAATGGCCTTGGAGAGTTAACTCTCCACTCGCCTAATCCAAGGCCCTAAAATCCTAAAACTTGTTGGTGTATCTAACTTGATAATAAAAAATTTTATTGAATTTTAATTAGCGCTTGATTTTAAGATAGGTTTTTCTCTAAGTCACGGGATAAGTGGAAGTGAAACTAGTGGTGTTTTGACGCAAAAGAAATTAATAAAAAGCAAACTACATGCAAATGTACTTGTTTTCGTTTTTCAATGAAAAGAAATCTCTACAGGGTTCAGAGGAACTTCAAATAAAACAAATTTTTCTTTTATTTTCGTTAATTCAAGCTTCACACTCACAAAAGTTAACAAAGCTATGGATGCCTATAAAGATGTGCAAATCTATCTTAATGCACCAAGTATATGTTGATGCAAGATTCAAAACTACTCTAAATCAAGAAATGAAAGTTGCTTGCTTATCAATTTTTATTTTGCCACTTAAAATGTTTAGATGGAATATGAGATACTACCATTCATTTCGTCTAAACACTAAAAACAAGTTTCAAGACAAACAAAAATCACTTTCATTCACTAAAAGGAAACCAACTCAAAACAAAGTTCAAGAAAGAAAAACTAAGTTTTTCAAAAAGCTTTCTTCACAAGCAAAAACGAAAATGTCTTTTCAAAAATGCTCTCAACAAGACTGAAACTTTGTGATTGAAGAATAGGCAACAAACAATTTTGCAAGCTGACACCACACAATGGATGAAAACTCAACAAAAAGAAATGTGTTTAAAGATGCTCTTAACAACTGAAAGCAACAATGAAAGCTTTGGAAAAAAAGACCAAAAAGATCAAAAAGACAAATTTCATGAAAGTGTCAATCAACAACTTTCATGAAACAAAAAGTGGATGGTCACAAAAAGAAGTTTTGTCAAGCAAACAAAAAAAGTCACCAAAAACAAGATTTAACACAAAGATTGAGATCAATCTTCCTGCCCTGATGAATCAGAGCAACCAAGATTCCCAGCAAGAAATCTTGCGTGCTTAAGCAAAAAACGATGACGCTTGCAAAAACAAAAACAAGACCAACACTTCTTACAATTAGAGAGAATTTGGAATCAGATGATTGCTGTAAAAATAACAACTGACACTGGAAAGTGACTGTTTAAGACTTAATCAAACCAGCGAATAGACCTTCAGAGACAAAAAGATTAAAAAAATATTGAAAATTGCAAGATATACATGATTGTATTGATGTACCGATTGCATGTATACATGACTGTGCCTAAGGAAACTTGCATATACGCGGGTTCACTTAAGGAAACATGCGTATATACGCTTCTGTAAGCAAGAAAAACAGTGTATATAAAATATTTCAAGAAAAGATAAAAAAATAGACTGAAGAAACTGACCAAACTTGCAATTCAAAAATAGACCACACAGAAACAGCAAACAAACAGGTAGTTGAGCCCTGATTGGTTTGAAAACACCCAATCTAGGAACAACAATAATGTTGTCCCCAGCGGAATCGCCAATTATGTTAAGGGAAATGTTCCCCTAGGGCTTTTGGGCTGATACCCTAGCAGACTGAAAGTTGTCTATACAGAGAAACACACATTCCACACAACCATTATGCTAGCATAAGCAAATTCTATGATAAGGGGCGTACCTGAGGTCCTACATCTGAGAAGGTCCTTCTAGGGTACAAACCATTCTTGGAGTTCCTTTTGCTCCTTTGACTTGCAAAACAACCAATTCAAGAATGTACACCAGTATATGGACTAAACCTTATAAAGAAACCATCTTCATATTATAAAGAAATGTTGTTAGTTATGAAATTTAAACAACCATTCACATATGAATTCTAACAAGAATATCACAAACATGAAGAAGATTTATATCAGGAACAAAGACATGTGTTTCTTTTATTATAGACAAGTAAAGTATAGAAAAGAATAATTTCACCTGAGTCGTCCTTTCGCAGGCTCCAAGCAAAGCCTTCCTCCGGATTCGTCCAGTCTCAAGCCTTAAACAAACTCCTTCCGTGACTTGATCCATGAAATCACAAGTGGTAGATGGACATCAACACACAAGGAAACAGGGGTTTCCTGTAGAAATGGGGGAAGTGCAGGAGGCATAAGGATCTTTAGACCTGGTCATGGAAATCTCAGCATAATAACCTTTCTCTCTCTTCTCTCCTCCCTTAGGCCTTCCCATTGAAGCCTTTTTATACTTCTCCCAAAGTAGTTTTTTAGTTGGGAGTTGGTTGGGAACAGTTGGGCCACAGACACTAACAGGTGATCAGCAGGTACAACCCATGATATCCACCCGAAATTAAGGAGTTTTATATTTTTTTAAGTGTTTTAATACATATACGTGGGTTGGGTATACACCTACCCGCGTTTAACTCAGGGGAATGTCACATATAAGGGAAAAAACACTATTTTTTAAATTTTTGGACCAGGTATGGAAGGAGGGGTTACCCTAGGCCGTGAGTGCAACATTACAAACCATAAGAGTGAGATTTAGAGCTATAACAAGAACCAAGTTTTTGCATCAAGAGAGTAGTGTGATGTCTTCCAGTGCATCAGATCCACCTTTGTGTAGATCAACAACCTCTTAGGGAATGTTGCTGCAACTCCGTTAAAATAGCCTTCAGACCTTCACGAAGGTATATGATCCTTCCTTGTGGACCTTTAATAGAACAATCCTAAATTAGGGTTCACGCAGATTTACTTAAGTTATTAATAAACATCATAGAATGCATCTGAGTCTTCATGAAAAAACTTAAACATGCATTGCATACATCATTAACACTTATTCAAGAGAATTACGCCACATTCAATCAGTGTTCCATAAAACACACTATTCCATGACAACATATAACATTGATAGAAATAACATAAATATGCAAGAATTCTTCGGGAATTGTCTTTATTGATCTTCAATTCAAGGTTACATACTCAAACTATCCTGTGCACATAGCTGCAGGGGTCTACGCACTCAGCTGCGGGCTCTACCTAGGCCTCTACACACTAAGTTGTAGATCCTTTCTTCTACCTTACCCCCTTCTCTTCACTATCACTTCCCATTCATCATCAATTATTTTCAAAAAACGTGCCTTAGACTCTCTAAGACACACCTATTTATAGCCTTTCTCATACAATGCCATGGTCCATGGACCGTGGGTGTATCTAAAAAATGACTCAAAATTTACATAAAAAAGGGGCTAAACCGCTTTGACTCCTACTCATCTACATGTTCCGTATCCACAAATCATGGAGACTTTACATTAATTAAAAATATGTATCAAAACTTGGGTTATCTTAACCCTAAAACTGACCTAGGTGACCCCATCCCAATAGGCCTCCAACACAAAGATCGTGACTCACCCTAGAATCACTCTGTTGGCATTGCGATCTTACTGTGAAGATCCCCCAACTCCACCTCAATCACTGCAAACCTCGACAACGCTATGTGTTACTACCCGCTTGACTTCCTCAACCAATTTTTACATGGCTGGTCCTTCTACAACCAGCCTCATCATCTATTGTTTATGTTGCAACCCTTTAAGCTTATCCTAAATAGTATTCATGACTTAATAAACCTCCTCTAACCAAGGCTACAACCTGGCCTTTAGAAAGGCCTCCTTCTTCCGTGCTTCCTCTACCTATGTTAGGAGCTTCTTTCCCTCCTATAATTTTGCAAGGCGCTACATTGGTGCTATGGAGCGCGTAGTTGCCATGACTTCATCATATTGTCATTGCAGCTCCCGTACCTCTATGATCAGTATCTGTAGGTTTGGATCCTCTTGCAGATTGGTCACTAGATCAATAGCCTGCTCGAATAATGTCACACAATTAGTGAGTATGGCATCCAAAGTAGCCATGCCTTCCTTTATTGCGGCTTCGCGCTGCTCCCAAACCTCAGGCAGAGTCATGGGCTACAAATTTAATTGCAGCTCTGTAATCTTCATGTTGAGTTCAAACGTGACTCAGCCAACCTCTACTTTATCCTCACGCACACCCGTGGCTATTTTTCTAATTTTTGGCTTCTGGTTGTTTATCCTCTGGGATGTGAAGCTTAGGCACTGGCTTGCATGCCTTTGCTACTGCTGACTCCAAACAGGAACTACGTGTTTGAAGTGCCTCCTTCTCCTTCAAAGCCTACATCTTTTCAACAAATATTTGCTCATTGTTCACTTTGTACTCACTTATGAGGTTGAATGTGCACTGTTCCCTGGTTCTCAATTCATCTTCCACCCCTATATGAAACACGTGGACGATCTTATTGGAGAGCGCTACTATATTCAATCCAATGTTCTTGATTGTACTCAGGATAATGTGATTGTCAACAGACTCTGTGTGAAGGGACCCATCTTGTAATGATATAGTTCTAAGGTCTTGGGTCCTTACTAGCCTTGTGGCTTGTCTTTTCCCGGGTGTTAGGCTCACTTGCTCCGCGCTTGCTTGTTTGATGCCCACCTGTATTCTACTTGCTTGGATCTGTAGCTCGTGCAAATCCTTTTGGACACTTCCCAATGTCTACATGTAGTGCTGCTCAAACTGATTCAACACTTTAGTCGTGGTATCCCTGATTTTATTGCCGATCTCATCAAGATCTCCTTCTGTTAACACCATGGGATCAACTTGTGACTTATCTGAATTTTGATTTTTCTGGGTTCCACCTTGATACTCCTTGCCATGTCTCTTCAGAATAAATGGGGTGCTCTACCCCTCAGCGCCTCCGCTGCCTTGTCCTCAAATTTCTTCTTCCTCAGTTTCCGGCGAAGGTGACTTGTCACCTTTTTGTGACTTTCGTTGTTCTTGCTCCACATGCTCCTTGGCAGCGCATTCTTGCTCCACATGAGCCTTTTCAATGACTTCCTTCTTCTTTTGTGCTGCTAAGGTACGCGCAACCTACTTAACTACATCCTTTATTTTCTTTGCGGAAACAATTTCTGCACCGATGTTTGGTCCAACAACTAAGTCTGACGGTGCACGCCAATCTGCAGGCCATTTCACTACAACCTCCTGCACATCTGTTTTTGTCTCCAAATAGAATAAGTCATGCCATTTCTCCCTAAATCCTTCCCTGCCTAGATATATACTTTGTGGAAGTTAGCCTTGAATGCCACATAGGCTAACAGCTACGTGAACAAGGTTGGGGACAACCTCAAATGTTGACTAATGGCCATGCAGAGATCCATCTCCATGAAAACCCAAAATATCTTTGTTTCTCCGATCCGCGTGACATCATTTCTAGACCATAAGGAAGCAAACTGTGGTGCCTTCGGCAATTCTTCCTCAAGTGAAGGAAATTGGCTATCCTCTGGTAATTTACATACAACTAGAACGATTGACAGTAACAACCAAGTGTAGTGAAATGACTTGGCTTCATGATGGGCCTCACAACAGTTTTCCAAGAACTCCTGACAGAGGTATCATGCCCAATTAAACAATATGCCTTTCACACAATATGCAACCAAGGAAACTACAGGCGCTAGAACTTCATCCACGCAACATTTATCATCACCTTCCCTACTAAAATCTAGGTAGCCAGTTGGGCTATCAGGTCTGTGATAGAAAGAATTGAATACCCTCACGACCTCTTAAGGAGGCTGTAATCCCTCTTCATCCTTTCTATGAGGTATTTTTTCCTAGTCTTTCTGCCAAAATCCTTGGCCGAGTTCTCGCTTTTATAAGGCAGGTGCGTGATTCTGTGAACAATCATGTCTATAATGGGGATAGGCCCTCCTAGCCATAAACAAGCATTGTGCAACAATGTGAGAAGCTCACGCACACAAATTGTGTTAATGGGGGTGCAGTGAGAATGGGGCACCTATAGAAGATTGAGTAACCCCAAGTGCTCGACACTACAGACCCATTCCTCCATTTCCAACGCTGTAACACCTGATTATACATAATAGACACTCCTCATTTATTTTTCCATCGCCAAGTGTTGAAACCTAGCGTGGTCTACGAGGTCCCAATCCTCCATTTTCAATAGCAGGATCCTTGCGAGCCACGGACCTTCATATGGGGCATTTTCAAGTAGCAAGGGCATAGATATGGTGAACTTCTCAGAATCTAGGTTCTTCATGATCTTCGCTTTTCCCTTCTGTAGAGGTATATACTCAAGGAGCCTTGTTATAGGTTCCGCTCCTTTAGCATCAATATCTTTTGTTCCCTAGGCTTCTTCTGCCTCCAAGTCCACTACCTTCTCCAGTTGCTTATCTTTCTTTTGTTTCTATGTTTCGGTATTCTTCATTAGGGAAGCGTGGACTAGAAAGGAGTTATTCTTCTTGTCCTCCTTTGATTTGGCTGGTTGGGTTTCTCTGGTATGGGTAGGCTTCGGCCTAGGTGACCTCGACACTATAGGCACAGGAGTCGAAGCTTCCATACTTACAAATTTCGTGGCAGCGGTCTCAGAAGAAACATCGCGAGTACTAACGATTTCAATAGGACTTGGTGCAAACATTTTGTCAATAATAAACTTCAAGTTTATCACAAGCAACTCAGAAAATGCAGGGCTTACAATGAAATCTTCCCAAAATTCTCAGCTCATTGGCAATAGACAACTAAGTTCACTAACAATTCTAAGAGTGCAAAGTATTCTTTGTTGGAATAGAACATGTAATTTATAGGGGGTTTTGAATTCAAATCCAATCATTAACCACAATTTCTGATAATAAATGTTGTTTTGGCAGTAGATATTCAAAGACTTTTTCCTTAATTTCCACCAGACCGCTCCAGTTAACCATCTTCTGGCAATCAAGTCATGAACATTGAATTCAATGGTCACTTTCCTGTTGTGCTGCATGCTACCTTCCTCCATGGCGTAGCTTCTTGTGCGCAACTTTATGCATTGTATCTTCGTCATTCTCCACACAACCTACTCGTTACGTTGTCCTCCAAACTAGGTAGTGTAGTTTATAGTCCCATGCTCCCTTGCAACTGCCTGGAGCACTAAGACTATCCCACTGCCATATAGTCATTGTGCAGGATCCCCTATATAAAACTTCAATCTGCTCGCATTCACTCTTCCCGTGAAGGGTTCCCCATTCAACTTTGCGAGATGAACTACACCTCCATCTATAATCTATTTGATAATATATGGCCCTAACCAATGCAACTAAAATTTAATGAGAAATTTAGTGTGTTTACTATCATATAACAGGACCAGATCGTTTACCTTGAATATGCGAAGCTTGATGTGGTGATCTTGCCATGCTTTTTCATGTTCCTTCTATACTTTCTAATGGAATCCTACCAAAAACTGATCCTCGTCAAGCTCCATCAGCTGCACGAGCTATTCCTCCAAGGCCTCGCGATCTACCATAACCGTGAGAGTTGTTATGCGCAAACTAGGCACAATGTACTCCATCGGCATTACAAATTTGACCCTGTTATCGCTAAGAATTTTCTCTAAAAGTTATTAGAAGAAAGAAAATGATTGAGGTAACCAAAAACCAACTTTTGGGCATAGGCTCTAGCCAACCTAGGCTCAGAGAGGGCTCTATCTATGTGATTTAGCTTTGTCTGCTGGGATTTCAGGCTAGTTATGAATGTTCGGGGGGGTTGTTGATTTGTATTGAAGATTGGATGGTGGGATCCTGAAAACAGATGGATAAAATGATGTCTTTAGACTATTGGGCTATGGAGTCAACAGAAGGGCAGCTGGACTAGATCAACTCACTAAAGGGAATGTTCAGAGGGCAAGCTAGTAGATTAAAGTACAGGTCTTTAGAATAGGAGGGTGAAATGGTTTTAATTAGGGTGATAGAGCAATTAAGAATTCTAAGACTGAGATTTAAAGGAGGACTAGAGGGTAATCAAAACAAAGGGCAATTAAGAATCCTTTGATATGGATTAGCAAGAAACAACCCAAAATAAGGAGCAACTAAGAATTCCATAACTTAGATATTAGTTGAAAACATTTAAATGCCTAACTGTTAAAACAGAGTGTAATTAAACAAATTCTGAGATATTGATCTAGTTATAGCATTCAGATTCAGAAATACATTAAATATTGTGGAAAATTTTTAAGAAAGATAACAACAACACGAGAAAATACTTGTCTGCACTTCGCTTAACACATGAATCCTGTGAAATATCTTGTCTTTATTCATCAATCTAGCTTGTCAGCCCAGTTAGTGATACAATAGCTTTACAGTCTTTTGATCAAGAAGTCTATAGAAATTTCTAAGAATCCACCACTACATCTTCGAAATGTGAAGTATTTATACAAAAATGATTACAAAATATCTGAAACTAACTTGAGATTTAATCTAGGAGATGAAGATATATTCTGGCAAGAAGATAGAAACAACTACTAGACTGCTTTCATGTTGTCCCATTTATTTTGGTACTGCTAACCTTTATGGTTTGGTTTCTAGCCCTTTATGCTCTTTGCTGTTTGAATCTTTCACGTTGGAGGCTTCATTTACTTCAGGCTTTCATCTGATACTCTTTTACTTTGATGACCTATCTTTATCCTTTACTGTTTTTTTAGTTTTACTATACATTTTAATTGTTCACTGTGTGTTTCAAAAGTAAATTATTTAGTTTTTATGTGTATTAGCATCTGGTAGTGGATATCAGTCAAGTTTTTGTATGTTTTATCTGTTTGTCTTCTAACTGTATACTCTGTTTGGTTCCTATGTTTTGATAGTCAATGCTTCTGTGAGAATGTTTTCTTCTCTGTTCTATGTGTAATTGTCTTCTTCTTCCGAATACAGGTTTTTAAATAGATTTCCTTTCAAGTCTTGGAGTAAACAAGTTTTGTGACTAGTATCAAAATTGTTTATCCAAGCTCTGGTCTTCTACTAATTACCTGAAAAATACAACAATCATTAAGAAAAGATGGGTTGGAAAGAAAGGCAATTGATGGCTTTACTGCACAGGGATGTCTGGGGAAGGAGACGTGGAAATTCTTTGAAAGTAATAGGAGGTCGAATTGTGTTGCAGAGGTTCATGATGGATCGGAAGGGTTTGATATGTTTCATTGTGAAACAGGGAAAAGGGAATGAAAACGAGGGTTTTCAAGGTTTTAACCAGCAAATTTTTAAATTTGGTGTGGGACTAGTTAAGTGAAAAGTGAGTGGTTTCTTGGGTTGAGTGGGGAGGCGGTTTCCCAGGCCATCACACTGCTTATGGAGGTTGGGCAGTATTTCAGAGGGATCACCTGATCTACTCTAAAGTGCGACACGTAGCAATCGGGGGGCCGAAGAAAACCACTTTATCAAGTGGGTAACGATCGACCATTGGGCGTGGCTGATATGGCTATCGAACTTTGGATGAAGGGGAAGATGATCATATGATAGTTGGGTGAGGGAGGTGCACGGGTGATAAGAGCATGGGTTGCGAGGGGCCTAAGGCTTTAATCCTTGGTGATTTGTGATTAATATAGGACTTAATAACAGTCTTAGTTGATCCGGTGGGCTTAATGATGGGTTTTATTTATTTTGTCGGATAAGGGGTAAATTGTATAGTTTTTATCAAAACTAAGGTTGGGATATTTATGTAAGGGATTTATTTAATATACGGGGATAGTTATATCGAGAATTTATATAATTAAATTAAAAATTAATATGAAACGTGATGAGCGGAGTGGGTATATCTTTAAGTATAAATGTAAATGTAATAGTTGTGCGCTTTATTTACATATACTCAATACTTAGGATAAGATGTTTTGTGGGTTTTTGAATAAAAGGGCTTTAACATGGAATTGTTTTTACTTTTCCTAGGCAAAAGAGTTTTAACCTTAGTAAAAGGGGTTTTATTACGGCAATGAGGGGGAGATGAATTTCATGAAGGGGATTCTATCACTTGATGTCCTTAAGTCATTAAGCTGAGGGTCCAGTCCCACCAAAAGTCAAAGAAATGCTCTGAGCCTCTTTGACTTGAAGGATTTAAAGTGCTAGAGCATACTTGTGGATAGGAAATTAGTAAGGGGAAAAATGAATGACGGGGAGTTAATCATATTAACTTTCAAACCTTTGTTTTTGCTTTCATAGTTTATCATACATATTGAAATATGTGTCTAAGCTTGATGCATGTGTTTTGATCCAATAAACTTTGTAGTTCAAAAACCTTTCTTCTACTTACACATTTACCTATTCTAACATTTTTTCTTCATTTATTTGGGTGCATTTAGGCTAGCAAACCCTTATTCTATATTTTCTTTAATTAAACAAATTATTTATTTCTAACCCTATATCATCCAAGGGCTCAGATTAAACTGATGAGCTCCTTTTATTTTCTCTACCTATCTAATGATCTGCCAAGATTAAACTGTTTGGTCAAATTTTATTCTCTAACGATAAACATAAAATTTAAAGCTTGATATAATCAAGATTAAACAATTTGATTACCATGGGTTGTGGCATGAATAACAAGCTGCACACAATCATTATTATGCATAAAATTAAATAGTAGTGGCATTTAGGCTTGCTCACTTTCATAGTCTCTTTTTGTTTTTTGGGGTTCATATATTTTCATTTTTTGACCTTTTCTCATTATTTTTGTCCTTTGATATTTCTTTTAGGACATACCCTCTTTACATTTTTTAATTTTTAAAATATGGAAAACATTTGTAGAAAGAAAAGGTATGTACAATATTACAAGGCTTAACCTTAGTCATTCAAAATTATGACTCATATTCATATAGGGACCTAACAGTCGTTGCACTTGGGGATGACATCTTTTGAAAAGATGTCAAGAACTTTAAAGATCAGTAGCCTTCGAATTATTTCTGATGTTACCTAGCTAGGTGTCCTTCTATGCATCTGCATTATTGATACTTATGATAGTAAATATTTTAAAGCTTAAGGCCTTCTCCTCGAGCTTCAACTTCAAAGATTACCACCCAATCCAATCTAGGCTTTGTAAATGAAGTATGTACAACATGGAAAATGAAAATTAGTAACATGGTTCAAAGTAATGTTTTAGCATTCAACCATTCATTGGCCCACCTTCTGCATATGTACCATTAATTTCTCTCAGGAAGAAAGCATTATTTCTTCTATAAGAATAAATGACATAGGGACCTTTCCATAGGAAATAAAATTTCCCATGTTTACCTTTGTCTTCCCTCCTTCAATCCCACTTGAGCACCTTGTCACCAAGGTAGAAATCTTCAGCCTTGGTTCTCTTATAAAAAATATTTTTAGCCCTCTCCTACACAACTTGAGACCTGATATAGACCTCTTCTCTGGTTTGTTGTAGATGAATAGTTTGGTTGATTCTTCTTTGGACACTATTTGGTTCAACCTGCAATTCTTCAAGTATATTCATTAATAGTACTCCCAAATAGGATTGAAAGACAACTTCCATCCCATAAACTAGTTGATAGGGAGAAGTACCAATTTATTTTTTAGTAGTCAATCTATCTGTCGATAAGGCATTGACTAGCTTTCTATTCCAAGTTTTCTTATTGTCCTTTAGTAACTTTTTGATGATGTTTACTAGGCTTTTTTTTTAGGATTCTGTTAGTCCATTACCTTGAGGGTAATAGGTTGTAGAATGGCACATGGTGATATGATACTTATTGCAGAAATCTATCATTCTTTTGGATTTAAAGGTTGTTGCATTATCAGTAATGAGCTTAGCTGGACATCTAAATCTTGATAGAATATTGGTTTCAAGGAAGGTTATGAAAACAGTGTCTATGGCTTGCCTTGAAGGTATGACCTCTATCCATTTGGTGAAGTAGTCTATGGTTGTGAGGATCCATTTGTGCTCGGAAGATGAGGGTGGGTGGATTTAACCAATGAAATCTAAACCCCATTATTGAAAAGGTATTTCTACAGAGATTGGCTTGAGGGGTAAAGGTAAGAGATTTTTCTTCCCCTCAAAGATTTGGCATTTGTGACAAGAGGTCACAAATTTTTTGACATCAGCAAACAGGTAGGCCAGTAGAAACCATCTCTAAGGATTTTATCTACAGTGGTCTTCCAGTAAAGGTGTCCTCCATAGTCACCTACATGAAACTCTTGCAAAACTTTGTCAGGTTATTCTTTTAATAAGAAATTGATAAGAATACCTTCATGATCTCTCCAAAACAGAGCATTGTCTAATATACAAAATTTCAAGTATTTCATCTTTAAAAACATTCTTTTAGTCTTAGATAATTCAGGAGGAGCTTGTAAGTTTAGTAAAACATAAATAATATCAGCATACCAAGGTGATTCAATAAAAGCCTAGCTGGTTAGTGAAGTCACCATCTTCTCTTCATTACCTATTGTTGCAATAAAGTTTATATCCAACTCCTGACAGTTTGATTCAGCCATGAGCTTGGCTAAACCTTGGCCCTTGATTAACTTAGTAGGTTTGATTTCTATATCATACTCTAAAATAGTAGCAATCCACTTTCCCCTCTTTCCATCAGGACCATCCTGAGTTAGGATGTCTTTGACTACTGAATTTGGAACATAGGCTACTATATGAGAATATAAGATGTATACGCTAAAGTCCTTAATGGATTTGACTAAATCCAATTCTTGTTTTTCCATTATATTATATTTCAAGGGGGCATCTCTCAAGGCTTTGCTAAAGAAAGCAATGGGTTATTCATAGCCTTGGTCATTTTTCTGCAGTAAAACTACAGCAATTGTGTGCTCAGAAGCAAAGGAAAACAAGATGAAATCTCTGTCAAATTTAGGACTGATTAACATAGGTGTTTTAGTCAAGGCTAGTTTAATGTCTTCAAAGGATTTTTTAGCCTCAACAGTCCATTTTATGGTGGAGTCTTTTTTCAGCATGTTGTTTAGTGATCTAATTAACTCTGCCAAATTAGATATAAATCTTCTAAGAAAATTAATTTTTCCTAAAAAATCTTGCAACTCTCTAATGTTCCTAGGGTGTTGTATTTGCAGGATAGCTTCTATTCTCGTAGGGTCTATTCTTATACCATCTTTTTAAATTATGTGACCTAACAATTTTCCTTCTTCTAACCCAAATAAGGACTTTTGGGGGTTCAAGGAGATTCAAAATTTACTGCATTTAATAAAAACTTATCTTAGATGATCCAAATGTTGATTTCAAGTTTTGAAAATGCAATAATATCATATACATATATCACAAGGAAATCATGAATTCCTTTTGCAAACACTATATCCATAGACCTCTGGAAAGTGGCTCCTACATTCATTAGCCCAAAAGGCATTTTCACATACATAAATGTGCCCCAAGGAGTAGTAAAGGCAGTTTTGGGTTTATTATGAAACCAGCTCACAAAAAGATAGAAAAGAGAGATCCACGCCTTAGAATTCAGCCTCTTCGAGGGGGAAACCTCCTTTACATTACAAAAAATGAGAAATTCTTGGATGATTCAAATGATAAAACCTCCTTTCTATATATAGGAGTCTAAGGAGTCACAATATAACCCAGCCGACCTAACAATAATAATATAAAGCCACAAAAATAACAATAGATGGATTCTATGGGGCATAGTAATAACAATATGGGGACAATAGGGGCACAACAATATTAATAAGGGATACAACTACAATAGTAATGGGGTAATCACTAGTATTATAGGGACCCAACATGCCCCTCTCCTTCAAAAAAGTGTTGTCCTCAATGCTTCAGTAGTTCTGGATGCTTCTGTATAAAATTCTCATCCTCCCATGTGGAATCTTCAGCGGATAAGTTCTTCCACTTGATAAGATACTCTGAAATTGATCGATTTCGTAACTATCGAGTTCTTGTATCTGTGACTGCTTCTGGTTCCAATATAATTTTTCCTTCCTCAACAAGTTCTAGCAATATTGTTTGAACTGGGAGCTTTTCGCCTATAACCTTCTTTAAACATGAAACATGGAAACCTGGGTGCAATCGAGAAGCTGCAGGAAGCTCCAATTTGTATGCCATAGTACCAATCTTTTGCAACACCTTGTACGAACCATAATACTTTGGTGATAATTTATTATCCTTCTTAGCTTGCTTGAGGGACATTTTCTTATATGGTTGTAGCCGTAGGAATACCCAATCACCTACATAAAAACTTCTTTCGTTGCGATTGTTGATCTGCCTGTTGTTTCATTCTATACTGTGCCAACACAAGGTTATCCTTTAAGAGTTGGAGGACATGTTGTTGATGTTCAATGTGATGTTCCACTACTGCTTGAACCTTAGAATTTTCTCTTAAATATGATGTGATGGATGGTGGCTGATATCCATAAAGTGCCATAAATGGGGTCATTTTTGTTGCTGTATGGAAGGAAGTGTTATACCACCATTCAGCTAGAGGCAACCATTTGACCCATTGTGTCTATTTATCAGATACAAAGCAATGAAGATATCCTTCCAAACATTTGTTTACTATCTCAGTCTGCCCATCAGATTGAGGATGATAAGATGATCTATGAGCTAACTGAGTACCAAGACAAGAAAATAATTCTGTCCAAAAATTTCCAGTGAAAATGGGATCTTTGTCACTTACAATAATCTTTGGGTTTCCATGTAGCTTTTGAATTGTTTCCATAAATGCAGTATAAACTGTACTGGATTTAAATGGATGTGATAATGCACAAAAGTGTGCATACTTGGTAAGTCTGTCAACTACCACCATGATGACACTCTTTCCCTCAAACTTGGGTAAACCTGTGATAAAATCCATTGAAACCTCCTCCCAACATTTTCTTGGAATGGATAAAGGTTGTAATAGACCCGGTGTCTTAATTGTTTCAACTTTATTTTGTTGGAAAACCAAACATTCCACCACAAACTTTTGAATATCTGATTTAAGGCCCTCCCAAAAAAATTCCTTCTTAACCCTGTGGTATGTTTTTAAAAATCCTGAGTGCCCTCCTCAGGGAGAAGTGTGCAATTCCATAAGAATCCTTTGTTTTAACTAGGAATTCTTACAAAGGTATAAGCGATCTTTGTACCATAACGAATCATTTTTCCAACTAAATGTATCAGACGTACTGGAGTCTTGTTGTAACTTTCGAATAAATGCCCACACTTCTTCATCATTCTTCCATTCCTCCCTTGCTTCCTTTATCCAGTCTAGTTGGATAATAGAAATGGCACAAAACAATGCCTCCACATCCTCATCCTTTCTTGAGAGTGCATCTGCCACCACATTTTGCTTCCCTTTTTTGTAGATGATTTCAAAGTCATAACCCAACATCTTTGTGACCCACTTTTGTTGCTCTTCAGAAGATAATCTTTGTTCTAAAAAGTATTTAAGGCTATCATGATCCATTTTTACCTTGAAGTGTCTTCCCATTAGGTAGGGTCGCCATTTCTTAAGTGCATGGAGTATTGCCAACATTTGTGTAAAAACTTTCCCTTGATTGGACAACTTTCGAAAGCAATGGGTCTTTCATCTTGCATTAAAACAACACCAATTTCATTTCCTGAAGCATCACATTCCACAATAAAGGTTTTTGTGAAGTCTGGTGTAGCTAAGATAGGTGCTTGGCACATTGACCCTTTAAGACGCTCGAAGGCCTTTGTTGCTTCTCGAGTCCATGAAAATGCATCTTTCTTCAATAATGTTGTTAGAGGTGCTGCTATTCTCCCATAATTCTTAACAAACTTGTGATAATACCCTGTCAACCCGAGAAATCCTCGCAGATGCTTTATGGATTTGGGGATTTTCCATTCCTTAATGGCTTTAATTTTTTTAGGGTCTACCTTAACTCCTTCATGAGATACAATATGACCCAGATATTCCACCTCCTGTACTCCAAAGAAACATTTGGATCTTTTTGCATATAATTGTTTCTCCTCCAATAGTTGTAGCACCCTGTCAACATGTTCAACATGATCCTTCCAAGACTTGCTGTAGATTAGTATATCATCAAAAAATACTAACAAAAATTTTCTAAGGAATGGTTTGAAAGTGGAATTCATCAATCCTTGAAATGTTGAAGGTGCATTGGTAAGGCCAAAAGGCATGACCAAAAATTCATAATGACCCTCATGAGTTCTACATGCTGTTTTTGGAATGTCTTCAATCTTCATTCTGATTTGATGATATCCTGAACGAAGATCCAACTTGGTGAAGTAAATTGATCCATGCAATTCATCTAGCAATTCATCAATGACAGGAATGGGAAACTTATCTTTAATAGTGAGCTTGTTGAGCTCCCTATAATCCAGACACATGCCACATGATCCATCCTTCTTGTGCACCAATACTACTGGAGTAGAGAAAGAACTTTGACTCGGTTGAATTATACCAGCCTCTAGCATTTCTGCAACCATACGTTCAATTTCACTCTTTTGGACATAGGGATATCTGTACGGCCTGATGTTTGGAGGAACACTTCCTGGAATAAGATGAATAGCATGATCATGATCACGAATAGGTGGGAGACCTTTGGGAGTCTCAAATACCTTGGAATGATTGTCCAAGACTTTTTGGTGATCTGGAGAAATAGATGATTCCAATGTGGAAACATCTAGCGAACATAATTGTGCAATTACACATATTTGTTCCTTTTTTAGAAGCTTTGTCATACCGTTAGAGCTGATTATCTTTCCTGGATTCCCTGCAATACTCCTTAATTCAACTTCCTTTCCTTCCAACGAAAATTTCATGAAAATTTCTTGAAAATTAAAAGCTATTGTACCCGAGGATTGTAGCCATTGGACTCCTAGTACAACATCAGCACCTCCCATTGGAATGGAAAGCATTGGGCTAGTCAATACATATTCTCGCATGGATAGCTTGATATTATGGCACTTTGCAGAGAAATTTATTGTTCCTCCGTTTTCAACCATCACTTGACACTCTGGTGCTGGATATAAGAAGCAATTCAATTCTTTTGCTACCTTACAATGAATAAAATTGTGGGTACTTCCTGAATCAATCAACACTATTACCTTTTTCTTCTTGATTTGTCCTTCTATCTTGATGGTTTGAGGAGTGGTAATTCCTGCCAATGCATTACAAGATATGGTCGGATTCATTTCTTCTTTATCTAGGCTTTGTTCCTGGAGTATATCCTCTTCTTTTGACCCTTCTTGCTCCTTTTCTTCTTCCTCTTCACAATCTATGTAGAATAATTTCTTCTCAGCACACTTATGACCTTTAGTGTATTTGCTATCACAACTATAACAAAGTCCTTTTGCTCTTTTTTCTTCCAATTTTTGTGGTGTCAACCTTATAGGTTTTGGAAGACTAGGGGAAACAACACTTCCATCTTTATAGTTGTGAGTGGCATGCTTCCTGGTTGCCATAATTTTGCTTTCCATTTTTCTTTCTAACCTGAATGCCTTCTCTTATGAATCAGGTTCCCAAAAGCGAACATCGTGTTGGATATTATCCTTTAAAGTCCCTATGAACACATCAATCCTATGCTCCTATGGAATATTTTTTACCCTTATGTTCAATTTTTGAAACTCCTCAATGTGCTCCATTATTGAACCCTTTTTTTGAGACTTATCAATTGGCTAAAAAAAGTGTTGCTTTTTGTATCCTCATAATGTGCAGTCAATTCTTTCGTAAAAATTGCCAAGTGATAATGTGTTTATGAGAGCAAAGCCATTGATACCATACAAACTGATTTGGTTCCAAATATAATGTTTCAATATGTACCTTTTGTGTGTTTTGCACATTATTGAGATAAAAAAATTGCTCCATTTGTAATATCCATGTTGCGGGATCCTTGCCATCAAACATCCTCATATCAATTTTTGGAATATGGTGGATCTTAGATCCAACATTAGAGTCTATGGAATCATGATTAACATTTCTTTTGTTCTCATCATGAGTTTCCTTTACTACCCTTTCACCATTAGTGACCATTTCTTGTAGCAACTTATTCATATTTATCTTCAATTCTTCCATCTTATCATCCATGCCATCAATTTTAGCATCCATGCCATTCATCTTAGCTTCCATGCCATCCATCTTAGCTTCTACAACTTTCTTTGAACAATCCATATTAGCTTCTACACCTTTCTTTAAACCATCCATCTTAGCTTATACATCTTTCCTTAAACCATCCATCTTAGATTTTGTTGTTTTTTGTGCAAGTGACACTTGTTGCACTTGGTCTCGTAATTTTGATATATCATGTTGCATTTCTTCCTCTTCTTCATAATTCATGCTAGATATTTTAGGTTTCTTACTAGGTGTTTGAATTTTCTTTCCTCGGGACATCAATTACCTATTGAAACTAATTTTTCAAACAAAACTTATGAAAAAATTAAAAAGAAAACTACACACCTTTTTTCACTTTATAGAAGCTTGATATTGAATCTGATGTATCTCTGCAATTTCAGATCATCCAATTCTAAAATTGTGACCTATAGTAGCCCTCTGTGTTATATTTCTAATGCCACCAATCTGATCCAAGTTGGATTCTCCAAGAAAGCGTTATGCACAATCTCCCAAGATGACCTGATTATAGACTAGTTCAGTAGAGCGAACTTGTACGACGTTCCACGAGTCACTGTTTCGACCTTTGGATCTGAAAAAGATACAAAAGAAAATATAGTTTGTCCTCTTTCTGTACCTTCTTACGAAATTTCAATCTGATGCTCAAAGAGAAAGTTATGATGATTTTCCCCAGGTCACCTGTTTGGAATGTAATTCAGGAGTCTACAAAAAGACCAACTTCCTTAGATCATATCTCCGCAAATATAGCGTAAAAAGATCTAAAATTTGGACCCAAGATTTAGAGTGATCTCTTCTCAAATGGTTTTTTTTTTAACTTCTGAAACGTTGCAGAAAAAAAGTTATAGCGGAAATTCCATGATGACCTGTTTGGAGTAGCGAAACCCTAGAATCCAAAGCTCTGATACCAAATGTTATGAAACCAGCGCACAAAAAGATAGAAAAGAGAGATCCACACCTTAGAATTCAACCTCTTCGAGGGGGAAACCTCTTTCACATTACATAAATGAGAAATTCTTGGATGATTCAAATGACAAAACCTCCTTTCTATATATAGGAGTCTAAGGAGTCATAATATAACCCAGCCGACCTAAAAATAATAATATAAAGCTACAAAAATAACAATAGAGGGATTCTATGGGGCACAGTAATAACAATATGGGGACAATAGGGCCACAACAATATTAATAAGGGATACAACTACAATATTAAGGGGGTAATCACTAGTATTATAGGGAGCCAACAAGGTTGGTCATTAGGATGAACCAAGATTTGATTATAACCAGAAAACCCATCCAACAATGAGATTTTGGTTGATGCAACTACTCTTTGTAAAATGTGGTCCATTTTGGGGAGAGGGTAATTGCCTTTTACTGACACTTTGTTGAGGTTTCCGAGATCTACCCAGATTCTAATCTCACCAGTTTTCTTTCTAGTTGGCACCAAGTCTTAGACCAAATCAAAAAATTTGGTTGGTGCAATTATTTTGGCAGCATACATCCTCTAAATTTCTTTTTCAATTGCAGGTAATAAGACAGGATTGAACCTTCTCAGCTTTTTTTTGAAAGTTTTTTTATTTTCTTTAATAGGAATTGTGTGCTGGATGATGCTGGTGTCATAGGATTTAAGGTCCTCATAACTCCAAGCGAAGACATCCCGAAATTCTTTCAAAAACTCAATGTATTCCACTTTTTCAGTTGAAGGTAATTATTTTGAAAGTTTGATCAGTTTAGGATTTTCATTGGTGCCTATATCACATTCCTCTATATCAGATATTGAAGGTTCCATTTTAGGTTTCCTAGGAACATAATTTGAATCAAATGAATCTTCGAGAGGGGTTAATCCCTTTGGTAAGAAATTATCCTTGACATTAATTACTTCGGTTTCTTCACTGATTATTTCATCAATCTCAATTTTCTCCAAGTTATCTACATCTAATTTGGTAAATTTGGCTGGGTTGAGTCTCTCTAGTTCATCACCTTCTATCTCACCCTTAGTGTCAGGATCTATTGATGTATCAGTATCTATATTGTTATTTACAAACTCTTCTTCTAAAAGTAAAAAGTTATTTATCTATTTGTCATCAGAAAATATTTTCCAATTCTTCAAATTATCGGGAATTGCAGGTCTATGCCTAACTTCAGCAGTGTACTGATGGTTAGGTTGGAAAGGTAATTTTTAGGTGCTGGAAAACATTACTAAACTATGGGCTTGCATATTTTGTTTTCTAGGGATCACTGAAAGATTTTTTTCTAGGAAAGTGTTAAGTATTTCTACAATTGTTCCCCTATAATAACTTAATCTAGGGTCCTTTGTCATATATACAACATCAATATGTTTTATAATTAGTTTAGAGTCTCCCATGGCAGAAACTCTTTTAGCTCCTAGATTCCTAACTAATTTAAGACCTAAAATTAATGCTTCATACTCGGCCATATTTTTGGTACATTTAAAATTCAATCTATATGCATGGCCTTCTGAGTGATTATTTTCCAAATTATATATCCACACTCCTGCTCCTACTCCTAACCTATTGACTGACCCATCAAATTCTAGATGCCATAATATCTCATGCTCATAATTTTCACTATTTGGTGCAACAAATTTTTCATTATTTATAGCAATTTGACCATCTTGTTCATTGAACAGTTTTGTAGTCTGGTCAGTTTCATTTTGTGTAGAAATTGCAATTTCTTTTGGTTTTGTATTAGTACTGTCTAAAAAAATTTCTTGTGTTTGATCAACATTATATAGGATAAAAGAATCTATATTTGAGTGTATGGAGTAGATGGGAAAGTTTTGAGGTCGATCTTGGCTACTTACCATATATTTCATTAAGGTTTCATGGTATAGTTTCTTAGGTTGTCCAAAAACAAAGATTGTTGCATATGACATATCTAGTTGCAAGGATCCCTAAAGTTTGACTCCCCATGATCTGGATAACAACATGCCATACTTTGGTGGGATGTCAACAACTACAATATCCATAAGGATGCTTTTGGTAGGATATTGGACTAAAGTGACACACAGGTCTTTGATCAATCTTAGACTATGTACCTGACTAGAGTCAAATGAGAATAAGTCTTTGCAAGGCCTTGTAATGTCTAGGTTTAATTTCTCCATCAATGATTTGGGCATTAAGTTGTGAGAGGCCCTAGAATCCAACATTGCATTGTGTGGAATTTTGTCATGGATACTAAGGCTGATGTAAAAAGGTGGAACTCCTCCTTCTAATGGTTTTCCATTAAAATCTGGACCAAATATGAGTTCCGATTGGTCATCAAACAAGTTGACTGAATCCTCATTTTCAAAAAAAATTTAAGGTTTGGTTTATCTATGATTTGTAAGTTTCATTCTTTATTAGTTCTGTTAAAGGAACTGAAATCTTTAGCTTTTCTATCTCTACTCCTAGATTGAATGGCAAAGAGACATTTTTCTATTTGAAGGTTTTGAATTTTCATAGCAGGGACTTGAGTAGGCTTGTCTTCTTTTCCTTTATTGGGGACCTCCTTAGGTGGATTTTCAAATATGATGTTTTGAGCTTTGTCCATTGGTTCCTTAGGTGGAATTGAAGTGGATGGTGAATCAATAGAAGGTTGATCAGAGGTTATGTCTACAATTGTGGGGCCAGAAGGTTTTGGATTTTCCCTAGAGATAATTTGGAGGATTTTTGAAATAGGGGCTTCTTTTATTTTCTTGGGTTGACTTCGTACCATTTTCTTGGTTTGGTTAGGGACATCAACATTCTTTTTGCTTCTTAGATTATACCATTTATGTACTTCAAAGATGGCAGAATCATATCCTTTTTTGTAATCAAATGATTCTCCAGACTATATTTGTAATTGCTACAACATATATAGTTGTTGCTCATCTTGCGTTAGAAAACCAGTGTCCTCATCATTTACTCCCATTAGGTTAATTTGTGTATCTTGTTCCTGATCTTCTGGATGGGATGTATCTGCATAATTTTCTTGAAACGGAGGCCTAATGTTTTGATCCAGTCCATCTTTCCCAATGTTTTGGTTTTGGCTTTTCCCAAAATTTGGGTTTCTAACTAGAAGCGCTTGTTGGTTATCCCATTGAGGTTTCCTTTCTATGTTCTCTATTCTATCCATTAGCTTTTCCATACTTTTGGCTAAACTATCTAGTTTAATGTCAGAGGGTGATGCTTCATCCTTTGAAGTTCCTCTCCTTTCATTTATAACTCTAGCCCTCTTAGCTAACAAATTAGCTTCTACACTAAGAGCTACACTTTGCATTTCTTCTAATGTTGGGGGGTTTCTTTCCCTAAGTTGGTATGCCATATCTGTGTCAAAACCATCAGGGAACTTTATTAATGCTAAGTCAGGTGGGGGTCTAAGATTAACTGGGATGGCATTATATATATTATTGAATCTAGTGTAGTAAACTTGAATAGTTTCATTAGGTCCTCTTCTAATATTCTCATATTCTAAAAGGATTTGTAGGGGATACATTTTATTTTCCCATCTGTTCAAAAATTGTTGGTAAAATGCATCTAAACTATCAATAATATTATCAGGCAATGCTCTAAACCATTTCCAAACATCACCAACTAAAGCCTGGGCAAAGAGTCTCATTTGAACATTATCTTGTCAATCTCATGCAACTCAAAGTAATTTGTTATCTAGTTGACATGTTGTTGTGCAGTGTAATGTCCTGTGCCATCAAATTGAACAATTTTACTTTGGTAGTCTGCTGGCATAGCACCAAGTTGGGCAGGTAAAACAAGAGGAGCATATCTATTTGCCATGGCTGTAAGCTGGGAGGGGCTAAGATGTGGGGTTGAGGTACTTGGAGATGATGCAATAGTGGATGAAGAACCAGGACTAGTAGATGATGAATGAGTAATGATAGGTTGGTGAGGGAGTGTAGGTATAAATGGTGGTGAATAATGGACTTCAGAAGGTATTATTGTTGAAGTTGAAGGGAACAATGGTGAACTCAAAGTAATGGACAATTGTTCAAAAAGCTCAAGTGTTGTGGCAGTATTAATGGATGATTGTGGAGATTTCAGAATGTATTCGTCAATGGATTTGTTGGCTTGTTGAACTTCAAGGTCTGCAATAAAATTAGGATCTATAACAGTTTCACTGAGTGCATTTCAGATTTTGTTTTAAATAATGAATGTTCAAATGACACATCAAAGGGAAGTTCTTCTAAAAATAACCACTCATCAGGACATGAACTAGCTTCAACTAATGGTATCTGGCTAACTAAACTTTCTTCTTTTTTGATTTTCTTGGAATTAGGTTAGGATTATCAACTACTGGGGTAGGCTTTGGATCTGGATTAGCCCTAGTAAAATGAGTCTTCCTAGAAGCCAAATTTTCAAATTTTTTAATTGTTTTTGGGAGATTTTTTTGAGATAACTTCTAACAAATGACTTTAAGAGGCTTAGAACGTAGATTTAGAATTTTCTTAAAGCTTTATTAGGACTGAGGATTTGATTTCACCAGTATGGTCGCCACTATGTTATCACTTAGAATTTTCTCTAGAAGATATTAGAAGAAAGAAAATGGCCTAGGTAACCACAAACCAACTTTTGGGCATAGGATCTAGCCAACCTAGGCTCAAAGAGGGCTCTCTCTATGTGATTTAGCTTTGTTTGCTGGGATTTCAGATCACGGGGATTTTTGATTTGTCTTGAAGATTGGATGGTTGGATCCTTAAAACAGATGGATAAAATGATGTCTTTAGACCATTGGGCTATGGAGTCAACAGAAGGGTAGCCGGACTGGATCAACTCACTAAAGGGAATGTTTAGAGGGCAAGCTAGTAGAGTAAAGTGTAGGTCTTTGGAACAGGAGGGTGAAATGGTTTTAATTAGGGTGATAGAGCACTTAAGAATTCTAAGACCTAGATATAAATGAGGAGTAGAGGGTATTCGAAACAAAGGGAAAATAAGAATCCTTTGATATAGATTAGCAAGAAACAACCTAAACTAAGGAGCAATTAAGAATTCCTTAACTTAGATATCAGTTGAAAACATTTAAATGCCTAACTGTTAAAACATAGTGTAATTAAACAAATTCTGAGATATTGTTCCAGTTATAGCATTCAAATTTAGAAATACATTAAAGATTGTGGAAAATCTTTAAGAAAGATAACAACAACATGAGAAAATACTTGTCTGCACTTCGCTTCACACATGAATCCTGTGAAATATCTTGTCTTTATTCATCAATCTAGCTTGTTGGCCCAGTTAGTGATACAATAGCTTTACCGGCTTTTGAACAATAAGTCTATAGAAATGTCTAAGAATCCACCCCTACATACTTCGAAATATGAAGTATTTATACAAAAATTATTATAAAATATCTCAAACTAACTTGAGATTTAATCTAGTAAATGAAGATATCTTTGGAAAGAAGATGTAGACAACTGTTGAGCTGCTTTCATGCTATCCCATTTATTTGGTATACTATTGGCCTTTATGGTTTGGTTTCTAGCCGTTTATGCTCTTTGCTGTTTGAATCTTTCATGTTGGAGGCTTCATTTACTTCAGGCTTTCATCTGATACTCTTTTACTTTCATGACCTGTCTTTATCCTTTACTGTGTTTTTAGTTTTACTGTACATTTTAACTATCTACTGTGTGTTTCAATAGTATTTTATTTAGTTTTTATGTGTATCAACATCTACTAGTGGATATCAGTCAAGTTTTTGTATGTTTTATCTGTTTGTCTTCTAACTGTATACTCTGTCTGGTTCCTTTGTTTTGACAATCAATGCTTATGTGTGAATATTTTCTTCTCTTTTCTATGTATAATTGTCTTCTTCTTCTAAATATAGGTTTTTAAATAGATTTCCTTTCGAGTCTTGGAGTAAACAAGTTTTGTGACTAGTATCAAAATTGTTTATCCAAGCTCTAGTCTTTTGCTAATTACCTACAAAATACAACAATCATTAAGAAAACATAGGTTGGAAGGAAAGGAAATTGATATTGCAACGGGATGTCTGGGGAAGGAGTCATGGAAATGATTTGAAATTATTCAGAGGTTGAATTGTGTTGCAGAGGTTCATGGTAGTGCCAGAAGGGTTTGATAGGTTTTACTGTGAAACAAGGCAAAAGGAATGAAAACGAGGGTTTTCAGGGTTTTAATGGGAAACTTTTTAAATTTGGCGCAGGATTAGTTAAGTGAACAATGAGTGGTTTCTCAGGTTAAGCGGAGAGGCGGTTTCCCAGGCTAGTGCACCACTTATGTAGGTTGGGTGGTATTTCAGAGGGGTCACTCGATCTACTCCAGAGCACGACACGTAGTTGGGGGGGGGGGGGGGGGGGGGGGCGCGGAGAAAACCACTTTATCAGGTGGGTAACAGTCGGCCATTGGGCACGGCCGATATGGCTGTGGACCGTTGGAAGAAGGGAAATATGATCGGATGACAGTAGGGCGAGGGAGGTGCACAGGTGATAAGAGCATGGGTTTCGGGGGACCGAAGGCTTTAATCCCCAACGATTTGTGATTAATTTAATACTTAATCACGTGATTAGTTGATCAGGCGGGGTTTAATGATGGGTTTTACTTATTTTGTTGGGGTAAGGGGTAAACTGTATAGTTGTTATCAAAAATAAGGGTTGGGATATTTATTTAAGTGATTTATTTAATATACAGGGATAGGTATATCGGGAATTTATATAATTAAATTAAAAATTAATGTGAAATGTGATGAGCAGAGTGGGTATATCTTTAAGTATAAATGTAAATGTAATATTCACATGCTTTATTTACATATACTCAATACTTGGGATAAGATGCTTTTGTGGGTTTTTTGAATGAAAAGGGCTTTAACATGGAGTTGTTTTTACTTTTGCTAGGCAAAAGAGTTTTAACCTTAGGAAAAGGGGTTTTATTAGGGTAATGAGGGAGAGATGAATTTTATGAAGGGGATACTATCACTTGATGTCCTTAAGTCACTAAGCCGAGGGTTCAGTACCACCAAAAATCATAAAAATGCTCTGAGCCTCTTTGACTTGAAAGATTTAAAGTGCTAGGCATACTTGGGGGTAGGAAATTAGTAAGGGGAAAAATGAATGACGGGGAGTTAATCACATTAACTTATAAACCTTTGTTTTTCTTTCACAGTTGATCATACATATTGAAATATGTGTCTAAGCATGATGCATGTGTTTTGATCCAATCAACTTTGTAGTTCATCAACCTTTCTTCTACTTACCCATTTACCTATTCTAACATCTTTCTTCATTTATTTGGGTGCATTTAGGCTAGAAAACCCTTACTCTATCTTTTCTTTAATACAAAAAACTATCTATTTCTAACCTTATATCATCCAAGGGCTCATATCAAACTGATGAACTCCTTTTATTTTCTCTACCTATCTAATGATCTACGAAGATTAAATTGTTTGGTCAGATTTTATTCTCTAAATATAAACATAAAATTTAAAGCATGATACAATCAAGATTAAACAGTTTGATTACCATGGATTGTGGCATAAATAACAAGCTACACACAATCATTATTATGCATAAAAGTAAATAGTAGTGGCATTTAGACTTGCTCACTTTCATGGTCTCTTTTTGTTTTTTGGGGTTCATATATTTTCGTTTTTTGACCTTTTCTCATTCTTTTTGTCCTTTGATATTTCTTTTAGGACATACCCTCTTTACATTTTTTAATTTTTTAAATATGGAAAAAATTTACAGAAAGAAAAGGTATGTACAATATTACAAGGCTTAACCTTAGTCATTCAAAATTATGACTGCTATTGGTATAGGAACCTAACAGAACCCATATACTAATCTAAATGATGTTTTCCCTCTCATCTTCTTACATGTAGTCCTATAAGCCGATAGTACTGTAGGTATGCACACATCCAAGTAATTTCGTTTCGCATTGCAGATCTTCCTCAATGCGTTCTCCAAAATCTTATTGAAGGCTTCAACAATTCCATTGGCCTGTGGGTGATACAATGTACTCTTCTAATGGTAGACCTGGAATTCTTCATTCAACACGCTGATCGTTTTGTTCAACAAGTGCGTACCTCTATCACTCATCAACACTTTCATGCAACCAAATTTGGTTAAGACATACTCAAGCAAAAACTTTGTTGCCATAGCCCCTGTACAATACTTAATCGGCTATGCTTCCTCCCATCTGGTTAGATATTCTATAGTGGTGATGATATAGCATGCACCTGTTTTCTTTCCTGGGGGTTGAATTGGCCCAATGAAATCAATCACCCATTTCTCAAATGGCCACAAATATACTTGAGGATGTAATGGAAATTCATCACTTTGCGATGGTCTGCCAGTTGTTTGACATGCATCGCATGCCTTACAATATGCTTTGAAATCCTTGTGCAGCATTGGCCACCATAAACCTACACACAAATATTCTATGCAGTTGCCTTACCTACATAATGACCTCCCATAGCTCCCTCATGAGCTTCAACGAGAATGCTATCCTGTTCAAAATCTAGCACATATCTTCACAATATTGCATGTGCACCCATGTTATACAAATGTCCCATAAAAACTAAAAAAGATATCATGCGCACTATGAATTCCTTCTTTAGTTGGCTCATATATCCTTCTAGTGCCATCTTGGTAGTCAAGAAGTGAATAATGTATGAAAAATGATTATCTACTACATGCACCGCAAAGTGTTGCGCATTTGACAACCCTTCCTCAAGATTATTAGGCTCCTATCCTATTTTGACTCATAACAGATGGTCAGATCTTGCATTTAACCTCCCTGGCTTCACAATGACTTCAAAGTCATACTCCTGAAATAATAGCAACCATCTATAGATCTTACCCACCAACACAAGCTTATTGACTAGGTATTTCAAGGCAGAATTATCTGTGTACATCTTGAAATGCCCTCCTAAAAGATAATGTCTAACTTTTTGCAGTGCGTACACCATGGCCAATCCTTTGCTCTCAGTCATCGAATAATTCTTCTCAACCTTCGATAATTTCCTACTTGCGAAAGCTATAGGATGGTCATTTTAACCTTCACCGGCCCGCATTAACACTGCACCCAACGCAATGCAAGAGGCATCCACATGTATGTGAAACTCATTTTTCCAATCAAGGAATAACAAGATAGTCGCAGTGACCATCTTTTATTTCAATACATCTAAGTTGCACTGACATTCTTCATCCCAGCAAAATGTTGCATACTTCTTCAACCGTTTCTCCATGGGCACAGTAATTTGAGCATAAGCTTTGATAAACTTTCTATAATATCCCGTATGTCTTAGCGTCGTGCACAACTGCTCGATGTTCCTTGGCACCTCCAAATTCACAATTACTATAATCTTTGCAGGATCCACCATCAATCCTTTCTGGCACACCATGTGACCCAACAAGATCTGAAAAGGAACACAAATTTGCATTTCTTCAAGTTCAAAATGATCTGGTATCTGCGACACGATATCCAACATCAGGCGCATACTTACTACATGGCGCTTTACTAATCCAAACACAAGCTAGTCATCAAATAAGACTTCTAGGAACTTATGAATGAATTCCTTGAACACTGCTATGACTACGCCGGAAAATATCGCAGGTGCATTCTTAAGCCCAAACGACATCACAATGTATTGAAATCAACCCCACCCATCGCGAAGGTTGTTTTGCTCCTATCCTCTAGTGGGATCTTGATCTAAAGATACCCAAAAAATCCACCACTAAAGGAATAAGCTTCCCACCCCCAACATTTTCTAATACTTCATCTGTAAATGGCATTGGGAATGGGTTGTGGAAACATGCATCATTAAGCTTCTGCAGATCTATGCAAATCCTTATTTCTCCTTTTTGCTTCTTCTCCTGAACCACCATCGGGCTCACCCATCAGATTCTTCAACCAATTCTATGAAGCCTGCCTCCAACATCTTATCTAGCTCTAGGCAAACCTTTTCCTTGTATTTAGGATTAAATCAATACAACCTCTGTTTAATAGGTTTCCCTCTGGCTTTAGAGTGATCTTCATAACACCCAAATCGCCAACTACGCCCTTCAAATCCAAAAATTTAGTAAGGAAGAGATCCTGGTATTTGCGAAGTAACTCAACAAATTTATCCACAACAGCATCATCCCAATAATCTCAAATCTTTGCAAACTTCGGTTCTAATTCAGTGCCAATGTTTACTTGATTTGTCTTGAATGACACAGTGATGTCCTGGTTTTTTATCTGTGGGCCTTTAACTTCGCGATGCCCTTTTGCCTCTGGAATATTAATGTTTCTAGGATATTCATCTTCATCTTCAGCAGTCACATTATAGCATTCTAGCGCATGGCAGAGCTAGGTGCTCCAATCTAGTTGGGTCCATTCCTTAGGTTCCACTGCCATTCTGAAGATGACCGCCTTAATCTCCTATAGAGATTGATTGATGTTTGCGAAGCCATATTCAAATTTGAACGTCAATAAGAACCCTTCCTCAATATATCCCACTTCATGGTGCCATGGCGGAGCTCCGTTTCCAAATACCAGTTCATGGGAATTGTATCCAAAGTATGGAAAAATATGTGTACCCACTCTGGCTGTGGTTCAGTCCCCCATGCTTTATTCCATTTTCCTAGGTGATCGCGCAGATCATTCCTTCCATTATATCTCTCAGTCAATCTAGTGATAGGATGCCCAAACCGTAACCTCATCATTCTTCTATAATCACGTCATCTAACAAAGCTATCCTTATGCATTCCCCACCATCGTGCAAGTGTAGTGCACAGTGCTAATTCTAAATCTTGGAAATAGTGATCCTCAGGGACTTCACGCTCAAATTCATCCAAAAACTTATCTACATCAGTTAAACCATCATAATAGATTAGTTTCCTTACCTCCGATGAAACAGAGTGCAGCGACTTCATCATCATATTGCATCGCAGTGTAGATACTTCATGCAAATGATTCTGCCAATGCTCCAATTCTTCATCTGAATCAAAGGTATAGGAACTCTCTTGGTCCAATGCAATCCATCCATTTGTCATTGGAATGATCCAATGTTGATCTCGCACTGTTATTTTGTAGATGTGATCTAGTTCATCCTCACTTTCTTCATAATCACATACTGGTTCAGTATATCACACCCCTTCTGCATGTTCCAATGGTACTAAAAATCGAAGCGATTTTCTTTCAAACGACATTTTCCTCTCCTTCAAATTGATGATCCCATTCATATCAATGGCCTAGTCAATTCCCAAGAGCACAGGGTATGGATTACTTTCATCGATGATCTCTATAACCTCAAAGTCGACCATCGTGTTCATACCTTGTATATCAATGGTTACTCCATATAATCATCCCATAGGGATGATTTTCAGCTGGTTCACCATCCTGAGCTAAATTAGAGACCACTACAGTGCATGTCTCCCCATTCTCTCCCATGTTTATTTTGGTAATGCATCCGCATCAGACCCAAGATCCAAGATGACCTGGTCCATCTCGTAATCCCCTATCTGCACGGTTAGCCTCATCTCGCGCCCCGTTTGTGCCTTATGTTTTCCAATTTTCTTGACCACCCGGTGTCCATCATGGACCTTCCCTTTGCTGGTGCATTTGTTTATTAATTCTTGTAGGCCTTCCACGGCTTTGCTACCACACAACAATTTTATGCAGGTCTCCAAAAATGTAATAAGTATAGAGGGATCAACCTCTGTAGATGTGATGGTTTCTTGCACCTTGTCCTGGCTTTGTGAGGTGGAGGCCTCAGTGAAGCTTTTCTTGGCTTCCATAAATATTTCCTTAGAATGATTTAGATCAAAGCCAACTTCCTTCTTTGGGGCTTTGCAGAACCATCCTTCTTCTTCAGGATGCTTACCCTTATCATCGCCAATTGTTATTCCACTTCTTAGCACTATATTCACACTTTGATCCTTATCATGGGGCTCAACTCCCATCATCTATAAGTTCTACATAGCCTGTTGAGGTTATGCTTTCTTCTCTTGCATTTTAACTATCATCACTGGGCATTCTTCTATAGTATATTCAAACTAGTTGCAATATTGACATGACAAGTGTGTCTGATTCTAACACTCTCGTGCATAGTGTCATGGTTGTCTGCAGTTGTAGAGATAATCTAACCATGGCCTCTACTAGGCCCTCCTCCTCCTCAGCCCCATCTGCGTCCCTGATAACCTCCATGCACTCCTCTAGCACCCTGCTCTGGAGGTTGAGTTTCTACATTCATCCAGTATGTAGGTGTTCTTTCCATCATCAGCTCATAGCTACAATAGTGGCGCTCATTGTGGCCCACCGATTTGCAGAAGTTACATAACAATTGTTGTGGTGTCTAGACAAACTTTTGAAGTAAATGAAAAGTATCTATTGCATGTTTCCCAGTAACCTGACAAATAGCACACCATAGTGCATCCCCCATGCTCGGCCCTACTGGGGCTTTTGGCTTCAGGGGAATTAGCCCCCCTCCTGTAATATAATTCGCGTACATAGGATAGTGATCTTTATCGTGCCCCTAGATCTTGCATTTCAGACACCACACTTCCGGGCAGACTTTTGGTTTGGCCTCCTTATCTTTCTTCAAACTCTTTAGTTTTAGGTGTAGGATTTGTAACTGAGAGTGGATTTGTTGTACCACCAAGGTTGCATCCTGAATAAGATATGCATGCAACCTCATCGCAATTTCCTAGGCTCTTGCTTATTTTCCTATCTTTTGTTGTGGTAAAGAAATTCTCAGGTGGGGCAAAAATGAAGCTATAAACCATTCGCAATGCTCACTATTGTTGAGTTGCATGTTAGATTTTCAAACCATTTGTTGGCTTAGGGGGTCCTGACCCAGGCTCAGAGTTAGCTGAGCCAACCAACAAAACCCTACACTACTGGCCCTTTCAGCAATAACCCACGTAGTGCAAGCTACAGTCTCACTCGAAGAAGTATGGGGGATGCAAGAACCAAGTTTCTACATCCAAAGACTAGTGTGATGTCTTCAAGTACCTTAGATCTACCTTCACACAGATCAACAAACTCTTAGGACACGTTGTTGTAACTCCATTAAAATTGCCTTCATACATTTGTGAAGGTCTACGATCTGTCCTTGCAGACCTTTAACGTTAAATTAGCCTACTTACATGCATCAAATAACAATCCTAAATTAGGGTTCATGTAGATTTACTTAAGTTATTAATAAACATTAGAGAATGCATCTGATTCTTCACGAAAATACTTAAACATACATTGCATACATCATTCACACTTATTAAAGAGAATAGAGCCACACTTAATCAATATTCCATAAAACACATTATTCTGTGACATCATATAACACTAACAAAAATAACACAAATACATAATAATTCTTCATAAACTGTCTTTATTGATCTTCAATTCAAGGTTACAAACTCAAACTATCTTGTGCACATAACTACAGGGATCTGCACACCCAACTACACTCATTTGTAGAGCCCTTCTTCTACCTTACCCCCTTCTCTTTGCTATCACTTCCTGTTCATCATGAATTATTATCCAAAAACATGCCTTAGACTCTCTAAGACACACCTATTTATAGCCTTTTTCATCCAATGCCATGGTCTGCAGACCATGGGTGGATATGAAAACTGACTCAAACTTTACATAAAACGTGGGGCTAAACCCCTTTGACTCCTACTCATCTACGCACTCTGCATCCACAAATCATGGAGACTTCACATTAGTTACAAAACTGTATCAAAAATTGGGTTATCTTAACCACAAAACTGACCTAGGGGACCCCATCCCAACAATTCAATTTTTTGAAGTCCTCAATGTGCTCCATCATTGAACCCTTTTGTTTGAGATTTATCAATTGGATAAAAAAGTTATTGCTATTTGTATCCTCATGATGTGCTATCATTTATTCCATACAAATTTCCCAAGTGAAAAATTGTTTATGAGAGAAAAGCCATCGATACCATACAAACTTATTTGGTTCCAAATATAAAGTTTCAATGCATAACTTTTGTGTGTTTTTCACATTATGGAGATCGAAATATTGCTCCATCTGTAGTATCCATGTTACAGGATCCTTCCCATCAAACTTCCTCATATCAATATTTGGAACATGGTGGGTCTTCAATCCAACATTAGAGTCTATGAAGTCATGAATAACATTTATTTTGTTCTTATCATGAGTTTCCTTTACTACCCTTTTTCCATTAGTAAGAACTTCGTGTAGCAACTTTGTCAAATTTGTTTTCAAATCTTCCATCTTGCCTTTAATTTTTTCTTCTATACCATCCATATTAGCTTCCACAACCTTTGAATTCTTTCAAACTATTTTTTCAACCAAACATATGCAAAAAATTAAAAAATAATACACACCTTTTTTCACTTTGTAGGAGCTCGATATTGAATTTGTTGTATCTCTGTAGTTTCGAATCTTGAACGTCTAAAATTGCATCTTGTAGTAGCTCTCTGTGTCCTCTTTCCAACCTCGCAAGTCTGGTCAAGATTGGATTCTCCAAGGAAGAGTTATGCTACATCTCTTAGGATGACCTAATTATAGCTTGGTTCAGTAGAGCGAACTTGTACAAAGTGCCAGGCATCACTATTTCAACCTTAGGACCTGAAACTGATACACTAAAAACTATAAGCCGCCCTCTTTCTGTAACTTTTTACAAAATCTTAATCTGATGCTAAGAGAGAAATGTTGGAAATACTAAGGGGGGGTGAATCAGTATTCCTTTCAATTAGTATTATTATTAGTGTTTGTACAATGATAGCAGTAAACAAAAGGAACACAAATGCACACAATTTTTAAGGTGGAAACCGCCTCCAGGACAAAAACCACATGAAAAATTTTCTAATAATTCTTTAATATTCAACTCCAATTGAAAAAGAAATCTCCAACTTCCTAGAATCTAGAAAAGCATTCTTCTCCAACTCCCACTTGATGGAAGCTCCAACGCCTGAGATTCTTCAGCAGTCAACTAAACAGATGCCCCAACACCCAATGAGCTACAAGTCACCCTAGTACCACCCTACCACCCTGAATTTTTAAAAGGCTTGAACTTGTTGGTGACTTCATGCACTAGCCTAGCACCACCCTACCACCCTATAGAAGAATAAAAGAATAATGGACCCCGTACCAAGGACAATGGTCCACTTTACAATGATATAGAATGATGTAGAAGAAGAAGGCACACTAGACCATAACCTCAACTATGACACAACCACTTAATGATGATCCTAGACCTCCTGACACTACCTCTTCACCTCTTGGAAGATAGACACTTGTACAACTTATACAATGATGTTTTATAATGAATTTGTACAATGATACTTTTACAATGAATGTATGCAGTGCTGCCCACTTGAAGAATTCATGTGGTGAACTTCTTGCTGTTGTTCTACAGCTTCATTGCTTCTCTTGTCATGCTATGCTTTCTCACTCTTCAGAACATTATATTATGCATTGAGTATTCTCTTGATGAATATATAATACCTACAAAAGGTCTTTAAGGAAATACCCATGACATGATAATATAAAAACTTACTGTTAAAAATGGAAACAGGAAATGCTAAAAATAGCATTGTTATAAATAGCATTTTAGGATATACTCCAACTCTGTTGGAAATAGAAAAAAATAGAATTTCTATAAATATCATTTCAGGATATATTCAATTTTTGATTTGTCCTTGAATCAAAATTAATAATTAAAATTTGAATTTAGTCTTACTAGCTATTTGAAAAATAATTAATTAATTCATCTTGAGTTAATTAGTTGGAGAAAATCAAACATGAAGTCTATGTGAAGACATGCAATAGATATCCCTTTGATTGAGGAAGTTATCCCTTGATTAAGGAGATACGGATGAGTTGTATTTGAGTTGTAATTAGTTAGCTCAGTTAACTGAGTTAAGTCCAGATAAATTAGTTCCAAACAGTTGGAGGAACTAATTGTGAGTTCAGTTAGTTAATGCATGCATGCATGTAACTAGTGTTCTCCAGATAACTAAATATTCTCTCATAAATAACTCATGCATGTCAATTCAGAGAAATACCTAGTTGAGATTAAAGGAAGGGACAGTGTACTATCAGTTGGATGAATTTTCCTATAAAGGTAACTCATCCATGTAGAAGGAATTATCTCCTTCAAGATTACACAGGTATTTCAGAGGTCAGTGTTGTGTGTGAGGTGATTATCACACAGGTTGCAGTTGGAGGACTTAGGATAAACTACGCAAGGAAATAGGAGGCTTGGAGGATTGAAGGAAGGCATATGTGTTGTCTATTCCCTCTATGAGCAAGAGTGAGGGATTGTACTGAGAGCTGGATAGCTTGATAGCTAAAGCTTTGTGTAATCCTTCGATATTTCCACTTGTATGATAATACAGATAGTGGGGTTTTTTAGCTGAGGCTTTCCCCATAGTATTCTTATGTATTTCATGTGTGATGGAATATTCTTTGCTGTTATATGTGTTCTATTTGATCTTGATCAAAATTAATTAAGCTTTTGCAAGTTTGATTATAGAAGTAGATTAAGTATTTTGTTTTAGTACATTGCATAATCATTTTAATCTACGGTGAAATTTCTACATGGTATGACAGAGAGGTTTTGTAGAAAAAGTTCTACAAGGTATCGAAGCAATGGTGAGTCTTGCTCTCCTCGGTCTTCCTAAGAGCTGGCATAGCTACCAAGACTCATTGAATGAAAGAGAGAAACTGCCAGATTGGGAATGACTATGGTCAGATCTGATGCAAGGGGAGATCAGGAGGAGCACCAGAGATGGTTCTTCACGCAAGGAGGATGAAGAAAATTTTGCCTTAGTGAGTAAGGCAAGGAAAGGGAAGGAGAAGGATTCTCATCCCAAATCTAGTTCTTCTCATCGAGGGAAGAATATTGACAAATCTAAAGTGAGATGCTTTAGTTGTCATGAGGTGGGCCATTATGCAACTAATTTTCCATTGAAGAAATCCAAGAAGGGATCCTCAGATGGATCTGAAGGTGAGGCATTGATCTCTCTGTTCAAATTGGATTTTACCCTCATCGCATGCATGGTTTCATCGATGATGGGATGTGGTTGGTTTCTTGACAGTGGAGCCTCATTCCACATGACCGGCGATAAGATTTTGTTCAGTACCTTGGAGGAGAAGGACCTCAAGATACTCATAGAGATGGGTAATGATGAAAAGTATAGTGTTTTAGGAGTGGGCACGGTTGCTTTTCAGAGAGAGCATGGAGCTCCCATTACCTTGACAAATGTGAAGTATGTGCCAGGACTGAAGAAGAACTTGGTATCGATCGTGATGCTGGAGGACAAGGGGTATGATGTAGTCTTCAGTAAGGGAAAGGTTTTCCTTAGAAACATCACCATGAGGCAGGTGAAGCAGATCAATTCACGAGTCAAGAACCTATATGCTCTTGAGGTTCAAGATGCATGCAAAGCCTTGAGAAGCAAGGAAATTGTTGGAGACTTGATGGTTGAGAGGGAGAGTACATTACCTCTCAACATACATCGCCATAAGAATTCTCAGACAATTGTGGAGGAGCCACAATTGGTGAAGCAATTTCAGGAGGTTGTGGAGCAGCCACAACTGAGAAGCAGAGAGTAGACTAATTGGAGGCATCCACTCATGCAGAGACCTCTAGTAGGGGGAAATTTTGAGCCAAGTGGGCAAAGGGATCACATGCATCCATACCTCCATGTGGGAGGTGGGGCGATGTGAAGTGATAGTCCCAAGAAGTCTGAAATAGGGGTAGGATCCTTGACGTACCCAACCACTTTGATTAGACCTTGCTACAGGAGCCCCAACGAGTAGTAGCAGGACTGGCTGAGTGGGTAGAGATGGATGAGAATGGAGCAGCAGAGAGAGCTTCAGTGCAGGAGTCCCAAGAAAACGCAGAGCTATCAAGTTGCATCAATGCGAGAGGCACAGGAGTGTTGCATTAGTGCAAGATGGCATAGAGAGGTGTGCAACAGTGCGAGATGCAGGGAGTCGTTACAGCAGTGCAGAGGTCAGAGAGGGACCACTTGTCAGCGGTAGAGGGAGCTTCATCATCAAAGGGTGTTTCAAGCCCAACAGCGAGGTCAGTTGGTAGATCAGTTACTTACTTCTCAGTAACTGAGTTGTAGTGCAATATTGGTAGCACGATGCAACATGATGAGAGGAGGTGTGATTAATGTAGTCAGAGATCAAAGTGACAGAGGCTAGAGTAGTCAAATATTGAAGGGCACAGAGGTGCAGAGTTTTTCAGTTGACAAGGACAATAGCAGTTAGAGACTTTGATGACAGAGGCATCATTCTAATTCAAGTTGGATATTTTTTGTGTTCCTAGAGTTGCTGGAGCAACCAACACTTGAGAGAAGTGTTGCATGCAAAACATTCCAAAGGTTTAGGACCCGGTTAGAGTTGAGTGACTTTCTTGTTGAGAGGGAGTGTTGAAAATGGAAACAAGAAATGCTAAAAATAGAAATGATAAAAATAGAATTGCTATAAATAGCATTTCAAGATATACTTCAACTCTGTTGGAAATAGAAAAAAATAGAAATGATAAAAATAGCATTGCTATAAATAGCATTTTGGGATATATTCCATTTTGTATTTTTTCTTGAATCAAAATTGAGAATTAAAATCCAAATTTAGTGTCACCAGCTGTTTGAAAAAAATTAATTAATTCATCTTGAGTTAATTAGTTGGAGAAAATCAAACATGAGGTCTATGTGAAGACATGCAACAGTTATCCCTTTGATTGAGGAAGTTATATGTTAATTAAGGACATAAGGATAAGTTGTATTTGAGTTGTAATTAGTTATCTCAGTTAACTGAGTTAAGTCCAGTTAAATTAGTTCCAAACAGTTGGAGCAACTAATTGTGAGTTCAGTGAGTTAATGCATGCACGCATGCAACTAGTGCTCTCCAGATAATTGAATATTCTCTCATAAATAACTCATGCATGTCAGTTCAGAGAAAGACCTAGTTGAGATTAAAGGAAGGGACAATGTACTATCAGTTGGAGGAATTTTCATATAAACGAAACTCATCCATGTAGAAGGAATTATGTCCTTCAGGATTGCATAGCTATTTCAGAGGTCAGTGTTGTGTGTGAGGTGATTATCACACAGGTTGCAGCTAGAGGACCCAGGAGAAACTACGCAAGGAAATAGGAGGCTTGGAGGACTCAAGGAAGGCATATGTGTTGTCTATTCTATCTATGAGGAATAGTGAGGGATAGTACTAAGAGCTGGATAGCTTGATAGCTAAATCTTTGTGTAATATGAGATATTTCCACTTGTATGATAATATAGATAGCAGGGTTTTTTAGCTGGGGCTTTCCCCATAGTATTCTTATATGTTTCATCTATGATTGAATCTTCTTCTCTGTTATATGTGTTCTATTTGATCTTGCTCAAAATTGATTAAGCTTCAGCAAGTTTGATTGTAGAAGTAGATTAAGTATTTTTCTTTAGTACATTGCATAATCAGTTTAATCTACGGTGAAAGTTCTACACTTACCTCATCCTCCAGAGCATATGTCAGTGCTAAACAAAAACAAAAAATTAGAATAAAAATAACCTAGTGAAATTAAGAGATGAACATGCATATACAGAAGATACTTACCTGGAGCTTAGCTCTTCTGCATCATTTTGCTTCACCTTACTCTTTGCTTCACTAGAAAGTCTAGTCCTTTGCAACCCTTGACAACACTTGATCTAGATTTTTTTTCTTGCCTTCTAGGAGCACTATATTGAATCTAATGTATCTCTGTGCTTTCATATCCCCAATATGTGATATTTGGCCCTGTAGTATCCCTCTGAGTCTTCTTTCGAATTCCATAGGTCTGACCTAATTTCGATTCTTCAAGGCAAAGTTATGCCCAATCTCTCATATTGACCTAATTATGGACTAGTTTAGTAGAGCGAACTTCTACGGCATGCCATGTGTCATTGTTTCCTTTTTCAGCTCTCAAATTGATACACAGAAAAATATAGTCCAGGCACTATCCATACCTTTTTACATGATTCCAATCCATTTCTCAGAGAGAGAGAGTTATGATGAGTTTCCCAAGGTCACCTATTTGAGATGAAATTTGGGAGCCTGCAAAAACCCGAACTTCCACATATCATATCTCCAAAAATATATCGAACGAAGATCCGAAACTTTTTTACGACATTCATCGCGATTTCGGCTAAAATGGGTTTTAATTTCAGCATCTAATATTTCGTAGAAATAAAGTTACAACGAAACTTCCACGATCACTGCTTTTGGAGGATATATGAGATTTATTTTTATAGAGTTGAGAGGGGCTTCTATAGAGAATGTTGGAGGGATTTTAGGAGCTTAAAAAATTATTAATTATTCACTATTCAATGACCAAAATCAATGATAAATTCCATGCCACAACCCCATGGGGTTTTAGCCCACTGATTGGGGGTTACTAACTTCAATCTTGAATAACTTACAAACCGTGAGTAATTATGAGGAGAGTTATATACCGATAGAAAGATATTTTTGAGTAAGAGTATTCCTATAATGGTTATGAGATGAGAAACCATGAATGATGATGCCCAATGTGCCATGGAAGTTCAGGTTCATCTGCGGTTCTTCTTGGGTTTACATAAATGACAACCTCATATCATATTTCGATCAACAATCTCCCAATTTGGCATTAATGGAAACACAAGTACTCCCCCTGCGATCAGGGAAACTCTTCCTACTGCCTTCTCTACCACTTTGACATCAATGGCAAAGGGTACCTCCTCCTGACACACAACCATCCTGTGGACCTGTACACACTTCCACTCCCCCTTTATTTTCTGAACAAGGAAAATCTAATGAGAACTTGGGAGAATCCTAAGCTTTTGGTGAAGATATTCAAATGCTTCACGAGGTAAAGGTTTAGTGAAGATATCAGCAATTTGTTCTTTTGTACGAACATATTCAACTTTGATATTATTTTCAGCGACTTGTTCTCTAACAAAATGATATTTGATTGGAATTTGTTTTTTTTAATCCATAAAAGGATTCTTGGAGATGATGATGGCACTGGTGTTATTACAGAAGATGGGAATAGGCTCACTGAATTGTACTTGAATATCTTGAAAAGTTCGTTTTATCCAAAGGACTTGAGTACAACAAGTTGTTTCTCCAATGTATTCCGCTTCCGCTGTAGATAACGAGATTGAGGTTTTCTTTTTGCTCAACCATCATATGAGACAACCACCTAGATATAATGTTGCTCCACTAGTATTCTTATGATAATCAACGCTTCTTACCGAATATACATTTGTAAAGTATTTAGTAATGAGATTGTTGCCCTTGGAATACCACAATCCATATTCTGTTGTGCCATTTAGATATCAAAGAATTATTTTGACGGTAATAATATGTGATTATTTTGGTGCTGTTTGGAATCTTGCTACTTGTCCAACTACTTGCATAACATCTGGTCGGGAGGATGTTACATATAGAAGACTACCAATCATAGATCTGTACAACCTCTGATACACATCCTTAGATGAGTCATCTATGCTCAATTTGCAACCTGTTACCATCATAGTAAGGACAGGTTTGCAATCTTCCATTTTGAATTTCTTGAGAATTCCTTTGATGTACTTGGATTGACATATAAATATTCCTTTCTCTTGCTGAGATATTTGAAGCCCTAAGAAGTATGTCAAGTCAGCAAGTAAAGACATCTTGAACTCACTATGCATCTTTGTAGCAAAGTTCTTACTTCGTCAATCATCATTGCTACCAAATATTATATCATCCACATATACCTCAACGATTGTTAAATTATCTTTATCTATTTGTACATAAAGATTGTTATTAGCAGTACCTTTCTTGAACCCTTATTGACGTAGATATCCATCAAGACAAGCATACCATGCTCTGCGAGCCTCCTTGAGAGCATATAAAACCTTCTTTAACTTGCAAACATAGTATTCTTTTTCTAATAGTATAAAGCATTCAGGTTGTTCGATGTAAACTTCTTCTTCTAATTCACCATTCAGAAATGTTGACTTAACATCCATTTGGTAGACTTTTATTTTTCTTGAACATACATAGGTGAGAAACATCATGATAGATTCCATTCTAGCAATGGGAGAAAATGTTTCTCCAAAATTGATTCCTTCAACCGTGCATATCTTTTGTAGACTAATCGTGAATTGTTCTTGGTAACCTGTAATCCTTGAACTAGTTTTCTCCCCCTGAACCTTGAATGAAACTACCATCTTGTCCAAACTACCTTCCTGTCAATCATAGAATTGTTCCATATACTGTTGCATAGACTCCTCCTATACAAACATAAAGGAGTCAACAAGCCAGATTTTTCAAAATAGTGAGTCACCTAATGGGCCATCTTGACTTGAGTCATTATCTGAAGCAACTGCTAATTCCTCATGACCTTTTTCTTTTACAAATCCTGAAAGCATAACTGCTGAAACCTTGCTATCTGCTTTG